>JAVJAQ010000582.1:0-2400000 GCA_032362365.1 Zygogramma bicolorata
AGTTGATGTCATGCCATCGAAAAAAAATATTTCCATAAGGTCTTCAGAATAATATTGCGTTGATCCGTGCAGAGAACCGTAGTGAATCTCATATAGTTACACGAATATTATAAAGACAAAACGAATGAGCCTACACTCAAAGTTGGCACTTCGAAAATAAAATTTTAACGGAGCAAGACATCAAGTTCGAATATGCGCGAAAGGATATCCATCAGATAGGAAACGATACTCAGATACTTGTAACTTGATGTCTCTCCTCAATTTTTTTTTCATTTTTTTTCTTCAATGGCATGACATCACCATAAAAATGGGCTGCGTGATCGGAGCGTTCCACATAATGAGTGAAAAATTAAAAAAAAAGTTGATGTCATGCCATCGAAAAAAAATATTTCCATAAGGTCTTCAGAATAATATTGCGTTGATCCGTGCAGAGAACCGTAGTGAATCTCATATAGTTACACGAATATTATAAAGACAAAACGAATGAGCCTACACTCAAAGTTGGCACTTCGAAAATAAAATTTTAACGGAGCAAGACATCAAGTTCGAATATGCGCGAAAGGATATCCATCAGATAGGAAACGATACTCAGATACTTGTAACTTGATGTCTCTCCTCAATTTTTTTTTCATTTTTTTTCTTCAATGGCATGACATCACCATAAAAATGGGCTGCGTGATCGGAGCGTTCCACATAATGAGTGAAAAATTAAAAAAAAAGTTGATGTCATGCCATCGAAAAAAATATTTCCATAAGGTCTTCAGAATAATATTGCGTTGATCCGTGCAGAGGACCGTAGTGAATCTCATGTAGTTACACGAATATTATAAAGACAAAACGAATGAGCCTACACTCAAAGTTGGCACTTCGAAAATAAAATTTTAACGGAGCAAGACATCAAGTTCGAATATGCGCGAAAGGATATCCATCAGATAGGAAACGATACTCAGAGCCCAAACGCGAACATGGCACTTCGAAAATGAAATATTTACGGAGCATAACATGATATTCGGATACGCGCGAAAGGCCATGCAACAGATAGGAAACGATACTCCGATACATAATAAACGGATGTTTCGCTGCGACGCATTTCGGTATTCGGAACGATATAGCGAATGAACCGTGCAGAGGACCGTGGTGAATCTCCTGTATTTAGAATGATATCGTTGAGACGAAAAAAAGAGCCCAAACGCGAACATGGCACTTCGAAAATAAAATATTTAAGGAGCATAACATGATATTCGGATATGCGCGAAAGGCCATGCAACAGATAGGAAACGATACTCAGATACAATTGAACTGGATGTATCGCCACAATGTTTCTTTTTTTTCTCATTTATTTTTCCCTAAAAGCATGACATCACCATGAAAATTGGTCACGTGATAGGAACGTCTTACATTATGATTGGAATATAAGAAGAAAAGGGGATGTCACGCTCTGAAATATTAATTTTTCGATTCGGTCTTCGGAACGATATTGCGATCGAACCGTGCAAAGGACCGTAGTGAATCTCATGTTTTTAGAATGATATTACGAAGACGAAAATAATGAGCCCAATCGTGATGTTGGCACTTCGAAAATAAAATATTAACGGAGCATGACATGATATTCGGATATGCGCGAAAGGCCATGCAACAGATAGGAAACGATACTCAGATACAATTGAACTGGATGTATCGCCACAATGGTTCTTTTTTTCTCATTTATTTTTCCCTGAAAGCATGACATCACCATGAGAATTGGTCACGTGATAGGAACGTCTTACATTATGATTGGAATATAAGAAGAAAAGGGGATGTCACGCTCTGAAATATTAATTTTTCGATTCGGTCTTCGGAACGATATTGCGATCGAACCGTGCAAAGGACCGTAGTGAATCTCATGTTTTTAGAATGATATTACGAAGACGAAAATAATGAGCCCAATCGTGATGTTGGCACTTTGAAAATAAAATATTAACGGAGCATGACATGATATTCGGATATGCGCGAAAGGCCATGCAACAGATAGGAAACGATACTCAGATACTTGTAACTTGATGTCTTTCCTCAACTTTTTTTTCATTTTTTTTCTTCAATGGCATGACATCACCATAAAAATGGGCTGCGTGATCGGAGCGTTCCACATAATGAGTGAAAAATTAAAAAAAAAAGTTGATGTCATGCCATCGAAAAAAAATATTTCCATAAGGTCTTCAGAATAATATTGCGTTGATCCGTGCAGAGAACCGTAGTGAATCTCATATAGTTACACGAATATTATAAAGACAAAACGAATGAGCCTACACTCAAAGTTGGCACTTCGAAAATAAAATTTCAACGGAGCAAGACATCAAGTTCGAATATGCGCGAAAGGATATCCATCAGATAGGAAACGATACTCAGATACTTGTAACTTGATGTCTTTCCTCAACTTTTTTTTCATTTTTTTTCTTCAATGGCATGACATCACCATAAAAATGGGCTGCGTGATCGGAGCGTTCCACATAATGAGTGAAAAATTAAAAAAAAAGTTGATGTCATGCCATCGAAAAAAAATATTTCCATAAGGTCTTCAGAATAATATTGCGTTGATCCGTGCAGAGAACCGTAGTGAATCTCATATAGTTACACGAATATTATAAAGACAAAACGAATGAGCCTACACTCAAAGGTGGCACTTCGAAAATGAAATTTTAACGGAGCAAGACATCAAGTTCGAATATGCGCGAAAGGATATCCATCAGATAGGAAACGATACTCAGATACTTGTAACTTGATGTCTTTCCTCAACTTTTTTTTCATTTTTTTTCTTCAATGGCATGACATCACCATAAAAATGGGCTGCGTGATCGGAGCGTTCCACATAATGAGTGAAAAATTAAAAAAAAAGTTGATGTCATGCCATCGAAAAAAAATATTTCCATAAGGTCTTCAGAATAATATTGCGTTGATCCGTGCAGAGAACCGTAGTGAATCTCATATAGTTACACGAATATTATAAAGACAAAACGAATGAGCCTACACTCAAAGGTGGCACTTCGAAAATAAAATTTTAACGGAGCAAGACATCAAGTTCGAAATGCGCGAAAGGATATCCATTAGATTTTTCCCTAAAAGCATGACATCACCATGAGAATTGGTCACGTGATAGGAACGTCTTACATTATGATTGGAATATAAGAAGAAAATGGGATGTCACGCTCTGAAATATTAATTTTTCGATTCGGTCTTCGGAACGATATTGCGATCGAACCGTGCAAAGGTCCGTAGTGAATCTCATGTTTTTAGAATGATATAACGAAGACGAAAATAATGAGCCCAATCGCGATGTTTGCACTTTGAAAATAAAATATTAACGGAGCATGACATGATATTCGGATGTGCGCGAAAGGCCATGCAGCAGATAGGAAACGATACTCAGATACAATTGATTTGGATGTATCGCCACAATGGTTCTTTTTTTCTCATTTATTTTTCCCTGAAAGCATGAAATCACCATGAAAATTGGTTACGTGATAGGAAAGTCTTACATTATGAATGGAATATAAGAAGAAAAGGGGATGTCACGCTCTGAAATATTAATTTTTCGATTCGGTCTTCGGAACGATATTGCGATCGAACCGTGCAAAGGACCGTAGTGAATCTCATGTTTTTAGAATGATATTACGAAGACGAAAATAATGAGCCCAATCGTGATATTGGCACTTTGGAAATAAAATATTAACGGAGCATGACATGATATTCGGATATGCGCGAAAGGCCATGCAACAGATAGGAAACGATACTCAGATACAATTGAACTGGATGTATCGCCACAATGGTTCTTTTTTTCTCATTTATTTTTCCCTGAAAGCATGACATCACCATGAAAATTGGTCACGTGATAGGAACGTCTTACATTATGATTGGAATATAAGAAGAAAAGGGGATGTCACGCTCTGAAATATTAATTTTTCGATTCGGTCTTCGGAACGATATTGCGATCGAACCGTGCAAAGGACCGTAGTGAATCTCATGTTTTTAGAATGATATTACGAAGACGAAAATAAGGAGCCCAATCGTGATGTTAGCACTTTGAAAATAAAATATTAACTTCATCCTCTCCACAAAAATATTCAAGTTTATAAAAAATGTCAATGTTACTTCTGTCACAATCGATGTGTTGCAGCCCAAATAGCACAAGTACGTCCAGAGGACGTACTGCATATGTACGGTGAGGATGCATTGTACGTATTTAGGACGTACTTTTGTCTCCAACAGACGTACATAAGACCTCCCTGCGACTTACCGTTTCCGCATAGTCGGTAATCCCAGGTACGTACTTTTCCAGTCCACACAGGACCTGAAATGTACAGAAAGGGGAACTGTTTGGGACATTCCGAAGACGTACATTTTCCATTCTGTATGCGCTATCCCAAGTAGAACAAACATATTTGACCAATATTGGTTCAATATTACGGGAATATTAACCTTAGATTGTAGATATCAATAGTGGCCACAAAAAAATGTAAACATTCGGCGATATTGGCTCAATATTCGAAAACAACGTAATGATATATCATATATGATATCACTTAATGAATCTAAGTTTTCATATTCGGGATTATTCATTTCTTTTTTACCAAATAGTCAAGTTGGAAATTTTACTCATTCACGTGTACTAACCATCTAACCGAATACTTACCTGGAAAAAGACCTGGCTGCTGCGGGGCTTGAACTCTCGACCTTTTCTATGGAGATATTATTGTCGACCACTGTTACGCTCTACGGCACGAAGAGACTTGTTTTTAAGAAGGAGTTGGGTGCTATAGATGTAATGACTTCAAGTTAGTTTTGTTCGAGATAATATTAAAATTTCAGAATGTTCAGTAACAATGAAAATATATTCGAAAAAACACTAAAGGATCACTGTCTCATGTGATGGCGGTTTTGGAATATCAAACTTGCTGTGCAAAAAATTCTGTATGTAATTTTCTGGTATTTAAATTCACCACATGTCGATGTTTCAATTTTTCCAAATTTTTTTAGGAATAATTCATTATGAATATTGCATTACCAATATTGATATATGTTTGAATACACTAAGTGATCACTCTCAAAATCCCAATACCCCTTGAACCGAAAGGGACCCAATACGTACGTACTTGGGAGGTCCAAACAGTATGTACATACTAACAGAAATGTAGAAAATGAAAGGAACCCAATCCGTACGTACATGGGAGGTCCAAACAGTATGTACAAAAAAGTACGTCAACGAGACGTCCAGTTAGTATGTACATACGATTTCCAAAAATGTACGTCATTACTATTATGTCCCGCAAACGTTTCGAAAGATACGTATTTGAAAGGGACTCAATATGTACGCACCTGGAAGGTCCAAATAGTACGAACATAGTTCTTCCAAACATGTACGTAAATGATACGTCTGAGCAGTACGTACATGGGATTCACAAAAAAACACGTCATTGGTATGTCCCTAATTCATTCCGAAAAGTACGTACCTGAAGGGGAGTTAATGTAAACGTATCAGGGACACTTAATAAAGTACGTACATAGTACTTCCAAGCATGTACGTTTTTATTACATTCCGATTGGAACGGGACCAAGTATGTACCTACATGGGACGTCTAACCAGTACATACATGGTACATCCGGTAATGTACGTTCTTCGAATGTATCCTATCCGTCCCGGGACGTATCGACGTAACTGGGACATAAATGGTTCGTCTTCAGGACGTCGTGTGCTATTTGGGAGACGTGATATCAGTACATATCAAGAGTTGATAGGCTAGTTTTTGAGAGTTCTTTGCCTTTATGTTGTCATTTACCTGTCCTGTACTGACGAGGAGCACATACTCCGGAACGGTTACGCAGGAGGTCAGCCTTCTGCTCCTCGATATATAAAACCATTTCCAAGATTGCGTCTTTGAATGTCAGTAACACATGGCAATCAATATTCGCCGCGGTATCAGTCAAGGAAGTAGCTGTTTATTGACCGAATATCCCTTTAAATCCAACAGAGTTTAGCCCGAGAATTTTTCGAGCTGGTCCGAATTTTTTCAATAGATATTGATTTGCCAACATAATAATTATAATAATATATAAGTTTATTCATGACAATCATTGATTTACAATCAATTCATTTGAAGTTACATACCTAGATAATCATCAATTTGAAGAAACCAATTTCAAAAACTATTCAAAAATGTGTCAAAATAAATTCGAGAGGTCTTGATAATCCATATTTTACTTTTTTGTTCAAATGATAATAATGATTTAATTTTTTTGATTTCAAGTGGTATTTTGTTATAAAGATAAGGTATCATAAACTTGTAGTTCTTTGTGCAACTTTCTTTTTAATTTTTTTTCAGTTTCATATTTATGTTCATTATAATTTATATTTTTTTATTTTTATGAATGTAAATCATCATTCTATAAATATATAATTGATTTATATCCATTTTTTCACTTTCTTTGAATAATAATTCAGTTGAATATTTCCAGTCCTTATTGTAAATTATTTTCAGGAATCTTTTTTGGATTGTTTCCAGTTCATGTTTATATACTTTAGACACCCCGGCCCAGCCTAATATTCCATAATTTATTTGGGATTGTATTAAGGCAAAATATAGAATTTCAAGTTGTGGTATTGTTAAAAATCCTTTCAATTGTCGAAATTTGGGAAGAAGAATTCACAGTTTTTTTACTATAAAATATATTTGCTGTTCCCATTTCAGATGTTTATCTATCATCATGCCAAGGTATTTGATACAGTCACTATCCATGATTTGTACAGTATTAGTAATTTTAATAGGACCTCAATTTGGTTGAGAAAATAAATGAAACGACGCCTGTTAAGAAAACTGTAATACTTTCGAGCATATACGTATTTACAAAAGCATCTTTAACATTCAATAAAAAATTAAAATATTGACATATTTACAGAGAGTGAAAAATTAAAAACTCGTTCGTGTCGATACTTAACCTAAGTATTATCGCCGGACATATCGGGTTGTTCCCTATCGACCTTCTCGATTTCGCAAACTTCCGAAGAGGACCGGCTGTCGTCCCCGCAGTCCGTTTGATTTTTCACGCTGCTCACCAGGATATCTACGCGACAAGTCTTCACGTCGTCCCCGTCTTCGCTGGCGACGGTTCTTTCGCTGGCTCTCGTCCCTCCGGCCGTTCCTTCTTTCAGCTCTCGACCCAGGTTCTCGTTGATTTCGGCGTTATCGTCCGCAGAGGCGCAGTACCTGGTGAAAGAAAAAATCTACGAATGAGCAAGACATTTGGTAATCTACATGAAAATTCCAAAGATTTGCATGTTCTAATCACAATCATTGTTGACATATCACTTAAGAAAAATTTTACAAACAACGTCACCTAACCTAACCTAACGTTTCTTAGATAATGAGACTGATCCGATAGGGAAAACCGTATGGCGTAAAAATTGTAAAATCTCGGGATCTAGGGCAGGTCAATGAATCTCCATTGTAATGCTGAGCATTTTATGTGAACTCAATATAAGTATTCGCGCCTTGTATATGAAAGCTTCATATACAATGTATCAAAATTCATTTGAGAATTCCTCTCACGAAACACCCAATGAAAGAAGTCTTTGTTTCAGTCTAGACGAGATATGAGAGTTCAATGTGTAAACTTTTTGATAGACAAATCATCGCCTTCGCGTGTGATCAGCCGACGGAATGGATTTTTGCAAAATCTGAAAAAATGCGTTGGCTCGAATTGAGAGTGGACAAAAGGTCGCTCTTGCTACTACAATTTCACATATATATATATATATATATATATATATATATATATATATATATATATATATATATATATATATATATATATGGGGGGGGTTGAATTTGATGTTTTTAAGTTTCAATAATCTGACAAAAAGGACTTGACGCGGCAAATTTATGAGGCCGCGATCTTGCAAAAAAAATCGTTGATCTGGCATTATCGAGCGCGATCAATTTTTTTTATTTAACAGATAATAATGTAGATCTTACGAAATAAATAAAATAGGCCGATTTGCCGAATAAAGCATGTTACAAAAAAAGGTTCATTCAAAAAATATCTTTACACAAAAAAACATATGAGAATGTTGTCATCTCAGGAAGATACTGTAGAACAAACCGAGACGCTTCTATAATATTCATTTAATGCCTTAACTGAACAGGTATAACTCTCAAATTCGTCAAATTTCTTCAATTTATTAGTGACGAATTTTTAAAACGATATAGATAAAGAATTCAGTAACAAAGCCACATTGACCAACTTAATTCAACCTGTTGAATTGGAGACGAAGAACGTGAAAAAATTAAACTTCATTCCATTTTCTCTCTATTTTTTGTTACAGAAATTTAGCAAGGATAAAACGACACGATCCGATGTCCTATTCGTAAAATGCAACATATGATTTTTCCATAATTTTTTTTTCTTTTTATTTTTTACTCAATTTCGTCCAAGATTATAATAATTTCATCAGCTCTATTTATTATCAATATTCTCAATACTCTATTATTAATAAATTATAAAAACATTATATCGTCAGATTAAGGGAATTACCCAACATTTTCGTCAGATTAAGGAAATACACTTTCAGGACATCCCCCAATATAAAATAAACCTCCCTTATAAAAATCTGACACGCTCGAGTATTTAGAAAGATCGATTTTTTTGGCATTTTCAAAAATTCGCTGCACGTTTGCATCGCATTGAAATTGTCAGATTTTGAAGCTTCCTAAGAACCTACTAAACACCCCACTCTGAAAATTTGACGCGTTCGAGAATTTTTTTTTTATTTTTGACTAATTTTTACACTTACCCCCACCACGATAACCGGCAGATTAATATAGCTATTATCAGAGGCACTTGGGGCATAAATTGTATGAGAATTTGACCAGCTCGATAAGTTATTCCGAAAGAGAGCGGGATAATAAGGTCTCCTCACTTCCCTTAAAGATTTGAAGTAAAGTATGTACACGGTCACTGCGATTTCACAAAAGATAACAAAGCTCACAAACCACCAAGAGGCTTACAAATACTGCACAACTGGATATATATATATTCATATTATATTGGAACGCAGTAAGTATTTGCATTTTTAAAATATCGAAAATCTCAATTTTTCAAAATTGGATGTAGCTATTCATAATATATGATTTGAACCTTCAGAAGGACATATAACCTTGATTTCCTTATTGGAAAACTAGGACACAACTTTTTCATGGATGACCTTCCATTTTTCAATGAATGATATACACATTCCTCTCAAAAAAGAAGGTTTGTGAAAATTTTGATTTTCCTTCTTTGTACGTTTTGCATTACATTTTATAATTACTCTTTCATAAGTCAACTAATTAGATTAGAAAAACGATTACACAAATAAATACTCATCCCGGAAACTATCAACCTGGATTTTACGAATGAGGTGTCATTTGAAAGAGAATTAAATGCCTTTTCGAAAGTGATATTGCTCGACCCCTTGTTCCATATGAAATTGTAAGGGTTGGTCCAACCCTTCCTAGAACGATTTTTTTTTAAAGAACAGGAAATCAGATATTTCGACTTTTTTTGTTTCACAAAATTGTTGAGGCTTTTGCGGCCAAATTTTTCAGTATTACTACTTTTCTTCGGGTTTGAAGACCGTCGTTCTTTGGAAATTCTTCCTGACTTTTTGCTAGCGCAAGTGGCTAGCTTCTCAAGGGGTTCACTCATCTTGACTATTATTCCGATGACTGGACATTTCGATTTCGTAAGTCGTATTTATATTGATGCAGGTAGTCTGGAGTATTAATTACTTCTGTCGGATTCGGAGAATAATCATCAGTATCAGCTACCGCACTACCTGCCGTGATTTTATCAGTTATTCTTGATTTTCTCAGAATGGGATTCCAAATTCTGTTAAAGCTCAACGCTTCTCGTGCGAGTGTATCCAATTTAAAAACTTTTGCACATCATCGATGACAACATAAAATCAACACAGTGGCACCAATCCATTGATAAAAATACATTGAATTTCAAATTTGGGGCCCGTTATTCTTTGGCATTTGGTTGGCAGCACTCTCTATGTTTCTGTTTTTTGGTACTTCAAATTAAATAAATGGGGCCAAAAACTGTATATTTCGAAACTTCTATAGAAAGAATCAGTCTCAGCCTCTTGGTAAAAATGCCGCAAGAGTTGAAAACTATGGCTGCCAAGAGTTGGTGACATCCTCGATTATATATTTCGGAAGAGAGCGAGATAATAATGTCCCTTCGCTTCCTTATTGGCTGTTAGAGAGCTAAATTGAATAAAACGTACAGCTTATCCAATCCATCTTGGCACAGAATCAATGATGTGTATATGTGTTCACTGAGTTGAAATTTATTCCTAGAAGGTGTTTTTTCTTTCGTCATGGTCTGCACTACCAGTGTGCAAATGGAAAAGTATCTGAGTTTGTGCCAAGATGGATAATAATTATAAATTATATTCATAATCTACAGTCAGATATTCATTTTTATCGTGTTGCAGCAGATTTGAAGTAATAAATACTGCAGAACTGAATAAGGTGTTAAGCGTAACAATATTTATACTTCGTAAGAACGCGGTAAGTATTTGCAGTTTATGAAAATGGGAAAATCTCGATATTTTGAAATATATTGGATAGAGCTGTTCGAAATATATGATTTGAACCTTTGAAGCGTTGAGTATCAACAGAATTTGGAATCCCATTCTAAGAAAGTCAGGAATAACTAATAAAATCACGGCAGGTAGTGCGGCGGCTTATACTGATGAATATTCTCCAAATTCGACAGAAGTAATTAGCACTTCAGACTACATGCATCAATATAAGTACGCCTTACGAAATCGAAATGTCCAGTGATCGGAATAATAGTCAAGATGAGTGAGCCTCTGAAGAAGCTAGCCATTCGCGCTAGCGAAACGGCAGGAAGAATTTACAAAGAACGACGGACCTCAAACCCAAAGAAAAGAAGTAATACTGTTCCGTTTCAAATCATGACTCCTGTATATAGACACTGATAACAATTACCTATCGTCGAAGATGTTCGTGTAAACGTGCTCGATGCACCCGCCCGGATTCTGAGATTCGTACTTTTCCGTCGTTTTCGTCCGGCACGACGACGAGTCGAACGTCGCGACGCTCGGCGTGAATCTGCTGCTGCTGACCGGCGTCGCTTCGACGCGCTCGCTCGGGAACATGGTGCTTTTCGTGAACACCTGGACGGGGCGTCGGAAGCCGCGCGACTGCTGCGTAGGCGGGTAGCCGAGGATTTCGCTTTTGGCGAAGCCGACCGTCGGCGAGAGCAGGTACTCGCCGAATTTGTCGGGGAAGAACTCGATCGAGTTGTAGTTCTTGTAGATCGTTTCCTGAAAAAAGAAGAAGAAATGTTTGATCATTATTTTGTGGTGGATCAAAATTTGATCCGTAGTTTTCTGGGTTTGTGACCTACCAAAATCTGAAAAAATTAGAATTAATATTGAAATCTATACAAGTGTAGACGGGCAGATTTTCAATCTACCTCGAAAAGCTGCTGCATCTATTGAAAGAACAGTTCTTTTTGGATAGACCATGTCCAATTAGTCAGCAACTATATATACATATATATAAAAGTTGTTTTTTCTATATCAGGGCTGATATAGAAAAAACAACTTTGTGTACAAATAGACGGTCGAGAATACTTATCATCTATACTTATCATATATATATATATATATATATATATATATATATATATGTGTGTGTTGTTGTTGAGTTTGGGTTGAACCGCGTCTGGAGTTTTGTGTTTTGTTCTCTGAGAGAACAAAACTCCAGACGCGGTTCAACCCGAACTCAACAACAACACACAACTGACCGCGGAAACCTATCCGAACACATATATATATATATATATATATATATATATATATATATATATATATATATATATATATATATATATATATATATATATATATATATATATATATATATATATATATATATCTGAAGATACTTATCGTTTCAGAAACTAAATCCGCTTCCGTTCCCAAAACATATACACAAAATCTTGTTCAAATACAAATATCCCTTGAAGGCTATCTTCGTAATTAACATTTGTCAAATATTACAAATTTGACATAACACTGTCCTTTAGAGATATTTGCATTTGAATAGGAATGTGCGTATAAGTATTGAGAAGCAGATTTAGTTTCCGAAACGTTAACGATAAGTATTTTCATAAATATATTAGTTCTCATTATTTTTTTGACATGCAAAATTTGAGTTGTGAGAAGTTACTGACTATTTGGACTTCTTCCATCCAGAAAGAACAGTTTTTCAATAGACGCAGCAACTTTTCAGAGTAGATTAAAAATCGAACCTTCTACACTTTTATAGATTCCAATATTAATTCTTATTTTTTCAAATTGTGGTAGGTTACAAACCCAGAAAACTAAGGAACAAAAGAAGAAGTTATGGTGAGTTCGAAGAAATATCCAGTCGGATTTGTTAGCCGTAGTCTGCAGGTGTTTCGTGTGCAACTGCAATGGACATTGTCAAAGGCAATGTGGTGAAGAATTTGGAAGAAATACTTCTGTATTTTGTGCAGAATTATTTTTATTGAAATCATAACAGAGCGATTTCGACTAGAAAAGTCATCATCGGTGCTTGCAAGAAAGTGTCTTTGAAAAATTCGAAATGATAGGTAAAAAAAAACATTCATAAACTCAACCATCTTACAAATATTGAAAAATTTCCTGTCTACCGATTATTTCAAATTTTTCAAACTTTACTTCCTTCCAGGTAAGCACTCATGACGAATTTTCTAGTATATAACGCTCTGCTATGATTTTAATAAATACATTTCTGCAGGAAATACAAAAGTCCTTTTTTCAAGTATAATGGTACGTGCACACAGCTCGACAATTGTCACTTAATGAAAGAATTCGTACAAGAATAGGAAAACGATGGTGTATAATGATGAGAAAGGATAATGTATGTTCAAAATCGTGTTTACATTGTTGTGAAGATAATTCAAACGTAAGTATGCTGAATTCATATACAGCTCGGTGTGAATCAGTCAGAAGAAAGTTTTGCTTCAGCTATTTAGAACTGGAAAAGTCGGTTTTAAACTAACCTAAGCTCGTTTATAAACATGTCATAATATAATATACGTCTCTGCTGTGGGCATTTATGAATATCAGTCTATGTTATGGACTCAAAAACATTAAATAACATAACGAATACCTCTCAGCTTTCACTCCTTTGATCTCGGCGAACGTAAATTCGAGATTTGTTGCAGAATATGGTGTCATCATAAATTTATATATTATCGGTGGATTGTCCGATTGTGTTTGGAAAACACCACTTTCAGTCATCGTTCTAGATTCACTCAAAACCTAGATTCATTCGTAATCGCCACAGGAATGAAGGTTTGAAATATTTTACCACTAACATAGTATGAATATCGATGACGAAAAATCCAATGTTTTGCCGTCCGATGACAAATTTCTTTCCGACCAATGGTAAGGCGTTTTTTAAGTTTGAGTTTCCCTCACTAAATCTCTACTTTCGATATTATATTATTCCTTATCATCAAATAATAACCAAATGCAAAACTTCCTTTCACTTATAATGTGACGGTAATAAAGATTCGAGAGAAAAATATTTGACAATTTTGAATTTTATGCATATACCCTTACTGTATATGTTGCTTTGACTTATAGTCGAACACGGGTACACTCTCACCTTTCAGTGAGCGCAACACAACGAGATAAGTTACGTCGCCCATTGACGCATTGCCTTTGACTATGTCTGGATTGGTTATCATATCTAGTTATTTATATCCATGAAGCAAGCAATTGTTTTACCTACTTGCCGTCACCCAGTGTCTCATTGATCATTGAAAATCAGGGGTGACTAAGAAATTTTTGCTACACCAGCAAAAATCACCACACAAGCATGGTGAGAGTAGAAAAAGTACAGTACGCAACTCGAGGATAAGGCTAGTTACGTGAACTCGCGAACTGCCGCACGTGATATACTATTCCCAACCAATTCATAATTATTTTATCAATATGGAAGAGAACAAATTCATACAATGATGCTGCCATGAGCTCACGGTCAATAAATGATCTTGGTAAAACATTTTTTTTATTACACAACTGTGACCCTCCCAAATTAATGATACAAGTTGTCTTATTGATTTTCATTATGTACTGAGTAAAATAAATTTCATGTGAAATTCGGAGGAAAAATGTTCTGTGGCTCTCATGGTTGGCGGGTATTGTCGATCGCCACGGTCGGCACAAAAAACATAATCTCTCCTGTACCTGTAGTGTAGCCAATTTAACTTTTGCACATCATCTATGACGACATAAAATCAACACGGTGGCACCAATCCATTGATGAAAATGCATTGGAACGTTTACATTGAATTTCAAACTTGTGGCCTGTTATTCTTTGGCGTTTGGTCGGCAGCACTATCGATGTTGCCGCAATTTATTTGATGTATGCTATCCTGTTTACGTTTTTTGATTCTTCAAATAAGATAATCGAAGTCAAAAACTGTGTATTCGATGCTTCTATAGAAATAATTAACCTCTTCGTAAAAATGCTGAGAGTTAAAAACTATCGCTGCCAAGAGTTGGTGACATCCTCGATTAGTTATTTAGAAAGAGAGCGAGATACTAATGTCCCTTCGCTTCCTTAACGACTGTTAGAGAGCTAAATTGAATACAACGTAGTAAAATATAATATAATTATAATCTACAGCCAGATATTCATTTTTATCGTGTTGCAGCAGATTTGAAGTAATGTATGTATACATGTATACTGTCAGGGCAATTTCTCAAAAGATTGAAGATAAAGCTCACAAACCACCAAGAGGCTCACAAATACTGCACTACTGGATATAGGTGTTATGCGTAATAATGTTTGTACTATGTAGGAACGCGGTAAGTATTAGAAGTTTATAAATTTGGGGAAATCTTGTTTTTTTCAAAATAGTTTGGATGAAGCTGAAGCTAACCAAAATATAAGACTTAAACCCCTGGAAAGGCAAGTTCCCTATTGGAAAGAACTTTTTCATGAAAGAACTTCCATATTTTATATTCAACACGACACTTTGATTTTTATCTTAAATTCCATAATTCTATGACAATCTGGCTACAGTTTACTTCAAAATGTAACCACGCCCACGATGACGTGCAACAGTTTTCAAATTTATCAAATATATTTACATCTAATAACCATATATAAAACGATGATGAAATTCAAATTATGAAATTCCATAACAAACAACAAAGAAAAATGTAGTATTGGTAAATAGCATAATACTTGATAGATCAGGCTGAGTATTCATCATTTTTATGAAGACATATCTATAAGATAAGGGAAAAATCACATTACTCAGACAGCTTGAGATGTCTCAAAGTAGGAATTTGTTACACATGTCTCATCAGATGGTAATAATAATATAAATGCTTCCTCGACAATCATGATCATGAATTTCACCAATAAATCAATTTGAAGGTTTCTCAACATAATTGTTATTTGAACATTAAAAATATCGTTCCAAATCACATGCATATTTGAGGGAGATGAAATGAGTGAAAAGATGTCTTTACTTTTCAGGTGGTATTTCAATTTTGTCGAGCATACTGAGATTAAAAAAAAAGGTTTACGGGAACTTACGTATTTTGACCTCCTGAACAAAAAATTCCAGTGAAATTTTCGGCGTACTCAATTAGTTTCGGAGATAAGGGCCAATTTTTGGGTGGAAAATGGGATTTTTCAGTACACATTCCTGCGGTAAAATAACATCCAAAATGCCTCTCTCTTTTTCATCAGCACAATGTACATACCTTCAATCACCGTTTCTCACATTATTTCAATCGAAAACAATACTTTTTTTAACAAAAAATGTACTTTTCTTAAACAACAAAACAAAATTCGGTATATGACAGCTACCGGCACAGGAATATTAGTCAAGTGCCAGGATCTGTTGTTTTCCTGACTGTTAAAAAAAAGACGCATTTTTATATGAAGAGCTGTGTTTTCAATTTGGAAAATTGTGTACAACTAATGATTGAGGGTGTGTACATTGTGCTGACGAAAAAGAAGAAGGTATTTCGAGTGTTATTTTGTACTAGAAAATCTCATTTTCACCCAAAAATTAGCCCGTATTTCCGAAACTAATTGCGAGCGCAGAAAATTTCATCTGAATTTTTTGTTCAGGTCAAAATACGTAAGAATGAGACAATCACTGTGGGAAAAATGAATGAATTGAAAGTTCAATCAGTATATTCATTTCATTTTTCATTCGCCCATAACGACTTACCGTCAATTTCTTCTTGGATTTGTAACTCGCCCAATTCTGCGGTTCGAGGATGAGTTTTCCTCCGGGTCTCAGTTGGGCGTACATCCTCCTGAACGCCTGCTTGATACCGGAGTCTCCCCAGTTGAGATGTATCCACTTCGTGATGCTGAGGCACAGTATCACGTCGAATTGGGGTTGTTCCAGAGCTATCAGGTTGTCGTCCTCTAGAATGTAATTACACTAGAAAACACAAAGATTATACGTTAAATCTGATAATCCGGAGGACTAGATATTTCTCCCACAAATACAAAATAACACTTATAGGTTTTTGAATAGGAAAAGGTGTTGAAATGACGATTGTCAAGAACAAGAAGGATAAGGTATTTATGGATTTTGCTCATGTTGATAATAGTAGATAATATCACGAGTCAATAATGATAATGATATGAATTTTAAAAACCGAGGGAGTAATACTCGGAGAGGAAAATAGTCATTATTGCGAGTAGTATACTCTACTTTATTCACGACTAATTTACTTATTATAAATAAATGATTCTTCAGTTTCATTTATCTCAATACAAATACACGAACACTACCCAACGTTCATATATAGGAAAGTTACGAAATGTCACGAGTTTATAGGCGAAGGGGTACCTGAGGCTAGAGGCAGGGTTTGGGGAAAACGAAGTTGGCAATCCTGGGGTAAATTGGGTAAATTAAAAATCTCTATGGGTGGCATAACCCCATAGAACCAAAGATAAACAGAAAAAGTGCAAATAAATTGTCACAGAACACACAAACATATATGTTCTATGTGGCTGATTCCTGATTGTCTCTGTCTCTTGGTGTCTTTGTTACTCTGTTGTAAAAGTAAAAGATTTGTTGCGTAGTCACAGCTCACAGCATACCTGAACCTGCGTTGCGTTTTGTATACTGTCTTGTCTTTGTGGGGTTTAGGGAATCATTTTGCAAGTATCTTAAGTCGTTTGTTCAATTTTCAATAGTGTAAGGAGTTTCTTAGAGTAATATTTTACTAGCTTTAAAGTGTTTCTATTAGGATAAGATTTCATTCACGAATAATCATTTTGTATGAATGGACTATATCACAATTGGTTGCATGATTACAAAGCGATATCTTTAAAGAGGCATTTCGTTCATAAGTTCTTTTGTATTCCTATATAAATTCAACACTATACATTAGAAGACGTAGATAACGTTCAAAGTATAATACAAAGCTCAAACATTTTCTTGGCCTCGGAAAAAGATCCTTGAACGACTGATAAACCCAAATACTTTCCATTTCATATAGGAGTAATTATCATACTCTGGCAAACTTTCTTGCTGCATGAGGAACAGTCCCACTTTTTTTTTCAAACACGGGTATTCCCTTCGGATTTTCACCAACCATACACAGTCATCAATTTTTCATTTGCTTTCGTTTTCAATTTTCACATATATCGAGATCAGATCGAGTAGAATTATCTGTCAAACCAAACACAAATACGAAGAGTATATATATCCACACTTTTTCTCAACTGACATTCAGTATTGAACACCATAAGTTAGATTTTCAATATTCTCGAATATTCATAGATCTTATTAGGGAAGCAGGTATTTTTTTTGCAATCTGTTGTTATCTACCAATCAGATACCAGAAACTGAAATCCACTTGCATATTAGTATATCGTGGAATTTCACCTTAACCTCATTGACGCCCCCGCAATATGGAGGGATCGATATGATGACATTTCGTAACTTTCCTATATATGAACGTTGACACTACCTACGCGTTTGACACTGACACTTTGGAGTTTGGTTATATCGTTTCCATGGTGATATTCGATCGAAGAAATTTTGTGATAGGACTACAAGTGGAAATAAAGACAATTTCAATTAATTCCTCGCCATAATTCCCGAAGGGAATAAAATATGGCATTATACTCTAGAAACCATAAGTATCATAATTACATTATGTATTAGTCATAAATGAAAGAGTGTAAGATACATTTTGAAGTGAAATTATTCCGAACAATTTTAAAACATCATATTCCCAGAAAAAATGATTTCATACAATGACGTCACTGAGTACTCATCATCTCGGCAGAAGACTTCGAAAGAAAGTTAATATTAAATAATTTGTCACTGATGTGGGTGTACGGTAACACAACCTTTGATTGACTTCACTCGGTTTGGCATATATTGTACAAATACAAGAATATGGAGTAGAAACTGATAAGATCTGCTGATAACAGAGGGTAGGCAAACTTTGCTGTGACAAGATACTTTCGAAAGGACGCATTTTGGCGATTACACAGTTGATTGCAAAGGAGATAAAATGATGTTCGAAATTATCTGTGTTTTCTGACATAGAGTAGTTTTCAAGTATGTACTTGAAAAAAAATTTGTCGTGATGACATTGATAACAATTAATAGAACACCACTTTACATCGAACATTTTTTTGAAATAAACTGAATGTGGTCCATACCGGAAGTTTTATATCGGTCATATGGGAATACCATTCAAAACACGGATAAAAGTATATAGCACTAGTATCCAGAATGTTAAAAATACTCCAATTATGCATCGCACTTTATTATAGAGAAACACTATTTCAAGATTAATCATTTCGAAGAGGAAGGTTTGAAACTCGACCCCCTATAAATTCTGCAAATCGAAGATCAGAAATACTGATTTTTCAATTGAATGATCGAATTGAATAATACACTGTTGTTGAATATGTTCACAAAGAAAAATGGATGGGGATAATTACAACTTATCGATGCAATAGTGCTAGAAAAATAGTTTATGGAACAGTGTCATCTCAAAGTTTGACCAATAGAAATATAGTATATACAATTGAAAAACTGTTTCACGTCATCGATGACGTCATAAAATCAACACAGAGCCACCAATCCATTGATGGAAATGCATTGAAACGTTAACTTTGAATCTCAAATTTGGCGCCAGTTATTCTTTGGCATTTGGTTGGCAGCACTCTCGATGTTGCCGCAATTTTTTGACAGTGACAGTCCTGTATTAAGGTTTTATTGGTACCTCAAATCAGACAATGATGATCAAAAACTGTGTATTTCGATTCTTCTATAGATACTTTTACCGTTTTACTAGCCTATATCAGTCGCAGGCTCTTCGTAAAAATGCGAAAAGAGTTAACAAACTATCGCTGCCAAGAGTTGGTGACATCTCTAATCAGTTATTTCGAGAGAGAGCGAGATAATAATATCCCTTCGCTTCCCTCAACAGCTGTTAGAGCTAAATTGAACACAACGTACTGAATTATATTTGTAATCTACAGTCATATATGTGTTTTTATCGTGTTCCAGCAGATTTGAAGTAAAATATGTATATTGTCAGTGCGATTTCTCGAAAGATCAAAGATAACAAATCTCACAAATCCCCCAATAGGCTTACAAATACAGCAGTACTGGACATAGGTGTAATGCGTAACAATATTTATACTACGTAGGAACGCAGCATTGCAGTTCATAAATACAGGAAAATCTCGAATTTTCAAAATAAATTGGATGTAGCTATTCAAAATATATGATTTAAACCTTCGGAAACTACAAAGGAAAGAACTTTTTCATGGTTAAGCTTCCATATTTCAATGAATGATATAGATCTACCATTAAGGAGGTTCGTGAACACTTTTGATTTTTCTTCTTTCATATTCAACAGTAACTTTGATTTATATCTAAAATTCCATAATTATATGACAATCTGACTACAGTGTACTTCAAAACGTAACCACGCCCACAATGACGTTTAACGGTTTTCATATGGTGTCAACTTTATGTCATCAGTGGAAAAAGTCACACTCGGACCACCATACGAATCTCTCTCTCTCTCTCTCTCGCACTCACCTGCTTGAAAGTAACGTTGTTCGGAAAGCCCGTCCCTTTCGGCGTCCTATCGTGGAATCCTACAACGTCAATCGCTCCATATAATATAGGCATGCTTATAGGAAAAAACTCACTACTTTTTGGTAAGCCGCCCTTGGGCGTCGGCGGCTGCCCCCCCGCGCCGTCGCCAGCGTCCGCCCTGGGCGACTCCTCCGTTTTCACGTAGTGTTTAATGTTCTTTCTCGCGATCGAGACGAGTTTTTGGTCGATGTCGATGCCGAGAATGGTGCGCGCGCGCAAATCTCTCGCGACCGATAGCGTCACGTGACCGATGTTGCAGCCCACGTCCAAGATGTCCTTGTTCTCGAAGAGGTACGGGTGGTGCGAGAAGACGCGCAACCGGTGGTCGATCTCGTTGTGGGGGTTCCTGTAGCCGTAGTACCTGGAACAATTCGAAAAAAAAATTATAGCGACGGAATCGCGGCGATATTTCTTTGAGCTCAGTGCAACCCTGGCGATCAAGTAGAATTGATGTAAGGGCGAACTCATACGTCTCTGTCTTTGTTCCAGTCCTAGTGTGTGTCTCTGTTTGAATCTCAATAATAATGTTACGAAATGTCCTAGCGCCGGCCCTGTCGGTCATAAACGCAGAATAATATGAGGGGTCGAAATGCGAACGTCATTTTTCCAGGAACTCTCGTCACGCCTAGAATATTCGATTACCGAGATTTGACTCGAAGATTCCCCATAGGCGTACGGAGGTATATAAGCAGACGCTTCATCGCGAAGGAGATAGTTATTCAACAGTTATTGAGAAGTTATTCGGATAGACAGTTATTTAAAGACAGAGTTTAGCAGAGTTATTCAGATGGTTATTTGGAGCTTAGTGGAGACAGCTTTGGTATTGCTAAGTGCGGAAGTCGAAGTAGAGAATTTCTATTACAGAGAGGTTATAGAGTGTTTTAGTACAGAGTGTTGGAAAGTTAGCGGAGCAATTTAAGTGATTGTGTTGTATTGAGATAAAGAGTTGTAATAAAAGTAGTTTAGTGTGGTTTGGAGTTTTAATCAACGAACCCAAGGATTTATCGTAACAATAAGTTGATTATGTATCTTTCCATAAGACTATTTTTCTACGATCGTTATAAAATCTAAACTTTTCAAAATTCATATTAGGAAATAGAGTACCAATTTTACAACTGAATCGAAGCTTTATATAAATAATCCAAATGATTGGACTTTTAACATAACTATAATGTAGTAAAACGTATATCATTCTAAAGTGGCAATCGTTTCTATTTTATCAGTTCAACAATTAAACTTATATAAATATGTAGTATGTTTCATTCATTACCATTGTAGAAAAAATATTGTATGAAACTCTTACATGAAGAGTTTTTATTCGCTTATGAGATTGTGGCCCTCACGTATAGTGCGCGCAAATTTCTCATGCGTGAAAAAAGTTGCACTCGTTGAGAGTTCCCAAATTTCAACTTTTAATATTAGGATGAAGAAAACGTCGTGAGTGCGCAAGATCACTATTTCCATATGACACATATGACGTTTGAAATTTCAAAATATCCTGTCAAATCTTGTTTTTTCAAATGTTCATGAAATAAGCTCATTTTCAGGTTTGTTGACATCAGACAAGAATATGCACCAAATCAATGGAAATCTTCAGAACCAATAAGCAACATTCAGGTTGTATTTCTCATAATAATTATGGTTGTATTTCTCATAATTATCGACTGGCAATTGTTTCAATTTTTCGAGTTGTATAAATAAGTGATACCCACATAATTTTTCAAGACAAATACAGGAATTATTATAGCGATGATAATTCCGATAATCCATAAAAGGTGAACATATTGTTTGCAATGAGCTGGTTTACTTATTTCGTAGTGCATAATTGATAACCTTGAATTCTCAACTTTTCTTATGCATCCTAAAATGTACACAAACTAAGAATGTGCACGAGTAGCATAAAAATTTTGAAATAAGTTTCTTGCGTGCCCTCTATTATCTTTTTCCATATTTGTAAAATTGCCGCTTTAATTTCTTTGGGCTTCATTGCGATTATAAGAATTCAATAAATCACATATTAATACAGTGAATTGGCAATGACCAAGCAATAATAGTACTGCAAACATTTATTTGAATACATAAGTAAACTTTTGTTGATTTGTTTCAGCCAATGTGAGCAATATCACCTCGAAACATTATTGAAAGATGATTGATGATGCTAACAATCGAAATGTGATGATGCTTCACTCAAAACTTCGCTTGCATTTTTCTTGCATTTTATTGTTAATTTTTGAACACTCGATTTTCCTCGTCATCTGAAAAATCAACTGATCAACTTTCTTTCACAATATCAGTTCAATGAACGATTTTTGAAAAAATGTTTCTCTCAATTTTGTTGTTGAAATCCATTTCTCCGAAGAGAAAAATAATGGAGAAAATGGACGCTCAAACCAATGTCAATTTTTCTAGTCTTACGTTAATCGTTATACAGTCAATTTCATGAAAAATCCAACCATGTCGTACAGTGTATAGCATTAAAATGATATTTCTAAACAATACTGTACTATCCCTTTTTTGAATCTCATTAAACATAAATGGAACAGAGCAGAATACTAAAATAAGTATCCCACGCATTCCCAGCTCAACATTGGATTGAATACGTTTTCATTGCATTGTAAATATTTGTGTAGCAGGTTGAGTGAAATTCAGTATCTTTCACTCTTGGAAGTTTTGTAGCGAGCATTATTTGTTTAGCTATATTTATTGATCTAAGAGGGACATTAAAAGCTATATTAGATAACTAATTTCATCATTTCTTAACGTCGGAATATGGGAACCCAAATTTATTCTACAAAGTGGCATGAAGATGTGGACCAACTGAGAGGAGATGGTGGAGAGAGTTGTAATAAAAATAAACAAAACGTTATCGGATTCCTCGTGTTATGGTTATTCACGCAATGCCCTCTATAATTACAGGGTGGGCTTTTCTTTAGTATGTACCTGAATATGAAAAAGATGTTCGATGTGTTATTTCTTCCATTTTCTCTCACATTTTATCATCATTGAGACTACTTTATAAAATTCAAAGAAGTCACACGTGAACACAGAATTGGAATGAACACAATCGAGGATCCATAATTGATTTTTCGAACTTTTTCAGGTTTTTCCAGTTGGTGGCCAACCAGAAAGACTGTGAAAAAATTCAATATGGAACTGTTTCAATTTTGAGCTTATTGAAAGAAAAAAAGCAAAGATCACCATAATAATTATTCAAAGTAAAAGCTACCGCGCTAGATAAGGATGTATCTGGGAAAAGCCAGCTATATATGGGGTAAACCAAAAACTTGTGTAGTGAAATATGCATTTGGAAAGATACAACTTGATCAGCAGAAAAATAAAACAAAAAGTTTCCTTAATAAAAAAGTCTTGTATCCATTCGTCTATTCAAAGTAAATACAACTCTGAAAAAACATCATGATTTACTATTTCAGTTTCCTATCATTGACTGTAGATTGATCAACTTTCAAATATATTTTACCAACCGTTCAAATTTGTATCAGCCAAGACCGCTTAGAGCAAATATTTCCCTCATATATAAAATGTCCCATAAGGGCAATGCAATTATCGAAAACTTACAGCGGTAATTGCATTGTATCAAGTCACCATAATAACACATTTGAAACCGTATCGCTAGACGTCAGTAAACAACACAAATAAATGTCAGATAGACTTCAAAAATAGAAAAACATTTCGCGTTTTGGTGAGTGCTCCATACAATCTATAGAGGAAAGTATAAATGAACGAAAAATAACATTTCCTTGAGAATTTCTTTATTCGTGAAATATTTCAATGAATTACATTCGTGCATAAAAATGACCAGATAATTTTGCATTCAAGCGTGATATCTTATACAAATTGCATTCGGTTATTTTCATATTTTGTAAAAGAGCCCTCGTCCTTCGAACTCGGGCACTTTCGCCAAAATATGAAAATAAACTTGCAATTTTTAGATATCACGCTTTCTTGCAAAATTATCGGTAATTTTTATGCACTCGTGCAATTATAACCGATAATAGCTCACCATCTCAGTAATTTCGTTAGCTTATCAGAATTCACTTGTAGCAATTACCTCGTTTCAATTTATCGGGATACATACTGAATCACCTGTATAAACATTTCTTTGTTCGTAAAACAATGGTTCATTATTCAAAGGCTTGGAATTCGATAAATTTATCAAGGTCGCCCAATTAACGAAACAAAACTAACACAGCTGAAAGCATCATTAAACTTTGTAAATGATAAATGATTAATAACAAATATAAAAGGATAATCGCTTTCACACTTCGGAAAACGATAAGAAAAACAAAGACGAAGCTTTCGAACGCATTTAACACAAGCGGTCGTTTTTTTACCAACACGAGACCGGTGGTCTGTCTCGCAGTAAACAAACAATGCAAGTCTTACAGGAGTTCGCATGATGCTCGACTCTACAATCATTCACATCACGTAAAATGGGCGTCTCCACGTTATAGACATACATTATACATCATACATGAATATATATTTCATGATATCATTCGTTGAAACCAACTTCGCGAATAATAAGGATAATTTGCATCTCAATGCTTACTCTCAAAACAAAAGTATCTGAAAGAAACATTCGAATCATTCGAAACTTCTCTGTTCTATCAAAATGTTTTCAAAGCCTACTTATTAAAATAAATCATAAGTCAATTAAAGAAACTGACTCCTTCAAATTGCAAGAATTATACGACACTTGAGAGTTGTTCCGTTCAGATTTCTTGTGAATAAGGCATTTTATTCAGTTGAAGAATTTTTAGCAACTAGTTTTTAATTTGTTGGTTCAAATCATTTTTTACACTCATGTATTCTGGGTTAGATCCTTTTTTTTTCGAGTAATTATTAAATTCTATTCCATTCTATAAGCATTGCCAGTTCTTTACGGATTGGCCAGCCAAACAACTTATCGATAATAATTGCTCGAGTGCATAAAAATTACCGATAATTTTGCAGGAAGGCGTGATATCTAAAAATTGCAAGTTTATTTTCGTATTTTGGCGAAAGTACCCGAGTCAGAAGGACGAGGGCTCTTTTACAAAATATGAAAATAACCGAATGCAATTTGTATAAAATATCACGCTTGAATGCAAAATTATCTGGTCATTTTTATGCACGAATGTAATTCATTGGAATATTTCACGAATAAAGAAATTCTCAAGGAAATGTTATTTTTTGTTCATTTATACTTTCCTCTATAGATTGTATGGAGCACTCACCAAAACGCGAAATGTTTTTCTATTTTTGAAGTCTATCTGACATTTATTTGTGCTGTTTACTGACGTCTAGCGATACGGTTTCGAATGTGTTGTTATGGTGACTTGATACAATGCAATTACCGCTGTAAGTTTTCGATAATTGCATTGCTCTTATATATCAGGGAAATATTCACTTATATTATCCCTCTAGAGCTTGATTTATTTCCGGATATTTTTTTCGAGTTCGAATTTTTTTAAATAAAACATTTTCCGAAACAATTCGAGTTCGTGATTAATTTTCATTTTATTTAAATCAAGCTCGCCGGAAATTCGGTACGAAAATTTCGTGCCAAACCTGTTTGAAAGTAAAATTATGTGATCATATTCATTTAAAGCAAAACTCTACACCAGGGTTTCCCAATCTACGGGTCGCGAGCGAATTTTTAGTGGGCCCTTGATACCGAAATAAATTGGACATATCAAACGTACTGAGATTTAAAGTAACTCGAGTTGAAGTTGATGTCAAAACTGTAATGGTGAAACATAGGAAACAATTTCATCCTTCCCATTGATTTAAATTTTTGTCTAGTTATTCGATTAAGTATTGGAAATTGTATTTCAACATTGCTTTTCATTTGAAAAAGCTCTTTATTCATATTGGTTACGGGTAAATTTCCTAGAGGTGGGTCTATAGTTTGGTAATAGAGTTTGGAGATGGGTTGTAGTCCAGACAACTTTGGGAACCACTGCTAGACAGTTATCAACCATAATCAAATGAAATCATTTGCTAAAATCATACATTCTTCAAGATATCCTGGGCTAAAAATTGGCAGATCACTCGGCAGATCACGATACGAGAGTAATATGTCAAGCCAGTACAATTTCCACTTATAGCCTGTTTCGACGATGCAATTTGCCGCTGCAACTCCAGAATATTACCTATATTCATGCAAGTATTTCGATTTGCATGGATCTTTTTTGGTGCGATAAGTTGCAGCAACTTAATTATTTCTGTGGTAAATTTGTTGCCGTCAACCACAAATGTGCGGTGGCATCATTGAATACTTCAATCAACTTTCGAAACTGAAGGAATGAAGTATAGTAAGAAGGTGAATTTATCACAAACACGCATTCATTAGAAATGAATGGAATGATATATCAGTAATAATGTAGGCGTTTTTCTTGGTAACATTTAGTGTTATTTTTCAATATTGGCAATGCAAAGTGACAGATAGATGACATTTCTCGCAGTGACAAGTTGCTGCGAGAAATTGCAGTGACAAATTGCATCGTCGAAAATGGGTGTTAGTAATTTTACAGCTTGGTGATTTCCAACTGAATCGTATCGTCCTACAGCAATAAAGGTCTAACTGCGGGCATATCACGGGCTCGAATTCATAGGCATAAGATTGGAAATAACATATTGCGGTCTCCTCTCGATAGATATCCCTTTGTCTTGACAATAACAAATATGTATCTATTAATTATATCATCATTTAATGCTTCAATGTCATTCACTGCTAGTCAGGGCGGATAATTTTGGTATTTCAATTCGGAAAATAAAACGATTTTTTTATCGGCTCTGGATGTGACATACAATACAGCAATAGCCGTCAAAATAAAATTCAAATCAAATGGAAAACAAACGTCGAATGCAGTGGACATGGAAAACCGCGGAAATAATAAAATCTGCAATGGCCATATGTAAATCATAAAACTGACTGAAACATTTCAACCGCGCACACATCAAACACAGTTTGATACCGTGTCAAATGTATGTATGTGATCGTTCATTCAAACGAAATAAATAATTACAAATAATACTAGCTGAAATTAAATTTTCATGAATACCCGGCAACATTAAAACAAACATTCATTATACGGTTTCGCAAATATTGCAGTACGAGCAAGCATTGAATACGCGATGAAGTCTATAGGCCAATGGGTAGAGTGAATAAAGTTGGAGTGCGAGCATTTTCTCAATTTTTTTGGGACAAACCTATACGGGTTGATGAGGTATGAGAAAGACGGATCTATAGTTTGAGCTCATGCTCGCTTTTATTCACTCCACCCAATAATAGGTCATTATAAACATAATTGGCCATTAATACGTGGAAGAAAACAGATGGATAACCAATTATAATCAAATGGGTGTATTGGTGATGCTGATATCAAGCATCGAATTTCTTACCAAGGGCAAGATCAAAACAAGCCATATTCTTACACGAAGATTGATTCCGTAATATAAGCATACTCAACTTCGATTCAGTTTTTTTGTATAGGTTTTCTCGAAATAGAAAATTATCTAATCTTCAGGAAACATCTTGTGAACCGAAGATAAACAGAGGGTATTGTTACGTCCTAACGCCGGCCCTGACGGGATCTTAAATCGCGTCGCGTCGTAGCGAACGTCATTTTCCAAGAACCGTAAATGCCGCCTGGAGAATTCGAGACACGTCATCGGGGCTTCTCTCGACGATTCTCGATTGGCACGCAGATATATATACGGGACAGGCTTCGCCGCGGAGAGAATTTGTTTACAGAGAGTTATGGTCGGTTCATACACCACACTTTTACTTTTAATTCATCTTTTACTTTCACCTTAAGAATGGAATTGGACCGTTCATACACCAGTGTTGAAGTAAACAGGGCGCATGCGCAGTGATCAAAAACAAACGAAGAAGAGGAAGTAATCGTGGGTTACGTCATTGTTTTGATTTGCAACTGACCAGTGACGACAACCAAACTGTATCGGATAATGACAGCTATTTCACAGAACACTCATTTTATATCACTTCTGTAAAATATTCAGAAGAAGAACAGGGCTACGTTTCCCAATAATTTTGGTGGCACTGCTTGCTGTGATGACTTCACATGCACGCATGCGCAGGCCCTAAATTATCTCATTCCTAAAGTAAAAGTTCTCATCCTTAAACTAAAAGTAAAATTGCCGTGTATGAACGCCTCGATTGATTTAAATTGAATTGAATTGAAAGACAACTTTCTTGAAGTAAAAGTAAAAGATGAAGTAAAAGTTAAAAGTGTGGTGTATGAACCGACCATCAGTGATTCGGCAGTTTCATTCAGAGCTAAGTGACGAGAGTTGTTGAGATCTAAGTGGAGCAGAGCTTTGTGCGGAAGCAGAATTTTAAGTACAGAGAGTTTAGTACCGAGCATTGGAAAGTTATCGGAGCGATTCAAGTGATTGTGTTGTATTGTATTGTGATAGAGAGTTATAATAAAAGAAGTTTAGTGTTGTTTGGTGTTTTAATCGACGAACCCAAGGAGTATCGTAACAGTGGTGTCAGAATTGAGATTTTCCAAAGGATAAATCGTAACAGTATGTACATCAAAAGTATTTGAAACATCTCAAAACAATGTTACGGATGTCTGGGTTTGTAACCTACCACAATCTGAAAAAATAAGAATTAACATTAGAATCTATACAGTGAAAAAAACATAAACTTCATGAAATCAGTATTGAGATAAAATAGATATCCAGAAAAATCTCTGACAGAAATGGAAAATACGAACACAGCCCACAATGAAGATATACAACCTACACAAAATACACAACCTGTACCAAACATTATACCTTATGTCCCCGTTTGTCTGAAAAGATAAAACAAATCGGCAACAGGTATAATGTTAAAACAACTTTCAAAACAACAAATACTTAACGGTCATTACTAACACATACCAAATCAAAGAACACAACGGAAAACACAAAAAATTGTATTAATTAAATTCCTTGTTCGTGCGGTCAAAAATATATCGGTGAAACGTCTCGACCATTGGAAGTGCGAGAGAGTGAACACAATATGTACATCAGAAACAGACAGATAGGTGGTTCTAAATTATCAGAACACATTCTTACTTATCTAAAATAATGTCGAAAGAGAGCAATGGCAGGAAACTAAAATTAAAGGAATCTGCTTTCATCATGCTGTCTGGTGAAGAATGCATATCTATGAGTTCGCTTAATATGGATTGCGGTTCACAACTACTGAAGGAAAAAATGTTATGCCAGATTTGAAATAGGTACTTGACAAATGTCAATTACGAAGATTGCCAACAAGAGATATTCGCATTTAAACAGGAATTCACGTTTAAGTTTTGAGAACGGAAACTGATTTAGTTTCCGATATTTAAACGATAATTATTTTGTATATATATTCTCATTATTTCTTGATAGGCAAAATTTGAGATAACGAGTTTCGGGGTAGAAAATCTGCCCTTCTACACTTGTATAGAATCCATCTATTTTTTTAGATTGTGGTAGGTTACAAACCCAGAAAACTACGGAACAAATATTGATCCACCACAAAATAATCACGTTCAAACAGTGTCT
The DNA here is from genome assembly GCA_032362365.1 of Zygogramma bicolorata. Classification (NCBI taxonomy): domain Eukaryota; kingdom Metazoa; phylum Arthropoda; class Insecta; order Coleoptera; family Chrysomelidae; genus Zygogramma; species Zygogramma bicolorata. The sequence continues at coordinate 29,809 of JAVJAQ010000582.1, forward strand.
CAAAACAATGTATTATGCATTTGTCCAGGCACCGCGGAACCAAGGGCTCATAGGTTAAATGTGAATGACAAGCAGTTTCAGAACAGAATTCACTAATGGATCTCGGGACGTGTCACTACGTCGAATTCCCATTACGTCGAATTCCCACTATGTCGAATTCCCATTACGCCGAATTCCCACTACGTCGAAAAGCATCCCCACCACTTACGTCACCAAAACACGATCGTTATCGAAGCTGGATCCCATTCGACGTAATGGGAATTCGACGTAATGGGAATTCGGCGTAATGGGAATTCGGCGTAGTGCCACACCATGCACTTTCAATATCAACAGCACAGCGAAATTCATCCTTCTTTTAGGTTAGGTTAGTTAGGTTAAGTCAGATTGGGTTAACAGGAAATTGCAGAATATCCGGTAAATTTTGCGAGTGCGTATCACTACGTCGAATTCCCATTACGCCGAATTCCCATTACGCCGAATTCCCATTACGTCGAATTCCCATTACGTCGAATGGGATCCAGCTTCGATAACGATCGTGTTTTGGTGACGTAAGTGGTGGGGATGCTTTTCGACGTAGTGGGAATTCGGCGTAATGGGAATTCGTCGTAGTGATACGCACTCATTGATCTTGATACTAATATTTGTTGAATCAAACACATATCCTTGTTCAAACATAAACAAAGAATCGGGCATTTTCAAACAAAAGAGACTTCATCAAATTAATACTGTTCTCATTTCCCAATTACTCAAATACGGAGTGTGTTCGAGAGATAGGATCTCTCATCAACTTATCGTAGTAGTGTGGGTCTAATTGTTATCGAGATCATTTAATGATTGCATTTTCAATTACTTCTAGTTCATTTTTCAATTCTATTCGTTTTTCGGTCTTTTTTTCGTGTTTTTATTTAAATTGCGTTATCTTGCCGTTCAGAAAATTTTGCGTAAAACTCCCTACACCGTTTGCGGTGTACAAGGGTACTGACAATGCCTTTCCGTGTTGGGTTCGGGTCTGATAGATGGCGAAACAGTGGCGATCTGATGGAACGTCTAGTTTTTAATTATTATTATTAATTAACACGCTTTTATTAGCTTGGGTTGTAACTATGTATGTAACGGAATCTTTGAGCATAATTTTCACCAATTTCCAGAAGTCTGATTAATTTGAAACTTTGCGTACGTATCAAGGACAGACGACAATGCAATAATTTGATCATAGTTTTCCATTATAATAATAATAATAATAATAATCTTTATTTTCCAGTTGAAAATTACACACAATATACAATAAGAAAATAAGAAAAAAACAAAAAACATTGTTTTAAACACTATAAAAAACTAGCTACAGTGAAATAAAAATAACAAATTTGCTCGTACTGGTTTCAAGAAATACATACTCGATATATTCACTGAAAGAGCTTTGTCTGATTATCCTTATAAGGACCACCAGGATTAATAAATTCTTTTATAGATCCTCTGTAGTGGAGTAAAAAAGATGGAGCTAGCGCGCGTTCTGCGAATGCCTGCAGTTTCGGACTTACTCTTTCGTTCTTTCGTTCGGGCACTCGGCACAGCACAACGGAGGCAGAAACGTTTTCAGGGTAGTTGCGTTCTCACAATGTTCATTCCTTATCTTACATGCGTAGGTGTACGTGAGTCTGATACATGTAAATTACTGTATATGATATTTATGTAACATATAGTTCCCAGCGAAATACAGCCACGGAACTGCTGAAAGACGAATGTTGCCAATAATCCTGAGTTGGGCTTCGACCCTTCACAAGATGCAAGGTTGTACAGTTGATCATGCAGTAATTTATCTAGGCTCGCGATTGTTTGCTGCTGGACAAGCCTATGTAGCACTTAGTCGTGTAAGATCTTTAGACGATATTCGGATTGATGAACTTGATTGCTCTAAGTTAACAGGAAGTACTCCATGCAATAGTGAAGCTTTAAATGAAATGATGAGATTGCGGAATGATTCGTAAGAAATATCACATTTCCACTAGAAACTAATTGATAAATTGAACTAAAAAATGAAAAATAAATAATAGTTTAAAAAACTAAAAAAACACGCTTTTATAGCTAACCGAACTAAAAAATAGAAAATAATTTTTAATTACAAAGAGTTTATATTACGGTAGTAGAAGGCTAAACAATCATTCATAGTCAATCAGCTCAAAATAAAATTATAATAAAATTTAAGTAATTAACAGAATAAAGTAATTCAGAGTAAAAAGCGTGGGGTGCATTTTACTACATTTCATAAATCTCCTCTCAAAGATAATTACCGATAGAATGATTGTAATATATAATATATAAAGCACCCCACGATTTTACTCTGAATTACTTTATTATGTTAATTACTTAAATTTTATTACAATTTTATTTTGAGCTGATTGACTATGAATGATTATATAGCCTTCTACTACCGTAATATAAACTCTTTGTAATTAAAAATTATTTTCTATTTTTTAGTTCGGTTAGCTAGGAAAGCGTGTTTTTCTAGTTTTTTAAACTATTATTTATTTACGAACTATGTTGAAGTACATGCAACGATTACATAGTTTCTGACCGACTTATCGAGCATACGATGTCAGCTCTACAACATGAACGCACACTGAAATCCGATTGCGCAACGTGCAGTAGGCAAACACGCCCATAAAACAAACGAGAATTTTTCATTATTTCCATAAACGCGAGATGAATGAACGAATAAAAAACTCGCAGATACGCCGAGCATTAAATTCATATACATACGCTCTAAATCAAACGTCAGGCCCGCAAATACCACCGACGTTATTGAGTTACAATGGCGTGAGAAGAGAAGATAAACAGGCGAAGAACTAGAGAAAATACGTTCCGAGTACGAATTACCTCTGCGGAGGGATATCGACGAGTTTACGAGTTTGTTTTTCTTTCGAGCACTCGTTAACTTTTCGATACATTTGAGATACGAACTATGTCATAAGGTAGAGACAGGATTATTTTTGAGATGGAGTCTTCCATTTTCGTTCGATCCTTTTATAGGAATAATCGATTTAAAAATCGCTTCCAGTCCCAAATCTCCCAAAAATTTGTTTTGATATTGATACATAGTGATAGTAAAAAAAACTTCAGGCAATCGTGAACGTACTTCACCCCAAACTCTTGTATGGAAACGAGAAAAATTTGGTATTTTCACCGTAAATGGCATACTTTGAACATTGAAACTAATAATAATCGATGAATTAAATAAGTATATTATGAGTTTCAAATTCATATTTCGAATTTGCATATTTACGTATGTGAAAAAGCTTTCAAGATGTAAAATTGCATCGCACATATCAACTTCAAGTGATTTACTGCGGAAATATTGTTAAAAAAATATCATTGTGTCATCAGAAATTCACATTACTGGATGAGTGATTGAATCACATCACAAAGTCAACTTTATTCACATTACAGCGATCTCTCATGGTATATTCCATGATTATCCATCTCAACAGAATGGAATGCAGCAATACATATAGAGTTTTTAGGTATATTTACCCCAAAAACAGAAAATATGAGAATTTGACTTTCTTTCATTTTCAGGGGGGAGAAAAGCCACAAATGAACTTTAAAATGTATCCACCTCCCCAATATAAAATAATCAGACAGTATTGCTACATGACACCACCTCTTCAGAAATCCCAACCAATCCATCCCAGAATTTGTTCAAGTGTTTCTGTCTATTCTTGAGTCACAATGAATGAACTCGATCGAAACGATATTCGGAAGTACCGCTATTAATCAGCAAAAAAATGTTTTATTTCAATTATTATAGAGAAATCACACAATAAACTGTGAATGATATTCAGTTACTGTTACATTTCAATGGAATTCGAAGAAGAATAATGGAAGATGATGGTGGCTATCAGAGTATCAATAAATGGATTAATAACTACAAAGTTGATCATTTTCTTATCATATCTTATCTAGCGCCATCTGCTTCGATCCGCCCAGAATACATGCCATTGTGCGAATTCAATTAGAATATTATTCATTTATTGCATGTTGGAAATTCAAGCAATGGCCATTCTATTATTATTATATTATATATAATTATATTATAATTTTGAATCACCGTCCTTCCTCATTTTAACCGAAAAAAAAACGTTTGAAACTAAGTGATAATATAGAGGTCTTTATAGATATTGGAAATTTACAGCTTCTATTAATTTGCAAAGATACATCGAACATAACATTCCATACTGCAAAACAACGCATGCCATATGATCAGCGATTTTTTTTTCTTTTACAGCACTCAGTTGTAGAATTGTCAACGTTGGTAACTTTACGAACATTTTTTACGGTGTTCTTTACAGAAAACTATTTATTTTATTTACTATTGACATCAATGAATATTTTGAAGTACGCTATAAGCATCATTGAACTGGAATTTGACATTATAAAAATCAGCCATCTGTTTAAGTTCTCCAAGATAAGTAAGTATGTGGTTGTCACAATCAACGACAGTCGTGCGGTTTTAAAACAATCCGAAACAAACGGCTTTTGTTTTTGTCAGAAAAACAGGTTCTGTTTGTACTGTGGTAATAATAGGTCGAAGAACTATTATCGTAAATTGATATAGACCGATTTGACTGTCAGGAGTTGAGTTGAAATAATTAAAATAAACGTTACTTGTACCGCATGAGGAATCAAACTGTAAATATGTGTATGGTTGCTTCATTCTCGATAGCGACCCTCTTTCTCTTTTATTATAAAAAAGATGTTTCCCAATTGAAATTGGCGAAGATAGGTTGATAAGAAGTGTCCTTGAGGCTATCATTACTCCATCGATAATAACTGAGAAATTAACAGATCGATAAGTACTGCAAATAAACGTTCAACTAATTCCTAAGATTTCTTTTCAATCAGAATAAACATTTCGCGTAAGTTTATAAACGAATGTCAAGGTCGATGCATCCATTGTTTATCACTGTTTTTCGTAGTTTCATTCGAGTCTCAATCGGTGTCTTTTCCTTTTACTCTACTCTTATGGAACTATAAGGTACCAAGCCGAATAAAATTGACATAATGGCCGCGTCTAACAGCTTCCAGCGCTTAAAGCCGCTGCTCAAAATTTGAGTTTTCCATGGTGAAATGCCAAATTTTGTGAAGCAGCTTTGAGCGCTGTAAGTTGTTAGACGCGGCCATTGTCTTATTCGAGCCCAAATGCTGGGCTATACCTCATGTAAACAGTAAATATTTATATAACGTTCGGATCAACAAATCGTTAAGTTATACATTTCACGCTATGAGACATCTAACATGCCTTCAATATTCGTTTGTGACGGCTGGTGATCCAACTTGTTCGTTCTAAAAAAATTGTTCTAAAATTTTTCTAAAATTGTTCGTTTCCGTTAACCAGCTGACGAACGTCAACCCTCAGAAGTCGAAACTTGTGCGAGCAATGGATCAACGAGGCCTTACCTTTTAACGTGCGATTACCCAGCACGGTGGCCCGGCGAGGATTCGAACCCCGGCCTTCCGCTTGATAGGCAGATATGCTAACCACTACACTACCGAGACCAACTTACAGTTTGTTATTGAGAATTTGTTAGGTAAAATAATCCACCACTAATTTGAATAAACCTAAGGATTAAGTAATTGAATCTTACCTTTGTTAAGGGCAAATGGGAAACATTCAGTGCTTGATTTTGAACATATTCCGGATAAACCTTTCGAAACAATGAAGAACACAAATTCAATACCTTCCCAAACTCAAACTTTGGAAAACCATCGATATTTCAAGAAGGCACATGCATATATTATAATAAGGTACTGTTAAGATTCAAGAGTATCGAACACAAACAGAAAAAACTTCATAAATATATACTAACTGATTTTTGGGTTTAACCGTGCTCAACGTGACGATAGTGAATCAAAACAACTCTCAGAGATTGTACTTGAGATATTACTTCAAAATTGTCACCAATATCAAAAATAATCATGCAGGAACCGAAAGGTGAACATTTTGAATATTTATTGGAACAAATTGAAGTTCTATTCAAATTGCCAACAATATTCATCGTCAATTTCGAGGTTTTTGAAAACAAACTAGACTCCTTTCCAGTTGGTCTTAGAAAAAACAGTATTGAGTAGAGAACTGAAAGGTCATTCAAAGAAGGTATTACAAGAGTCCTCTTCCATGTGAAAAAAAGAATTACTGCCCCTGTGGCAAAACAATATTATAATAATTGTTTTAGCTGATAGGTTAGAATGAATACAATATATCATTGACAATAATACACCAGCCACCTATCAAAAGGAAGAATTTGATTTCAATTCAAATAATCAATTGTGAAATATGTATTTGAAATGAAATATTTTCACAATAAGTCTGTTTTGAGTCTTATTTTTTGACTCATTCAAAACTTAAGAAAGAGACTTCTTAACGACATATTGTCATAAATTATTCTTCATAAGTGTAACTCACGCTTTGAAGGTACACGAAATGAAACTTTTCCCACATGGTTATTTCCAAATTCACAATTTCCAAAAGCAAAGACTGAAATGGCGTGAATGAATAATCTTTCTTCCGAAATTAATCCGTAATTTTATACTTTATACTAAATTGTGTTAATTTATATCCTCGATTTCGAGTTAATTTTCTTTCTGAAATATACTGCTGATTTATGCTGGAACTGACTACGTCCGAAGAATATAAATAAAGCAGAAACGGCTCAAAAATTGAAATTATCAATTTGCAAGCTAATGGATTCTATTTGGGAAGCGTTCGTACGCGCGCCATTTCGGAAAAAGACAACCGGCGGCAGATGTGTTTTCGTTGTCGGGTTTTTCTCCAACACCTGCCTCGAATGAATTCAACCCCAGCGAGTGACCGGAAAGTAGATAAAAGGGTATTGATTTGATCAATCTACGCTCATTCGAATAATGTGCGTATCTCTGACTTACTTTTGGAATGGAAAATGGCCAATTGTTAATTGAATAGAGAAAGAGGCCGAGAATAGTATACATAGGCGCCGGAACTTCAAAATTACTATGGGGGCTCGATCTATATATATATATATATATGTTGTTGTTGTTGAGTTCGGGTTGAACCGCGTCTGGAGTTTTGTTCTCGACGTTTCGGCTCCGATTTTGGAGCCATTTTCAAGAGGTAAATGTGACTTCACGCTGAGGTCTCAATCTGCCTACTCCTCAGGTGTTGTCACAGGGGGCAAGGGTTTGTGACTTGACGCCGGGGCCTCAATCTGCCTACTCCCCAGGTCTCGTCACGAGTTCTTTCTAAGGTCTCAATCTGCCTACTCCTTAGATCGGACTGAGGTATGGAGGGATGTTGGGTAGGATTTATAGCAGCGGGTGCTACTAAAGGACCGTCGGATGTCTTGGTGGGGACTGGGCATCTGGAAATTAGGGGTTTCCATGCAGTTGGAAGTCTCTGGCCGTCGTCACGTTTATTTAAGCAGGAAGGTCGCTTCTCGATTTCGATGGCCTCGCGAATTATACGAGCTTGTAGTGTTTTTGCTGTGGCGATGGTCTTAGTGTTCGCGAAGTCTATATTGTGTCCTGTCTCTTGATGGTGTTTGGACAGAGCTGAAGATGGGTCTGATTTTCGGACAGCAAGTTGATGTTCCTATACTCTACTTGTCACACGTCTGTTGGTCTGGCCTACATATGTTCTATGGCAATCAGAACATGGTATTTCATATATACCCTGTGATTCGTTGACAATTTTGTCCTTGGGGGAGCGGAGGAATGTGGAGATTTTGTTGCTGGCTGTAAATATCGTTTTTATGTCCTGTTTTTGAGAATTCGGCTGATTTTGTCAGTAACACCTTTAATGTAGGGAAGAAAAGCTTTGTGGGGAACGTTATTGTCTGTTGGGTCTCTGGGAATGGAATGAGAAGTTTGATGGCGGCGGATGGATCTGTCAATTTGATGGTCTGTGAATCCATTTTGAAGAAGGGCTGATTTGAGTTGGGCTAGTTCCTGTGGTTTGTTATGGAGGTCTGTGAGGTTGATGGATCTGTGGATGAGGGAATTCACAACGGAATTTGTTTGTGCCGGATGATGGTGGGAGTTTGCGTTAAGGTATCGGTTTGTGTGTGTTGGTTTCCTGTAGACCGTGTGGGTGAAGGAGTCATTGGTTTTTGTGATGAGGACATCTAAGAATGGGAGGGAGTTATTGCTTTCGATTTCCATTGTAAACTTTATATTTGGGTGGAGGTCGTTAAGGTGATCAAGGAAATTATGGAGAGTTTCGGAGCCGTGAGGCCATATGACGAAAACGTCATCTACGTATCTGAACCAGCAAGAGGGTTTGTGGTCGAACGTGTCAATGGCTTTAGTTTCGAAGTCTTCCATGAAAAGGTTTGCGAGGACTGGTGAGAGGGGAGAACCCATGGGGGCGCCTTTTACTTGTTTGTAAAAAGTACCTTGGAATAGGAAGTATGTACTGGACATACAGTGACTGATGAGGTTGAGGGTGCCTTTGGAAATTTGGTGTTTGGTTTCGAGAATGTTCAATGTATCTGATAAAGGGATATTTGTGAATAAGGACACTACGTCGAAACTCACAAGGATGTCGGTCTGTTGGATATTGAGGTTTTTGAGGATTTCAATGAAGTGGAAAGAATTTCGTACATATGACGAGGACTGTTCTGCAAGGGGTTGGAGAGTATTTGCAAGGTGTTTAGCAAGATTTTGTGTTGGAGAACCGAAAGCACTGACAATGGGGCGAAGAGGAACGTTGGGTTTGTGTATTTTTGGGAGACCATATATGCGGGGTGTGCGTGAGGATTTTTCCCGGGGGATGAGAGCTTTCTTGGTTTCGGTAGGGATATTGGAGTTGTTGATTGTTGATTGAGGCCCCGGCGTCAAGTCACAAACCCTTGCCCCCTGTGACAACACCTGAGGAGTAGGCAGATTGAGACCTCAGCGTGAAGTCACATTTACCTCTTGAAAATGGCTCCAAAATCGGAGCCGAAACGTCGAGAACAAAACTCCAGACGCGGTTCAACCCGAACTCAACAACAACACACAACTGACCGCGGTAACCTACCCGAACACACATATATATATATATATATATATATATATATATATATATATATATATATATAATTTATCACAATGAAATAGGTAAAATAAAGCCAGTGTATTATAACATCATATATTCAGGTGATGTTCACTCACATACATACAAAAAACACAAAGTGAATACTAATCCAAAACGACCCAAGTACAACATGTTTAAATGATAAAAATAATTTCCAAACTCTTCGGAAAAACAAAAAAAACTGATAATCACAGCCAGTTTCAAACCTCAAATGGCGAGTCTGAGTACAACGAAATTGTTGTTGTTGTTTAAAATTGTTAAAGGAACAAAATAAATATCCAATTTCTGCATGAATTATATAATAGATATGTAACAAATAGGATTAAAAAATTTTAATTTTACTCATGTTAGAAGGTCTGCCGTCTTTGGTTATTTTTTAAAATAAAAATATTTTCTATCTCGTGATTACTAACTTCTTTAAAAAAGAGCTCTGTAGAAGTTCAAAATAGCACAATCGTTTAGTCTTTGCTGTGTCATCGTGGACCGTGAATACGTTTTTGATTTGATATATCAGAAATCACATCTTTTCATTTTTTATTACAATATATACGGAATACGTACGCAACTTTGTTGATAGTGACTACGGCTTTGAGTAACTGCGGCGGTTTTGTCACTGACACTGTTGCCAGCGTGAAAATAAAAATCTTCATAACCCGACAATGAGACCGATACATGATTTGTTCTAAACGAAAATGTATTGCTATGAGAGCAAATCAGAACTTCACTATGGGGGCTCCGCCCCCATAACCAATTCTCTATGGGGGCTCGAGCCCTCATGCCCCCATGGTTTCGGCGCCCCTGATAGTATATTATTTTATTATATCTACCTGATAACAGGACCATTATTTTTCCTCTGAAAATATTGTCACGAACCAAGCGTTGCAGAGGAAACATAGAGACAATTCCCGATTTCTAGAGGACTGTCATCAACATTTCATTTTGAAAGTAGGTAAGTAGGCAGCTAATGACACTAGCGCACCGTAAAATTTTCCGTGCGGGCGCAAGGGAAAAGTCTACTCACGGAGCGCCGAATAAGTATGTAAATATAGTGTTTTCACAAATGAATAATGAAAACAACTTTAACAACCTGTTGGCATTTCAGAGTTGTTCTTCGCTTAGTTTAAAAGCCATTAGGCACGTCGGATTTCGGGAAGTGTCAAGATATCCGTAAAAGTGTACACACCTACGTGAAACCTGATTGTACAAAACAAGCTAACCTCGACACGATATTACACGTGAAAAAATATAGAGGTACTGAGTTTCTTCCCTAAAAACTTCCAATCTCTAAATCAACTACGGCACCACGCCAGTTTCCAGAAATAAAAAGTTACCGATTTTCATCCACTTTATCAAGTATAGTACCTTCCCAATTTTTGTTTACGTCGGTCTCTCCTCCTCGGGGTCAGAACATTTTTATCGTCACGAATTAGTAATTTAGCAACTGATCCTAAGATTGCTAATTTGTAAAAATCCTCGCGAAGCGATGTGGGATATGATCGGCGTGCCAAACGCATTCATCAAAACTAAGCTTACATCGAACATTTTTAAACCTCTGTTTGGTGAATGTCACTGAGAGGCAATGAATGTGAATAAAATAATGAATCTTCGTAAGCTGAAGAACAAACATCTTTTTTCCTGGACCGTAACCTTTCTGTGGGCTTTCAAAATGTCACATGAAGGAGAAATTCAGCCAATGGGAACTCGATCAATTAACAAAGTCCCAGGGCTTTTATGGTTGAATTAAAAAGACCTCAACTTGGTAACTGGACCGCTTACGGGGCACTGTCGATTGAGGTACCACCTCAAGGAAATAGACAAAGCTGACAATGAGGAGTGCGAATTTCTTTGTGACTCCCAAGCCCTATTTTGCAATAAGCTCAAGTTCCTGGGAGCCTCACCATCTTGGGATTTCAATAGATACAGCTTATCCATTCCAACTTGTCACATGGCTTCTTGTACCGCACTGCGCAATACGTCATCATTTCCGTGCCAAGGTATGGACAATCTGTACGAGATGTCCTTAAAGGTAGCAGTACTGAAAGGATTAATGCTCAACCGACCCCCCCCCCCACTCCTACTGCACTGAGACCTGATATATTAATGCTCATTTTCACTCGGCAAAGTCATCTTGAATTACAGGAAAGTTTTCGGTCCGTATCATTTTAAAACTCCAATGAATTCACAAATGAATCGAATCATATAGATAGGGTAGGAAAAAAAACTTCAACCGCAAAGGAGAGCTTAAACATCCACAGAACATGGATGCCAGCTGTTCAAAATACACGGATCCTCCCAATGAGAGAAAAAACGGTTTCGGAATATCAATTGAATAATGACACGTCAACTGACCCACATCAAAGCCTCGCAGCAGGAAAGGATACTTCGACCATTGCCGCATCGCCTTTGAGAATGTCTGCCGCACATGCAGACGAAACGTCAGGCCCAAAAACCTGCGGACCAGGGCTCAGAAGCCCGGAAGCTTCTGACAATTCATAGAGCCCACATTGTTTGGAATCTCAATATGTAATGATCAAAAAATAAATTTTTACCCCTGTGGGCAGCTGATTAACCTACCACATTCTGAAAATATGAATAATCAATTTAGAATCTATACAACTGTTGAAAAGCAGACTTTTGGTCTTCCCCTTACAGAGTACAATATGAAAATCATCATATATCTGATTTGGGAATGATTTCGAAAACCAAAGCAGATTCAGTTTCAGAAACAACAGCGCAAATTGTGTGTGGAAAGCGGGAATTAATATACATCAAAGCTCTAATTACTAAGTCAGATCCCTTCATTATCTCGGAATTTTTTCAATTCCTGAATTATTGCAGTATAAGAATAATAAAGTAATCAATCATCAACTTGTTTAATTCACGTGCATGCATTGTTATTTTAGTAGCATACGCTCAAACGCTGATGGGTGGAGTTATTCAATTAGTACTGGGAGCTTCATCAGATTTTAATCTGTACGATGACGGATAGATCTAGTCACAAAAGAACAAGTCTAAACCATTATAGCCCAACCCTGACGACCTGCGATGCTAATGAACTTGACAGAATAATATGGGCAAGATGGGAATCTTTGGTGTAAAAGATAAAATTTTCAACATATCAACAGATCGATTGCCCGAGGACCAAATAAGTCTTGGCGCTCTACGCGCTTTTGGGTGGCCAACTTAGAATATTTATGAGAAGTGGAGAAAAAAAATACTCCAGTTTCCTCTACTCTTCTAACAAACAAAGATAATACAAAACAGGGACACCTGCTCCGCTAATAACAGCTTTCTCAAACCGGATAAAAAAAAATAGTTGAGTATCGGCTAGTTGAATTCAATATTTAAAGATGTAGAGGGTATTTAGAAAGATTTCAAAATAACGTTTTCCTAAAAAATACTTCAATCCGGTCCCGGAATCAATTAATCTATGTCGATATGGAAAAACTGAAGGGTGAATAGAGCTATTACCACTTTAGACCCATGTTGCTTTAGGAACTAGGAGAGAATGGAGTTTAAAAATTATTTTTTGGCAGGGTGGGGCAGAATCTGATTTTTATTAAAAAAATCAAAAATCATTGATTTTTTTTAAAATCACGATTTATTTGATTTTTTAAATTTGAATATAAAATTTTATTAGAAACAGATTAGGCATAAAAAAAGAAGGAAAACTCGTATTTTTGTTTCAATTGTATAACGAAAATGAATAGACTGAAAATATACAGTAATAAAATTTAGGTGTTACGCTTATTTTAAGAATTTGGAATTATGTAGTTCTTTTTTGTAGTTTTTGCTAAAGCAGATACTCCTTTTGATCTTCGAGAAAACTTTTATATTATATTGTTATCTGGTTCTGAATAAAAAAACAAAAATTGATTAAATCATGATTTTAATTTTGAAAATCAACCGATTTAAAACATGATTTTGATCACTTGATTTTAATCAGCCCAACCCTGTTTTTTGGGTATTTTCTTTTTTTATTCGGAAAGGAAAAAAGCCAAAAAAGAATTCCCATGGTGCTTTCTTCATATACCCCATCAAGTACCCAGACCCAGTCAGTTACCCCATTTTGAAAAAGTATGGTGGTAGCTGACAGTTTCTAGCAAGAACACCTGTAGGTATCCAGATATTCTTCCTAGACACGTATTCTTGGCCATATCTACATCGATATAACTCAGAAGCTCCTCCGTGGGTTTCATACCACCATTTGAGAGTGGTATTTGATAAGCATCCCAGTTGTCGATGCCATAATAGGGCATTGGTCTCCTCAAGATGTAAACAGCCTCACCAGTCATACCTTTTCTGGCTATTTCAATCGCAATGATTTTTTCTATGAGCTCGGTTCGAGATACACTGACAAGAAAAAACACTCCTGAATATTCTCATATTTTTCAAGACTCCATTTTCTTTATCGTACCTCCTTTCGATTTCCAAACACAAACATATCATTGTTGTTTATATACTTCCGAACCAAACAATAATAATCCGACAACCGTCATATGCTCCAGCGAACCGTTCGCGATATGTTCGATTCAGCACGCAATCCGCCGTTCTTTGTCGCCCGTGGCTTGAAATATAAAATGGATGGAGCTTTGTCGACAGCATCTGCCGATTAGGCAAATGCTGTCGACAAAGCTCCATCATGCAAAGCCGCTCTTAAAAGAGAACCACTTGAAGGGGTTTCGTCCAATATGCTCCGTGGGGCCACTGCGAAAGGCCTTAATAATATTAGGTAATGAGTTGGCAAATTAGTTGAGGGTGGAAAAATTGTGGCCTTTTGGTTTGTTTGGGAATTCGTTCAAATTTGCTAGATACTTTTATATTTCCTCTGAAACTGAGATCAAAGTTCTATAACGGATACAAAAAATATAAACGAAAATAACGAATGATCATCGTTATATAATAGTAATGGGATTATTTCTCGCATAAAATATATTTTTTCCTTATTTTCTCATTGGTAGAAAAATGCATATGGGAGAAAAGGGCAAAGTTCAATTCATTGGAAAACAAAATTCCCACTGAGTATGCGATGGAGTTTATTGAAAATTTTATAGCTCTAAATTTCAACCATTCACATGCTTTTATTTAAAAATGTTGTTATGAACGATGAAAAACTGTTCAGAAATCACAAATACTCAATCCGTTATTATTTGGAACGTTTTCTGAGCATTGAGAAAACTGATATCCCTCACATGAATATGCCATGTATTTAATGAAGATGATCAATGAACAATCAATATTTAGAAGCTATTTCCTCTTTTAGGTAACAGTTCGAAATCAAAACACTTGAATGAAACTTCACTGGATCATAAGGTTCAGGCAGAATTATTGAAAGGATGAATTCACATATATTTTTTATGAACACTATAATTTATACAAATTTCAGCCTCTACGATTGCTCAACTGGGAGATAAATAATAATATAATCAGGTAACGAATAGAAAAACACCGTGATGTGTTCAAGAGGAGTATTACTGAGCTATTTAAAATATAATCGGGCTATTTGTCATCATTACTTTCACTATCGGGTTATCTTTCGATTTGGACCTACAAACTAAAACAAAAGTGTGCAACAAATGTGTATTTTTTTTATTAGTTATACAACCAAAATTTAGATACCGCCAAATGATGGTGCATGTTCGATAACCAACTCACATGCATTTAGTTTGGATTCTGTTCAAACAGTATACAAGGCAGGACAAAGAATATTGAATTTGTTGAAGAATAAAGCACCCCCATTTTCAAAAATAAAGGATAATTTCATTAGAAACAGTGGTTGAGAAATGGAAGTTTTGCCCAAATATAAAGCTTTACTAGAAAAAAATTGTTTTTTATTTCTGCTCAGTACGTATTAAATGTAGCTATAACCAAATCACTTCAGAATGATTTTCACTGAATGGAAGCACATTCTTTTCTTTTTTTGTTTATGTCAAACTTCATCTTTGTTGCAGCGATTTTCAACATAAGTAGAATTTCGCAATTAACCTTATTAAGGCAAATGATCTACTAATAATAATGTGATTTGGTTATAGCTACTTTTGATGCGTATCAATCAGAAGTTCAATTTTTCATACAGGGATAGTAAAAAAACTCCCTTTCACAAGTTTTACGCTAAAACTTCATATTTGGGCAAAACTTTCATTTCTCAACAACTTTTCCTGATAAATCATCCTATATTTTGCAAAATGGGGGTACTTTCACTCTTGAACACATTAAATATTTTTTATGTTCTCTATGTTTGACCAGAAACCAATCAAAATGCAAGTGAGTTGGTTATCGAACATGCACCAACTTTTGTTGAATAAATTTCGTTTGTTAACTAATAAAAAAAATCTATTGCACACTTTACGAACCTCCCTGTATAGTTGTTACCAGACATGAAGAATGGCATTCTGTCGAGAAATTTTGCTATTAAATTCATTTCGCCTAGTGAGACTCCTTTTCTCAATCTTCAATCCATCTAAAGATCGTCAAGAGTCAAATTTTAGTTTTGCAGTTATGCGTTTGAAAAAGTATATATTTTATAAAGACGCTAAACAATTTACGGGGCTCCTTTACTAAACAAATTATTATTCTCCTACTATTACCATAACCTTTTGTCAACGCTAGCCCTTTCGAATATAATATAATGCCAGAAACATGCAATTTCATTCGAGCAATATAAAGAACACGTCTTCTTTATCAGAACCTCGCTATTAAAACGATATTATATTCTCTCTGAAGACGGGCAGGTGGTATATATATTCCGCTAGTCTATTCGCGAACGTTTTCATTTGATCCATTCAGGCTACACGCAGAGCGCTCGCATGAAAGCTCTATTATTCCATCGGCATAAACATCATACGAATCGCATTAAAAAGGAAAAAGCTCGCCAAAGCTCCGAAGAATATAGAGGAAGTACGAGACTGGAATGAATAATAAAATCTGCGAATCAGTTCTGTACAGAAAAATGATGGCTCGACAAAGGATAAATAAAAGCAACGTCGTTTGGATCCGGTTTTTATTCGTTGATTATCCGGTAAAGTTAGATATGAAAATAGTAACCAAACAACAAAAATTCCGACACAGAGACAAATTTTGGCAAAGACATTGGGTATACCATAAAAAAAAATTGGAAGTAGAAAATTATTCGGGGTCAAAGGTGAAAATTTCAGGTTTTTTGGGTTTTTCTTGAAAACGGTGAGTTTACTCATAAAAATACCTCAGGCCAAAGTTGTATATCTCGAATTTCTCTACAAAAATGCCTTCTACATTTTTTTTCTCTAGGTATCACCGTTCCTGAGATATCGCAATTGTAATTGTCACATTCTACTTATTATTCACACATTTGCCACATGATTGTTGAAGACATGATTGTTGAAGATGACTATGAAGAGTATGAATCAAATTGAAATATCAAATGAAATTGAAATTACAATTAAACTCAATGACCAATATCAATCTCAATAATCTTTATGTAGTTAAATTAGCATTGTATTTAAATTACGTCATAACGGTTCGTGGAATAGGCCTACCGGAGAAACAACTTTAAAAAAACGTACCTCACAGGTGGTGTGGAATAGTCCAGCAGCCACCGCCTGAATTTTCGAGTGATTAATAACAGGCTGAATCTCCGTGAGTCAGTTCGGTTCGACGAGACGCCCAAGTTTTCCCTCTGTGAAAATTCTCGTTAGAGGTAGCTAACGTACTGCGCAGGTGTGAAACATGTCGATTCGGCGGGGTGTCGAAATTGTCGGACTAACAGTCACTTTTTCATTCAAATATTAAGATAATTGGATAATACACTCGGAAAAACAATTGTCCTACAAAATGGATGGTTTGACTGGGGCGTCCTCCACTCCGAATATGTCGAAAAAACTAGGTCATAAAAATTATTAATAACCAGCTGGGTTTTTTTATGCAGCTTAGTAAATACTTGTATAATGAAATGGCCACATAGTCCTACAAATTTAGTGGCACGTTTTCCCAGTCCTACGCTTGGAAGTTGTCGATACCACGGTAACACTTTTTTCATTAATAACAACCTGATTTTAATATTTTTATATCGGGAATAAAGTGTGGAAATCAATTTCACCACTGTCCTACACAAAAAGTGGTATGTATTTCCAGGAATAGATATATTTTGTTGAAAACTCACTCGACGCATTTCTCGCAGTTTGGAGTTTTACAGAGTAAATCACCGAATTCTGTTAACATGTACATTTCATAAAATTAAATAATTTTACCAGTATAAGTCGTTGGTGAGAGTAGATCGAGAAACGAATTTCAAAGTTACCGCTGAAATGAGATTCTCTTAATACGTGTCGGGCGCGTGCTATTGTATACATACAAAGTTTGGTACGCCGACAGCGTCGGTTGCCCTTGGGTTCCCTTCCCAACAGGGTTGGGATTTTTAGTAGTATTCTACTAAATTTAGTACTTTTCGATTCTTTTTAGTAGCCTAGTATTCTCAATGGAAATCTAGTATTCCCAAACAATATGCTAATATGCGTCATTCTGTCATTGTCATTCGTCAGATATGTGCTCCTCCATGGAAGAAATAATTATATCAGCTTTTTTAATTTCTTGCATTTTGAATTATATGAGTTTTTCAAATTTCCCGCATTTTGTTTCATCACAAATATTCGAATTTACCGCGTTTTGTCGGTATAGAAAGAATTTAGTACTGAAGCTTCCAATTTAGGCTGGATTCCCACAGACTCGAAATTTGATCGTACGACGATCAGATAGCTTTCTGATTGGTCTGAGTTGGTCTGAATTTAAATTCAGACCAATCAGAAAGATATCTGATCGTCGTACGATCGAATTTCGGATCTGTGGGAATCCAGCCTTCGTAGCCAATGAAGTCAATTTTAGTACAGCTGGCAACGGAGCCCAGCACAACACTGCTTCCCAAGCCAATCGGTTACAAGCGTTCAAACAGCACAAGTCGTTAAATTGAAGTGTCGTTCAAAAACTTATGCCTCATTGAGTGAATATGGAGTGCTTTTACTTTTATTCTAGCAGGTCATATATACCTACAGTTCATGCAAATACAATTAGATTATTTTAAAAAACTATTGATTCTACTCACGAATACATGTGTCCGAAATGACCCAAAACGACAACTACGAATGTTATTTTCAGTATTCTTGTAGGACTAGCAATACATACCCATCTTTTGGTAGGACACTGTTTGATTTGGGCGAAATATGCACTAACCTATCATGTGTTATCTTTGTCCTACGGTTATTGATGAAAAAAGTGTTACCGTGGTATCGACAACTTCCAAGCGTAGGACTGGAAAAACGTGCCATTAAATTTGTAGGACTATGTGGCCATTTCATTATACAAGTATTTACTAAGCTGCATAAAAAAAAACAGCTGGTTATTAATAATTTTTGTGACCTCGTTTTTTCGACATATTCGGAGTGGAGGACGCTCCACTCAAACCATCCATTTTGTAGGACAATTGTTTTTCCGAGTGTATTTTCCAATTATCTTAATATGTGAATGAAAAAGTAACTGTTAGTCCGACAACTTCGACACCCCGCCGAATCGACATGTTTCACACCTGCGCAGTACGTTAGCTACCTCTAACGAGAATTTTCACAGAGGGAAAACTTGGGCGTCTCGTCAAACCGAACCTACTCACGGAGTTTCAGCCTGTTATTAATCATTCGAAAAATCAGGCGGTGGCTGCTGGACTAGAAACGTATGCATATTATGTATCTATTATGGAACGGTGATACTCGATAGAAAGGGACCATTATTGTTCTTCTACAACTTCGTCTGAGTATTTTTTGATGAAATTCACCGTTTCCGAGAAAAATCCAAAAAACCTGAAATTGTGACCTTTGACCCCGAATAACTTTCTCAGCTCAAATGGGATTGATGGGGACTTCCAAATTTTTTAATATTATTATTTTTATTAATGATAAATATCAAAATTATAACCTAATAGATGAAATACAGTGGGGTCCATAATGTGTGCAACATTTTTTTCATTAGATAATTTAGATACCGACAGAAGTTGTAAACTTACATGCATTCAGATTGGATTCTGAATAAACAGTATACAGGCCAGGACAAAAAATATTAAATTTATTCACGAATCCATTTCGAGAAAAGTTGTTAGGAAATGTAGTTTGTGTTTGTATACAGATTCACACGAAAGGGAAGCCCTGCAGTGTTCAAATATGAAGTAATAGCCAAAACTCAAAAAAAGTATTTTTCAATTATTCCCGTATGATGATTTAAAATTCTGATAGTACGTATTAAACGTAGCTATACCAATTCACTTTCTAATCAAGGTTCATCAAATTGAAGCACATTTTCGAAATTCGCATGCTTTTTCTTTTCCTTTTTCATGTTTTAGTAACTCCAAACTTCATCTTCGTTGCAACGATATATAACGTGACTGTAGAACTTCGCAATAAACCTTTTCAACAAGGCGAATGATCTACTAATGGTACTGTGATCTAGTTATGGCTACTACTTTTAATATGTACTTGAAAGAATTTTTTTTTTAAATCTACACCCGTACTATATATAATAATAATACACTTATACGCTCTTATAATCTTTTTCATAACAATCCGCTTCATAATGGACCATAAAAGGGATTGAAAATCTGTATCGTAATGAGTTCATTATGATAGAGATGTCATTACCATAACAGATGTTTATTCATTTGGAAATCCAATTCAGTGGCGGAAGGCTAATGGGGGTACTTTATTCTCACACATTTAATGTTTTCGTTCTGCTATGTATACCTTATGACCAGCCTGTCAAGTGGTGGAAAAGAACATTCAGAAAAAAATAGTGTTTGAAAGGGCGTTCAAATCTGATTCGAAGATACTACGGAAAGTGTGACATTTGTAATGGGATATAATCAAGAATGGCATATTTATTTCACATATCATTGAAAGAACGTGGTCCCATTATTATTCTCAGGTGATTCCGAAAATACTGAACTAGTCTGTGTTGAATCTGTATCTTTTGAAGACTGAAACATATTCAACTCGAATTGACTATGGTTAAAATACTCCAAAACCGACGTCAATTCGAGAATGTCATTGGCATTACGCTCTAGGGCGTGAAGTTAATCATAACCATTCTCGCATAACAGGCCAATTATCTTCCTGTTATTCCAGTGTTATTTGTACACGCTGCATGCAAAATTTCATATTAAACGAGAGAAATGAAAATTGTATACACCATAGCACTGAAAAAATCGTTTTTCCAGTGAATATGGATTACTTGGTTTTTTGTTGTCCATGGACGTAAAAAACCAATTTAACCAAAGTCGTCTAGACGTTCGCTAATGCGCACTGTGTTCCTCTACTCGTCAAGTTTTATTAGACGAACGCATTATCTGTTACTATTGCTCATCTTGCAGGGTAAACATAATTAATACAGAGGAATAGAGGACTATATTCTCAACCAATTGTGTGACAAGTTACAGCATTTTAAATGGGCACCAAGTCCATTTTTATTCAGAGGAATACAACACCATATGGACTAAGTGCTGATCACCTATAGAAGGTGCTTCCGAGATACATAAATAATCAATAAGAAATGGATAGTGTGTAGTGTCGTATTCGGGTTAGCTTGCTTCGTATAAATGTTGTGTTGTGTAGACTTCAACTGGGATCCAACAACTTCCTTAATTTCAAAAAAAAAATACAAAGAGAACTGATAAAAGTTAATTTTACTACTGGAGAACAATGAATTCGAATAATAAAGAAAGGTTATCGACTTCCATTTCATATTTAATAGCCAATATTATTGTAATTATTATTATGTTGAACTGAATGCCACGAAAGGTCAATTATGACTGATAATAATAATTGAGTACTTTTACACCTTTTTGAAACAATAACTTCACACCGAGCTTCACACTGTAACCAAGCCATATTACATCAAATTCACCAATTACCTATTAGATCAAAGTTCAATTCCAACAGAAACTTGAAATGAGCTATTCCGATATCTAATCTACATTTAATTGGCTTCTGGAATAGATACATGATACATACTCCTAAGAAAACGTAATGATAGGTAATGCATCAAATTACTGACATCAATATTCACAGGAATAACTCATGTATACGCAGAATTGCACAGAAGCAGGTAGATGTAATATTTAGAAATATTATGCTTGATATGATAGATTTGCATTGCTAGAATAAAAAGTTGAAAAGTCAGTAACAAATCCAACACAACATTTTTTTCTTTCGAGTTTTTTGGATTCTTGACCTACCACAAAATGAATGGTTATGTATAACAAGGGAATGAAGTGCTACATTTCATCCCGAGGATGAAGTTTACTGCCCGACGCGTAGCATAGGGCAGTAATCAGTCAAGGGAGGAAAAGTCACTTTACCCCCCCATGTTATACATCGCGAGAGAATTAGTTATTCAACAGTTTATTCGCAGATAATTGAGCAGAGTTATTCAAAGCTAAGTGAAGAGAGCTTTGTGCAGAAGTCGAAGTGTAGAGTTTCTATTAGAGACAGTTCATCAGAACGTTTAGTACAGAGCGTTGAATAGTTAGCGGAGCAGTCTAAGTGTTTGTATTGTATTGTGGTAAAGAGTTGTAAAAAAAGTAGTGAAGTGTTGTTTAGAGTTTCAATCAACGAACTCAAGAATATATCGTAACAATCTGATAGAATAAAGTTTAGGTAGTCAATGCCGTATAACTCATTTCATAGATGACGTACCAAACGTCACTTTTACTTTTCCTTCCTGGGAAGGAAAAGTACGACTTTGCCCCCTACAAAGAGGCCAGGAAATCTTTACTATGGGGCCGTTCATAAAATACGTTCGCATACAAGGGGGGGAAGGGTCTGGCTGAGTGTGACAAGATGTGACAAGGGGGGACGGGGGGTATATGGCAACGTGACGTTCGCCGTTTATAATTTTTTGACATGAGCGCTAGAAGCCAGCGTGACCACTTTTGGTAGAAATCTACTTTTTTAGTATATTTCTGACGAAAATTGAAAAATTTTGATATTAGAGAAATTTTCAGTAGATTTTGGTAGAAATCTACATGTGCGACATCTTCTAACGAATTCCTAAACTCGTCAGATTTTTTAATCAAATCTATAGTGACTCCATCTTTGCGAATGAATTTTCAATTGAGAATGCAAATTAATCTTGTTACAGTACACTGTATTTCACTATACAAATGAAACAAAATAAAGCGATTTTTTACTGTTTCATTGTGTTATTGAGCATTGAATCTTCTGATTATGTAAAATATGTATATTATTTGTGGCCATCCAAAAATAAATATTTTTAATTTTCGGAATTTGTGTTTTATCATTTAGAATTTATCATACTCAGTAGGGGGGGGGGTTCTTAGTTTTTGTGACGAAATATTTCTAGGGGGGGTCACAAAAAGTGTGACACAGCGTGATAATGGGGGGGGGGGGAGGGGTCAAAAAAAGCTGATTTTAGTGTGACGTATTTATTGAACGGCCCCTATGGGTAGAGGGAAGCGGAAACATATTTTTCTACTAGAGTACGGAAAAGTCCACTTTTCCGCACTCATTTCAGTGTTGAAAAAGTCACTTTTTCGCACCAGTCGGAAAAAACTTTTTTTCGCACTAGTGCGGGAAAGTGAATCTGTTGAATTTTAGGTGAGTAGATTGACATTTCAATATTCAAAATATATGATTGTATTGTTGTAGTTTACAGAATGACTGAAAACTGAAAAAAATCATTAGAATTCTGCTATAATTTTTAAAGAAATAAAAAGCATGTTTCAATAATGTTTTGATGGCCCTGATATTAGCCTCATCAAATGAATGTCAAATAATTTTTTTCATTCTTCACTTTGAATTACTATAGCAACAAAGAAAAAATAGATCTGTCAGTCGAAACACAACTCCAGTGGAATGTCAATATCACCCTCGACATAAAAGTTGAAAATATATTTCGATCGTAGAAAAAACGAAGTGTACAACTCGAGTATGGCCATTGACTGAACCAAAACCTGAAACGCTTTTCCCGTGCGGAATATAAAGTACTGTTCGTCCAACTGGGAAGTTCATCATTCAGATACGCCTCTATCGGCAAATATTTGAACTATTTCATCAAGTAAAACAAAAACAAACTTCTGTCACTGTCGAATGTGATCTGAAATTGTAGTGCATTTTGGTGTTCTTGTGCTCCACTTTTGCGATTTGATGAAATTGAACACATTCACACACTGAATAGTCTTCACATTTGTTTTGCACAGAACTTCGCCAAAACTCGAAAATACAAGGAACAATACAACGTAAACAATAGTAAACATATGTTTTGACACAATACGATCAGCTGATTACTGTTTGGAGCAGACATTTTTGAACAGACATCAGCGCCCTCATCGGTAAAAATTCTTCCCAATAGTCAATAGGGCGCATTATGCTAACAAGATGACTACAATTCTCGTTTTGTCGCGCCTTTCCAGCGATTCACTGCGAGAAAACAAATCGAATAAAGACATCGCGAGTTATGACGCCATCTTCCTGATATTTCCGCGGATATAGAGCGCGAGAACTAACAGTGGTGGCGAACTCTTATCTCGATAGCTCGCTTACGGACGAATGAAAGGTTGATTGATAAGGAAATTGGAGAGCTCGTCAGCGCAGAAGGCAGATATCAATTTTAAATGAGATTTCGTATAGCGATTATCGCGCGTATTTATAAACGATCGGAAATGTTTCGTCTGAAATAGTCAGGAAGTGTTTCGCGAAAGGTCATAGTTCAGCTTTCGTATCGTAATCGAGCTAGCTTGTTGAAATGAAAATATAGTTCTCTGGTAGCTGATTCGGTGGGACCACAGAACACAGAAATCAATTTAGAAATATAACAACAGCCTTCCCGAATGAAATTTGGAAGCTTAGGGTAAACAACCACCGAAGGCGCTGATGGCAGTTATTCTGTTCCAGTTTGGAGTCAATATACTGGATCGCTGACATCTTATGATGGTGTACACTGTCAGTGGACTTTGACGTCTATCTGACATGTAATGCGTTCTTGAAATTTGGAATACTCTCAAGCATAACTCTCGAATTTATCTCAACGAAATAGATTTCTGCGAGTTATGAGCTGTTTTTATTCAATAATAGATGCAGACTATGTTTCCTAGAAAATGAGCGGAAAAGTCATCGTTTTTCCGATAATAAACCAGTGATTTTCTATACTTTGAGTGTGTCAAACCAACAAACTATAAAAATCTCTTCGGAATCAAATTTCCAACCAATATTTTTTGTTCAAAGTTCTGTTTAGGTTGTCACTAGTGAAAAAAGACTTACATAATGCTCCCATTGCTCTCAAAATTCCAAGTACGTTGCAGAAATTAATGTATTCTCTTGAACTGGGTCATATAATGTAAGTCGTCTTAGGGTACGTGACGCCATGTATTCTGAAGAAAACTGCTTCTCACACAGGAAATGTGTTGTAATTAGTGGCAAGATAAATTTTTATTATTGGTTGGTTTGTATCTAACGGTTGAAGTATGGAAAATCCGTCATCAGCACGTCGGTAATACAGTATTCTGCATTTGTAGTTTCTATAGTTTTCTCTTATCCACCCAATTTTGTTGAATAGTGCAGATCAACAACCGCTACAGGAGTTGCGCCACGTGATTTGTGGGTGGGCATTCTGGACAAATCATTTGAATCGAAATACGAAGACAAAAAGTGAAAATAATATGAAGAGCAGACGGAAAAAAAGTTTTAATCTCATCTTTCATTCGGGGGAAAATGATGAGAGTCCATTGTTCACCAAATTTATTTGATGAGCATCTTTTGGTACCGAAATGAATGGAAATATCGTAAGTCACATAGAAAACGTGCATTTGAAAATACACTTACTCGGGGAAAACGATGAAAGGTAGTTATATTGCATCACGAGGAAAATCCTATGATAGGCCAACCTGATATCTGAAACACGTGTTTACATAAATGAGATAACATATTAGAAGCTACTGTTTTTCTTAATTGCTGATACAGACCCGCTAATGAGCCGCCGAATTTTCATTATAAAACGCTTTCCTAAATATTTATGGATTTTGGAGCAATTTTTAGGAAGAGAAATGTTATTTTTTGCTGAAATCTTCTATTCAAAATCGTTCGAAATTATTTCATGGAATGAACACGAAATTATTATTTGTGAGATTAATTTCAACATATTTTGTGCTTCAAGTAGGCGTTGCACATAAAGGAAATATTGTCAATCTTTGTAAAAGTAATTGGCCTACGTCGAGGTTAAAATATTTCACAATTCACAGGCTTTTTCATGCCACTCATATTTTGTAATTTTTCAAGTATTGGTTCACGAGGATTGCCGCAAATAAACAACGTTTCTATTACTAATTGAAATATTAACGGCATTTTCGACAATAAAAAGGACTAGCTTTGAACCGTTGAATCCTGTACCCAAGAAAATGACTAATAAATAATATTTCATCTCCATTCGGTACTAAAATAAGGTGTAATATCTAGAATGTCTTGTCAAGTATAGCTTGCTTGTACAAGTGCTATGGTGCACTTCCGATGTACAGAATGGCATTTCGAAAAAAGAAGACGGAGGCAGGAAAGTGCAGGCAAAGTGTTTTGCCGACTTCGTCCTCTTCCGAGTGAACGATTGGTCATTTTCAAACCTGAAAGTAGGATAGGAATGAGCAAATGATCGTAAATACAAATACATACTTCGCTTGAAAGCTTTTCTCGCGAAATCTGTTTTAAATGCATGAAGCGTAGTCGTGAAAAAGTCCCTCTTGTTTTAAATTCCTAACGAAACGAGACAAGGAAGGACAAGGTTCACAAGAGTTCGAAGACGCTCTAAACACAAATGTATATCAACAATAACTCTGGAATAGTCGAATAGGTTTTCAAAAATATGCCGGTGTTAAACGGTTCGACAAGGCATCGAACATTCCCCCCCCCCCTCCTGTTCGGAAAAATATTTCATTTCAATAGAGACCAAATCATCGGATTATGGTCGGAAGCCGTGGCCACTTCTTGATAGTCGGAAGGAGGGGCCGACCCATATTGGGACCCAATTACGATCTACCCGACGGTCGCTGACCTCCCACTCATTGTTCTAAAATTAACAGAAACTCGATACAATATCATCTAGAATATCCGCAGACGTATTTCAAAAAAGCGAACAATGAACGAAAGAAGAATTCCTCATCGGAACAAAGAACAATAATTCGAAAGGCTGCTTTCACACTCCACTCCACTCCGATTCGCGCAAAAAGTCCTCTCGCTCCTTTGTATCTCTGCAGTGATTAAAATCCCAAACAGTTTCAACTTTTAACCCGGCCCGCAGGCAGAGTGGAATGATAGGCCGGGAAAATTAGTTCAAAAATCTGTCGATTATAGCTAAAGCGTGGAAGTACAGTTGGGTCGATAGATCTCTTCTTCTCATCATTTGTGTTTTGTACACTCGAAATAAATCGTTTACAGTCAACAAGGTACAAAATAGTTACCGGTTATATACAGTGTTGTCCATTGAGTGAGCAACAAATGATAATTTCTAATGATCTTGAAACTGTCCGAATATGGACTGAGGAAAATTGTCTGTTACTGAACGCATCTTAAAGTCAACACATAATCATTAGTTCTCCACATAATACGACAAATCTTGAAGACTTTCCAGTTCACATTGGAACAGAAGTTGTACCACATCCAATAATGTGAAATGCTTTGGACTGATTTTTGATAACACATTGAAATTCACCCAACATTTCAGCTCAGTAAATGGAAAAATGTACTCGAGACTGAAAGAACTCTATCCTTATAAAAATTTTCTAGATAGTAAAACCAAAAAAATGCTAGCTAATTCAAGGGTTATATTTCAGTGCTCTTATTGTGATATAATTTACGGTCCTTGTTTAAATAACGAAAATCGAAATCGCTTAGAAAGGATGCAAAATTGCTGCATTCGTTTTATTACAAACAGTTGACGTTTCGATCATATATCGCAACACTTCTTGGAGCTAAATATGTTTAAGCTAAAAGAAATCCGATTCTTGCATTCTGCATGCTTTATTCATAAGGTTTTAGAGATTGGTTTGCCTGGATACCTCGTTGAAACGTAAGAATGGAGGCAGGAAACTCATAATCGACTATTAAGAAACGTTGCCAATAGACTTACTATTCCTACTCACAGAACAGAATTCTTTCAATCCAGTTATTCCTACATAATAACGTATATTGTGAATAATCTGCCACCCGATTACTTTCCCTTATCTGCATCTGTGTTCAAGGTTCAAGCACAAGCTGAAACTAGCAATAAAAAATAATATGTTTGACATAGATTTCAACAGATTTCAACTTGTTGATTCTTTAAGTTTGTGTTACCTTTAGATTTCAAATTTGTATTGGACTAGGTTAATATCATTGTACAATGTTCCTAGTCCATTTGTGTCAGGCTATACTTTGTATATTTTTGACACAATAAACTCTTTTTACTTTTACTTTTAAAATTTGTTCTATTACTTGCACAATAAAAAATTGAGTACGGCCAATAGTGCGTGTTCCATAACCTTATTGAATGTACTTGGAATGCTAATCAGCACACACTGTGAGAACGAGAACATTGCGTCCGCTACCTCATGAACTTTGATAATGCGTACCACAGCTGTAGGGGAAACGTCAGAAATGAAAACCTGTGGACCTCGGCAAACACACCCGGATAACACTCCGGAATCAATTACTACCGGTCTCACGACCGGAAGTTTACGATCTTCCATAATCATACTAGCCAGGGTGGGGCAAAATCTGATTTTTATCAAAAGAATCAAAAATCATTGATTTTTTTTAATCACGATTTATTTGATTTTTTTGTTTCGGTTCACCCATTCTTGAGTTATAAATAGCGTAACTTACACGACTATCTTTTATAATATATAGATTGAGCAAATTTGGCTGATATATACATGATGTTACATAACATGCCAATAAATGTGGTTCGTGCTTCGCAGCTGCATCGATACGTAGTTCTCCTGGCCTATAGTTAAAGAGAGACAAACGCGAATAAATGCACATAGAGCGCGGCACTCTGACATAAAGCGCGCCGAGATCCACTCTCCAAAGTCGGTCGATGATTTTATAATTAAAATTAATTCGTAGCTAGAGCTCGGCCGTGTTTTACGAGGATCAACGATCTGTATTTTACTCGAATTTCCAGTAGTTAATTCGGTGTGCCGCAACACACACTCCGAACATCCGCTATTAATTGTTAGTCCGGGCGGAAGTGACAGATTTTTTGGACCAATTTTATACAGTAAATACTTGAATCTGAAACAGATCATAATCTGCAAAAAAATAACGCGCTGCGTGGTACTTCATGGCAAACCCAGAATTTGTTCTTTATGGAACACACTGTATATTTCCACAGAGTATGCCTCATTAATTTTCGTTATTCCCACGATAACTACTTCAATGATTTTTTTATGAAAGTCGAAAATATCAAACCTGATGTAAAAAATATTACTCTGGCACCGTTCTCGGATTTCTCAATATTCTTGTATGCATCCACACCATACGAAATAAAAAACACCATAGATAAAACATCACAAAAACCTTCTCCAGGTATTGACGAAATTCACGGTAAAGCTGTGAAGGTGGTTAGTGATATAATTTCCTTTCCACTCTCTTATGTCATTAACCTCACATTTTGTGAAGAGAAATATCCTTGTGACTTGAAACTATCCAAGTCAATCCCAATATACAAAAATAAAGGATCTAGGAGAGAGGTGAGTAACTATCGTAATATTTGTCTTCAATCGCAGTTTGCCAAGGTCATTGACTACACATATAACATACGTTTGAAAGATTTCCTATAAAAAAAACTCTTGATTGCAGACTGTCAACATGGTTTTAGAAACGGAAGGTCAACTGAATCTGCAATAAAAGAACTATGTCAAGTCTATGAATATTTGAATCAGAAAAAAAATCCTATTGCACTGTACTTCGACCTAAGTCGGGCATTTGACACAGTTGATCACAATTTACTTCTTGAAAAGCTGTACCGCAGTGGTGTTAGAGGTGTGGCCAATGACTGGGCAGCATCTTATTTGCGAGAGAGGACACAAATAGTTATGTTGGAAGTTGTCAAATCTGATCCGTCAAGGGTTACAATGGGAGTTCCGCAGGGATCAATCCTGGGTCCGTTATTTTTCGTTATATTCATGAACGATATCATATACTCTTGCACATCTCCAAACAAAATGATCATCTATGCTGATGATACAAACCAACTTGTAGCCGAAAATGATTTAGAAACATCTGTAAATAAAGTTAATGTATGTGCCCAGGAATTCCTTGATTGGTGTAATTCAAACGGCTTATTGATCAATACATTCAAAACGCAGTATATGTTGTTCTTACCAAAAAATGTCAGTTACGATTATAATCCATTGATCAAAATAGATCATATGAGTATCAAACGAGTATTTGAAACTAAATTTTAAGGTATTACAGTGGATCAAAAGCTGACATGGGAATCGCATGTAAATAACATTGTATCAAGACTAAGTAGTGTTTGCTTTGTAATTAGACAGCTGAAGAATACAGTATCTCTGCATGTGCTCAAAATGGCCTATCATGGGTTAGTGCAATCTGTATTAACCTATGGTCTGATTTTCTGGGGAAACTCCAGTCATGCCTCTAGGGCTTTTACCATGCAAAAAAAGATAGTCAGATGTCTGGTGGGTGCCCATCCTCGTCAAAGCTGTCGACAAATCTTTATTGACCTATCACTTCTCACCATCCCATGTCTATACATATTTTTATTGATACTGAACATAAAAAAGGAAGAATCAAATCTGTTAAGAAACAATATGGTTCATAACTATAATACCCGTCGAAGAAATGATCTTCACATGCCATTTTCACGACTTGGTGTCTCACAAAATTCACACTTTCACCAAGGTGTAATATGCTACAACCGTGCTGTTGGTATTCTTGGAAATACTAGCAATTTTATTTTGTTTAAATCAAGACTTCTTAATTATTTGAGTGCTAATGCTTTTTATTCAATGAATGAATTCTTGGATTGTTAACACCGTAAGGTGACTAATTGTGAATGTAATTTTTAAATGTCTTGTTTTATTTTATTTTTATATTGTCATTAGGACATGTGTATGTCTGATTCCTGTTCGACTAGTCTGGTAAGTTTTGTACTATCCATGTGTAAAACTTTAATGATGAATAAATTATCTATCTATCTATCTATGTATCTATCATGAGACTAGTTTAAGTTGTGAAAGGGGTAATGGGAAAAGTTGGTTTTCTTTAATTTTTTTCATCCAAATTCTTGTTGAAATTAACGAACGCAAATAATGAGTTTCACTTGAAGTACCACGCAGCACGTACACTTTTGCAGATTACGATTCGTTTTATCTTCAATCACTTCCCTTTCCAAAGGCAGACTGTGAAAAATCGGTCAAAAAATCTGCCACTGCCACCCGGTCTATATAGTTGCAGGCGTTTCATTTTGAATTGCGATTCGGTCCGATGGCCACTGATAGAGATGGAAATCAAACATCCACTTGATTCATGTCGATAGTGCATTTCTGGATTTGATGTCGTTTTCGGTGTTGGGAGTGGGTTTCCATACAGTATCAATAGTAATAACCGAAGAGACAATGGTAAATACAAAGTGATTCCAGTACAATTGGGATTTGAAGATGAGCGATACGCCCTCTGGTGAGAAGTTTCAAACAATGTCAAAGTGGTGCTTATTGCTGCTGAATGACATTGGATTTGTGACTGCAATGACTAACCACCGTCAAACGCAATAAAAATGAATAATGCTCTCTTTTGAAAAAATATTCAATTGACTATTATTGGAAATAGTCACATCATTTTCTAAAACCTCGGTGGCCTTGACATTAATCCTATTAATTCTATTCACCCACGTAGTTAAGATCGAGTGAAAATTTATCTGAAGATGGCAACTTAGTCCACAAAATGTATGTGCAAGTGTTCTCTATTTGGTTTTCCGACAATAAAACTCTGATGAAAAATGTTTGATTTTCACACCTAAGCTGCCAAGAAACCCAAATGTGTTAACTGGAACCATGTTTTTTTAGAATTTTCAGGGCAGAAAACAGTCGAATATCAAGCAAGCTGGCAAGTAGTCTGTAGGCGGTCTGTTTTGTTTCGATTATTCAAAGTCTCAACGAAATATGAAATCCATTTTTGACCATGTCACTTTCGCTTGATCCATTTCTGCTAGCCAACGAAAGAGCGGATTTCATCGAAAAGCATACTGTGCCAATACACAGTGCAATTGGAATCCTAATTCAAATCAAAAATCAAGCAAGCATATTTCGCAGGGTCATCCCTAAATTTCACAGCTATAAATTGAAGAACCAGGTTCAAGCATACCTATGACTAACATTGTCTGTTTCAAATTAACGAATAAACCAATACAGATAATATAAACTTGAATTTCTTGGAACGATTAATGAATTGCTGGGAAATGACTGAACTCCAATATCAATAATAATCTCAGATGATAATTATCATCTTTTGAAAAAATTCTAATCTTTCGTTTTTCTTCTTGAAAGCTATATAGAGCTGTAAGCTGTAATATATTGTTACGAAATCTCCTAGCGCCGGCCCTGTCGCTCATAAACACATAATAATATGAGGGGTCGGAGAGAGAACGTCATTTTTCCAGGAACTCTTGATTCGCGCGGAGAATTCGATACACATCATCGAGGCATCTCTCGAAGATTCTCCATAGGCGTACGCAAGTATATAAGGAGACACTTCATCGCAGAGGAGTCAGATTAACAGAGAGTTATTCAGGGATAGTTATTCAGATAGTTATCAGAGTTTCTAGCTTAGAGAGTTTCTATTACAGAGAGTTTTAGTACCGAGCGTTGGAAAGCTAGCGGAGCAATACAATTCATTGTATTGTATTGTAGAGTTGTAATAAAAGTAATTTAGTGTTGTTTGGAGTTTTAATGAACGAATCTAAGGAAAGATTGTAACAATATCTTTCATACATTTCTCTACCTGTAGAATCACAAAACATATTGTATTGTTATATGTGTGCCATCCTGTTTTTGGGCTTATACTGTTGGGTTGCTCTGTTTATATAAAATAAAAAAAATATATATAAAAATAATACATTTAGGGGACCCTCATAATATGTATCCACAATAGCTTCGATATATAATTCACGGCTATTTTGAATTGTTTTGTCCTTGATGCTTTCGCTCGTTACCAACGATTTTTGCTATGCGGCAACACGTATTTTAGATTAACTTAATGGCATACCGACGTACGATAAAAGTTGTTTCATTACTTTCGAAGATAGACATGCACCACAGGCGGTGGCAATTTTCATCGAGTTTTATATCAAGTACCCTCAGATATGAAATTATCATTTCTTTGTGCATTTTTCCAACATATTTGAAAAATTATTCCGAAGTGTTCAGTGTTTTGTTTCGAATGATGCCCTCATAATATGCAACTGCAATATGAATAAATATTATGCAAGCATGTCCAGTGCTTTTATTGGATTTGAAATCAATGAAAATGGAAAATTGTGCGTCGGTGGATGTCGAAATACAAAATTTTGGTCCACAGTAAACATTAAATTGATAATTTTCTGAGGATTCCATTGATCCAATGATCCTGAATCAATGGTTTAAAAGAAAAATACCATTTAAATTATTGCCGACGTTTCTAAGGTTGGCTAGTTCCACAATGAGAAAAACTCAGATATATTTACACTTCCTACTCCATCTATTCATTTAACAATACGATAACATTGTGCTCATCGAAAAACATCAGATTTTTTGTGTTGAACACGAAATATGGAATAGCAAGTCAATCTGAATTTTTGTCATTGAAGATCCCTGATCTCAAAGTCCGAAACGTCGACTGGAAATAAATAGTATTCATCCCAAAAACTATTGATACTCAAACCAACTGACCTTTTACACGAATTAGGCCGAGTTTCACCAACGAATTTAATCTCGATTCTGGAGGTAACTGATAGTTTTAGTTCAGATGATGACCTCAAACCGTTTCACCAAAATAGTAACCTGGATTATCACAAGTAATCCATATTATCTTTAAACTGGTAGTTTTTCATCAGTGTTATAATCTCACGTCAACTATGTACATACTACGAAACTATACATGAAGTCAGGTCATGATTCTTGAGATAAAAGATAGACCTGTTGTTACACAATCGTGCTCTCCAAGAGGAAAGCAGTGGTGAGACAAATGAATCGATGGTGCGACGCGAATATGTAGTAAACTAGGAATAAAAATCAATTTATTTGAACGAATCAGCAGTAATATCTAGTATTGGACAAAATTATTGATATATAAAACTATGCTTCATTACCATTTCAATGAATGTACCTCCGTTTCATTTTGACTCGATGAGACACGAAATTAAATTCTTCAAAAAAAATAAAATCGTGCATTGAAAGTAATTCTCAATTGCGAAAGATATACACCCTATTAAACAAATGCTGGAAAAAACTCAAAATTCTCAGTGTCAAACAAAATATAATAACGAATAAAATGATAATAATTCATAAAATTCTCAATTACTCATATCCAACTCATTTTTCAAACATTATTACTTTCGTTAATGATATTCATACCTATTCAAAAAGAAGATGTGAAAACATTTATATAAAAACAGTTTCGACAAATTTTCAACAAAATAGTAAAATTTATAATAGTGCAAGCGCTGCGAAACCGATGACCCCATTCTGATTGATGATTTGAGTTGAGAAAGACATAATTAATGATATTGTGGAGGTTGCCGGACAGAATTATGATCCAGTTTTTTTTTTCGGTCCTATAATAGTTTTCGCTTCCATCGCTGTAGCTGCGAAAAAAAAATTGTTATTGACTATTAACACCTGGTTTAGGTAAGGTATGGAGAACAACGGCATGATCTAATTCAATACAAATTCAATAAAAAAAGTGGTTTACCTATTAATAAGTAGTGAAAAATTCATTCAGGTAAGTTTTGACAATAATTTCCGATGTCTCTGCGAAGGGAAATACAATTGATATCGCTTTTTCTACAAGTGCAAAACATTATCAGGCTTCAGCATAATATTTGCAAAGCCTGATCAAAGAATTTGGCATAGGTGGTTTTGCCATTTGCACCGGGTACAACTTTCCATCTCGTCTTTCATAACCGAATTGGAGTAAGTTCGGAGGCCCATGTATTGCAGCCCTTAAGCATTGTAAATACAAAACATCAGAAGTTCTAATAATTTCAGATACATTTGAATTGAATCCCAGCCTAAAAGATATTTTTTGGCCGATCCTTTAAACCAAATCCCTCAAAAACTACTATTCGATAGCTTATGCTTATGCTAAAAGAGGATGTTGAGTACGAAAACATCGGAATCTGCACAATTTATAAAAACTTGTTCAATTCCTTCACGAACAGCAACAAAAATATGGCTGAAAATCCTTCAATCTGCTTCTGGAGAGATGAATGAACATATTTCGACGGAAAAAGGTTTCATTTTCTTTTTAACTATTAATGTAATAGTTCATTAATAATGTTACGAAATTTTCTAGCGCCGGCCTTGTCGCTCGTAAACGCAGAATAATATGAATCTAACAATTCAGAAGACCTATTACCTTGGAGCTTGAAGATTTTTTGGAGTCTTCATATCCACCTGTAATGGCCAGCTGGGATTTCGGTTGAAGGACTTGATATAAATATTTGTAGTCAATTTCAGTTAGTTTCGGTTTAGCAGTGTCTGAGGTGTTCTTTTTTTTAAATGATTTATTCAACGTCGGCCTGTTTTCCCTACCAAGGCCAATCATCGAATCCAGTGACCACATTTCCCCCAACCGGAAATTTTGCCGAACACTCTGGTATTCCAACCAGAGGTAGGGATCCTTTACGAGTCCAACAACCATGGACTCAGGACCGCCGGCTTTACGTCTCCTCCGAAGGACAGCAATTCCTTAATATATCTTGTGTTCATTGATATATTGCCTGCGAGCTATGACATAATACTTTGCTGAAGTTTTATGAGCTTTCGACGCGGTCTTTCTCTGCTGCTTAGCTTCAGATATCGAATGACTAGTCAACATGGAGAGCTAGGCCATGCCCGTGAGGTATTCTTTTCATCATTCTTTTGTTGATTAACTATCATGATTGTAACGGTTATAAAATCTTCGCCAATTAATGTCCCCTTGAAAGTCATTGTCACAGTGTCTAAGATTTTTCATCGAACATATGTTTCCATTTAGTTAGGTAGGTGGTGAATGAATTCGGCTAGAGCTGTATGTTGCGGTGTCTTTCTGTTCGTTACACTGATATATATCACTAAACACCGCTAATGCTTCATGGAGTGTATTGCCTGACAATTCTAGATTTTGACTGCTTAATGAGGCTTATATGAAAGTCTTCCATTTCGGCGTGAATGTGCATTTCTTCGCGGCATCTTCTATAAGAATTTCATCACACAACTTTTCCTTTGGTATAAGTTCAGTAGTGGATAGTTCCTTCCGTAATTCCTTAGCACACATGAAGATTTTGCTACAGTCTAACCGACGTACATGTTCAGCTATTTCCTTAATGAACTTCCTGCCATGAAAACCAAAGAAGATTGCTTCCTCTCAGTAAGATATGAGAATAAAACCTTGTCACCAAATTTATCGATCAGCATCACTTTTAGATGACGATTAGAACTACATCCTCTACTTCAGCGAGTACAGTCATGCGTTGAGTATGTCAATTCAAAAGCGGTCGTCGAAACACCGTCTTTTATATCCGCCATTAATTTGTCAAAAGCAGCCAGTAACTGTATTTGTGATATTTGTTGTTGGTCGACCTCTTGCGTTACTAGAAGATATTGGTAATGAAACGTAATTTCTTTAACACGACGTATGATATTGGAAGTTTCTGCAAACAAATCTTCCGGTGTTTCGTATAACAAATTTTTGTGAAAATTTCATAGTATTATCAACGCATTGAAAAACAGCAAAGCTGCTGAAATTTCAGTTGAAAGATGACTTTTTTTATTTTGGTTTTCGTCGTATACCACAAATGGAACATCATGAGTCACTCGACGAATCGCTGTTGCTTCTTTTTGATTTGCAGGTCTGTTGATGAAGCTCTTAATTCCAGCTCCCTATGTAGTGACGACGACGAATTTTTTCTTCGCTGATATAGCTGGCCATGCAACTTTTATACCACGAGAAGTGTTCTTCATCAGCATTCGGATCAAACAACTTCTCAAATTTGTCTGAAATTTCGTCTTTGCGTCGTCTTACTGCATTCGAATAGTTTCTTTCGGTTCATTCACCAGTTCAGCATGATTTTTCATTCGCCTTTTTTTTTATCTAATAATATTAGCGATATTTATTCACTTTAAAGAAAGTTATCCCAAAATTCGAAGCACTGCTATTTTAAATATTGGAAAATGTATCTGTTATAATAATGGATGAAGTTCAGCTATAACTGAAGTCACAAAAACTGTTGAGAAAAGCGCGGCCCGCTCCAAAACTCGAGAGAAGGTATGTGACGCTGGGAAGGAGATTTAGAATAAAACTGACAACGGGCTTATCTGACAACTTCCAGTTCCAGGTCTGGAAGGATCTTGCAAAAACATTCCAGTCGAGAGATAGCAGTCAATGGTTTTTGCATTCTATACAAAAATTTTTTTCAATAACTACAGCGATGGAATCGAAAACTCCTATTATAGGGCCGAAAAAAAAAAACTGGACCATAATTCCGTCCGGCAACCTCCACAATATAATTAATTAAGTCTTTCTCAACTCAAATCATCAATCAGAATGAGGTCATCGGTTTTTTCAAACGGAATGTTTCGCAGCGCCCGCTCTATAAAAGATATTGTTACTATTATGTCCACAAGTATTTTTTTGATTGAAAAATGGTAGGTACGTTTTTCAATTGAATTATGTATTGAGTTATGTATATGTGATGTAATTTAGCATATTTGGTGATAATAAAGTATTTTTATCATTTTCACTTCCTTCAAACAAATATTGGAGGTTAGATCTACTGGCTGTTGTCAAATCAATGAAATCCACGGTAGCAGGTCATCGCACCACCAAGGTCCGTTCGAAACGATTTACTCTGTGATGTCATCGTACATTGTTGCCTCAAATATTCATCGACCTAATCGCGTTCAGATAACCGTGCCATCTGCCATCGTGAAAATGAAACAATGAAGCAGCTTTTATGATAATCGAGATTGAATCCTTATGTTAATTTCAACGTAGATTGAGTAAACTTGGATTAAATTTATTACTTTTGGTGAAACTCGGCCTCAAAGTTTATCTATTTGTTAGCTAGTTGGTACCCGTTTGAACAGAAGCGCACTCGCATTATAACCGCTACACGATCCTCATTGCCGATTCACACCCACAACGTTGGTTCTTGATACCGATATACCCAAAATAAAGTACCAAACCGCTCACCTGTTGTAGTTGCCGTACCGGAACTGCTTGTCCTTTTCCTTGAACTGCGGCATCTTGAGCTCCTCTGCGTTCTTGTTCTGCCTCGGCTTCGCCCACTTGTTCACCGAATTGCTCCTTTTTAACCACGCACCCGGCTGCGGTACGACCGGACTCACGATCTTGTCCATCGAATTGTTGTTTTTGAACTTTTTTACCGCGTGCCCGTGATCGTCCGACTTGCGCTTGCTTTTTTCCTTTTTGACGGGTGCCGCTGCCGCCGACCCCGCGGCGACGGGGGGCGCGACGTCCGCGACGACGTTCAGCTCGATGCTGAGGTCGCGGCAAGCTTTCGGGGGACGCGCAGGCGCGACATTCTCTTCGGGCGGCACGTCGGGAATCTTCGCCGAGTCGGTCGACGTTTCGGGCGTTCTCGCCTCCGACGTGGTCGCGCTCACGTCCGCCATCGATTCCGACGTCATGTCCATCGATACGGAGATGGTGCGGCGCTTCTTCAAGCGTTTCTTCTTCGTCTGGAGGAATATAAAGATGAATTATAAAGAACAAACGAAGATTCAAATATCGGCTGCTCAATACTGTAAACTCGCTTGAATTATGGTTGACAATTCGAATTAAATATTTGCGGCATTAAGACAAATTAGAATTCAAGAAAAAATCCCAAGCGGGATTCGAACCCACGTTTTCCATTAATTAGATGGATGCTCTTTCCACTGAGCTATCGAGGACCCCGAGTTCCCCATCGCATATTCTAAATCATTCCTCTCAAATTATAGAGTTATGACTTCCGAATATGCGATGGAGAACTCGGGGTCCTCGATAGCTCAGTGGTAAGAGCCTCATAGGGCTAATGGAAGACGTGGGTTCGAATCCCGCTTGAGGAAATTCATTTTTTTCGAATTTTGAATGGTTGACAATGTTTCTTGTTGAGTGATTTTGGTCCGAACTACCACTGTCTATATAGTATACTTCCTCAAAAATTGAATTCTAGGACAGAAGATATTTAGTTTAGTTTAGTACTGGATGATCAAAGACTCAAACTCCCAAATCACCAAGTGCAG
This sequence comes from Zygogramma bicolorata, assembly GCA_032362365.1. NCBI lineage: Eukaryota > Metazoa > Arthropoda > Insecta > Coleoptera > Chrysomelidae > Zygogramma > Zygogramma bicolorata. The sequence continues at coordinate 68,415 of JAVJAQ010000582.1, forward strand.
AATATCTCTAACATCTGGTAAGTATATCATAAAGCCGATACTGTTCATTTGCAGAGAAAGCTACGACAGAAATCAGAATTTCCATATCGAAGCTGATTTTCGTAAATTGAAGATAATCGTATTCGCAAGTAAATGCATTGATTTCGAATATCGAAGCTAGTCAAAAAGAAACCAAACAGGAGAATTGAAAAAACAGTCATACTATAATTTGAAAGTGGAAATCATTAGAAAAGGGATGAGCACATATTACATATTATAAGTAATAATTAAAATAAAACATGTCAAAATACTCATTCAGCCAAAAAAAAAATATTTGAAAAGAAACAATTACAATCAAATGATGAAATTGAATTGAAAGTGTTCATCTGGCGACGATTTCGGATGCCCGAAATCAAAAAGTTGTTAGTACCTACATCAAACTCGAATTATACTTTCAATATTCTTCTGAATTTTTTCTATTCGATTTTTTGTGCTCAATAATATTTTCGGTTTTAATTTTGGGTTATTTTTCAACTTCATTTACTTTTTCTTGTTCAAATTTATCACTTTTTTATCACAGCAGTTGCCTTTGACCCAATAACAGTTTTTTATCATGTTTGTTTTTTTTCTAATAGTTTATATGCCTTTACTGATCATTTCAATTTTCAAACTTTAATTTTTGAATAACCAGTTATTTCAAGTTCCTTGTCTAGCTTTGTGTTTATTTCAGATTGTTTTCCGATTTCGTCAAAGATACTATAAAGACGATGTAAGATCGAACCAATACCACTACTTGGAAAATAAGCGAATAATCTCTCGATGAACAGAAAAGTATTTCAGAGAAGGAATAAAATGGTGAAACTATGAGAGAACATCATGTTTATTTAATGCACCTTCAAGCACAGAGTGAACAACCGTTTTAAAACTTTTGGGGTTCCTTAACGATTTTTTAAACATCTACAGTTTACAGATATCCTTCCGAACTTTTTGGAGTTTCTATGTGCTGTTTTGTCGAATCTTTACCCTTTTCACGTATCTACAAGTCTTTAGGACGCTTTCAGACACTTTTTCCAACGATTCTAGTCTTTTCTAAATTTTGGACATCTGAATTATTTTTGAAAGTCAAACATCTGCATCTAGAAGAGATAACAGCGTCTAAATAGTCTGAAAAAATATTCCTTACACGTCAAACAGGCCTTACTGACACACTAATAGACTCATACAATTGGGCGTCTGAAAACATCAGCAATATTTTCAGAACTCGGACGAAATTCTATAAGATCAGACAAAAGTCTCTCAATGACATAGCGTGTAATCAGTCAGATTGAAAAAGTCACGCAAATAGGACAATTAATAAAAATATACCCTAATTATCGAGATTCGATTGAAACCATACACGGTACTGAATTTTCAAATCCATGGTTGTGAAAACCTTCGAATTGGGGAACAATAGTTATTTGTTTCACTATCTAGCAAAGTAGTAGATTGACTGCTGCGGCTAATAGTTCATAGCCGAGCGTACTGAAGCTAGGAATTCAGCCAAGGCAGTCAATCTACTTTGCTACCAAGTTGAACATATGATTTTTTTTCTCGATTGTTTATAATGATATATGTAGGACTTCGGTAGGATGTTACAATTCTTACAATCTCTTTTTCATGTCGTGATGGATTAAGACAAAATTTTATAGAAATCGTAAGTGTTGGAATGGTTGGTTGCAATGAAAAAGTAATTACATTTTTATAACAATACGGACAGTGATAGCGAGTTAGAAGTACTCACTCCTCCAGACAGATATCAATCAGCAAGTATTACTTCTGCTGTCTAGGCAGGAAAAGTTATACTAAGTTAAGTAATGCTGATTGATATGTGTCTGTAGAATAATATTTGCTGTCAATCGGAAAAAAATCCATTTCTAAAATATTTCGTTTCCGCACAATATTACTTCGAACCAGTAAACTGTTCATTCAGTCGTGCAACATTCGAAAAAAAAACATGATATTATCATAACGCTCTTTAAATCTCACCTTTTTGATGGGCGAACACAGCTGCTGTTCGTATTCCGCATCATCGGGGCAATCGATCAGATTGAGGGGATCGTGAATGTTTTTGGGGATTATTACTTCGATCTGTCCTTTCTTCCTGGGAGGGGTCGGAACAGGAGAAGACTTCGGGGTAACTGCGTTCATTGCTCTGTAACAATAAACACAATATTACTATCATCTCATACTTTGAAACACTGAAACTCTATTTCTCAATGAACGAATACATACGTTCAAATGACCCTTTTTCTATGAAATCTGAGATAATATTGAAAAAGTTATGATTATCCCATGTTTTCAATTGTAATCGAAACACTAATTCATGTTGGATGTTATTGATATTTCTCGAATATTTGTCAGTATTTCAGTTAACTTCAAAATCGCTCGTTCACAAGAGAGTTATTAGCTTGGATCCCTAGATCCTTCGCCATAAAATGAAAACAGAAACAAAATGTCGATCTTTGGGTTCCTTAAAAAAATCCACGGTGATTCAAACATCATCAAATTGGTTGAAGTTCACAATCATTGAAAATATAAACGTGTTCAATATTTCGGTGACCATTGCTTCGAATGAATCAAACTGAGAATCGAATGAAGTTCGTCACAATAGTTGGCCCCAAGTTAATCTTGATTAGAAAATATAACGGTTATTCTGTCTGAAAATTTAATTCCTGTGAATTTTAGCCTGTTTGATGCTTCCATCTCACACGTCACTATGTCAACCATTCAATTAAAATTGGCTCGACGTAACACAGTCGTGTTGCGATTTATCCATTAGTTGTTGAGATTTCAGATTCAGAGCAGAATATTTCGAAAAAAAAATTATTTTAACGGTTGGATTTCATTTAGTTACTGATTACGAATGCTTAGGAAGGATATGATCACCATTTATATTCCAGTTTCAAAAAAATTCAGCAAGAAATTTTCGTCACGAATCTTTCGCCAGTTCGAATTGAATCGGAAATAAGTCACAATTGCTGGTAATATTCTTCCAGTACGTGAACTGATATTCATTCGATTTTTTCAATATTCCAATCGTAACCATGAATTCAATGTCTCATTCATCTGTTTTCCCAACGACTGCTTTCATCTCGTATCTGAATAATTATTGTAATTTCACATGAGCGTTTTCTGATTAGTGGTTTGATCGTTATTCATTAACTTTCGACAATAGTTCGATAACGTCGTTGTATATTATAATTGACGTAAGTTAATGAACGAATTGAATCGAATACTTACTCATAAATCATGTTTTTTGCCTACGAATAACACGCTTGTAGCAAATTTAATTCGCTCAATTTTCGAAATTACAATGAATTGCAAACAACAAAAACAAAAAAACAATAGACAGTTCTCAAAACCGGTTTGGTAATGAAAAGGATTGAGTAGCAGGAAGTTCTGACGGAAATCGTTGGCGTCCAATCAGACTGCCAAAAACAACTAATTGGTTGCTTAGTTGACAGGGTGTTCATAAAACCTCTGGCAAAAATCCAAGAAGTTAATACTTGGACAGATTATTAAGATTATTTTGCCCTGAAATTATATTGGAATAGCCAAGCCACTTCATTCCGAAGATACAGGGAGAAAACAAATACATGTAAAGCTTCCTAATCTATAAGAAATCTTCAAAATTTCTATCTTCACTTTGGATACAATATTCTAAAATCGCAATGATTGATCAACTCTTTCAAGAACACCAGGGTCGTCCACTGAGATAAAAAAAAACCCAACTGATAAGCACCACTTCGACAACTATTTCTATTTGAGGTTAGGACTTTGACGTTTGAAAATCCCAAACCGTAAAATTTTGTGACCGACCATTACAGTTTTTAGTGTTTCTTCACTTTTTATGTGAACCTTAATCATGAATGGTGCTTGATAAACAATGGTAATCATTTTAATCATATTCCAAGGTCTCAAAATATCGCAGCGCCATTTTAACCAAGACTTCAACTAATAAGCACCACTTTGAAAATACTTTTTCATTGATTGAAACTCTTCACCACAGGGGTTCTCGCTTATCTTGAAATCCCAATAGTGTCTATACAATGTAATATTAAAAGTCTATTTTTCAATAAAAAGTCTGCCATGAAAAGTAATAATCCGAAGCATTGTCAGTTCAGTAGTGACATATGTATTTCAGTGGAATGGATAGCATTCAATAAGAAATAACATCAAAAGAAAATATAAATAAAGTAAAAAGTGCGAATTTCATCATCTAACTCGGTGTATGAAGTTGAAATTATGAATTCGTAGTGGGTCTAGTTAAGAATTCACAATTTATTTGAGTGTTTCAATAAATGTGCCTTTATATCTTTGATTAAAAGTTAAATCTATACTCCTACATAAATCATAAATACTGCTGGGTTTTGATCTTGGATGGGACAAACTCTACAACTTGGAAAAATCAACACAAAGTGAAATCATTTTTCGAAAAAGTCATGTTTAGTTGAATCAACAAAAAATTTCAAGTTGTCTACGGAGCGCGTATTACATGTTAGAAAGCACTATTATTGTTGTGTTCAAAATTTGTGATAAAAGAATCAATTTCTTCAATACAGGGTGTAACATAGGTACATTGAAATATTCAAGTGACTTATCCATGAAACAATTTGAAGAAAAAAGTCTATACAAACTTGTGTCCGAGAACGCTTCGTTTCGAAAATACAGAGTGTTGAATTTTTTTGTTCATTTTTCAAAAATAACTTTTGCAAGTAAGTTATTAATACGAAATTTGGTACCCAGGTTTATTTTGACGCCATCATAATTTCGTATTAATTTTCACGTAACACCGCTGTCACATCTTCAACTATTAATTTACAGATTCACAGTTCGAAGTATATAAAGTGATTTTTTTGGTACCATGCCGACTTTACGAATGGATGAATAGCTGATATGGTCAAACGCATCTATCAGGAAAGGTATTTCCCATGTTTGGAAAAATTTCAACACCCTGTATCTACGAAACGGAGCCTTTCCGGACGAAGTTTATGTAGCCTTTTTTCTTAAAATTTCCTAAGGAATGCGTCACTTGAATATTTTAATGTAATTATGTTTCCCCCTGTATAAACATTTTTATTTCGAAATCGTAGAAAAAATATAGTACCTACCCGAAATTCCAAGAAACCAGCGTCTCTCGTTCCTCCGCTTCGACACTCACCTGTTGATCTCCTCGTCCTGGAGGCTGTTCAAATTGAGCGGGTCCTTGATGTTGCCGCCGAGCAGGAACTTGGACGGCAGCACCGGCTTCTGGTTGATGAGGCCGCACCCGGAGAAGCTCTTCGATCGCTTCCGGCCGCCGCGGTCGTACTTGTTTTTGCGCTTCGAGTTGTTGTTGTTGGTCGGCTTCGCGCCACCGCCGCCGGAGTGCTGCTTCTGGTGGTGCTGGTGGGCGGCGGCGGCGGGAGGAGGGGCCGGCTTCATCGCGACCGGCGGCTCCAGCACTTGGGCGGAAGACATGGCTGCCTGCGCAGAGAAACGAAACGATATCTGTCAATCTGTCAATTGACACTTTTTTCAAAGTGAATTGAATTCACAATTCTATTGACCTCTGGTTCTAAAAAATCTAAGAAGCTTTTCATTTCTGGAAAATTAATTAAATTAATATAACAGGTTCATATCATTTCTCCAGCTAAATAATATATTATCATCCCAACAATTTGGTTTCAGGCAAGGCATGTCCACAGAACTGGCTATATTCAATGCAGTCAAATATATCACTGAGAATGTTGAGAAAAACAACAACCCGACAGGGTTGTATTTCGATCTTTCAAGGGCCTTTGACACGGTGAATCATGCAAAACTGTTGTACAAGCTTGAATGTTATTAGTGCAAGCGCTGCGAAACATTCCGTTTGAAAAAACCGATGACCTCATTCTGATTGATGATTTGAGTTAAGAAAGACTTGATTAAGGCCGCGCTCAGTTTGGATACGAATTTGTATCGTACGTATACGTACGATCGTGTTCGTACGAATTGAGTGCGCACACTGAATGCGTTTCATTCCGTCAAAAAGGTACTGATCTCTCATTCGTAGAGTCATCTGTCGAAGTGCAATGAATAATATGTATGAGCCCACGATATTAGGGATACACTTAAAAACTATTTTTCACGAAATAACGTGTAATGTTCTATGTGTTTGCCAGAAATAAATGTAATAAACTTACCAGACATATTCATTTCCACGGATATTTCTCGCCATGCCTTGCGTTGAACATCCCGTAAGTGGTAACTCGAATCACTCTGATCCCACAAACATTTATGTCCGTAAATTAAGTTAATACATTTTTCAATTTCCATGTTTACGCACGAACGTGTTTACAAATCCCAACAAGTTCGGATTGATTTCGGACGTCGGAACTACACGTACGTATACGTACGACAAACTCGCATCCAGTATGTGCGCTTCCATAGTACTCAGAAGGTTCGGATCGTTCGTACGTATTGGTACGTACACGCACGAGTGAAATTCGTACGAAAACGCGTCCAAACTGAGCGCGGCCTAATGATATTGTGGAGGTTGCCGGACGGAATTATGGTCCATTTTTTTTTTTCGGTCCTATAATAGTTTTCGCTTCCATCGCTGTAGCTGCGAAAAAAATATTGTTATTGACTATTAACACCTGGTTTAGGTAAGGTATGGAGAAAAACGGTATGATCTAATTCAATACAAATTTAATAAAAAAAGTGGTTTACCTATTAATAAGTAGTGAAAAATTCATTCAGGTAAGTTTTGACAATTATTGCCGATGCATTTGCAAAGGAAAATACAATTGATTTCGCTTTTTCTCCAAGTGCAAAACATTGTCAGGCATTCAGCATTATATTTGCAAAGCCTGATCAAAGAATTTGTCATAGGTGGTTTTGCCATTTGCACTGGGTACAACTTTCCATCTCGTCTTTCATAACCGAATTGGAGTAAGTTCGGAGGCCCATGTATTGCAGCCCTTAAGCAATGTAAATACAAAACATCAAAAGTTCTAATAATTTCATTTCATTTGAATTGAATCCCAGCTTAAAAGATATTTATTGGCTGATCCTTCAAACCAAATCCCTCAAAAACTACTATTCGATAGCTCATGCTAAAAGTGGATGTTGAGTACGAAAACATCGGAATCTGCACAATTTATAAAAACTTGTTCAATTCCTTCACGAACAGCAACAAAAATATGGCTGAAAATCCTTCAGTCTGCTTCAGGAGAGATGAATGAACATATTTCGACGGAGAACGGTTTCGTTTTCTTTTTAAATATTAATGTAATAGTTCATTAATAATGTTACGAAATTTTCTAGCGCCGGCCTTGTCGCTCGTAAACGCAGAATAATATGAATCTAACAATTCAGAAGACCTATTACCTTGGAGCTTGAAGATTTTTTGGAGTCTTTATATCCACTTGTAATGGCCGGCTGAGATTTTGGTTGAAGGACTTGATATAAATATTTGTAGTCAGTTTCAGTTAGTTTCGGTTTAGCAGTATTTGAGGTGTTCTCGTCGGCCTGTTTTCCCTACCAAGGCCAATCATCGACTCCGGTGACCACATTTCCCCCAACCGGAAATTTTGCCGAACACTCTGGTATTCCAACCAGAGCAGAGGTAGGGATCCTTTAAGAGTCCAACAACCATGGACTCAGGACCGCCGGCTTTACGTCTCCTCCGAAGGACAGCAATTCCTCAATATATCTTGTGTTCATTGATATATTGCCTGCGAGCTATGATATTATACTTTGCTGCAGTTTTATGAGCATTCGATGCGGTCTTTCCCTGCTGCTTAGCTTCAGATATCGAATGACCAGTCAACATGGAGAGCTAGGCCATGCCCGTGAGGTATTCTTTTCATCATTCTTTTGTTGATTAACTATCATGATTGTAACGTGCATAGAATTTTTGCCACTTAATGTTCCCTTGAAAGTCATTGTCACAGTGTCTAAGATTGTTCAACAGTGTTGAATATGTTTCGATTTAGTTAGGTAGGTGGTGAATGAATTCGGCTAGAGCTGTATGTTGCGGTGTCTTTCTGTTCATTACACTGATATATATCACTAAACACCGCTAATGCTTCATGGAGTGTATTGCCTGAAAATTTTAGATTTTGATTGCTGAATGAGGCTTGTATGAAAGTCTTCCATTTCGGCGTGAATGTGCATTTCTTCGCGGCATCTTCTATAAAAATTTCATCACACAACTTTTCCTCTGTTATAAGTTCAGTAGTGGATGGTTCCTTCCGTAATTCCTTAGCACACATGACGATTTTGCTACAGTCTAGCCGACGTACACGTTCAGCTATTTCCTCAATGAACTTCCTGCCATGAAAACCAAAGAAGATTGCTTCCTCTCAGTAAGATATGAGAATGAAACCTTGTTACCAAATTTATCAATCAGCATCACTTTGAGATCACGATTAGAACTACATCCTCTACTTCACCGAGTACAGTCATGCGTTGAGCCGAGTATGTCAATTCAAAAGCGGTCGTCGAAACACCGTCTTTTATATCCGCCATTAATTTGTCAAAAGCAGCCAGTAACTGTTTTTGTGATATTTGTTGTTGGTCGACCTCTTTCGTTACTAGAAGATATTGGTAATGAAACGTAATTTCTTCAACACGACGTATGATATTGGAAGTTTCTGCAAACAAATCTTCCGGTGTTTTGTATAACAAATTTTTGTGAAAATTTCATAGTATTATCAACGCATTGAAAAACAGCAAAGCTGCTGAAATCTCAGTTAAAAGATGACTTTTTTTATCATGGTTTTCGTCTTATACCACGAATGGAACATCATGAGTCACTCGACGAATCGCTGTTGCTTCTTTTTGATTTGCAGGTCAGTTGATGATCCAGTTGATGAAGCTCTTTCTTCCAGCTCCCTATGAATTTTTTCTTCGCTGATATAGCTGGCCATGCAACTTTTATACCACGAGAAGTGTTCTTCATCAGCATTCAGATCAAACAACTTCTCAAATTTGTCTGGAATTTCGTCTTTGCGTCGTCTTGCTGCATTTGAATAATTTCTTTCGGTTCATTCACCAGTTCAGCATGATTTTTCGTTCGCCTTTTTTTAATCTAATAATTGTAGCGATATTTCTTCACTTTAAAGAAAGTTATCACAAAATTCGAAGCACTGCTATTTTAAGTATTGGAAAATGTATCTGTTATAATAATGGATGAAGTTCAGCTATAACTGAAGTCACAAAAACTGTTGAGAAAAGCGCGGCCCGCTTCAAAACTCGAGAGAAGGTATGTGACGCTGGAAAGGAGATTTATAATAAAACTGACAACGGGCTTTTCTGGCAACTTTCAGTTCCAGGTTTGGAAGGATCTTGCAAAAACATTCCAGTCGAGAAATAGCGGTCAATGGTTTTTGCATTCGATACAACATTTTTTTTCAACAACTACAGTGATGGAATCGAAAACTCCTATTATAGGGCCGAAAAAAAAACTGGACCATAATTCCGTCCGGCAACCTCCAGATTATTATACATCAAGTCTTCCTCAACTCAAATCATCAATCAGAATGAGGTCATCGGTTTTTTCAAACAGAATGTTTCGCAGCGCCCGCTCTATATGGATTTAGGGGCGTAAGTCAACAACTTATCCATTCTTATCTAACTAACCGCACCCAGACAGTATGTGTCACAAAAGACCAACAACTATATTACTCGAATGAGGCCACCATCGAACAAGGCGTGCCACAAGGGTCAATACTCGGACCAATTCTTTTTCTGATATATGTGAATGATCTACCCATTAATTCAAATCCTGGTAGCGTATACCAGTTTGCTGACGATACTTCTGTTATTGTTACAGGCAACAGCATAACGGAACTCTCAACTATATCTTCCACTATTTCTGACAAAATGAATATATGGTGTAAAAAAATTGATCTCAAACTGAATGCAACAAAAACAGGTCTTATTATCTTCACCAAGACAAATTGCTCTGAAGAATCCCTGTACGTGAAACTAGAAAATAAATCAATCCCAATATCAGATAACTTTAAATTCTTAGGCGTAACGTTGGATGCAACACTCAGCTGGGAAACGCATATAAACTCATTAAATAGCAGACTGCACTCAATCTGTGGAATAATTCGCTACCTGAGGGTTCAAGTATCAACCGAGAGTTTGAGAATATATTACTTTTCTCACGTACAATCAATCATATCATATGGTATAATGTTCTGGGGCTCATCAACAATAGCACAGAAAATATTCATAACACAAAAAAAAATTATCAGATGCATATTAAAACTGGATCGTAACACCTCTTGTAAACCATATTTCGCAGAACTTGACATTATGACTGTGCCTTCATTGTACTTCCTGGGTCTTGTGTGCTTCGTTAAGAAATATTCTCATTTGTTTCCAAAGAACAGTGATCAGTATTCTGAAAACATGAATGTGAGGACTAGATATTGCAATGAATTGACAATACCAAACCACAAATCCACTTACTATGAGAAAGGCCCTTACTACCGGGCAATCAAAGCGTATCTCCCTACCCCAAGAATTGAAAAGCATTAGAGATGCAAAGAAATTTAGAATCTCCGCTATCACATATTTAAAAAAAATGCTACTATTGTTTCAACTGTTGGTGGCAATAAACATTTTAATCTATTTTTATTGTAGTAACTGATTATATGTATATTTTACAGTTGTGTATGTGTCCCTGGATGATCGTACGCAATAAAGTATTATTAATAATTATTATCCTTTTACCAATCCCCTTTACTATTGAAATCGAGTTTATTTCCTGTCATATGAATGAAAAGCAAATCCCATTAATCGACTCCTTGTCCTGAATTCTTCAAAGGCCGAAAAGTCCTTTTTTACTATATCCAATAATTTTCTGAGTTGCGAAGCACTCTCTCATTATTGGGGGAAAAGTGAAAAATGAATTAATGTGACTCAATGAAATGAACCTTCTGTTTTCATAACGTTCCTTGGGTGAAGTACAAGCCTCGATGTATTTTTTTTTCTGAATTTTCAAATGAGCTTATGACTTCGGCTGCAGTTCCTTGAATGGAACTTTTTAAATAATGAAAATATTCAATGTCGGAAAGCTTCGAATAAGTATGAATGATATTATTGAATGTGTTATAAAATTCCAACCACTACGGTTCCGCAGGTGGCATCAATGTTCGTACCATGGAAGGATAGACATAGACATTACGATTAATGGACTGGCCCTAAGAGAAAGAAGGCAGCGGAATGAGCAAGATAGAATACTTCAAGTAACACCACATAATAATTGAACTACTATACAGAAGCGAATCCAATGACATACTCGGTAAAAGCCACGCCTTCCCAAAGTACACCAATCAGAGCGTACTGAAATATTCTATTGCTTTTGCTCCAGTGAGTCAGAGGAAGACAGCTGATTAATTTGAAGCGTGTCTCTTGAATTTTCTCAGTGTATTTTCCTATTGTTGGTAGATATTGTCAGATTTCTCAGTGTCGATGGAGGTGCCAAAGTTCGATCAAGGTCAAATATTTTTGGGACGTGTTAGGTTACCGTTTCGCTTCTGTATATAGTAGTTAATCATTCTGTGGTATAAACTCTAAGCGCATTCCTTCATCAATCAGTGTTGTGCTCAGTGTTACAAACGTGACACTTTTGTTACATTTCGCACACTGTGTTACGGTGTTACAACCTTTCATAAAAATTGCGAAATTTTCAGCATTTTACTCAGGCTCAATGAAATTATAAAATGTCGAAACTGTCCAATTATTTTTGGGAGGTTTTAAAAAACCAAAAAATGATTTCCTGGTGTGTTCTATGTCTATGAGTGAAGTATTTATTTCACATAAACTACCACTGAATTTGATAAAAAATATTTCGTAGCGTGGCAACTCTGTTTCTGTGGTGTCTGCTTTTTTGTCTCCTCAAAGTGTTTAGGAATTATTGCTTGTGTTGTTTTTACATTTGAGATTTTTTCTATTTGTTTTGGTACATATATCAGATAAGAATTTGTTTCCTTGCATTTCCGAAGATTATTTCGATATGAAGAATGTCATCTGATTTTATCGTATATAATCATCTAATCATCTTTGTTATCCCAGATCATGAATGCTACCTGAATAATATTTTACTTGTTATTCGCTAAATTAGGAGTCACAATTCAATTCAAGACGAGTTCAAGTATTGAACTAATATGAATTTTAAGATTACCTGTTCTGATTTATTTCTCAGTCAAAATCACTCGAGCCCAGAGCCTGGGATACCGATGTAACTTTTCTTTTACACGAAGAGGCAGTGACATAGTTTTTGACTCGGAAAGAGAAACATTATAAAATTTTTGGACTGAGCCAAAGACAGATAGAGCATTGATCTTCAAACTAAAGAAAGATGCAATGCCATGGTTGGCAATATAACTAATATACCGGTAACGTCTCATATTTGCCTTGAAAATGTATATTCAAAATTTTAAGATTTTTGTTATACAGAAGAAAGCTCAATAAGAAATCCAAATCCAATAAGGCAGGGTTTCTCAAAGTGGGGTACGGGACAAGATTTACGTGATGTTGGCTTGAATCTTAAGTTCCAATTCGAACGTGAAACATGTCTTCAAAAAGTAACCTATTCGGTTGACTTTTTTTCAATGAAATGAATACTTCAATGCAATGTTCCACGTGCAGTGTATTTTTACTGTGCAGGATAAAATGAACGCACTCTTAAAAAAATTTAATTTTGGAAAAGTTGCTTGGGATGAAATATCATAGTTTTCATCTTTTGTATGAATTCATCATGATGAACGCCATATCTGTGGATTCTGAAATGAGGACTGAAAAGGTATTTCCGGATATTATTAATGCTAAAGATGGCTCTATTCGTATCCCATTTGCGGTCACGAACAATAGCCGAAATTCTAGTTTTAGTATTAAGCAACATGAGTCATTTTTAGAAACATCCGTAGATGAAACTCTCCAAGCTGATTTAAAAAAGATGTCTCTGATAGATTTTTGGACAGCTAGACAGAAAGAGTATCCCGAACTCTCACGCAAAGCGGTCACCTTCCTTATACCCTTTGGTACATCTTACTGATGTAAGAGTGGATTTCCACACATAGTCATGATAAAAACTATATACAGAAATTGACTTGATACAGAGTCAGAATCAAAGTTGAAATTGTCTAAAATTACTCCTTAAATTGATTCCGTTTGCGACAAAAAACAAGCACACCCATCACATTCATATTAAAACGATATTTCTTTTGACACTTTATTTGTTACCTTGAAATATTGAAATAAAAACCTTATTTTCTTCAAAAGTCAATATTATTATTTCCTTTGGGGGGAGGGGGGGATTCAATATGTTAGGGAGTTCGCTGTCATCTGTAAACTTTAACAGGGATTCGTGGAACCGAAAGTTTGAGAAACCCTGTAATAAGGCAATCAAATCCAATATGTTCAAAATTTTTGTTTGGATTCGATTGCCCAATTTTATTTGTGTTTCTTATGCGTTTTCTCTTTGCAACAGCTCTCAATAGATTCTGGGGTGTTATTCGGGTTGAATAAGACCCCAGAATTAGTTACCTCAGGCGGTAACAGTTTACGTTCTTTGATCAGCTTTCAATAGAGTTGAGTATACAGGGTGTAACTGAATAAGTGTAAAACATTTAAGGAGGTGATTTCTCATCGAAAAAAAGATTGGATCGTTCATATAAAGAAACTTCATTGGAGCATCCCTTGTCAAGATACAGCCCCTGAAAGGGGGTACATAAAATTTGTATAACACTTTTTTTCACAAGCACTGAAAAAGTTACAATATTGAAATTAACCTGACGTTTTGTACTACCAAAAAGACACTTAGCCAGTAATTTATTTGGTTTACCCCATGGTTGTAAAGGGTGGAAAACGCAACCCCTAAAATTTATTTCCAATGTTACTATTTTCTCATTATTTGTTTACCATTTAAAAAATTTATTTCCGACATCCTGTTTCATTCTAAACAAAAAATGTTTCTTGGGTTTTTTGCCCCAAATAAACCAGTTCGCAGCAAAAAAATATTTTACGAACAACTACAGAGATACATCGTCATAAATGCTAAAATACGAAACTAATCTATCTAGTAGGTCGCTATTAGCGATAGTGACAATTGAATTGGTATAACGCTGTCAGTTTGTGAATTTGCGAGATTGAATTAATACAGAAAAAAATTGTTATACAAATGTTATGTACCCCCTTTCAGGGGCTGTATCTTAACAAGGGATGCTCCAATGAAGTTTCTTTATATGAAAGATCCTATCTTTTTATCTTTTTTTTTCGATGAGGAATCACCTCCATAAATGTTTTACGCTTATTCAGTTACACCCTGTATAGACAATGGATGTCCGAACCAATACCACTCAGTCTCTTTCTCTCTCTCCCAATAACACAATACACATATGGTGCTTTCAACATCAATCTCATCTCAAACGGTTGAAACGATGACGAAAGTCGCATCGTCAGCAATCCGTATCTTTATCGTCACGGGTTAGTATATAATTTCTCGTTTGGCAATATATCGTTATTCGATAAGCCAATGCATGTTCGACGAAACGCGAAATATCCGACATGAAAAATCCAATAACGACCGCCAAATTGGCTCGATTCTGATCGAAACGTCGAAAGATAAACCAATAAAGACGTCGACATATCGCACCGAAGAGCTTGTAGCTAATTTCGTGTCCCGTGATGAACTGCTGTGGCATGTTCGACAAAGATAATCTGATCGACAGATAGGTATCTATCCTCGTTTGCTAATGGTTGTCGAAAGTGGTGCGTGAGGAAGAGTTTTTGTATAACAACGGTAGGGGAACATGCCGAGTTAAATAACGAATGACAATCGTGTGATTTTGATACATGATATTTAATTACGTGAAATAAAAATGTAGCTACCGATACGATCAAAGCGATTCATTGAAAAGGAAGCAACGTTACTGAACATTGATCAAATATGTTCTATTGGAAATCACTCAGAAATGGGTGATGAAAATAATGTATAACAAAAGTGAAATGCTCTTTGGGGAGTGCAACATCTTTGACTATCGTAAAAAGTAGTATATTTCCAGAGTGTCGTGTCATCGAACACTATAAAAAAACACACTTTCACTTGAATAAATCACATGTATGATACACGACACAAAAGCAAAAACAACGGAAATGCCAAAAGTACACAAAACAGTGGGACAGAGATGTTGTACTCACCTAAGTCCCATATTGTGTGCAGAAATACCAGAAAACATAAAAATATTCCAATCAGTAATTGATAGAAAGATACAGCAAATCAACTGAATATGCTGATTCATCCTATAATGATATGAAATATATTTGCAATAGCTACCCACAAATGTAATTTTGTGTTACTGTGAGATAGTATATTGTTTGCGATTAGCAATTTTACAATTTTCTTGTTTTATCATTGCTATACGCCTTCTTTTCACGTCACCCTTTCATATATGCAGATTCGTCTTGACAGTAATAAATGTACATGCAATTTTCAAAATTATTCGACAATTAGAAATTTCTCATTCCTATTCAGATGTCTGAAATGCACGGATTATCTTTAAACACTTTCTGTATGCCAACGTTGGGTGATCTCAGAGTTGATAGGCAAGTTTTGAACCTTTCAATCAACTCTGCAATCAACCAACGTTAGTAAAACAGAATGAGTTGAATTCCTGTTGGTCACATAGATGGAAAATTTCAATTGAATATCAAGAAATTTTCAGCCACTAGAAAAGTTTGAACTTTGTTTTTGTCATTTTCGATGTTCACTCAAATAAAGAATATTTAAACAATGCTCTGAGGAGGTGTCAATCATCGAGTAATTCACAAAGTTGCTTTCATTTCAATGACAACCTGAATATCTATGATTCCATGGGTTTTTTACCTCGTATACCAGCAAAGTTTCAATGTAACAAGTATTTGAAAATTTGGCGGAAGCACTGGGATAGTAAATCATATTCACAAAATGAGGAATACGCTTGATGTTCACAGGTATGACATTAGGCAAGCAATAAGTTGAAATGAAACATTGTTAAAGTACTAGACTCCCTTCCATCAAATGTTGAAATATCAAAATATCCCTTTCATCTTTCAAGACCAAACTGTCTATTATCACAGAGATCTATGTATTATTTGTGCAATTGTGCTTTATAGATTATTTTAATTCCTATGTGTACTTCTTCATCTTTGTCTATCTTTATGGGTTAGGTGGAAGAACAGGCATTCCGTTTTACAACTGAATGACCTGAAAGAAGCCCGCCCAATTTTCTGCTATTGTTTTTAACGATATATTTGACAACTAATAAAGAGTTCATCATTATCATTATTATATTCAAATATTTCAACAGAAATTTATTTTATGATCTATTTTTTCATTTATTTATATTTTTCCTTTTATTCAACACGCTCACAGTGATGTATGTATTATTTTTGCAATTGTGCTTTATTAGTTATTTAAATTGTTATGCGTACATCTTTATCTGTCTTTCTTCAGGCGTTAGATGGAAGAACACAACTGAATGGACTGAACCTGGCCCAATATTCTGCAATTGTTTCTAACGATACATATAACAATTAATAAAGACTTTCATCATTATCATGATTATTATTAATTAACACGCTTTTATTAGCTTGGGTTGTAACTATGTATGTAACGGAATCTTTGAGCATAATTTTCACCAATTTCCAGAAGTCTGATTAATATGAAACTTTGCATACGTATCAAGGACCGATTACAATGCAATAATTTGATCATAGTTTTCCATTATCCTTATAAGGACCACCAGGATTAATAAATTCTTTTATAGATCCTCTATAGTGGAGTAAAAAAGATAGAGCTAGCGCGCGTTCTGCGCATGCCTGCAGTTTCGGACTTACTCTTTCGTTCTTTCGTTCGGGCACTCGGCACAGCACAACGGAGGCAGAAACGTTTTCAGGGTAGATGCGTTCTCACAATGTTCATTCCTTATCTTACATGCGTAGGTATACATGAGTCTGATACATGCAAATTACTGTATATGATATTTATGTAACATATAATATGATAACCGTGATTTACAAAAGGCATCTAAATTATAACAAAATAATCAGAACACAAATTTCAATCTATTTATATTATGGAACAAAATTTGGTAAACAATAATAAAGCTTTAAAATTTAATTAGACCTTTGGAAAAATGGCTGATCGGGTCTTAATTGTGTTAGTATATTCCACGGTTACCTCTCTCTGTGCCAAGAATATCTCCCAATTACGATCGTTCAAGGATTACGTCTGTTCAAGGACAATTTCCACAATTTCTACACAGCTTTAGTTTTACAGTCGGTAAAAAAGGAATTAGTTATAGTTATAACATATTCAATCATAAATTCTCACCAACTAAAATAAAGTTAACAAATTTCAATTTAAATGAAATGATGAGATTGCGGAATGATTCGTAAGAAATATCACATTTCCACTAGAAACTAATTGATAAATTGAACTAAACAATGAAAAATAAATAATAGTTTTAAAAACTAAAAAAACACGCTTTTATAGCTAACCGAACTAAAAAATAGAAAATAATTTTTAATTACAAGTTTATATTACGGTAGTAGAAGGCCAAACAATCATTCATAGTCAATCAGCTCAAAATAAAATTATAATAAAATTTAAGTAATTAACTTGTGGTCTCGGTAGTGTAGCGGTTAGCATATCTGCCTGTCAAGCGGAAGGCCGGGGTTCGAATCCTCGCCGGGCTACCGTGCTGGGTAATCGCACGTTAAAAGGTAAGGCCTCGTTGATCCATTGCTCGCACAAGTTTCGACTTCTGAGGGTTGACTTTCGTCAGCTGGTTAACGTAACGAACAATTTCAGAACAATTTCAACAGAATAAAGTAATTCAGAGTAAAAAGCGTGGGGTGCATTTTACTACATTTCATAAGTCTCCTCTCAAAGATGATTACCGATAGAATGATTGTAATATATAATATATCAAGCACCCCACGATTTTACTCTGAATTACTTTATTCTGTTAATTACTTGAGTTTTATTATAATTTTATTTTGAGCTGATTGACTATGAATGATTGTTTAGCCTTCTACTACCGTAATATAAACTCTTTGTAATTAAAAATTATTTTCTATTTTTTAGTTCGGTTAGCTATAAAAGCGTGTTTTTTTAGTTTTTTAAACTATAATTTATATTCAAATATTCCAATAGAACGAAATAGTGGTCTCGTGGTCTTGGTGTTAAGAGCCCAGCTCTCACCCAAAGGACCCAGTTTCAAATCCTGGGGAGTACCAGAATTTTTCAAAATCTGGCATTTGCAGTCCAGCCACGGACTCAAAGTGGTTTGGATTCCACTTCATAAACTGCAGTCCCGGGTATCATCCCTTGTTCCCACAAGCTTTTGAATGAGCTTCTGCTTCTGAAGGGTTTCGTTAGAAGGCAAGACAAAAACACTTTTCGTTTATTGTTCCCTTTGTTTGAACACTCTAACCAGTGTGCTCAAAAAGTAAAGCCTTGTGCGGGCACGGCTGAATATCTTTATTCCCGAAGCGCTCTGGGGCGTCTTACTGATTTTTACTGTAGCGCATTTGCTATTTCAACTGTAGGGAAACCCATGAAAACATACAGTAATACCTCTTATAACTGATTACTTGTAACATTTCATTTCGCTTTGGGCGTAACATTCTCATTGATTTCACAAACGAAATGACCTTTTGAGTGTCCCGAAATATGATTGGGGCATAAAACAGTAGCAGGCGCTCAAAAAGGTCATCTTTTAATTATTAGTAGTTTCTTATTATTGGATGGAAATAGCCTGTACATCAAATCTTTCAATCTTACCTATCACACTGTCTTCAGTCAATAACTTTGTTCACTTTAACGTGTTACAAATCGCACGATGAAGGGTGAGACCCTGTTATGAACAAATTGTCGCAGGAAAGCGTTCTCAAAAGCAATCAATATTCCCTCCAAGGGTAATAACTTGAAAACACAAAAACTATTTTTTCAAATAATCCGTTGAAGGATCAGACCAAAGTAATCACAAATACCTAGTCCGAATTTCAGTTCAACGAACTTTTCGACTATTTGCTATTTTCTTTCGCAGACTTCATTGTCGAACACCGAAAACTTTCAGGAGAGCGAACCAGAAAAGCTTTTCTGATCAATCATAAACTTCGTCCGTACTCCGTTAGCGAAGCCGTCGAACGTCGATATATTCAAAGGAACATTCATATCCCTTTTAGCGGAAGAAGTAACTAAAGGGAGCGCCTTTATTTGTATAGACTTCGGTTACAGGGTTCGGAGAGTAAACTATGGTAGAAGGACGGTTGTTCCGGATCTATAATAGAGTTGTTATTTTTTGAATAAATTCGATTTTTGACGAATGATGAATAGAAGTATATTGAATATTGTTACGATTTATCCTTGGGTTAGTTTATCAAACTCCAAACACTAAACTACTTTTATTACAACTCTTTATCACAACAAAATACAATACAATCACTTAAATTGCTCAGGTAAAACTATCCAACGCTCTGTACTAAAACTCTCTCTACTAGAAACTCTCTACGTCGACTTCTGCACTTAGTAATACCAAAGCTCTCTGCGATAAAAACTCTCCGCCTCTCCACTAAGCTAGAAACTCTGATAACTATCTACCGTTGCTATGAATCGCTTTTGTATATATACTTGCTTATGCCTATGGAGAATCTTCCAGCCAAATCTCGACGATCGAATTTTCTCGGCGAGCCGCGATTCCGGAGGTAAACAATCTTCCTCCGACCCCTCATATTATTTTGCGTTTACGAGCGACAGGGCCGCCGCTAGGAATATTCGTAACAATATTGAGAACGGTGAGAGTAGAAAAAATCAGTGTCGCCCAACAAGCTCTGGACAATGATCACAGAATTGGTGAGAGCAATCTAAAACCGGTTCGAGGATGTGGATGACACGAGGCTAATCGATGCAATCGAGAGTCTAGAAATAGCAAAACGTAAAAATAGTATGGATGGTGACAAAGGGGCTATTCCACTTTTGTTTTTTCAGCCCATATCGGACCAAAAAACTATGCAGGTGGTTTTTACACTATCTTAGATTGTAGAGGATATAATTATCTAACCCTAGTCTTGAGACTTATCAATTTACTTTTCCTGAAGATGCTAACTTTTTTAGCGAAACGCGCGTCGAATGCAAAAAAATATCAGTCTGATTGATGTAAGGTTAATAATTGATCTCTACAAAAAGTTTCAATAGCTCAATTTCGTTAGTATTAAGGACATGTAAAAAGTCCAAGGAAATAAAAAATTTGAATAACTGTTGAGTGCGCCTGTTCCATTACACTAAGTTCTGACTGCTTGCTCCTTTGCTAATAAAAGAACAGAAAAAAATGGCAGTCATGAGTAAACGATGACAGGCGCTCAAAGAGATCAAATTTACCGTGTTTTTGGTAAAAATTAGTTGAACCTTCGTCACTAACGAGTTATCCATACAGTTGAGCATCATGAGCATCAGTGAAACAACTGCTTCCGGAAATGTAACAAGCTATACGAAAATAAAAATGGCAAGTAATTCGAAGGAAGTAAAGGAGAGATACGTTTCAAACACTTTTTTCTCACAGTTTTCACGAATCAATGCTATCTTCGTGTATGCAGGATTTATGCCACTGACTGCCTCTATAACGGCTTGCTATTGATATCTCATTCAGAATATTACGCTACTTCAATTTAATTTTGATATTGCATGCAATCGAAACGGGAAACAGCATAAAGCAGGTATTATATCGATTTTACAGCAATATTACAGTAGCGAAGCGTGATTAGGGAATACTCAAGTTTCATTAGTCGATGGGTATTAGATGAGAAATTGAATGTGAAGGGATAAAATGATGGATGATACGTATACTCTCCTCTCCTGTCTCTATCTCTGTCTTTCATACTCGTTTTCTCCCATCTTCTTTTCATCTACTCATTTGTATGGAATATTAACTCTCATCTCCTGCCTCAATCTCTGTCTTCCATATTGGTTTTCTCCACCTTCTCTTCATCTCCTTATTTCTCTATCATTGCTCTCGCCTTTCCTCTTCTCATTCGTTTTATATCTCTATTAATAATTCTCTCCACCCACCCATTTATCATACTTTTTATGCCTCATTCTCTTCATCTCTATTTCTCTATAGCCCTTTCATCTCTCTTCCATGGCATTCACTGTATTCCGCTTTTATGCCTCTTTCTTTCCAGTATTCAATATATTTTACTTTGTTTCTGGCCTTCTCTCTATTCAGATCTGTCACAATGCCGTTGTTTCCCCCAATTGGTCTTTCCATTATGTTGTTTTCTATGCTTCCTCATTATTACATTAAGAAATTTAGACTTTATAAATCATTTTCCAACATACAGGGTATCGATAAAAAGTGAAACATATCAAAAATATGTTTTTTCAAATATAACGACATATATTGATTTAGACATTCGAAATCCTCTTGAGTTCTTGAAAAATATCAAAAAATATAGGGTTATATGAGTGTATACAGAGCGATTCAGAAGTTATGCTCGAAAGTTATGTAGAAAATCAAGCTCATTCAACAGATGTCAAGAAGTTTCAAAACTGTGATTTTTTCGTTCTTGATTAATGATTTGGCCAACAAGCTTTCTACCAATATGTCCTCATTAACGTGATTCACAATAATATACTTTGTCCACGACTATTGTATAAACCATACATTTTAAAACAATATGGGAAAGAAAATCGTTATAATTCACAAAACAACGGATTATTCGAATAGCCGAGAAATATCAATGAAATCAAAAATTTATAATGAATATTTTATACAATAGTCGTGGACAAAAGTATTTGCACCCTGCTTATGGCGTTTATGAGGATTTCATTCGTGGCAAGGTGGGGCAAAATCTGATTCTTATTAAAAAAATCAAAAATCATTGATTTTTTTAACAAATCACGATTTATTTGATTTTTTTTAATTTGAATATAAAATTTGAACATTTTGATGCTTTGAAATTATTGTTGATCATTTTCATGCATTTGTCGCGCTTCTTGCAAGAAAATTCTTGTCGCGATTTGTTTTCGTTCTGTCCTATACACTCGCTATACAGTGCCGAGTGAGGCACGAACAAGAACGCGTTTGTTGTGGTTTTTGCAAGAATATTCCTGTCCCTGTCGAGGCTTGTTTTCCTTCTCAACCTATAAATTGACGTTACCCTACAATATCACGCATTTCGCTAGTTCTACACTCGGATATTAGAAACAGATTAGGCATAGAAAAAGGAGAAAAACTCGTGTTTTTGTTTAAATTGTATAACGAAAATGCATAGACTGAAAATAAACAGTAATAAAATTTAGGTGTTATGTTTAGTTTAAGAATTTGGAATTATGTACTTCTTTTTTGTTGTTTTTGCTAAAAGCAGATACTCCTTTTGATCTTCGAGAAAAGTTTTATATTACGTTGTTATCTGGTTCTGATTAAAAAAAACAAAAATTGATTTAAATCATGATTTTAATTTTAAAAATCAAGCGATATAAATCATGATTTTAATCGTGATTTCAATCACTTGATTTTAATCAGCCCAACCCTGATTCGTGGTGCGACGGGATTTATTCCCGGTATGCCTTGTCACCTCATACCATTTTTATATTCCGTAATAATAGCATTAATGGTGACTAAGGGCCTTGTCCTTTTTTCCCTCTTTTGTTCATTCTTTGAATTGAACTGGCCGATACTTGATGAGAATCCATATTAAAAAAAACATCAGTTTCCTCTACGATTATCACTGAAAATGGGTTTACAAAACCACGACACGTGTTTCGCTATACAATAGCTTCCTCAAACAGGATAAAATCTTTTTTTTATGTTAGGATAGGGGCCGTTCATAAAATACGTTCGCATACAAGAGGGGGGGGAGGGGTCTGGCTGAGTGTGACAAGATGTGACAAGGGGGGACGGGGGGTATACGGTAACGTGACGTTCGCCGTTTATTATTTTTTGACATGAGCGCTAGAAGACAGAGTGACCACTTTTGGTAGAAATCTAATTTTTTAGGTAGATTTCTGACGAAAATTGAAAAATTTTGGTATGAAAGAAATCTTCAGTAGATTTTGGTAGAAATCTACATGTGCGACATCTTCTAACGAATTCCTAAACTCGTCAGATTTTTCAATCAAATCTATAGTGACTCCATCTTTGCGAATGAATTTTCAATTGAGAATGCGAATTAATCTTGTTACAGTACACTGTATTTCTCTATACAAATGAAACAAAATAAAGCGATTTTTTACTGTTTCATTGTGTTATTGAGCATTGAATCTTCTGATTATGTAAAATATGTTTATTATTTGTGGACATCCATAAATAAATATTTTTAATTTTCAGAATTTGTGTACTATCATTTAGAATTTATCATACTCAGCAGGGGGGGTCTTAGTTTTTGTGACGAAATATTTCTAGGGGGGGTCACAAAAAGTGTGACAATGGGGGGGGAGGGGGTCAAAAAAAGCTGATTTTAGTGTGACGTATTTTATGAACGGTCCCATAGGTAATTCATTTCTACAAAAAGTTTCAACTTTTGCACCAAAGGTTACAATCTCATCGTTTATTCAAGGAAATGAGTGTTGAAATGCGGCCCTCCTAATTGTATTTCGTCCTTTATGACACCCACCCTGTATTCCCGAATGCATAATCTGATATTACAAAAACATCCGATGGGATATGAAAGCGGGGTACCCAGGTAACAAGGTCAATCAAATGTCGTATGACCGTTGATGTGATAAATGCGAAAGAGAGGGTCTGCGTTGGAAAACCTTCAGAGATGTGAAAGTGTTGAATAACTATCTATCTATCTATAAGTATTTTTTTGTCATTGCGTGTTCTCGAAGACAATAGGAGACATCAATGGTAACACTTCGGTCGCTATGAGCACCCATTTTTTGAAAAAATGTTTGAGGAACTTACTTAATTCAGTCTCCTCTACAAAAAATCCCAATGACATTTTCGGCGGTCTCGTATATTTTCGGAGATACAGGTCTATTTTGTTGAACAACTTCACAATTTTTCACATCAAATTTCTGTTGTTTGAACACACAAAATTTGTCCTTCTTTTTATCAAAAAATCACACAAGTTCTTATTTACTTGTTTGTAACATTTTTGAGCAGACAAAACCATTATTGTTTCAAATAATTTACCCTTCTTCAAAAGTCATCATAAGTAAATAAGTACTTGTGTGATGTTTTGATAAAAATGACAAATTTTGTGTGTTAAAACAATAGAAATTTGATGTGGAAAAATGTGAAGTTTCACAACAAAATGGACCTGTGACCTCCGAAAATGTGATGAGGTTTTTTTGTAGAAGAGGCCGAATTACGTGCTCCACTTTTTTTTTTCAAAAAAAAAGGTGCTCATAGCTGCTGAATTATTACCACATCAATAACAACGTCGGGAAGAGAGACCTAAAAAACGACCACTCACCAAATTTCTTCCGAATGAAAAATATTACGCCCGTTATCAAAATTATTCATATCTCAGGTGAGATACATATTCTAACCCATATAAGTTTACAAAACAAGAAATTTAATTTGGATTCACATTCAGAAATTATTTACAGATTTGTCATATTCTAATTTTCATTATTTTTTGGAAAAATTTCCACTTTTCTTATATGATATAATTTTTGAGTATTCTGATTTTATATTTGTTGAAAGTAGCAGCAATCAAATTATTCAGGGGTGATTTTTCGCAAGTAGGCATGTTTTAACAAATGCATGCAGTTTACGCCTCTGTTGAAACATATTTGCGGAATTTTAGACCGTATGCTTCTGTTGAGCTTTTCGTAACTGAGTCATGAAAAGTAAACTGTTTCATAACTGATAATGTAAAGTAGCGCGTTTTGACATTTTCTATACCTGCCACGTTAAAATAATAATTATTACTGCTTCCATTAGAAATCACGATTCTGTAAATTGTGATTCATAGTTAATAAGCACCAACATCTAGCGTTCGTCAATTGCGTTCGTACCCACCTTAATACCCCAATTAAAATTGAGCCGTAAACCATGATTCAGTAGAGGCTATTAATTACGCAGCTTACCCTGCGTTCGTCCTCATAATTATTCTCAAATATTTATGACAGTTTATCGCCTAATTTATAGCGGAAACAGGCCACCTGATATGTATGCATAACACGAAGGCTTCGCCGTATTTCAAGTTTTGTTCCGTTCTGCTGGATGAAAGAGAAAGGATCCTCGGATCTCGGAAGATATGATACAAAAAAGGCAGCGAAGCGAAATACCATACCGGTGATTGTCCGTAAAACATACAGGGGACGGCATAATGAATGATCATATAGTAGGAGAGCCCACGATGCTAAATCGGGTTTTACTCGAGCGTCATAGAGACCTATTGGGTTGCGAAGCTTAGATGTTAAAAAGAAAAAAATGTTATACCTATAATGTATACCTTTTCATCGGTGGGGGAGCGGCTATAGACTTTCAAAAATGTAAAAAAAACTGTTACATGGACATACTCGAGCGCATCAGACATTGATATCATCTATGTCCTACATATTTTTAAAAATGTACGTATTTTAATCTGATTATTTCCATGATGGGGGTGGTCGTACATGAAGGTTGAAAATGAAAAAAAAAAGTTTTTCTTGAGCGCGTCAGATTTCCTGAGGAGATGTTAAGTGATCCTAAAAAAAAAGCTCTTATATAATAATCTGATGGTTTGGATGTGACGCAGACTCGCGGCCCTTATTAGAATGTGAAGAAAAAAATTCGTCATTTTGAAATACACAAGCGCGTCAGATTAAGATATTTATGGTTCACCTTTACACCCTAGACGTTGCAGTCTGATGATGAAACGATTATCTGGAGGGATTCGCCTATTCTGCCAATTTGAATTTTTTTTTAATTTTTTCAAATCATTGAACTTAATTGAAAATCTCAGGAAAAAGCATAATAAAAAAAGTGTATGCTTTTTTTGGTAGAATACTTGTATTTATAAGAGAATAATTATAAGCAATTGAATTTTTAAAATTTTAAAACGTCGGATATTCGTTGTAAACAATATCATGCCACCAACGAGTCTGTGTGATCAAATGTCATGGCATCATGGCAACAGAAACCAGAGTGGGGACGGAGTGAGAGAGCAATAGATAGAGAAAGAGAGATAGAGAAAGAGAAAGAGAGAGAGAGAAATAGAAACGTGGAAAGGGGAATATAGGCATCACGTAGCTACACGCATTAAACTCTATCGATGAATTTTTATTATTTCTGCTTGTGGAAATCGTCAGATTATATATTTTGTGCAATTCTTAAATTATTCCCTTCAAAATGTCGAGATGACGTTTTACAACGTTGTAGCCCTCCTCCTTCTGTAGGTCATTTTGGAATTGTCAGATTAGTGGAATATACACGTTTCAGGATGTAACTAACTCACCCTACCTTGATCTGACGCGCTCGAGAATTTCAGATGATCAATTTTGTTTACTAATCTGATCCTTTATCCTTGAAGGGCGGCCATATATATATATATATATATATATATATATATATATATATATATAGGGCTCATATATGGTGGAAGTACTTAACCGGGTACAAGGTATCCCCCTGTACATTAATTTGCCGCGCTTTTGTGAACCCCGAAATCCCCGCTTGGGCTTCCCTATTAATATTTTCAAAAGGCATCAATTTGTCGGTAATTCGAATACCTAATTTAATCTGCTAACTGAACGAGAACGTCACATCAGCTGTTATAACTATAGTGAAACAGACTACAAGCCCATAACACTTTTGACGGGCAAATGATCCAGTATGAATCATGCTCAGAACGATGCTGCTCAATAAAACAATAACTTCTAGTACTATGTCGTCACTTGTAAGCGGTACAGCATTGTATATCGAACGTATTCAAGATTATTGAAAGCTGAAAAATAACGTTGGTGTTGGTATGCCAATCATTTATTGCGTGTATATACCATGATCGTTCTTATATGAAATGCTTAGAATTAGTGAAATTCAGTAGTTTTCTGCTTTTTCTAAAATACGAGTTGAATTACAAATTCTATGAAAGAAGTGAAATAAAAAAAATTACAAGCACTCCCTAATGGTACGTGCATATTTTTCAAATACATTTGATCTATTCACAAGAAAAGTCCATCTAGAACAGCTACCCCCTGCCTATATGGCACGTGGAGCACTGGGTTACATATAAATCACTTACTTTCTCAATTTGTATACCAAGCAAATGGAAATTGAATCAAATATATAGCATACCTAGGAAATATCTACACAAAGCAAAATAGAGAGCTATTTGTAGAAAAAATCTCGCTCACCAGGATAATATTTTGTTACAACCCAGACAATATCTCGTTCAATTATCTCTTGAGCTCTTCAGTGGGAAAATGGATAAATAGTGAGAGTGTTCCGTAATTAACGCTGGCGGAAAATGTGAGCGACAAGTTAAAACAGGAGCAAACTTGCATTTTCAATTGCCAATTCTTATCTTGAACAGATGTCGAGGTAAATGAACCGACGAATACCTTCTACATTAGAATGTGTTTTGTCTCTTGGATTGAACTAATACTATGTAAGTAAATAAAGTAATCATGTGAATGAATATTTGATTATGACTGTCGAATAATTTGCGAGATAACTTGTTAGCTATCGCTATACGTATATTTGATGAATAAGTTATCATAAAAACCACTAATTAATGATTTCATAATCGACAGTTATGATTTAATTTTTTAATGTAAACGTTTTTTAAGAATCGATTAGGTATCATCAATTTGCTTCTTGACGCCTTCCATAAATTTGTTTCTTTAACTCGCTTCGAAGTAGTTTTTCAACTTAGACGGAACAACCACTGAACTGTGTCCAGAACTCGGTCTAGAATTGGTATTCAACTTGCGTTGTGATACTTCAGAGTTATAAATCACGGATAGTAAAAACAAATTCAAAATTACCAGATAACATAAATAACATAGTCACGAAATGGAATTTACAATTTCGGAAAGTAGATTGGAAAAATACGTGGAACTTTCAGTAACTAGTTACTGATATACTAATCTACTATCATAGAAACGAAAAGGCAGGATCTCAATGTAGTCCAGTCTATGACCATTTTCCCGTGTATTTATCCCATACAGCACCGATTCGCATGAAAATTTGGATTCAGGATCTACATACACTCTTTTTCAAAATCTACCCTGTGTCAAGGGTTGCTTTCTCCGTGGGGGTGGATGCCACCCCTTCTTGGGGGTGAAAATATTTTCATTGGAAATAAGCGCGGAAATCAATAGATTGACTAATTCTAAGCACTTTTTGTTCAATGAAGTTTTTTCTGAAAAGCAATACTTTTCGACTTATTCACGAGTGAAATTGTCGGTTTTCAGTCAAAAAAAACACGTTTTCCGATCCTTTTTCGCGAATAACTGGAAAATAATGCATCTAATCGAAAAACCTGCGGATAGCAAAATTATAGCTTTTGAGAAAAAACAAAGGCGACTGTTCATTTGTGATGTATGCAAACCCACTAATATGCTATATACTAATTGCTTGTTGAAAGTCGATTGGTATTTTCAAACGCCAAAATGGAAAGTTTTACGTACAATAACCAAAAACCAATGCATTTTTCGGGAAAAACTCATAGAACCTTTTTTGAAGTCCTTCAGAAATCCTTTATTTTTGTTATTTATGAAAGTTTCTAGCATCAAAACTGACCGAAGTATGAAGGAAATAATGTTGAGTCCTATTTTTTCCATGCAAAAAAATTGTGAATAACTCATCCTCTCTCCCCCCCCCTCTTTGAAAAATATCGTTGCCTAGTGGAACTATCTGTATATATACATATATAATATACATATAGTTCCACTAAGCCTGAAATATAGTTACTATGTGTATTCTTCAATATAATATATATATGTACATACTCTAATTTCTACAAAAATTGTTTTTGTTTTTTTCCCATAACTCGCTTAGTCTTCAAGCAATCAAATCCACCAAAAAAGTATTTTGTAGCTTTATTCAAGAGCTATGAGCTCATTCACATCATTTTTTGTTTCAGATTATATTTTTGTAAAGGTTCATGCTGAAAGGGCTCAAAAAAGGTACTTTGCGCGAACCCTCACAATATTTAACTGGCCTTATCTTACTCTATTTTCATCCTGCAGAAAAAATGAAACACCGAAATTTTCAGAGAAGAATAGCCTTCAATTTTGTACTCTAGAAAATTTTGCATGTGATCAATACTTTTCGAGTTATTTCGAAGAAATAGTGATTTTTCGCTGAATCACGTATATGATTTTTTCTCTTCAATCTCAATTTTTTCCGAAACTACGTACTTTCAATTGATGAAAAACTCAAAACTCATCATAAGAACATGAATGAAGGGAGTTGTGGAGTAACAACGATTTATTTCAAAGGGGGGAAAAGAGAGGATGAGTTATTCACAATTTTTTTTCAACGAAAAAATAGGATTCAGCATTATTTCCTTCATACCTCGGTCAGTTTTGATGCTAGAAACTCTTATAAATACAAAAATGAAGGATTTTTGAAGGACCTCAGGAAAGGTCCAAATAGTTTTTCCCGAAAAATGCATTGGTTTTTGGTTATTGTACGTAGAAACTTTCTATTTTGTCGTTTGAAAATACCAATCAACTTTCAACAAGCAATTATTCAGTTTGTAGTGGGTTTGCATACATCACAAATAAACAATCGCCTTTGTTTTTTCAAAAGCTATAATTTTGTTCTCCACGGGTTCTTCGATTAGATGCATTATTTTCCAGTTATTCGCGAAAAAGAATCGGAAAACGTGTTTTTTTTTTACTGAAAACCGACAATTTCACTCGTGAATAAGTCGAAAAGTATTGCTTTTCAGAAAAAACTTCATTGAACAAAAAGTGCTTAGAATTAGTCAATCTATTGATTTCCACGCTTATTTCCAATGAAAATATTTTCACCCCCAAGAAGGGGTGGCATCCACCCCCACGGAGAAAGCAACCCTTGACACAGGGTAGATTTTGAAAAAGAGTGTATGTAGATCCTGAATTCAAATTTTCATACGAATCGGTGCTGTATGGGATAAATACACAGTTTACACTTTTTTCACCGTCATAGACTGGAGTAATGTTGGTTCGAACCGAGATGCAACTACAGCAAGCAAAAACTTAAAAAAATGTTCGGACCGATTCACGAATCCGAAATAAATAATGAATAAACTTTCAGAAGTCAGAAAAAGGATAATTCAACCATTTTTTTGCCAGCTCACCTTTATTATAATTTTCAACTTCTTTGACACCTGATGCAACTATAATTTTAATGAAAAAAGTTGGCTTGAAATTCAGCGACGTTTATTCAAAAATTTGGTGCCAACACCGGGTAAATGACATCAAATTTTCAAAATTCAAGTGACGGAGTTCCGTTCGTAGGAGAAACTTTGGTGAAATAACTTCAAAAAAAACAGGTAGGTCAATTCAAGTGATTCAATACCTAACACATTTCTGAAAGAATAAGTAGGAATTAATTTCATATACACCTCGACCTATACAAACTAACTTCTACCAAATCAATCATCATTTTTAGCAAAGAGTATCAGAGATGATATCACCAACTTTATCAAGCTCAAATACTCACACCCCGATTTCAGTTCAATTTACGTTGACTAATATACCAATTTTGTAAACTAACAACTATGAGCATTTACAACAGCAGCAAACAGAGCAGTCAGAAAACAAAAACCTGCATCATAAATCGCATATGTGGAGACATCAAGTAGGTTTGTACTGAAAGTGTGCCAAAACTCACCAAGTGCAAGTACGAGCACAATGATAATAATTCCCCTCTACTTCCTTCTTCTTTATGATGCTTTGTGAATTTTCCAGCTCAATCTCACCATTTACATTGGCATAAAGACAAATAACAATGAGCTCTGATATAGTATTCATTGTATTCTCCACAAAAAAAATGTAAGTCGCGCGATAACATCAAACCGAAAGAATAAATCGAATAAGCCACTGGGATTTTCAATTACTTATAAACCATTATTTATTATCCTTATCTCGGAAATCTACCTAAGCAGTGGATAAATGAACCATTTTCTATCGGTTATTCCGAAACTAATATTCCCTAAAACCGCGGAAATGAAATAATTGCCCAATTATTAATAACCACATAAAAATTCATTTTATCTACGTCGCATATTACGACATCCCACACATATCTTTTATTGTCGTTGAAGATAGTTGAATGAATTTCAGTTGCCTCCAAAACAAAGGATTTGGATTAATATTTTCAGATGAAAAATATTTTGGAAAAAAATCAGCAAGATATAAAATAGTCTCATTGACAAATGGGAAGATCATAAACCAAATATTTGAATATGCAATTACTACCAGCATTCCCGCAAAAAAATTGTCCAAAGCGCATGCGCGAATTACAGCAAACATTATGCCACTGCAGAGACTCGCCATGGGTCTCTTTTAAGACGAATTTTGCCTTAAATACTACATAAATGTCAAAAATGTTACCTTCAATGAATTCAGCGAAGTATCCTGCACAGTTCTACGTCTGATTTGGGGCACTTCTGCTTCACATACCGCGATAAACGGAAATTATTCGAGAGAACCTGATAAGAGCACACCATCAATACGTCTACAAATCGTTGTGCTTGTAAAGCAGACTCCATTTTAATATCGAAGGCGACGGAAACCGAACATACACGAGTTGCTCCGGTCAAGTACGATGGTGGTAAAACTCATTCAAATCAGAATGTTCAATTATTAGTGTTATTTAATTATTTAGTTTTCTATTTCCGTTTATATTTCCATTTTCTTTATTTTTGAATGCGATAAAAATGACTTCAATAAACGAACATTTCCTAATTTCCAGGGAGATGATAGATGATCATAGAACAAAACCTGGAGGGGTGAAAAATTGATACAGTCACAGACAAAAGAAATGCCTTCCGAAATAGTTCATTATTTCTTTGGTTACAAATGATTCATAAATATATAAAGGTTCAAACACCCATATGTAGTAATCTGCACGGTGAAATGAAACAGAACGATATGAAACTTTCCATATCGGAAAGGATATATATTTAAACAAATTAAGAAAAACATTTCAATATTCTTACTGGAATATTATAAGACGGACTTGGTGAACGATTATGCATAATTTACAATACATGAGAGAAATGTGGTTTACAAAACGCATAATTCATAATGCATACTTCATCCTATTCATCCCATTCAATTATATAAGATAGAGAGATAACTGGTGAAGATGATGAAAGGGCGAAGTGTCAGCTAAAGCATGGCTAAAGCTGCTTTTCAACTCAATTATGTGTGATGTGTAATCTAATCGTGCCAAATATTCGAACGAAATTCTTTATTGATTTTCAGTACCAGAGCAGCTTTAAAAGCCGTCTGTTCTGGAAATAAGGTATTTTCAGATCATTTACTGATTTTGAGAGATGTGCCGGAAATCTTGTGAATTCAGATGGCGACACTGGTAACATTGTAACATGATGAATAAAGCTCTGCCGAACACAGAACTTTCCATACTCTAGTCACAAGAAGAATTGATCGAATCACTGTCAGCAGCCACTAAATGACACGTTCAGTAGCAATTGATGCACGAACCTTTTTTCGAACGATAATACATCATATTCACTATTTTAAACACCACTGCTGACTACGACTGTACTTTGCACTTGCACTAAGAATAGAACGCCGAGCGCTCGTCGGGTATGCAATCGTAAACAAATGGAAATGAGGGAACTATGGAACATTCAAATTCAAAAACAAATGAATATAAGACGCTAGTCCTCTGCTTCACAAAGTCTAATATTTGATCATTGAAGAGAAAATCTTGTACATAATAAGACTGTTAAGAGCATAACGAATTTAATAATTTATATCACGAAATATTCTTATTACCTGTAGATTGTAATCAAAATGCCGCTGCTATCAAAAAAAGCATTTGCAAAGCCTATGAAAAAAGTCGCCAAAACTTTCAAACAGCCATTACTCACACAAGAAAACATCAATAAAATTATAGGAAAGGGAGTCGAAGAACGAAAACAACATTCCAGCAATGTATCAGCCACTACTTCAACCTCAGAAAAAAAAGCAAAAAAGTTGGAGAGGAAGTTGTCTCAAAAAAGTTTTAGCATGCACGTGTCTTTCGAAGAGGCACAGTCCGAGAATAACTCTGATTTATCATATCGAATGAACGAACCAGCTGTTAAAGATGCTTACCTGAAATTTGTTAAGAGTTTCAGTCAGTCTAATAAGGCTGACTCAATTTGTTCGACTCCAAGGAAAAAGGCGGATAGTATTTTGTCTAAATCCCTGGACGATATTTTCAAATCTGTGGATAGAAGTTCCCCTGTGAAGGAAGAGGAATCAACTGCAAACGAAGAACAGCCAGAAATATCCCCTGATTCTGGTTTCTCATTATCACAAGAGATTTTAAATCAGAAAGAAGTTAAAGATGCTTATTTGGAATGTATGGATCAATTCATGGGGCAAGAACAGTTCGATTTCATGAAAAACTTCAAGCCAACGAATAAAAGACCAAAGAGCATGAATAAGTCATTTGATAAATGCTCGAAGAAGAAATCTAAGAAGTCCAAAGAGGAAATCAAGACTCCGAAAGGAACTGAAGACAAACCAGGCAGCACTGGAAAGAAGCCAATTAAAAGAGAAGGAAATAAAAAAAGAAAAGCGATGAAAGATGCTGGTGTTGTGGAAAGTAATGAGGGTATATCTGAGAAAAAGTCTAAAACCAACTCAGTGAAGAAGGGAGATGAAAGGATATCGCTCTATGAAAAAATGGTATTGATTCAAGAGTCACGAAACGTTGGGCTCTATGCCCTATGTGATATTTGCGACAAAGCAAGATACCTGCCTCACATCAAAGATCCCCTTGATTTACCCGATAAGTGGTATTGCTCAATGAACCCAGATAAGCAGCATAATAACTGCAGTGATCCAGAAGAAGTTGATGAAAACGAAGTAGAATACTTGATTGATAATTTATACAACGCTGGTAGCATTGTTTGGGCAAAAATGGATGGCTACCCTTGGTGGCCAGCGATGGTCGAAGATGACCCAGATAATGAAACATACTTTTGGCTAGAGAAAGATGTTGTGCAACCGGTAAGTGCCTGTTTCCAAACAATATTTTTTTTTAATTGTATTTCTGAAGGCCTTGTATGTAATTTTTCACTTTGTGATTTTATTTCACTCACTTTCAAGGATACCTGTAAATGGATATTTATTAATTAACTAAGATTGTCCTTTACTCTATATAATATTCTCTGAATATCCCTTGAAAACTTGACCGTCTTCTAGGTTTTTATTCGTACTAATGCCAAAAAAAAATTTGGTAAAAACAAACCATATATAATAATTTTGAGATATATTACTACTTTTTACTAAGTTTCAAAGAGTTCGTTAATCTTTTTCCATTCCGAAGATTCATTCCATTATTCTACTTACGCAACACTATTGAACCTTATATGCTATACAGGGATTTAAAAAACTATTTTCATTTATTGATGTTGAAAAAACATCCGAAATATATCACCTCTGATATACAATTTTTTATTTGCATATAGGAAAAGAGCTTTGAATGTTTTTAATTTTCTAATAGTTAAACTTTCGTAAAAATGAGTTTTCTCAAAAAACTAAGAGCAGACCTTCTTTGGTACTCTCAGATTCTCTACCCGTTTTCTCTGAATTACCAACAGTGGAGAAATAGTGACATTCTTAGGTTCTTGGAGTCTATCAGATGCATTTTTGGGCTCATGCTTAAAAGAAAGTCGTATACTGACCTTAAAAACTGGACCTGATTTTATTTATAGATGTTTCATGGCCTATATAATGTGCTTACTCTTGGAATTTTTATTTTTAGAGGTGATTCATTTTATTGTATGATATTGATTTGTTTATAACGAATCCAATTTCTGATTGGAATAACTAGTGATATCATGTCACAAAATTATTTAGTTATTTTTACCCTAGTGATTCATAGTATTTTTTTTTTATTTTGTCAAGGATCTCAATGTTTTGGGTTATACAAAATCATTATTTACTGACTATATCAAAAGCGTTGCTAAAAAAAGATAAGATTGTTCCACCTGTAAAGATTTTAGGTCTACGAGCTCTCTGTACTTGCGTTTTTACAGCATGTGTATCAAATTGAAAGTTTCCAAAGTAAATTCCTGAAGTATCTGAACCTCAAAATCATTTGACCATAACTAAAATGTGCTCGACTAAAACGAATCGTGAACTCTATAAAAAATGTTTATTTTAGAAAACCGTAAGCTCAACCCCATACCATTCCTTACCTCACGGTTCCATTTCCTACTTTTCCAGACATGGTACCACTTAACCTTCTTTGATTCCTATGAGGTCACTAGAGCCTGGCTTCGCCCATCCTGCATAAAACCCTTCAAAATCAACATGACCAATCCTGAAATGCGAACTTCCAAGTTTGATAAATACAAGCCTAGAGTTGAAGCCAGCATCAAACAAGCTGTGGATGCCATAAACTTACCTTTGATCGACAGGTTAAGGAAATATAGCTTCATTCAGCGATACCCTAAACCTTTGAAGCAGGTGGTGGGTGGAGCAAAGACAAAACAGGGCCAAACGAAACGCGTGTCCAAGAAGAATGACGGTGTTAGTAGGAAGAAGTCTAAAATTGTCAGGAAGATTGTATCATCCACTGGCAGCTTAGTGAAGTCTGATGACGACATTTCAGATATATTGAACAGTATAGATTGGCAAAATGGTACAAATATCAACTTAAATTTGTTGGATTAGTTCAAATAGTTATCTTTCATTCTTGTTCATACTTGTTTTGATAATATTTTGTAATTAAGTTTCTCACTAGTGGTAGGTATATAAAGTTCGAAGTTGTTTGCTGTGTAAGGATTATCAAATAAAAAACCTGGGTAAATCATATTTGTTTCAATATATTTAAGTATAGCACATTCAAATTTGTAAAATAATAATATTAAATCTAAAATAAATGAGTTCATGCAAAGGCATCTAAATCAAGTTCGTAAATTATATACAATATCAAAATAAAAATTAATAATAATCTGTATCCTAAATACTAATTGTGGTAGGTAAATTATATCACATTTTACATGACAAATACTTTTTCCACCTTCTTGAAGGGGAAAATCTCCTTTGTCTTTGGGCAAATTATTTGCCCATTGTTTTCGCGCGCCATCTGTTGCAAGGCCTGAAGAAAAAATTGCATTAGTTCAGTTTGCTTTCATTTATTCGGAGGATATATATAACGAGTGCACTAAGTTTATTCCGTTGAAATGTGTGCACGATCTTTCAAAATTATGTTCAGCAAATGACTTGAGTGTATTATAATTTGATAAAATACCAACAAAAAAATGTAAATTGACTAGGTTAAACAAGTCTAGTGCAATTAATTGATTTTTCTGTCAAAGCTATCTAGTCTTCAATTGTTCCATGAGTTATCTACTCTGAGGAAAATAATTTAGTAAATATGGGAGAAAACATTATTATTTGAAACAATTATTGGTGCGTCACACCACATGATAATGTTTTGTAAAAAATTAGTTCCATTCATTTTAGTTAAAGGAATCAATCTGCCTAGGGTTGAACATTTTTCAAAATAATCATGCTCGTTTGAGTAATTTGAACAGACATGCATTGAAACCCTGGTGTGTTGACTTATGCCTGAAAAATCTTAGCCCAAATTATAGATCTTTAGCATTCTTGATTTTGAACAATTTCGGCTGAAGAGATCCCTTCAAGAGGCCAACAGAGGCGCAGTGTTATAGGCCTTTGAAAACATTCGCCTGATTCATTCCATGATTTTAGATTATTGTACCTTTTTTTACTAGGCCCATCATTGTCACTTATGCTGGAAAAAATATGTTAAAATGGAAAATTCTGGAAAACTATCAGCAAATCACACAAATATAACTTCTGCCCAAGTAGGACGAGAAAGGTCATTAAAGGCGAAGTTTGTTTTCGGTTAATTGCACGAGTGCATAAAAATTACCGATAATTTTGCAAGAAAGCGTGATATCTAAAAATTGCAAGAGTTTATTTTCATATTTTGGCGAAAGTACAAAATATGAAAATAACCGAATGCAATTTGTATAAGATATCACACCTGAATGCAAAATTATCTGGTCATTTTTATGCACGAATGTAATTTATTGGAATATTTCACGAATAAATTCTCAAGGAAATGTTATTTTTTGTTCATTTATACTTTCCTCTATAGATTGTATGGAGCACTCACCAAAACGCGAAATGTTTTTCTATTTTTGAAGTCTATCTGACATTTATTTGTGTTGTTTACTGACGTCTAGCGATACGGTTTCAAATGTGTTGTTATGGTGACTTGATACGATGCAATTACCGCTGTAAGTTTTCGATAATTGCATTGCTCTTATGGGACATTTTATTTATGAGGGAAATATTCATTATAATCTGAATAATTCCGCGTTCTATTAGCAACTGACATCAATTTTAACTTTGGGATTTTCAAAACTACTTCTATTTTCGAAATATATGTTGAAACTATTATATATTTTTTAATGAAATTTACCCGCGGCATAATTAACACCACAATGAAAAATGCTTCATTATACAAGTTACTAGAGGTGAAAAAAATAATTCAACAATAGCAAGAGTAAAGAAAAAACGTGGGAAATCAAACGATCTAAATGAAATAAAATTGAATATTGAGTTAATGGGAACTTTCAACAAATTCAAATTTCAAGTACCTCAAATCGAAGTATCAAACTTATCTTCAAGGGGTTAGCTTTCTATGTTTACAAAAATTGTATGTACTAATTATTGAGACCGTCGGTACCGAAATTCACTTGTGAACTGTGAAAAATATCCCCAACTAACATTTTTAGTTATAATTACGTTAATCTTACCTTCGATCAGGTCGGCGACCTTTCTGGAAGAAGACTAGATTACGTAATTTTTACCTTGTAATTACCAATGTGGGGAAAAAATTCGAAGTAATTTGGACGTTGAAAATTAAGTAATTTGGACGTCGAAAATTGGAATATTTGGACATTTAGTTTACTAGGTTGAGGGTAAAAATAAGTAATTTTGACATGAAATTGGTCAGAAATAAGTAAATATCAAGCTTAAATCAACCTTTCTGTTACCAATTATTCCCTTGGACGAATGAGTAAACAAAGAGAGGTTTCTTTATATGAATAGCATACATATATACATATTATCTCTATCTCAACATCTCATAATTTGGTTGCCACAACGAATCAGCTATGGTCTACATAAAATGCTGACAATAAGTATGGGAATATAAAAATAATTGTCATGCGGTAGCTACATACTCTCTCCTCAACAATATTCTCCTTGCGGCGCGAAATTTTCTGTAAAATGATGGTTCTTACCTTCATAAAATTCATGGGCCTCTTTAAATATGCGATTCAATGCAAAAACAATTTAGATTGATTGCACATGTTTAAATTTTTTCTCCAAAAAACACTCTTTTAGCAAAGTTATGGTTTTAAAATGTCATATGCAGCCATTATTTAGAAATAAATCGTCAGAATAAACTGAAATTCAATATATTATCGATATTTATTGATGGGTAAAACAGATATTCTAATTAAATATGGCGTGATTTTTGAAATGTACCTATGAGTCAATATTCTTCTTCTTACGGTATGAAATCAAGTTAATAATTGAACAATTATGGTCGGTTCATACACCACACTTTTACTTTTACTTTATCTTTTACTTTAAGAAAGTTGTCACAATGTAAATCAATCGAGGCGTTCATACACGGCTCTTTTACTTTTACTTTTAGTTTAAGGATGAGAACTTTTACTTTAAGAATGAGATAATTCAATAATTTTAGGAACTGCACATGCGTGCATGTGAAGTCATCACAGCAAGCAGTGCCACCAACATTATAAGGAAACGCATTCTTCTGAATATTTTACAGAAATGATATAAAATGGGTGTTCTGTGAAAAATCTGTCATTATCGGATACAAAATAGCAAATTGCAAATCAAAACAATGACGTAACCCACGATTACTTCTTCTTCTCCGTTTGTTTTTGATCACTGCGCATGCGTCCTATTTACTTTAACACTGGTGTATGAACGGTCCAATTCCATTCTTAAGGTAAAAGTAAAAGATAAAGTAAAAGTAAAAGTGTGGTGTATGAACCGACCATTAGACCTGTTAAATAACCTTTATATTCCCTGACCGTATCGGCTTATATCTAGTCACATTTAGGTAAATATTCACCAAGAGAGAATACCAAAACATTCATTGGGTTATGATGACATTTGCTTCGTAAATTATACCCTAAATAATACCAGAATTCAAACCGCCCCAATAATTGCGACGGCTGGGTCATTTTTGAAGAAGAAAATAGGTAATTTCTCACATGTTTCTTGCTCTAAAGTGGCTTATGGAATTTGAAGGGGATTTACTGGTGATTACTTTCCTGTAACTAACCACCCATATAGCACAGGACATCTTGAAGATATCTTTTTTTCGTCCAAATAATGTCGTAATGTCTTAAGACGTTTGAAAGATATCCTTAAGATAACTTATTTATCTCATCTTTGAGATATCTTATATATTGCATCTTTGAGATATCTTAAAAATATACTTCATCAGACCAAATAATGTCGGGATGTTTTGAGACGTTTGAAAGATATTCTTGAGATATCTTATATAATGCATCTTTGAAATATCTTAAAAATATACTTCATCAGATCAAATCTTCAACACAAGATAACTGATAAATGTTTTCAAGTACAATGAATGAATCTCTTCCCCCTCCTCGATACGTAGCTGTTTTTGTGAATATAATGTATATTGGGGAAAAATGTATGTCATACTCATGTTTGAATGGAAAAGACGATAAGATTTTCTATATACTAATTTTCGAATGGGAATAAAAGACAATCAGATGAACTTGTACCATTTAAAAATTCGAACCAGAGGTGCTAATTTCGCGCGTAGCTTTCGTTCTCGATGATTGGCAGAAGCAGCGCCACTCTCAAGACGGCCGCTGATTCTGGATCTGGAACGTAACCTATAACTTATAATAAAACCTAACCTTATTTGTCTTGCACTTGGTGTTGTTCGAGTTTGTTTAATTGTTTCGTTATTATATGTTTTGTGGAGTGTAGTTTTGTAAGTAAACAGTTTAAAATGAAAAGAAGTGGTTTGCAGAAATTCTATATGCAGGCTAAAAGAGCCATGCAGCTTAACCCAAGTGAAACTAATAAAAGCAACAGTGAATCTAGTTCCGATTCTCGAAATGTGGACGTAGCTATTTTAACTAGTGAAATGATCAATGACCATGATTCGGAGGAAAGCTCGAAAACAACGCACTGGTAATTTCTGTGAAATTATTTTGTTTCATTTGAAATATATGTGTGATAAGATTATAAGGTCTTCAAATTTTCAGTAAAATTACTTTGAGTACCTGATTGCTGTTTCATTGAAAAATCCATTCATTTTTTAATTTGATCAAAAAGATTACTCAATAATATCTTTTAGATTATATGAACACATCTTCAAGGTATTACGGAAATATACCTTTAAGATGATTTGAAAAGACATCTTCAAGATGTTATAAGATATCTTCAAGATGTTATGGAAAGATATCTTTAAGATGCTATGAAAAGACATCTTTAAGATGTTATGATGAGATATCTTTAAAAAGTCTTATTTTGTAACATGAGTACATCTTTGAGACGTCTTTAAGATGTATAAAATATATTCATGTACATCTTTAAGATATCATAAATGTCTTGGATAAGATGACTTCAAGATTCCTTTAAGATGTCTTAGTGTTATCTGGGCAAGGTTGCTACTTATAAATTA
Organism: Zygogramma bicolorata; assembly: GCA_032362365.1. NCBI lineage: Eukaryota > Metazoa > Arthropoda > Insecta > Coleoptera > Chrysomelidae > Zygogramma > Zygogramma bicolorata. Next base: position 109,325 of record JAVJAQ010000582.1, read on the forward strand.
TTTATACTTTGGAGTTGAATATTCAAGGCCTGTACTACCAGTATTATCCTTTTTTTAGACATTTCTCCCCGGCATGTGGAATAATTGTCCTAAAATGTTAGTTGGCATTTGCGTGTCATCACCTACCGTCAAAAAATGTAAGCTCTCGTATCGTTTTCTCAGGTCGAGAGGAATCGACTAAACAAAAGCATATCAGTCAACGCACCAGCTTTTTTATGCATCTCGGGTGTGATTTACTGATAACAGAAATAAATCAGGATCAATCAACCTCACCTGTTCCCCGTAGATATGGCCGTTTGGTAACATCATCGGTTGGTTATTCTCGTTCAAGGGTAATCCGCTGATGTGGCAATAGAGCCGGGACTGTGAGCAGTGAGCAAATGGCAAATGTTCGGCTAACTCGTTCAAGTACGGCTGGCAGACGGGGCAGGTGGGGCTCCTGTTCTCGCTGCTTTCGGGATAACACTGAGTAATGGGTGTTAAGGAAATGGTAATAAAGTATATCAGCGAAATCTATCAAAAAATAAAGATCCACATTTAAAATTTTCAAGTCGAAGATGCCCCAATTGAGGGATCCCTATATAAAAATTTCATGAACATATTCTCTAGTATCCAATTATGTGCCAATGGCACATATTTCTTCAAATGAAGAATATAATATGGTCAGATAAATAGTTTGGTTCCTTTGTATATCTCCAGAACTGAAGGAGCTAGATTTTTGTGTCACTGGAGACTAAAATAAGCAACTTTGCCCAAAATCAACCAACTCTCTATCTCTTACCGTTTACATCATTCCCAGACACACACCAAAATTCGCTCCAAGGTAATAACATTTTTCAACCATATAAGGTTTAGGCTGTGATGAAGAGAAAACTTGAATGAAGAATATAAGTATCGACATATGCACTGATATAACAATTAATGTCCTGTCTCATCCTCCCAGTGAGTTGATATTACTATTCCTTTTTTGTTTCAAATATTTCACCAAAATATATAATAATATAATATAATAATACAAGTTAATTCATGAAAAGATAATAATAATTACAATTCGAAAATTTTATGAATATACATTTTTATGAATAAACTGAAAAACAAACCTTACGAAGAGAACTTGTTGTAAGGTTAACCGAAGGTAATAACAATTTACAATCAATACAGTTGAAGTTACATACCTAGATAATCATCAATTCAAAGAAACCAATTTCAAAAACTATTCAAAAATGTGTCAAAATAAATTCGAGAGGTCTTGATAATCCATATTTTACTTTTCTGTTTGAATGATGATAATGATTTAATTTTTTTGATTTCATGTGGTATTTTGTCATAAAGATATGGTATCATATTTTTATGAATGTAAATCATCATTCTATAAATATATAATTGATTTATATCCATTTTTTCACTTTCTTTGAAAAATAATTCAGTTGAATATTTCCAGTCCTTATTATGAATTATTTTCAGGAATCTTTTTTGTATTATTTCCAGTTTATGTTTATATATTTCAGACACCCCTCCCCAGCCTAATATTCCACAACTTATTTGGGATTGTATTAAGGCAAAATATAGAATTTCAAGTTGTGGTATTGTTAAAAATCTTTTCAATTGTCGAAATTTGGAAAGAAGAATTCGAAGTTTTTTTACTATAAAATATATTTGCTGATCCCATTTCAGATGTCTATCTATCATTATGCCAAGGTATTTGATACAGTCACTCTCCATGATTTGTACAGTATTAGTAATTTTAATAGGGCCCCAATTTGGTAGTGAATTGTCGTAAGAAGAAAAGGGAAGATATTTTATTTTATCGAAATTTATTGTTAATAAATTGTTATCTAACCATTTTTTAACATTTTTAAAATCTTCTTGCACTATTTTTTTAACTCTCCAACTTTTAGCAGTGTGAAATATAACAGTATCATCAGCGAATGCATGAATTTTTCCTTTGGATTTGAGTAAAAAAAGATAGTTCAGATGAATATTGAATAACAAGGGACCTAAAACTGTACCCTGTGGTACACCATATTTAAAAATTTTTGGATTACTAAATGTGTCATCAATATTAACTTGTTGTATTCTTTCGTTTGGGTAATTTGCAAATAAATCTTGGGTTATTCCGCGAAAACCAATATATACATATCTTGTCTCGAGGCATTCAAGTACTAATTTTAAGTATTTATTTATACTGACACAACAAACAGAACATGTCTAGTAACATGAGCCAGTTTTTATACAAAGACAAAACTAACCCTAGACACTAATTTAAAAAACCTCACAAACAAACGATTTACACATGAAAGTGGTGAAAATCGTATACTTATCACAAGTAAGAGAGAAGTGAAGTTCTAGAAATACTCCAGATATCAATTTCTCCTGGTATTAAGAAAATGTTGATGGTAGTTAAGCAGCAGCTGTCAATAGAATTCTCATAACTTCAGACAATACGGTCAATCTATTAGGTATCTTAGACGACAGGTTGAAATGGTCTGCCCACATTGACCAATTATGCAGAAAACTCTCCACCCAGTTATTCCTGCTGAGACAATTAAAAAAAATATTAAGCATCCCGATCTTATTATCATCTTACCACTCGCTCTTCCACTCCCACCTTAACTATGGTAATATTCTCTGGGGGAACGCAACAGACTCCATTAGAATTTTCAGGCTCCAGAAGAAGGCGCTTAGAATCATCGATGGTGCGGACTACCATGCCCACTGTCAGCCACTTTTTAAGAAATATCAAATCCTACCAATTCCATGCGTTTTTATTTACCAAACTTTACTAGAGACTTTCTCTAATATGGGTCGGTACTCAAGAAATGCTGATATCCATAATCATGATACGAGATCATCGAGCAAACTCAGAACTTAGAAATTCAGGCTGTCTGTCTCTGAGCAAAACTCTCTAAATATCAGATTCATAAATTTGCTACCACCAGATGTGAAATCATTAAATTTTAGTCAATTCAAAACTTCAATAAAAAAGCATTTACTGTCACACTGCTTTTACTCAATAGAGGAATTCCTCTCATTCAACCACGAACACATGATACTCACCCCAACTTCCCAAACTTCTCAAACTTGTTGAAGTCATTAATACAAAATTGCAACGAATCAGAAGTTGTTGTACAACCCCGTTAATTGCCGGACTTGCGTCCCTGTCAAACAAATATACTTACATTGTCGGTATAGGCAACTTTTAAAATGTATGTATAATGTTTATGTAATGTTTTTAATGTATTTTATGCAAAAATTTTACTCAATGTAACAGTAGTAAATAAGTTTCGTTATATTATGATTAATTTGTATCGTGACAAGTAACCTTGTAACACTTATGACATGCTACACACATAAAAATTATGTAAAGTGGTCAAATAAAAATCTATCTATCTATCTATCTATCTATCTATCTATCATAACATATTTTGAAATTGAATTTTTTTTGTATCTCAGTCTTATATCAGGTACATTGATGTGAATATTCATTAGTATGAAAGGTAAATTAATCAGATTAGGGAGAATAACAAACAAACAAAATATGAATTTTCTCACGCCTTTTACTTACGGTCAATATGTTGAAATCATTTCGTAGGTATATGATACACACATTGGATGCAAACCATATTTTTCCAAATGCACAGACCTCAAGAATTTCTTTGTAATCTCATCAATATCAGAATATGTACTGTTTCAGGATTCCATATAATGCAGCAATACTCTAACCATGATCTGATATATATACGAATGCATGTATGATAATGAAAATCCTGACTGGATTTCATAATGAAACCACTCCTATAGCGCTCCTAAGGCTGGATTCAGAAAGATCCGAAATCCGATGGTACGACGATCCGACAGCTTTCTGATTGGTCTAAATCCAAATTTAAGCCGTTAACATGTTAAAGTACAATTTTTTTGTAAAAACAACGCCTAGATCTTTGATTTCATCCAGAGTTCCCAGTTCAACATTATTAATGGTATAGTTTCCAGAGAGTTGTTTTGTTTTTATATGAGACTATTTTACATTTAGATTCATTTAGTGATGTCATTATCATCACAATACTTAGCGATTTCGTTAATAATACCTTGAAATATTTTTATATCCTCTAGTGATGTTATTTTCATAAAAACTTTCAAGTCATCTGCATATAAAATTTTGCACTATCAGTGACAAACCCAAAATTATATCAGAAGCGATACCTCAGGTACATGCTCTTTTAATAATTCGAGCATACCCTTATTATAAATTATGATCCATTGGGGACCTAATATAGAACACTGAGGTACACCAATATCAATATGCCTTGTATCTGAAACATGAGCCCAGATAAAGGTTTCAAAACTTATCACGAAGTCACATCACTGGTATTTTTATAAAATACCATGGAATGTGTTTTGTCTAAAATTAGTTTATATAGTGAAAATTTTCAAAATTGTGTTCAGTAAAGGATATGGCGTCTTGAGTGCCGACAGACCAGCTTGTAGGGCTACTGTGAAAACAGACTGGGTAGCAAGTTGAAAGAGTCGATAGTTTTCTTGCCGAAATTGTTCAATGAGTGTGTCCCACCTCTTGGCATCTAAAAGATTTTTGTATGGAGCAATGTCTGAAACAAAAATAAACAATGTCAAAAAATAAAACATTTGTTGCTTAATTATTATCAACCCCTCTATCCTAAATAATAAAAAATATTATTTAGGAAAATAATTTCAAAGCTGTTCTACCACACCAAAACCATTTGGGTTGGATGAAGAGCTGAACTAATTATGCACATCATCCCTCTTAAAAAGGGCTTGTGATCCTCTCAATAGTATGTGTGAGTTTAATATGAAAAATTTTAGTATAGATTCCTTAAAGAACATCTAGATACACAGAAATAACAAAGATGTTCATTGTTGCAATTTACTTCCTTATCACAAAATCCATGCTGATATTGCCTCAGTAAAAATAATTACTTGAAGATAGGAGCTTGTATAACAATTTTCACACAACCAATCATAAAACTCAATGAGCCAAATAGAAAATAGTCCTTTCAGGTATCAGCCATAGCTATTAAGTTTCACCTTCTTCAGGAACATGTTTTAATCTGTCTCTTATCAGTTAAATAAATTCCTTTCTAGGGATATCAAGTAGATCCAAACTAACCTGTGGTAACTGGAAAGGCAAGCAGAGCCATAACCTGCTGAATGGTTTTAATATGCTCCTCTTCGAAACTAGGAAAGTGTTTCCTGGCATGCTTGATGGCATCCATTCTTCGTTCTTGTCGAATCATCTCGATAAACTCCTGTATTCTCAAGTTGAACTCCATGTTCGACTTGAGTTTGCGCAACTTCGATTTATTATCATGGCACCAGATAAGACATTTGGTAGTTTCTCTTTGGGATAGTGACTTCTCTACTTCTCGAGACGTTAGGAAAATGTCTAGAAATCAAGTTGAATAAGCCTTGAGAATTTAAATATTTTTCTATCGCTATTTCATTTTGCTATATAAAGTACACCTCAGCGTGTTCGAATCCAACTTTTGAAAATGCTCATTTCAAAGTTTTCATAGCATGATAAAGAATTCGAGAAATATAAAATTCTTAAGCATAAGAAAGATTAGGAATTATTTTGGTTTTCATCGTTTTCTTGACAACAAAAGATATACTATATTCAACAATTTCACACTTTTAAATCCTTATTTTCGGTTATATAGTAATGATACATGATGGTTTCGGATTAAAAAAGCGTAAAATAGTCGTGGAAAGCTGGTCTTAGAAACACTTTATACCCACTTATACTTTGATTTACTAAGGAAGTTTTCTATAGTGACAAAAGGTTACACAGGCAAAAATATCTCATATATTCACCAATATTCGTTAGGTCCTTGACGTCAGATCTGTCAGCCAAAGTTATTGCAGCATTGTAGTAGCCATTCCTGAGAAAATACTCCACCATCATTCTGTCCAGTCTTTTGCGTTTCCATTGACTCAAAGAGCCTAAAGACACGTTCCCACTTGGTGTAACAGTATTGTGCTCTTTCAAATGTTCCAACCGACGTTTGCAAACATTTGAAGCCGCTAATTCTTCAGAAAGTCCCTCTTCAGCTATAGAAGATAGGCAGTTCTTTAATTTCCAGAACCATCTTTGAGAATTGTTTGATGAATTCCTTTTTTTGGTTTTCTCCTTCTCCGAATCAAAAAATAGAAATAACAACTTCTATGAAAGAATCGAAATAAAATAAAAATTACAAACACTCTCTTTTGATGGGTATGTGTATATCAAGAATTCATAGAAAAAAACATCAATACAGATCCAAGTTGCTTTTGGACCTATATAAAATCTAAGAGTAAGGGGAGAGGTATTCCAAAGGAGATGGTATATGAGGGACAACCTCTCTCAGATCCATCAGATATTGCCAATGCCTTTGCACAGTATTTTGCTACAGTCCATGAGGCTCCATCAGAGGTACAAAATGAAACGATCCAAGTTGAATGGGGAAATTACAATTTTCCTGAGATTACTAAAGAAGATGTTAAAAAAGCTATTCAGAAGTTGAAACCTAAGAAGGCTACTGGAGCAGACAGTATACCATCATATATCTACAAAGGTTGTGCAGAGTGCCTCTCTAAGCCCCTGGCACATCTATTTAATTTATCTGTTAGTAATAGTGTGTTTCCAGATAAACTGAAATTGGCTCTGATCACTCCTGTGCAAAAAAGTGGAAAACACAACAATATTGAAAATCATAGACCAATCACAGTCCTAAACTCTATAACCAAAATATTTGAAATCATAATCTCTAATGAGTTATATGAGAATGTTAAAAGTGAGTTAGTCATTGAACAACATGGGTTTGTTAAAGATAAATCTACTGTAACTAATTTAAACATATTCACAAACCATGCCTCACAAGCAATAAATGATAAACAACAGATGGATGCCATTTTTACGGACTGTGCAAAGGCATTTGACAAGGTCGACCACAAAATATTGTTAAGTAAGCTTCCAAACTTCAATCTTTCAAAAAACATGCATGAATTTATAAAATCATATCTCTTCTCAAGGCCCCAAAAAGTCAAAATTGGATCAACTCTATCAAATAGTTTCACAGCTACATCAGGTGTTCCCCAAGGCAGTAATCTGGGACCACTCCTCTTTATAATGTTCATTAACGATTTACCACAAAGCGTAGAAAACTCATCTTGTTTGATATTTGCTGATGACTTTAAAATTTTTAAGACCATAAATAGCACTGAGGACTTCTCTCTCCTGCAGAAGGATATCAACTCTGTTACTGACTGGTTAAGAAAAAACAAAATGTATTTAAATGTTTCAAAATGTTCTGTAACAACTTTTATTCGTCGTAAACATTATATAGATTATGAATATTCAGCAAATGATAAAAAACTTGTTAGGAAGAATGAATGCAAGGACCTTGGTGTACAACTTCAATCAGACTTAAAGTTCAGTAAACATTATAATAATATAGCCAATAAAGCATATAAGGCACTTGGATTTGTTATAAGAAACTCAAAAAATTTTAAAACAGCTACTATCATTAGATTATACAATTCACTATTCAGGCCACACTTCGAATATGCATCTGTCATATGGTCACCTCAGTCAAACTATAACAAAGATATATTGGAGAAAGTCCAAAAACGTTTTTTGAGATATTTGTTTGTTAGAGAACATAATGCCTATCCATATAAGGTGGCATATAAGTCAATGTTAGCTAGCTTCAAATTCCTGTCACTGAGTGATAGAAGAAGCATGCAGTCTGTTATATTTATCTACTATATCTTGAATAATATTAAGTACAAAAATTGTCTCCTCATAAACTCTATAAGTCAGATAGTTCCGAAAATTAATTTAAGAATACAAAATAAGAAAATGTTGTATACAGAAATTATTAGTTGCTCTCCCCTAAACTCTTGTATTTCTAGAAACTAACAGAGAAATTGACCTGTTCAACACTACCTTAAAAAAAATCAAGAGTGTGTTTATTCAGCAGTGACTAACAAATTTTAAAGTGTTGTGTAGTATTATGTATGTTATATGGTTTAACTTTAGTTTAGTTTAGGTTTAAACAATATTGACTAGCTTTTACCTTTCATGTAATTACCTGTTCAGGGTGTTTGTAAGAAGTAAATAAATAAAAATCATTCTAAGACGTTTGATTCATTTACAAAAAAGAAAGTCTCTTCCTTTTTGTAGTTGAATCAAACGTCTCTGAATGATATATAGCTACCTATATAATAATTTTTTATTTTACTTCTTTCATGGAAGTTGTAATTTCTATATTTTGTTTCAGAGAAGAAAGCCAAAAACATAATGCATCATGTTCATTTGTTGTTAATTAGCATAAACTGATTTGTTTGTGAAGATTTAACATGTATTGCAAATTCTAATTGAAGAATTATTTTGCCTTGAAAAAAAAAGAGTTGTTCTTCATAACTGATTTTTTCCAGCTTGAGAAAAAAGAATGTTCCTCATTTTCAAAACGCATTCCTATCATTTGAGTTATATTTTATCATTGTCAAAGATCGAGTTTATGCTCTTTTCTCATTGTAATGAATTAATAAACCTCCGGTTGTTAGATTTTTGAAAAATAATCTGATTGTGCTTGTGTTCAAAGTATTTGTTGTAAATGGATATATTTATTAGTTGATAAACAACACATATTACACATTTCGATTGAGCTGAAAACAAATTTTATTCATAGCCTCTGGATTAATAGAATATCAGAAACTACAAAAAATTAAATAATCTTGTTCGAACTCATCACAAAAAGAGTTGAGTTATGAGATCTTGTCACGTGCCTCGTCTTATCATAGATGGTGCAAACAAAATGAGTCAAGAAATCAGTAAATACAAAGATAAGACAGGACTTTACTCGGTTTCTGAGAGTTATATTGGATACTCAAAATTGTTAGTGGTTGAAAGCATAATTTGGAAATAAAACTCCAGGTTATGTTTACCTGTCTGAATATCATCCTACTATACAAGTTAGCACAAAACTTTCTATAAATTTTTCAAAAAAGAGTGAACAGAACCTACTTACCTTTTCTTTTTAGAACCTGTAATTTTTCAACCATTCCACCTAACAGGGAAGTTACATCTTTTGCTTTCACCTCTGGAGCCTCCAGGGTGTTTTCTATCAAAGAAGCAGCTTGCTGCACATGTGACACTTCTCGATCTAATGTTTTTTGTGCTGTCCTGAATTTTTTGTTTAAAATTTCATAAGGAACCTGAAGATCCAAGAAATATCAACAATGAAAAACAACCTATTGAAAAAGTAATTCTAATGCTGATCGTTTATTGGGAAAAAGAATCAAGGGAAAACAAAAAATACCTTTCAATAGTATTTTTTCCAATACAGAAACTAGAATATTGGCTCACTGCTCAACAATATGCACACTTAATGAAATGTATTTTATATTAATCAGCATTATTCACCAAAGCAGTATCTGATAAAGTGAGCAATAAAGAACCTATTATATCATTGAGTTCAAAAATTATTCAATTAACACTTTTTTGCAATTAAAATGTGCATGTCAGGCCATCAGAATGAGGAATAAAAGTAATGGGTACCAACGATATATGAATAATGTATGAAACTCTACATCATTGATTGAGAATGTACCACCTATATCATTCAAATAAAAAATTCTCTACATATTTTACTTGAATTTACAAACTAGGTACTATTTATCTTTAGTTCTTAAATATTGATTAACCTTTAGAATTATGAAAATTGTCAATTATGGAAGTGCATTTCATATGCCTACATACCTTCAATGTGGGATGTTCTAAAGATTTAACATCTGCCATTTTGAACCACAAAATGAAAACATAAATAAACGCACGTCCTCCAAAACAGCTGATGGAAGATGACAACAATTTTTTCAACTTATTTGTAAACGTCAAATCCAATCAAACGATTATCTACAGAAAAACCAACATATTTCGTTGGGAAGAAAAATAAAAATTAAGTTGAAATACCTCACCAAATATTACTGAAAATTACAATAATTTTATTTTTATTATGGGCTACGACGTCTTCTATTATTATCACATAGAAGAGAAAATAGTAGTGGGGGACTTTAGTTTGATATTCCATCAATAGATGTCCTGTCACATAAGGTTTTTTTCCACACAATTCTGTCATGTGTGTTATTGCACTATTCTCACCCCTAGAGGACACCACAACCACACTGAATCGAAACGGTTCTGAATCTTTCCTGTTTTATGTTTTCAGACTGCAAAGCATTCAATTGTGATCCTCGAAGTTCCACAGGTTATTCCGGATTCATGGACCAAACTTTTACTTCAAGAAATTTCTCACAATGCCAATCAATGGAAGCGTTCATGATACTTTTACTTTGACGGTTAATAATTTGAAAGGCAGATGTCGGGACAGTGGCATCTTTTAGAATTCACAAAAACAGTTTTTTTGCCCATATTTCATAAATTGTATTGCAATCAGTCCAACATTTTTCAAAACTCTCTTTATAAGTGTTTCAATGTATTTGAAATCCTCTTGTTTGATGGATGAAATAGGTGCAGATTCCTGTGTGTCAGATTGACTTGAATTTTCGAAAGAAAGCTAATGAAGCTTCAAAATAAAAATGAAAAAAGAAGTTTATACGGGAAATAAAAGTTTATGGATTGGAATAATCACTAAAGCATGAATGATTTACTATATTGACTGAAAATTCCACTTTTTTTTCTGGAATGATTGCCATCTTTTGTCATTATGTATTAGTATTCAAGAACATCACTAGTGCCATCTTCATCATCATGTTTCAGACGATGTGTCAAGCTCCTATCATTTGGCTTCGTTCAGCGGTGCACAACCGTTGAGAATAATCACTAAACGTGTTGAGCCGCTGCTCAACGGTTTCGAGTGATCAATGGTGCAGCGGTCCGTTCAGCCGAACAAGTTGGCACATCACTCAACGGTTGAGCACGGCTGAACGAACCCATTGTCAGACAATGTTCCTATTCTATCATTTGTTGAAACCAATGCTGAAGTTTTTTTCACCGAACAGATGGTGTTGGTGAAGGGCATGATCTGTACGTGTGTTTGTGCAGTTGTCGACAGATTTCAACCTTCGACCATGTTTTTGATTATACCATTATCCATTATGATATCGTATCGTGTTACTCGTGTTGACAGTTGACATTTGACATGCAAAGTGTTTCTCTTCTAATCACTTCGTTCGATGAATGCTCTGTTATTGCAAAGCCAGCAACTCTTTATTTTTCTCATTGTAATGTCAGTTGCATAATCATAAATAAGTTGAATAAGAATATATGAAATAGTCCCCCATTGTTTCATTTATTAATGGAATATCCATGTTCCCCGTCATTCATTCTATTCAGCTATTGGTCAATTGCATTGCTTGAACTAAAATTGAAAATTGTGTTTAATATTAGCGGGTAGTGACGGAATCGTGAGAGACGTGAAAATTAGTGAGGTTGAGAATAGTGATAGTGAATGTGGATACTGATCGGATTCTGTTAGATAGGTTAGGAACAAGCAACGAAAGAGAAAATCGTACAATATTTAATGAGAAAGATAATATTCCTCACGCTCATTTATATCAGAATTGATTGAACATTTTACGAAAGGTATGTATGGTTATGTTGAGCTTTTGAAGGTTGATATTAGATTAGGTAATTTGTTTTTCACATTTTGATTTTTATACAAGGTTTTGATTGGAAATATAATTTCGTACTTGATGTAAAATCAAATTTAGGAAGTATAACATATATAAAATACAATACAAATAAATTAAAAAGAATCTGGTGGTTATGCTGTGCAAAACTGCATTTACTCATATCAGTCACATCCTTTTTTTTTGGTAGGTATTTATTCAACATTGCTGAATCCTCGAATGCATCCCAACGAAAATCTTTGGGTTGAATATTTATATTTATGGATGTTTTACAGCAGTTTTGTACCAAAAACAACGACGTGATTTTAGTAACGTGCTCTTTTTAAGAAGCTAAGAATATGGAAAGTGCATACCGATTCCGCGTATGATGCTGATGAAAGGGAAAGTTTCACTGATACCCTCACGATATTCTAGATAGAAAAAATGTGTGTCACAGGTGCCAGTTCACCAAGGTTTTCTGCAGAGCAATTTTCAGCTTTACTTTTATTTCCTTGTGCTTGCTTACATAATTTATATGTAGGTAATTAGTGCATCGACAAGTTTCTAAACGTGAGTTTGCGAATGAACTTTATAACATTTCAAGATTTGAGTGAAGTAGATATACTTCTTGTCGATTTCAAAGTTAGCAATGTTGCGTAATTCCTTTCTCATCTAATTGTAATTACTTACCCAATTATTTTTTCTAATCTTAGCTTATAACATATGAATCATTGTTGTATAACAAAATAGGAAAATAAATAATTAAGAACGAAAACAATTGAAAACCTAATGAGGCTCGAAATGAAGTTGGATGAACCGTGTAAAAGTAATTTTTTAGAGCTACAATTACCCAAACATCAAACTAAAACCCTTGCGGACTACGCGCGTTTCGTCAACAAAGTTGGCATCTTCAGGAGACGAAGATTTATACTCTACCCATTTCAATTATCATCTCGAAGATGTTAACCGTGGTGGTACTTGATTGAGATTTAATTTCCAAGAAACATACATGTTATTGGAAGGAAATATTTATTTGACCTTAAAATCCACGAAATTTGTTATCGTTTTTCATTAACATATCTCCTTAATAACGCATACCAACTACCTTCATTGTGATATTTCTCAGCGAATACTTTTGTTTTTCCTATAAAAATCGCGACAAAAAGTTGGTGGCCTGTGCCCGGCGATTCCACCAAATAACTCTTTCAGAAAATGTTCTCTTTTGAACTCAGATTCATAAAATGTTTAGTTACATTTTTTCTCAAAGCATGTATACCTTTCTGTTCATTTGAGATATTTTATCGTGTACAGTTTGAAGAAGTACTCGTTAGATTACGTCTCCTGCAAACCTTGTGCGGTGTAATTACTAATAAATGAAACAGAATATGTTCCGAATGTCCTTGACACGTATATGTAAACGAGCAGTCTAGTTTTCATAGAATGTCTATGCACTATCACTATACGTTTGTTATTTTCTAGAATTGCACGAATCGTATTGCCTATTTACCTCTGCATGTGTTTATTGCGGGGTTGATTGTAAAGGTTGTGAACTTGTAAATTGATAGCTAGATTGATACTCGGATTTATATTACATTATTGGTATTGGACACTTGTTGGCAAGGAAAAAACATTAATCGAAATACCAGGAAATGAATTTACCCAGAGGAAGGATTGTGATTGCTGATATTAAATTCCTAAAGGGAAAATACCTAGTAAACGTAATGAGAACTCACCGGAACTCACTTTTGAAAGCATATTGACTTGAATTGAAGTAAAGCCCTGTTAAGTGAAAGATTTAGCTTCGTTCCGTAATGAACTGGAAGAGTATATAACTCGGTATATAACAAATGATAATTAAAAAAATATCTACTCTCATTCAACTCGAGATAAGGGCAGCAACCCAAATTTGATGCATTTTCTGCCTTCAAGCCCTCATTACCAACAGTTTTAGGGGGTATAATACCCGAGACCGGCCTACCGAACTCGAACGAAGTGTAGAATTTGACATCTCACGTCGTAAATAGGTATTTTTTTTTCGGTCAATTGAATGTATATGAGTTGGGTATTTCTGCTGTCTATGAGTTCGAAAAAACAAATCATCAAATTGTTCTAATCACGCCACTACTAGTATATTCTTTGATAAAATTCATGGTCAACTACAAGATGAAGGTCAATAGCGTTATAAACAAGTATTTCGAAAGTACAAATTGAAGTCAATTGAAAAATATAAATATTCAAAATTCATTGATTTCTCAGCATTTTTAAGTTCATTTTATCACTAAATGGTATAAAACAAAGTCACATCCCGCTGTCTGTCTATCCCTATGTATGCTTAGATCTTGAAAACTACATAATGGATTTTTATGCGCTTTTTAAAGATAAAGTGATTCAAGGGGAAGGTTTAAATGTATAATACGTGCATAATATAGTGGAGACACACTGATAATTTAAAATATTTCTAATATGATGTCGTAAATAAGGACATTTTTTGGGCTTACATTGCAAACGCTGACTGAACCCTAGGAAATAGATCAAAATAATGCTACAGTATTTTACACCCTATGAAGGTCTACAAAGAAGTCCGCGATATTATATGTCTATCTCTTAGAGATAACCCATATTAACCTTTTTTTATCCGTGCCAACTGAAATTTCAAAACATGGTTCTATAAAGTTTTTACTTGAGTGCATCGAGATAGCCCCTCTTTTAATTAATTTTCATATCGCAAACAACACATTAACAATCTTTCACCAAAATTTTCAAACGTCTCCTTCAGATTATTATAATTTCGTGATGAATTAACCAGAATTATGTAAGCATTGCCGTTGTGTTATCAGAATTCCTTCAAATTCTACTTCTGTAAAATCTTTCATAAGTGAAAATTATGTGGATTTATAATTGGCAGAGGTGTTCCAAGAACAATATTTTCATGTTATTACAAAAAAGTTGTGGATTTTTGAAAGTACATGGAATTGAGATTTTCATTCATGATATTTTTGAATTTCTGTTCTGTCGAAGGTTAGAATTGCGTAAGTAGATTATTGATGTACCTACCGAGTGATTTTCGGTGTGAATAAAAAAAGTTTTCGCAAAGTACTGAACATCAGCATCTCGATCGGTATATCACTGTCTAAAGCCATTATTTTAACATCAACAATAATAATTTGTGTTGACACAATTGATATTCGAGGGTTATATCCCCCCGAGTGCACCAAGTTTAATCGGTTAAAATGTGTGCTGCACTTCCATGATTCTCGAAATTTTGCTTAGCAAATGACTTGAGTGTATGATAATTTGATAAAATCCCGAGACCGCAGGTCGAGGGATTTTATTTTAAATTATTATACACGAAAGCATTTGCTTGAAAGCAAAATTTTGAAAATCATGGAAATGCACGCATTTTAGTCGATTGAACTTGGTGAAGGAGGGATATATGTTTAGATTATTTCCAGAAAACATGTAAACTCAGGAAACATCAAAATCGAACACAGGAACAATATAGTACCAGAGATAGTACCGGAAAAGTGATCCAAACGACCGGTTTATTTCGAACATTTTAATCGGTTAAAATGTCTAGTGCATTTAATCGCTATAAAACTCTGTAAAAGCAGTCTAGCCTTCAACTGTTTCATCGTTCATTCGCATTGAGGAAAATAATCATTTATAAATGTTTTCGAACATTTTCTAACAATCAATGAAACGAGATTTCACCAGTATACGCCTGTTAACCGCAGTAACATGTGTCATCAAAATACCACAGGATATTTCAAAATTCCAGTGAGTCCCTATCAAGGTCTGTGATTTCCTGCAAGATTTCCTGACATATCAACTATCAATATCGGATTTGATAAAGAGCAAGATTCCAAGTGTATACCAAAAACCATCGCAAAAATTTTAATATCGATATCCGCGTATATCAAACATTAAAGATCCGAATCCAAAGACGAATCATTAGAATGTTTTTTTACTTCCATGAACAAAGTTCATGCATAAAAACAGTTTTTCCATAGACAAAATAACATCTTATTCATAGGAAGATAGAATTATAAGGCACATGCTCGTTTTTTAATATGATGATAGTCGATAGTTATTTCGAGAAATTGTTGGTATTTGTTTTTTCTCTATTAAGTATGTTAATCCTATGGAGCCATTTCAAGATTTCCATTATCGTCTGTCGATTTCAATCCCAATTGATATTAAGAGAAGAAAATATATTCAGTGATTAAGGTGATTTCAAAAACGTGTTTTGATTTCTACAATTCATTTACAGAGAAAATCAACCGGATAATTCCTCTGTATTAAAGTAGCAGTGATTGTTTGGGAATGATTGAAAAAATCCTCAGTTGCGATTGTTGCATCAGGAAATTACACCTTATAGTCGCTTATCGAAATTATTACTCTCAAAATTTTATACGCAATCACTTTCCTTCGCGTGTCTAGGGTGTATATTCCCAGTCTTTGATTATCATTTCATTTCTCAATGTGAGCACGCTCTACCCCACCGTTTCATGCAGTTTCATTTATTCTTGTCGGACTCTCCTGTAAGACTGAGAGCAGTTATGATGTGTATTTCCAAAGGAAAGGTAATGTCTTTTTTTCACTTACTTGTTAGAAAACTGAGACGAGTATTTATAGTTTTTCAAGATTCATAGTATGTCACGCAGTGAGAGTTTCTTAGTTTTTCATGTTGGAAATTCGTCTTCCAAAACTGTGACGGACACTTAATCGCATCCTTCCATATCATATACAATAATTCTGCTTCCGTTTTTGATTGGGTGATATCAGATTTATTGCCATTTTATGAAAAAAAAATACTCGGAGCGAAAGCCTTCGTGTGAGAATATAATTCGAACTATTTTTAATTATTTCGAGAAAAGAGTACATTCGCCCGAATATTTTCCAAAATAAATATTGTCTGATTGTTTTTGGCGGAGCTGGATTCATTATTCCCTGAGAATGATGATTCACACTCTTGATACCTGTGTTTTGGGAAAATTGGTATGTTTGCCCCCCGATACTGCATTTAGACCGAATTGACTTACTATTTTGCGAGCAACTATTTTTTTATTAGGGATATTGAATAAAGAAAACATCTACCGAAAAACTAATATATTTTCCCTTAGCAACGTTCCAAAAAGGTAATCTGATTTATTACCATCTTGAGATTTGATTTTTGGTTATTGGTATTTGAAACGTGACACTTATTTTGCGTTTTTTTTTTTCATTGTGTCAAAATGTGGCACTAGCAAAGAAATAATCGAATCTGTGAAATAAATTATCTGAGGCTTGAGAATAAAAAAACGTCGCCAAGTATTATAAATATGATTTATAGCTGATACAATTCAAAAATTGTTGCACGCCATCATGGACGTGGTTGAATTTTGAAGTACACTGTAGCGAGATTGTTATAGAATCATGGAATTTTGGATGTAAATCAAAGTGACGTCTTGAATATGAAAGAAAGAAAATCAAAAATTTCACATACCTTCTTTGTTAATAGGTAGGTATGTGTATATCAATCATTTATTGATATATAGAAGCTCATCTATAAAAAAAAAATTGCAATGGAAAACTTATAGGTATAGCCTTCCGAAGGTCAAATCATATATATTAAATAACTGCATCCTAACTATTTTGAAAAATCGAGGTTTTTCCATATTTATAAACTGCAAATACTGACTACTTTTCTACATAGTATAAATATTGTTAGCATAACACCTATATTCAGTACTGCAGTATTTGTAAGCCTCCCTCTTGGTGGTTTGTGAGCTTTGTTTATCTTCAATCTTCTGAGAAATCGCCCTGACAGTATACGCATGCTTGACTTCAAATTTGATGCAACATGATAAAAATTAATATCTGACTGAAGATTATGAAAATAATTTACTACGTTGAAATCAACTTACCTCTCTAATAGCCGTTAAGAGAATCGAAGGGATGTTATTATCTCGCTCTCTTTCGAAATAACTAACCGAAGAACTCTTGGCAGCGACAGTTTTTCACTCTTTTGGTATTTTTACGAAGAGCCTGAGGCTGATATTCTCTACAGAAGCATCGAAATACACAGTTTTTGATCACAATTATCTAATTTTTAGTACCAAAAAAAACTAAACACAGAACTGTCACTTTTGAATGACAATTTTCAATTGGTAAATAACAGACTTCAAAACAAATTGCGGCAACATCGAGAGTGCTGCCAACCAAATACCAAAGAATAACAGGCGGCAAATTTGAAAATCATTATCAACGTTCCACTGCATTTCCATCAATGGATTATTGCGTTGATTTCATGTCGTCATCGATGACGTGTAACAGTTTTTAAATCGTATTCACTATATTCCTTAATTCAGAACGTTACGTGCCGTTAACTAACAAAACAATCAAATTTGCCTTTTCATATTATTCCATACCCATGTACTGCAGTTACACATCGGGGCAAACATACCAATTTTTCCTAAAATTTCATCTCGGAAGTCGGGTGTACAATTCTTAGAAATCCATGTTTGAAATCCAGAAATCCGTCATGTTATCTTTGATGACATCTTGAAATTCAATAGAAATCCTGATTTGGAGTAAAAATTTTACGGAAGTAAAACACCCCCTCGCCGAGCACCTCGCTTAAAACATATTATGATAAAAAATTGGATCTTTTCCATTCTCATTCTGATAATATCTTGGTGGAAACAATTTAGGTATCACAGGATGAAAGGTTCATTCTTATAGCTAGCACAATTTTCGACATTGAGCCTTGTTCGTATGGTGGTGTCAGCAGGTTTACAGAAATACCCCAAGTATTGGTGTTAACATCTATTTTATATATATTTTTTTCTATATGAAACCTGTCAAAAACTGAAACAAAAGTTATGAATCCAAACAAAATAATAAAATGAAAAATTGTTTTTCTTTTTTATCATTTGGAAGAAGAAAAATCAAATAAAAAAAATAGTGGTTATAAAGTAGACCTAAAAATCAGGGAAGCAGTAAAACTTTGAGAATTATAAATTTATTAATAAATATTGAAGATGACTATATAAATGAAGTTTTGCTGTGATATTTTTGTCAATATGGATTTTCTTCAAGTATCGGCCAGTTCAATTTAATCTTTGTTTTTATGTTTCTCTATCAATATTTTATTTATTAGCTTTTCCGTTTATTTCCACTGTTTTGGAAATTTTTCGGTTTTCCACTCATTTGTTTTTATTTCTCTTATAATTGCATTAATTACTCTTCTAGATTACTTGAATATCAAAATTTTTAGCACAATAAGTTTCTGGGCAGGTTTCAATAGAGTAAATATATAGACTATGGAAGTTCGGGCCAATGCAAAAAATATATATTGTCTTGTAGAACAAATTTCGATTTTGTATATAAAATTTGTGATAACCTATACAAAGTAAAAACAAAGTTGGTATGATTCAAAGGATTAAAGATCAATTACTCAAACACCAAACTGATATGGTTTGCACTCGACGCTAACAAGGTCAGCATCTTCAGGAAAAAAAAATTGATTCTCCTGAAGTTAGCGAAATGTGCGTCGAGAGCAAATCATATCAGTTTAGTGTTAGAGTAATTGAACTCTACAAAAAGTTTCAACTTTTACACCAAAGGTTACAATCTCATCGTTTATTCAAATCATTACAATAAACAGTTTTCATTGCTTGCGTCGTAGATTGCCAAAAGAATCCATTCTACGATCACTTGTATCACAAGGATATCAGTTAGACAAGAATCTTGATAGCGGATCAGACAACCAGGGATGCAAGTCAATGATATTTTTCCACTTCCTTAAAAATCTGGACTTTCTATTTTTTAAGATGACTAGCCTTAAGTGATCCACCTTGTATATCAAACCTATCGTCCTTTTGTCATTGAATGTGCACTTCGATTCAATTTTAAATTCTAATTCTGATCGACTTCCTTGCGTTCGACGTTTTCAAAGCAAAAACAATATTTTTACTGCCAACTGAAGTAGTAAATTCGATTCCCAACTGTGAAAACAAAATATATCGGCAGCACTGAAATAAAACTCTATGCGGTTTCCTGTGTTTTTCTCGAACAAGGGGTAAACAACTTGACACCTGATATGGCTCTCCGAAAAAATTTTGTTTGATATACATATAGAAAGTTTTTCCCATTTATCGATTATTGTGCCTTGTGTGGTGTCAGAGGGTACTAGGAAATATGGTGAGTTTCCTATGATTTTGGATGTATATTGGGAATAAATTTGATATAACTACAGGTTTTTGCACCACGAACGTAGAATTTCGTACGCTTGGAATTTATAATGATTTATTCAATGAATTGATGGATTCGGCTGTTACTATGTAATAGGAGATCATCAGGAAAAATGAGAAATAAAATTTTCCCACTTCTATTTCAAACTAACGTTCCTACAGTTTCGTCCTATACGGACATTTTCAAACGAATACTATGAACAACTTATATACATTTACTTCAATGTGGTTGATAGTTTATAGTATTAAATCCGTATAAGTCCAGACGTTAGTTACAAATATAAGTAGTTTAAAAACATGGGAAGTTTGATTTCTCATTTTTCATAATAATAATAAAATTCATTTAACCGGTTAAAAAGTACAATGCAGAAGCGAAAGCAATTGTCAATGTATAATGACTTGAAAAAAGTCGCAGACTGTTGAAATAAAAAAGACAGAAATCACGTTTTTTCTAAAAACATGGACAAAAAAGAAAAATATATGATTGTATGCATACATGTATACTATATAAGTAACTCTTGACTGCTGCAGTTCAGCTTGAAAATTCGTCGACATTGTTGCAATTTTTTTAGACAAAATACCGTTTCTAAAAAATATTTATGTTTGCTGGTAGTTTGATGGCCTCGTCCAACTTATAGAATGATTTTGATCCTAGATAAAGCTGCCTTTTTTTGATAGAGAGAGGTACGATGTGTATTGGGCACTAGTAAATCTTTCGAACGAGTTGAGTAGTCATGAGCTTATCGTTGGGATGAGAACAGAGATGTGTTTTAATAAACGTACCTAAATATGTAGACTTCATAAATATATAGACCAGCTACCGTGACAATTTTGAGCTCTTTTTACAAGATTTTTGCCATGCCAAACCAGCATTATGGCGAATGGCATATTTTTGATGGATAAACACCTTGTTAGCAGATAATCCAGAAGCCCAGTAATAGTTATTTTCACTAGATATTATTAACTTCTTGTCACTTTCCGGCGCACTGAAAGTAGATGCCAACTCAATTTTCAAACTCGTTCCAAACCTAATATATATATATGTATATATATTAGAGGAGAAGTCTTTGCTGACCAGTTAAGAACAAAACTGTAGTTTTTTTGGGTGAACAGCAGAACGGAAGTGTACTCTTATAACACCAGTTTTTTCAATATTTCGATAATGTTTATTACCATCTTCAAGGAAAAGCTACAAATTATTATTTTAAGTTATCACATCAAATAAACAGTAACAAGAACCTTACTGTTTACACCAAGTAAATTGTTTAAAAAAAATTTTAAAAAAATTTCAATATTGGACTGTGAACATATTTTTCGTCTGTGACATGTTATTTCACTTTACCAACGTTTTTAATACGACTAACCTCAATTACAGTAAGGTTATTGTTACTGTTTATTTGATGTGATAACTTAAAATAATAATTTGTAGCTTTTCCCTGAAGATGGTAATAAACATTATCGAAATATTGGAAAAACTGGTGTTATAAGAGTACACTTCCGTTCTGCTGTTCACCCAAAAAAACTACAGTTTATGTATATATATATATATATATATATATATATATATATATATATATATATATATATATATATATATAAAGTTTATTCAATATTCATAGTACCTACATACTTTTCAAACTAACATTTTGACAATAAAAATTGGAAATTACAAGGGTAATGTGGAAATAAACAGACTTATAAACGAAAAGGTCTCAACTTTTTTATATTTGAATTATATATTTTTCGGCAATTTTAGATTCTACATGAACAGAATATTATATAGACTGGAGATATTTGCCCAATTTGGGATCATTTTAATCTAAAAATTTGCACAATATATCAGAACTTGATGCCAACATGCCTTTGGAATTTGTTTTAATTTCGACTGGGTAATCCTTTTCTTTGGTGAAAGAAATGAAAAATATTTTTCGAGCCGTTGTTAGACAAATATTCTACAAAGTAATTTCCATGATCGTTCGGTTTCAGAATATTATTTTTGGAGCTTTCTTCTTGAGATTAACAATTGAATTTACATATTCATATTGATACTTAGGTTTTATACGTTCACGATAAATGATTCCATAGAATTGATAAATGTATGATTTGAAATATTTGGAGTAGGTATTTGATGTCTATTTTCTTTTTTTTTACCTCGTCAAATTGAGAACTTTGCATATCAATAATTTGAGAAGAAGAACTATACGTTTCACCTTGATGTAGTTTCAAACAAGTAGCCGTATGAGAATATAAATGCCGCTATGATCGTGCTATCCTTTCTTTTTTTATGCTTAATTGGTCGTTTGAATGACACGGAGTACTGAGTCGTCGATATCATAACTTTTAATCGAGCAATAATGAATGGCTTTGTCTTATTACATACCTACAAATGTGTTCTATTCGAATCCTTGAAAATATACATGGAGGGTTATGAAAATATCAATAGAGGTTAAACACTATGAGTTCAGTATTATCGAATCCACGATGTTAAATTGTTTCGTCGGAACAAGTTTTATTCACTTTCAAATGCAAACGTTACACATATTCTCAACTTTCTCCGTTCGTACTGATAAATGGGCCTCCTAATCAAATCAGCGACGTATTACGTCGATGATTGATATCTGTAGAGATGAATAGTTGGGTAGCTGGAGCAGTTGCGTTTTTTGTTCCTTGGGTATCAGTTGAAAGAATATAGTAAGGATATTTTTATCAGTTTTTTAGTTTTATCAAAAGTGAAATTAACGAAGGACTTTGGTTGAAGTCGACGGCGTTAGATATAAAAAAATAATATAAACAATATTTACTACGTCTTTTATCAGAAATGTCGATATTTTTCGAGCGATTTGCGGAGAAGCGAATAATTTGATTATTCGAAAGATCATTTTGGAATAATCAAAGAGGTTTTGATCCTGCTTATCAAACATTTTGTTCGATTCAAGGAATAAGAAAATATAATCCGTGATTTGAATTCGAAGAGTCTGTCTGGTTTCAGTAATTTTTAAACTTTTTTATTGTTTTGAAAATCTCGAAACGGTAATTGAGGCTATTGATTTCACTTCAGAGTATTGTATGCAACACAAGAACGTGTTCAAAACTATCACAATGAACACAAATGAAGTAGTAATAATTGCTATTTGCATAACAAGGGGGGAAAAGGCACATAACCCCCAAGTCATTTTAAAATAATTTATTTGTAAAACTAACAAACGAAATTCATTGAAGAACTGAAACTAAGGAGTAGGAAGCATGCTCCTGAAATTCCTAAAATGGGGAGAACCTACAAAACTACAAAACAAAAAAAAAGAATAAAAAAAACTGTCGACGCCAGAATTCGAACCTACAAGCCTATCATGAACAGTGATGTGTTATAACTGTCATTATTGATGTCATTTCAGACGAGTAAACTATCAAATAATACACTAGTGAGTTATGGAATATAACTAACGTTCATATTCAAAGAAGTGTTCTATTTATTTATTACTATTACAAACAGAATTCACATTGATATTGAAATTTAAGGAAAATGCATAATGTTTTTCCGAATTTGAATCTATTGTAAAATTCGTTGGTTCATTGGAGCCAGACGCTTCCATTTCTGTAAAGCTGCTGATAGTGCTGAAAGACGCAGACACAGAACCTTGTATTTTTTCTGCAATTTGTATTTTATTATGCACGAATTCTTTTAGATATCCTTCTGCTATCGTCGAGGACTTCAATCCCCCGTGACGCTTCAAAGTAGTCTGTTAGGCTCTGCATTGGCTATAAGAGTCGCCGAAGACCTTCTCAAGCAGTGACCGGTGTAGAGCGCTGGTTCCTCCAATTTCAAAAACATTGCAATTCTTGAAGGTATCTTCGACAGCGTGTTTATTCCTACACATTGGCTGGTATACCTCTCATTTTTGTAAAAAACAAAAAAGGAACTAGTATTCTTTGGTCTCAAAGACATGTATTTTTTACATAAATTTATCGGGTTGACTGAAACTTCTCGATTTCTTGGTTTTAGTTTCTGGCAAAACTACGTGAAAATATTTTTCTTTTTCGTGAATATTTTCTATTTTCAAATTGACCAATTCATCGCATCTACAAGCACTGTTAATCCTCATTATCAAAACCACGTTCATCAACAAGTACTCGTCGTCGGGAGCTTCGTTCAAAAATTCTTTATTTCAGGTCGTTCTAATACTTCTAATGTCTTGGACTTCTCTGATTTGTATCTCTGTGATTTGCTTTTCAAAAAGCTGGTTAGTTTGCCATGTTTGGAAATGTCGATTTTTTTATAAAGGTGAATAGTCGAGCGAAGCATCGAGTATTTGGTCTATGCGACTATGGGGCTAAATTTTTGTCAAATGTAAAAAATAAGCCAATAGAACCTTTTTATCGATACCTTTTATCTTCCGTGAATTCGTCCAAGACTCAAACATTTTGAACTCCTTTGATTTGATCACAAAACTTATTCATTATCTCATAATAGAAACGATTTCTTCCTCTTGTTGGTGAAAAATTGTATGCTACTCGTGTGTTATGTTTCCTGAGTCACTTGAGAATTTATACCACTCGCTATGACGGCCTCGTGGTATAAATCTTTCTCGTGTCACTTATTTTCGGTTATAATTGCACGAGTGCATAAAAATTACCGATAATTTTGCAAGAAAGCGTGATATCTAAAAATTGCAAGTTTATTTTCATATTTTGGCGAAAGTGCCCGAGTCTGAAGGACGAGGGCTCTTTTACAAAATATGAAAATAACCGAATGCAATTTGTATAAAATATCACGCTTGAATGCAAAATTATCTGGTCATTTTCATGCACGAATGTAATTCATTGGATTATTTCACGAATAAAGAAATTCTCAAGGAAATGTTATTTTTTGTTCATTTATACTTTCCTTTATAGATTGTATGAAGTACTCACCTGAACGCGAAATGTTTTTCTATTTTTGAAGTCTATCTGACATTTATTTGTGTTGTTTACTGACCTCTAGCGATACGGTTTCAAATGTGTTGTTATGGTGACTTGATACAATGCAATTACCGCTGTAAGTTTTCGATAATTGCATTGCTGTTATGGGACATTTTATATATGAGGGAAATATTCAACATAACACACTAGTACCATAAATAACTATTTTCTCAGGTATCATTATCTTGCATGACTCGACGAAAAAATTACATGAGATCAATATGTGCTGTGTAATGCATCCATTTGGGAAATTTGCGAAACATATCGATCTTGAAATCATATAACCTAACTTTATCCATAATCATGACGATAGAAATAATCAGAATTATTTTATCGGTATATAATCAACTTTTGCTCATAAATGAAGTGCATTCAAAATATACTTGCTCTCTCAATAAAAAATAATATAGGTAGGTTGGTAGGTACGATTTACTTATATAGTTTTCGGAATCATATCTTAAGGAGGGAGTTCTTTCACTCTGGTTGCATCACACCAATGCACGCTTGGTATCGTTTAGGACTATTTGAGTATCGAATTTCATTTATTGTACTATACAAGTATAGTATGATTTTTGTTTCGTAGTTTTCTGAGTTTGATAACCTACCACAATCTGAAAAAATAAGAAATAATATTGGAATCTATACAAGTGTAGAAGGGCGGATTTTCAATCTACCCCGAAAAGTTGCTGCGTCTATTGAAAAACAGTTCTTTCTGGATAGAAAAAGTCCAATTAGTCAGAAGCTCAAATTTTGCCTATCAAAAAAATAATAAGAACTAATATATCTGAAAATACTTATCTTCAACGTTTCGAAAAATAAATCCGCTTCTGACAAATGTCCATCACGAAAATTGTCTATACGAGATATTTCCATTTGAAAAGGAATTTGCCTAGAAGTTTTGAGAACGGAAGCAGATTTAGTTTCCGAAACGTTAACATATAAGTATTTTCATATATCAGTTCTCATTATTTTTTTGATAGTCAAAATTTGAGTTATACGAGAAGTTGCTGACTAATTGGACTTTTTCTATCCAGAAAGAACTGTTTTTCAATAGACTCAGCAACTTTTCGGGGTAGATTGAAAATTTGCCCTTCTGCACTTGTATAGATTCCAATATCAATTCTTATTTTTAATTAATTAACACGCTTTTATTAGCTTGGGTTGTAACTATGTATGTAACGGAATCTTTGAGCATAATTTTCACCAATTTCCAGAAGTCTGATTAATTTGAAACTTTGCATACGTATCAAGGATCGATGACAATGCAATAATTTGATCATAGTTTTCCATTATTAATTAATAATTATTAATAATTAATTAATAATTATTAATTAATTATTTTGCAGTAATTTATCTAGGCTCGCGATTGTTTGCTGCTGGACAAGCCTATGTAGCACTTGGTCGTGTAAGATCTTTAGACGGTATTCGGATTGAAGAACTTGAATGCTCTGAGTTAACAGGAAGTACCCCATGCAACAGTGAAGCTTTAAATGAAATGATGAGATTCCGGAATGATTCGTAAGAAATATCACATTTCCACTAGAAACTAATTGATAAATTGAACTAAAAAATGAAAAATAAATAATAGTTTAAAAACCTAAAAAACACGCTTTTATAGCTAACCGAACTAAAAAATAGAAAATAATTTTTAATTACAAAGAGTTTATATTACGGTAGTAGAAGGCTAAACAATCATTCATAGTCAATCAGCTCAAAATAAAATTATAATAGAATTCAAGTCATTAACAGAATGAAGTAATTCAGAGTAAAAAGCGTGGGGTGCATTTTACTACATTTCATAAGTCTCCTCTCAAAGATAATTACCGATAGAATGATTGTAATATATAATATATCAAGCACCCCACGATTTTACTCTGAATTACTTTATTCTGTTAATTACTTAAATTTTATTATAATTTTATTTTGAGCTGATTGACTATGAATGATTGTTTAGCCTTCTACTACCGTAATATAAACTCTTTGTAATTAAAAATTATTTTCTATTTTTTTAGTTCGGTTAGCTATAAAAGCGTGCTTTTTAGGTTTTTGAACTATTATTTATTTCAGATTGTGGTAGGTTACAAACCCAGAAAACTACGAAACAAATATTGAACCACCACAAAATAATGACGTTCAAACAATACATAGTATGATATTCTACTAATTTATTGCTGACTTATCAGCCAAAAATATCCAGGACGTGCTAAAATGCTCATCAGCTTTAAAATATTCCTAGATAAAACTTTACGCTTCAAAGCAATTTTCTTTGTTCGAGTACATTCTGATTCCAAATGTTCATGCCATTAGACATTTCAAAAGTTGAAATTGTCATTTGTTCATAATGGGGAAGATGACCCAAAGCTTTTAGTAGGTGGCAGCACGACTGCATGTGCCTAACGAGTGATTTTGCAGGTTATGTTTTATTTTTATTTTAATGAATATTTTCAAAAGATACTTAAGAATCCTAAGGATGGTTTCTCCAACCGATAGATATGGATGTTTGTCTGTACCAGAACTGAAAAGTTTGTTGAGAGAACGTGGTGGATCCCTCAAAGGAAAAAAAAAGATCTGAGTGAAAGGTTAAAAATTCAAACTGATAACAGAGGTGTTTCGTTAAAAATCATCATAATAACCATCTACTAGCCCTGCTACCTTCTTTTGTAAGTGACTGGAGCATAATCTAGAATGTTCAGAAGCCTGAAAGCTCTTTCTTTTCAGGGCTACTTCCCACTGCTTTTTCAGTTTTGTTTCTTTTGGAAATAAATGCGTACCTACATTTTTACATCCGAATGCACTACATAAGACCATTTTATGTCGATCTCAAATCTTTATATTCTTAGTTATCGCAAAGAAGGGACGTTTAATGTTTTGAATTGTTGTCATTCGACTTGAGAGGCTGTCAAAGGTACAAGCAGTGGTGGTGCTCCTATTGGTAGAGTTTTGCAGCCGTCATCCCCATTCTCAGGGCTGCAGAGTTCCCTTTCCATTTCATAACGACACATTGAGATATATACAATATTTTGAATATTTTAATTGGTCTAATAGCGTGAACAAATCTTTCATTTATACAGGGCTTTTCACGATGAGCGTTAATTAGCCGTTTCTGACAAACTATTTAATGGATCAACCTGAAAATGTCACAGTATGCATAAATCAATATGACCTACACGCCTAAAATATTTTAGACGAAGCGGCGTTGTCGCCTCTACTGTAAAGTAGCGGCTTCTTTGAATTTTCAAATGGAACACCCCGTATATAATATCATATTATGATTTATTATCACTTTGTCAACAAATCCATATACTATTTCCCTATACCTATCTATTACCGTTTAGAAGATATAAATTAATTTCGATATTTTTTTTACCAAACATGAACCTTCATAAATGCTGATAATCTTGAACTCTCTTGCACTAAAACGATCAAATTTGAAATGGAGTGAAGTGATACTATGAGGATTTTCACTCCGAGTCATATTTTCATTTGCCTCATACAGGGTCTTCAAAAAATGCAGATACTTTGATCTCATGAAGAAATAATATTCTGAAATTCATTTAACATCACAGGGTCTCGTTTGAAATTCGAAGTTTTCAGCCACATATCTACGACGGCGTATTTGGGTCACTGTATATATAAAAAATATGTTTTTAATCTGTCAATACGTCCTTGACATTTTAAAATCTGTCAACGGAGATATTTTTTATTTTTACAGTGACCAAAATACGCCGCCGTAGATATCAACTAATATGTGTCTTAAGGCAATTTTTACATCTTTGTTTTAATCTTAGTCCTTATTTTATTATAGGAGCATTTGAAGGACTAGGTCTGTTTCAGTCTTCCCTTCAATCTTAAAAATGTTATTCCAGGCAGCATATGATCAATAACCACCTAATTCCTTAAAATAGAGAGTGGAACTAACTGTCATTCAAGAATTCAGGACTAAAACAGAGATGTATAAATTGACTCTTAAAGTTTAATAAATGATTTGGATATAAGGTGAACCAACATGATTGAGACTCAAGGGGCGGATTTACCGGAGGATATATGTGACGAAAAAATGCATTTGTGCTTTTTCCTCGGAGATAAACGTTAAAATATGTAAAACTGATTTTTTCGGTGGTTATTATCAGAAGATGGTACTACAGAATGCAAATTGCATTTGTAAGCACATTTATCTATACTTCACGAAATTATCAACTGTCCAGATGTTACCTGATCCGGAATAATTCTAGCACCGCCTTCATACATGTATAAAAAATGATTTGGAAGTTGAACCAAAATGATTAATAGCTGGAATCCGCACATGTCTGATGCATAAAATGTTATCAACCGATAAGAACAAAACTATCATATCATAAACATTGAATTATCAGATATACTACTTAATACTAATCATTGAAGGTTATCAAGATTTCGGTGTAACTAAAAGATAATATCAATTGGGTTCTAATCAATGAAGTGCATATCATCATGCCAGTCATCCTTATCCCATAACGTATTTTGGTTCTTTCTCTGTCGATATCGCTATCAAAATATTTTTTTTTTTGATACATTCGAGATGGATTCAAAAAAGTTCGATGTGATTACGGATTGTTTTGTGAAACAGTGAGTACACAAAATTGAAACACGATTCGAGTTGATTTTGATATCCTCTAAAATACTACATACGAGAATATAGGTGAAAGTTCTCTGAAATTCATTCGTTGTTATTATGGAAGCAATTATATCATTCAGAAGTGATAATTTGATGTTTTGGACTTTTAAATATTGCTAATTGATATACTTATTGGATTATTAATTCCAATTGATTGTGAGGATATTTCGTGAACGCAAAAGGTAGGATATGAATTCCATCAGTCACGAATCACAAATAAATAAGTAGGTAGCCAAGACTTCAATTCTGGAAGCAGAAAACGAAAACGAAGAACTTGGGGTGTTATCAATAATATGTTGTAATATATATATAAACGTTAATCAAAATCTCACCAAATTACTATCGCTTCGCTTTCATTTTGCTTGATTGTCGATATTCTCTATAATAATGATAAAAAAATTATCTGGAGATCCTTCGTTTCAAAAATAAAAGATGTTGAATGTGAAAATGAATTGAAATTGAAATGAGGAGGTGCTGCCCATTTTTATAACGAACAAAAACAAAAAATAATATTTTCACATCAAGTTTTATTCTTATCGCAGAATGATGGTTACAGATAAAAACTAGTCAGTTATTTGTCGCTTGCTTTTGAGGCACGATTTGTATCAAATCCTCTGGCTCTTTTCCAAAATTTATCTTCAATACGAGGACCTGGCCATCAACTCACATGTGGTCGTAGCCCAAAACTTGTTGTCCTCTGGTCGGGATTTCAAGTTGAATGCAATTCGTGGGATTCAGAGAATCTTATAGTCCACTTGTAAACCTCTGCTACAACTGATAAGAGTGATTTGTTTTTATGTATCATTTTAGGATAACTGAAACCCACAGAATCTACGAAAATATTACAAATACGAATACATTTTGACTTATTTAATTATCAATAATTCATCTATTTAAACACGTGAGATGATGTTTTATGGTTTACCTGTTAAAGAACTCATACAAACTTCTGCTCAAATATTCATTATAACTACACACTTTTTTTTCTTTCAGATGTGCCCAATATCAGGCCTGGTCCAATTTTTTATCGTGCTCGTGACTTTACTTCTCATGTGCCATGCAGTTATCGTCAAGAGTTTCAATATCAATTTCAAACCGAATTCGACTACTATTCATATGTACAGTAAAGCGGAGATAAAATACGAAGTAACTGATTTTCCTGTAGGTATGTAACAAAATTTTGGGAGTTTTGCATATTTTCAACTGTATTTAATGAAAAGACTGGTTCTTTATTGCACTAGTGCCATACTAATATATTATGCAACGATCATGTATTGATAACCATTTCATGAGAGTTGCATACGTTACTTTTTCTACATCCGATATATAATGAAGAACTATAAATATTATATTTATATTTGTATCGAACACAATAACAGTAATTACTAGTATTTCTTTATTAAAATGAAAAAAATTGTAATTGATGGCATTACCTCAGGTTTTGTGGAATATGTGATAATTATTATCATTTGTTTTGCAGGTGAAACAAGCTGTTTGCTTTACAGTGACGATGATCATGTAGCATCACTGGATAAAGAATTTATCATATCAAGTTCCCACAATCTAACAGGGTCTTTCAATATAAGTGCAAACTTTTTAGGTAGGTAAGAGATTTTAAGGTCTATGAGATTGTCTTCTGTAATGGAGAGCAGCAAAAATGTCTCAATACTATTGTCTCAGGTGGAGCTGTCATAAAATGCAAAGGTGCCAAAATGAAAAATGTTGCCGAAGGACAACTGGACGTGATAGTTGTGCGCAAAAAACGAATTATTGATACAGTTTTCACAGCTTCCGTAGCTATGCTGGTTAGCATTCTGTACATTAATTTCGGATGTGCCATAGATTGGGGTGAGCTGCGGAATATTTTGAGGAGGCCCGTAGGACCCTGCATTGGGTTTTTCGGGCATTTCGTCATCATGCCATTGGTAAGATGTGATGTATTCTCGTTTCTTATCAATATTAACATAATTACTAAAAATATTATGCAACAGATAGGTCAATTTGATACCACACTCCCGAGATGATATTTTGGTATCTTCATACAAATTTGAGTCCTTGATCCAACCTTTTTTGAAATTGTGATCCAGGTGTGTGTACTAATATTTGATCAAATTTTACTTCCCGGAGAAATCCAATTATTTTCCGATGCTTTACGGTATTTGAGAATATCACTTCAAATATTTTTCAATTGAAGACTTCGAGTAACAGTTAATCAATTTTTAAAAATATTAAAATTCATCATTCATTTACCGAAGTGAATATTAAGAATCATTGCTCAAGAATATTTTTTGCCTTGTCATGTAGATGATTCCAGTTCAAAGATCATGGTCTGTGAAAAAGACTATTCCAATGCCAATAACTCCCGCAAGCAATATGTATTCAACTAGAGTATTTTGACTATTGCGAATGAATGTTGCAGACTGGAAAAATACATGCACAACCATGAATGATATCATCAAGATCATCCGCACACTGTGTCTTACTGCTCATTCTTTATGAATGAATGAATGAATGAATGAATGAATGAATGAATGAATTTATTGATGTCTTACACAATCGTGCTTACACAAGTCAAATTGCAAGATAAAATGTGAAAATATCAAATTTACACATAAATAAATTACATAAAATACATAAACTACTGATGAAACATAAACATTTAAAACCAAGTCACATATAAATAAAACATATTTTTTACAGAGCTATTCTTGAAAATATGAATTTTTGGTCACTGCAATACTGGTAAGCAATATAAGTCATCAGACATAAATTCGTCAAAACTGTAGTAAGCTCTGACAACTAGTAATTGTTTAATTTTTCTCAAGAAATTTGTTGTAGAACAAAGTCTCAAAGATATTGGAATTTTGTTGAACAAAACTGGACCGTAGTAGTTCTCGTAATTTCTGGTTCTTTTCAACCTCTGGTACTGTATATTCAGATCATCTCTATATCGTGTATGGTATGAATGTATGTCAGATGTGCGGTCATACTTTTCCTGATTTGTCTTGACAAATTTCAGGCATTCGTAAATATACTGTGATGGTACTGTTAATATACCCAGTTTAGTGAACTCACCCCTGACGTCCTCTCTATATTTCAAGCTTAACATGTACCGAACAGCTCGCCTCTGAATGCTAAAAATCCTATTTGCATGTGCTGAGTGGCCCCAGCAGAGAATTGCATAACTGAATAAGGACTGGAACAATGCGTAATATGCCTTCAGCAACACGTCAACACTGACAACATTACTGAGATTTTTTAAAAGATATGTTATTTTACAAAGCTTTTTTGATAAATAGTCTACATGAGGTTTCCAGGTTAGAGTGGAATCCAAAATAACGCCCAAAAATTTTACATTTGTGTTGATGACAATGTCATGACTTCTTAGGGAGAATATAACGTAATCAGTTTTGGAATTGTTGAGACATAGCTTGTTGCAGTTGAACCATTCGTTAGCTCTCGACTGTGCCTCTTCGATACTCATGCTAAGATCATTAGGAGAAGATTTTTTTTCGATTAATGTTGTATCATCGGCGAAAAGAACCAGCTCAGAGCTCGGTATAGCCTCTGGTAGATCATTGATGTAAATTAGAAATAATAGTGGACCAAGAACCGAGCCCTGAGGGACTCCATATTCAACCAACGATATCTCAGAGTAATTTTCTTTGAAGTAAGTCACTTGCCTTCGCTCACTCAGATAAGATGTTATGAGTCGGATTATATTTTCATCAAGATTGTAATATTTCAATTTACTTAGGAGAATGGTATGAGAGACACAGTCAAATGCCTTTGAGAGGTCACAGAGCAAACATCCAACAAATTCCTTGTTTCCAAGACCTGAATTTACTATATTCATCAGTTTACTTATTGCTAAAGTTGTAGATTTTCCATTACGAAAACCGTACTGGGCATTTGTGAAAAGGTTATTTTCTTCAAAATGGTTATTGATTTTCAATTTCAGTATTTTCTCATATAATTTTGATAAGATAGGTGGTAACGAAATAGGCCTGTGATTTGCCATCTCGTTAGGATCACCTTTCTTCAGGACAGGTATAACTTTTGATATCTTTAAACAGTGTGGATAAAGACCCAGTCTGATACTCTCATTGAAAAGTTTAGTCAGTGGAGGTATTATCAAGTTTTTTACTGATTTTATAATGTCGACACTTAGATCGTAAATATCCCTGCTTTTGTTGCTTTTCATATCATTTATGGCATCTCTAATATCATTATGGGTTACTCCTGGTATGATCAACTTACCGACTTTATTTGTATACTCTTTGTTTAAATATGTGTTACAATCTTCATCACTGTGAGGCAAATTTGATACGATAGATTTAGGGATATTTACAAAATATTCATTGAAGGAGGATGCTGATATGTATGGGTTTGTGATTTTTTCGTTGCATTTCGATCTTTTTGAATTTGCATTAATTATATTCCAGGAAGTCTTCGAAATATTACTTGAACTTTCAATGAGATGGTTATTGAAGCTTAGTTTTGAGTTCTTGATTTTTGTGCGATATACAATTTTCATTTTTTTATATAGATTATAATCCTCATTATTTTGACTGTAATCAGAAATTTCTTTCAGAATATTCAGGTTCTCTCTCATGTGATGCAATTCATCATTGAACCAAGGATTTTGTTGTGTTTTATGGTTTGTTGTCTTTTTTTTTCGGGAAAAGAGATATGCATAGCTTTTTGCAGTATTTCAACTAATATTTCAAATTTTTTATCAAGTGACAAAGAATTGTCTGTAACAAAATGCCACTTTGTTGACTCAATGATATGAAAAAAAATATTTAGTCCATTTTTTGTAATCGGCCTGAAAACTTTCGATTCCATTTGTTCTTTTTCGGTTTTTATGCTATACTCGAGAAGCCTGCATATATTATTTCGTCTGCGTTCCTCGAAATAAATAAATTGCATCGTTTCTCTTGACTCTATTAACACAATTCAAATGACTGAGCGAATCGAAATGAAGTCATCAATAGAAAGAATAGATACAAAAGACCAAAATGGAAAACGAATCACCCAACTTTAGTGTTTCACATAAACTCACGAAAATAAGACAATAATCCGTGGCATTCGTCAATTCAAACTTCTACTGGAAGACTAACACAAATCATGAATGATATTCAGAAATCTCGTAATTATAATCGAAAATCATTCATAAAAGAGTAAAACATCGAAGCATTATGAATAGTATCAATTTCACTGAAATTGAAAAAAATACGCGATGTGATGCATCTTTAGCCGCGTTAAGTAAGCTGCGTTGCTGAAAATACGAGGTCGGTCATTTTAGATACTTTCATATCCTTCCTAGGACTTTGAATAAGTACCAAAAATGTTCGAATGGATATTTTGGAGAATTGATATTCAAGAAATTCAATATCGTTTGAGAATTATTCTGAAATGTGATAATCGAAAATTGTCATGAGAAAGCAAACTATTCTTCCTCTAGGAAATTCAAGTACGCTAATTATGAAATGCAATTTTTGAGTTTTCTCTCTCTTGGGCATAAAAAAGAAAGAGCTTTGAATTTTCATACTATCTGTTCTTATTTGCCCCGATACGTAACTGCAATGTTAAGCCTTTTTGTAAGGAAATTCAATCCGTATCATACGAGAAGACCAGAATGTGTAGTAACTCTTTTTTCGTGCTACCTCTTGCCGAAAGAACTCTACAAAAACACTGATATCATATCGCTCACTCACCCTGCCCTGGCTAGCTCAATACATTTTTCTAGTGAAGTCAAAAAATTGTTCGGGAAAGGGGAGGGTATCCAAAAAATATGTTCTTGTCATTGTGCAGGCTGGAAAAGAATCTTGACTGGCTGTATAGTAACTGGAAAAGCTTTAGCGGGGTTGCAGTCAGAATTGTTAGGGCGTCAAATAACTCTTTGTTTTCGTCAAGCTTTCGGTAGTTTATTGCTACCTTCCAACGATAATTCAAGTACGCGTAGTAGTCTGTAAGTACATTTCTCATATATATATAATATATATATATATATATATATATATATATATATATATATATATATATATATATGTAGTAGAGGATAGTCGTTAGTTAGTTAGTTAGTTATACTAGTTAGGGAATGAACTAGTGAATAATAGGGATTTTAGCAAAAGAAAAACTCTTTTAAGTTGAACCAAGCTAAACAATGTTCCGAAAGCTTGGATCAACTTAAAAGAGTTTTTTTTGTGACATTGCTGCATACCCACTATTCATTAGTTTAATATATAAGATTCTCCTTAATCCTTAGCTATAGCGTACGACGTTATACCTTTATAAATTTTATTTACTATTGCGCATGCACACATGTCATTGTAAGGCATACCGTAGTCTCCAGACTCTAGATGATGTGAAATAACTCTCCAATAAGTTGATTCAATATTCATTGTAATGAAGAAGTCCATCATTTTTTTCAAAAAGTGAACTCTAAATCCCGTCTCTTTCCAGCTGAGCTACGCCATCGGCATCCTGCTCTTCCCGAACAGCCACGAGATGCAGCTCGGGATGTTCTTCACGGGGGTTTCCCCCGCGGGAGGCGCCTCCAACGTGTGGGCCGTCCTGCTCGAGGGCAACATGAGCCTCTCCATCGTCATGACGGCCGTCAGCACCGTCGCCGCCTTCGCCATGATGCCGCTGTGGCTGTTCACGCTCGGCAGGGTGATTTTCCGCAACGCGAAGCTCGAAGTGCCCTACAAGGAGATCACGACGTACGTCGTAGCTCTGGTCGTGCCGCTCGCCATCGGCTACTTGATCCAGCGGTATATGAAGCGAACGGCGCATTTCATGGCCAGAATCATAAAGGGGTTCTCGTCTTGTTTGATCGCGTTCATCGTCGTCTTCGCCATCGTCACCAATTTGTATCTGTTCGAGCTGTTTTCGTGGCAAGTGAGTATAGTGAAGGCTTAGATTTTTTTTTGTTTACCGACATTCGGGAATTCTTATTTCTAAGACGAAGTCGCTGTAGTTATTTGTTCTAAGTCCGCAAAATGCTTTTTCCTACGACCACATAGGAAAGTGACACATATCGCACTCTCTACTTCCATGGAAGTGGAAGATACTTTCCGCACGGCTGTCAATAAGCTGTCAAACCCGTTAATCCTGTAAGAATTACAGATGCAATTATCAATTGCTCCTCCCTATTGATATTATTCATATAAAAACTGGACTGATAGCCAACTAATTATTCATAAAAATAAAGAAAAGAAAAAGAAGTGTTGTATCGTAAGTACTTACTTATTGTCACAATTTCAAATAATAGTATATTATGCAACGATCGTGTAATGATGGTTATTAATACATGAGCATAAACCGGGATACGAAACGAGCCGAAGGTGAGTTTCGTATGGTTTATGCTAGTGTATTAATGACCATTACATGAGAGTTGCATACGCTATTTTATCTACACCCTATATATAATGAAGAACTAAAAATATTATATTATTAGGTTTTTATATTGAACACAATAATAGTAGGTAATCAATCGTATTCCTTTGAAAAATTCTACAAAATTATAATTAACGGTATAACCACGGAAAATATAACAATGAGAAATGTAAAGAAAAAATGAAAAAAAATGTCTGTCGAGGCCAGGAATTGAACCCGGACGTAACTGATCACTGCCGGCGCCTTTGACCACTCGGACGTGAGAGCTTATATAATTTGGCTGAAAATAAAAACATTTGTGTTGCATTTGTCAAATGAAAAATATAATCCTTTCGATTGTATTTTTTTCTTGTCTAAGACATCTGTGGAGGGTCGCTGGTAATTAATTCTTCCATATCACTGCTATAAGACATTTTCATACGATTATCGAAAATTGACTAAATTCTTCAAAAGTTCAATACCTACTGATTTTGACTTGACAAACGTCAAAATGCAAAGCTTGCACATCATGCTTGGTTGAAAATCTGTATCGTAATGAAAATCTGTATCGTAATGGATTTCATTATAAAACTGGTTGTGGGCATATAAGTGTATTATTAGAGTACGGGTGTAGATAATAGTATATTATGCAACGATCGTGTAATGATGGTTATTAATATATGAGCATAAACCGGGATACGAAACGAGCCGAAGGTGAGTTTCGTATGGTTTATGCGAGTGTATTAATAACCATTACATGAGAGTTGCATACGCTATTTTATCTACACCCGATAAATAGTGAAGAACTACAAATATTATATTTATATTGCACACAATAATACTAATTTAACGAATTTCTTTGAAAAATTCCACAGAATTGTAATTAATAGTATTACTTCGAGAAATAAAACGATGAGATATGAAAAGAAGATCAAAAATCAAAAAAAAAAAAAGATTACTCGAGACCGGATTCGAACCAACGTCTCTTCTAGTTAGAAAAATCAATGTCAGCGCTCGGCTACGGACAGCCCACAAAATATGATGAAAAAATAAGTGATAAATCATGCATTTGTCAAATGAAAAATTTAATCATTCTAACTGTATTTCTGTCGGTGAAAGTGTCGAAGGTGATTCTCCCATATCGCTGGTATCAGACATTTTATTGTGATTATCGAAGTTTGGCTATATTCTTCAAAAGTTAAATACCTATACCGATTTTGACTTGACAAATGTCAAATAAAGAGCATGCACATCATGCTTGATTAAAAAAAACAATGGGTTTCTATTGGTTGAAAATCTGTATCGTAATGAAAAATCTGTATCGTAATGGATTTCATTATAAAACGGGTTGTGGTCATATAAGTGTATTTTTAGAGTACGGGTGTAGATAAACGTCAATTACCGTTATTTCTTTGTTCCACTATAAAAGTTATTTTATAGAAACAATTTCCAAACATAGACTGACACAAAAAAAGACTTGAGATAAGTCAAGCAACTAATTGTGTATTCACAGTTCACACAACGATAATGTCCATTCAACAGTTTTATTATAAATTATAAGTATTTATTACAAAAATCATTACATTGCAGTAACGATTCTGGCCGACGCCATTAAATCTATATTCATCAATAGTCAATTGCAAGTACCCCTCTAGGGACTGTCAACTGTCAGGTTGCTGTTAAGGTATCAAATATTATATACACACGATCAGATAAAATGGTTAAGGCTTTCGCGGCCGAGGTTTTTAGTATAACTATTTTTCTTCGGGTTTGAAGGCTGTCGTTCTTTGGAATTAATTACAGAAGTAATTAACACTCCAGACTACCTGCAGCAATATAAATACGCCTTACGAAATCGAAACGTTTGGTCATCGGAAATGAGTAAGCCTCTGAAGAAGCTGGCCACTCGCACTAGCGAAACGTTAGGAAGAAGTTCCAAAGAACGACGGTCTTCAAACCCGAAAAAAACACAAACCTTTTTCAGTAACTAATACACTAGTTTTCAAAAATGACACATTACCGTTTCATCAGCAATTTTCTCTCAGGTACAGGTTTCAGCGCTCTCGTCACAAAC
This sequence comes from Zygogramma bicolorata, assembly GCA_032362365.1. Taxonomy (NCBI): domain Eukaryota; kingdom Metazoa; phylum Arthropoda; class Insecta; order Coleoptera; family Chrysomelidae; genus Zygogramma; species Zygogramma bicolorata. Next base: position 148,269 of record JAVJAQ010000582.1, read on the forward strand.
TTTTTGTCGAAAATGCCGTTAATTTTTCGATAGTAAGTTAGCCAAATGTTCTCATTTATAACAATCCCCGGAAACAACTGAAATTCATGGGATACGATTGGCAACTAATAATTTTGAAACATTTTAACTTCTACCTAGGCAAATGACATTTACAAGGCGTGCAATATTGACACTTGTGGAAGCGTCATGAAATTCATTTATGTGCATTGCCTACTTGAAACACAGAATGTATTGGTCAATCAATGCGAAAATGATTTCGAATGATTGGAATGAAAGAGTACACAAATCTCGGCAAAAAATAAAATTTTTCTCTCGAGAAATAGTTTACCTCGGCTTCAGCCTCGGTAAGATATGCTTTTCTTTCGAGAGAAATGGTTAACTTCCGCTTCGGTATGTATTATCGATAATCTCGACAAATGATCAGTTTAACTTAGTTGGTCTTTAAGAACAGATTACAATATTTGTTTTGGGAATGACAGATTGCGAACTGGGCCAGAGAACTTATCGGGAGTAATTACACAAGTGCTTCAAAATTACCGATAATTTTCCATGAAAGCATGTTGTCTAAAAACTGCATGAGTTTATTTTCATATTTTGTCGAAAGAGCCAGACTCCGAAGGAGGAGGGCTCTTTTAGCAAAGTATGTAAATAATCGAAACCAGTTTTTTTACTAACAACATGCTTGAATGGAAAATTATCAGGTTTATTTTGATGCACGAGTGTAATTCGGTAGAATATTTCCGGAGTTAAAACAACGACGTTTAAAGTTCAGTATTTATGCCTGTCAAGATGACAAATGTACATTTTAACAATCGTTACTATAGATACACGGACCGAGCGGGTATTTTTCGATACCTACCGGGTATTTACCAGCCCAAAAATGTCCCGCCGGGAATTCATCGCTGTAATCGATCGAAAATGTCCCACTTCATATGGGATTTTCAACAAACGATGGAAATATTCGGGAGTAATTACACAAGTGCTTCAAAATTACCGATAATTTTCCATGAAAGCATGTTGTCTAAAAACTGCATGAGTTTATTTTCATATTTTGTCGAAAGAGCCCGACTCCGAAGGAGGAGGGCTCTTTTAGCAAAATAGGAAAATAACCGAATGCAGATTTTTTACTGACAACATGCTTGAATGGAAAATTATCAGGTTTATTTTGATGCACGAGTGTAATTCGGTAGAATATTTCCGGAGTTAAAACAACGACGTTTAAAAATCAGTATTTATGCCTGTCAAGATGACAAATGTACATTTTAACAATCGTTACAATAGATACACGGACCTAGCGAGTATTTTTCGATACCTACCGGGTATTTATAAGCCCGAAAATGTCCCGCCGGGAATTTATAGCTGTAATTGATCGAAAATGTCGCGCTTCATATGGGATTTTTAACATACGATGGAAATATTCAGTTCAACTATTGATTTCTTTCAGATTATTGTAGCAGGTATGGCTCTGCCTTGGTTAGGATACGTCTCCGGATATTTATTGGCAAAACTGTTTAGACAGAATTACGCAGATGCTCTCACGATAGCTATTGAAGTAGGAATACAAAACACAGGAATTGCAATATTTCTTCTCAGGTTTGCCCTACCACAACCCCAAGCTGACCTGACCACAGGTGAGTTATCCTTATCAGCGTGTCTTATTTCTCCCACTCCGTTTGGTGATGAAAAAGATTGAAGTAAATCCCAGTTATGTACTTGTTTCAGTCAAATAATTCGGTCCTAACGTTTTTAAAGATATTTAGAACTTGGATGTTTTACATGCACTCTCTGTTGATTTTACTTGTTTTATACAAATTGTAATTTATTTTGATTAACTCATTGCCTATTTATTATTTAGACAAGTTTCTTCTGCAACATTATCTGCTCTATGATTCTGGGGGTATAACAGTATTGATGAAACCACTTTTTTCAGTTGCTCCAGTTTCTGTTGCAGTCCTGACTCCATTTCCTTTATTATCTTTGTTGATTCTCAAGAAGTTAAAATCGAGGTTGGTAGATTCCACGATTCGTATGTTTTTCTCCACTATTGTATTTTTCTAATTACTAATTGAATTTCCTTATTTCAGGTTATACCAATCTCATTCGAAGCTGAATGATTTAGAGGAGCCCACAAAAATCAATAATCCCAATGAAGATATGCTAGTGATAGCTTAGCTGCTGTGGTTATAACCAGTTTCCATCGTAGTTGTTGGCGCACCTAGAAGGGTTGTCAGTCAAACTCTCAAACTCAAAAAAATTATCTCATTTATATTTCTTTGGGAATTTAAATATATTTAGCTCAACTCCGAAGTAAAATCCTTGGTGCGCCACTGATTGTAGTATTGTGATAGACTCGAAAGTACCACTTAATATTTGTTCAGTATTTTATTTTTGTTACATCATGCTGAAAAAAGTTTTTTTATAATTGTTTTTGAATTATTGAGAAAATATTTATTGAGAAAGACCTGTTTATTTTATATATCAGAATACCTATAAATTTGTAAAAATTGGGTAAGTATTATATTTCTATGAAGAGTTGTAAAATTATAGAATTTTCCATAAAAATATTTTCGAAACTGTTGTTCATTTATTATTATTGATTACATATTGTCTTGTTATCTAATAAAAAAGCTCTAATAGGAGATTAGTTGGGGCAAGAATAAATGATTTTTTGATATCAATAGTTTTCTGTGAAACTTATTGGTCTTTGTTGATAATAACCCCTTTTGAAGATTCGTATAAGCTTTTAGGAGGAGTCTGAATAGTGTTACATCAGATAACTCGAAAAAATTTCAAATTTATGAGTTATTGTTTTTTGTCAATTCCCACCGAGAAATGAAAACAAGTTTTATTTAAGAGTAGATATTGTTACGAGATCGAAATGAATCCCCTAACACCGCCGCTGTGCATCATAAATCTCTACCTGTATGGAGATAACGCCAGAAGTTCTCGATGCGAAGATTTCCGTCGTCGAGGTGTGAATAGACTAGTCCGGAAGAATATTCTCTATTCGAACAGATTATATAAGACATGTGGAATATTATCAAGCTAAACTGATCAGCATATTGATAATATTAATTTCTTTAATTTTAGTTTGAAATCATTTTCGCTGAATCTAAACATATCTAAATCGGTGTCAGAGGTCATAGTGTTGGACGTTGTTGTAAATCATAAATGTGGAATTACCACGAATATTTCCCTCATGTATAAAATATCCCACAAGAGCAATGCAATTATCGAAACCTTACAGCGGTAATTGCATTGTATCAAGTCACCATAACAACACATTTGAAACCGTATCGCTAGACGTCAGTGAACAACACAAATAAATGTCAGATAGACTTCAAAAATAGAAAAACATTTCGCGTTCAGGTGAGTACTCCATACAATCTATAGAGTAAAGTAAATGAACAAAAAATAACATTTCCTTGAGAATTTCTTCATTTGTGAAATATTCCAATGAATAACATTCGTGCATAAAAATGACCAGATAATTTTGCATTCAAGCGTGATATCTTATACAAATTGCATTCGGTTATTTTCATATTTTGTAAAAGAGTCCTCGTCCTTCGGACTCGGGCACTTTCGCCAAAATATGAAAATAAACTTGCAATTTTTAGATATCACGCTTTCTTGCAAAATTATCGGTAATTTTTATGAACTCGTGCAATTATAACCGATAAATATATAATAATAATAATAATTTTATTGCTTCTGAACACGTGGTTTACAGCAAGAAGTGTGTAAAATAAATATTTATATATATACACATTTTTGAAGTTGAATCAATCACATAACAATCGACTACAAGTGGATTGTAAAAAAAGAAAAGAATAAAGTAACCATCATTCACCCAATATAAATGAACGTAACCTGAGAATGTTCCAGATATATTCTGATATTTCTTTGGCTATCGGAATAGTTATATTCTCTAAAGCAAGGATAAGTTCATCCAAATTCTGAAGGCATTGTTTATTTCGTTTCATAACAGTGTAAATAGGGCATTCGAAGATGATATGAAATAAGGTTTCGGCACTATTACTATTGCACACAGTGCATATTACATTTGGGTCGATCGAATACACGATTCCTTTCAAAGTGAACATAATTTTAGTTTTTTGTAAATTAACGGTCATCTCATTAGCTGCACAGTATTTTTCGAGAATCTTTAATTTTTTCACTACATCAATTTCTGAGTGGGCAAGAATCACCAAATCATCTGCATATAACAGAGCCAACACGTCATTTCTTGCATCAATGTTTACACCCCGAGCCTGGTTATCATAGAAAAAGGTTTCTATATCCGATATAAATAATGCGAATAAAAGTGTGCTGAGGGGCTCACCTTGAAGAACACGAGTTGTTAATTCGAATAATCTAGAGAGGCCATCAGAACCTTTTATTTGAATAGTTGCATTAGAATACAGCATTTGTATTATCCGACGGATTTTAGCTGATATCCCTATCTTGATCAATTTATCCTGGAGTAAGTTATGGTTAACAGAATCGAAAGCTCTTCTGAAATCAACGAAAATTGCGAATAACTTCCGTTTTCTATGTCTAATATGAAAATTTATTACGGAGCTCAGCGTATATAAACATTGTCTACATACATCCTCGTCCAGGACGAAAACCAGACTGACACTCTGGTAATGCTTTGGAATATATGGGGATTACCACGATAATATGTTGAAAACTGAGGAGTGAATAACAGTTACCTTCTGACGGTATTATAGGACTTCGATTCAGTGAAACGTGATGTCATTAACATCTCGTCTAATGGTTAAACTAACCAGGTTGTGTAATTTCAGGTTATTATCTTAGGAAAAATGATGTCTGTAGCGAAAAAATCTGTAATTCATTATATTTAGAATTTTTTCTTTTTTGGACGAATTCAAGAGTATCTCAAATATGTAGGATTCCATATCACGCTACAAGATTTAATGATCGGTTTGACCATAGTGTTGAACATCATTCGTAACGAGGAATAAGTTTTGAAGCCTTTGGTACACCTTTAAATGAAACCTATTATTCTCAGAGCTCTCTGGACAATGTTATCAACAAGACTGTCAAAGCTCAATTTTGAGTCAAGTATCACTCCCAAGTCTGTCCTTTTGTCTGTGACAGTGAGTTGCTGTTCATTATTCTTGAGATATACTGGGGTGGTGCCCTCCAAGTAAAAATTATTTGATTACATTTTTTCACATTAATGAGAACCTTTATGTTTTGCAAAAAGAGGTGAAGCTGTCAATATCTTTCTGTATCAGATCGTAATCTGTTTGCTCAGTGATAGGGCAGTATGTCATCAGCATATAATGAAATTTTCACGACCTTGAAGCCTTTTTCGACGTCACTAAAAGGTGTTGAAAAGCATTGGTCCCAGATGAGACCCTCTTGGATTTGCAATTATTCTGGGCTATATACTAATATCGTTCTTTGACATATGAGGGGAGTAGTCCCAACAAGCATCCGTGTACCTACTCCAACATTTTTGGGTCTGGTCAGAAGAGTCGGATGGTGAACTTTGTCAAACGCTTTTGAGAAATCACTATACGCGGATTAGGTTGAGACCCCCCTCTCCATGTTATTGAGTGTGTCCTGTGAGTGGGAACCCAAAGTGGTCTGTACAGACCATGCTGTGTGACTGTAATTTATACCTGCAAAGTTTTTTCTTGGTTTTCTTTCATCTTCTAATTATCAATTCTAATTGATTTCTCAACAATTCACTAAATAGCGGGCTGAAATTGAATAGTCTCTTTGTCACCATTCATACACTGTTTTAACATTTTACTATTCCTAGACTCGAGTGCTTAATCAGTCTCAAGATGTGCTTGCAAGGTATATAATACAAGGCTGCTCGAAGCATTCGAGAGTCTAGAAATAGCGAAATGTAGACATAGTAAGAATAGGTTGAAACTTATCAGTTAATCTAACACCAATAAACTGATAGCATTTGCGCTCTGTGCGCGTTTTGATAACAAGATTAACATCTTCAGGAGAAGTAAATTGATACTAAATCGAAAGACGCTAGGGCTAGCCACTTACAAACTTAATGATTTTCAGGTAGTGCAGCCACTACCTGCAAAGGTTTTTGGATCATTGTGGACTTCATCTATTACTACTGCATATTCTGTTACCTAATACTGATTATTCTAATTATTTTCACAATAATAAACTAAAAAGCGGGCTTACAATAGACTCTCACTCATGCATTGATAGCCTATTGTTTCATGTACGTGCTTAATTAGTTTTAGATGGCTTTCACCAATTTTGTGATCATTGTCTACAGCCTGTTGGGCGACACTGGATTTTCCTACCCTCCTGTATCTCATGTGTGCAAAGTGCTCCTTGGAACGAATTTTTTTAGCTCGCCGGCTCTGGCCAACGTATTTATAATTCAATCACTCTATTGAAAGGACATTCTCACTACAACAGGGAATATGTCATCACTATCTGATCCAGACCCTAGGAAAGTAACTGAGTTCTTCTCCAGCATCTGTCTCAGACCCACACATGAACAGATTCGCTATAAATGGAGACAATGGGTTAGCCATTGCCTTTTCTTCGTGCTGGGCATAATAGGAACCATTATATTGAAAACAATTTCGATCCATGTTAAGCTTAGTGATTTGAATGTATTCTCCAACAGTCTCATTTGCCAAGTTGTTCGATTTCAGGTGATCCTTCAAACACTCCAGAACTTGTGGTATCGGGACTCATGGGGAAATAAAGAACTTACATCGAATGATACCAATACTTCGTCCTCTTCTAATTCAATGTCTTTTATTTTTCTGAGAATTCTTGTGATTTTTTAAGACTCGCATCGGTTGAATCGATAGGAAGACGTTCAAATCTTTCGTCATCCATTTATCAATTATACATGAAGGCGAATTCAAAGCTGAGACTATTGGTCGCATCGATTTACCAGGTTTGTATAATTTTGATAAAATCCTACTGTCCCAAAGCTTTGGTTTATTAGTGAGAAATTAATTAGAATGATCAGTAGTACCAGATAAAGTCCATATCGGACCAAAAAAAATTGCAGATAGTGGCTCGACTAGCTGAAAATCGTCAAGTATATAAATGGCTACCCTATTTTTTTTAGATTTGGCATAAATTCTCTTCTCAAGATGCTTACCTTGTTTGGTGTCGGTCTCTACTAAAAGTTTCGACTTTCACACCAAAAGTTTCAATCTAATCGTTTGTCAAGCATGAATGGTGAAGAAAGGCCTATGCCTTTCAGCCCGCTTTTTCAGTTTATTGTTGAGAAACTACTTGAAACAATTAGGAGTTGATAGACGCGAAGCCCGTATCGGAAAAAAACCTTTGCAGGTATTTAACATTTTCACAGATCTTGTCGAAGGTAAATCATATCAGTTTGGTATTAGGGTAATTGCATGATCTCTACAAAAAACGCGCTGATAATTTTGAATAATCATTTCTCTTTTGTTGATATTGAAGTAATTTCTGCAGCACCTGTTGACTTACATAGATAACAACCAAAATGAGAATATTACTTATTGATGAGGTAGTGTCGAATAATCCTGATTTATAAGGATACACTACAAGATAAGAAAAAAGTAAACAATGAAAGCCAGTCCTTGTTGAATCAATTCAGAATCGTCAAGATACAACTATGAATTCGCTTGTGCTTGTTACAATTTTGGCACTTGTTCATGGTGTTATTAAGACAAATGCATTTCAAATTTCTTTCATTCCCACGGCTGTAACGGTTCATATGGATGAAAATGTCACAGTAGAATATACAATCTCGGATTTATATCCAGAAGAAGGTCTGTATCAATGCTATTTTGTTGTATCACACAGTAAAAATTGTACTCCTTTCTTTTGGAAAGTGTCTCTCCGAATTGTGTTAAAATTTGTGTAATGAACCGAAATAAATTTCTGTTTTAGGAAAAGTATTTGAACCTAATCTATATAGTGAAAATAATAATATTGCCTCCTTAGAAAATGAAACACTTTTTCTGAACGCACTCGAGAATCAAAATGGATCGTTTTCAGTGAAGGGAATATTTTTAGGTAATTTTGAACAGTATTAAGTTCCTCCAGTCATCAACTATATAGCCTTTGGGGAGGTCTTCAATATTCAATCTTCAGGTTTTGATGGGATACTATGTTTTTCAGGTAGAACCTTGATTTCCTGTAAAAATCAACAAACAAATGGAACACTGCTGTCACAAATGGAAGTGATAGTACTCCGCAATGAAAGAATGGTCGATACTTGTTTTATTGTGTCTGTGTCTATTTTAGTAAGTCTGATATACATTAACTTTGGATGTGCGATGAACTGGGGGGATCTCAGACATATTTTGGAAAAACCCATAGGCCCAACCATTGGATTTTGTGGGCAGTTTGTATTCATGCCACTGGTGAGTTTCTTCAGATACATATAAATATGAAACTGTTGATGGAAAATGACAAACCTGCAATAGACTTAACAAACACTGATTCAAATTAGAGTTGGCACCATTGGCAAATTGCAGTGTTTTTTCTAGTATATAATGAATTGTAGGACATTTTTTGTAAATATAAAATAAGGAACTCATGATTTTCAATATAAATGATACATGTAATACATTGATTTTATTCATTCAATAGAGCTGATGTTCATCTTCTGCTATCTTTCGCGAATCTTTCATTTCCTACTTCAGTTAAAAAATATTCTTTTGATTTCGTGATAGAAATATCATATACCCTGAAAAAATATAACAGACCTTTACATTAAAAAAGATTTCGCAAGAAAAGTATGATGTTATCATCGTAAAAGTCGCTATTGGATTTGTTGTGAAACTTTGTTGGCAGTGGCATGATACCTATTTTTATAAAAAATATTGAATCTTTTTAGTAGTGATCAATTACTCTAACACCAAACTGATATTTTTGCACCTTTGTTATCGAAACGCTCGTCGAGTGCAAAAATATCGGTTTGGTGTTAGTGTAATATATAATTGATCTCTCCAAAAAATTTACTTTTACACCGAGAGGTTCAAATCTCATCGTTTTTAAAAAATATTAATGACAATATCTAATTCTCAGATCTGAAAGCAGCTATTGCATAAGGCCTATTGTGGGTAAAACAGGGAAAAAATACAACAGTTGAGCAGTTACATCTGTAACTATGAGAACAGAACTTCACCTTTTCATGCCCCTAATTATTGCAAACTGAAGATGAAAACTTTCGTTTGTTTTAGTTACAGTTATAAAAAGTTTTAAATATTATTAGATACCAGTAATTATAGTTTGCATTTGGCTCTTGAGTGAAAATGAATTTCTAATATATATTCCGATTCAATTTTACAGCTCTCCTATGGACTAGGTCAACTGCTGTTTCCCAATGACCCAGCAATGCAACTGGGGATGTTTTTCACGGGGGTCTCTCCGGGAGGAGGATCTTCGAATCTCTGGACCCTACTGCTAGGGGGGAACATAAATCTGTCCATAGCTATGTCTGCTGTTAGCACATTCGCAGCTTTTTTTATGATGCCAGCTTGGATTTTCACTTTGGGTCGAGTACTTTTCAGAAGCGGGAATCTGGCAGTCCCGTACACGCAAATTTTTAGCTACGTCGTCGCTTTGATAGTCCCACTTGGTGTTGGATACCTAATTCAGAGGTACTTGAAGAAGGTCGCCCATTACTTGGTCGGAATAATGAAGATGCTGTCGATTTGTTTGCTTTTGTTCATTATTATATTTGCGACTGGTGTTAATCTGTGGCTATTCGAGATTTTCTCTTGGAAGGTGAGAATTCATTTATTCATTTTTCGAGTTTCTTCTGACAATTATGAATCATATTTTCTATATCATTGTAGTTTTCACAAAGCTTTTGAAAAAGTTGCGAAATGTAGTCGATCATTGAAGAATGAAAAAATATACATTATTAATGTGCTTTTAAACAGTTGGTACGATACTTTTCCCACAGCCGGCATGAAGTGCTTCAAAGGTGCATAAATACAATAATATATATTTGATTTCGACGACCTCTAAAAAATTGTTTACGAAAATGACAAAAGAGAAAGTTGTTCAGTTTTCATGCTTCATTCATCTCCATGAATTTCAGCTCTCTATACTGCCATTTTGAATATAATTCATTTTATTATTTATTTATTTTTTTTGGAAAAAATGTCAAACTTGAGAGGGCTAGCATAGAACGTGACAAACAACTGACGTGGGGCTCATTTTTGCACCAATTCACCACGAAACGACTAACTGCAAAGTCAAACTTTGGTCATATTCATAAAGCTCTCTCACCTGAGATGACACGAATATTTCTGGTGTTATTTTCCTTATCTTTCCTCTTTGATAGATACATCCTGGATATGTCGCTCAAGTTGTTTAGATTTTCCTTATTCTTGTTGTAAATCCTGGCTTGTTCACACAATTGCTTGGGTGAGATTCTGAGGGATTTTTCAAAAACCAGGAAATCTGTTGAGGGCAATTGCCAAGGATTTTTTTTTGATTTGCAAGTGTACAAAAATAATCTTTGATTTTTAGATAGTTGTTGCTGGTATGGCAGTGCCATTGCTGGGATACCTCTCTGGTTTTCTAATGTCAAAATTATTGAGGCAACCTCAGCAAGACTGTACAGCTATTGCCATAGAAATTGGAATACAAAATACAGGAATAGCGATATTTTTGCTCAGATTCTCTTTGCCACAACCAGAGGAAGATCTGACAGCTGGTAAGAGGATAATTCGAGAGTAACATTGCAAACTGGAGAATATTCCATTTGATTTCAGTTGTTCCAGTATCCATTAGCATTTTCGCACCACTGCCCCTTATACTTGTTTTCATTTTCAACAAAATGTGGGCTAGGTGAGTATAAACATAATAAAAATGGTCAAAGCGAATATTGATTTTTCAGATTTTCCGAGTCTAGGAACTCTTCCACAAATGATTCACGATCAGTTAGTACACTCAAGATATGAAATGAGAAGTTCGAATGCAGAGATATCACATATTCAACACCTGTTGAACATAATCTTTCCAAAAGTGAAGCAGACGGGAATAGAATCAGCCAAGTGTGACTTCGGCAGTTGGATGTTTTTCTCTAATGAAGTCGATCATTTCTGATAGAAATTCTGATAGTACTGTCGAAAGAATCATTGTTAGGTGATAAATAAAGGCAGCATGTCAAAATCCTTCGGTTCTATCCCTTCCTCGCGTTTGAAACGAAAGCGAGAATATAGAGCTCATAACCTATGCAACGCATATGTACTTTGTTCGTAGATGAATTTTCCTGAGTTTTAGTTAGAATGAAAATGTCAGGTTTTTCTGTTTGCAGATAGGGATGCACATGATTGATATTTTTAATCATCCCACGAATTTTACAATTATCGATTCTCATTACTTTCGATGAAGGATCCTCCCCAAGTACCTTCCACCCTGAAATCCGATTGGGGAGGTATTTCACTTCCAGAGTTTTTTACTCTGGGAGAAATCATCATCGTTTTTCAAATTGAATAATTGGGAAAAACCGTAAATGTCACCACATACTGAAACGTGAATTATAATTTCACAGTATAAACGTCTAGATTGGAACCTTTGGTGTAAAAGTTGAAGAAGAAAAATGATATTAATGAGTATCAATTTTCTTCTCCTGAAGATGCTAACCTTGTTAGCGAAACGCTCGTCGAGTGAAAAAAATATCAGTTTGATGTTAGGGTACCTAATTGATCTCTGAGAAAAGTTTTCAATTTCACAGCATATTTGATATGGTGGTATCTCACCGGGCGATAATAAAGACCATCTTCTACCTAAGGTTATTCTTTTAGTCGCCTTTTACGACAACTGGCAGAATGTAATGAAAATACCTTAGGATGTTTATGTGATAGACAAACTGTCAGAACCACTTCTGATCTTATCCTATTACCTATATAACAGTTAAAACACGATTCAGTCGGAGAAGATCAAGGTCTTTTTCAGAAAAATGAGACAGGCAGTGCAGTATCTTGCCCCAGAAAACTAACAGTCATTGCGCTAAGAAATATATTCAAAATCATTGTAGCTGGTAATTTTGAATAATTATTTCCCCTTGATTGATATTGAAGTCATTGCTGCAGCACCTGTTAACTTAGGTACATAGATAACAAAAAAAACTGAATTTATATGACTCATTGATGAGGTAGTGTCGAATAATCCTGATTTATAGGGATCCATTATTCAACTTTAAGATAAGAAAAAAGTAAACAAAAGCCAGTGCTTGTTCACTGAAGCCACCTTATTCACTGAGATGAGTTAATTCAGAAACGTCAGGATACAGCTATGAATTCGCTTGTGCTTTTTACACTTTTTGCACTTGTTCATAGTGTCATTAATACAAATGCATCTCAAATTTCTTTTATTCCCAGAGCTGTAACTGTTCATATGGATAAAAGTGTCACAGTAGAATATTTAATCTCGGATTCATTTCCAGAAGAAGGTCTGTATCAATGCTATTTTGGTGTATCACACAGTCAAAATTGTATTCCTCATATTTCATTATAGAAAATCGTGTAGAATCGTTTGTAGAATGAACCGAAATTAATTTTTGTTCCAGGAAAAGGATATGAACTTACTCTATATAGTGAAAATAACAAGATTGCCTCCTTAGAAAATGAAACACTTTTTCTGAATCCACGCGAGAATCAAAATGGATCGTTTTTGGTGAAGGGAATATTTTTGGGTAATTTTAAACGAACAGTATTGAGTTCCTCCAGTCATCAACAATAGCCATTGGGGAGGTCTTCAATATTCAATCTTTAGGTTTTGATGGGATACCATGTTTTTCAGGTAGAACCTCGATTTCCTGTAAAAATCAGCAAACAAACGGAACACTGCTGTCACAAATGGAAGTGACAGTACTCCGCAATGAAAGATTGATCGATACCTTTTTCACTGTGTCTGTGGCTACTTTAGTAAGTGTGATATACATCAATTTTGGATGTGCGATAAACTGGGGTGATCTCAGACATATTTTGAAAAAACCCATAGGCCCAACTATTGGTTTTTGTGGGCAGTTTGTATTCATGCCACTGGTGAGTTTCTTCTGATACATATAAATGAAACTGTTAATGTAAAATGACAAACCTACAATCGACTTATTCAACACTATTTCCTCCAAGAAAAATGAAGAAGAATATGGTCCTTTTGACTTTTGAGAGAAGTACTTATATAGTTGTATAATGGAAATGTTTTTTTCTGATCCAATGTTTTTTCTGGTATATAATTGAGTAAAGAACAATTTTTGTAATTAAAAAAAGGAACTCATGAATATAAATGATACATGTAATATATTGATTATTCATTCAATAGAGCTGGAGTTCATCTTCTGCTACCCCTTGTAACTCTCTCATTTTCTCCTTCACCAATTTTTTTTTTTTATATCGTGACAGGTATATCATATTCTCTGAAAATAATAGGTATAATAAGGCTCTTCATAAAAAAATATTTCACAAGAAGAGTTTGTGATGTTATTATCATAAAAAACGCTTTAAGATTTTTTTGGAAACTACGCATTTCAATGAATTATATATTCATCGAGACTGAATGAATACACATGTTAGCAGTCGCATGACACCAATTTATGTAAAAAATAACGACAATATCTTTTCTTCAGATCTGAAAGCAGCTATTGCACTAGGCTTATTGTGGTTAAAACAGGGAGAAATACGATATATAGTGGGAGTATTTTAAACAAATGAGACAACAGTTGAGCAGTTACGCATCTGTAACTGTGGGAACAGAACTTGATCGTGTTTTCATGACCCTAATTATTGCAAAATGATGACGAAAACTCCCGTTTGCTTTGGTTATAATAATAAAAACTTTTAATTAATTATTATTAGATACCAATAATTATAGTTTGCATCGGCTTTTGTATGAAAATAAATTTATAATTTAATTTTACAGCTTTCCTATGGATTAGGTCAACTGCTGTTTCCCAATGACCCAGCAATGCAGCTAGGGATGTTTTTTACGGGGGTTTCTCCAGGGGGAGGAGCTTCAAATCTCTGGACCTTACTGCTAGGGGGGAACATAAATCTATCCATAGCTATGTCTGCTGTTAGCACATTTGCAGCTTTTTTTATGATGCCAGCTTGGATTTTTACTTTGGGTCGAGTGCTTTTCAGAAGCGGGAATCTGGCAGTCCCGTACACGCAAATTTTTAGCTACGTCGTCGCTTTGATAGTCCCACTTGGTGTTGGATACCTAATTCAGAGGTACTTGAAGAAGGTCGCCCATTACTTGGTCAAAATAATGAAGATAGTGTCGATTTGTTTGCTCTTGTTCATCATTATATTTGCAACTGGTGTTAATCTGTGGCTATTCGAGATTTTTTCTTGGAAGGTGAGACTCAGTTATTTATTTTTCGATATTCTTCTGACAAACATGAACAATATATTTCCTATGTTATTGTAGTTTTCACAAAGCTTTTGAAGAAGTTGCAAAATAAGTCATTGAATATATTTTTATACGGCTTATACGCAAAAAATAAATTTAATGTTTTTTTTCACTGTTAATACGACACTTCACGGCCGGCATAACGTGCTTTAAATACGATAATTTAAATATGTTTTCAACAAACTCTTTATCCAAATATGACTCTCTAACCAAGCTCACTATTTTCAGTCACATATGAGTATGAAAATATCATTCCATTACGAATATGTAAAAAATAGCATTCGTAACATTCCGTGATCGTCCCATAATACATTATTTTCATACAATACAATAATGAACTTTTCGTAAATGTTATTCCTCGTTTGCCTAACAACCACTAGATTCATGGTCTTGTTGTTTGTCAAAAAATTCTTCTTTGTGCAGTTTATCTAATTTGATAGGAATTTACCTCGGATTTATATTATGAGAAATAAAAAAGTACGGGATAATGGATTAGACGAGAATTACGTAAGCATCGAATTGGAAAAAGTAGAAGAACTTTGCAAAAACATTTCTAGAGCTGCCTTAATTATTTTTCCAACAAGCATATATAGTTCCCGTATTTATCAAAATTGCGAACTTTGGATGATGTTTCGTCTAAATCTGTAGAGCGGTAGTTTTGAAAAATTGTATAAATTCGAAATGGCAGCATAGGAGAGCCGAAATTCAGTGAAGATGTATAGAATTTCAAACTGGACTTTTTTTTTGTCATTTTCGAAAATTTTTGGTGGAAAGACGATTTAATTTGATTTTCTTTTGGGAAAAAGTCAAATTTGACAGGGCTAGTACAGTACATGACATACAGCTGACGTGGGGCTCATTTTTGCTTCGACTGTCCATGAAACAACTAGCTGCAAAGTGACACTTCGGTTATAATCATTGTAAAAAATTTTCCATATAAGTATGTATCAGTCGGTATCAGTGAATAATTCCTGTACCTACAGAACAGTTTTTTCAAGTTAACTTTTGAATGTATTCATAAAGCTCTCTCACCTGAGATGACTTGCATATTCGGCTGGTATTGTACTTATTTTTCCTCTAAAATATTTACTTTCTGGATATTACGCTCAAGTTGTTTGGATTTTACTTATTCACATTGTAAGTTCTGGCTTGTTCACACAATTGCTTGGGTGAGATTCTGAGACTTTTTGATTTGCAAATATACAAAAATAATCATAAATGTTCAGATAGTTGTTGCTGGTATGGCAGTGCCATGGCTGGGATATCTTTCTGGTTTTCTAATTTCGAAATTATTGAGGCAACCTCAACAAGACTGTACAGCTATTGCCATTGAAATTGGGATACAAAATACAGGAATAGCGATATTTTTGCTCAGATTCTCTTTGCCACAACCTGAGGCAGATCTGACAGCTGGTAAGAGGATAATTCGAGAGTAACATTGCAAACTGGAGAGTATTCCATTTGATTTCAGTTGTTCCAGTATCCATTGCAATTCTCACACCACTGCCTCTTATACTTCTCTTCATTTTCAACAAAATGTGGGCTAGGTGAGTATGAACACAATCAAAATGGTCATAATGCTAATATGGATTTTTCAGATTTGCCCAGTCTAGAAAATCTTCCACAAATGATTTGCAATCAGTAAGTACACTCAAGATATGAGAAGTTATAAAGCAGAGAAACCACATATTCAACACCTGTTGAACATGCTTTCAAAAGTGAAGCACATGTGAACAGAATACATCTTTGATAGGATGCAGAGTAAGACCAAATATCAGGCGCGTATACATAGGGGAATAAAGGGGTAATTACCCCCCCATGATCAGTAGGTCACATAACATATTACAATATATATATATTAAAAAATATAGGGAAATATCAAAAATTATAATAAATGAATGAAAAATCAATCACAATTTTATTTCACCTTTACTCCCTGTAACCCTGTAAAATCGTAGAATCCAGTAAATAAATTCAAAATTATTTTCAAAATTATAGAATATCTCAGAGGATTATTTAGTCTCTATTATTTCGGGAGAAATTGATAAACCTAAATTTAAATTTATTATTTAATTTTTCTGTTGTGTTCAATAAGTATATACTTTTGATTCTACTCATATTGATATTTGGTATGATAAATACATGAACGAATATCATTATAACGGTTTATTTTTACTTACGTTGACAAGGCAAATGTTAGTTATCTCTAAAGTCTGAAGATTATTTTAATCGAAAATTATTGTTTTCTATACTTCCCGATTTTATTTATGAAAAAAATTAAGATTAAACAAATCTGACGTTTTTATCCCACAATTTCCTAATAATTTAAGTCATTGTGAAAGGTAAGTTTGTCATTAATAATTTTCTCAGTAATTACCCCCCTATGAACTTGAGCTGTATACGTGCCTGCCAACTATTGTTGTGGGGTTTTTGAATAAAACAAATTATATAATGGAATGAAATTTATATTTTGTGTAAATGCTTCGTTGGGTACAATCAATATTATCGTTTCATAAACAAAATATCACAATTAGTAGTACACAATTTTGCACTGTAAAATGAATCAAATCTAAAACAAATCATTCAAATAAATATGACTATGTCAACTATATATAATGATGCTAAGCTATTACTATCTACTCGGTATGTATAAAATTCTATGAAATAAATAAAATATACAGTAGTTTCAAATTTTGTAAGCTCTCGAAATCCATGTAAAAATTTTTGCTAAAATATATTTTCAAAACAATCAGGATATAAGGCTCATTTTCTCTACAACAAACAAACAAAAATGACTAATTCAAAATCCTATTAGTTGAATTTTATATATTTTTCAAAAGCAAAGAAGTTCCATTCTCTTTAATTAAATCGTTGGTATTTTTCTGTACCAATTTCTGGTAAATAGACTGTAGGGGAACATGAAGAAGTTCTATCACCTTCAAATATTCTTTTTCTGAAAAAAATGTATTAAATCCTTGAAAAATGGTTTCTTAGGGGCCGTTCATAAAATACGTCACACTAAAATCAGCTTTTTTTGACCCCCTCCCCCCCATTGTCACGCTGTGTCACACTTTTTGTGACCCCCCCTAGAAATATTTCGTCACAAAAACTAAGACCCCCCCCCTTGCCGAGTATGATAAATTCTAAATGATAGTTCATAAATTCTGAAACAGTGTACTGTAACAAGATCAATTCGCATTCTCAATTGAAAATTCATTCGCAAAGATGGAGTCACTATAGATTTGATTAAAAAATCTGACGAGTTTAGGAATTCGTTAGAAGATGTCGCACATGTAGATTTTTACCAAAATCTACTGAAGATTTCTTTCATAACAAAATTTTTCAATTTTCGTCAGAAATCTACTAAAAAAGTAGATTTCTACCAAAAGTGGTCACGCTGGCTAGCGCTCATGTCAAAAAATAATAAACGGCGATCGTCACGTTGCCGTATACCCCCCGTCCCCCCTTGTCACATCTTGTCACACTCAGCCAATCCCCTCCCCCCCCCTTGTATGCGAACGTATTTTATGAACGGCCCCTTATCGAAATATAAAGGGAACATGAAATAGAGGAATTCCATGAGATCATGAGAGAAGACAAATCGAAAAAATTCACAAACACCTTGTGTTATTCCTATATATATACATATATATATATAATTGTATTTTTTATATAAGTAAAAATCTGCCTGTGGCAATTGTCATGATAGAAGGCAAACCTTGAAAAATAAATCAATAACTCACCGTTTTCTGCTGTCACCACTCCATGCCTTATTAGAAAATCAAGGGCAACAGGTGTGCTAGTGGTTTTGAAATCTTCTGCCAAAATTTTGTCCAAACATTGACAGGCTGGGACTAGCTCAAAAGTTTCTACCTCCCCATCTGCATTCTCAGGAACAAAATCAGCAGGAAGTTCAAGGTCAAACACAAATTCAGTATTTGGGAAGAGGCCTCTTTCTGATTCGAAGAAGAAGCTGAAATGATTGATGTGCTGAATATTTATTTGAGATTGTATGTTTTCATTGAGTAATCAGCTCAACTAGTAATCAGTAACAGAATGGGACACTGTCTGAATTGTTTCAATAATAGTTTCAAATAAAAAAATAGGAAACCATTTTAACATATATCACAACTATTCATCACCAATATTGTCTTCAATTTCCGTGCAAAAGGCCCAATAGATATGAACATATAACTTACGAAACACAACCAGCACTGCATAAATTCTTCAAAAGGTCTGCTGGTACTGAAGCCTCTTCTTCAGCTTCCTTATACGCTGTTTCCAAGATTCCATGACCAACAGACAAACCTCCTCCAACCATGTTATCCCATTTTCCTACAATGATTTTATCCATAAACTAAGGAGACTGTTTACTGATAGATGTTATTGATTTATTTTCTGATACATTACATATGTTAAAATCAATATTGAATTCCTTGAACAGAAACATGCGAAGTGAATGTTATAAAAAATGATCAATCAAAACTTCATTGCAGACAGTATTATCGGTATGTACTTATATTTATATGAATAGGCAGATTGCACTACCTGTGTGACAATAAAAAGTAAACAAACTCCCGAGTAAATATATTGGATTGATAACTGATAATCTCGATCATTGTTGAATCATGGATTAAAACATCATTAGGTGATAGTAGAAAAAATTCACAGGAAGTTCTCTCGAGTGTAAATTGAGTGTACCTGAATTGACTATCAAATTCTCAGATTTGGACAAAACTATTTACCATCTGAAATTGTTTTACTTTATGAAGGCCAACTTTTCAACTGCAATATGTGGAGTAATTTATTTGGGTGAAAAAACTTTAAATATGTTTTTTAGCAAAAATCTAATTATCACACAAAAATATTCAATACTTTTTTTGTTATTGATAAACTTGAGTCTTTCAAAAGAATTCTTTCAGCCTTCTCAATTCTAAGGTTTTCCTATTTTTTTTATTTTGGAAAAAACCTACCAGGCCATGTTTGCTTTGTTGGTGAACGTTTTTGAAACCAAAGACACAAGCCTTTCACAGGGTGTCTCACATATCCATTTATGTCCACTCCATAGTTCCTTATTCCGAATAGACAGGTGGCTGACCTATCCATTTTCAACAGACTTTTGGAATTGAATTCGGTCTTCACTTCATAACACTGAAAAATTTGAAATGAAATGCCAATTGATGCTTTGAGCAATGTGAAAATAAAACATACAGAAATAATTAAATGCCGGTGATGAGGAAATATTTGATGAAAAAATACATAAATATAGTATACACAAGTGAAGTATTTGAAAAAACATTTATTACTGGGTTCTCACATAAAGAAAATTGTGTGCTACTGTGATGGTGAAAACCAAGACGTAGTAGAACTGAAAGGTAGATAAAGCATCTACATATAGCTCATAAAAGCAGGAAATGTGGTAAAGAATAATGAGACAATTAAGCAATTATCATTAGTAACAAATTTCAACCATTCAAATTTTGCACTGATGGTGGAAATATACAATTAAAATAAATTCCTATAGAAATTTTCAATATTCAACCTGATAATGACAGTCATCAACATCAAGGCCCTGAATAATAAAGATACCAAGACGTACCATGATGAAAAATGTTTTATTCAATACTGGCATATTACCAGACATGGGGTTGATACAATCAATGACCAAATTATACACATATTTATTATCTCTGAAATATTACCTGTCTCACAGAAGTGGCCTCATTCAGATCAGTTAATAAATGGATAAATTGGGTACTTACCTCATCTCTCCAACCTTTCAAAGCAATAAAGACATTTTGAGCTCTCAATTCCCTTAAAACCTTGTCTACATGGCTACTTCTCTCTTCATAATCTCTAAAAGCAGGATTGAGCTCCACAGAGCCTGATGATACTAAAAAAACCTTGAAAAAAATTGGCATAAGAACATTTTCAAATATCGAGAAAACTTGATTACCTCTGGATATCTGAGTAGTTGTTGCATAACATCTGGTCTGACAAGACCCACTTGAAAGCCTTCCACTAGAAAAGGTTTGCATTCTGAAGACTTTAAGCCTGAAAGAAAATTTTGTATGGGTGTATCACAAAAGATCAATATAGCAGCCATTCAAGGTTTACACTATGATTATCAATGATTTTATGAATGAATAATATTAAGGAAAATGTTATTCATCTTCATAAAACTCATATATTTACCTGACACATAAAAAGAATTGAATTTTTGCGCAAATTTGAATAAGCGAGACATTTCTGTTTTCGCCTCGTATGACATATCACGTACTGATCGTGACAGATGCGAAGCTGCTCGATTAAATTTTGAAGTTTATTGGTTTCACAGCAGCAACGTTTTCTATTTTGGTTGGTATCTTTAGGCATGTTTTATTGAAAGAACATTTGAATATAATACGTCAGTACCACTTGTACTGCGATTGGCAGTCTTATCGTCTCCCTTTCTACGCAGACACACAGGAATTTCAAATCTGTGACGCATATACGCTTTGTTCTTTACGACGAAAGCGCAGACAGTTATGAGGCGCCGTTTGAGTCAGAAGTATTTTTGCAAATATATGTAATTTCATGTCAATATATTTATTAACTTTGGCAATATTTTCATTTTGTGTTCCGATATATTTATTTTCTACCGAACATAATATATTTACGTTTTGAGTCTCACAAATATATAAAAATGAGAATTCCCATATATTTATGAATTCGATCTATTTTACGTCGCCAAGAGATGGCGCACTGGCGGCATTTTGTTCACGGTCGAGTATATGGCAACATGGCGAAGTCATTATTCATAAAACAATAGATGGCGACTCAGGCAGTTGTCATGTCAATAATAGTTCAAATGTCGAGGAAGTTGTCGCTGTAGTTTCGCGTCCGCCTGTGGGTCGAAAGGTCCCAGGATCCTTCACAAAAAACTAATTTCGCGATTTGACAAGTATCTGGAGTGCCTAATATGAACTATTAATATTATTAACATTGAGATGACAACTGCCTGAGTCATTGCCATCTATTAGCCATTCTATGTACTAACGACTTCCCCATGTTGCCATGTATTCGACCGTGACAAAATACCACCGGTCCGCCATCTCTTGACGACGTAATAGATCGAATTTATAAATATATGGGAATCTCATTTTTATATATTTGTGACACTCAAAACGTAAATATATTATGTTCGGTAGAAAATAAATATATCGGAACACAAAATAAAAATATTGCTAAAGTTAATGAATATATTGACATGAAATTACATATATTTGCAAAAACACTTTTGACCCAAACGGCGCCTCATAGACAGTGGTCATCCTCATATTTGGTGAATCCGGATTATCAAATTAGAGTTGTGACCAGTGCTGCCAGATCGTCGACACAAATATCGGTAGATTGACTCGCTAATTTTCGGTAGATTGACTCGCTAATTTTCGGTAGATTTCGAAAAAATTCGGTAGATTGATCTTATTTCACAATTTTTTTAGTAAATTTCTATTTAATAGTTCTAGTTTGAAATGAAAATCGATAGATTAATTAGAAAGTCATTTATTCAAACAAATGTAATAAAAATAAATAAATATGGGTACAAAAAATCAACATTTCCCAAAACAAAATGAATCTTCATGCAACAAAGTCATTTATTAAAATCATGATGTTTCGTGGGAATCCCTTCACATTTCGTCTGGGAATCCCCGTTATCATACATCGTTCGACTGTTATAATAGTTAGATCGGCATTGCCGTATAAGTTTTATTAAATTCATCATAGGGGCATAATATAATATTTAATTATGTTGTAACTACCACTTTCTACAGATAACTACATAGGTACCTAAATTTTATAATTGGACTAAATTATTATAATTTTCAATAATACTAGCATTCTTCGAATTTTTCCGTAGAAATAGGTTGTAAATCGGTAGACCGGTAGATTCAATTGAAAATCGGTAGATCTACCGAAAAATCGGTAGATCTGGCAGCACTAGTTGTGACTGTTGTGAGGCTTTGAAAAAATGCCTTAGTGGTTTTCCACTGCTGGGGACATTGAGAATTATTTGGTTGGTATTGTAAATTGTAATTTTAATATTTTAACAACTAATTTTTTGACAACTCTGTGGTTGTGACGTGTAAATCTTGAAAAATATAATTATATTTTCAAATTATCTATTTGAATAATTAGGCCTGTAACTCAAAATGAGCGCCTTCAAAAGAGATAAAAAAGAGGAAGAAGATGGTATGTATCATCAATCCGAACGTATTCGATGGTATTAAAATATAGGTTACAGGAGGTGGCAATCCATTTCAAAACGTCGAGAAAACTACTGTATTACAAGAAGCAAGAGTCTTCAATGAAACATCTGTCAACCCGAGAAAATGTACACCAATCCTCACCAAGCTTTTATATTTATTGAACCAGGGTGAATCCTTGAGTGTTCGAGAAGCCACAGATGTGTTTTTTGCCATGACGAAGTTGTTTCAATCAAAAGATGTTATTCTCAGGCGTATGGTGTACTTGGGAATCAAAGAACTCAGCTCAGTTGCAGATGATGTCATAATTGTTACATCCAGCCTTACCAAGGATATGACTGGATTATCAGGAAAGGAGGACATGTATAGAGCTGCTGCAATTAGAGCTCTGTGCAGCATAACTGATTCAACAATGCTTCAAGCTATTGAACGATATATGAAACAGGCAATAGTTGATAGGAACCCTGCAGTAAGTTCTGCAGCTCTTGTGAGTTCACTGCATATGACTAAACTGGCCCCAGAGGTTGTCAAAAGATGGGTTAATGAAGCCCAAGAAGCTGTCAATAGTGATAAGTATGTATCTGAGAAGCTTGAGATTAAAGGCATAAATATATCTTTTTATTTTTAAGCATTATGGTTCAATATCATGCTCTAGGCCTGTTATATCATATAAGAAAAACCGATCGGTTAGCTGTTACAAAATTGATTGCAAAATTGAAAAAGATGTCTCTCAAATCACCTTATGCTGTTTGTATGTTGGTAAGTTTTTTGATTGAGCAAAATGGAAATTGTACTTATTCAGAATGCACTAAGCTGATCTAAATGTTTTTTTCTAGATTCGTTTAACTGCAAAACTTATAGAGGAAGATGATTCTCCACACTTCGAGTTCATTGAGGGCTGTCTGAGGCACAAATCAGAAATGGTCGTGTATGAAGCAGCACATGCTATAGTAAACTTAAAACGCACCACAAGTAGGGAATTGGCGCCGGCTATAAGTGTTCTTCAACTTTTCTGTGGTTCTCCCAAGCCAACAATGAGATTCGCAGCTGTCAGAACACTGAATCAGGTTGCAATTTCTCATCCTGCTGCTGTAACAGCTTGCAATTTAGATCTAGAAAATCTCATCACCGATTCAAATAGGTCCATTGCTACTTTGGCCATAACAACTCTTTTGAAAACAGGTGAGTTAACAGGAGGTGAAGGTGATTTTTTTCACCAACAGTTGAAATTATTTGTAATGATAAAAATATAAAACCTCTATAAGGTTTTATATTTGAATTAATTGATCATGGCATATAATGTAAAATGCCAGAAACATAGAAAGGAGGCCTTACATTAAATATGCTAAGCATGGAAACACTAATTTTGGTCCAGAGTTATTTTATTATTTATCAATGATATAGAAACTGAAAGATACTCATGCATTCTCTTTGTCAAAGTGGATCATAATATAAAAAGAAATATCTTGAGATAAAAATTGGTTAAATGCAAATCTGTTTTCCATCACACTTAATAAATCGTTAGGTATTTTGTGGAATATGTCACAAACAACTCAAGAATTTTGTTTGTTTGAATGAAAATATAAAAAAACATTCAGCAAAATCTCTGTCGAAATGTGTAAATCATTCAGAAATGCAGGCGTTGTGATCTTATTTCCTATCGCGAATAGTAAAACATAGACTGTCACAATTAAAATGTAAGATCAGTCGGGCAACTTAATATACACGATCTGATATTTACACATTGTTCAATAAAATAGGTGGTCATAGGCAAGATAGTGTACAGCTTATCCATCTTGGCACAGAACTAATAAAGTATATGCCCAGCAATCTCTTTGAAGTGTACTAAGATGAAACAACACCTATTATATGTGTTCACTGTGTTGAAATTCATTCCTGGAGGGTGTTTTTTTTTCTTCCTGGTCTACACTACCAGTGTGAAACTGGAAAAGTATCTGAGTTTGTACCAAGATGGATTGGATAAGCTGCACATTAATTACTACACTAGTAATTATTATTATTACTCATTATTAGCAAATAATGCTGTTCATTGTATTCAATCACTTATAAAATATGACACAAAACAAATAATTGATGACTATCACTTGAAATATATTCAATGCATTTTCTTTTGAATGAATTAAATGAATCACAGTTTTTTGACTATGCAAATTATTGAAGGCAAACAGACCAGACTTATACAAAGAGTCACAACCTAAAATATGCTCTCTGTTGGTATAAAAAATTCCTATTCTATTTCTAGTGGCGTGTGTATGAATACTACTTGTGTAGGTCAACTGATCACTCAGATAATTTGGCAACATATTGTTTAATTTTAAAAATACATATTAGCAAATTCAGTGTTATCCTTTGTTTGACAGACATAAGAAACAGTGTTTCCAACATGTATTTTACAGATGTGTTTATTACAACTTAGTATTGCCCTCATAGATCTGTTTTGAATCTTCTGTAGCCTGTCTGTAAGATTTTCATTGCTCACAAAACAGAAAAATGTACTGCAATAGTCAAAGTGGGGTGCTATTATTGGTTTTTGTTAATTTTGCATATTTACTTATTTTATTTTTCAATATATATAAAAGATGAATTTTCGTGGCTATTTTCTTCTGACTATAACTACTGTACGCATAAAGGTTCATTTCTTGATCTAATACCTCTCCCAGATATTTGATGACATTTTTTTCCTTGTGGAAGCCGTATGACCTGTCCTTCACTCCCAGGTCTCCGGAAAGCACTCCAGCCTCTAGGGCTTATTGCGCTTTGCTTCCCTATACTTTGTGACACCCATTCTAACAACTTTGTCCCCTGCACAAGTCTGTGCAGGTTGATTGCTGGGTGTTTGCCATATTCTTCTGGATCCAAAATTGGTTTTCCATATATTTGTTGCCTGTTATGATCCAGAGCCTCACATTCGCAGAGTATGTGTCGAGCTGCCTCTATCCCTTTGTTAAACTGTCTGCAGCTAATGTCGCCATTGTACAGCCCTATCTGATTCAGGTGTCCTTTGCGAGGACAGTGTCCAGTCAACAGCCCTGTTATAACTCTTATCTAATTCCTGTTACACTGAAGCAGGTCTTCAGTCTTTTTCCTCGACGGTCCTTTTATGAAAGTTCTCCCGTGAGACATTATTAATATAAATATTCAATGACAGCTGTTCATCTTGCACTTGTCTTAAACGATATTTGCTACCTATTAACATACATTTTGTCTTATTAACATTTAACTTGAGGCCTTTGTCACATAACCACTCGTTTATGTTTGACAGTTCAGCATTCAAACATTCTTAGATTTCATTAGGTGTCCCAGAACAATACAACATAGTGTCGTCGTCAAACAGTTTTATCTTACACCTTTTTAAATGCATCGCAATGTCATTTATGTACATCGAGAATAGCAGTGGACCCAATACTGATCCTTGAGGGACTCCTCTAATAATAACGTAATATGCTATTGTGTCGCCTGCGAACGATAAACGAAAATACTTTCCAGGCGCCGAATCGTCGGTGGACCGGCTGATGAAACAGATAGCGACGTTCGTCTCGGAAATCAGCGACGAATTCAAGGTGGTCGTCGTGCAAGCGATCCGAGCGCTCGCTCTCAAATTCCCGCGCAAGCACACCGTCCTCATGAACTTCCTGTCGGCCATGCTGCGCGACGAGGGCGGCCTCGAGTACAAGGCGTCCATCGCCGACACCATCATCACCATCATCGAGGACAATCCGGAAGCGAAAGAGACCGGTTTGGCGCACCTCTGCGAATTCATCGAGGACTGCGAACACGTTTCGCTCGCCGTCAGGATCTTGCACCTGCTCGGCAAGGAGGGTCCGAAGACGAAGCAGCCGTCGAGGTGAGGAGCGAATAAATATAACTACTACTTATCTGCCTGGTACCGCGCCGGACATTGAATCGCATCCGGCAGACATGGATCTCCGAATGAAATACTCTTCCCACATAGCACAAAGACATCTTGATGAAAACTTAAAGTTATCTTATTCAAGACATTTATGATATCTTAGGGCCGTTACTTTACGACCCGATTAAATAAAATTCAACAATGATTATATTTCAATCGAGAATTCCAGTGCTTTACTACCCATTAAAAACGAATCATATTCAAAAGTGTTAAATCTAACGGCTTAACAGAGACTCCAGCAAATTAATTCTGATCAATCGGGTTGTTGCAATGTTCTTTGTGTTCTGTGTGATTTGACGCACCAAGTCCTAGCACTAAATCAATTCAAAAACATACGGGAGAGAAAAGAAAAAGGAGTTTTTATTTTTCCAATATCATTAGAAGATATAATAGCTTATATTATTAGAAGATATAAAAGTGATTGAGAATAAAAATACCGATAGTTGCAACCAAAAGGAGAAGCACAGGTACATATTACAAGAATTTTTAAAAACGAAATACTTGTTTTCGTACAACAGGAAGGTACTGTTGGTAGTCCCAACTACCACCAACATGTTGTATCTTCAAGCCATCTCAAAGATTTACGTGTGATATAAAATCCGACCTTTCAAACATATATTTCCGTAACATCTCGATTATATCTTTCTATAGGCGATTCATGCTAAGGAATACGCCCTGTACCGTGTACGAACATAACTAACGCATGGGCCATAGAATCGTTTGTTTACATTATTCGCCATATGATTACTGTTCAATTTAGGTAACAAGATAAGCTTATTATTATTTATTGTACGATTCTCAAAAGGGCACCTACCTAATATTTGTCCTTCCGTTCAAATGAAATTACGGGTTACATTACATCTAATTGAATTATTTACCTAGAAATATTATTATTGTACGATTCTCAAAAGGGTACCTACCTAATAGTTGTCCTTCTGTTCAAATGAAATTACGGGTTACATTACATCTAATTGAATTATTCACCTAGAAATATTATATTGCCTTATTATTCAGGTTAAAAGTAGGTTACCTACATTATTTAAGCTCAGTTGTATTATATATAATTCACTTCTTATTGACATCTCGAGACGAGTAGTCACTTAATAAAGTCCACTTATATCTCTTTATCTGGCATTTGAAATTAAAATATTGGAAGCCTTTGCCCGTGTTTTACTTTCGAGTTTCCTTCAAATCTCAACATAAAGTTCAATTTGTTTAACATAGAAGTGTTTGGTGGTTGCTTGAAGTCGATCATATTCATTGAAAATATGAATCATTATTGTTGTGTACCTCACTGCTCTTCTTGGGCGAAGAAAAATCCGGAAATCAGTTTTCATACCTTCCCAAAAGCAGGAAAACTCAGTGTTATATTCGAAACCAAGTTAGATAACAAAGAGTTGATGGACAGAAGGAAAGTGTGGATTAAAAACTTGAGAATTGGGAAGCCAGTTTCAGAACATATGAGAGTATGTTCTTTACACTTTACTGAATAGAATGGGGGGTTCCGCCCCCATCACTTTTTGTATAAAACTCACTTCGTCCTTATATTATATTTGAAACTTTTCAACTTGAAGTTCTACTTTTAACAATTATATTGTCCAGAATTAAATCGGCAAAATACTCGAACACTATTAACTTATACACAAAGATATAAAAAACAATGCAGAGCCAAGTAAACGAAGTAAACACATTGAAAATTGAAAACTTAAGATAAAATGGAAATAATCAATGCTTTCATATGATGTAAACAAACTGGTATGGCCCATGGAGTAGTTCAAATTTCTACCGTTCTAGCGCGACGTTCTTAATCTCAGTCGCCTATACACCTAAAAGCCATTATTGAAACAACTTTTTTGATTGAATTACAAAAAAAAATAGAATGGATTTTTCAATGACACACGCTAATTAGGTACTCATAACGATTTTATGGAAAATTTGTACTCCATATGTATCTTATCTTCTGGAACCTCAAGATTCAAATCACTAATAGAGCCGTTGTCTGAACTATTTTCTTCAGAGATATGGTCATTAATCATTTCACTATTATGAGGTGAAATAGCCGATTTTATGTTCCGAGAATCGGAACCAGATACAGTTCAGCTGTATGTTTCTTTTTTCCTGCATACAACCCAGATAGCTTAAAGACATCTTGAAGAAATCTCAAAGATATCTTATCCATGACATTTCTGATGTAACTTTTATATCTGTGAAGCGCAGGCGTCTCAAAGATGTACCTATGTTACAAAATCCAACTTTTAAAAGATATCTTTTCCTGATATCTTGAAGATATTTTTTCGTGACATCTTGAATATATCTTCCCATAACATCTGAAAGGTATTATTGAATCATGAAATTTAAGCAAACTCTATGACAACAAATAGCTAATTATTGGAAACTGCAATATTTTTGGAAATTTTGACATTTTTCCATTTTAGTAGTTGACTCCTTTTCAACGAATAGAAATATGTGTTCAAGAAAAGAAAAATGTATTTGGAAGCTGAACAACATTTGACATTATCATTAAATGATTTCCAGAATATTTTAAGAGTTTCTGAAATTATAACACTATTTGTCACCATCCAAAAATATTTATGGTGTAGTGAGTATTCCAATTACATTACACATGCAGTTTAGACTAATTAGTTCTAGATGGAGTTGGGTATATCAGAATGCTGGGCAACAATATTGAGGGTTTTTTTGAGAAATGGGTTTTATATCTGGAGTGTCAACTACTGGATACATGTCAACTCTGGGTATTTTACCCTAGTTCCAAAACCGCCACTTGGAGCTCTACCATCCATGTAAACCTGCCATATTTGTTTGAATTTATTCACGTTGACACCGTGTTTAACCTAGTGTTAAGAAACTTCCTGACAGCTAAGTACTCAACAGCCTACAAATGATTGGTAACATAAACTTATTAAATGGGATTCACCTGTTGGCATAAAAAGGTAGCTGTGGTGAGAAACATGTCAATAGTTCTTGCTAGGACCATTTTGAAGTTGAAAAGCGTTCCGGAACGTTCTGGCTTTTATTTTGGCTGATATAGTTCAGCTATCACACTACAGAATATAAATTGTTAATTGGTATGATTCGACGAGAATGAAGGAAGTTATAGTTACCGGTTCACAATAACCTAACAAGGGATAGAGCAAACCATAATTTCAATTTCAGTTGTTTAATAACATGTTTCGTCAGAGTGGCAAGAGATCCGAATGTAATAGTAACTTCTCCCACTAACAGCCTTTTTTTTTTTCTAAGCTATCAGGTGTGAAAATATCAAAATATGGATAGAGCAAAATTCAAAAATTAATTCTTTAATTTGGTCTTGAAAATGACATAAAATAACGTGACATTTTAATATATCTTTATTGTTGAGATCACGTTGGAACGTTGTACTGTGGTAAATTTTCTTTTTCTATCATATTGCTTTTTTATAGATACATTCGCTTCATCTATAACCGTGTCATCCTGGAGTGCCCATCAGTCAGGGCTGCTGCTGTCTCAGCTATGGCTCAGTTTGGGGCATCTTGCCCAGATTTATTGGAGAATATTCAAGTTTTGTTAGCACGTTGTCAAATGGATTCTGATGACGAAGTTAGAGACCGTGCTACCTACTACAGCAACATTCTGAACAGAAATGACAAAAGCCTCTATAATAATTACATTTTGGAAACATTACAGGTGAATATAAATAATTTATTCATTTTAGAATACATTGGTGATTCAAAGTATTCAATAATGTAATGAAAAAACAGTGTGATAGAACCAAGTAAAAATCTTAGCTGCCTTTTTACTTCACTTATTCTATTGTTTGGAAAACCTTCCCTCACTTGCTCATTCATTATTTATTCTCCATTCAGGTGTCGATTCCATCTCTGGAAAGGTCGCTGAAAGAATACTCCCAAAACATTTCAGATCAGCCGTTCGACATCAAATCAGTCCCACTGGCTGCTGTTCCAAGTAGCGAAGAACGTGAAGTCAAGCACAAAGCTGAGGGTATGCTCATCAGCCAGGGACCTGCAAGGCCTGTTCCTGTTTCGCGTGAAGAAAATTTCGCTGAAAAACTCAGCGTTATTCCGGGCATTCAGGTAAAAGGAATCGAAAAGGTAGTTATTTTGATTTGGATTCTGATAGTTAACGAGTGTTCAATTATTCATTTCTTATTCATTTCATTTATATGTTTATACAGTTTTCTGATAAGAGGCTTTTGGTATAATATGGAAGTCAAAATATCATAATTGTTTCTTCCTTAGTTTTCTGGGTTTCTAAACTACCACAATCTGGAAAAAATAAGAGAAAAGTTGCTGCATCTATTGAAAAACAGTTCCTTTGGGATAGAACAAGTCCAATTAGTCAGCAACTTCTCATATAACTCAAATTTGTCTATGAAAATAAAAATAAGAACTAATATATAAATATATATATATATATATATATATATATATATATATATATATATATATATATATATATATATATATATATATATAGTGAGATGGGTAGTCTCTTGACTGGACTAGTTGAAAAAACCGTCTAAATTTTGATCCTCATGCAATGAAAATTAACCTTGGGGTTGCAGTCATAAATTGAGTTTGGCCTGATATAGTGATACTCTTTATTAAATTGTCGAGCTTTCGAAAATCTTTATTTTCTTTTTAAAGACATCTGAAAAACAGTGTTTATTGTTACATATAACACACAAACATGTTAAAATTGAACTTACTAATGTGAGGTTGGATATAAAACAGCAGATGAAAAATCCTTGTCCATCACAAACAGAAAAAACATTTCTTATCAGAAACATTCACAAAAACTGGAAAACATGTCTACGAAAATATCACTAGGAAGAAATGGAACCATTCATCCATATTACATTTAAGTGCACGAATTTCTACATGTGCAGATGATTAACAGAGCAATTTGGAAAAAAAAAATTCATTTTACATTTTAACACTAACAACTTGTTGAGTGAACAGAGCACATGGCCCAGTGTGAGCACGTAACATGGAACTGCAGGGAAAACAGCACAACAACAGAACCAAATGATGGTTGACAACGTTTTGTCACCAGGTCACCTGTCAATTGCTCCACTATACCGTATCCAAACCAGAGCATGTGTTCCATTCTCAGGGTCGGAATTTATTAACTTTAAGTTACAAGTGGAAAATTTCAGTTTAAGTTTGGACAAATTTGTTTTTGGTGATCAAAATTCAAAATGTTATTATAAATAATACTGAGGTTAGCTATATCAGACCTCTTATTCATCGGATTATGTTGTTTATTGATGTAAACCATCTCCAAAAAGTTTCTTTTGTTGTAACTATCTTCAACTGCTAAAATTTTGGGGTTGCCGAAGTTAATGATATGTATATATATATATGAAAATACTTATTGTTAACGTTTCGGAAAACAAATTTGTTTCCGCTTTAAGAAAGTTTTCAGTAGTTTGGTGGTTTGATCCACTCGATCCAAGTAAGGAAACTCACTGGTGTATTCTTGGGAAAACAATGACTTTTCCACTCATTTTTTGGAGAAACATATTGCCTTCTACTCCAGTCCAGTCGTTGTTACTCCATAATTCACTTCATTCATGTTTTTATGATGAGTTCTGAGTTTTTCATCAATTGAGAGTACGTAGTTTCGGAAAAAATTGAGATTGAAGAGAAAAAATCATATACGTGATTCAGCGAAAAATCACCATTTCTTCGAAATAACTCGAAAAGTATTGAACACATGCAAAATTTCCCAGAGTACAAAATTGAAGGCTATTCTTCTCTGAAAATTTCGGTGTTTCATTTTTTCTGCAGGATGAAAATAGAGTAAGATATGGCCAGTTAAATATTGTGAGGGTTCGCGCAAAGTACCTTTTTTGAGCCCTTTCAGCATGAACCTTTTCAAAAATATAATCTGAAACAAAAAATAATGTGAATGAGCTTATAGCTCTTGAAAAAAGCTACAAAATACTTTTTTGGTGGATTTGATTGCTTGAAGACTAAGCGAGTTATGGGAAAAAAACAAAAACAATTTTTGTAGAAATTAGAGTATGCACATTAGTATATTGAATACACATAGTAACTATATTTAAGGCCTAGTGGAACTATATGTATATTATATTTTTATACATACAGATAGTTCAACTAGGCAACGATTTTTTCCAAAGGGGGGGGAGAAGAGAGGATGAGTTATTCACAATTTTTTTTCATGGAAAAAATAGGATTCAACATTATTTCCTTCATACCTCGGTCAGTTTTGATGCTAGAAACTTTTATAAATAACAAAAATATATGATTTTTGAAGGACTTCAAAAAAGATCCAACCAATTTTCCCCGAAAAATGCATTGGTTTTTGATTATTGTACGTAGAAACTTTCCATTTTGGCGTTTGAAAATACCAATCGACTTTCAACAAGCAATTATTCAGTTTGTAGTGGGTTTGCATACATCACAATTAAACAATCGCCTTTTTTTTCCAAAAGCTATAATTTTGCTCTCCACAGGTTTTTCGATTAGATGCATTATTTTCCAGTTATTCGCGAAAAAGGATCGGAAAACGTGTTTTTTTTGACTGAAAACCGACAATTCCACTCGTGAATAAGTCGAAAAGTATTGCTTTTCAGAAAAAACTTCATTGAACAAAAAACGCGGTTCCGCACTTATTTTCAATGAAAATTTTTTCACCCCCAAGAAGGGGTGGCATCCACCCCCAGGGAGAAAGCAACCCTCGGCACAGGGTAGATTTTGAAAAAGAGTGTATGTAGATCCTGAATCCAAATTTTCATGCGAATCGGTGCTGTATGGGATAAATACACGGGAAAATGGTCATAGAC
Organism: Zygogramma bicolorata; assembly: GCA_032362365.1. Taxonomy (NCBI): domain Eukaryota; kingdom Metazoa; phylum Arthropoda; class Insecta; order Coleoptera; family Chrysomelidae; genus Zygogramma; species Zygogramma bicolorata. Next base: position 181,672 of record JAVJAQ010000582.1, read on the forward strand.
TGGACTATTCATCCATTATTAGAATAAAATACAGCTCATTACTCACAGAAACTTTTTTTGTCGAAATAAAAGCACACTTTATGCTAAACAGTATTCAAAATCGCATTACATGTCAGATAGACGTTAAAGTCAAGGGACATCATCATAGAACATCTTCGGTTTTTCGGGCTTGAGGGCCGTGTGGTGGAATTTTGACTTCCGGAGCTTTCGGCTACATCTGCAGCAGCCATCTTCAGCGGCGTGGTCTTAGTTGAACTCCTCTATGTGAGTTTATTACGACTGTACGTAGTAAACTCACATAGAGGAGTTCAACTGTCATTAAAAGTGACATTTTTAATGGTTGTCAAGAGTATTAAAGGATAATATTTATAAAGTAGCGTGTTAAAAATATTGTTAATAGTGTAATATGTAATAGTGTTAAAAGTATTTTTAACACCAATTAGAATATGCGATTTCGTACTGCTGAGCCGATTTTTTCGGTAACAATTAAATGAAGCTCTTGTAGCAGCATCTTCATTACCGTCAGAAACACAATTCCTCACTATTGTTCTTCATTATGCAAGACATTAAACACCAGCAAAATCTTTAAATGTGACTTTGAAGGAAACCCGTAAGCTGTGAACAATACTGTTTGTTAGTAACCAGGTGATTCGGCGTCACCTGACACGGCCACTTCGCAGCAAATGCGATAACATGAAAATAGTTAACTGACAAGAGATGTCAAAATGTGTTTTTATAGAAATATTAAATTCATCTATTTTATTATGAAAACAGGACAGTTGTCGCTACGCTCGTTAAGCAAACTTTTTCACTTATAAAATTAAACCATACATTTAACACTTACATCATAAATAGCTATTCTGTATTCTGTGAATTCAACAAAGAATGCTTCCTTTTCCAGCAACTGGGCCCGTTGTTCCGCAGCTCGGACGTCGTAGAGCTGACCGAATCCGAAACGGAATACTTCGTACGGTGCATCAAGCACTGCTTCGCCCACCACATCGTGCTGCAGTTCGATTGTTTGAACACGCTGAGCGATCAATTGCTCGAGAACGTCAGGGTGGAGTTGGAGCCGAGCGAGATGTTCGAGTTCATCACGGACGTGCCTTGCCCCAAGCTCCCCTACAACGAGACCGGCACGACGTACGCGGTGCTCAAGTTTCCGGACGACGATCTGGCCGCGTCCGTCGGCACTTTCGGAGCCGTCCTCAAGTTCGTCGTCAAAGATTGCGATCCCAACACGGGCCTGCCGGACTCTGATGAAGGTTATACTCCAGTCGAATTTTTTTTTTTTTTTTTTAAAGACATTTGCCCGGATATACAGATTCACATGAAAGGGAAGCCCTGTATTGTTCAAAGAACACCGCGTGAATCAAGGAGATACAAATTAACATTAACTATATGTTTTGAAGTTTATAATCCTCAGAAAAAAACCTCTGTAAGGCAGAGTTCAAAAAGATCCCTAAACAAGATAGGTTCAACGAGGTCTCCAAGCTCACAAAGGAATGAGAATTCTGCACTTGTCGGGTCCAGGGTTGGGCTGATTGAAATCAAGTGATTAAAATCACGATTAAAATCATGATTTAAATCAATTTTTTTATTTTTTATTCAGAACCAGATAACAACATGATATAAAAGTTTTCTCGAAGATCAAAAGGAGTATCCGCTTTTAGCAAAAACAACAAAAAAGAAGTACATAATTCCAAATTCTTGAACTAAACGTAACACCTAAATTTTATTACTGTATATTTTCATTCTATTCATATTCGTTATACAATTTAAACAAAAACATGAGTTTTCCTCCTTTTTCTATGCCTAATCTGTTTCTAATATCCGAGTGTACAACTAGCGAAATGCGTGAGATTGTTGGGCAACGTCAATTTATAGGTTGAGAAGGAAAACAAGCCTCGACAGGAATATTCTTGCAAAAAGCACAACAAACGCGTTCGTGTTCGTGCCTCACTCGGCACTGTATAGCGAGTGTATGGGACAGAAGGAAAACAAAAAGCGACAAGAATTTTCTTGCGAGAAGCGCGAAAAATGTGTTGTCCCAAGTTTTTGAGCCGCAAATTGTATTAAAATTTTTAGACGTATAAATTAAAATAATCAACAATAATTTCAAAGAATCAAAATGTTCAAATTTTATATTCAAATTTAAAAAATCAAATAAATCGTGATTTTTTAAAAAAAATCAATGATTTTTGATTTTTGCAATAAAAATCAGATTTTGCCCCACCCTGGTCGGGTCATCCGTGAATGGATTGTGAAAATATCGTTAGAAGAGAGAAAGCTGTCCGACCCTTCTACGATGCTCCAGCAAAGAGAGCGAGTCTGTGAGCAAACAATCACCAACAAGACGGATTACCTTAGTCTGAATAGAAACGAGAAGCCTCAATGAATGTTTTTGTGCCGAACTCCACACATGAGAACTATATTCCAAGACAGGCCGCAGTATCTGTAGCTTGTAGATCTAAAGAAGCTGACGAGAAGTATTCCTCCCCACGAAATAGAAATTCGAGCTTCTAGGAAACCTCTTTAGCGATCGATCTAACATGGTTTTCCCATTACAGATTATTCTGATCATAATTCATAGCATCGAGATACTTGACTTTGTAGGAATGGTTACTTCTTACACCTACATATTAGATAAAAATAGATCAGCTTTCTCTAAGAAACATGCCTGGTTTTTCCAGCGTTAAAATCCACCACGTTGATGTTACCCCATTATATTATTTTCGCCTAGTCATCGTTAATTTTATTTTATTATTACTAGTATGTTGTTCATTATTGATTACCTGGGAAATTATGATGACCATATCATTCACACAGGGAGAGATGAAATAATTGAAATAACGGGTTTTTTGGAAAATGGCAAATGTTTTTAATAAAAGTTGCAGGAAAGATTATCTTATTGACAATCATTCAAAAATGTGCTTGTTTCTAACCTACTTTCAGGTGAGCAAGTTTTCATCCAGAAGACGATAATTTTTTTTTGACCTTGTAACATTTTTTATTTCAACCCAAAATAATTTATTTTTTTATAGAAAAGTGATAGTGTGACAAAGAGACAGTACACCGAACCAAGAAAGCCTGTAACGGCTTTACACTTGAAGTAAATTTGTCAGAACATATTTTATGTGAAATTATATTTCAATTAGAACGTCTCTTTAAAACGTTTGGCCTCTATTTATCACCAAAAATACATAATATATAATTTCATTTTTCAGATCTTCCCGTGTAAATGAGACTTTCATACTTTACAAGATCATGAATAATGAGCAAGTGGACAATTTAATAAAAAAACTTAAACTCCGAACACATGCTTATTTGAAAAAGATTTTGATTCCACCATAGTTTTTGTTAATGCTCTCCTTATGTAGAAAATGCCTTGCTAGGAGTGCAATTTTCAAAAGCTCTCAGAGAAAATTTCATACCTGTGAATTTTAGCCTGTCTGAAATTTCTCTGTCTTGTCAAAACAGAACAGAATATCTTGAAAAATGAGAGATTTTTGGGAAAGATTTCATTTGGTTGCTAATTACAGACTTTGAGACTTGTTATGGGTGGATATTGTCACCAATTAAATTCTAGTTTCAAACAATTTTTGCAAGTAATCTTTGTACCAAATCTCCGATAAGTTTTCTGTTCGAAATAATTCGAGCTCTAAAGATTATAATTGAAAACTTTTGATGATGCCAAAATATATCTGCGAAAATATTCCCGTAAATCGCACTTTTATAAAATAGCTTAATTATATATTCGTCACTTTGAAAGAGTCCTGCTATAATCAACATTTTTAATAATCTTCCTGAAAATGTTATTGATCTGAAATAATGCAGAATGAGTTTAGCCTTCAATGTCCGGAAGAGAGAGAGTTGTTTCGGCATAGATACGTTGCAGTTGATAAATAAAAATACTATTTTTTGTTTCACCTCCAAGAGGATTCTCATCTGACTAAAACTCTACAGATGAATTTTGTTTAGTCCAACGTCTTCAGCCAGTGGAGTTATAGCAGATATTTCTTTCGTCATTCTCTGACTGTTTCTATATTCAGAATACAAATTTCTTTTAGTTATACCGTTTTTGGAAAGGAAATATCCTTCCAACTATAGAAATTTGAAAGTTTCCAAGAAAGTAGTCATTCAATGAAACCTGTTTTTATCTCAATAATATATAGTGCCCTAGGCGACAATAGCGTGAAGCAAAAAAATAACACTCTCATGTACAAGTTGATTGTTCATGTATATGTTTATTCCTCAGGCTATGATGATGAATACATGTTGGAAGATCTGGAAATCACGCTCGAAGACCAGATCCAAAAGGTGAGCAAGGTCAACTGGGGTGCTGCATGGGAAGAAGCTGCGGGTACCTTCGTCGAGAGGGAAGACACGTATTCCCTGAGCTCCATGAACACTCTGGAGGAAGCAGTGAAGAATATCATTCAGTTCCTAGGCCTTCAACCTGCAGAAAGGACTGATAGAGTCCCTGAAGAGAAATCTACCCATACCTTATTGTTAGCTGGTAAGAATTGATAATATATTACATATTTATAATTGACTTAGTGAAGGAGTATCCCAAGGAACTTTATTGTGGCCCCTCTTTTAAATCTTTATGTACATGATTTTGATAGTCGCGATTTGAATTTGTTTTTTTTAGGCGTGTTTCGAGGTGGCGTCGATATTTTGGTTCGAGCCAAACTGGCGCTAGCAGATGGCGTAACTATGCAACTCACTGTTAGGTCACCGGATGCTGATGTGGCTGAACTTATAACCTCGTCTGTAGGATAAGTGAAAACTATACTGAATAAGTGACCAAAGTCTTCAGATCCACTTGTATTATATTTGATGTTATTCCAATTTTAATAAATCATAGTGATTTAAGTTAGCCTTCTGAGTTTCTTTTACATTTTTCCATCATTTCACCAATTATCAATTGAAAATGAAAATTCAATAAAATATAATATCTATATTTTCTATAAATACAAAAATTACAAAATACCTTTTACAAATTATGTAATTACAAATGATCCTACATCATAAATTTATTTTCCTGTGACTTTGATATTTCCTCTTTGAAAGAGGATATCGTTTCTTTGGCTAGTTTCAGCTTATTCTTCAAGAGAGTGATTTCTCCTCTAATTTTCTGATGAGCCTCCACAATATTTTTCAGTGTCCTCTCTTTTTTGTCTTCAACTAAAAAGAACAATTCAGAAATATTGAATTACCATCATACACTTCTTTCAAATGTAAATAAAATAGGCTTTGGTCCCTATTATAGAAATTCGAAATAGAATCAAAAATCAATATTTCGAAAATCCATGATTATAAAAAGAAAACAATGTTCATTCAATAGAGTTTATTCTCGTGTGTGACAAATTGTATAGTCAGCAAGTGCATACTTTCTGTAAGTATAAGTGCCAAGCATACTACAAATATAAGATATGATATTTCAAAATAATTAAATATATATAGGACAATAACGATAATATGATTTGTTTAAATATAGACGTAAATGGTTGGTCAGTAGAAAGTAAATCCTAGACGTGCACCTCAAGTCATTCATGGGTGAATATAGAAGAAAAAATTTCAATTTCAAGGATCCTACTGTCATCAAATTGGAGAAATTTGCAAACTCCCCAGTTTTGTGAAATACATTTTCTTTCAAAAAACCTTCTAACTGCTCAGAATGTTTTACAGGGTTCAGTTTTTTCCACTCCTTTGAAATCAAATTGTTAAATTTGACAGATATCTGAAAGAGCTGGACAATCAAAAGTATGGGATTATGACTGATTTGTGTCAAGTATAATATTTATTTTAAGCGATTGCTCGGAAGTATTTCTTCTGAAATAATGCATTCCCAATGATCTGTTATTATTATGTAAAAATTGGCCTTTACTAATGTTATACATCACACGGTTATGACAGTTATGTCAGGACTGTTGCACACAAGTGACTTGCCATCATGACAATATCTATATTACTATAATAAAGAAATAAACTTTCTACGTTCATTTGATCCGATAATGAACATTCTTTCACTAACAGAAAGCTACCCTGGTCAGGGGTGATATAGGCTATATTTTACTATGATTGGACAAAAACCTCATTGAAAATTAATAGTATATGTAAATCAAGTCTGAGAAAAGCGGGCGAAACGGAATGCTTAACCGGCGTGTGCTGACTAAATGATTCGGTTCGCCTTCTACGCGGGCGAAGTAGCGGGCAACAACTAGTAGTAGATATAAGTTTTCAACAAATCATGTCACAAACGTCGTTACACAATTGCACAACGTTTACCAATATATCTACATCAAAATTCGCACTGGCCTTTAGAATTAAGACGTTCATAAATTGATACAAAACAAAGAAACGTGCTTCAATACAAAAGCAGAAGAAAAACTTCCTTTGTTTCTGGGATTATATTTTTTGTAACATGGTTTTTATACTGTTGAGCAAAAAAAAAAAACAAATGAATAAAGCTAGGTTTAAAAAGAAGTAATGGAATACTAACAACAAATTTAATTTATTCGGATCTTTTACTGTTAAAGACAGGGAAATAAAAAGTATAGCTACATAAAAAGTTAATACCTATATTTTTTTAGGCAATTAATGAGACCTTTCAACAATTTCTTATTTGTCATTTATTTCCTGACACTGGAATATCATTTGGATAATTAATTTTGTGCCATTTGTTCTTGGAAATTTTAATTCTTCACTTGCATTGTTTCAGGCAAGTATTGAAACTTTTGAGAGCACAATAGAAGTGAATATAAACTGGTAGTAAAAAATCTAATCACTAAGCATTATTCAATTATATGATTAAAAAGCATAAAGTAGCACTATAAACGTAGACATTGTAATAATATACTGTTTTTTCAATCATGAAAATATGCGCATTCGATGTTCAGATGAAACAAGCATTTTTGTCAAATTTGTGTTTTCAACTGTGCAATAATGGAAACACAATTTGCTTGATATTTGGACAAATTAGTCACTTCCAGCTAATGTCACAATTCAAATCCTTGGAATAATTCAACCTTTCTGAAGAACATTTGAGGAGCAGATTTTCTATATGCATTGTGCCCATTTTCTACATTTCTCAAATGAAAAAAAATTGCTACATCTTATTGGGTTAATTTATAGAGGAACTGATATTCCCGCAAAATGCCACAAAAGTTATACAAACATCGGACCCAAATGATAAATAATCTACTTCCAAAAATTGTCAATCTAAGAAAAATTCATTTCAGTTGGGGATACAAAGTTATTCGGTGGACTTGACTTGTGAGAATTATAATAGTTTTTTCTTTATTAATAAAAATATTACATGTCTCACACCTCATCATTATTACAATTGCATTTCACTGCATTACACTTTACTTGAACGTAAAACATATATATGTTCAAGGCATGTATAGGCCCTCTTTCTGCAAAAACTGTTGCCAGCTATGGTATTGGCAGGTTGTTACCCTAACTAAAGTTGAAATTTTCAGAAAAAGGACAGAATGAATATAGTCTACACCTTATTCAAAATAACCTACTCTCAATTAATATACAGCATCTTTCAACTTGGGTAAACTGACCTTAACAAAACATTCGAAAATAAGAGTCATATTTACTTCTTAGTTCACCCTATAAGTTGTCAGTTTTAGGAATGTCACAATTTACATTCAGTTTTCACTACTGATGAATAAACTCTAGGAAGTTGACTGTGGCATCTCAGACAACTAAAATGGAACTGTGTAGGGAGCCGGATATTTTCATAGGAAGGAGAACCAACAAGTTTCGTCGGTATTCGGGCCTGCTGGAACAGCCTGTACCTTCCGAAGAACAAAAAAACCTCAGACGTTCCACCAGAAGAAGAATCACCATCGGTTCTTATGACGAGTCGAGCCACCACAATTACAACAACAATGTCCCAATGAGCGAAAAATATTGCAAAAATAATTTGCCAGGTGATGAAGAAGGAATCTGCAACCCTGTTCCTACAAAACAAACATTTACCAGAAGTAAGACAAGAAGTAGAAGAAAATCTTTCAATTTGAACTGTGCGTTCATTGAAGATGAAGAGAATAACGAGAATATGTTGGCAAGTGAAATCACCTCCCCCAAACGAGTTCTCACTAAAAAACCATGTAAAAGATGCAATGGAAGAAAACCAAAAAAGTCCTTCGACTTGAACTGTACATTTATTGAAGATGAATCACAAGCACCTGAGACTCAATTGAATCATCAGACATTACCATATGGCAGGAGATACTCCCTCAGATCATCTTTGAACACATTAAATCATGATCCGAAGAAAAATGAAGACATTGGAGGACACTTTGCCTTACATCCAATAAACGATTTATCGTTGATAGAAAGTGAAAATGGAATTAATGACAAAGATGACGGGCACCAAGGTGCACCTACTGAAGAAGCTAAGACCATTCAATTTTCTGAGGTTGACCTAGATCAAGATTTGCCGTACAACAATAGAAGTTATTCCCTTCAGTCATCTCTGGACACATTCAACTTGCATTTGAAGAGAAATGAAGACTTTGTGACTCTGAGAAATAATAATAAATGTGAAGATGAGGATGATATTAAAGAGCCACTAGAAACTGTTGATCTTAGAAAAAACGAGATACCTGAAAAATTGAGATCAATTAGAGAATATGACTACACTAATCATTCAGTAATCCAAACTGAGTATATTAATAGTCGAATGAGATCTGCTGATGTGAATTGTAAGTTGATTGAGGAAAAAAACCTAATTTCTGAGTTTCAGTCAGGTAGACATTATTCGCTCAGGTCTTCTTTGGGGGCATTTGAGCCTAACCTGAATGAATTTGAACACATTGATTCTAATTGTACCCAGCCTATTGAATCTGTAGATAGAAGTGATGAAAAAACAGAAGAGATACTTTTGATACTAGAAATCGATGAAAGTACTGAATCAGAGAAACTTAAAGAAAGGATTGCATTGCCTTCAACCCAAGGAGAAGAGAGTAAAGAAAACCCAGATCGAATGAATCACAGAATAAGTGAAGGGAAAACTATGAATAGAAGAAAATATTGTGGTGCAAAATGTAGATATCTCAAAAATATAGATAAAATCGCAACTGAATCCTATTCTGATAACAAATCTTTCAGATCTACTAATACATCTGATAATATAATCAAGAGAAATGAAAGTTTTGTTACAGACAGAAAAACAAACGACTATATTTCTATACCCAACAATATAGACGAAGACAATCGAGAAATATTAAAAAGCACCAATAATAGGACAGAAGCATATCAGAAAAACATTGGACCAAATGATTGTAACATGCTGTTAGATGCAGAAATCAGTAGCAGCCCCAGAAAAAACTATTTTTCAGGGGATAATTTCGGACAAAGTTCCAGAAAAAATAACTCTGAAATGGTTTTCAGAGAAGCTAACTTCAATCAAAATGGTCTGGTGGAAAAATGGATAAGGTCATATTTTCACCTCAATCCGAATAAACAGTCATCCCGAAAATGGGAGAGTTTGAGCACCCTTGAGCAGAAACCAACCCAATGGAATGGAGCACCGAACCAATTCACCCAACAAGACGGAAAGTATTTATTCAAATCTAATATTGGGAATAATGGGAATATGGAAGAAATCAGTTCTAAATCCAATACACCGTCATCTGGAAAGGAAAGCAGAGAAGAGGGTAAAAAACAAAACAATCAAGAAAAGGAAAGAAAACCTTGCAGAAAGAATGTTCATCAAGAAGGGCCTTCTGATCTGGAGACTATTCAAACAAACACACCATCATCAGAGAAGACAAGCGCAGGGGGTAGAAAACAAGGCAATCAAGGAAAACCTAAACTTTCCAGAAAAAAGAAATTGCAAAAACGTTCTTCTAATCTGGAGACAATTTTTGAAATTCCCCAGGAAGAATTTATGAGTAGTAGAAAGTTCAAGAGAACAATAGATTTTGAAAATTTCAATTCTCTAGCTAGAATCAGAAGAAGAAAAATTAGAGCAAAGAAGGTCAATCCTCTTGTCTACAGGGATATTGTCCATTTTTCAAGATTAGATGCCATTTTGGATAAGTTGAGTTTGTCAGACTAGAGTTTTATTATATGGTTTGAATGTATTTTCTATTTTTTATTGAAAAAAAAAAGATACTAGCTGGCGACACAAATATCAGAGGTGTGTGGAGGTGTATTGAAAATGATGTATTTTCTGAAATCATGAACGCTTAATAAAATATTTGGAAATCATAAATGGAAGTGGTATAATGAATGAGATGATGAAAGAGGTTACTTACAGTTTGTATTATGTTCCCATCTACCTAATGTCAATTGTTTAGTATTTGTTAGCAAATGATGCATTAGTTGTGTGGGATCCTGGAAAACAATTTCATCATAGCTCTCTGACACTAAACCTTGACTTTGTTCTATACCGATATCTTGAGTATTACCAGAATGGAACAATTTGAGTATGTGGTACATGGTAACCTGAAATTATGACATTTCAATTTACTAATACTGAACTGAATGATATATAATCTCCAGAGACCCCACAGATATTTTCCACAGGAAGTGATACTCACTGGCCTTTCATTAGGATCATGAAAATGTATTTTGATAACAATTTCAAATTCTCCCCAACCTGTTTCACTTATTTCATAGGGAGGTTTAACTACTATCCTATTTTGATTTGCATAACTCTCATGTAATTTGAAATGAACTTTTTTCACATAAGTTGACATGTCTTCATTATTGTATGGTTTCAGGTAGACTGTCCACTGATGCGTGTGTCCATCTTCTTCTCGTTTCTTACCGAAATATCTCGCTATATTTCCATATACAATTGGTTTAACAATGCATATTCCCTATAAACAAATATCACTTTCAGCTAAAAGATAAAAAATAATGACTGGAATGTATGACCTTCATTCGTCCACCAGAATCAGGACCAAAATCTGTTGGTAAACTCATGGTCTTGCTAGAAATAAATAAGATTAAGTAATGATTATTAAAAGAGTTTATGATTTTGTTGATTTCTAGCTTTTAGCTCATATTTCCATTATTCCATTATCCTTATTGACATCTGTCACTGTCATTCTCTCAAGATCAAAATCGTTGGCTGTCGTCATGTCAAAACACAGAACATCATTGGTTGGAGTAAATGGCTGCGTCTAACAGCTTTTAGGGCTTAAAGCCGCTCAACCGCTCAACAAAATTTGACATATCATCATTGGAAACTGTCGAATTTTGTGACGCGGCCATATTATATTTCAGCTTTCAGCCGTTCGTATATGTATATCCACATTATCACTCGTGCTTTATGCATCTGTCTTCGTATGATGGCCTCAGCATAAAAATGTAAATGGATCTAATCTCAGATCTAAAACCCATATTGACCACTGAACTACATCCTAGTGATATATTTGGACGGGCCACTGCATATTGTAGAACTTCACAGGTAAGTTCGTTCAATACCATAACCTGACAACTTTGACAGAGTTTCGGAGGAAACATCCGAAAATCGAAAGCATGATACGATACTAGTTTAGGTTATGTTATGAGTTAAGTGGCGATTGGTGGTGGTGGTGGAAGAGCTCAGCCGCCAAATGAGAATTATTCGGGTTGGATTGTACTTTTGAACTATTATTAGTATTTAAGTAGTTCATATTTCTGTTTATTATTCAAAATGAATAGCTTCATTGAAACCTTATCTATTGCTGCTTCATTAATAGCTTTGTTCACACTAGTTTTTGTGATAATCCTTAACCTATACATGGTAAAGAGGTATGTCAAGACACTTTTTTAATTCCATCAGTATGTCAGTTTAATTTTCTAGAAATGGCTGGTATGTAAATGCGAATTGTTGGTTCTGCAATTCTTGGACAAAAGTTCCCTATGCAAATCGAAACAGTTTTGATTGCCCTTCTTGTTTGCAATATAATGGATTCGATAAAGATGGGGGTTACAATAAAATCATTGAAGCACAACACAACACTTCAATCAATAAAAGAAAGACTTCGGAAAAGACTGAACCTTACACAAATGGTTTATGTACTTATTGCAATAATAACCAACAGTTGAAAGTATATCAGCTAGCCAAATTCACTCCTATCAATGAAGAAACCTATGACATAGAAGTTGAACATTTCCAGTAAGTGATAAAAATTAAATTATTGTTTGATAGACGAAATAATCAATAATTTTCAGGAAGCAGTTGGAAAAAGCTTACAAGCTCTGCAAAAAATGTGAAAAAGTCTTGAAATCGACAATAGAGAAGAAAAATGTCTGGATTTTTGGAAATCGCCTGAGGAGCTTACGTAGAAAAGGCCTGTCCATATTAGATTTAACAAAGTCATCTCATGGTATTAGTAGGAATGTTAAGCAGTCCTTCTGTCTGAAACTGATTAAATATACACTTATTGCATTTACTCTTTTGGTTCTATGCCAAATTTTAAATGTCAGAATTGATTATTCAACAAAGGATGTGAAAAAGTATATACCAAATTATATCATCCAATATGGTGTTATTCTGAAAGATTTTCACAGTACAATATTCAGAGTAACTAAACATCTTGATGATGAAATCAATAATATCAATACTTTTCTACCTACAAATGTGAAAATCCAAAAAGGAAATATGCTGCCCATTACATTGGTTGGGTTACTGCTGGATTTTATTCTTCTAATTTGCGACAAAAAATCAGTTGTTATGAAAATGAATGGAATCCTAGGGTGGACAGCACTTCTTATATCATCATCAATCTCCATTAACCAAGAATATTTCTTTTTCATCTTTGTGCTACAGGTGAGTTCATATACTGAAATATTGTGATTCAATATTTTTTAGCTTGTATGGAATAGTTATTAAACATCAACATTTATACATATGTTGTTCGAAAAATTTTTATGTTGTAGTTCCAAAGAGAACTGCAATAATTTGTTAATACATTAACATCATTGAGACAAATTGAAAATACTGGTCTCAGCACCAGTAGAGTGTAGAGAACTCAAAAACGAGTTGATCAATATTTCTGTTGTTTCCTATAAATTTCATTATTAACACCAACTAAAGTACAATTTAACATTCATTGTTTTCTATACTAATACACTTGTTTTTGAAGTAGCAACAAATCCATTTCATTTTGATGACCCGTTTTTTGAACTCTCGAAGCATCTTTCATTTCTTACTTGTTACAAATAGTTTACAATAGTAATCAATATAGCTTCAGAACTGAAGAGGCCAGTGAATATGAACATAATTCACAAATGGAGAATCCATTTGTGAACATAGTATATATACATAGTATAGATTGTAATTTTTCAATAACTTAATAATTAACTGCTCCTTTCGCTACATTTGCTTACACTGTAAAATTAAAAGGAAAATGGTTTTACCATAAGTCATTCAATAAGCTTCTCTACTATAAAAATGTATTGAAACTTTTCCTAGAGATCAATTACCCTAACACCAAACTGATATTTTTGCACTCGACGCGCATTTCTCTAACAAGGTTAGCATCTTCAGGAGAAGAAAATTGATACTAAATTTAGAGCTGGGGTTAGTTGTTTATATACCTAAAGTTTTCCGGTCCGATATGGACTTCATTTGTTACTGTTAATTATTCTAATTAATTTCTCGGTAATGAACTGACTACCTGCAAGTTCCGTCATCTGTTAGTATTGATTTCTGATTACTTTCTCAACAATAGATTGAAAAGCGTGCTGAAAGGGATAGGTCTTTGTCACCATTCCTGCTGTTTTTACATTTTGCTATTTCGAGTCTCTCACATGCATTGGGTAGTCTTGTGTCATGCACATGCTTGTTCAGTTTCAGATTGTGTTCACCAATTTTTTGGTCATTGTGTAGAGCGTGTTGGGCGACACTGGATTTTTCTACCCTTCCGTATTTTATATGTGCAAAATGCTCTTTGAAACGGGTTTTAATAGCTCGTCGGCTCTGGCCGATTTACTTGTTGCAATCTTGACAATCAAGCATGTGCATGACACAAGACTACTCGATGCATGTGAGAGTCTCGAAATAGCAAAATGTAACTGACGGAACTTGCAGGTAGTCAGTTCATTACCGAGAAATTAATTGAAATAGTTAACAGTAACAAACGAAGTCCATATCGGACCGGAAAACTTTAGGTATATAAACAACTAACCCCAGCTCTAGATTTAGTATCAATTTTTTTCTCCTGAAGATGCTAACCTTGTTAGCGAAACGCGCGTCAAGTGCAAAAATATCAGTTTGGTGTTAGGGTAATTGATCTCTAGGAAAAGTTTCAACTTTTACACCAAAGGTTCCAAAACTCATCGTTTATAAAAATGTATGTTATTCTGACTAATTCACTTACAAAATACCTCTGATCAGTAATCATTCCACATATATTTTTGCAGGTGTTCTCATCTATAGCACTGCTTTATGGGTACTTGACCTATGAAGTGATAAAAAAGAAGCAAAAAGTCAGAGGTACCAAGTTCCAATTCAAGAAAATCAAGAAGTCTGTAGAAGCATCAGAAAGTTCAGAATATGAAGTAGAAGAGGTTTTTAATTCTTCAGAGTCTTCAACCAAGTCAAGAAGTTCACACGGAACCTCTAAATCACCACACTGCCAGTCACATAATTTGTCTTTTCCCGTTCCACATTTTGGGAACTCTGTTCGCCATAGAGCCGATCTCAACCACAGCTTCACCACTGCCAAAAGTGCAACTACTGCCTCGTTTCTCGATAATTCAAATAACACTGTTAGCAGTTGTGGTTTACATAGCGATTTGAACCAAAGTTTGGACAATCTACATTTGAGTAATCTCAATTTTCGACCGCAACCGTGTACGTCTCCAGTATTTTCGCTAAACAACGCGAACCGACCAATTCTCTCTCCGCCGAAGCTCAAAAATATAACCCAGAATCCTTGGACTGCAGGTGGATTCTGGAAAAATGATACCAATGTCCTATCAGTAGCTCTAGATAACACGAACCTCAGCCGGTCGTCAAGCCAGAGTTCTGGCTTTGTTTCCAGCAACGAACCCATAAACAACCATTTCAGCTCCTTACCTCCATCCAGGGACCCATCCCTAGCTGGGGACATCGAAAGAGCCTCAATTCTATCTGAACCGGCATATCATTTCACACCAATCAACTCTAGCGTTAGTCACGTTCCCAATAACCAACGGCAACTTTACTATAAGGCTGACAATAATACTTTTTATCCGGTTTTGAACCAAAATAACATGTTGTTTATACAGAATGGCGTACCCCACCATAATTTTCAAAGTGGTTTCGGAAGCTCATCACTGAGGAGTTTCAATACGAAGAGTCGCGGCATCCAGTCACCATCTTTGTTTGGCGAGAAGCCACCCAGTATTTTATTCAAGAGCGTCAACAATCTCATGAAGGAACCTGGCTCTTACAGAAAAACTTCTTTTTGATTGTTTTAGCTCGTTGAATATCTTTGACTAGATATTTGTACATACTTATGGGGTTTTTCGAACCTGCTAGATTTTATTCGACAGTAAAACGATATTCCAATTAATATTTTGCTTCTCAACTCAATACTGCAGAGTTTTCTTTCGGGCGCACTTATTGCTAACCAACTTGGTATCATCAGAGACTGAATCTCACCATGAGATCAATGTTCAAGACTGCCAAAGTAGTCACTAACCAGTTTTTGTATATTATTGAAAAAGATGTACTGAATGTTTAAATTATTCGAATATTTTCTGGGGATTCAGTTTCTTTTTCAATTGTACCGGTCAAATATCAGGGATTTTGTTATTGAATATTTTTAGCAATTTTTTTTAACACTTGTGCTTGAGTGTAATATTATGAATAAATAATTGCAGATAATTTTAATGTGAAACAATTTCACGAGTTTTGAAAGGTTGTGTGTATATATTATTGTATAGTTCTTATATGAAATATTCAACTGGAAATAAAAAGTATTCTGTATTGTTCTACATGAATCCTGTTTAGCTCGATTAGTTTCATTTTAGTATTTTCATGTAAAACAACAGAAGTTTATCATTCTGTATGGTTGTAATTTTTTCACATCCAGTGAAATAATTTTGTAATATATGTATGACAGTATGGAATGTTAAAGCTGGATTTCACGGAACCTATGAGAAGAATTATTTGAATTGTACTATTTTTATAGAACTGAACTAATTTATTTATTTTTTAGTTTGATGTCTTTATTGCTTGATATTTTTCAGTTAACATTATTATTGTTTCATTATGCCCCACATATAAAAATATTTGCTGTTATGCATTGTTATTTTAAATGTAATTTTTGTGATCATATATGAATTATTTATACAGTTTAGACTATTTGAATTTATATTTGGGGCACTTGTTGACTTTTATTTAGTATTTATTAAGGTTACTAGTTTAAGAGACGTTCTATTGTAAGTGAAAATTGGAGTTATAGGGAATAAACAACAATTTGTTTTATAAGCCATTCTTATCGGACTCCTTATTTGCTGCCTTTTATATAAGATGAAGTCTTAGAATATTTTATTGTTGTGTCTTCATAAAATATCATAGTTTGCTCGACTTTTTTTACAGTTTTTTGGAGATTAAATGTATATTTTCCAGTTCACCGAGTATGGTGAATTATTTCAACAAATTGTTGTCCAGATATTTTTTGCACATCTCCAAGAATCACATTTTGCTTTTGAGAACTAACAAACTGAAAGATATGAAGATTTCCAAAATATCCAATATGTTTGCATATATTGCCAAGGATATTTTAAAAATAATAATTTTAAAAATAATAATAATAAACATGAATGCTGAAAATATGGGCTGAACTAGTAGAAAAGAGATGTAATTTCACTCAATTATTTATTTGATCTCTGCTAAAAAAATACTCTATAAATTCCCAATTTCTCTCGATTATGGATAATTTTCATTGAATGCTTGTGCATAATCTCTGCCATGTGGAAAATTATTGCAATATCTTTTCAGGAATGGCTTCACACCATTTTATACTGCATCTCCAGAAATCTGTGGATGAATTTGATTGAATATTTGTGACAGTTTGAAGCTTGTACTCCAGTGAAGGAAGTAAATTTTTTAGTAAAATGAAGGACTAATTCGAGACCACTCAAATCAACTTAAATTTTTTTGGAATTTGTCAAAAAAGGTGTCAAGTATCCGAGTAAACAAGTTTGGTTACTGGGCAAAGCTGCAAAATGTTCATAAAACTTATAAATAGAGGGTCCCAATCGATTAACTATAAAAATTTTATGTGATTGATGGAAAAAAGTTTTTTTGGCCATAATTTCTTTTTGGCTAATGATAACGAGATGTACCAGAAACCATTTTAAAGCTTAGGTTATCGCCGAAATTTCATGTCATATGCAACATTTGAATTGGATGGGCCAATTTTTTTTTATTTCGCCCGACAAAAAAGAGCATTTACCGTTATAAACATAAAATAGGCAATTTTAAACGGACAAATTTGCTTACAGATGAAAAATTATAACAAAAAATTGAAATACAACTATCCTGGAATAAATGCTGAAAAATTTGGCTGTTTAAAATGAATAATGTTCACGCTGCTGGCCAAAAACTGAAAATGTTTTAAAAAATACACGATTTTACCCAACTTTAGCAGGCCAAAACATAAACAATAGTTACCCGATAGGGCCAAAAATGGCTGGATATATTTAGGACGAAGTGTTCTGACTTTTCATCAAAGGATTTTTTTTCCAAGCACCTTAGCCCATATGGCCTTAAAAAATTGGCATTGAAAATTTTTGAAAAAAAATTATTTTGCCCATAACTTTTTTTCTTCTTATTTTAAATGGTTCTGGTTGATCTCAAAATTTTCCCGATTTTGTCATCTTGCAAAATGATAGGAATCATTTTTTTGTAACAGTTATATTTTTCGAGATATTTACGCCAGAACGATCCGGTTTCTTCATTTTTCGTTAAGCAACCATTTTTGCCATGTCACATCTTTAATATTAATCGTACAAAAATAAAACAAAAACCACTTTATTTGTCAACTAAAATACTTCATATAAGTAATATATATATTTTTTTGTAATACTAACAGACTATCAGTAAATTTTAAAAACTTTAAATTTTTTTTTGCAAAAATCACACTTTTCCTTGCGCTATTACTCGAAAGGGGTGCATTTTTATGAAAAATTGCAATCAAAGTTTTTATGTTAAAAAATGGTAATTGATCGATTGGTTTCATTCATTTCCCAGTAACGGAAGTTGTTTACTCGGATACTGGGCACCTTTCTTAACGAAATTCAAGTTACTCCAAGTAGCTGCAATTGGCCTCGAATTAGTCCAGCCAGTTTTTACTTTCTTTACTGGAGTATTGTAACAAATCTGCTGTCTTTCATTGCAACCACAGAAACAAACACTGCCATATTCTTACTCCATTCGATAACCATGTTACTGGTTTTGAAATTATATACAATAAATATATGTTTGACAATTGATGCTTTATTTGTTAGTTTCCAATGTTTCTTCTAAATTTGTTAATTTATTTAACAGATAATTTTAAGGAATTCATTCGCCAACAAATGAATTTATTCACGTAAAGACATGAAGCCTCGATTGCAATCCATTTAATGACAGCTGGAGGAGGGGCAACATGTCTGAGGGATATTATCCTTACACTCCCATGTTATGGGGTTGCATTTTGACTGACGAGGATGATCAGCTGGAATGGGTTTGTGGACTGGACCA
The DNA here is from genome assembly GCA_032362365.1 of Zygogramma bicolorata. Lineage (NCBI taxonomy): Eukaryota > Metazoa > Arthropoda > Insecta > Coleoptera > Chrysomelidae > Zygogramma > Zygogramma bicolorata. The sequence continues at coordinate 200,375 of JAVJAQ010000582.1, forward strand.
AATTGGGATTTTACTGCGGTAGGCCTTGTCCTTGGAAAATTTATGAATGAATGTCCCGTAATACGTGCCTGTGAAATTGCCTTACCATCGATTAAACTTGTAGGACTCGGTTTGTGGAGAAGGAAATTGAGTGTCGTACATTGTGAAAGAGGAACTTCTAGGGTCCTGCTTTTCGCAATCCCATTCCTGCTGCTTGCTGATGGTTAGTCCAAAGTTAGTAAAATTTCCCTATAGAGTGAACAAACTGGTATGGATGGTATGAATGACGGGTGAATATAAACTTACATAGCTGTTCAAATATTCCTCTGTAGGGTCATATCTTTGAAGTCTTGATCTATGAACTCTATAAATTGGTTGATTATACAATTTAGGAAAGTATTCATATGACAAATCGTAAGTTGTCGAGAAGTTATCGTGGAAATTGGGAAACTCTTCACTAGATTTTTCTGGATAAAAACTGTGACCCTATGTGAGAAAAAACGTACCTAAATTTTTATATTTCGTTTAATAATATAAATTATTACCTCAGCTTTTATATGCGCGTTCCAAACTACCGACGGGGAGTGGGTTGTGTAAGGTTTCTTCTTGAAATCTTCTGAATAGCTCGAGGTATGATTGTATCTCCTCTTCTCGTAATTGCAAAGCTCTTCAAACCAGTTTCCGATTCGTATTGTCGAATTTAAGTATGTTTGAGGTTTCTGAAAAATTATCAAAATATGAGTGATACCGATGTCGAGTAGTTCTTACTGCTATTTGTAATCTATCTTGCTGCATTTGTGCTGTTAAATATAAGTTATATTATTTTTGAACAATAACAAAAAGACAACTAATAATTGATTTATGAATTTCAAATGTGATTCAAATATGGGCTTGTATATTTAACGATAGATGGCGCTCAGCGCTCAGTTCTTCCATCTGATGTTGGCCGCGCCTAACAGCTTACTGCTCTTAACGCCGCTTCAGAAAATTTGACATTTCACTATGGAAAACTGTCATATTTTGTATAGCGGCTTTAGGCGCTGTATTCCGTTAGACGCAGCCATTGAGTTCCAGGGCACGAAGCACGTTACACATGTGTTTGTGTATCATGGCGCGGAGCTGTTGAAGGAGATGACTGATGACAGCTATTCTGTGCAAGAAACGGAATAAGTCACTTTTGAAAGCAAATTCACCAACATGATTTGTTTTTCATTTCGGAAGTTGTATAGACATCATAACTGATGAGCTATATTTTCTCGGTTGATGAAATTATTTCAACCATGATTTTGAATTACTTTCAATATTTGACAGATGTAACGTTATTGTATATGCAATTATTTCAACGCAAAAATAAAATGATTTCAAAGTATTTCAAATACTTTACCGAGAAAATGTGGCTTTGGACGTAAGAGAGAGAGAGAGAGAGAGAGAGAGAGAGAGAGAGAGAGATGACTACAGAGTGAGCAAGATAGAATACTTCAAGTATATAACACGTCTAAGCGAATTCCTTCCTCAATGTAGCAGATAAAGAGGGGTTGAGAAGGATGAAGTAATTCAAGTACAGAATAATCACCCTGTCCCTCACAATATCACTTCAATGTGCATATCCTTTCTCTCTCTATCGTATTCCGCATCGTGTAAAACTGTCACAAAGGCGCAGCAGTCCATTAGTTGAAATTACTGCGTCTAACAGAATACAGAGGTTAAAACCGTTTCACAAAATTTGATATTACACCATGTAAAACTGTCAAATTTTGTGCAGCGGCTTAGGCTGGATTCAGACAGTTCCGAAATCCGATCGTACGACGATCAGATAGCTTTCTGATTGGTCTAAATTGGTCTGAATTCAAATTTAGACCAATCAGAAAGCTATCTGATTGTCGTACGAGCAAATTTCGGATCAGTCTGAATCCAGCCTTAAGCGCTGTAAGCAGTTAGATGCGGCCAATATCAATGGAAAGTTGTCGGACTCAACTCAAGGTCACAAAAGCTGATGGCTTGCTCGAAAGAATGGTCATTCCGTTATCTTTATTAATGTATGATCGTGTTATTATGCGGTGCGCAAAGTAGTTGCGCAAGCGCTTAGCAGGTGTACTCGTTTTGCTGTTTTGCTGTCAAATCAGCTGTTTGTGTACAATTTTTATTATTTTGTTGTGACTGAAAATATTCAAGTTTATGTGAATTTGTGAATCGAATGAGAGTAAAGTCAAGGAAAATCTTGTGCTAGTCGATTAGTTGAGTGCATGTGTTAATAATTATATCGCGTTTTCATACATTATATCATCTTCATTATGGAAGTAAAATCAGTTTTTTTCTACGAAAAATTTTCAATTCGGTCAGATCAAATGACTACTCGAATGTTTCTATAAACCTTAACATAAAATCATGTTGATTGAACTACCCGCAGACGTGAATTCGCTTGTCCTAGTCGCCTTTATGTCTGTCGTCATGACTACCATCTCATTGCTCTATGCGACGGATTCGTGCCTTTTGGGAAATCGTAATTTATAGTGAGCGCAAAAATGGAGGAACCGGCGGAGGCAAACGACGAAGACTGTTGCAATAACGCAAGTCCTACGCCCGAAGACGTGGACGAAGAGTGTTGCCAGTTTTTAAAATGCACCCCAAAAGAAAACCCTCCTCCCAGCTACCACGACCCTCTCATCAACGGTGAAGATATTCCAAAGCACGTTTCTTTGAGAAGGACTGCCAATAGTCAAATACACTCAAATGGAGATCAAGAATGCCGAGGGAATAAGATATTTGCCAAACAAAACGAAAACGGAAGTTGGCTGCTTAGATGGGACGTGGAACAACAATCCGAAGACGATTTCTTAGCACTTTGTTATGAAGGTGAGTTTTTGTTGCTTTTAATCTCGCTTTCAGTTGTCAGAAGATCCGTCATGATTCCTTCGAAATGCAATACCGTGAACCGGATGTTTTTTGACCTTTACATTAATTCTGAGATCGTATTATGAATAAATTATTTGTGATAATTTTCTGGGATTGTAGAATGTGACGAGACATCAGTGTCGTGCAAGAGTTTTGGTGATGATGTTTACTCGTAATAGGAAAAGAATGTGATTCCCTTAAAAATGCGCATTCTTGATGATTGCGAATTCTCTAGCAGAACAAATCAATATGTTGAATGAGAAGCAGACCTCGAAACCCTGCTCATACATATATTTTGAAATATATAATACCTAGTCGGTGAAATGGCGAAGGCGCCAATTCATGATATAAAATCTCTCACATTTACAATCGCGTTCACATTTAATTTTCATGAATTTTGTGAAGGTAGAAATGAGGGAAATCGTTTTTCCTTGCCAGCGGTGCATACTGGCGAATACAGAATAGGCGAGTTATTAAATTCAATAGTAAATTCCATCAGTTCTATCACTGATGCCGGGATATCGTTAGAATGTCACTGATGATAATAAGAAAAACGATTTTGATGGATTGATGAGCTCACCGATGGATCTAAGAACTCGCCTATTGAGTGTCAGAGTGGGCATGATCAAGATAAAAATAAGATGTTCTAGAGTACAGCTTATCCAATCCATATCCAATCTATCCTGGCACAAGGCGAGTTCTTAAATCCATCGGTGAGCTCATCAATCTATCAAAATCGGTTTTTCATTATCATCAGTGTCATTCTGTCTAACGATATCACGGCATCAGTGATAGAACTGATTGAATTTAGTGTTGAGTTTTAGAATTTGCCTAAACCGAGGCCTAAACTCAGGTACTTTTCCAGTTGCACACCGGAAAAACACCTATTGGAAATGAATTTCAACACAGTGAATCCATATAATTGGTGTTTCTTTTTATCTTACTATACTTCACAGAGGTTGCTGGTCATATGTATGCGAGTATGTATGTCATTAGTTCTGTGCCAAGATGGATTGGATGAGAATGTTATTGAAAATATAGGTATTTATATTGAAATAGACTTTTTTTCCATATTTCGAAAAATACAAGTCCTACTTTTTCTATCTCGAAAATCCTAAAGACCTGCAGGGTGACGAGAGTGTGTTGTAGGCTCGGTTGTAGGTATTGAGGAAACAAAAAAAACTTTTTTTCCAATTGCAAATTAATATCATTGACGAGATCATTGACCATTTACGAGATATTCTGAAAAAACTTACCTTATGTTACGATTTTCGTTCTCTGGTTCTGACTTCACCTGATATAAAATATATCTTTCATAGAAGTTGTATACTATATTTGTCTTTACTCGAAGGAGAGTGAAGCCAAAAAAAAATCCCAGAAATTCGTTTTCTACAAAAAAATTGCAAGTTCCTGAAAATATATCAGAAAAACTTTTTGTACTGCTTCACATGTTTGTTATCCTCTGATTTAAACCGATTTTCGATTCGGGGCAGGCTGGGGCAGATCAGCTCGATTATTTGTTACCATGTTATTGAGACAGATGTGAACATTCAGGGCAACAAATAATATATGAAATCAGGTATATTTATTGCACAACTCGTATAAATAACTATAGGATATGATTTCAAAATGAAAGGTTTCATAGCGAAAGCAACGTCAGCGACAAACTCGGCAACAGAATAGAATAAAAAAAAAGGTTTATTTCTATTGTGAAGAGGGGATGGATGAGGTAATTCAATACTTCTATTTTTGAGACCATGACTTAAAGAAACATTTTGAAATGCTTCATCATATATTCTTCCATTACAAACAATATCAAGGTCTCGATCAATGGATTATTAGGTTATAACTTTCGTCAGTACAGGCCAATAGCACAATACTATTTATGGGTAAGTACACTTATAATATTGTTTGCATGTTCTTTGAGGAGGTATGAAGGTCCTTAAATCCATCTTTTGGATTTTCTCTCTTCTGGAAATGCAAAAGTAAGAGTTTCAAATTCTTATAGTATCTGTTTTGTTTTTTCCTAAAAACAGATATTTTAAGAATTTCAATCTTTTTCTTTCCCATATACACTTATAGTAATTAAAGGAATGACTGCCAGAGTAACGTTATATCTGTTCAGATTTTCGAAATTGTTGGGCATCTTCAATCTGGAACTCGACTGTTAATGTTGAACCGCCTCCCAACTTATTCTATGAGGGAGTTCTTCTTTATTCATCCTGAGAGGATCTCGCGCAAACTGATCAGGTAGTAGTGGACACAACTCTCAGCAGACGATTGTTCTCGAGGTGCTGTCCTCAGTGCTATCTGATGGTAAAAATTCCTGAGAGTGCTCTCGAATGGACAAACACCTGAGAGCTGATACCGCGAGTTACTTTTAGAAAAACTATCCCATGGACACCTAGCTTTATGGAGGTCATAGTGAGTTAGGTTATGATTTTAAAATGAAGAAATTTGTTCGTGTTCTCAATGAAGGACGGTTTCGGACCAGTTGAAAGTAGTCATCCATCTATCTACTACTTGTACTACTTGTCACAGTTCAACTGTTCAACTGCTTTGAACTTATCACGAACCAGGTTCCACGAGAACGCGAATATACCCCTTGGTTTCGCCGGAGGATGGTTCTAGAACAGATCGAAATAGTCGCACTATTATGTTTTGGTGGACTGTTTGCCCACATTTTTTAGCTTACCTGAAACCGTCTTCAATCAGAACCAAAACAAATCTACCTATTCACAGTTCTGGAATAGGTTTGAATTGGATTATAAAAACAGAAAATACTCTGAGGACGATGCCAAGATAATTGTACGTGACCACAACATGCTTGAACCATTCCAAATGGAGAACCGAAACAAACTTCAAACCATATTATATGTTGGACACGAACATTTTCTTGAAGAGAACAACGGAACTTTAATGAATTGTGAGGTACTTCCTGGCTACTGAGCACGGCTCAGAAGCTCGGAAGCACCTAACAATTCATTAGTTGCCGGCCGTGAAAGTCTCCAATCTTTGATGGAACGAAACTTTAAATTCATCACATTCGATGCCCTGTTTTAGCTACTTCTTCAGGGTATTATTGAATTTTATCTAAATTAAATAAAGCGTAACGTACAGAAAAGCAGACTTGGCTCGGAATTGAGTTTGTTCTAACAATATTTGTACAGCGTGTTTATGCGGCCTTGGCACCTGTGTTTCTGGCAGCCAGTTTAAACGGTAGTGTCAATAATACCGCTTGGACTTCTACTCTACACACACCCATGACGTTTTTTATTTGGTTTGGGAATGGTGAAAAGCAGATTTGCCTTCAGACCGTAATCTAAGGGTACTTGTTTGCTCATATTCAGGCGGACCAGGTCGGTACTAGGGTTTGAATCGTAGACCAAGGGCGTAGATCGTAGGGCGGTGAAAGATGTTTTTTGGTAGTTTCATCTTTCCATTTCGGTTGAAGTCACTTCACTGGCACAGCCAAGATGATAACCAACTTTCTGCTCTTTGGATACTCTCCATCTCTCTTCTATAAGCTTACTTCATGCAGGAGTAGAAACTTGTCAATATCCTTATATATAAAATATCGAACATAAAATATTCTTCTCAATAAAAAATTCATATTTATTCAGATATGAAAGGTACTTATTTCGATTGTAGTATTGAAATATTAACATTTTTATGTATCCGTTTTTCTTATGCTGCACCGATATTTTTTCACATAATACAAACCCATTTGCTCTCCCATTTACCTTAAAATATATTCTTCGATGCTGAAATTCATGATTTGTGTTTCATTTATATCTAATAAAATTATATTTTCTGACACCCAACCAATTTTTGTATCATTGACTAATTACGTATCATCCGAGGTACCATCTGTATACATCTCGGTATACATATAAGAGTTCATTTCGATCATTTCTGGAGGCTCACTTAAAAAAAATATTCAAGAGTGGTTCCAGTCTAGATCCTTGTTGTACTCCTTATTTAATTATTGTCATTCTTCATTTGATAGATATCTAATATCAGTATCATCTCTCTTGTCCAAGTTGATAGACTGAGAGCTCATGTCCAGAACACCCGGCCTATTTCCAGATCACCTCAAAATCATTGAGTTTACAGCTTATCCAATTCAACTTGGCACGGTAATTGGGTCATCATTTCCGTGCCAAGATGAAATGAACAAGCTGTAACTGGTTGCTTTCTTTCTCTATCTCTTTATATGCGTTTATTTGTATATTTGAATGAGTTCGAAAAAAATAACCTTATGGTGCTATTTTGTCTTGAGTATTTATTGTGCTAATTTCCTTCCAGCAATCGGAGGTATATTTTCGCAAGGTGAAATTTTTCATTTTTCGTGCCACATCTTCAAATTTTTCTATTTCAATGGGGATGAAAAAAATTTGGAACCACCTACATCTACCTTTCGAGATGTGAAGGCTGAAAGGTCGTTCTGAGAATGGTGAAAATAACTAAAAAACACCTACTCTTTACTTATACATGAAGAATCTTTTGTTGGTAATTTTAATTTAATGGCAATTATTTTTCAGTAGCGGTAGTAAACGTGATTTATCAGTGCTATGTTGCCGTTGTAGTAGTATACCCTAATTTCAGTCTAAAAAATTTTTCTTTTGTGAAGGAACTACTTCGAGTGGAATTCGAAACCGCTGACAAGTCCTGTAAAAATTTCAAAATTCAAAACAAATATTCTCAAAGTGTGATCGATATATATAATAAGAGAGAGATAAGAGAAATTCCCCCGTTGGGGAATCGAACCCACGACCCTCGGATCGTGAATCGGACGCTGAACCATAGCACCAACTCCTTCGCCACCTTTTTTATATCCCGTAAATTTGTCAAATTCCTGATATTTTTTAAGAAGTGCCACGACAAGTGGAAATTTTGACTTTCTTGCGAAAATATAGTTATGCTACCTCAGGAAATGCTGTCTACAAATTAGGATTTTTGTAATTCATAACACAATGAACACTTTTAACAAAAAAAAAACAACATTATTACCACTTTTTTTATTCCCTGTCGATTGGCATATATCATCCATAGACTGTTCCAAGCGTGATAAATTCACACATAAGAAGAATAAATAGTCTACCCGAAAGAACTACTTCTCTGATCAGATATATCGCTGGGAGATGAACCATATACAGCTCATCCCATCCACCCTGGCACAAACTCAGCTACTTTTACAGTTGTATACTAGTAGTGGAGACCCTGACGAAAGAAAAAATTCCTACTAGTAATGAATGGATGAGCTGTACCAATTTTCACTTTTTATTTTACCACAGAAGACTGGCCGATTTTCCTTCAGTGTAGCCTTTGAGAAATTGGTGAAATCGGGTTTTTTCGTTAACCAGCTGACGTCTCCTTACGAACGTCAATCCTTAAAAGTTGCAACTTGTGCAAGCTGAGGATCAACGAGGTTTTGCCTTGTAACGTGTGATTCCTAGCACGGGAGAGGATAAGGGGTGAAAGTCTGTCCCATACCAACAATCACAGTCACAATGAGTGTCGATCACAGATACGGAACTCGACAAAAACCTACCGGCCATCCCAGTCTCAAAAATAGAGAGTTAACATATTTTTTGACGAGATATCGGAGAGGTAGTCAGCCGTTCCTCTCGCATTCTCATATCTTAGTTGAATCGGATTAGAGACCGGACGTCTTCGGTCGAAAAATTAAGAAGTGGAAACCACGAAGATCCGGCCGGAAAGGCCCAACGGTTCGGCGATATACGGTCCGAGGAACGGTGGTCGGTGATAACAGGTGTCTTGGGTTTTCGGAACGATGAACATTTCGATGAAAAAGAGGTACGAACGACAGCACGGCGTATATGCTGTTTCAACTTAATTTATCAATGAGTTTCCAGTGGTAAGAAAACTGACAATCAAAGGTAATAATTTTATCGAATATTTCCCTCATATATATAATGTCCCATAAGAGCAATGCAATTATCGAAAACTTACAGCGGTTATTATTGCATTGTATCAAGTCACCATAACAACACATTTGAAACCTTATCGCTAGACGTCAGTAAACAACACAAATAAATGTCAGATAGACTTCAAAAATAGAAAAACATTCCGCGTTTAGGTGAGTGCTCCATAAAATCTACAGAGGAAAGTATAAATGAACAAAATATAACATTTCCTTGAGAATTTCTTTACTCGTGAAATATTCCAATGAATTACATTCGTGCATAAAAATGACCAAATAATTTTGCATTCAAGCGTGATATTTTATATAAATTGCATTCGGTTATTTTCATATTTTGTAAAAGAGCCCTCGTCCTTCGGACTCGGGCAAAATTATCGGTAATTTTTATGCACTCGTGCAATTATAACCGATAAATATTTATTTTCCACGAAAACTTCATTTATTTGGCAAAAGTATGAGAACAACCCGATTGATGAAATCACGAGTCCGTAGGATTCGTTTTAAAAACTAAACTAGAAGAAAATAATTGTGAACGTTTTTAAAACGTGAGCGAATTCAGTTTCCGAAACGTCAACAATGAGTATTTTGATAAATATTATTTTTTGTATTTTTTTGATAGTCAAATTTGAGATATACGAAAAGTTGTTGACTAATTGAACGTACTCCTTGAAAATGTGCCCTTCTAAACTTGCCCGGGCATAAAGTTCACTTTATGGCCGCACGGGCTATCAAACAAAACACAAAATCATTCTGCAGGTTAACGTTTCAATTTCCAAAATGTTTTCGGTTATAATTGCACGAGTGCATAAAAATTACCGATAATTTTGCAAGAAAGCGTGATATCTAAACATTGCAAGTTTATTTTCATATTTTGGCGAAAGTGCCCCGAAGGTGCTCCTTTACAAAAAATGAAAATAACCGAATGCAATTTGTATAAGATATCACGCTTGAATGCAAAATTATCTGGTCATTTTTATGCACGAATGTAATTCATTGGAATATTTCACGAATAAAGAAATTCTCAAGGAAATCAGTATCACTACTTTTATTCGGGTTTGAAGGCCGTCGTTTTTTGGAATTTCTTCCTGACGTTTCGCTGGCTCGAGTGGCTAGCTTCTTCAGAGGATCATTCATCTTGGAATTCACTCCGATGACTGGAGATTGTTTCTTCGCAAGTTGTATTTATGCCGATTCAGGTAGTTTGCGGTGCTAATTATTCCATTCGGATTCGGGGAATTGTCATTAATATTGATTACCTTGTTTACCTCATGTGGGTTCGGAGAATAATCATCATTATTATCTGAAGAACTACCTGCAGTTATTATCGATTTTCTTAAAATGGGATTCCATATTCGGTTGAGGTTGACAGCTTCTTCTTTTCTGTTGAAATTATCCGTGTGTTTGTGGATTTCTATTGCCTCCCGTACCAGTCGGCTATGGTATCCCTGGTTGGGTGCAATCAGTTTTGCATTTTCAAACAGAATCCTGTGGTTTCCCTCACTGAGTGCGTGTTCCGCCACAGCCGACTTGTCAATTTGCCCTAGTCTGCAGTTTCTCTCATGTTCCTTCCCACAGGTGCACGGTATGCGATAAACCCCTGCTGCAGACAGTGGATCTCTTTTGTCTTTAGCCGATCTGAGGCTCTGTTGAATCTTCTTTGTGGGTTTAAATACAGTTTTTATGTTGTATTTACTCAGGAGTTTTCCAATTCTGTCTGTGACCCTCGGGATGTATGGCAAATATGCATGTGCAACTATCTGAACGTCCTCCTTGTTTCGAACAGTGGAATTCTTCAGTTTCATGGCCCTGTTGATCTCGGATACACTGTATCCATTCGACCTCAAGGTCACTTGAAGATGTTCCAGTTCTTCCCCCAGATGTTCTGGTTCGCATATTCTTCGAGCACGTTCCGTTAGAGTAGAAATGACTCCTCTCTTTTGGCTGGGATGGTGATTCGATAGCGCGTGCAGGTACCTATCCGTGTGTGTGGGTTTTCGGTACACTTTGTGGGTTAGTCTAGCCCCACATCGTTCGATCAGAACATCCAGGAATGCTATTCGTTGGTCCTGTTCAGTCTCCATGGTGAACTTAATATTGGGGTGTTGAGCGTTCAAGTGGTCGAGAAAGAGTTTTAGAGCGTCCCTTCCATGTTTCCAGATGACGAATGTGTCATCCACGTAGCGTAGCCACAAGGTCGGCTTCAATTCGAAGGCGTCGATTGCTTTCTCCTCAAACCGTTCCATGAAGAAGTTGGCTATTATTGGGCTAAGTGGACTTCCCATCCAAACTACCTGAATCGGCATAAATACAACTTGCGAAGAAACAATCTCCAGTCATCGGAGTGAATTCCAAGATGAATGATCCTCTGAAGAAGCTAGCCACTCGAGCCAGCGAAACGTCAGGAAGAAATTCCAAAAAACGACGGCCTTTAAACCCGAATAAAAGTAGTGATACTGAAAACCTCGGCCGCGAAAGCCTCAACTTTTTTTCTCAAGGAAATGTTATTTTTTGTTCATTTATACTTTCCTCTGTAGATTGTATGGAGCACTCACCAAAACGCGACATGTTTTTCTATTTTTGAAGTCTATCTGACATTTATTTGTGTTGTTTACTGACGTCTAGCGATACGGTTTCAAATGTGTTGTTATGGTGACTTGATACAATGCAATTACCGCTGTAAGTTTTCGATAATTGCATAGCTCTTATGGAACATTTTATATATGAGGGAAATATTCCTAGTAACATAGTATTAGTTCAAGATCGAATGGAATATTTCATTTTTGTCAAATATTCATATTGTTGATGCTATAACGAACTAGTATGATATAAAAGTTTGATGAACCACGGGTTTCAATAGATGTATATATATTCTAACTTACAAACCATCGGGCCAGAGATACTCCTCGGCTTTGTGAAATAATGACCCTCAGGTCATCTAATGAAAAGTGATTAACCTAATTCAAAAGTATCACAATGTACTCGATACCCTCGGTAAAGTCTTCACGAACTCCGTGGAGACAGCATAAACAGAACTATTCCGTAGTTGAATTTCAATATAAAAAGGCAATAAAAGCGCAAGTTTTTACTTTATAATGAGTGTTTTAGGATATCAGGTGGAGACAATGTAACTTTGGCACTTAAACCCCTTGTTTGAATTTCTTAAGCGACAAAATATTATTGCTTCTTGAGGATGATCTGAAATCTTTGGAGAGAAAGGGAGAAAATTGAACCATTTCAAATTCTCTCTACTTACCTGAAGCAGTTGATTCCATGGTTGAAAAACAGCAAATGAAGTACAGCTTATCCAATCCATCCTGGCACAAACGCCACTTTTTCAGTTGCACACTGGTAGTGCAGACCATGACATAAGAAAAAACATATACTAAGAATAAATTTCAACACAGTGAACACCATATAATAAGTGCTTTTCATCTAATGTTTATTTCCGAAGTTCACAAGTAAGTCATTTTATAAAACAATGAGAAAATAAACATGATAATCACTGAAGCTCATAGAGCTTGTGCGTGATTTTCAATACAAACAAATATATAAAATATGTATAATACACTCAAAATAGATTGAAAAGTACAATTACTAAAATTTTAGAAGTAGAAATGATAATGATCAATTTTATGCTCTCATTTCATTAAAGCTTATTTCAAAATTTCATAGTTTATATTGTCATAGCCGTTTTGTATATTGTTATATCCGTTTTGTTTTTCTCTTGTCCGGTGTTAGTCTCGAATCGTTGGGTGAAGTCTTAGTCTGTGGGTTATTCTATATTACAATCATGTGAACTATAACACCCTCACTTGAACCCACACCTGAAAGAGAACCAGTCTCAAATTCATTTTTTCTGAAACCCACTACTGAACAAGAAATCAAGACAACGATTGATTCACTAAAAAATGGAAAAACACCCGGATATGATTCGATCACCGCTGAAATGCTCAAAGAAATTTCAGAAGAAATCTCAATGCCCTTGGCACATCTGATTCACCATATGAAGGTTCTGTATCACGCATTAATAGAACCAAGACTACAATATGGGATACTAGGGTGGGGAGGCGTAGCTGATATCCACCTAAAAAAGATTGAAATTTTGCAAAAAAGATTCCTGAAAATAATATTCAAGAAACCGTATAGGTATCCTACAGACGAATTATACAAAGAATCGAAATGCTTCGATTTGAAACAATCATTTTTTTATAGTATCTTAGTTAACCTATACAGAAAGAAACACGAATTGAAAACGATAGAACATAAATACACAACAAGACAAAAGAGCAATTTTGATATCCGTATGAAATCCTCAAAAAAAGCGGTAGGACAACGATGTTATACTTACCTCGCACCTCGGCTTTTCAACCTTTTACAAAGAAGTATGAAGGATCTCATCATTCACACGAACTCTATCACTTTAGTTGGAAAAAAGCTAAAATTATACACATTGAATCTCGACAGAAAAGTTATTCACGATCGAGTTCATGATATATTATGAGTACAGATCAATTAATTGAAAATTAGTGGGTTATTACCCCCTTGTTGAAGTCAATATTGAAAATAGAATCAAATAACCCTACAATGTCATCAAATCATCAAACAGCAAAATTTTTGAATAAACAAGGAAAACCCCAGGCACAACCTAGGTCCACTTATTCGTGAAAATCATCTAATATCAGTTAATATTGGTACTATTGTATTATATTATATTGTTAATATTATATAGTCCAACATAGGAGTGTTCTTTATATACATCATTATTATTATTGTTATACTTTCTACATTTTAATACTCTGCCCACGCACAAGTTTAACTTTTGTGGGTCTTCTTTTATTTATTCACCATCGTTGTATTTTATATATATTGTATACTTGATTTGAAATTTTTGGTAAATAAATATTATTATTAAGTATTTGTTATTTTAAGAATTTAAGTTCAATTAGATCATTGATTATCTTTCTGTCGGTGATGTTCAACCATATTTTGACATTGAATTTGAAGGATGTGTATGATTTTATTTTCTTTATGTTATCCGGAAGTAGATTGTATTCTTTTGGAGCCAAATACTCTACCGAACGTTGACCAATAGTTTTTCCACAGGTTTTTTCCAAATTTTTATATTTCATTTTTGTTCGAGTATTGTATGAGTGTTCAATGTCTTCCAATCTAATTTTATATTTGTGTATATTCATCAGCATTTTTTGACAAAAGATTTGTCTGATGTCAAAGATATCACCTTCCAAGAATAATTAATCACTGGAGTAATTCAGATTTTTCTTGTAAATGATTCTCAAAATCCACTTCTGTATAACATTCAAGTTATGTAAATTATTCGAGGATACACCTCCTCATCCTAAAATTCCATAAGCTAGTTGGGATTGTACTAATGCAAAGTACAATGTTTTCAAGTTAGCTATGCTCAGGAAATCAGTGATATATCTGAACTTTGTGAGCAAACCTCTAAGCTTATTCTTCACATAATCAACGTGAAGGTCCCATCTCAGGTGTCTATCAATGATTATACCTAGATACTTCGATCGGTCTTTTTCCAAAATAAATGTTTTATTATCCACCATGAGAGGTCCAAGATTTGGTAGATGATTGGAATATGATGTGAAGGGTAAGTAGTGGGTCTTTTCACTATTCATTGTTAATTTATTGAACTTAAACCAATCACATATGAACTTGAAACCTTGTTCAGCTTTATCCTTCACATCGGCCTAGGTTTCCTCCTCGTATAATATTGCCATATCGTCAGCAAAACCAATGATTTTACCTGCAGATCGAAATGTCATGAGACTGTTCGTATACATTATGAACAATAGAGGTCCAAGTACTGTCCCCTGGGGGACTCCATAGGTTACCACCCTTGAACAACTTCTTATGCCTTCGATTTCTACAACTTGTTTCCGATCTGACAAATAACTTTGCATTAGTAGGCAGGTCCTCTTATTCCATAGGTTTCTAGTTTTTGTAATAGACGTTTGTGGCACACCGTATCGAATGCCTTCGATAGGTCGACAAAGATACATATAAGAGGTATTTTTCCATCTATTGCCCTGTATATATCAGATCAGATCAATATCACAATCACATTCATATATTACGAATTTCCGTTATGTTTCACGGGGATTGTGCTAATATCAACTTTTGGATTACCAACTGAAATATCAACGGCGTTTTCAATAAAAATGGACTGGCCTTGAGTGACGAAAACATTGAATCCTGTACTCGAGAAAATGGCTAATGAAACGGCAACGTGTCATTTCCGAAGACTAGTATTTTTGTTATTGAAGAGGTTAGCAGTTTTTGGGGAAGAAACTGAGTATATATGAAGTCAATTCGAATGGCATAAAAAGTAAACAGTTACCGAACGTCAGCAGTTTCTTTGTATGGCATGGGTTGCATACGAGGTCTAATAATTATTTTTTTGTGGTAGGTTTTGTATGGTATTCACTCGGGTATTAACTAGTAAATTTATCAAATCCGGTACATTCTTCGGATAGACTATACGCATATCTTTTGTGTCTGTTTGGTACTGAGACAATGTGTATTAATTGTAATAGCTTGCCAGGGCTTCAAGCACTTCACGAATTCCGATGGGAACTCTTTTTTTAAAGATTGTTATTTCGATGTTTCAGTTAAAATCTGGAATAAAAAAAAGTTTTTTTTGCTGATGGAAGTTGAATCGTAACCATTAATGATAATTCAATCAGATTTTGACGGAGAAAAAATTGTTCTATGCAGTTATGAATATTTCTATACCAATAATATCAGGCTACGCGACCTTAAAATCACCTCTTCCTCAATTTGCGGATTTATCATACGTAATACATTCTCATCATTTCTTTGAGAGATAAAAATGAATGAAATATTTATAAATGGTAAATGTGTTGATGCTATTGAAGCTTTTATATCTGAAAGAAACAAAAAGGGAGATTTTGCGGCCACATAAGGATAAACGATGAGATAGGAACCTTTCGTGTAAAAATTGAAACTTCTCCTGGAGATCAATTTTTCTCACAACAAACTGATATTTTTGCACTCGACGTGCGTTTTGCTAACAATGTTAGCATCTTCAGGAGAAGAAAATTGAGGGCAAAAACTCAGTTTGGTATTAGGGTAATTGATCTCTGGGAAAAGTTCCCACCTGCGGAGTGAAACTAATTTTTCTACGTTCAAGCGAAAAAAAAAACTTCTTTGAAAGATATTCAATTAAAAACTGATCATTATTGGCACTGAATGAAATTCTTATCGTTGGACAATTACCTCCCTTGCAGCAAATGGATGCTTTTTGCACTCGTTTCATAAACAACTATTAAATTTGGTCTATAGAAAGTTTCTTTAGGTGAAACGTGCCTTATGAGTACTGAGACTGAATACTATCCTTTAATTTCGGTTGTTTCGTTATTGGAATCAACACTATTTGTTCGGATTCTATTTTTTTCCAACGACCTCATTGTCAGTTTTGGCTTTGGTCCCTAACTTCCGCCCCTACTGTACAGATT
The DNA here is from genome assembly GCA_032362365.1 of Zygogramma bicolorata. Classification (NCBI taxonomy): domain Eukaryota; kingdom Metazoa; phylum Arthropoda; class Insecta; order Coleoptera; family Chrysomelidae; genus Zygogramma; species Zygogramma bicolorata. The sequence continues at coordinate 216,704 of JAVJAQ010000582.1, forward strand.
TTCCCTTCAGATGGTCGATCTTATGCTTGAACGCTTTTCACGGTCACGTTCACGTCAAGCAGGTGCTTTTTTTTTCTTCGGCGACCTGTTAAAACGGAGTTTTAATCCTAGTAAAATCGGCTTATGATCAAGAAGACCGGACGTCCTCGGCCAATTTGAGGGGAAGTCGGGTCGGTTGTTTGGGTTCCGGGTGATTTGAAAGGATCGGTACTACTTTTTTCCTAGTTTCTAATGTAAAGAGTAGTTTCGAGAAATTGTTATGAAAGTAAAAAAATAGCTGAGTAAAAAAAACGAAACGTTTGAATATAAGATTGTTTTTCTTCAAACGTTAAAAATATTTGACATTTTGTGACTGCATTTTCTACATAGAAGTTAACGTTTTCGTGCCTATATAGTAAAAATCAAATCGTTAGCGTTGTGGTGGATCATATACCATTTTGATCTAGCACATCCTGTAAGTTGTTTTCGAGGATTGTCAGATTGACTGATAATACATAGTTGGTTGTCAATAATTAAGAGTAGAATAAAGTTTAATACTTCTCGCAGTAGTAATATTGATCCACAGCGTCTATTTTTACGCCTCCAGCTGTAAATGTGATCACTTTTATCACTATTTCGTCGATCAATGAAAACAAGTGAAAAAAAATAAATTTGTGTTACACTACCAGATATTACCGCACGAGCATAGGAAGAGTACAAAAAGTGCAGGGTGTAACATAAGTACGTTAAAATATTCAAGTGACGTATTCCGGAGACAATTTTAAGAAAAAACCTACCATGTTCTGAAAAATTTCAACAACCTGTATTTCGAAAACGAATCATTTTTCGTTAAACATCATATTGGAAAAAGTTGTTTATTTTGACGAGATCCACCACATACTTTTGTTTTTGTAATGTTCTCAGTAACTTCACTTGGCGCCCTAGGAGTAGTAATATGCATCGATATAGAAAATTGTAAATATCTCGAAAACGATCACCTCCAGCGTTGTTGAATAGGTGTACCTTTTTCACTTGCAAATGGTGTGGATTTAGGTTTTTTCATGAAAAGTACAAAAAGTTCACTGTCCAAAAAGTTAGGGCATTTTGAAATAAATAATGACAGCGTACGCAACGCCCTTTAGATGTTACATGAAAATCAATACGAAATTATGATTTCCCACGTCATAAAAACCCCGGGTACCGAATTTCGTGCAAATAACCTATTTTTTGCAAAAGTTATTTTCAAAAAGCGAACAGAAAAATTCAATTTCAACACCTTGTATCTCCGAAACGAAGCATTTTCGGATACGAGTTTATATAGACTTTTATTCTTAAAATTGTCTCAGGAATACGTCACTTGAATATTATAACTTACTTATGTTACACCCTGTATAGTACAAAACTCGAGGATAAAGTCAGTTACGGGCACTTGCGAATTACCGTACTCGGCTTAGGCCTCGTGCTCACAATTTTTCTCTCGTGCGTAATAGGCTACTTATCTTCCTCGTTACATAATATACTATTTCTTAATGAGTAAGTTCTGCTTACTCTTTTCGTCCGAGTGGGAAATAAATATATCCCACGAGTGTGAAAAATCACTTTCGCACAAGTAATTTGCACTATTTTTCCTACGACCACCTGTTTAATATTAGACAATATATAAATATCAGGTTGTGTATATTGAGTTGCCTGACTAATCTTACGTTTTATTTGTGACAGTCTTCGTTTCAAAGCCTACTTAGCTTTTCAAATACTGCAATAATGAGGAAAAAATTTATTTCAGCTTTCGCTAAATAGCAAAATTTTGTTTTAATAAAATAAATATCGTAATTAGATCAATGTGAGTATCCGGTAAGATAACTTCAATGTTATGGGTTCGATTTTCGGCGTCAACACTTTTTTTCTTTTCTTTAGTTTTGATAACTAATTAGTTTCCAGTCCAATACTTATAAAATTATATCAATAAGGAAGAGCAATTAATAATTACATCTGGAAATCGTACAGGATTCACGTGTTTGACGGCTTATTGACAGCCGTGCAGAAAGTACTTTCCGCACGAGTTAGAATAATGGTCACTTTCCATGGTAGTAGAGAGTGCGATATGTGTTACTTTTCTATGTGGTCGTAGAAAAAATACATTGCTATTGCTATGCAGGCTGTCAATTGTTGCCACTCACGAGAATGTCTTACAATTTGAATGTTCTCTCGGTTCTTTTCGAAGTGCGTACACGTCCTCCAATGTCATAATGACACTTTTTAACGAAATGAGTAATTTATCCGATATCAATCGTAAGCATAGGTTTTCTACACGAGTAATTACGGAAACAACAACGATATTCTAAATTCTAAATCATTTGAATATGTAGAAAATTACAAAAATTGTATACAGTACGCAGGTGAAAGTTGACATAAATAATTTATGGAATTATTTGAATTACATTCGGAGAAGGTTTAATATTATCATTATTATATATTTTAAACTGTGATCAGGTCTCACAACTATTTTGTTAACTTGAGAATCTCTTGTATTTATGTGTTCCCAATGTCATTTTCATGCGAATATATCTTCTTCTCAACTCGCTATCATTTGACGCAAATAAAATAAATATTCTTGGGAATGCTTGAAGACTGGCTTTAAATCAAATATTCAAAAAATGAACAATTTGTTCAGGCAAGCCTCAACTCACCTACACTGTAGGTTGACGGACTAACACCTATCAGAAAACAACTACTCCCCTGGCTAATACCACGAAGGGCATTGGATTACATCCAACAGGTGTTAGTGTGGGATTCTTCACAGAAGAAATTCCACATATGCTCTTGGCGATACAACACCAGAATTGATTTTCAATTATTGGGACGGGACACACTTGCAGACCGGTTTCGGGCTATTTGGCCTCTCGTCAGTGCAAGGCAGTGCCATCATCAACATAAGTCGATGACTTCCCATAATTAAAAATCATACTCGAGTAGAGTATCTTCCCTAGACCTAGGCTGATACAAACAACAAGCTAAATAGCCGTTGCTGCGCCATCTGCCCGTAGACTAGGTACTAACCAAGAGCATATCCGCATGGTCCCAATTCCTTGTACAAGGAAAATCCGAATAAAATAAATATTCTTGGGAATGCTTGAATACTGGCTTCAAATCAAATATTCAAAAAATGAACAATTTGTTCAGGCCAGCCTCAACTCACCTACACTGTAGGTTGACGGACTAACACCTATCAGAAAACAACTACTCCCCTGGCTAATACCACGAAGGGCATTGGATTACATCCAACAGGTGTTAGTGTGGGATTCTTCACAGAAGAAATTCCAGCCAGGGGAGTAGTTGTTTTCTGATAGGTGTTAGTCCGTCAACCTACAGTGTAGGTGAGTTGAGGCTGGCCTGAACAAACTGTTCATTTTTTGAATATTTGATTTAAAGCCAGTCTTCAAGCATTCCCAAGAATATTTATTTTATTCGGATTTTCCTTGTACAAGGAATTGGGACCAGGGAAGGTCTAGGGAAGGTCTAGGGAAGATACTCTACTCGAGTATGATTTTTAATTATGGGAAGTCATCGACTTATGTTGATGATGGCACTGCCTTGCACTGACGAGAGGCCAAATAGCCCGAAACCGGTCTGCAAGTGTGTCCCGTCCCAATAATTGAAAATCAATTCTGGTGGTGTATCGCCAAGAGCATATGTGGAATTTCTTCTGTGAAGAATCCCACACTAACACCTGTTGGATGTAATCCAATGCCCTTCGTGGTATTAGCCAGGGGAGTAGTTGTTTTCTGATAGGTGTTAGTCCGTCAACCTACAGTGTAGGTGAGTTGAGGCTGGCCTGAACAAATTGTTCATTTTTTGAATATTTGATTTGACGCAAAGATCACGAATTAATTTCATCCTATATCACTCTAATTTTTGTACGACCTTCACGCAAGAATTGCCAGAGACATATGTGCGCCAAAATTCTGAGAAGAATGTCTTGTTCAAATAAACAGCCATCATATATTAAGAAATGTTGAATGCTCGATATGTAACCGGTATAAATCAGTAGGTATTTGTTTTTATGTGGGAGTACGGTTGTAGGTTTCGATATTATCTACCGAACAACAACTGCACTCTTACGCCCACGTGGAATGCGAGATCGGAGAAAGCTGAACGAATGCATTATTTCGAATTTGTTTATCTATGCGATTCGGAAAGGAAAAAAATTGATTGCGGGGGATGAGACGCGGTTCTAATTCATTAAGTTAGTTCATGGAAGGTAAAAATTACAGCGGTCATTGACCAGAAATGTCACTTAAAATATTACTACTACTATTTTGAAACATAAAGTGTTTAACTGTGTTTGTAGGGGGTTTTCTTTGCAAATACTGATCCGATCAAGAAAATTATTCCACTTAAAGAAAGCTACACTATTCAGTAGTGAAATATATTTCATTATAATTGAACAAAAAAATCGGCGAAAAATAATGGTATAATGAATCAAGATGGAGGGATATCCCCTCTACTGCGGGCAACAGCCATAATCATGGGTTCGTTTTCCTTCCGACGGGAATCGTGTCCAGCACAGTCGAAACATTTTCGAGGCTTAAAAATTTTTTTTTTCTCGATTTCATGGTTAGAGGGTAAATGGACCTCGCCTAATCGATTGGTGTTCGCAGGTTCGATCTATCTTTTCCCACCTTCGAGTTGTTAAGACTTGTGATATCCCATAAATCGAAAATGTTATCGGTTTTCCGCTTCTAACTCCACAATCGTTGCTCTGAACATTTTCATGTGATAATTTTTTGAAATCCTCGCAAAATTCTCTACAAAATCTCGGTTCCTTTGAAAATATTTCGATTTTTCGAAAATAAATCGAAATTGTGTTCGGTTTTCCGCTTCTCACTCCACAACCGTTACTCTAAACGTATTCATGTGATACTTTTTCAAAATCCTCCCAAAATTCTCTACAGAACCATCTATGTCTCGGTTCGTTTGAAAATATTTCGATTTTTCGAAAATAAATCGAAATTGTGTTCGGTTTTCCGCTTCTCACTCCACAACCGTTGCTCTAAACGTATTCATGTGATACTTTTTCAAAATCCTCGCAAAATTCTCTACAGAACCATCTATGTCTCGGTTCGTTTGAAAATATTTCGATTTTTCGAAAATAAATCGAAATTGTGTTCGGTTTTCCGCTTCTCACTCCACAACCGTTGCTCTAAACGTATTCATGTGATACTTTTTCAAAATCCTCGCAAAAGTCTCTACAAAACCATCTGTCTCTCGGTTCGTTTGGAAAAATTTTGATTTCTCTAGATTTTCATAACCCTGTCGATACATTTTTAAGATATGAAGAAAAAAATTTCTCGACATCGTGATCAGAGGGTAAATGAACCTCGCCTAATCGATTGGTGTTCACAGAATCGAGCTAGATCTTCCCATCTTTGAGTTGTTCAGATTTGTGATATCCCATGAATCGAAAATATTTCGAGTTTTCCGCTTCTAACTCCACAATCGTTGCTCTGAACATCTTCATGTGATACTATTTTGAACTCCTCGCAGTATTCTCTACAAAATCATCTATGTCTCAGTTCGTTTGGAAATATTTTGATTTTTCTAGATTTTCATAGCCCTCCCCTGTGGATACATTTTCGAGATTAAAAAAAAAATTCTTGATATCATGATCAGAGGGTAAATGGACCTCGCCTAATCGATTGGTGTTCACAGAATCGAGCTATCTCTTCCCACCTTTGAGTTGTTCAGATTTGTGATATCTCATAAATCGAAAATAATTTGGGTTTTTACTGCTTCTAACTCCTCAATCGACGCTCTGAACATCTTCATGTTGTACTTTTTCAAACTCCTCGCAAAATTATCTACAAAATCACCTATGTCTCAGTTCGTTTGGAAATGTTTTGATTTTTCTAGATTTTCGTAGCCCCCCCTGTCGATACTTGAGTTTTCGAGTTTTGATAAAAAATAATTATCTCGATAATCATGATCAGAGGGTAAATGGACCACGCAGTTTTCGAGTTTTGATAAAAAATAATTATCTCGATAATCATGATCAGAGGGTAAATGGACCTCGCCTTATCGATTGGTGTTCACAGGATCGAGCTATCTCTTCCCACCTTTGAGTTGTTCACATTTGTGTTAACCCATAAATCAAAAATATTTTCGGTTTTCTGCTTCTAACTCCACAATCGTTGCTCTGAACATCTTCATGTGATACTTTTTTGAACTCCTCGCAAATTCTCTACAAAATCATCTATGTTTCAATTCGTTTGAAAATATTTTGATTTTTCTAGTTTTTTCATGAGGCCCCCCTATCGATACATTTACGAGATTTGAAAAAAAATAATTTTCCCGATATCATGATCAGAGGGTAAATGGACCTCGCCTAATCGATTGGTGTTCATAGAATCGAGCTATCTCTTCTCACCTTTGAGTTGTTTGGATTTATGATATTCCAGAAATATAAAATATTTTGGTTTTCCGCTTCTAACTCCACAACCATTGCTCTGAACATATTCATAAGATACTTTTTCGAAATCCTCGTAAAATTCTCTACAAAACCATCTGTGTCTCGGTTCGTTTAAAAGGCTCACATACAGGGTGCCGTGAACTATTTAGGATGTAATGATGTTGGAAAAAATATTTTCTTCTCATGCACAACTCGAAAAAACTACACCCTGTATACAAGCTATAATATAAAGTCTTTATCACCTTGTTCGATCAAAATTTTGGCGTCGAGTACTACTGATGTGTCTGGAATTCACTGCACCATGCATATGAACTCTACTATCAAGTCCTCATCTGAAAGAAAATAGAACATCATCCTAAATGGTTCAACTTATACAACAAAGTACAGGTAACATGACGGGAATGGTATGAGCGGGAGAAATTGCAAATTTGGCCAACTTTATGGAAGATGTACTCAACTCAATCCAACAATTATTGTATAAAATGAATCATTCACAAGCAGAGTCTGTATAACATCATGGAAAAAACGTGAATATTTATTGGTATGTTTTGTAACTGTATTGTTGATGTTTTATGCATATTTTCAGATTGAAAAGCAAATATCTCTTCATTTTTCAAATAGAATTCATCTTCATATGTTAGTTAAAATAATGGATTTAATGAATCTCGGGGAATATTTGTTTCGAATAAGATCAGAAGATATTTGGCAAAAGTCTGTTGTCCTTACACCCGAGCCATCTGAAAAAAGCTTGTTAGGCTGTACTGAAGTCAAAATGCTGCGCTCGCCCTTCAATCAAAAGTTGTTATGGCCCTTTAATGTTAGGAAAATGGGCATATGTCTTTTTTTGTGCACAACTCTTGTGCATAATATTATTATCAGAATACACGCGTTTTCATCCTTCATTCCAATTTCAAAATCTCTTTTCGGATCATAACCATTTTTCCGATACGATTTTCGGTTATAATTGCACGAGTGCATAAAAATTACCGATAATTTTGCAAGAAAGCATGATATCTAAAAATTGCAAGTTTATTTTTATATTTTGGCGAAAGTGCCCGAAGGACGAGGGCTCTTTTACAAAATATGAAAATAACCGAATGCAATATGTAAAAGATATCACGCTTGAATGCAAAATGATCTGGTCATTTTTATGCACGGATGTAATTCATTGGAATATTTCACGAATGAAGAAATTCTCAAGGAAATGTTATTTTTTGTTCATTTATACTTTCCTCTATAGATTGTATGGTGTACTCACCTAAACGCGGAACATTTTTCTATTTCTGAAGTCTATCTGACATTTATTTGTATTGTTTACTGACGTCTAGCGATACGGTTTCAAATGTGTTGTTATGGTGACTTGATACAATGCAATTACCGCTGTAAGTTTTCGATAATTGCATTGCTCTTATGGGACATTTTATATATGAGGGAAATATTCGGTATAAGGTGGATTGAGGCAACAGTAATTCTCACTTTAACTTTCAGGTCCACTTCAACTTTCGAAGTGTATTTATGCAACAGTCTGTTCCATTTCAACTTCCACTTCCCTGTAAAATTCAAACAGCCTATTTTCAGTAGAGAATTTCTCAGGTGAATTCATGTAACAGTAATCTCCACTTCAACTTTCAGGACCACTTTGAGTTTTAAACTTGTTTCATGCAAAAGTATGTTTCACTTTAACTTCCACTATAGAATATGTAGATCATAAGTACTGTCTGAATGTCATCATTTTGTGGTAGATGGATTCTTTCTTCTAGCTTTTTTGTTTTCTCAACCTACCACAATCTGAAAAAATAGGAATTTATATTGGAATCTATACAAGTGGATAAGGACAGATTATCAGTGTCAGAAATGTGAGTTTTCACTTACGTCTTTCAAGAGTGGCAGCCTGGTGCGATCCATTTACAAGAAGAACATAAAAACTAATTCCTATTTTTTCAGACTGTGGTAATGTTTCTGTTTTCAGTAGATCATTTTCAGGTGGGTTCATGCAACATTCATATTCACTTCAACTTGCAGGTCCACTTTCATTCTTGAAGTGAATTTATACAACAGTAATTTAAGTGAATTTGCTTCTGCGCTTGCGCAAATTACAGAAATTACAATTGAACTAGCAGGCGTAGTTTCTGAATTAAATGCTACATAAAAAATCACCATATTTCTATGTTTTTTTTCTGAATAAACTTCCAATCTGGCATTGCAAGTACACAAGAAACATCAAGTACGTAGTTCTAATCTAATGAATGCGTTTTATATTCCAATTATATCTCATGAATCTCAGTTTAACTTCACGAGAATTAAATCATCTTTCGTTCGAACAATTCGATCAGGCCAGTCTCAAATTACCTACACAGTAGGTTTTGGCTGGCACCTGTCAAAAAACAACTAGTTCCCTGGCTAATACCAGGCAAAACCTACTGTGTAGGTAATTTGAGACTGGCCTTAACGAATTGTTCGAAAGATGATTTGATTTAACGCCAGTCTTCAAGGAAGCCCATTGACTATGTCGAATGTTTTCACGAGAATTGCTACATAAAAGCAATAATAGGATTTACCAACTGAAATATCAGCGACATTGTCGACAATGAAAACGAACTGTACCTAAGCGAGGAAGACCGACATCAAAAAGAGTTAGATGCTGTGGATGATGAGACGCTGATAAAAATGTAATGTTTCATTTCTGGAAACTTTTGTGAGGTCGTAGTTATTGAAGGGATTGAAGCTCTACAAGAGAGAAACTGAGTACCTATATATTTTCTGACCATTCGGTTATGAGACAGTGTGTGATATCATATCAGAATTGGCCTATTCATCATCATTTTCATTCTTCGTTGTTCAAGAATTGCCATACTTTTCTCATACACACTCGGTATCAACTAGGTCTGAAGACGTCACGCTTTGCAAAAGTTGCCGGCTGCTCGATATACTGCGTAATTATATATATTTTATAATTGATTTCCTGAGTCTGTTTAATTTGAACGAACGAAAGAATAACATCCTTTATACTGGTTACGGAGAGCGGGAGCATTAAAATTATTACGGCGTCTATTTTTAATGTGGACGGCGACTTCCTCAAAAATATTTATGTTTGCATTTATGAGAGAAAAAAAAGAATCTTTATATCCGCTGCACCAGCTCACTAGATAACATCAGTATCAAGAAAATACCCAGTGTGTTCTGTTTGGGTATGTTGGATAGGAGGAACAAATAATTTCAGTGCAATATTCATACTAATACCGGACTCATACAACAGTTTCAAGTAATGAAAGCTCATTACTTAAGCTGATTGATGAGCTTTTCTGCACGATCCAGCTCTCCTGATTTGTCACGGAGTCTGTTGACAAAACGGTGTCTTGTTCACTGGTTGATAGGCCAAAGGAGTCGGTGAGTATTTACTTACCGACGCCCAAGACACTTACCAACGTCTAAATTACTCACTGACGTCTTTATAAAATATTATTTTGAAATCAGCAACTGATTATGCTATTTCGGAACTTCTTACCGAAGGAGGTTTGTTCTGAGGCTTACAAACTTCAGAAATTCAAATTACGTCCCTTGATTCGCGCGGTGTTCTTCTTCTTCGAACGTCACAGGCTTCCCTTTCGTGTGAATCTGTATATGTATATAAAAAAAAGGTGGAATTGATTTATTTGAACCAAAAAAAAAATTGGATCGTGCAATAAACGATATAACCAACACGAATGTTAAGTACTACCTATTGTTACGAATGTCCTAGCGCCGGCCCTGACGAGATCGTAAACGCAGATGAGGGGTCGCTTCGTAGCGAACGTCATTTTCCAGGAACTGTGGATTACCGTGGAGAATTCGATAGACATCATCGAGGCCCTTCGCGAAGATTCTTCGTAGGTGTACGCAGGTATAAGAGCAGCGGGACATCGCGGCGGACAGACAGTTTTTATTCTAAGAAGAGTTAGTTATTAGCAGGGACAGTCTTAGAGTTTATTCGCGAAGCAGCGTTTATATTAGAGAGAGTTTATCAGAGTGTTCAGTAAAGAGCGTTAGTTAGCGGAGCAGTAAGTGATTATATTGTGTTTTGACAAAGAGTTGTAATAAAAATAGTTTAGTGTTGTTTGGAGTTTCATTCATCGAACCCGAGGATAAATCGTAACAGTGGTGTCAGAAGTGGGATTTTGTAAGGAGGTATCGTAAGAGTGGTGTCGGAAGTGGAATAGAAAAAGTGAAGAAAGACCGAGAATGGGAAAGAGAAAAAGTGAAGAAAGAACGAAAAGAAAGACTCCAGAAAATTCTCGAAGATGAAAAGAAAGAAGGTGATAAAAAGAAAGAACGAGATCTCGAAAAGAAGAACAAAAAACATTTCAGTCAAACCATTGTGTCAAACTGACATATAGAATTTTGCACAATGTATACACCTACTTTAACCAAAGAATATTTACGTATACACGAACAAGAAGAATCTCACGAATTTGGCAAATGCATCCTGAATGCGCATGCCTACCAGCAATGTCATTCGGCAGTCGGTCATTGGTCAGTCATACCAAAAACCACAAATACGCTTCAAATACTGTCAAACGTAAAGTATTGGTGGGTTTACAAAAGGAAAATTTATGATACACTGTATAAAATGGATCGCTTTATTGACTTTCGAATGGAAGACAGCAATTTTCATGAGCATGGGCATCTTCACTCAAGTATAAAGGCGTAAACAATTCATTTCTAGGAAATCGTCCTATGAGTAGACAACACCTGTTGCATTGATTTTCCAAGGAATTTCGTTCAAACAGAACGGCCAAAACAAGTATAATTATAATTTAATAAAATTATGGGTTGTCTGAGGAGGGGTTGATACCGTAGTGAGTGTCTGGCAAGGGATGATTTGATTTGTAATATCATTTCGAAGAAATTATGATAAAACTAAGCTTCATACTTTGACGAAAGTAAACATAATCCAAACTTCAATATTATTTTCAACTGAACTAAAACTTTTTCGGGATATTTGTCGGTAATAAGGGAACAAAAGCAGAAAAAATGCAGTATTTTCAGATTATTGAACCATTTTAATGAGTTGAATGAGAGTGAATATTTTTTCAATCATTATTGTGTTATATAAACATATTACACACCCCTTTCACCATAAAATGAGACTAAAAAATTCACTCTAGATTACTTTTTTCTTCAGCAGGACATTTCATTTTCCAAGCCCATACAAGTCCACTATCCGGAAAATTAGCATTTTCTAATTGTAAATTCATCGACTGATTGTTCCAGAACTTGTTGTTTCACACTGTGCCTGTGATAATTCGATTCGCTTTATTCTTTATCCCAACAGCCGGTATGGAAGTATGATGTTTATGCAATTCGGAGGCCGAACTTTGGGATTTCTATGGTTGAATGTTCTAAATGTGGTGTTTGTATATTTTTTCAGTCGGCAGACGGTTTACTCGATTCGTCTTTTTTTCAGCATTCGGAAAATTAGTCTGCCAGCCGAACTTTTCCATGTTATTTTTATTATGGCATCATCGTATTTTTTTTAATTGGCCGACTCCATCTATTTGCCATCCTTGGCTGACAACGCAGCCGAAACTTAATTTCTCGTTCGAATAACATAAATTACTTTGATTAAAATACAGGATCTGTTTTTGTAGTTGAAATGCATTTTTTCCATCAACATGGGGCCAAAAATACAAGTGATATCGAAGTATGTTCTATAGTTTGAGAAATACTGGTAATTTTTTCAAAGAAATCTGGTGTAATTACATGAAAAATAACAGGAGGGTACTATTAACACGTTCTTGTATCGTTATACAATCGTAGGTGTTTGATAATTGAAACAGTATAGTATCAACAGGTTAGAAGAGGATAAAAGGAGAAGATTTTGAGAATCCGAATTCGTCAGTTCATAATTCTTGGATGATGCTATATAATGGATTACTAATTACTAGTTTGTTCCGTAGTTTTTTGGGTTTGTAACCTACCACAATCTGAAAAAATAAGAATTGATATTGGAATCTATACAAAATGTTATGTCAAATTTGAAATAATTTGACGAATGTCAATCACGAAAACTATCTTTACCAGGTATTTGCACTTGAAAAGGAATTCGCCTAGAAGTTTTGAGAACGGAAACAGATTTAGTTTCCGAAACGTTAACAGATAAGTATTTTCATATATATCAGTTCTTATTTTTTTTTGATAGGCAAAATTTGAGTTATACGAGAAGTTGCTGACTAATTGGACTTGTTCTATCCAGAAAGAACTGTTTTTCAATAGACGCAGCAACTTTTCGGGGTAGATTGAAAATCTGCCCCTCCACACTTGTATAGATTCCAATATTAATTTTTATTTTTTCAGATTGTGGTAGGTTACAAACCCAAAAAACTACGGAACAAATATTGATCCACCGCAAAATAATGTCGTTCAAACAATACTTAATTACCTACGAGTTCTTCGAGCGCTTTCATGAATTATATTATTTACATTGATCGATCCTTTTTATATCCAAGGGCAATTATTGTACATTTTCAGCCTATTATATACCAGGAGGAGGGATTGTTCCAGTTACAGAATGACCAATCGAACTTACCCTGGTTTCCTGCATCATATCGGGAAAGCGTTAAGAAGGAGCAGCTATAAAACTTCTTTCTGTCTGTCTTTCCTATCATCCGTAAGTCAGAGTGAACAGACTCTTTTATATTTGTTCATACAACATAACTGAAAAAGTATTATTTATTAACACGCTTTTATTAGCTTGGGTTGTAACTATGTATGTAACGGAATCTTTGAGCATAATTTTCACCAATTTCCAGAAGTCTGATTAATTTGAAACTTTGCATACGTATCAAGGACCGATGACAATGCAATAATTTGATCATAGTTTTCCATTATTAATTATTATTATTAATTCACACGCTTTTATTAGCTTGGGTTGTAACTATGTATGTAACGGAATCTTTGAGCATAATTTTCACTAATTTCCAGAAGTCTGATTAATTTGAAACTTTGCATACGTATCAAGGACCGATGACAATGCAATAATTTGATCATAGTTTTCCATTATTAATTATTATTAATTAATTAATTATTTTGCAGTAATTTATCTAGGCTCGCGATTGTTTGCTGCTGTACAAGCCTAGCACTTAGTCGTGTAAGATCTTTAGACGGTATTCGGATTGAAGAACTTGATTGCCCTAAGTTAACAGGAAGTACCCCATGCAATAGTGAAGCTTTAAATGAAATGATGAGATTGCGGAATGATCATAAGAAATATCACATTTCCACTAGAAACTAATTGATAAATTGAACTAAAAAATGAAAAATAAATAATAATTTGAAAAATTAAAAAAACACGCTTTTATAGCTAACCGAACTAAAAAATAGAAAATAATTTTTAATTACAAAGAGTTTATATTACGGTAGTAGAAGGCTAAACAATCATTCATAGTCAATCAGCTCAAAATAAAATTATAATAGAATTTAAGTAATCAACAGAATGAAGTAATTCAGAGTAAAAAGCGTGGGGTGCATTTTACTACATTTCATAAGTCTCCTCTCAAAGATAATTACCGATAGAATGATTGTAATATATAATATATCAAGCACCCCACGATTTTACTCTGAATCACTTTATTCTGTTAATTACTTGAATTCTATTATAATTTTATTTTGAGCTGATTGACTATGAATGATCGTTTAGCCTTCTACTACCGTAATATAAACTCTTTGTAATTAAAAATTATTTTCTATTTTTTAATTCGGTTAGCTATAAAAGCGTGTTTTTTTAGTTTTTCAAACTATTATTTATTTTTTTCTGATCTTCCATATGGATTTCTCCTAATGGTATAACTGATACCAGGGTATTTTCAAATCACAAATTCATAAGTTCCGGCATCTGATTTGAAGTTTTTATCAGCATTGATAGAATTGAATTTGAATACTAATTGATGAATATACATCATTCAAACCATTCATGAATATACAAAATGAGGCCCACTTTTCTACAGCATTACATGGCACACTCATTGTCATTCAGTATTTGATAAAGATATCTCTCCTAGGTACTTGTCATCAAATAATTCAGGAGTATCAGTTTCCTTCCCTGAGGTAGGTGAAATATACTTTTTTTTTCTTCCTTAGGAACTTTTGAACCGAACAGACCACAGCACAGAATTTTAAAATTACCAGATGCGTATGTGGCCTCAAATCTCATATTGATTTAAGTGAACCGAATTTGGGTAGGTGAAAAACTCACAGTCGAACTCCACCAAATGTAATCTTTATTATATGTGTGAGTAGTCGGAAGACCTTCATCACATTACAACATGTAGTCAGAAGACTTACATCAGCAGGGTATGTTTCGAAGGATTATACCTTCCTCATCAGCAAAATTTTTGAGTTGCAATGTTAAGATCTAAGGAAAGGAGAAAATGTTCCTCAAGTATTGACAGAGTATAAGAATAATCAATGACCTACCTATGGGGTGGAAAACATTTAATTTATTGAAGGTTTATAAAATAACAACAACAAAATTTTTGTTGGTTCGAATATTATTCATGTCAATGACATTGTCACTGATCTTTTCCGTACTCCTGGCGGGTCTCCCCAAATGTTAGGGAATAAGAACATTTGGAAAATTGCAACTTACAAACTTTAAACCATACACGTTTTCCATTCAATACTTATTATATACATATTTTTTTGATTCCCTTTCCCGAACAAATTTTTGGTGCTTCACCAGAAAAACGAAATGAGTTGGTCAGGGCACTGTGAGTGAGCGATATGATATCTATGTTTTGTTTTTTGTTGCAAGAAGTGGTGGCACGAAGATGGCGTGACTACAATTTTGGTCTGATCGAACTTGGCTCCTCGTATAATAAGGATTGAATTTCCTCAAAGGACAATTCTCTATAATTCAGCGTCCGTGAAAAACATTCATTCTAGCATCATTTGTTATACATTAAATACCTATTAATATTCCTTTTGTGACATCATTGTCAACACCTCGTAAAAAACCACGTTTCATTTTCGAAGAAGGCGCACATTATCAAAAGTGAAGTTCCGATTGCGGTCGATTCGAGTACTTGAAAGTCATCGACAGAAATTGATTAGACACTCAAAAGTCCCACTTCCGTTCGCCATCGAGCATTAAAAAACGGACTGAACGAATTATGCATACATTTCAATACACAATGTGTTTCTCAGTTCTCGCCTCCGGTGGACGTTGAACCTCTGCCGGATTGGGTAATTGGAAGTGATCGCATTTTGCGCAGCTCGTGGTGTTCCGAGAAAAAATTTTTTCGGCGAGATGTTTACGAAATAGTTGAACAATCCTCTCGGCATCGCTTCGAAAACAATTTTTTTGCAGAGTATCAACGATTCGGATGTTGCTTCGAAAACATATTATGACATAAGTACGCAGATTCTCTCTCTGTTTAGTCTTATGATCAGTGTTGAAAATATTCTCGGTGGATTCCTATGGTTCTGCTTAGTTCTTGGAATCAATTAAAATATATTCCTTTGTGTATGTAGCACGTGTTTCAATAAGTTTTCATCATATCGGAGGAATATATGAGTTACACTTTATCTGCAAGGCAAGATAAAGTAACACTTCAAGCGCAAAGATTATTTTTTAACGAGCTGTTGGAACAGAAATACACTACTCAGTGTTCACAATTTCATTTGCCAACGTTTCGGCGATTGATTTTCGCCTTCCTCGGGGCTACAAAGATGAAAAAAGTTGTACATATATACATGCATAAAGTATCATCAGACGAACTGTCAATTCAGTTCGTATTTGCTTTTCGATGTACCGTTCCATATGTCTTTCAGTGATTATATTCACCGTTTTACACCATATTCTTTGGAATGTACATATTTCCGTAATTTTAACGAAAAATTATCGTTTTTATATTTACTGACAACTACTTTTTAAAACAATTGGGTAGGTACACTCACTAGGTGGTATTGCACGGAAGTTTTTCTGATAATACTTTATGCATGTATATATGTACAAGTTTTTTCATCTTTGTAGCCCTGGGGAAGGCGAAAATCAATCGCCGAAACGTTGGCACATAAAATTGTGAACACTGAGTAGTGTATTTCTGTTCCAACCGCTCGTGAAAACGACCAAACAAAACTCATCTGGACGTGAAAATTATCTTTATTATTTTTTTTAAGTACTGTTTGTACGTCATTATTTTGTGGTGGATCGATATTTCTTTCGTAGTTTTCTGGGTTTGTAACCTATCACAATCTGAAAAAATAAGAATTAATATTGGAATCTATGCAATGAAGACATTCAACCTACACAAAATACACAACCTGTATCAAACATTATACCTTATGTCCCTCGTTTGTCTGAAAAGATGAAACGGGTCGGCAACAAGTATAATGTTAGAACAACATTCAAAACAACAAATACTTCAAGGTCCATACTGACACATAACACAACGAAAACCCAAAAAATTGTATTTATCAAATTATTTGTCCGTGCGGTCAAAAATATATCGGTGAAACGTCTCGATCATTGGAAGTGCGAAAGAGTGAACACAAGATGTACATCAGGAACAAACAGATAGGTGATTCTAAATTATCAGAATACATTCTAGTAGAATGGAATGATACTAAAATGATGACGAAAGAGAGCAATGTCAAGAAACGAAAATTAAAGGAATCTGCTTTCATCATACTGTCTGGTGAAAAATGCATTTCTATGAGTTCGCTTGATATGGATCGCGGATGGCTACCCCTCCTGAAGGACAAAACTTTGTGTCAATTTGGAAATATTTGACATATGTCAATTACCAAGATTGCCTACAAGAGATATTTGGATTTGTATAGGAATTTGCGTATGAGTTTTGAGAACGGAAGCAGATTTAGTTTCATATATATATATATATATATATATATATATATATATATATATATATATATATATATATATATATATATATATACACTGACTGATCGGACTCGTTCTATCCAGAAAGAACTGTTTTTCAATAGACGCAGCAACTTTTCGGGGTAGATTGAAAATCTGCCCTTCTACACTTGTATGGATTCCAATACTAATTCTTATTTTTTCAGATTGTGGTAGGTTACAAACCCAGAAAAGTACGGAACAAATTATTTTTTATAATCAATTTCAACTCATACAGTGATACAATCATTTTTTAAGGTTTATGAAATACTAAATCACATTCAGTAAATGAAGACTTCTGTTGAAGTCTTATTCCTGCTTTCGAGTGCTTAGTAAGAGTTTAATTAGACAATTCATATTGACAAAAGAGTTAATTTTTTCGCAGTGAACTGGATGCTTCTTGCATTAATTGATTTCGGCCACTTATTTGTATTCAACTCCCATTTATGGTAAACTACCCACACGTCGTGCCTGGCAATACAAGTTTGCCGAGTGGGACAATCTTCGAATGCTTCTGTCTGATTTTCCATGGAAACGTGTCTGTTTTTCATCTAGTGATCCCACTTTATGTGCTCAAAAATACTCTGATACCATCATTCTGGGAAGGATACATTTATTCCAAATAGTACAAAGACGGCACTGTCTGAGAAACCCTGGTTCAATAGAAGCTGTTCTAAGCTAAACAAGCGGCATTCAATCGCTGGAGCCATAATCCAGGTTCAGAAACGAGATCCAAGTATGTCAACAAAAGAAATAGGTGTAGTGAAACAATTGAAGCTGCCAAGGATATAATCATAGAATTCGTTCAAGACTTGTTAAATGTACAAACGGTTCTCGTTCATTTTGGTAATTTGCTGAAGCTGTCGCTAAAAATTATATTTATATTCAGTGCATTTCCCCCTTCAACCAAAGATGATGGGTCACAAGCCACCTCTGCCCAACAAAAAGCGAATATATTTGCTAGTATGTTTGGTGGAAATTCTCCTTTGGACTCATCGAGAGCTCCCGAATAACACGCCTGTCGACAGTCACATGCCTGAAATGATGTAAGAAAATATAAGAAATATTTCATTTTGAAGAACCAGAATATGAACAAGGCTTGCGGATCTGATTGAATCCCAGCAATTGTTCAACCTTTCGGATAACTTAGTGAATTTTCCTAAGGCCTGGTAATAATCCAGAGAATTCATATGCCTTCACGATTTTTGTAATTTGACCAATGTTTTTATGTCTTTCAAGGCAATCCCTTCAAAGTTTCTCAGAAAAAACTGCAGATCTGTTATGAATATAAAAAGAGGTTGTTGTACAGAATCCGTTTTCAGACATTTTATAAATCCAAATGGAAATGTCTTTTGCTCTAAAATTGTTCGTTTCTGTTAACCAGCTGACGAACGTCAACCCTCAGAAGTCGAAACTTGTGCGAGCAATGCTACAACGAGGCCTTACCTTCTAACGTGCGATTACCCAGCACGGTGGCCCGGCGGGGAATCGAACCATGGTCTTCCGATTGAAAGGCGAATGGGCTAACCCCTACACTACCGAGAACCACGATATGCAACGCATGAAAAATTTTCTCTTTCTTCTTTTTGTATTTTGAAAAATGAAAGTACTAAAACAAGAGAACAAAAATTGTCTATTTTTATTCTACGAATATTTTGAAATCGTGCTTTTTCGATTATGTACACCGTTTCTAATTTTTCGATATCCAAAGAGCATCATTTTGTCCATATGATGTCCCATACCTCAATACAAGATAATCCATATTGTTTGTAAATCGTTGATAGTATTTTAAAATTCATGATTTTTTCTGTAGTTCTGTTGATAAGGAAAAACAAGCTCGTTGGTGGGTTTACCAAAGGAAATTTTATAATGGACTGTATAAAGAATAGATCGCTTACCTTTCTAATAAAAAACAGCAATTTTCTTCGAACTAAATTTTCACCAAGGTGAAGAGGAGGAAGAATATGGTTGGAAGGATAAGGAAGTTGGTGATTTCACACTTTTACTCGAAATGGAAAATTGAATTGCCGAATAAAAACCTTCGTTTTTTGCTATATCGAATCGGAACGGCTTTAGAATTCATACTGACTGTTTAACTTCTGATCGGCCCGCGCATGAGCATCTTGACTGAGTATAAAGGCGTAAACAATCCAATTCTAGGAAATCGTTCTATGAGAAGACAATACCTATTGTACTGATTTTCCCAGGAATGTTGTTTGAACAGAACGGCCGAAACACTCGTATAAAGGTGTATACAGAGAGAGAGATGAAAAACCCTCTGAGGCAATGACGTTTCAATCTCTATTTCTGAAAAATCGTCCTAGTTTTCGTGACTTACAGTCGTTTTTTTAGTCTGAAGCGTTTCTTTCGTCGAAAAACTATGAATATGCTTGTCAGATCATTGATAGACATTAAATGTCGGAAACGAAAAGAGATACTGGATGACAGGAGCATAGTTTTTTGATGATTTAAATGAATAATCTATCTGATACCAATTTTTGAAAGTGAGTTCATGAAGTAACAAAGAACAAACACATAACTATTCATTGGCCTACGGTTTCTGAAAGACAGAAAAATGCAATGGCTGAGACATTGGAGTAAATGCACCATAAATGTCTCGAGTAAAAGCAGCACCCAAAGTGCCAAAAAGAAAAAGTAAATAGGATGAAGAAAATCTGTTGAGGTAGATATAACAGAAAACAATTCACAACTGTAGAAAAACCATAAGGTTGGTTATATGGGTCTAACTGGCTTTCGTTTGTTACCCATATAAGCCTGTCAAGTGATCTTGAAGTACAACTACTCTACAGCTGTTCTTTTGGAGGAACGTTTATCCGAATTAATTACTAATCCATCATTTTATTATTTGCATGTCCTTGAGCGATGATAATTTTGAATGATAACCATAACAAAATAAAAACTAGTGTTTGGAAAGAACTAGAAATGAACACTCCTTATGTTGCCTTCTGGCAGATAAACATATATCCCCCACCCTGTATATTCCTCGAGATACGGTCAAGGATGAGTACCAGATTACACATCGCCATCACGTTTATTCAGCATTCTAATCTATCATGATTCCCACCGAGCAGCCATTCATCAACCGTATTTTGTTCATTTCAATTCAGGCCCAGTTACATAACTTACAAAAGTGTGCTCAACATTTTGAATTGAAATTCAACGTGCGGCATTGCATGTATGTGTGTACGGCGAAGGAGGTATTGGCCTTGGATGGTTACAATTCGCAGGGCAGAAGAATGTCATAGGGAGACGCCTCATCCTGTATTGCGAGTGCAGGGCCGGATCGCTGAGGATACGACGATCGGTGTGGGCCAATGTGAATTTACTGTATATGTGATAGAATATATAGGATGTTTGGTGCTTCAACTTGCACCTGATAAAATTCATAATGAACTTGTCGAAAAATGCTTGCTTGATTTCCGAGATGAATGAAGCTTTGAATTGCCCTTCCAGGTGGCGTTGTATGCACTCCAATATGAAAAACGTCATTTCATTGTCTAGTAGAAATGGTTAATGGATATCAGCCTACTGCCAAAGTCACGCGTGAACGGATTTGACTTTGACAAGAAATCGATTTTGCGGAAGTAGAACATGACGCCCCCTATGAAGGAATTGTAAGCTTTCTCAATGGTAGATTGTCTTTCGTCCAATAGAATCAGTTGCTACACGAGTTTTTCTAAAAATCTTATGAGTTTCACAGCTTCGTCGTGGAAATACCAGTTCTTAAAAAGAGGTAATCGGCATGTGATGTTGATGAATTAGTGATAAGATTGGGGAGATCAACCTGATTCATCACGATGAAGGAAGTATGTATAAAAGGAAAATAAATCGCTAACTTTGTCAGCGTTGTTATAGAGAAGTGATCGTTTTTTTAAGTGAATATATCAAAAACAATGGTTTTATTCTATTTGCATTTGAAGTTACCAACAACATTTTTTTTACAACCATATACATATGTAATGCTGTCTGGAATGAACATTTTGGGACCAGGTGACACCCATGGCTTGACGACTTCGACAATTGCGGAACTAGCCAAACGTTACACCCATACTCAAACCCTCAAAAGATGGGATGAAACCAAAGGATGCAGTTTTGCCAGGATCACCCTGGGCGACCCTGAGAAGCTGGATCCAAATAAATATTTGGCGATGACCAGGAAGAACCTACGTTTAACAGTGGGATTTCTGACTGGACACTGTCAACTAAGGAAACACCTCCATATTATGGGGCTAGTGGACACACCTCTATGCAGGATGTGTGAACAGGAAGATGAAACTGTCAGGCATGTCTTATGCGAATGTCTGGAGCTATCGTCGATAAGAGAGTGTGTGTTCGGTGAGTCTTGGCCTACACCTGCCGATATTAAGGAGATGTCCCCTGGTGACCTGTCCTCCTTCCTGGATAAGGCAGGATGGACAATGTCCTAGGAGGGCGACTCCTTGGGAGGATGTACAATGGGCCATATTGTGGCCTAAGTGCTGTGGGTCTATACTCACCCTCCCTACTCTACAGATACAGAGATGTAATGCTGTCATTACCAACGTCATTGAAGGTTGGGAAGTGTCACATTACACACCTCTACTTCCGCCCTCACTTCTCGCCCTCATTTCATCTTTTCTACACTTTGTCTGTCATTTATTGACTTAATCTGACATTTATTTATATTGGTGACAATTGTACACCCCGTAGTCACGGTAACAATATATCTACTTGATTATTCTGAGAAAACCGCGTTCTTGGTAATTTGTCGTTAAATGTAATATTTCAGACATGTTCAGAACGAAACAGAGATTTATCAACTTCCATCAAAATATGATGGTTGTAAATAAAATAGTATACAAACCTCGGTAGAAAATTTCGTTCCTGTCTCGAGATCATAGCTAACCTCGACGCTTTGTGTCTCGCTTAACTAACTGATCTCACGCCAGGAATGAATCACTTCCACCTCGGTGTGTAATATACTATTTCCACGGTAGCAATTTGCTTGCCCTATTTTTACGTCACTCTCATTTATTCAAGATCTGAAAATTATTGGCGGCATTGAAACATCCATGACTTTTATCACCTTCAAGATGATCTGTCCCTCATGCAACGAAAACATGAACTATGTTACAGATGGTGTTGAGATCATAGATGGCGTTTGTCATTAACGATAAACATCATATATGTCGTTTTTCATTAAGGATCAACATCGAAGATGGCGTTTTCTCCTAATGATAAACATCATCCACGCTAGAGTTCAACTTTTTTTCCATACGCGACAGACGATTCGAAATGCATTGTATTTGCAAGTCCTTTCTAGTGGCACATGTGGGACATTTAGCGGGTAGAAACGGCTGCCTGTCATTGGTTATGTGAAAGCACTGAGTTCATATATTAAAATTCTGATTTCTGTCGGGGTTTGCGCCTCCTCTACGATTGGACCAGATACAAATCTCGTTCACGACGGGTCGACTCTTTGCTCTACTTGGCTTGGCTCTACTATGTACCCGTCGTTAGATGTCTGCAACAATCGGTGTGTCTGGAGTTTGTTACCTCAGTCATCCGGTAGATGGCGTTTCGCGTAATGGTAACCTCCCCCTGCGAAAGTGTATTTCAAATTTATTGTTCCAATTTTCTTCATTGTTCGACATTATTGGTCAAACTTCTTTTAGGCCGACCTGATTGAAAATCGTTTTGTGTATTACCTAACTCAACCTATGGTTATATTTATGATCATCTTCAACAAGTAGAATCAACCATGAGGTAAATCTTAGTCGTTCTGAGATTTTTTCAGCGCTGTATGCTTCTGGGGAATGAGGTCGCCAGTGAAGGCGACGAATCATGTTCTTTGTCAGTTATCCAGATGAGTAAGGTTGTATGATTCTCCTGAGAACATTTTTGTTATATCGATTCGGATGGAATAGTATTCTCAAATAATTACCCACTATTTTTGAAAACGGAGAACTGTTATAAACGAAGTGCAGTCCTGATAATCATTAGTTCTTAGTAACACTAATTTTTGAAACGTCAACCACAAATATATCCGGCTATACTGAGAAAAACATGATGATTTTAGTAAATGTGGTTTCGGTGCGGTCCATTTGAGATCATTTCTCGAGAACATCTAAGATTTCCAAGATATATTTCTATTCTTCGAATATAGAACAAATTTCCCAGTTTCGCGATGTTCTGAGTCGACACTTTGCGATTTTATTGTTCCTTTCTACTAAATACTTTTTTCACAATTCCTTCGCAGATTGATATCTTCCGTAAGTTATCCGTAAACTTTGACAATGAACAAAGGAAATTAAACACACCTTACCTTTGTCTATCTAAAATAATTCATAGCTTTTTGATATATACTCTCAAACGGAAAGGTGACACTGGAAGTTTGTGACTTGGAGAATTGTACAGGTGAAATTTTGCAGCTGAGAACTTCTGACTGAAAGACTCCGTTACAGCTCTGTTCGTTGTTAGGTGCTTATAGTTGTACTCTGTTCGTGATTTGCCTGCCTAAAGACGGGCATGAATATGTCCTCTATTTCGTTTCGATAATTTTTTTTATTGTGTCTATCATTCATCCCAACATACTTATAAGGAAGCATGCTCTCTGAGAAAATCGACGGATATCCTGAGAGATATGAATCATCAGACGCGCACTTTATGTAAATGATGTGATGCATTGTGCGAAAACGATGGCGATTCCAGAACAGCTTGGTTCGGATATAAAAACTGTGATATCTGTCATGAGTTCAGCATTAGTAGGTTGTTTTCTGCTGGAGTTATTTAGCTGACAAAATCCAGTTGAAAAGGGAATCCAGAAATGAACCATTCCATTGGGAATTCATGGCATTCTTGCAAAATTGTTTTCTCATGTGCTCCTCTGGGAATGATTTGAATTTCGGCAAACAAATGAATGCAAGAATCAATCATCATTCAAAACATTGTATACATCTTAATATATCGTGCTGAAATTGATTAAAAATCAATAGGAATTTCAGACCCTTGAGAATTATGAGTCCCCAATACTCGACACCTATTGGAAAAGCTCGAACAAGCACTTTGATTGGCTGTTGAGGGGATCCAGTAGACAGATAAGTCACACTATAAGTATCTAAACAGTGGAGTGAAAAACCTACTAATAACTACTATATGGGTATTCCACTGCAAATGGGAATTATTAACGGATTGGGGTCTGGAATATGTTGGAGGTGTAGCTCATTGCATTCAGGCGGTTAGGATATCGCGCTATACGCTTTCAACTTCCTGTTCACAGTCCCTTCTAACATCTCTGGAAAAAAATACCGACCTAGTAACTAAAAACACATCACGTTGTCATCTGTCAACTCAAAGATCATGTAAAGAGCTATATTATCATCAGGCTTTTGAAATGTTTGCAAATATGATTACCATTTTGATAACATTCACCACCAGAACCATTTGATTTGTTGATTGGTGATGAATAATTTTTTATCACAAATTCATATAAGTACTGTAACTGTTTATTACTTTTTATAAGCAAATTATCGGTGAAATATTCATACAACGTAATATTTCATGCATGAAATACAGACGTAGAAATTCCATAAGTTCGGAGAAGAGGAGTCTCAAAAATGTTTTTGTATCGTACACAACTTGTACAATTTATAAAAAGTTATGGAAACCGGTCAGCTTTGTATATTTCACCATTCTAGTCATTAATAATGGTTTTGTCTCTATAAGGGTGGTGTGGCATATTTAAGATATTGAAAAAACTCCTTATATTCGTCAACAAAAAAATAATTGCCTTTTTGTCTTTTTGAGTTTGTATTCCTGATATACCTGCTGTTCTCCAAAAAGTTATTGAGCAAATTATAAATAACGTATACCATTCTGATCCTTACCAATTCTTGTTAAAACGGGGGGGTACGAAGTTTGGATGATTCGAAATAAGTCAAGGTTTTATTTCACAAAGAATTATTCTTTTTGAAGCCTAATATTTTCTCATTTGTATTGTTTTCGTCATTTTCAAAAACAAATCCTTCGAAACCTATACGTTTGACCTAATTTTTTTTACCATTTTAGTTGAATGACGCAAGTTCCGTTTTCCTTTAATGGAATGTTCATTGTTATCGGCTTTTCCATAATAATGTGCTGTTTATTGTTGAAATAATTTATTCGAGGTTTTGTTTAAGCTTCATTCGGTCTTGATGAGTCAGTCGCTATTGTCAAATTTCAACTCGTTTGACATTGTCCTTTTTGAGTGAGACGGACCATAAAACGCGATTCATTGAAAGTCGACCAAGTATTTGCTTGTTTTCTGTGTTGTCTCGATTGTGGGTTATTCTGAATCGAAATGGTACCTACACAAGAACCTACTTCAAGATAGTGATTTTTTTATCAGAACTTTTTTGGCTTTCTCTCAGGAAATTTTATTCCTTGAGCTCCTCAATGGGAATACGAATAAGTTATGGAAATTTTTTACTAGCGATATACCAAAAACGAGATTTTATTTTGAGCTAATCTGCTATAAATGAAATGTACCGAGCCTTCCATGTTGATATTCGGAAACATGTTTGTTTTTGTGGTGAAAATAAAGTTTTGAGGCCCTATTTTTTTCTTTCTCTTCAATAATGAAAGGAATGCAATATTTTTATGAAAGAAATGGAATCGAAAGATTCAACAACAGTTTCATTTGATATGTACGTGTATATCATTCACATATGTTCAATTCATTCACACAAAAAAAGGAAGACTGTGAGAAAAACTACTCCCTGTCTATATTTTTTGTCAGATATGTTCGGTTTCAGATCAACACAAGATGTTGTTGAAGCAAACTACAATATCTTCAACATGAACAATGGAGTAATTGTTGTAACATTCTTGTCGTATTGAAGTATTGGCTGTGACTAGTTTTGAAACTTACACCAACTAGTCTCTCGCCTACAGACCTGTGCAAGAAATCGATTCAGGACATAACTCATTCCTTCTCAACGAAAGATAAAACTAGTAACATATACAAAAAGGGCGTTCTTAATGAGGTAGCATAATCAAAATGTGGGACACTTCAAGAATTAGATAAGAGAGCTGGACCGGAGCAAAAATATCGATTACAAAGTTGGAAGCAAGTTTAAAGAAACGTGTTCTGTGGTTGGATATACAATATTAACGCGCGTTAAAATAACATGAAATGAAGCATAATTACATATCCTCTCATATTGAAACATATTTTATTCGCAATCACTCGAAAATATGCTACTTTTAAGTTGCAAAAAATCTCCTTTCTAGAAACCAAAACTTCTTTAATGAATACGACACAGAAATAGCACGTTAGCAAGTCCATATTTATCATCAAAATGCAATTAATATTTCAGTAAGTGATACAAACGTTGCATATTTGCAACAATCCTCGTGAAATATAACATTTATTTATAAGATAAGGCATTCATTAAAACGAAGATAAAATGTGAAACATATTTAAACCTCTGCGTCAGGAATGTCATTTGAAAGAATGACAATTTTTTTGGAGGCTTGTTTGAAAAAGTGTTCATTGAAAGCCGATAGAAAAAATTGAAACTTGGTTTTGGGTTTCTCGATTAGCGTTGCTATTTCGTTGTAGAGTCATTTCAGATAAAATCACTCGATCTGCAGTCTCCGGATCACTCTCAAATTTTCATACACTCAGGTCATTTGCTAAGCTAAATTTTTAAAATTAACACACATTTTTTACCTTTTAAACTAGAAGCACTCGGGCTATAGCGTGTGTCCAAGGAGTTTTGTCACAAGATTCATTGGTTTTGATTTTAACAAAAGCAAAATGATATCAAGTTGCCTTCTGGAAACAGAAGTTTGTTCAACTTTGTTTATTGTCAGTTGAGATTCAAAATGATTTAAAAGTTTTCGCCTTGATATGTCGCATAAATTAGAAATAGAAAATGAAAAAACCATTCCACGCAGAACCATTCATAAAACAATATCGGAGTACGAGCATGAAATACCATGTCTGAATCTTAGAGGAAGTCGAAGACCACTTCCAATCACAACTCCTTCGTATACCAAGATCTGCGGTCTCAGGATTACTTTCAAATTTTCATACACTCAAGTCATTCCCTAGGCTAAGTTTCGAAAATTGAATACTAGGCACACATTTTCACCTGTTAAACTAGAAGTGCTCGGTATATAACGTGTGCCCAATTAGTTTTGGTACAAAATTCATTGGTTTCAATTTTAACAGAAGCACAATACCGTTATATCAATTTGCCTTCTGGAAAAAAAAGTATGTTCACTTTGTTTACTGTCAGTTGAGATTCAAAATTATTTTAAAGTTTTTGCCTTGAGATGTCGCATAAATTGGAAATAAAAAAAAAAGTATCTTCAAGTTAGTTGGGCGGGTACCAACGCTGAAATCTGCCGAATATTCCAAAATGAAAACATTTCACGCAGAACCATTCATAGTCTGAGAGACGACGACACTAAATCTATAATGATAGGGCTCCCAAACAGCATGGCGGCAGCAGCGTTTGAAAGTGGCCCTCCGTGCAACCGATTTCGCGTTTCAATTCGGTTTTATCAGCAATCGGCCAGTTTTTTTCGATTTGGATTATAGAAATACGCCTGCCACTACCACAACCAATAGATTTCACGTGTCGCTGATTGAGTATAAAACAACAGTTAAAATTGCTGAAAAATCGAAAAACATTCTTTGTGCTAGTGGCAGGCGTGTTTATTTCTATAATGAAAATCGAAAAGAACCGTCCGATTGAAACGCAGAATCGGTTGCGCAGAGGGCCACTTTCAAACGCTGCCGCCGCCATGTTGTCCACTGTTTGGAAAAGGCAGCACTGCTTTTTCATATAGTCGTGCCCCTCCCCTGTTTGGAGGAACAATCACAATACGGGATACTTATCATTACAGAAACTTGAAAAAAAAAATATTAATTTTTTATGGCGTTGACCGGTTCTAGACATGGCAGCCGGGCCAGTTTGTGTCCTATGAATGAAATATCGAATTATATGCATTACTTTTGGGAGCCCTATGAATATAGTGTCGTGGCTAGACTATCATAGAACAATATCGGAGTGCGAGCACGAAATACCATATCTGAGTCTTCCAGAAAGTGGAAAACCACTTTCAATCACAACTCCTTCGTATACCAAGCTGTCGTCAACTAAGACAGGTACCATTTGCCATTGATATTTTGTGCTGAAACTTTCAGGACAAAAGTTATAACCCCCGAAGAAACTGAAGAGTTTGCATCCACTCAATGAAAAATTCCGCGTATAATTTTGCTCTCGGTACGCCCGTAAAATGCACCCAACCAACATGCATAAACTCCAGACGATAACTTTCGTCATAAAATTTGTTCATCCACCATAAAAAACACACTCGAACTTTAATGACTGTGCGATTAGCTAAGTCATTAATAAAAACTTATACCTGTGCGGAGACAAACATCATTTAAAAATTGAACGAACGAAAATAAGAGAAGATCACAACCGGTTTTCGACGGGATTCGATTTCGTTTCTGAAAAAATTATATGCGAAGTGTATTTTTTATGTGATAGCCCTCTTGATAATAGTAACAGGATGTTGTTGAGAAATGCATATATCTTGAAGGATAACTGATTTGTATTGGAACTATTGAGGATCATTTCGAAAGAATAGAATATATATATATATATATGTATATATATATATATATATATATATATATATATATATATATATATATATAAACCAAATAGGCGGTACTCAAATGAAACGACTTCCGAAAAAATTGAGCTTTGAGTTTTTGTGTATGAGTTTTCATGGTTCCTTTTTGCGTACCGATTTTTTGTGCGTTTAGAGTATTTATTTAAATATATCCGTGTTTATATTCAGTGTCTATTTAATAGAAGAATTTCTCATTATTCATGATGCAATGAAAAAAATGTCAGAAGTACGACTATCCGGATTACGACGACACTTGGTGCACTTAAGTCTTGAAACAAAGGTATCGTCGCTACTAATATACTATGTGGTAAAAACATATTATTTCAATGAACGTGAAAATTACCAGTTTTTGTTCATGAATTTCACAAAAAAATCTCTGGGGATGACTTGATTGAACAAATTCGTTGCCTCGTTCTTCAAAATCAGTGAGAAAAAAAAATAATTATTTTTCCAAATTAAATGGGTACTTGTAAATTTCAAATTCTGGTAATACATACACACACATAAAATAATAATAATCAAATTCCTAGGTACGACTTATTTCTGAACACCGGAAGAGATTCTCTTATTAGTGGATAGAATAACCGGCCCTTATTGTGTAACTGCGACCTCTGAGAAAAGTTGAGTCCGTAACTTAATTAATCTGGGATACGACTTGAATATCGCCCACAGACGGTCGATTAATCAGAGTAGTTTGCGATTAAATATCGCGAAGCAGGATAACATTTCACTCTCAAGCCCCTACGAGCTTGTTTCGCTTAGAGGAAAACTACCCTAAAGCTCCCCAAAAGGCATATGGATAAATTATGGAACTTTCTCACTAGGTACTCCAAACATTTTGGATTTTTTTTTTATGCAATCTGATATGAATGAATTGACATTTTGATGGCAAATTCATTCTTAGATCACTAAACCGAACCTTTGATTGGAGAGCATTATTTATTTTGCGCATGCCTCATGACTGCTTACAAGTTCAATAACACCATTTGTTGATCACAAAAGCGACCTCATCGGTATAAACTCTTGATTATAGAAACAAAATTATTTTTTTTCCCTGAAAATAATCGGAGGTTATATCTTGAGTGCACGAAGTTTAACGGTCTTCGGCCTTCAAAAAAGCTGAGAGATAATAACAATTTTTTTGGCCAATCCTGATGTGCCACTTATGGGTATCATATAAGAAGTAATGTAAAACATATTTGTGTGTTATTAGGGTGTATTTCGTGAAATTCGGATATTTTAATGCCAGCTTAGCTTTCAAACCGTTGAATATTTTCGTATAGTTTCTGTTCAGTGTAATCTTTGGTATGTCCTCGATGTCATGAGGGGGGAGAGGGGGAGAGGGAGAGAGAGAGAGAGCCTAGAGCAAATATAAGCATACATGGTAGTAAATTAATTGAAATTTGTGAGTGTATAATAATTTTATTTTTTTGGCTTATTTTATACACGAAAGCGTTTGCTTGAAAGAGAAATTTTGAAAATGATGGAAATGCACACATTTTGGTCGATCGAGCTTCGTGTAGGAGAGATATACTTTGTTGAGAATATTTCCAGAAAGAATGTGAAATCAGAAAATTTACAAAATCGAATCCAGGAACAATATAGTATCTAAGTTCATTGTCTAGTGCTATTAACGGCAGTAAAACTCTGTTGAAGCAGTCTAGCCTTCAACTTTTTCATCGGTTTATCAGCCATAAGAAAACTCTCGGCGCAGACAGCTTTCGATCCATTATTTTGGCGAATGTAATGTATACACATTCG
Source organism: Zygogramma bicolorata (assembly GCA_032362365.1). NCBI lineage: Eukaryota > Metazoa > Arthropoda > Insecta > Coleoptera > Chrysomelidae > Zygogramma > Zygogramma bicolorata. The sequence continues at coordinate 247,501 of JAVJAQ010000582.1, forward strand.
ATAAACCAATTTTCAGAAATTATATGTAACCCACGCCCGTCATCAGAGTACCGACAAATTATCATTTATGAAGGCAAGGGTCAAATGAACTTGACAGTAGGTGGTGTTACGTCTGTATCTCCATTCATGAGGTTCATCCTACACCGCCGGCAAAAATTTATCGTCACATAAAGTGGACGATTTCTTATCTCATTTCATCGATCGTTATTGTTTTTCGAATATGAAGAATCGAAGAATTAACATAGATGTATGGTTCAGTGGATTATTGAATCGTCGTGTTATTGTGAAAGATCAACAACGTAGGATAATGCATTTGATTAAAATCTGGCTTGCGTTTTATTTGTGTCTAAATCCCGAGCTTCACTGAATAACTTCTTGGTTGAAGAAGTTGATTAATGTCAATTTATTCAAAGGAGATTGAATTCACATCGACTTTTACAATAATGTTCGGTGCATCTTGCCAGAAAGTTTCATGATTTCTCCATATGCCCACTAAAACATTCTCTGGGCACAACAAGCTTGTCTGAGAGAAAAAATTGTTATCCTGATGAGTGAAATTATATTCATATTTTTTCTTCGTGCACAAATATCCTACGGATACTATTTGATTCAAGTTGTGTTTGCTCGGTATACAAATTGAACAATAATCCAGTTTACCATTTTAAATCCAACAATCACATCATATTATGCGTACAATATGTCATAGAAATACGCTGCCAGTTCCAAATATTCAACATAATTAGTGTTGTATTGGCATACACAGAGAAGGAGAGCGAGAGCTAGAGATAGGAACAGGGAGAGATATAAAGTGGGAAAGAATTAAAAAGAAAGAGAGAATGAAGTCATGGTCAATGCTAAAAGTTTAATGATATACGTGAATATATTGTACCTAATTATTTATTTGTAGAAAAATAATATGTGAAGTCACATTTCGCCAAATGACAAGTTGCATTTTTGTTGAATCCGTATTTTTGTGGAGTGGTTGTAAGTATTTCCTTTTTCATTATAGCATTAGGACAATAATTTCTCAAAAGTTTGAAATGCACGTGCACGATCTATATTTTGATTCAATTCATGCTGGTAAAACGGACTTTCTGGGAATTGTAAGATATGGTGATAACCATGAGATGGGTTCGTTTCTCAAAAAAAATATTTTGTATTGACATGGCATTCACAACCTTCACAATCATGAATCAATGTCGTCACATTCCTTGATCTTCAGCACAAATTTCCTTGTTTCTTCTTCTGTTATCACAAATCTAAAAAATTAAAGATATTGAGTCTTGTTGGTAGTAACGGCATAAATAATGAACGATAAAAAAAAGTGAACACATATTTTGTTGGAATTGTTTGATGGGCTAATGAATGTTAGGAACTTGAAAAATGAAAAAACAACCTTTTGACGGTGGCCAATACAGAATTAATTTTTATTTTCAAATTCAATTCATCATAAACAAAAAAAGAGTGAACGGATAAAAAAACATATCAACAAAGTCGCATAAAAAGACTTCACAGATATCATGCGTTCGGCTCACAATAATTAATACGCGGCACACTGAATGCCGAGGTGAGAATATAAATGAATATTTCTGTCATTCACTTTCTGTATATTCCAACACTCCCACTCAGAAAGTGAGTGAAAGCAAAAAAACAAATTACAAAAACAAAATATTATTTTGGAGAAATGTTTTCATGCATGTATATGAAAAATATCGCCTTTGTAAATCAAGAGACTATAATAATTAAAGTAACCCTATGTTGAGTCTTATCTTCATCAATTTTGAGACAGTTGGTGCCTTTGTGAAGATATCTGCCAACTGGTCACCTGTAGACAAATATTTCAGTGATATATAACCTTTTTGAATGAGATCTCTAGTAAAATGGTACTTGATGTCAATATGTTTTGACCTTTTATGATGCGTGGGATTATTTGCAATATCTATACAACCTGTATTGTCTTCGAAAATGACGATGGGTTCTGATATTTTCATATTCATACTATTTAATAACGACTTGAGCCACATAGCTTCTTTTGCTCCTTCAAACAATGCTATGTATTCGGCTTCTGTTGATGAAGTAGCAACAACATGCTGTCGTCTAGTATTCCACGTAATTGTGCAATTTTCAAATAGTTTGAATATATATCCGCTCGTACTTTTTCTGTCGAGTTCATTATTACCCCAATCCGCATCAACATAGCCAATCAACATATTTTGGTACTCATTCTTAATATAGGTGAGTTTTAAATCAAGAGTGCCCTTCACGTATCTCAATATTCTTTTCAAATATTTCCACAATTCTTCTGAATTCTTGCTTTGGAATCTACTCAACAAATTGATTGAAAAAGATAGATCCGGTCGTGTGCACAACATTGCGTACATCAAACAACCAATTAAATTTTTACAAGGTGCATCATAAAATTTTTCAGAATTTAATGCTGTAAAATCTAGTTTTGATGATAAAGGTGTTTCTACTGGTTTACAATCACTCATGCCAAATTTATGTAAAACCTTTTTTAAGTAAGAGCTCTGATTTATTGAGATTTCATCCTTCCTTCTCTCGATGGCAATTCCTAGAAATAGTTTAATTTCTTTCATATCAGTCATTTTGAAACAAGAATGGAGAAATTGTTTGAAATTCAACATTGTTTCTAGATTAAATGTAACAATCATTATATCATCTACATATAAAAGTAAATATATATTCGTATTTATAGATCCTTTATTCAAGAAATATAAACAACTGTCAGCTGAAGAATTTTGGAAACCTTTTTCTATTATGACTGAATGAAAATGTTCATACCAACAACGAGATGATTGTTTCAAACCATATAATGATTTATTCAATCTGCACACTTGATTTTCTTCAGCATCAACACCTTCTGGAATTTTCATGTAGATTTCTTCATTTAAAATTCCATTCAAAAATGCTGCCTTGACGTCCATTTGATGTATTAGTAAATCGAATTGATTTGCAAATGCCAAGAGAAATCTAAATGTGGAAATTCGGGCAACTGGTGCAAAAATTTCGTCATAATCTAGTTTATATTTCTGACTGAAACCCCTTGCAACCAGTCTAGCCTTATATTTCATGGGTTTTCCATATATATCATTTTTTATTGTGAATACCCATTTACATGATACTATATTTTTATTCGAGGGTTTTGATACTAATTCCCACGTTTCATTGAGTAAAAGAGAATCAAGTTCATCCTTAACAGCCTGCTCCCACTGAGTTCTATCTTCCCTTTCTTTAATTTCCTGATAACTCTTGGGGACAGTATGTATAACAGTTTGCATACATGCTGAATATGATGTAAAATCATCATCATAATTTTCATTATAAGAGGGCTGCGGACGATTTTTAATCCTATCACTTTTTCTCAATTCAAGGTTATTTATATCACTATTTTGTATTTCGACTGAGATTTTTTCTTGTTCAGGAATTTTTCCGGGAATAACATTTTCTGTGTTCCTATCACAGTTTTTATCATTTTCTTCTGAATCATGTGTAATAAAATTCAAATTATCGGATAACTGTGACCTAGAAACTTTGAAGTTTGTTTCATCAACAATAACATCGCGTGCTATTTGAAACTTATTTGTTTCAATGTTCCATATTTTGTATCCATTTGGTTCGTACCCAACAAGAATTCCCTTTATTGATTTATTGTCAAATTTACTATTTCTTATTTTCAAATGAATATATACGGTTGAACCAAATATCTTTAAATTCCACAACTTGGGCTTTTTAGAATGCCACAATTCATACGGAGTTTTGGAACACACAACAGCTTTAGTAGGCGTTATATTTATTAAATAAGTTGCTGTTAAAACAGCTTCGCCCCAAAACTGTTTACTCAAATCTGCTCCGTTTATCATCGAACGAGCTTTTTCAGTTATAGTTCGATTCATGCGTTCTGCTACTCCGTTTTGTTGTGGAGTATAAGGAACAGTTAAATGATACATTATTCCCTTTTCTGAACAAAAATCTTTGAAATCGTTAGACATGTATTCACGCCCATTGTCGCAATAAAGATTCACAAGGTTTAAATTGAAATGCGCTTCACTCTTAGCCACAAAATCTTTGAATTTACTCAATACTTCTGATTTGTAAGTCAATAGGTATGTAACCGTGTAATGAGTGAAGTTATCTATAAATGTAACAAAGTAATTTTTATTGTCTATAGTAGGCGGAGTGATGGGTCCGCAAACATCTGTATGAACAATAAACAAAGGTCTTTTCACATAATTTTTATTTTTTGATTTATTAAATGGACGTCTTGCTTGCTTACCAAAAATACAAGATTCACAAATTTCATTTGTGGGCTTGATGCCCTCAAGGTTACAAACATCCTCAAATAAATTTTGCTGTTTTATTTGATTGAATTTATCATCGCTTATGTGACCCAGGCGCTCATGCCATATTTTGAAATTATCGGTTTTACTCGAATTGACTCGACTTTCATTTTCAACGCTTTGTATTGTTTTGAATAAAATACTAAATAAACCATTGGATGGCTTACCTGATAAAATGGTCTGTTCACCATTTTGTACAGTGACTCCTTTGGCATCGAAAATAATTGTCATACCTTTTTCTTGCATACGTCTTACCGAAAGTAAATTAGCCATGGCATCTGGTGCATAGAGAACATTTTCTAATACTCCCGATACTCCAAGATTTGTTACTACTCGTATGGTCCCTCGTTTCATCGCCATTATTGACTCTCCATCCTTCACTACCGAAATATGCAGCGGCGGTGACAAACTGTAGCTACTGGTGAAGAAGGCATCGCTGTTAACGATGTGGTCTGTTGCCCCTGAGTCCAGCAGGAAAGTAATTTCATTTGAGATATCCTCCGTTGGTTGAGAATTTGCCATCATGAATGCGAAACCATCAGCATTTGCTTTTTCATCATGTGATATGGAGGTGAAAGTTCGCGGTCGATTCTGCTGCATCCTCTTATAATAGTAACAATTCGGCTTTTCATGATTATGTCGGCCACAATGTTCACATGTTATTTTTGAAAACTTATATTGTGACTTGTGATTGGTTTTCTTCAGTGGCATTGATTTATTTTGTTTACTGAAATTTTTACGAGATTTCCACCTTTTCTGTTTATTTCCACTTGGTCCTGGAATTTGAGTAATTTCTCCGACATTCAAAACTTTCAGTGTGGATCGCTCCTCATCTCGCAATTTAACTTCGTGGTCCAGAAGACGGGTTTTAACAAATGCTAATGTTAAATTGTCATCGCCCAAAGTTTCTAAAGCAGTGGCAATACCATCAAAAGAGTTAGGTAGCGTCAACAGTAGATGAGAAATTTTATCCATTTCATCGAGTGATGCACCTGCTGCTATTAAATCAGCCATTATAGTGTCGAATTTCACAAAATGGTGTAGAAGGGTAACTTCACCTTGTAACTTCAAAGACAGTAGCTGCTTACGTAATGCCAGTTGTGTCGCTAGGCTACGTCTTTCGTATATCGAATCCAAATTTGTGAAAATATCCCTTGCCGTTGCATTTTCCTTGGCGAAACTGAGAAATGTGTCACTCAAATATTCCACTATTATACTTTTCGCGACTGAATCATTTTTACGCCATTCATCCGTGATATCTTCCGGAATATCATTGTTCACAACATCGAGCACGTTAAGTTCAGCTAACAATGATTTCACTCGAAACTTCCAAATGGTATACTTCTCTCCACTGAATGGTTGAATATTTCGTTTTGCCAACTTGTTATCCATCGTGGCGAACTGAATATCTTGTAGGTACCTTCGTAATCAATTTTTTTGTTTATCACAAAACCATATATCAACTTCGGACAATACTACGTATTTCTTTTTATGTAAGTGTGACCTGGGCCCATAACCTGTTGGAATTGTTTGATGGGCTAATGAATGTTAGGAACTTGAAAAATGAAAAAACAACCTTTTGACGGTGGCCAATACAGAATTAATTTTTATTTTCAAATTCAATTCATCATAAACAAAAAAAGAGTGAACGGATAAAAAACATATCAACAAAGTCGCATAAAAAGACTTCACAGATATCATGCGTTCGGCTCACAATAATTAATACGCGGCACACTGAATGCCGAGGTGAGAATATAAATGAATATTTCTGTCATTCACTTTCTGTATATTCCAACATATTTGTTTACCCGATTTCAATTACTTTTTAAATTCTTTTACTTGGTGCGTTATATGACTTCCAGCTTCCTTGGATAACTAACTGAAAATACGCGTTCAGCTGTTTTTTGACAAGCCGTGATTTCTTACAGAACATATTTCTTTTTTTGGCAATCAGTTTAATTTGAAATTTAGGGGAGACAAGTGAAGAGCACAATTTTCAAAAACCATTAATATTCGGGAAGGGGTTCTATCATTAAAATTCGTTTCAGAAAATAAGAAAAACAATCTTTTCTAATACGTTATTTTATTCAGGTAAAGACATGTTTTAGCTAACAGATTGGCCTCTCAGAAGATATCCCTCCAAATGCAATCTAATTACCTTTCATCGTATTCCCCGAGTAGGTGTATTTTTAAATTCACGTTTAAATGTGACTCTTATCGATATTCCCGTTCGTTTAGGTTCCGAATGATGCAGCTTTTTGAGAGGAAAAATATTACGTATGCAAATAAATTTGTTGAACAATAGACTTTCACAATTTTTCCCGTGTGCTTTTCAAATAATTTCTGCGAACGCGAGCCGATTTGTACAACCGGCAACAACGCTTTTCGCGTTCTCGCTGAGGTAAATAAGACCGGATCTTCCCCCGCGCGCGTCCCTCGCCTTGCCGGTCGACGTAAAGGTCGCGCGATCATGAATGAACCTGCCCCCTTCGCCCCGTCCATCCCCATCAGTCCCGATTTTCGTTCATGTATCCCCACCCGAGCGTCGAAAACCGCGAGAGGCGTGTGCCGACCCCAGTCAGTCGTAAATGCGAAAGTGACCGATCTAGAGACTGTCGCCGGTACACGTTCGTTTGTTTTTGCTGTTGCATGGTCGACTGCGATTTTTTCGGCGTTTTCTTTGCTAGCGGCCTAATTGCCTTATAGGCTCTGAAACGGGACCTTGAGGTGTCCCCTGAGTCTGTTTTGGTCGGGAAGGGAGTAGTATTGAAGGTGAGTACATACGTCTAGGTCGACGAAAAAGCTAATGAAGCGTTTTGTCGATGTGTCGTTGCTAACACTATTAGCGGGTACGGTTGGAATTATGAACTGTTGGCCACAGAAATTATTCAAGTTCAATAAGTTTCCAAAAACCGCTTGCGTTGATCAGCTCGTACGGAAAATTGGGATGCCCCTTTTTGTATATTAATTCCATTTCGGTAAATATGATACCAGCAGCTTTTTGGAATATCCACTGGCAAATTCTTTTTTTCATTTATGTTGAGAGAGACATAACATCTTCTATCAGGACATGATTGCTATTACTCAGAAATCGGTAGACAGCTGCCATTGGTCAGTTCGTACGAAAGCCTTCATGCATACTTCAAATTGAGATGATTCTTTTTGATGGGGTGACTTCCATCATATTCAAAAAAGGGTTCCTTGAAGTACCATTCACTTCAATATCCAGTTCTTGTTTATCCGTTACTATAATGTTGAAAAGGAAAGCAATGTTCGAACACTCTGACTCACCTCCAAGTTTTTGGTGGATCAAATCGAATTAGATGATTCGAAATTATTCCTATAGTGAAATATTTTTCAAGGGTGATGTCCCAGATGAATAATTTCCAAAAATGAAAAAATATCTCACCAGTTCCTCATGGGTAGAATTAAAAAAAGGTCTCGTCAAATTCTGTAATACCTCTTCATGAAGGTACATACCATTAATACCTTCTAGTTAGCTTTTATGATCGTTTTGAATCATTTGCATGAATCATAAACCATGATTTAAGATTTATAAATTTCATATGAGTTCCATCAATTTGATAAGAATAGTTGAAATAATTAATTAATTAGGAACAATAATCGAGTTCTCCTTCACATGTACTACACAACAGCTGACTTATTACCTCTTCAAAATTCAGGCCATCTGAAGCTCGAACAAACTGGTCACCTATATAGATTACCTGGGAATTCGAATATTGCATCTGCAACATCCATGGCCATTTGAATGGTTGTTATCGGATCGTAGAATGTATTACTCCTTTTTTTCGGGTTTGAAGGCCGTCGTTCTGTGGATTTTTTTCCTGACGTTCCGCTAGCACGAGTGGCTAGCTTCTTCAGAGGCTTCATCTTGACTATTATTCCGATCATCGGAATTCCGATCATCGGAATAATAGTCAAGATGATCCGATCATCGGAATAATAGTCAAGATGAAGCCTCTGAAGAAGCTAGCCACTCGTGCTAGCGAAACGTCAGGAAGAAATTCCAAAGAATGACGGCCTTCAAATCCGAAGAAAAGTAGTAATACTGAAAACCTCGGCCGCGAAAGCCTTAACCATTTTGTAGGATCGTAGAATGTTTGGAAGTAAGATCTCAGAATGTTCTGGGAAGTTTATTTCACAATGATAATGCGCTTCCTTTAGTAAACGATTATTGTAAGCAAAGATTTTAGAATAAATATTAACATCAGTGAAGAAGAGAGGCTGTTCGTTATGTTGCTATTGATCCGACCTCAAGCAAGAAACTTGAAAACGCACAAACATTTCTGGGATGAGGGTTCTTGTTCAACATCTCAGAAATTCAAGTGACGATTCAACGGATTACAAGAATGCAAGCTCTAAACTGATCAAAACCATGACCATATACTTCAATGACCCTTTTATGGAGATACGTAAATATTAATAAAAATCGAGCTGATCTTTGGCTACTGTCATACAAGTAAAATGTGGACGGTACCTCCATCGTCACATCATCATTATCTCAAAGTCTGTTTCTCATTCTACTGTTGAGAAACGTGGCTGTCCGCTGAGCCCCAACAGCTAATCAAGGACTTTGATTGGCTAGTGAGGACAGTGACAGTTGAGTTTCTCAACAGAATGAGATTGACAACCAGATACTTTGAGATAATGATGATTTGAAAATAGATCTACGAAGCGGACCTTAGATATTCAACTCTTCAAATTTCATGAAATGTGTGTCTCACAAATACATTCAATACATTCTATTTTCCTTTTCCCAAAATTACTATTTCGATATATCATAAGTCGGCGATCAAGGTTCACTTCGCACGTATGTCGCAATTGTTACACGAATGAACACCTTAAAGGTTATGTAACTCGTACAATACGTTCCAAATATTCGCGATACTTTATTGACAGATTTCACGATTGTCCTCATTATTTTTGGATCCAGTGTTACGAGGGGAAAACAATTTATAAATGGTTTAATCGTCATAAACAATAAAGCTGCCAAACCATTGCCCATAAATCTTGTATTCGAAAAATATTGAGGTCCACTCGGTAGTATCCATGACACTGAGAGAGTATCAAAGGATACGTGCAAAGTCTTGAAAATATGAACTCATTGGAATATTCAAAAAGCTGTGAATAGAGACGACCGCTTTGTGATAAACGATGAGCTAACATGCTAACGTAAGGAACAAGTAACAAATCTTAGTCGTCCACGACTAACCATTAGACTTTCAAAAGCTTGCAATAATCGCTTGTTTCCTTCTCAGTGGGAAAACCACTTGCCTCTTCGAACATTCTTTCGAGCGCGCCCAGGAGGCAGTGCAGGTTGACTTCTCAATTTATTGATGACGCATCTGCTATTTCCATTTTAGTAAAACTGGAAGACCCACAAAACAATGTAGTGAAAACCAACCGTATTGTAACTGCAAACTAAAAACACTTGCGACTTAATGCGAAGTAATGTAAAGCAGTATTTTCAGTTTGCTCTTCAGGTAACTGAGATCCCAAACTTATTGAAGGTAAAAAAGGAAGGATCAGGATGTGGAGTTCACTCCAGATCACTTAGCCTAAGGATTAAGTGGAAAATGGGAAAAAATACCAGCGTGGTTCAAACAGAACTGGCTGGTATCTCAATCGCCACAAAAGAGCTAACCAGAAAAGGAATTTCTTGCAAAAACATAATAATCTGCACTGATAGTAGACAAGCCCTACTAACCTTGAATAGACAACGTATTATCTCAGGGTTAGCACTAGAATGCCACCAAGATTTAGCTAACGCCTCGGTAGATAATAATATCGTACTAAGGTGGGTGAAAGGGCACGACAGGAGCAAAGGTAACCGCATTGCTGACTCTTTGGCCAGGATGGCGGCTGGACTGAAAATTTTGGGACCAGGTGACACCCATGGCTTGACGACTTCAACAATTGCGGAACTAGCCAAACGTTACACCCATACTCAATCCCTTGAGAGATGGGATGAAACCAAAGGATGCGGTTTTGCCAAGATCACCCTGGGCGACCCTGGGAATCTGGATCCGAATAAATATTTGGCGATGACCAGGAAGAACCTACGTTTAACAGTGGGATTTCTGACTAGACAGTTTCAACTAAGGAAATACCTCCATATTATGGGGCTAGTGGACACACCTCTATGCAGAATGTGTGAACAGGAAGATGAAACTGTCAGGCATGTCTTATGTGAATGTCTGGAGCTATCGTCGATAAGAGAGTGTGTGTTCGGTGAGTCTTGGCCTACACCTGCCGATATTAAGGAGATGTCCTAGGGGAGCGACTCCTTGGGAGGATGTACAATGGGCCATATTGTGGCCTAAGTGCTGTGGATCTACATTCACCCTCCCTACTCTACAGATACAGATGGTTTTTTGGGTAATTGAAACAACTGAATTCACTTGCAAGTGCAAGTAGTAGTGGTGATTTTTTGCTCGAATTGTTGATATACCAAACATGCAACACTGGAATATACAAGTTATGTCAATTCGCTGTTGGGAAAATTAAAATAGTCATCTGAAACCACTTGCATATGCAAGTAATGCCAATTTGCTGTTCAAGTAATCGATACACCAAATTTAAAACACGTGCAAGTAATGTCAGTGCGCTGTTCGGGATTTGAACAATAACTTGAAAACACACATATTATGTGTAATTGTTTTTACTTCATATGTTTTACAACTGAAACACTGAACTTTCACATGCAAATACTTTCATTTTGTTTGGTCGGTAGATGAAACACCAAACTGAAAACGCTTGCTAGTAATGTCAGTTTGTTCTTCGAATAATTGATATTCCAAACTGAAAACGCTTGCAAGTTGGGTTAATTTGATGTTCGGGAAATTGAAATATGAACCTGAGAAGGCATGCACGTGCAATTATTGTTTTCAGTTCATTTGTTGGTTAATTGACACTAACCTAACACATGGGAGTTTTTTCAGTTTGTTTGCTGGGTATCTGAAACGCCGAAGTGAAAAAACACTGGCTGATGCTGTAGATAACGATAGTTTGCTATTCGGGAAATTGCATTCTAAAATCTCAACAATAAATCTTTCGAAATTAACATCAGAACAATTCATACATTATCTACTCTGGTTCTCACGATATTATTCGGACATCGCTTTTCGTGTGGAAGTAGATATAAAACAAAATTTATTCTCACCAGCGAATGACGTTTATGGCGTCTCATCATCTGCGTTCAATATTCTCGATATTTTTACATCCAGCCTGATTATTAGAATTACAAAGCATCGGCTGTCGTCTGAATTAATTGCACATTTATGTTAATTTATGCCGATAAGTGTCTGGATGGAGGTATTTAACAATCCATTGTATGAAAGATGCAGGGACCATAAAAATTGAACGTGCTGGATTTTATTGACGGATATATTTTTTTCTGGTAGAACGGAGTCGTCTTGAGTCTATGAATCGAAAAAGTATCTTGTTTAGTACCAGCCGTAGGGAGTTGTGGAATATGTAATTTTAAGTTTCGAATTTTCATTAGAGGTTTGAAAATACACAAAGGCCGCTTCGCCTGATGCATACTTTTTCGTGTGTCACTGAGCGGAGGAAATATTCATTTAGATGCATCCACTCATTTTCTATCTAGTAGTTATATGATAGATAAAATTTGTTCACAAAAAATTCAGAAAATGATTTTCACGAAATGTGTGTTGTGCTTTTATTATTATTTCCACTCATACTCGAAATATGTCAACTCTCCCAGCCAATTTTCTAGAAGATATTGGTGTTTATGATAGGCGTTGCTGAATATCGAATTCTATTGTCCTATTAGCAAATATTCATAAAATTTCCGAATATTCGAAAATTGTTATATAGAGCTTTCCTCAAGTCATTTATTTCAGGGGTTTACATTAAATAGTTAGAGAGCTGGCTCATGATTCACTGCGACTTTTTCAGATCTATTGTAATGCTCCTTGGTTATAAGAGCTCATTGTCTAGCTTTATCTCTCTGATAAGACTCCATCATAAAGCTAGCTAGCAGCCTCTGGTTTCTCCTCCCCGCATCTTGCGTGTCTCAGCCTTGCTATCGCTTCGCATTCACAGAGCACATGTAGTGCGGTTTCTTCCTCTTCTTGACAGAATCTGCATTGGGTTTCTTCTGTCAGACCCATGTTGGTCATATGTCTTCTGAGCCGGCTATGCCCATCAGTAGACCCACCACTACCCATACAACCTTACGGTTGTGGTTTAGCAGGTCTTCGTGAATAAGGGCTGTGGTCCCTTCATGCACTCTTTCGCCTGCCTCATTCCTGGGAGCTCCTGTTCCACCAATATTTATGGATGGCTTTATATATATTTACGCTACCTCGCAGGATAGTTTCTATGAACATATGTAGAAAATTTTTTAGTTTCGGAAATACTTGGTGAATAAAGCCGAATGTATTGTATTATCAAATATTTGTACGAAAGATGAACTTTCTTCCCAATGTTCAGGATTTTTAGGACAGCTCTTCGAATTTCATCAAAAAAAAGTTCATGTATTTGTTGGGAGTGACCAATGCATATAATTGGATTAGTCTTATTTTTATGGAAACCTCAAATATCGGTTGAAAATTCGGGAAATTGGACTGGAAAAATGAAAAATATTATTGTTCTCGATATTTTCTTAATATTTTCATTTTTCGGGATTTCTGTGAGCATGTTCATTCTCACTTCGACTTTCAACACCTCGTAACTCCTCAATTAGAAAGCTAGGAACATGTTGATGGGAAGCTTTCTTCCTAAAATATCGCAAGGAATCACCCTTTTTATGACTGTACTCGTGAAACACCCTGTGAACTATTGGGATTTATTGGAAAGATTATCGGAAATAATACCTTGAAATTCAATACAAATTTGTTTGTGACAATCAAAATTTTGGATCACACTTTCTCATAGTTTTGGGGCAAGTGTGAATGCAGTATTTCTGTGGAAGGTATTTACTTGCACTATGAAAAAGGAGCAATTGTGAAAAATATATATACCAACATTTTTTCAACTATCTTTATTGGTGGAAAGTTATAAACTTCAGAAAGGTCAAAAATGAAAATCAGCTAAAATGTCTTTAAAATTAAAATTTCCTCTTCTGTCAATAATTGGTCCAGAAAGAACTTCAACAATGCCTTGGTCCACTAAAATATTTCGCATAATTTTGCATCTTGAACCAGATAAACATGTCCTTTTCCGCACTTGACGGCTTGGCATAACTTCCCTTCATTTGTTAGGCGAATAACTAAAAAATTTTATCAGTGTATATCCCATTCACTCAACATCAGTTGGAAGCGTAAAGATATTTGCTTTTTATACGTTTTTATACCAACCAGTTGTTTATGACTTTTATACTCGACTTTATACCTTGACTTCTCCGTATTTTATATCGTGATAGTAATAACCGGATTTTCCTTATTCCTGAAAAAAAAGAATTCCTACAAGAAAACAACAGTGATTTACATCACCTCCGGTGCAATAAATTAAAAATTGCTGTTTGTGTTTCCATGAATGGTTTATGGTTGAGTCATTTACATCGGACACTGCTACTAAAATGCGGATTATATTAATTTTAATTGTGTTATTCGTGTCTTTCTCTTAATCGTCCTGGGAAATAGTTAATGGTTCTGTTTCTTCAGTCGTGGTTTACTATCGCTTCCGGTAGTGAGAGAATAGAAATTGACCTCTCGATTGGGTTTCTGATTGCGTCATTTACACCGGTTAAAGTGTCATATTTCATACTCAGTGTCATGTTCTCAATAGATATTTTATGGTCGGGAAAATTGTAGTACAGCAGGAGTGAATTTTTTACTGCAAAGATGGGAGATATTTGGAAATACTTATTATTGTATCGGAAAACTACGACGGCGTATTAGTGCCATTGCAAAAATAAAAAAATCTCGCAATTGTGACTTTTGTTCTGTCAATTGACACATTCAATCTGTCATTTGCCAGATTAAATTTTAATCTGGCAATTGCGACTTTTATGGAAGATCTTGAATCGGGTTCAAATTGTTCCGTTGATACAATGTCACATTATCATCATACAACCAATAACGTCAAGAGTTACCTACGATGGAAATGGATCATATGAGCAGTGGTTGGAATTTTATAACATATTCAATAATATCATCTATAATGATCTGAAGCTTTTCGGCATTGAATGTTTCCATTTTTTGAAATTTTTCTTTCAAGGTAATGCAGCCAAAGTCATAACCTTATTAGAAAATAAAAAAAATAACAGTGAGGGTTGAACCCAAGGAACGTTATGAAAATGAAAGGCTCTAATTTCATTGAGTCACATTGATTTTTTTTTTCAATTTCCCCCAATAATGAAAAAGTTTGCTGCAAAACTCAGAAAATTATTGGGTATAGTCAAAAATGAATCGAGGACTGAAGAATTAAGAACAAGAAGTCGTTAAATGGGATTTGGAAAAAAAAGAATAAACTCGATTTCACTAGTAAAGGGGATCGGTAAAAGCATTGTTCAAGTAATGGCTTTCCGGAATTCAAAATCTTCTTGGATTTTTCGGAACCAGAATTGTGAATTCAATTCATTTGATATCAACTGAATTCATTTCCGGTGATTTCAATTCATTGGCTTCAATTCACATTGAAAAGAAGTGTCAATTGGCAGAATAAAAGTCGCCATTGCGAGAAGGTGAGCACTTTCTCGAGAGAAGAATGTTAAAAAATTTCTCCAAGGTTTCTATACTTTTGAATTCCCAATCATTCGAAATAACACAAATGAAATGAAAAAGCAATAAATATTTGCAAGGATGATACAAAGAATATTTTCCTCATATATAAAATGTTCCATAAGAGCAATGCAATTATCGAAAACTTACAGCGGTAATTGCATTGTATCGAAAACTTATAGCGGTAATTGCATTGTATCAAGTCTCCATAAAAACACATTTGAAACCGTATTGCTGGACGTCAGTGAATAACACAAATAAATGTCAGATAGACTTCAAAAATAGAAAAACATTCCGCGTTTTGGTGAGTGCTCCATACAATCTATAGAGGAAAGTATAAATGAACAAAAAATAACATTTCCTTGAGAACTTCTTCATTCGTGAAATATTCCAATGAATTACATTCGTGCATGAAAATGACCAGATAATTTTGCATTCAAGCGTGATATCTTATACAAATTGCATTCGGTTATTTTCATATTTTGTAAAAGAGCCCTCGTCCTTCGGATTCGGGCACTTTCGCCAAAATATGAAAATAAACTTGCAATTTTGAGATATCACGCTTTCTTGCAAAATCATCGGTAATTTTTATGCACTCGTGCAATTATAACCGAAAATTTGTGTTTCAAGTTGGAATTGCACATAGACGAACTTCATGAAGCTCCCAGAGATAGCATTATTGTTGGAATATGTAATTCAGAAACTCTTCATTGTATGATTTTCACTAGACAGTTCACAAATCCGTTACACGTGTTTCACTATACAAAAAATTCTTCAGGCAGACACGTGTGGCGGTCTAATAAACTGTTCAGTAAACACATTATAGTGTTTTTTTTATTAAGTTGTCATGTATGGAATAATGTTTTCGTGACTAGTGAATGTGGACGAATGAGAATTTTCGTGATTTATAAATAGCATTTAAAATTGAATCACCGTTTACTGAAGGTAAGGTACAATTGCATGGTAAATAATATTGTGGGTATAATGATGACTTTTTCTAGTCGAGAATGACTTCGTTGCAAGTAAAGAAACGTATTCGATTGCCAAAATATTACATAAGCACTCTCATTGTTAGGCCATCGGGATTTGCATATTCGCTTGTATTTTCGTCAACCATGTATACGAATTCACGTTTGATGAATATGATGAATATATTCAAGTGGCATAAATCATGCGGCTTTGAAATTCTGATGATATTCTAGGAACAAGGATCGTGAGCGAAATTTATTATTCACGTATTCTGTATTAGTGATATATTCATGAATTCAGTAGGTATTCCTGAACATTCGGTTGGTTTTTATGACCAAATAGAATTATTACTCGTCTATGTTGTAAAAACTATGTTTCGAATCGAAGGCTTCGTGGCATTATCTTGACGGGAACATTCGTAACTGTTTTATTTTGTGTTTCTTGTTCAGAAGCAGATGCTATTTTTTTTCACGTACTATATTATAGGGTATTTATATTGCCATGGTTGTGTAGAAGTAATATCGGGAAATATCAATTTTGTGACAATGCATTTCAAAATGAAATTTTCTAACGTGCCTCATAAAGTTTGGGAAAATATATTATATTTCCATTATTTTTCTACATATCAATTGAATGCACTCGACGACAAAAACGTCGAGACAAAGTTGAAGTGCTATGAATTTATGGAGGCAGAATTGAAAGAAGTATCAGAATTTGTATTGAAAAATACAGGTCCGTGTTTGAAATAAAAAAACAGGCTGAGAGTGGCCCTAAGCAAACGAAGCGTATTGAAAATATAGTAAGTACATGTTGTAACCTTCATGAAGTACGATTAAACACTTTTTCACATTTTTTCTTATTTTGTATAATAAAGATAGCAGAACATGAAAATCAAAATTATAATAGCCTGTACTATTCGACTTTCCCTGTAACCGATATAGCACTACTGTGCCATTAAATTTTTGCCACCCGGTATAACTCGTCAAAATAGTTGATATACCGAAAATCACCCACATAAAAGTTGCTTAATGGAAGTGCAAAAATTAAAGTTACGCAACAGTATTATTATTGTTACGAATTATCCTTGGATTCGTTGATTAAAACTCCAAACAAAACTTCACTACTTTCATTAGAACTCTTCATCACAATACAATAAAATCACTCAAACTGTTCCGTTAACTATCCAACGCTCTGTACTAAAACACTCTGATAAATTATGTGTAATAGAAATTCTTCACTTCGACTTCTGCACTTAGCAATAATAAAGCTCTCTACACTAATCTCCACTTCGCAAGAAACTCTGATTTACTATCTGCTGAACTCGCCCCACTTAGCTCTGAATAACTCTGCTAAACTCTCTTTGCAAATAAACTCTGCTTTGCGAATAAACTGTCTCGATGAACTGTCTCCTTATAAACCTGCGTACGCCTATGGAGAATCTTCGAGAGAGGCCTCGATGATGTGTATCGAATTCTCCACGCGAATCAAGAGTTCCTGGAAAAATGACATGCCCTCTTCGACCCTTGCGACAGGGCCGGCGCTAGGAGATTCGTAACATTATGAATACAAATTTTCTTCTGTAGCGTTGTTCGTAGTATGGTGATTATTGTGAATTTACATTTTCTTAATATTTTATTATTACATCTCTGTTGTTTATTATGTCCTCAATGAATTGGCTGTCTGTCACAACCAACTAGTCAATGGTACCGTTTGAAACTCATCTGTGCTGAATTGATTTTTTTCCGTAGGTTTTCCATAATTTCAAAAAATAACGAATTATAATTGGAATCTACATAGGTGTAGAAGGGCAGATTTCTAATTTACCCCAAGAAGTTGTTGCGTTAATTAAAAACAGTTCGTTCTGAATGGAAGGTGATCCATTACTCAGCAACTTCTAGTATTACTTAAATTTGACTATCAAAAAATTCAAGACTCAATATTTATGTAAATATGAATTGTTGTTAACGTTTTCTTCCGTTCTCAAAACTAATTAACTTTCTTTTCTATGCTTGTTTTTGAAAATGTGTCGTTGATAAGTATTTTGATAAATATTAGTTCTTTCACTTTGGGGCCGTTCATAAAATACGTTCGCATACAAGGGGAGGGGAGGGTTCTGGCTGAGTGTGGCAAGATGTGATAAGGGGGGACGGGGGGTATACGGCAACGTGACGTTCGCCGTTTATTATTTTTTGACATGAGCACTAGAAGCCAGCGTGACCACTTTTGGTAGAAATCTACTTTTTTAGTAGATTTCTGACGGAAATTTAAAAATTTTGGTATGAAAGAAATCTTCAGTAGATTTCGGTAGAGATCTACATGTGCGACATTTTCTAACGAATTCCTAAACTCGTCAGATTTTTCAATCAAATCTATAGTGACTCCATCTTTGCGAATGAATTTTCAATTGAGAATGCGAATTAATCTTGTTACAGTACACTGTATTTCACTAGATATAATTTCACGTCAACTGTCGAATGAAAAACGAATTTTTGTTATTTTAAGATATAAAAATGAAACAAAATAAAGCGATTTTTTTACTGTTTCATTGTGATATTGAGCATTGAGTCTTCTGATTATGTAAAATATGTATATTATTTGTGGCCATCCATTATTGAAATTGTTTATAAATAGCTTGAAACCAAAGGCCAACCAACATATGAATTATTTGAATTTGTAAAACAAAAAAAATCATAATAGGAGATGAAAACGATGGTACGGAAGATGCAGAATGGTAAGATGACGATGAAGTGGACGGTAGTTTTGAAGATGAAGAAGATGGTGCAATACCGATTGTAGATATTTTGGCCCATTTAGAAAATCCTTGGACTTCTGAATAATAGAAATATTATTTATTATTTATATGTTCGTTATGAAAGATATTTATTAATTTATTTAAATTTCATTATAATAACTGAATAAATATTTTTAATTTTCAGAATTTGTGTACTATCATTTAGAATTTATCATATTCAGCAGGGGGGGTCTTAGTTTTTGTGACAAAATATTTCTAGGGGGGTCACAAAAAGTGTGACACAGCGTGACAATGGGGGGGAGGGGGGCAAAAAAAGCTGATTTTAGTGTGACGTATTTTATGAACGGCCCCTTTGACACATTGACGAATTTTCAAAAAGAACCATTAAAGAAAAATATTTGTGAACTAATTTCGAGAACGTTAAAAAAGAAAAATATTTTTTATGAATATAGTTCTTAAATTTTTTTGGTGATCATATTTTAGTTTGCTCTCTAATAGGACGTAGCTCTTTCAAAAGGTACAGTTTTTTGAGATTAGATTATAATTCTGCCCTTCTACACTTGTAAAGATTCCAATATTAATTCTTTGAATTTTTTTTTCACATTATGGTAGGTTCATTACCCAAAAAACTAAGGAAACAATAGTCAATCAGATCTACTCTGATCACAAGGAGTACTTGAAGCGTATCTTCTTTGAAGATCCTTGCACAAATGCAAAAATTTCGAAAAGATAGTTGCTAATCAGATCAAAGACGTGCTTGATGTTAAAAAAATATTACCTAATATACAGTCTGGCTTTCGCCATGGTTACGGTACTAAAACTGCACTTGCAAAAATTACTGATGACTCTTTTAGAGCTAGTGACTAAAAACAGAGTACGATATTGATATTAATTGATTACAGTAAAGCCTTCGATACTATAGATCATCATTTGCTTTCTGTAAAACTCAGATATTTTGGCATAGGGAAATCAGTGGTGAAATTTGTTGAGACTTACCTTGAGAGTCCGAGTCAACAAACGACAATAAATGGAAAAATATCTGAAAGTAGAAATCTATCGCGAGGTGTGCCTCAGGGAAGTATACTTGGTCCGCTCTTATTCTCAATATATACCTCTGACTTTCACAAATCCTTGGAGTTTTGCAAGATCCATCAGTATGCTGATGACACTCAGATCTACAAATCCTTTTATCCGTCTGATTTAAAAACTTCTTGTGATGCAATTAATTCCGATCTCAAGTACATTTTCGAACTGTCTGAAGCTCATAGTCTTCAACTGAATGAAACTTAAACTGAAATGCTAATTCTTTGATATAAAAACAATGAAATTATAAGCAACCCTGTCCTTACAATTTTGATTAATGGTAACCTTTTAAGTATCTCCAGTCGTAAAAATTTTGGAGTTTATTTCGACAACGACCTCAGATTCAGTTCACATGTGACTCATTTGTAAAAAAAAACTTATGCTAAGCTCAGAATGCTCTTATAAACATAAAGAAATATTCAACACTGAATCTAAACTTAAACTTTGTGTTTCTTTAATCCTATCAAGTCTCACCTACTGCGAGATTGTGTACTGGCCGACTATGACAGTAAAAGACAAAATGAGTTTGCAAAAAATCCAGAATTCTGGTATGAAATACTGTTAAAACCTGAGAAAATATGTCCACATTAGTGAATCATTTAATAAATCCAAATGGCTGAAATTAGAACCCAGATTTGTTATGCATCTGTCAAGTTTAATATATAAAATCTCTGAATACAATAGCCCAATTCATTTAACGACTAAGTTATTGAAAGGTTCTGATATACGTAGTAGGATCACAAGATTTAGAGAGATGTACACTGTTCCCCCACATTCTGGTGCTTTGTTTCAAAAATCATTTTCCTATGTTGCAGTAAATATTTTCAATGCCCTACCTGAAAGTGTTAAGTGTGCCCCTTCTCTCTTAACTTTCAAGAAGCGTCTCAAGGCTTATCTATATGATCCCAATACTGTAACGGTTGGAGATTTTTCGATTCACTAGCAATTCCAATGACGACACTCATCTCTATAAAATCATCATTTTCCTGTACAGTAGAAATTTCAAATGACCGAAATTACTTCATTTAATAGTAATAAGTATAAGTGTATTCATTTTCTACTTTATATTCAAAGTGTTTTGTTCTGGCATATGTATTGTATGTATAATTTCTGTTTGAGATATACCAAATGCGGAGTATGTTTCAATTGTATATCATCCTGTTGGTAATCTGGTGGGTTATATGGAAGAGCAACTCAGTTGAATACCGCCTCCTCATTTTCATTTTGTGAGACTTCATCTATATTTACTGAAACCAATAAAGACACATTATTATTATAAATGGCAGTCTTTCATCGAATGCCCGGCGTGGTATCAGCCAGAGAAGTAGTTATTGTCAGAGGAATATCTGCTCAATATATCCAACTTTTTTGTAATCAGACCTTGTTCGGAATTCCCCACCAGTTATATTGAAAATTTCCGATATCGCCCTGTATACGCATTTCCCTTCCGTTTTCGCGGAGCCTCTCATTTTTTTTTTCGAATCGAAGCAGCCCGTGCCAGGAATATTATTGAGCAATCGCGAATCTCGCATCGAGCTAACAATAATATTTACAAGCCGGTAATCACAAAATAGATGCGTGTTCTGTGCCGGTAATATCGAAGGAGATCGAACAACCCGACGGCGAATTCTGTTCACTGTCCGACGCACAGGATGCGAGTGGGCGGACTCGTAAAAATTAGTCCTAAACCGAGAGTTGTTTGTTTCTGTTTCGTCTTCTTTTTTTTCGACTTCGCCGCACGCAGAGGCGGCGTTGAGCTTCGGAAACTACTTGTTTCCGTTGCAGGGGGCGTCTCTGTAGACAGGACGAGTTGATATATTGCGTTTGGTTCCTTGAAAATTCTGACGAAATTGAAATGAAATTAGTTTCGATGAGTATTTGTTCTTGTGCAGTGTCTCAATCCAATTCCGACTACTCTTATATGTATTTTGCTGGGGGTCCTATCAGAAAAGTAAGTAAGAAATTACTAATAACTGTTCGCAAGAATTGCTAATCTTTAAATGTTACAAAATAGTAAGCACAACCACATATATAGACAATCAACCATACCTTCTCACTGTTTCTTCCTACAACACATGAGGAACCAACATGATTTTCGTATTTTTCTTACCCAAGAAATGAGTTTGGAAAAGTTGTTCGAACTCCCATATCTCAAATAACTTTCAAGTCGACTATGACATACAATATATGTCATCATAGTGGAATACAAAATGTTTCAATTTAATTCGATAACCCCTGTTTTGCCTCTTATACTGAATTAAGAATAATCTCCTCAACACTAAAGTTCACTCATTGTCAAAGAAATTGAAATACTGATGACAAACTTTCCCTAGGATTAATAGTCTGTGTGGCATAGCGATCTACGACGCTGTCGCATATATTGTTTTTTGTGAAGACAAACCACAGTCAGAGTTGCAACTGGGGTCATTATACGTTGAAATTTTTCAATTTTATTTCTTTGTTGTAGACACTGGCCTCTGTTATAAGCTGTAATATTTTCTTTCCATCGCTTTCAAGTTTATATGGTTCTTTCTTTATGAATTCAAGAGCTAAGTCCAATTAATTTCGTAATTGTAGATGTTCTTGGTGCAATGCGGATGTTTCCGTTAACTAACTGACGTTTCCCTACGAACGTCATCTCTCAGAAAGTTGAAACTTCGGCGGGATAAGGATTTACAAGATCCTACCTTTTAACGTGTGATTCTCACTACAGAAGAAGGAGTCTGTCCACGTTCGGTCTGCCGTATATGGTGCGTGGAACGTTGCTCGACTGAATTAATTTTTTTTATATGCAGATTCATACAAAAGGGAAGCCCTGTAATGTTCAAAGAACACCGGTGAATCAAGGGACAGGAGATACGAATTAACATTCACTTTGAATTTTTGAAGTTTGTAAGCCTCAGGAAACACCTCTTTCGGCAAGGAGTTCCAAAGCTCAGGTGTTCTATTAAAAAAAGATCACTGAGCAAGAAAGGTTCGACAGGTCCCCAAATTCACAACAAAGGGGTGGGAATTCTGTACTCGTAGAGTCATCCCTGTAGATATTGCCAAGGCGGGAACGATTTATAACAATTCAGAAGAGCACCGATCGTGAAAATATCTATAGAAGAGAGACGAATCCCCGGCCCTTCTACGATGTTCCAATGAAGTTAGCGAGTCTGTGAGGGAAGAATCACCAGCAAGACGGATTGCCTTTCTCTGAATAGAATCGAGAAACATCAATGAATGTTTTGGTGCCGAACTCCACACAATTATTCTATTATTCTTTCTCACAATTTTGTATGAAGTGGAGTGAAACGATCACACAGGTTTAGTATCTATTACAAAATATAGCTCCATATGCGAATGCATATGAGTATAATTTTCACAAAAAACTGTATGCCTAGTAGAAAAAGCGTTACATTTCTGGATGATGATGAGTATCGCTTGTCAATCTATTATAAACTAATGATACATGCAGTGTGACGATTCAAAATCCCTCAGTGGCCCATATATCACAAACAAAAGATGGTATAAAAAATGCTCGAAATCGTTTCTAGGTCAGGAACAGAAAAATGAAATGAAGCAAAACAGAACTCGCCCACATCGACCCCCTAAGCCCCTAAGCTTCCTCAACTGAAAAATTCAAATAGTAACCTGCCTACATGCGATACTACAGTGAAATGCATCTAAGTACATGAAGACGAAAATTTCTAGAGAAATTAACAATGCAAAAGTTTTCCATATGGTGCAGACTTCGTGGCGGTCACTTTATGATAACGACGACCATTGTTTTCGAAGATAAAATAATTCGAAATTGTGGGAGTGGAACCCATTTCTAGAACCCCTCATTCATCACCGGAATCGGCAATAATTGGCGCCGTGGGTTTTTCTAGTTGTCTGCAATGAGTTACGCCCCTGCGGGAAAAATCAATTTAACAAACGACAGTCATTAGATAATAATAGTGATATATCGTGTCGAAGGAAAAATGAATGGACTTCACCTGTAATTATTCCATTTGCGAACATAGCCCACGTTCGAGTGGACGTTATGTAAACGCGACAAGATAATTCCGAAATAGCGGGAATTGCAAATTAGCAGAGTTGAACAATTGCGAAATCGAACTGTCTTGGAACAATTCGTTTAGGCCAGGCTCTGCTATATCTACACAGTAGATTGATGGGCTAACACCATTCAAAAAATAAGTACTCCCCTGGACAATGTCACGACGGGCGTTGAAGTATAGCCGATAGGAGCTAGTTGAATGTTCTTCACAGAAGTAATTTCCGCAAATGCTTCTGGTGATCTAGGTTCGAAGTGCCGGATTTAATTGAATGATGTTTATTTTCCTAGAAACGTAGTTTATAAAAGGGAAAATTAGGAACAAATGAATAATGAATCAAAAAAATAGAAAAAAATTAAAAAATAAAGTAAGATGATGAAATAAGACTTTTCACAGAAATAAAAAAATATTTATATTGAAAATAAAATGAAATTGTCAGTCGACTATCGCAATATTTGTTTTTTCAAGTTAACCTTGAAATTGAATTTTCCAAATTTTTTTATTGCATCAGGTAATCCATTATATAACACTATTCCGTTGTAATAAAAAATAGAGCTAATAAAAAATATCAGTTTTGTGTTGGGGTAATTGATCTCTAGGAAAAGTTTGAGGTGAGCTGTTCGAGATGACTTTTCTTCCTTTTCGTGAATTAATTGAAGGGCCATGTTCCTATCAACAGAGAGTGTTAATAATTATATAATAATGATAATTATATAATATTGAATGGGGTTACTATGCTTTTGACTAGTTCATTTATCCGATGAAAAAACTACACACTTGAAAAATACACTCTGAAAATTCAAATTTAGGATTATGGATTCAATCGCAGTATTAGCAACAATTGAGTGGACATTATTTCTTGTTCTCATGGCAATTTTATAACAGAAATCCTTTGTTTCAAATCCTTATATCAGTTCTTCATAATCGGGCAATATTTGAACAATTCTCTTATGAGCAATGAATACATAAAATGCTTTACAAAAACGAGAATGGGATACACATGAATCTCGATCTTTTTCACTCTGCTAGGTGACGAAATATTCATAAAAATTTAGGCATGTTTCTTTTTATGTGTGCTCTACTTCCATTTGTGACACATTGAATTACAACAAGATAAATACATGGTGAATATTATATGTACTTTCCTAATTTCGAGAATAGAAATGTGTCAACTTCTTTGGAATTCTCATGCGATTCATGACTCAGAATAAACAAAACCAAAGTGTGAGATGACGTATAATAGTCATTTCAAACAATAAAACCAACGAATTCGAGTAAACAGGAATGTTAGCATCCGGAGCAATCATAATTATCATAATTCAATGATTTCCAACCCCATTTCCCCCCTGGGACAGGCTCTGGCGACAAGCTCATCGGAACTATTTTTCGAAGTTGATGCCGTAGGCAGCAGGTAGACAGATTTGAATTGCGAATATCGAAAAGGCAGGTGGTCCGACTCAAAAAACAATCGAGTGATGGGTATCTGATGAGGATGTGATTAACATGAACTGAGGCACTTTTTTCCTTCTGACGGAATAATAAAACGAGTGGGCTTGTCTTCGAAAATAGACAGTTTATAACCTTTTGTTTTGTCGCGGCTACCTCCGTTTCGAAATGGGTTTCGTTTTCCAACTAATGGGTATCGCAATTTCGAAGATCACGTCCCCATTATGGTGGAAGGGAAACTTGAAATATGGCAGAATTGTCGAAAATAATTATACAGGCCGCCTTTTTGATAACGACCTCAACTCAATAGAAGGTTTGTTAGCTACTGTGATCTATATTGCAATAACAACTGAAAATATCAAGTTTATTCAGTGTTTTACATTCCACTTTGAACAATACTTCGATTAATTGCATGCCTATTTATATTTTTCTCTACGTCATGAAGTTGTAAATGATTAATTTACGTCATAACAAAAAATCATCCATATACCCTATTTTATCTTGGTTTTTATATTATATTGAAGTCTCGTAACAAAATATGTCGTTAATCCATCCATGATCCTGAAACAGAGAAGGAATATAAATAATAGTTTTTACGACGTTTACAGAACCCGATCCCGAAAAAAATCTACGCTGTTTGTTTTCTCACCTTGAACGCACCTGATGAAAACGTGACTCATGTTTCAGTATACCATTAGCCGGCTGTATATTAATTGAAAATACTTCTACGTCAATTTACCTTCGAACTATCGTTTTCGACAATGTTACCGTGCATCCGTTACATACATTTTTCATTTATTTTATTAACGACTAAAAATAAATGGCCGTGTGGGACATAAAAGACACCTTAAGGACGTGGGACGAAACGACAGATATCGAAGATATATTTAATTTTTAAGGATTTCTCTCGTATCCCACAAAAAATAACAAGACGTTAAACGACACCGACGGAATTTATCACCAATTGTTTCCCATTACCTCTTTAGTTTCGAAATTAATTTATGTTTTTTCTGGCTTCGTTCATTTCCTTAGCGTCCGGGTTATATCCTTCAAGTGGGTGACCGACTCTTAGCATATATCGTACAGAGGATGTTTTAGTTATTCGGTAATGGTTGGGCTGCTGTCGAAGAGGAATAAAATAGGTGTGGTACGGTTTGAGTTGATGGTACACAAAATTTATATCGGAAAGTGACCATCAAGAAATGGTGAACTGTATACCTAAAAGGAGTATATTGTTTGGGAAGTTGAAACATTCTGGAATCCATATATATGGGTTTCCTCTCCCCTAGAAATCGAGAGAAATAAGCTTTATTTTCTTATAATATCTGTTTTTTGGATAAATTGGTATTTTTCCCCCTATACGAAACTGCAATATCAAAAAGATTCAGAATTGAGTGACTATGTTGTCACTAATGTATCGTATTTTTATAATTTGGAAATTTTATATACAAATTCATAAAGAAATTGCAATTCCATAGAAAATTTTTCAAAATAGGTTTGAAAAAGGAGGCAGACTAGCTTCCAAAGCATCGCCAAGGGAAAGCATACGCATTTTTCAATAGATTTGTTGATTAAATCTCCAAATCATAAAAATACGACACGTAACTGACGAAATGATCACGTAATTTAGCATCTTTTAAAATGAAGTAATAGAGAACTGACCCACATCAACCACCTAAGCCCCACCCTCCACAACTA
This sequence comes from Zygogramma bicolorata, assembly GCA_032362365.1. Taxonomy (NCBI): domain Eukaryota; kingdom Metazoa; phylum Arthropoda; class Insecta; order Coleoptera; family Chrysomelidae; genus Zygogramma; species Zygogramma bicolorata. The sequence continues at coordinate 274,559 of JAVJAQ010000582.1, forward strand.
AAAATCAAACAGCAAGCGCATATATGTGATACAAATGCATATAAAAGCGTTCAAAGTTTAAATAATAATTGTACAGGCTGTATCAGTAATTACCAAATTAAATAATTTACAAATTTTGAACGAAACAACCCCTACTTGTGATACATTGTTATGAAGCATTGAATTGAACTGGATGATACATGAATGAACTCCCTATTTGACGAAACATATTGTTACGATATTTCCTTGGGTTCTGTTTGAATATCATCACTTTCATCAACGTCACTATAAAACAAAAGTGCTGCACTAGCTTACAAAACACTCAATTGATCAAAACATCTAAGGCTCTTCACTAAAATTCTCTACACTTCGACTCCTGCACTTGACAATACCAAAGCTCTCTCTGCTAGAAACTCTGAAAAACTGGCGTTCCGAAGAAGTAGTTTTCTATTTATACTTGCATACGCCAATGGAGAATATTCTGGACTTATCCGTCTGGATGATGTTTATCGAATTTTCTACGCGAGTCGGATTTCCTGGAAGGTTACATTCTTTCTTCGACCCCTCGTAATATTTTACGTTCAACGAGCGACAGGGCCGGCGCTAGGAGATTTCGTAACAATATACTAGTTATTTGTTCGATTCCCACACAATGGACTCAATAAACACTGAAGGTTGAAAACTCAACCTCCTTGAAAGTTCCATCTTGAAGCGAGCCAAATATAGGGACTTGGACGATTTCCTATAAGTCATACTGCAACAAGTATCTGCAATGACAGGAGTTTGACGTGAATCGGTAGGGATAATGTTTAAATTTCATGGTACAGAATACAAAAACGAAGATGATCCAGACCGACGAATTCAGATTTTTTCAAATATTGGTCTGTGATTAATGTACCTTTTTCAGGGGTAGGTAGGGCCTAGGGAATAGCTGGGGATGGGGGATGTCATTTTATATTCCCCTTCCTATCTCAGAAACAATTTTGAGCAATATTTGATATCATCTGTTGTTCGTATATATAGCCAATTTTAAACTTTTTCACATTACATTGTCGGCGTAGTTTTTCATTCTACACTACAGTTTTGAACTTCGCCTTTTGGATGTTATTTTCTATTTCAGCCAATAAAGACCATTATTATTATTATTATTATTATTATTACTAGATATTTATTCTGCGCATGGTATGACAAAGCTCAACACCATTTTATTGTCGTCCGATTTAACGGTCTTGCTCGCAACCTGCGTGCTCAGGCATTTTTCGTGTACTCTTTTGGAAAATTTACGGCCGGAAACATAAACTTATTTGTCGCGCGTGAAATAAGTGGTTGCGGAGTCACCGAGGAATGTCCGAATGATAAAAATTAATAAGTCTGTTCGAATGAAATGAATGAAGGCATTGTGAATTCTCGTTCGATACCGTTTATGTGAGAGGCATTACTTTCTAATACGGATAAGGAGCGTACCGATTTCAGAAGGCCGGAAGAAATCCTGACATACTCTTCGTATTTTTCTTCTCAGTGCAAGTATTACAGTTGGTTGAGATATCATTTCATCTTTATTTTGTGGAAAAGTGAACGCATTTCTTTAAAAAATATAAGCAATGCTAAATAATAAAATAATGCACTGGGTTAGCATGGATAATCGCTATAATAAATTATGAAATATACTGACTTGGGTCTAAAATGCGGAAAGCATGGAAAATCTTGGAAAAATGTTTCTTCCTTCCACTTCGAATTCGTATTCGATTCCTAATATTTTTCTCCAAATTTTGACGGATTTCAAATCTAAAATACTCTGGTGAAATTTGTACCATCTGCAGAATGATATTCGAGAGCAACTCGCTAAAACTTGGCCGCACTAGTATGAGACAACACCTCACAAAGTAGTATTTGCTGATCTCGAATTTTACATGTGATTTGCAAATACAAGGACCATAAGTGGGATCAGTATAAGGCAAAACGGTACGAACTAGACATAACGTAGTAGTGAAAAAATGCGAAAATTGTGTTACGAATCATGTCATGGAATACAGTTCTCATGTGTGGAGTTCGGCACCAAAACATTCATTGAAGCTTCTCTATTCCATTCAGAGAAAGGCAATACATCTTGTTGGTGATTTTCGCTCACAGACTCGCTCACTTCATTGGAACATCGTAGAAGGGTCGGAGACTTGTCTCTTTTCTATAGATACTTTCACGGTCGATGCTCTTCCGAATTGTTATCAATCGTTTCCCGCTTGGCAATATCTACACGGATGACTCGACGAGTACAGAATTCCCACCCCTTTGTTGTGAATTTGGAAACCTGTCGAACCTCTCTTGCTTATGGATCTTTTTTCAATAGAACAGCTAAGGTTTGGAACTCCTTGCCAAGAGAGGTTTTTCCTGAGGCTTACAAACTTTAGAAATTCAAAGTAAATGTTAATTCGTATCTCCTGTCCCTTGATTCAAGCGGTGTTCTTTGAACATCACAGGGCTTCCCTTTCGTTTGAATCTGCATGTGAAAAAAACTCTTTATCAAAATACATTATAGTACAACCACTCAAACTGCTCCTCTAACTATCCAACGCTATGTACTGAAACTCTCTGAACTAGAAATTCTCTCTCTCCGATAAAAGCTCTGTAAATCTCTCCGCCTCTCTACTAAGCTAGAAACTCTGATAACTATCTCAATAACCGTCTGCCGTAGCGATGAATCGTTTCCGTATATATACTTGCTCACACCTATGGAGAATCTTCCAGTCAAATCTTGATGATCGAATTCTCCACGCGAATCAAGAACTCCTGAAAAAATGACGTTCTCTCTTCGACCTCTCATATTATTTTGCGTTTTTGAGTGATAGGGCGGGTGCTAGGAGATTTCGTAACAAATGGATTCAGGTGTAGGCGCCTTTGAGGAGGACAACTTCAATGAGTAGACAAAATCATATAATGATATGTTGGAATGTAATCTGGTATTTTCATTTGCTTGTACCCTCACATTATTACCCAAGGACCTGCCTTACGGATTCCTCAGATTCTGAAACTAGAATGATAAAGAATAAATTGTTGAACTATAAATTACTGAGATGGGAATGTTTCACAGAAACTAACTATGAAATCCACCCTGTAAGGATCATGCGAATATGAAAAAAATTTCTGATCTGGTATGTAGATCAATTACTTTATTTTGATTGCATACCCAAAATCTTAACAATAATGACTCAAAGAATAGGGCAACAAATTAAATTTCAGTTGAAATCGAAAACTCGGGAGTCAAGTGAATACTGAAATATGGAGAATCGCCATTAAACAATACAAACTGAACTTCAGTGTACATCAAATCATCTTACGAACAATCTGTTCAGGCCAGTCTCAAATTACCTACACAGTTGGTTTCGGCTGGCACCTGTCAGAAAACAACTACTCCCCTGGCTAATACCACGAAGGGCATTGAATTATATCCGACCAGGTGGTATTAGCCAGGGGAGTAGTTATTTTCTGACAGGTGCCAGCCGAAACCTACTGTGTAGGTAATTTGAGACTGGCCTGAACAGATTGTTCGTAAGATGATTTGGTTTAACGCCAGTCTTCAAGTATGCCCACTGACTATGTCAAGTGTTTTCAGTGTACATATCAAGTGTTTGCATTTGTTAGATCCTGGCACTGACATCTAAATTTGAATTCCCATTCATCTACCGGGTGTTCCAGGTGATAGATTGTAATTTCGAGATTACATAAAAAACATCTTGGTAGTACCACATGTGTTATAAGTTACATAAATCTCTCAGATTTTGAGAATTTGTTTCGTTATGATGAGGTTTCAAACTGCCATTCTGATTAAACCGTGGATATTTGATGGTAGTACCGAGGAATTACAAAATCGAAATCAAATATTTGTTTGGCAGAATTAGTTTATAAAGTTTGTTTGGACATTTTGTAAACCTAATGACAAATTTCAATGAGGTGATGCCTCGATATCATTGAATTATCAGACTTATTAATATTAATTTAATGGTAACGAAAGATGAAGTGGAAATTTATCAGAAATTCCTGTAACCTTAACATTTTAAATCGAAGTTACCTATGACTCGAAGAATATAAATGGTATATGAGCAAACTCATGTGCATTTGAGATACAAGATTTATAACTTTACCATTTCTTTGAAAAATCAAAATGTTGCATTGCCCCAAATTTAGAAGAAAATTTTGGTTTTGTACAGGTTCATTCATAAAACCAGAGGCGATAGAGATATTTTATAGCCAGATTGGTGTTCAACTCAACGAAAACCCCCGGAAAAGTATATTCTAGTTTCTGGAGTTTCCTGAAATATCACTGATCATCAGCCGTATTCGAACCATTGTTATCTATTTTCTATAAACTGTAATTATTGTATTTTATTTTCAACCGTCAATTAACGTTGCTCTATCTCTGGGTTTTATGATGTGAAATTTCCGCTTCTATCCGTTCGATTATTTTTTGGATAGTCATAAAAACTGGTTAACCAGATGATACGCCGATGTAGATAAGTAATGAATGGGAGTTGGTTGTAACATAAATAACATGTTTTTATTGTACAAGAATAGTGTACGACGTACGAACATGGTCTCCTACATCCATTTGTTTAATTAAGGAAGAGTAGTAGCGACAATTACTAGATCTGAATTTCTTTACTACCCACTAAACGGACAGGACCGGCTTTGAAATGTCTGAGCCCCTTGTTGAAAAGTAATTGGAAATCATTTGATTATTCGAGAGCGATAGTTTTTCTAATCCTCGTGATTGATCGCGGTATGTTTTCAAATTGTAACAAGACAAGACCACATCAACGATAATCGTTTGGTGTATTTTGGAATACAGTAATATCGGAAATTCGATATGTTAGTTGAGGCATTATCACTCGGTTTCACTCGGATGAAGGGAAATTTTGTTCAGTAACTCCGAACTGTAAAACTGATCATTTGTGCCATATACAGTCAACATACAAATTACTTCAGTTCTTGTTTTTTTTTTTTTTGAAATATAGCTGGTTTGGTAGTGGCTGAATAGTTCGGAAATGTTTGGTGTATCTAGTGAGTGTTCCATTATTTATTGATTTGCCCACTGAGAAGTTCAAGAGATCTTGGAGTATGTCTTGCATCATTCAGAGAAAAGCAATTCGTCTTGTTGGCGATTCTTCGCTCATCGACTTGCTCACTTCGTTAGAGACTTGTCTCTCTTCCACAGATATTACCACAGCCTTCGTGGCATGTTTTCGAGTGGGTATTTTTTTCTCGAGTACCTCCCTGTCTTGCCCGAGTTCTGACTCCAATGAGAGACAATGACAATAAATATATATGCTCTGGCCGGTATAAAATGGTAATAAGGAGTTTGTGAGTGCAGAGGTGTCGTTGGGTACGCGACATTCAACCTGCTCCCATCTCGGTGAAAGACCCAAAACTACCCACAACACCTGCCTACCTTCTGTCGAGCATTAAGCGAGGTGTAGCTGAACCCGTTCGCCTATGGGCGATCGCTTTCTTTGCGTAACGTGCGTTTCTGTAAAAGGAGATTTTTTTTCGTCAATGGGATATCGGAGAGGTGGTCCACAGTTATCCTAGTCGGTTCAACTCTTGAATGCAAGCGTCCGAAAATAATCAAAATACGTAGAAATTGTGTTTCTCATTAGTTTTTGAGCTCAAAAGGGAATGTATGTACCTAATATTAGGAAAAAATCGTGAGGAAAAAGTGAACCTCTCTCTGCCAGTTAAAAACAGAAAAATAACTTCGACAGGTCTATAGGCTCACAACAAATGGGTGGGAAGGAAAGTAATGTTTATGGAAAAATATCTCTAGAAAGGGAGTTTTTTAAATGCTACAGCAATTATTATTATATTGAGAAGAAGTAGGCAGGCATACAGGAATAACTTCGGTATTATTAGAGAGTTTTTGTTTATGGGCTGAAGGGTCTTAAATGATGTGTTGATCAATCACCTTTATTCAAAACGGCAACACCTTCATTTTTCGAAAATATAGTCTCGAGTTTGTTAACTTGATGATCACATTCATCAATCTGTAGGTAACGGCCGATGTTTTTGTGTGAGTAGTGGAAGAACCAAAAAATGAAAAAAGTCACTCCATTCTTTCGAAAAAAACATATTGTTTATCATGGCCGTTCGATGAAATAATCAATTTCTCGAGAGATAAATGCATATCTCTGAGTGAGGTTAATTAATTTTGAAATAATAATAATATAATGAATAATTTTATTTTCAAAATAAATGATGCTTTGAAATTCGCTATAAAATTACTTGGGTTACTATGGAAACTGTTTTCGAACATTTATGTAGAATACTAACCACTGTTAGGAAATCTTGACTATTTCTTTGGGAAATTTTGTCTGGAATGTCAAAATTTCCTAGTGATTGCGTAAAACTTTTTCATTCTCCATCAAAATAATATATGAAATATTATTGGTGATGGGAATATTTCAACATTTGGAAGATCTGAACAATTTCTGAATGCCGATGAGAAGGATGGCATCACAAATAATGGATAGGTATATGCCAAAAGGCTAGGAGAGTTATTTTCCAACTTCTCCTTCTTCTGAGTGAACAATTGGGCACTTTTAAACCTGAAGGAAGGTCACCAATAACCTAATTTTCGAATGAACTTGAAAAAATAGCACCAACATTTATTTGTTTTATCAGACAACAACCTACGTTTCGGCATATTTGACAACTGTAAGGCTGTGGTTTGAATCCCAAAACCATTAACAACAAGAAAATATACGAAACTAGTTACACTTATATTGAAAAACTGAACATCAAGTCATTGATGGAAAAAAAAGGGCGGAGCTATATGAACCTGAAGATGGCAAAAATAACGTAAAGTACAATGTTATGCATTGAACCAAATATAGATTCGAAAACTGTTATATTTCTACTATTAAAATTATTTACATTTCACTCAGTTGAGTTGAAATTGGATTCGTCAAGTCTATTTTGTATAGTTATATCAGTTAGTGTAAGAAGTTATATGGTTGAGTGTAAGAAAGTACTTATCCGTTTCACACACGGGTAAACGCTAACTCTGCCTTTTGATAATAAGCAACCCTATTATATATTATATATATACTACATGTATTTATTTTTATACTTATTATCAATAAAAGCGATTATTATTATTATTAATAATTTTCTTCAAGCTTCGATCGTATTTCCATGAAGGTTCGTAAACTATGATAGTGAAATATTCTGGTGAGTTGAAAAACAGCTGATGCTCAATCTCCGCCAATTCTTCATACACAATTATTATTATTGGAAAAAATCTCTATTTTCTTACTGCATGTTGAATAAAGACGATTTATTATTATTATAAAAACATGTATCACGTTGGTGTGTTCTGTTGTTTCTAGGCGCAAGTATGTTTCAACATTTAACGTCATAATGACAGTTGGGTTGTGAAAATTATCACGAAGAGCAACTCATGTACAGCTTATTCAATCCATCTTGGCACAAACTCAAATACTTTTCCAGTTGCACACTGGTAGTATAGACCATGACGAAGGAAAAAACACCTTCTAGGAATAAATTTCAAGACAGTGAACAGATGTAATAGGTGTTTTTTGGTCTTAGTATACTCCACAGAGATCTGTGGGCATATATGTTATTATTTCTGTGCCAAGATGGATTGGACAAGCTGTACTTGGAAGAAGTCGTAATTAGAAGGCATGTTCATCACGGATTCGCCTTTGAGACTAATGGATTCAAGTTAGAAAATCAAATGAAAATATTAAAATATTTTGTATTTTAATCCTTCCGTTCTTAGCAACAGGTTTCAATTAGAGATAATAATATAGACAAAGAAAGTCCGAACCATTACCACTCAGCAAGGAACATTGTCAACCAGTTTCAAGCAAACATAATGGATTCAAGTCAAATTTACTCTCTTAGTACATATCTGAACTGTTTCAATTCGAATAAAACTGCGATAAATGAAAATACCAGTTGTTGAGAAATGTCTACTGCGCTGTTTTGCTGTTTTTCAATTGATACTTCACGTGAGACACCCAGTGAAGTTAAAGACAAAGTATGGTATTCCTCTCGCTAGTTCTGACCAGGTAAATAGCATTGACTGTTTGATTTTCCATCTCAGATGAATTCAATATATTATGTGCATACAATACAAATTGAAAACACTACGAAATCATCGTCACGCCTTCAGATGAAAACACGTCAAACAAATTACAAACTTTGCGGTGCCACAGGTTAGCCAGCCCCTTGCTCTTTCAAATTAGGAATTTCATGCCAACTCCCCAGCAGTCACCTAAGAAATCCGTGAAAGAAACGAAAAAAACATGAATCCACGTCTAAATTACAAAAGACCAGTGTAGTTGATCAGGCGTAGTAATTTCATTCATCCCTCGAGTGTAGTGAATTTTACGGACGATGGGCCAATTATTTTTTAATGAGGATCACATCCGGTTATCCAGCCTCGTAAATAATCGAGAAAAAAAAGGAGTCACTCGAGGTGATGTGTATATTATTTTTTTCCTTTACCGACTCTGATTATCTGGCTACTAGGTTTTTATTCTTTGTTTAATGTATGCCTCCTACCATTATTAGGTGCACCTGGCTTTCTTGATTAAAAGTCGTCTCTATCGCAGGCCATAATTTTTCGGTAGTCGTCTTTTTTAATTTACCAAATTCGAATGTAATTTGAATATGGAAATCGGTCGTTAAATTGATTGAAGTGCTTTTTTAATGAAATTAGTTGAGAGCATATCAGTGGTATATAAATAGTCCAAGAGCGATATGTAATATTTTTGGAGCATTGAGAAAATTGCAAACCAAGTTGTTTCATGCACTATTTTCCAATCGATCGATTTAATTTCGAATTGATGAAATGATCTGTAGTTACTTTAGGGAATCATGACCACAAAAAATTCAGATGAATAACAAATATTTGAAGGCGTCTGTCAACTGCTAGATTTCTTTTTAAAGATAATTTCATTATTGCTATCTTCAAAACGATAAAAATTTTAGAAGCCTTTCTATGGTAATGAATTACAAAATAGTGTTTTCTTTCATAGAGTCGAAAATTTTAGATTATTAGACTAACCACTAACCTAAATATATACTGTTACCATTATTACCTTGGGTTCGTTAATTGAAACTCTAAACAACACTAAACTACTTTTATTACTCTTTATCACAACACAATACAATCACTCAAATTGCTCCGCTAACTTTCCAACGCTCGGTACTAAAACTCTCTGTAATAGAAATTCCCTAAACTTTGATTTCTGCACTAAGCACTACCAAAGCTCTCTCCATTAAGCTCCACTGAGCTATAGAGTCTGATAACTATCTAAATAACTATCTGCGAATAGGCTCTCTTTCTGAATAACTGTCTCCTCCACGATGAAGTTCTCCTTATATACCTGCGTACGCCTATGGAGAATCTTCAAGAGAGGCCTCTATGATGTGTATCGAATTCTCCACGCGAACTAAGGGTTCCTGGAAAAATGACGTTCGCTCTTCCACCCCTCATTTTATTCTGCGTTTACGATCGCCAGGGCCAGCGCTGGGTGATTCGTAACAATACGAAACAAATGAAAATTTTGAAGATTATCTCAAATCATCTACTAAAAAGTTTTATCTCGAGGTAACCCCATGCACGCCCCCCCCTCCCAATTCTCCGGAGGTATTATTATAACCGACATTTGATAAATACTGGAATTAAAATCATTATAAATTACAGCATTACGTTCATCAGAGGATGATCCTGAATTCATATTGAATAGGTTATTCACCATTTTGATTTGGGTTGGACGAATATAATAACGAAGTTTCCTAGCTTTTTTCTCTTCCTAAAATAAACGGGAATGCAGAACTTCTATGAAATAAGTAACGATAAAAAGTATTGAACATTATCTGATAGGTACGTGTATCTCATTCATATACGTTCGATTCATTACCAAAATGTCTACGAACCATATACATATATCAACAGATAGTGTTTGCTGATAATTCTTTATTGGGGTTTTGTATTTTGTTTGCATTGGAGAAGAAAACCCAAGAATTATTTCCTCAAAAAGAAGAAAGAGTCCATCTAAAACCACTTTCTCTTCATATTGTTACGAAATCAAAATAAAACCCCTAACGCCGCCGCTGAGCATCATTAAAAGAGGTAAATCTCTACCTGAATCGCGATGTATCGTGATAACGCAATTTTCAGTAGTGTAGGATGTTTTGGTCACTTGAGAAGTCTTAGTGTTTTTTAAACAAATGATAAGCCAGTGCAGTAGTTGTATTTTATAGTGAAGTTAATAAAAACAGTAATATTTAGATAAACGAAACCAGAAATATCGTAACAATGTACATGTTATTTTCATAATAGTTATTCCATAGAAGTTTTGCAATTCTTTTTTTTTATTCAGAGAAGTTGAAAATAGCTCCTCTAAACTTGAATCTGTCCCCAAAAATATCATAATTTCGATGACTAGGTTGCCCAAGAAGCAAATGCCGATGGAAATAGCCAGATCTGATAATATACTTACATCTATGCACTGCGTCGTAATTCCAGTTTTCGCTACATTTTACGGATAGGCAGATAGACAACGCATGGCTTTTATAGAATAGGGTTCCGATTAGATTATGAATTAATCCTTCCAGTAACAATTTTTCATCAAGTATCAAATAATTTTTATTGAACTTACATAAGTTTTTTCAACACTTTGTTTTTTGTGATATGTGACATGTCCATTTTAATGGACATGATGACCAAAAGAAATTTCACAAAGGGAACAGAAGTGTGCAACAAAACTCTTATTTCAAAAAACATATTCATTATGCGAAATTTTTGGATATTATACTTTTTCTGAATAATATCAGGAACTAGATATACGTTTTTATTCAGATAAGTCTAACTAGTGAGTAGAAAATAACATAAACAGTTGCAACCAGTTGCGAAGCACAAATGAACCAGACATTTTACGCAATACCTACTTCTTTGATTTTGCCTTACATTTCTGAAATTTGCATTTGTTACTCATTGTCTTTTCTCCACTGAATGTCAGGGAAATGTCCATAATAGTTATATCTTTGTTCCGATGGTGGCCTTGGTTTTTTTTTTCTTATTTGGCCATTCATATACAGCAATTCCACTTGGTCTCCCTCTCTTTAGAGTATCTTCTTTCTTTCGCTATTTCTTCCTCATCAATATTTTCGTTCCCTTCATACCACTTTTGATAATGAGTTTCATTACCTTTGGTTGGCTTACTTGGTTGTTATTTGTCTTTCTCATTCATTATACCCATTATAATGCCTAAGAAATTCCAACATACTGATTGAAAGGTCTGCATCAAAGGTTAAATAATGAGAATTCTCTAATTTTTCATCATAGCTTCGGTCTATACAAAAAGGTTACTCTTTTCAGCTAACCGAGCTTTCGCTAATTTTTATTAGCTTTTTCAAGGGCTACAATATGAAATGGACATCAAAACGTATAAATATATATAATAAGGTATATAATGTGCTTTTGAGGGTTTTTTTGAATAATGAAATTCATAGTGTTCTTTTCACTGACGACAGTTATATACAGGATGTATTCAGTTGTTTAATAGAAACGAATAAATTTTACTGAGGTTCTCAATATCTGATTTCTTGTTCATGTTGTTTTTTCTCGTTTTAATTTCAGTCGTTCGGAAATAATTTGAAAACATGAATAGCACTACGTAAAAGTGACTGTAAAAATAAGAGACAAAATTCATGTGCTTTAACTAAACATTCTATTGAAAATGGGTCATTCAATTGATCATAATAACACAAAAATTCTTCATATTGAAAAAACTTGAACAAACGTCTCTTTCTTGAAACCACTGAAATCAAAACGAGAAAAAACAACATGAACAAGAAATCAGATATTAAGAACCTCAGTAAAATTTATTCGTTTCTATTGAACAACTGAATATATCCTGTATATAACTGTCGCCAGTGAAAAGAACACTATGAATTTCAAAATCAATGACTCCACCTTTCATTGTCAAAATTTACATTTCTCATGTTTTATCTTAGTATTTCATTATTCAAAAAACCCTCAAATAGCACAAGTATGTACTTCATATTTTATATTCATACTTTTTGATGTCCATTTTATATTGTAGCCCTTGAAAAAGGTAATAAAAATTATCGAAAGCTCGGGTAGCTGAAAAGAGTAACCTCTTTGCATAGACCGAAGCCCTGGCAGAAAAAACAACATTGTGTACAAATAGACGGTCGAGAATACTTATCATTTTACCTTAATTTCACCAAACAATCTGACTATTATCCTACTTTCGCGCGAAACTGTAAACAGGTGCTTCTTCAGTGTAGAAACTGAAAATATAGTAATGCTTCCAAAGCTGCCCTTTTGGAACACTTAATTGATGCATGTCCAATGTCCATATACATGAACGAAAATAAAGGATGTTGAATCAACAATAATGAATAAAGATAATTTAGACCAGTGCTTTTCAAACTTTTTGAATACACGACCCCTTTCAAAGATAAACATTTCTGGCGACCCCCTTGGGCCATAGAAAGACAAAAAATTGTAATGTAATTAAAATACTACATGTAATTTGTGACTCTCTATTTAGGTACCTATATATTCTAAGAACTAACGTTCTCTTCAATGGTGGACATCAAAACTAAAAAAACGCCTCAATTAGAAAACGATTTGATTGTGAATATTTCAAAAATTGCACCACGATTTGAGAAATGAACAAGCTCATCCTTCTGACTGAAATTGTGTTTTACTGTAGGTAGTGAATCATGTAGAACCTTAACTTACTTTATTTTGCCGGCGACCCCCCCCCCAGTAAGGCTCCGCGACCCCCCTGTGGGTCGCGACCCACAGATTGAACAACACTTATTTAGACTCATCAAAAAGGGTTATGTGACGTCGATTTGGTGGAGAAAAAGACGACGTCTCAGTAATTGGGTTTTTTCCAGGTACAAAATACCGAAACTTTCTTTCTCGTTTGAAGAGGAGTTCATTTTATCATAATTTGATTTTGATTAGATTATTGTTTCAGTTGTTACTAATCATTAATAAAATATACATTTCCACTGTGTAATTTGGATCAGTTTGATATCGTTGAGAGCCAGACATAATTCAAGCAACAATTGAATTGAAATGCTTTTATTGCATTTTCACTTCGGTAACGATTTCGTAGCTCGTATGTGGCACATACGAAAGTCAGCCTACTACTTTTAATAGAAATCGATTACGGAGGACGGAAGTAAAAACATGTGCGCATCATCATCCGAATGCCGGATGCACTCGGTATTGCTTGAATACTTATTAATTGCACATCCATCTCGTGCGACTGGAAAAGATACCGGGTAGTCGTCGGTTTCGGGTGGAGGAAAATGGGATTCACGTTGACGCGCGACCGACACGTTTTCAGCGTTCGTGAAGGTCTTTCATCTTTTGCCGCACTCGGGGGATGTTTCACATTCCCCATTCGTTATCGAGAGAGGCGAGATGAAAGAATATCTGGAAACGTTGGCTTTATGTGTGTATCGTATAACATTTTGAGTACCTTTTTTTTGGTATGTTGCTTCACATAACTCATTGAAATGACATCTTCTGATGAGTCCGGAAAAAACACAATTGTTTTTTTAGCTTAAAGTGTTTATTGTGATTCAAATTTCATGAATCCTGCTCTGTAGACACCATTTCCCATGGCGAAATAGAAAGATTTGCTCAACAAGGTGAACCACATCTTCGGAAATATCAGGAATTTGCCAAATCAACTAGATATGGAAAAGATATGCTATTTAGTACTGTTTGAACGTCATTATTTTGTGGTGGATCCATATTTGTTCCGTAGTTTTCTGGGTTTTTAACCTATCACACAATCTGAAAAAATAAGAATTAATATTGGAATCTATACAAGTGTAGAACGGCAGATTTTCAAACTACCCCGAAAAGTTGTTGCGTCTATTGAAAAACAGTTCTTTCTGGGTAGAACAAGTCCAATTAGTCAACAACTTCTCGTATAACTCAAATTTCGCCTGTATCTCTTGGAGGCATTCTTCGTAATTGACATTTGTCAAATATTTCAAATTTGACATTACATTCTGTCCTTCAGGAGGGGGAGCCATCCGCAATCCATATCAAGCGAACTCATAGATATGCATTCTTCACCAGACAGCATGATGAAAGCAGATTCCTTTAATTTTCGTTTCCTGCCATTGCTCACTTTCGTCATAATTTTAGTGTCGTTCCATTCTACTGTGTCTCCATCGGCAGTAAGAACATGGTCTGATAATTCAGTACCACATATCTGTCTGTTCCTGATGTACATCTTGTGTTCACTCTTTCGCACTTCCAATGGTGAAGACGTTTTATCGATATATTCTTGACCGCACGAACAAGGAATTTGATGAATACATTTTTTTGTTTTTCCGTTGTATGGTATGTGTATTGACCGTAAAGTATTTGTTGTTTTGAACGTTGTTCTAACATTATACCTATTGCCGTACCGTTTTATCTTTTCATACAAACGAGGGACATAAGGTATAATGTTTGATACAGGTTGTGTATTTTGTGTAGGTTGTATGTCTTCATTGTGAACTGTGTTCGGATTTTCAATTTCTGTAAAAGTTTTTTCTATGAATTTTTCTCTATATCCATTTTCTTTCAATGCTGATCTTATGAAGTTTATCTCTTCATTGATTTTTTCTTATGAGTTACATACAATTTTTGTTCTATCATTTTATAAAATCAGAGAAACTGCTGACTAATTGGACTTGTTTTATCCAGAAAGAACTGTTTTTCAATAGACACAGCAACTTTTCGGGGAAGATTGAAAATGTGCCCTCCTGCACTTGTATAGATTCCAATATTAATTCATATTTTTTCAGATTGTGGTAGGTTACAAACCCAGAAACCTACGGAACAAATTTTGAGTAGCTTTTTTTTGGTATGTTATTTCACATAACTCATTGAAATGGTATCTTCTGATGAGTTCGGAAAAAACAATTATTTTTTAGCTTAAAGTGTTTATTGTGATTTAAATTTCATGAATCCTGCTTGGTGGATTTCCTATGGCGAAATAACAATATTCCCGTAAGAAGGTGAACCACTTCTTCGAAATTATGAGGAATTTGCCAAATTAACTAGTCATGGAAAAGATATGCTATTAAATTATCAACAAAAAGTGTCCAGCATAAACCTGTATGATCACTAGTTTTCGAGAGGGGAAGGCTGAAAGGTCGACAAAACAAATGGTGAAAATCACTCAAAAACTCTCATATCATTTCACTCATATAACCCTTGAAATACCAAACTATAAGGGAAGAATGCAATAAAGCAGAATACATATCCTAATTAATGTCAAAGTTGACCCCGAAACATCCCAAAAACATGACAAAGGGCTAGTCCCTTCATTTTATCTCGTGGCTTTATTCAAAAGCCTCTGACAGAAAAAACTTGAAATGATTTACCAACTAGACTTAATAAATAAAAGGGTTAACCTGAACTTACCTCGCTACGATACTCAGAGAAAAAGACAGATTGACTTCCAGACCACATCAAGGAAGTGGCATTTTGCAAAATTTTCAAAATTATACATTTCCAGTTTCTCTAGCTCTAGACCATTTACTCATGGAAAGTATAGGTGATAAACGTGGAACTGGCTAGAATTCAAACACAATATTGTTTTTGTTGAAAGTGTTTGGCATGAGCCCCAATTCCTGGACCAGGATTATATTCCGAAATTCAAATTGAGGGCGCAATATGAGTCATTCATGCTAAGTGATTGAATTATATAATATGAATCATATTTCAAAAAACAGGTGGAACTACCAGATTCCTCTAAATATGATACCTGAAAACTGACGCAAAACCCAACTTCTTCATTGTTTTTCGCTCACAGGAAATGGTCGTATAAATTCAAAAAAAGGGTAAATCCCGTTGAAAATATATATTATGTAGGTATAGCAATATACTAAGGTGTTTTTCGAGATGATATTTTTCGAAATTGAGACAGAATTTGATGAAAAACTCACTTTTCGTTATGTTGATTATAAACATATTTTGGATCATACCTTTTTTATTCACGTATATTTTATGTAAAAATTGAGATTGAAGCATTTTTTATCATGTAACTCAATGCACGGTAGGGAGTTCAAATTCACATTAATTATCTCTTGAAAGTTCCCTTTTCTATGGTTCAAAAGAGTTTCATGTTATAAAAAGTATAAAACCTCAACGAACGTTCAGTTGAAAAAAGCAGATCTGTTTACGGAACACCTTAGCGCAGTATATCAGGATAATTAGTGTGGTATTCATAGGCCTCGTAAATCACGAATACCTACTTCTTTACTTCGTGTTTATTCTAGATAAGCTACCGAGTTCGGTTTATCCAGAAGGCAGAAGAAACAAACTGTATAATTTATTCGAAAGGGAGTTATCATAATGGACCCCTACATAACGCTGTGTTTCTCAAAACGCTTCTTATTTTACACCATGAGTATGGAAGAGAAGGTAGGTAAGGTCATTACAATGTTTTTTTATGAAGGAATAGAGTACATAGTACAATAGTAAAAGTTTAAGAAATTCGCAATTTACAGTTCAATTGAAAAATAAAAATGATTTCTACTACAGTTTGGCAAACATAGCTGAAACTATGAAATTATCACTGCACTATTTAAAACTTTTCCTTTGAGATTCGATTGAAACTCCATGTTAACTATATATACATTTTTCACAGACTGTACCGAGTTGTTAACGTTAACTTCACAAACGTTAAATGATAAGTGCCTTCTCACTGGAATCCGTTGTACAACGAATGCGCATCATGGGCGTGTCTATTTTCACAGTTTCAGCTATGTTTGCCAAACTGTAACACTGAATTCAAAAGAAAAGGTATCGACTTTGGCTAATCAAGTCATCAGTACGGAATATCATTGTAAATTCCATGATATGTCAGAATTAAACGATGAGATTGAAACCTTCGGTGTGAAAGTTGAAACTATTCCTAGAGATCAATAACCCTAACACCAAACTGATATTTTTGCACTCGACGCGCGTTTCGATAACAAGGATAGCATCTTCAGGGGAAGAAAATTGATACTGGATCTAAATACTAGGGTTAGCTGTTCAGTATATAAATCCAATTCGAACTTCAATACACTAGAGGACTTCAACAGATATTCGATAAAGTGAATATGAAAGTTGCATATGAAACTTCTTACAAATCACAACAACAACAACGTCTTGGTAACCCCATAGATGAATTTGAAAACACAGAAAAGTCTGGAATCCACGGAATCAGTTGTCGAGATTGCTTCAACAAATACATCGGACAGAGCCTACGAGCTATTAAAACCCGTTTCAAGGAGCATTTTGCACACATGAAATACGAAAGTGTGGAAAAATCCAGTGTCGCCCAACACGCTCTAGACTCAAGACAATGACCACAAAATTGGTGAAAGCAATCTTAAACTGATCAAGCATGTGCATGACACAAGACTACTCGATGCACGTGAGAGTCTAGAAATAGCAAAATGTTAAAACAGGGGATCTTTCCTTTTCAGCCCGCTTTTATATCTATTGAACCTAATCAAAATAACCAATAATAACATATGAAGTCTATATCGGACCAAAAAACTTCGCAGGTAGTGGCTGCACTATTTTTTTGTTCAGAAATTAATTAGAATAAATAGCAGTAACAAAGTCCATATCGGACCGGAAAACTTAAGTTATCTAAACAGTTAACCCTAGTCTTTACATTAAGTATCAATTTTCTTCTCCTGAAGATGCTAACCTTGTTAGCGAAACGCGTCGAGTGCAAAAATATCAGTTCGGTGTTAAGGTAATAGTTGATCTCTAGAAAAACTGTTCATCAAAATGACACAAAACGAATGCATGCCCTTATAGAATCACTAATACCATTGTTGGGAGAATTGTACAGGCAACTGTGATATTTTTTGATACATTTTTAAAATTTATTAATTTCATGGCATTTTCACATTCATTTCAATGACTTATATTATTCAATTGAAACTGAAAATTTCAAATCTTGATTACTAAAGACACGGAATTGACTTCTATTTCGGGGGTTGACCATGCATTTTGCCTAAAAATTTAATAGTAGTGAAGTGATTAGACAAATTCATTTTCTCATTTCTACCACCTGAGGGCAACGAGATAGATCCTCTCAACTGTTAAACAATACTTTGTAATTCTAATTTCTTCTGAAATGCAGTAATCCTTTCATAGAATCAAAACTGAATCGTAAGAAAAATCTGGAAGGCAATTATTCAGACCGGTTCTCGGTATTTTTGCAACTGATGTTATTATCGGAGTGCACATATTTCAATAATGAATTAGCAGCAAATGTGCATTCGCAAGCACTATTATTAAAAATGGCACGATTATTGCACTGAGCGCGAGGACAGGCATAATGACTTTTATGAAATCGATTCACGGTCACTCGAATGGCGAATGTGCTTCGAGTGCTATACAGAGTGGTCCAACGAAAAGTATGCACCTTGCTTTTCTCCTTTTTTTTGTAACTTAACGCAAAAATGCTCGGACAGGTCAATTTTGCATTTGAAGGGGACACATTTTAGATGTATTTTTCTACCTGTGCCTTCAACCCCCTAGCGAGGGTAAGTAACAACACTAAAATTTTAAATGGAAAGTGGGGTCGAGTGATATATCATTTGAAAGGGCACAAAATTCTCTTTCCAATGATACCTGATTTGTTTAGAAAAGCAAGGTGTATACTTTTCGTTGGACCACTCTGTATAATAACTAGGAGGTTGACTTCGACGATATGTCGTCTCGAAACCGTCATGCATGAATTGCTTTTATCGATGCGATGGAAACTAGTTTGTGAGAAAATAGTATGAAATGTTATATTTCCGTTAGTCGGTATGAAAATAATTGTTCTTCGATGTGGACGATTGAAATAATTCGAAATTGACTTCGATTTATATTATAATATGACCGAAGCTGTATTTTAAATATTCTCATTTGTTTTTGGCACGTAGGTAGTGTTATATTTGAATAAGTTGTGCAGTAAATAAATTTCTCCTCTAGTTTACTTTGTAGCCGTATAAAAGTTATTTGAAGTTTCTGAGAGGCAAGAGAAAGGCCGCATCGAAAGCCCATACAACTGCAGCAAAATTGCATATCATAGCTCGCACGAAATATATCAATGAGCACAAGATGTACTGAAGATATGCCGTCTTTCAGAGGGGACGTAAAGCCGGCGGTCCCGAGTCAATGGATGTTGGGCTCGTTAAAGATCCCTACTTCTGGTTGGAATACCAGAGGGTTCGGCAAAATTTACGATCGGGGAAAGTGTGCTCACCGGCATCGGTGATTGGGCTTTGTAGAGGAAATAGGCCGACGTTGAATAAAAAAATCATGTTCCTGAAAGAGAAACTCCGAAATCATTTAGATTCAATGGGTATGATGATGTGTGTATCCATTACTATATGATAGGAGCTAATCATAACTGTTAGGAAACAAGACTTCCTATGTTTTCAAACCATTTATATTTGTAACTAATGTTTTCCGTTACGTTTGGAACAGATATAAATGGTATAAAAACAGGAAGTTTCATTTCTCGATTTTCGTTCTCAATGGGTATACTTTATTCGAAGGTTTCCCTTCTTAGGTTATTCATCAGACATTCTTTTCAAGAATGCTGGTGTTCGATACATCTTCCATCCATAATTTTTACCTATTCTCAGGTTTGTTTCAATAAATTTCTAGCCTGATGGCAGATTGTTTTTTTTTCAAAGACCTTATGTTTACTAGTAACATCGGATGAATCTTCTTTCTCATAAAAAGAAGTCCTCTCGGACTGTTGGACGTTGCGATTCTCATTCTGTGGCCATTACATGCATATCTCTATCGATACAGCAATCTAACTTTTAAACCCCTAACGAGTTGACCAGCCAGCCAGCAGCAAAAGCGAAAGTGTACTCTTATAACAATATATTTCCAATATTCTATCACTAACATTATGTTGTAGCTCCCTGATGATGACAATAACCATTTGTCGAAATATTGGAAATATATTGTTATAAGAGTACACTTTCGCTTTTGCTGCTGTCCCAAATATAATTTCCAAGTTTTGTTATATATATATATATATATATATATATATCTGGGACAGGCCGTTTCGTCTTCGAGTTACTAGTTTACAGCGGTCACCATTTACGGAAAAAAATTGGTCGTACACAATTATATCAGTCAAGTGGGAAGTTTATGATGCGATTTTCAACACTGCAACTTTAACCCTCTAGGAAGGGTGGAAGCAACCCTTACTATTTCAAATGGAACAAGGGGTCGAGTGATATCTCTTTCAAAAATACATTCAATTCTCTTTCAAATCACATTTCACATTTCATTCGTGTGATTCGATCAGATAGTTCCCGATCTAATTGTGTAATTCTTTTTATTATCTAAAAAACAAGGTTGTTTCAAGTCAAACTGGTAGTACGTAGTACACTTCTAGACGAGAGGTACTGGAATTCTACACCCAAAGAAGGTCACACAGACAACGCAAGGAATTCATGTGATGGATTTTGAGCTTGTTCACCGTCTGATGTTCAGAAACCTGAAACTCACTTCATTTTATTGAATCATTTGTAATATCTTCGAAATTTTTCTTGTGGTTTATCGGGTTATTTTTGTCGATATATTCGTTCAGGAAAATATGTAGTCTTACTGACGATCCAATAGACCTTCAACATATATCTTTCTCGGAGATCGATTGGAGGCACAATAGCTTAGATGTGAAACTTCAACACGGGATTTCTAGGATTTTCATTTCGTGTCCTCCCACCCACATTCTATTTAATTGCTGAATTGTATAACATTATATACACGTCATTCTTGTATATGCTACCTTCACCATTGAATATGATGCGGAAATGTTGTTCGTACTAGGAGCAGAGCATATTAATTTTTTGGTGATTGAGTTGACCTAGGTGAGTCCATGGTATCGATGTTGGTGGTCTGTGAAGTATATGAATGAATAAAAAAAAATCATCGAAATCATGCGAAAAATGCGTGGTTTTTCTGATTTTTCAGAAATACTACTTTCGAATCGATATAATAACAATATAACAAAGTATCAGTCAGTCATTTCGAATTGATGATGGTAAACAATATCCGTTACGTGGAGAATTCTTAGGAATTCGATTCAGGCAATTCGCTCACAGCGAGATATCGCAGTTGAATTGAAAAGTCTTCGAAATTCTTGCGGTTTATACTAATTCGTTCCAACTGAATATTTTTCTTGTTTATACGT
The DNA here is from genome assembly GCA_032362365.1 of Zygogramma bicolorata. NCBI lineage: Eukaryota > Metazoa > Arthropoda > Insecta > Coleoptera > Chrysomelidae > Zygogramma > Zygogramma bicolorata. The sequence goes on from JAVJAQ010000582.1 coordinate 295,828, forward strand.
CTCCAAACCTTTGTTTGCAATTGTTGAATTTATTGAGAATATACTAGTCTGGGTTCGTGACAAAAACAACACAAAATCTTGTAATGGCTCATTTTCCATTATGAGAATAATGATTATATCAAAGGTATGCACAAGTTGGCACCCAGTTGCAAGATCACGTAGTGGTAAACCTGGCAGCGACCAAATTGAAGCTATCCGCACTTTTAGCGATTTCTGAGGGCGTCAGTTCCATCAAATTATAACCTGACTGTTTTTCATAGCTCTATTTTATGGGGGCTTTGCGTTCTCTGTTATCAGAAAGTCCGCCCATGGAAAGCCTCAAAGAACACTAGCGCCCCTTGCCAGAACAGCTAGTTGTACTATTAATCAAATACAATGCCAGCCAGCTGTTTCGACTCGCCATAGGTCTCCTCAGTGAATCTGGTGCAGATGGGATGAACCTCTTAGGCGAAACGCCATCTGATGGATGACGACAAAAGACAAAAAAGTCCTACTACACCAAGTAGAGGTGACCTTTTACAGCGGCTACATGGTACGGCAAAGTTGTAAGAAATGGCCTGCCGCGAACGAGAATTGTCTTTGGTCTACTTGCAGAGAAAGCTGCAACCATCCACGGATATCCCCAGATTCATTTGTACTAGTAATTAAGATAATTGAAAATACTTCCAAGTGTGCGTCGCCGCCAGGTATTCCAGCAATTCGACCTTGCGAGTCAGTCGAGATTCGGAACAGCTCTCATACTATATGCTATGAGAGAACTGTTGCATTTTTTTCATTACGTCCTCCTGACTATATATTTCTTCGCTAAAGGCAGGTGCTAATCATCATTCACCGCATACCGTCGGGTATGTCGGTGATTTTTCGTCACAGATAATTGTTTTCGTACAGATTCATTTCTCGCTACTGAATATTCATCGAGGCGGATATGATGTTATGATGGGTTTTGAATTACAACAAATTGTAGACAACAAAAGGAACCTGAGATTCATTCGAATAGTGATTGATGATCCGCTTTCAAGGACGGACAGGACGGAGACTCGAAGTCTGGCCCGGCTGGGTTTATTGAAAAATTGGTCAATAAATGCTCGAATTACTCCTCGATTCTTCGACCATTCAGATGCCCTTTCGGTGACAGAATCATGATGGTCACTCGAGAAATGAGGCGAATTATACGTGACACCTGAAGTTTATCAGGTTACTTTTTCATGAGTCCGGTGTGAAATTTGTGTTCTGGAGTAAATATACTGGAGAGTTATGCAAGGAGCATTGTCAATGACTTGTTATCATGAAATATCACAAACCCTTCTGAAGCTTTATAGCCTTGGCTACTTTTCAGTTATAATTGTTGGATCATTTCAAAGTTAATTTTTTGATGAAGTAATTATCGGTTATAATTGCACGAGTGCATAAAAATTACCGATTGATTTGCAAGAAAGCGTGATATCTAAAAATTGCAAGTTTATTTTCATATTTTGGCGAAAGTGCCCGAGTCCAAAGGACGAGGGCTCTTTTACAAAATATGAAAATAACCGAACGCAATTTGTTTAAGATATCACGCTTGAATGCAAAATTATCCGGTCATTTTCATGCACGAATGTAATTCATTGGAATTTTTCACAAATAAAGAAATTCTCAAGGAAATGTTATTTTTTGTTCATTTATACTTTCCTCTGTAGATTGTATGGAGCACTCACAAAAACGCGAAATGTTTTTCTATTTTTGAAGTCTATCTGACATTTATTTGTGTTGTTTACTGACGTCTAGCGATACGGTTTCAAATGTGTTGTTATGGTGACTTGATACAATGCAGTTACCGCTGTAAGTTTTCGATAATTGCATTGCTCTTATGGGACATTTTATATAGGAGGGAAATATTCAGAATAATCACACTAAATGAATGAACACAACTAGATGGAATCTATAATTTGGTGAAGGCATGACTTGAAGTTGATTTTAGTCCCAGCTCAATATTAATAAGAACGATATTGAGAAGAATATTATCACTCGAAATTCAGTATATCTTGTGCTTTCTGATGAGGAAAATAATATCCATTATCGAGGTTCAAGTTGTGAATGTGTTCATCACATCAAGATGAACCCCTTTCTATTCTTTCCATAATTTCCACAACCAAGATTGAAAATATGACGTTTTTCTACTTCCAACCGTAAATATGCTCATTTCTTCATAGTTTATTAAACGGATAAGTAGGCAATTTCAGTCAACAAAATCGTTATGATCCACGCAAGGATATGAATTCAACCAATCGCAGAGAACAAAATACTTAGTAACCAGGCGCAACCTCTCTCTCGCAACCTCTCTCTCGCAACCAAATGGCGTGGTTGGCGAGATTTTTTCTACTTTTGAAAATATCATAACTTATCGTTCGATATTGAATTTAATATTTTTTTTCCTTTCGAGCGGAAACTGTTCAATACAATCCCAACTTTTTTTGATCTGTCAATTCATCTGTAGAAGAAAAAGTGACTTCGCATGTTTCGCAAGGGAAATGCATCTTTTTTCCGTCCCTGCATATGGTCATTGAAATGTTTCTGAAAAATAAAAATGTTCCGATACAGATCGTACAACAATTCATTAGAAAGGATTAAACTGATATACATGTTATTTAACATCTGAGCATTCTTTGTCCGACGTAGAGGAAGGATAGCTATGATCTCCAAAAATGGGCGATATAGTGCAAACTAATATGGGATGATAACAATGATGTTTATCAAAGCACAATTTCAATAGAATTCTAATAGTATGTAATTCATTCGAGTCATCTGGACCGTGGCTGTACGTTGAAAAGTGGAAGTTTTGGGAAGGAAATCAATGAAGGAAAAATCACAAAGTAAACTGTATGTCCCATCAGATATATACTTCCACAATAAGACTTATTACTTAGTTCAAAAAAGATCTCCGATTTAATTCGTTTCTCCAGATATCCTACTCCTACACTATTTTTTCAAATGAGAGGGCAGAATTTCAGGCTCGCAGAGATTGGAACAATTAATTTGTTTCATTCGAACATATTGTTCGAGAGAAGAAGAAACACTTGAATATATATCAATGCAAAAATGTACTGTTTAAGTGAAATAATCTCAAGATACCTTCTTTTATTTTCAGGTGAGTCTGCCATCTTTATGAATTGCCAGGAGCATCCTGAGTGAGTATTTATGCATAACCACATTGATATCTTGCCCCAAACAAGGTAGCCAAATCAGCAATTGTTTTCTATGTATGTGATCTTCGAAACAAACTACTAATGTTGATGCCAATCTTGAACATTGAACATTCATAGCTCCCAAATAAATATCACGAAGAGCATTTATCATTGTTATGATTTCATCACGGTCTTTATTTTATCAAATTTGTACTGATTCATTACTAAAAGCTTAGATTTCATTTATGGAAGCAGATATTTTCTATAACTTCATTGATCTGAGTTAAACCACACTATCAATTTAATCTTATTCATATTTGAATGCATAATTAATAGATTTTTTTTCGATACAGTATTCCTTTTTTGTTCTAATAATTTCCAGTATCTATTTAAATTAATTTCTCACAAAATTATAAAACAATTCCGACCCGTTGTATAACGGAGTCCCAGCAATTGCCCTAATTACACTTATTCATGTCATTTCATGTATGAAAACAACTCTGAAATAATTAATTATAATAATTGTAAACCATTCATCTCCAACACGTTCATAAACGCACTTGTTTGAAGAAATGCGGATGACTCCGAATTCTACATTGATCACGGAAATGTTGCGTGATCTCTCACAGCCAACGACGAATACGAATACAGGTTCTTGTTTTTTTTCAGGATAAAATTACGTGTTATAGTTGCCTAATTGTGATTGTTGAGTTTAACGTAATATTTTCCGGTTGCGCTTTTTATTCGACACTTTAAAGAAGGTAATCGTTTTGAACTCGAGCTCAAACTGTAACGCTACATACGATTTTTATGAAGTCAGGAAATAAAAATAACGCAGTAGAAACAGTGCAAGACTAATTGTGGCTGAATTGATATGAATTGATTTATTTCGAATACATTTCTAAAACGGACTTTCCACAAGCATTATATTGCCTGTATCCCAAACTTTCCGCATATTACTGACATTTCAATTTCTTAAGGTGGATTCATGCAGCTCCAATTCAATGAACAAGTAGCAAGTAACAATTATCAATAATGAGTTGAACTGCCTGATTTACTGTAGATGATTCATGCAACCGAATTATCAACTATCAATTAACAAGTAAGAGTTTGGCAACTTTCAACTCTCTTTAATTGTAAAATATTATTCTTTAATGTGCAGGTTATAACGGATTATATGATCATTACCAAATTTTTTTTGTTTTTCGTGATTGTTTTTCTGTTCATGGAATGTGAGCGAGTTGAAATTGAAACTGTAGATGCGATTCTGGTAGACTTTTTCAGTAAAACAATGATATTTCATTTTCATTTTCAATCTTCAACTCTCCAAAACGAAGCTAGGGTATTTAAGAATTAATGAAAATGCTACTCACCAGTTTATGTAAGGTTAAAGTTGATCCTCTTCCACAAGCTTTGATCATTGTTAAATTTAGGTGCATGAATGCCTTCTTTTTCATTACTTTCTACTCGATGATTGTTAATCGCTACTTGTACATTGTCACTTGATAATTGAAGCTACATGAATCCACCTTTAGTAGCTATTTAATTTATGTACCGGTGGAATATTATCAATAACTTGCAAAAAAAACCTCAGCAAATAATAGTGAACTAGTAATAATAGAAAATAACAAATCTTTAAATGAGACAGAGTTATCCAATAGATTCAACATACATTTCACAAAACCACTGATAAACAACAGCGAGTATGATTGGCAATTTATACACCAGAATATTGACAACAATCCAAATAGCTTCTTCATGCACCCGATTACGGCAAATGATGTAATAAGTATGATTGATGGTTTAAAAAACTCTAACTCTTTTGGTATTGACAATATATCTAACAAATTACTCAAACATTGTCAAAATGAATTATACCATCCATTAACTCATCTTATAAACCTATCTACAGAAAAAGGCATTTTTCCAAAAAATTTAAAAATTGCAAGAGTAACACCTATCTTTAAAAAAGGAGATCACAATGACCTCAACAACTATAGACCTATAAGTGTGTTAGCCAGCATATCTAAGTTATATGAATTAAATATCAAATTTCAATTAACCAGTTTCCTTACATCAAACAAATTATTATTGTCTTCGCAACACAGCAAAAAAAAGTACCGAGACAGCCTTATGTGAGTTTCAGAATAAAATAATTCAATCTCTTGACAATAAAAAACTTGTTTTGGGCCTCTTCATAGACTTTTCTAAAGCGTTTGACTGTGTTAGTCATGAGATTTTATTATCAAAATTGTCAAGGTATGGACTGAGGGGAACGCCGTATAGCTTGCTAGAATCTTATGTATCTGACAGACACCAAATTGTAAAAATAAACAACAAAAGCCTTAGGCATTAGTCAAGGCGTCCCTCAAGGATCAATATTAGGCCCCCTTTTATTTCTAGTATTTGCCAATGATCTCATATCATACCTGAACGAAAACAATAAAATTATTACAACATGTTATGCAGACGACACAAACATTTTAATTGTAGAGAGATTTAGTGTCATTAAAATTATTAGCTGAGACTACCTATGCTAAAGTGATAACGTGGTCAGAAAAAAACCATCTGATAATAAATAAGTCAAAGACTGATGCCCTGTTGTTTGGTCCAAATAGTCGAGCTTTTGTTGTTTGAAAATACTAAAGACGTCGTGTCTCCTTCTGAATCTGTCAAAATGCTGGGAATTACCTTTGATTCAAAACTTTCATGGAATTCACATATTGACATTGTATGCGACAAACTCAGGAAAGGATGTTACGCACTCAAATTCGTGTCGAGTCATTGCAGTCAGAATATTCTTTTACCTTTATACTTTGCCCACTTCCATTCTCATATGAGATACGGAATTTTGAACTGGGGAGCAAGCTCTTCTGTACAAAGAGTATTTTCATTACAAAAATACGCAATTAGAATTATTGCAAAATAAGTAGAAGAGAATCATGCAGAGAGACCTTCAAAAACCTCAATATTTTAACTGTCATGAGCACATACATTCTCGAAGCGTGTTGTTTCATTTTCAAAAATAAGGCCACTTATAATGCGATAAGAACACAGCATGAACATGATACCAGACGAAAACACCTGATTTTACCCCACCGGCATAGCACCGCTCGGTATCAAAATAACTTCGAATATATTGGATGTAAATGTTTTAATTCTCTGGCAGATGAAATAAAGAATGCAGCTTCTTTGCAAATTTTCAAAAACCTGCTGAAAAAACACTTACTGCACAAAAACTGCTACACCATATAAGAGTTTTTTAACTAGGAAACGTTAATTTTAAGTGTATATGTAGTCATGTGCTTTTCATGTTTGTGCAATTCAATGTATCAATCAGTGTATTTAGGTGTATGTTTATATCTATGTGAATATGTGAATGTTGTTATAATGTATCATGATGATTAGTCTTTATATTTCTGGTATATACTTTCACCTTTTGACATCTTTCACAATTTCCCTGTACTTTTTACAAGTTAATTGTTGAAATGAATAAATAAATAAATCATTTGTCTGTACATTTTTCTAGGCGTTGGACCGGATCTAATGAGCCGTAGATCATGTTTTTAGGACCACTATCAAGATATTTTTTATACAATTCATGAGGAAGACTAAAGAGGAACCTTGAACCGTTCAGAGAGTAACTGATTTTCATATAATATGTTTTAGTGTGTGAATGCAACTGCGACATCGTAGTAAGGCTAAATGTACTTTGTTTAATAGACTGGCGTTAACAGGAACAATCTATAATTTCGATTTTAGGTTGGGTGCAGATATAAGTTCGGAAAGTGTTCGAACTATTCTGGTTTTCCGATGTCACATCCCTTATCTCACTTCACACATCTTTGGTATCCTTCGATATGAGAATGAAATTAATTGTGGTTTCTTTTTAGGATGGTAGCTTCATGAAATGTTCCTTCCTCTTGAACATGAAGACGAGTTATATCTGCAATTTTACAAAAATCACTCAAAAAATCAATTCATCCTCAGAATATACAACCTGAAAACTTCTTGATCTTCATCTCTGTCACTTGCTTGGTATCCGTTGGAGCAACTTATTAAAAATGGTTACTTCTCAGTCTTGAAACTCTTCGTTTTTTTTTCGTCTGAAATCAATTCTCGCATTTCAAAGTTTTCATAAGGATTTGTTAACATTCCTATAAACTTTTTGGATATTGTGTCATTCGGCAAAGCTACACTCTCTTGTATCTTTGTTTTTTTGCTTTTCCACTCAACAAACGAGCATCTCGTAATCGTATTCTATACACAAAATCAGTTTATTCATGAAAATTTCTAAAAATAACTATTATGTCCTTGCCAACATCCATCAATCCATCAGTCAATGAACATATCGCAACAATACATTTTTTTATATTAATCAATTATCATCAACAACTAGAGTTATTAGCATTAGCGACTCATCAGTACATACTTAACATTTTATTAATATTTGATTTAAATACGTCGCAATAGGTGAATATTGTTTATAAATAAAGATAGTTTCTGAAAGTTGCACTTTTCACCTAAAATAGTCATGGCCTATTCGTATTCGTGTAAGGACAACTTGTTGTTTTCTGTTTTTCGCAATGGATTTCAATGGGCAAATAATACTCTTCTTCACTTCAGGTAGTTTGGAGTTGAAGGTGTCTCATTCGAATTGCCTCTATTTGATTTGAAGTTGTTTCAAGGAGACCTTCATGTCTGACCATATTATAGCTGGAGTAGTTGAGGTTTATTCGTCCTCTTAGCTAACAAATCAGCTCTCTAATTTTCTATGATTCCACAACGTGAAGGGGCCCATTACAGTTTTCAAGTTTTCTGACAGAGCCGGTCTTGTATGAGATTCGAACCTTCTTTCCTCGTGAAATTTGGAAAATCAGGGTCAACAACCAATAATAGATGAGGATTATGTTCTCTACATAAAATCGCAGAAGAGTAATTGTTTTTTTTTTTCAAGAATAACCGAGAATTTATCCATACTTGGATCGAGTATCAAACCACCAAATTATAAAAGTTTCTCTCGGAGCCAAATTTCCAACCCATAATTTGTCTTCGAGGTACATTTTCCGGAATTGTCGGTGCCACTCACTGAAAGGGGACTCACATAACGCACTCTCTTTAACTAAAATTCCCAGGTGAGTTGTAGAAAATGATGAATTCTTCTGAACTGTGTCATGTCATGTATGCTACATATCATCATATATTCGGATGAAAACGTATTTTCGCACAAAATATATTTTGTAATTTTGGTGGCGAGATAGATTTTTATTTTTGGTTGGTTTGTATCGATCGATCCAAGTATTGAACAGTTGCCCTCTACTCGTCGGTTATACAAAACCCTGCCTTTTTAATTTTGTTGTAGCATTTGAGTCTGAAACCGCTTTAAAAATATGGCGCAATGGTTTTTGGTCTATACAAGTATATTATTGTTTCCGATACAACTTGATTCTGTAATCTGTGAACCTGATATTCGAAAACTTTCTGCGGTTGCCATAGAATTCCTTAATGCACACAGACATAATTTCGAAAAAGTGTGTGGAATAGGAATAGTAGTGTATTTTTTACCAGGTAGGAGAAGCCTAACATTCCTGGACGACTGTGGGTTTTTGTACACCGGCAGCTCTTAGGATTCTTTAGGTGGCTGGGAAGTAGGTTCGGAATAATAACCCTTCAGGATATTTCTCTTCTTTATATGGGCGCCACCTAATTTTGATATATGAAAAATCAAGAAAATAATAGAAATGTATGTAAATCAGTTTAATTTGCAGATATGGGAATTTTGCACTTCTTGTAGATAATTTTTTCAATCTGGATATGAAGTTGGATCACATGAATACTGGTAACAAAATAATAATTAATTCAGTACCTCTCATAGCTATGTTCGGCTCACAGTTATTGAAGATCGTAACTTCAGCAAAAGTAAAACGAATAGATTTTATTTTATAATAGGAAGCAATGTCAAGGAGGAGTTTTCGTCAACTTCTCTGGCTACGACTGACGAGTTTGTGGCCCAAAGAAACCGGGAAATAAAAAGGTAGGATCTGACCTGTGTTATACTGGTTTTTCACGAACGGAAAATTTCAGCTCTTTTCAAACAGGTTCGACATGCATTCAAGGCTGACCAAACTGCTCAGAGGAACAAAAGGGTTTCTTCGAGTTTGTGCTAATCCCAGTTTACTTCAAAATGTGTCACGGTGATCGGCGGATAATGTTCATGAGTTACTCTCAAATATCACCTTGTCGATTTCAAGAGCAACAGATTGATTATTTATCAATAGGCTCTCCGATCTAAAATCGTTAAATAACAATAATGAAATTCACTAAATAGTATACACAACAAATAGAAATCTTTCATTTCAAATAGCCTACCTTCTCTACGAGAATTACCTTATCAAAATATCAATAAAATTAGTTGAAACAACTTGATGCTTCAGTTTGCAGGAGAACAATGTCTGCCTTCTCTATTCAAATTCATTTCGAATCCAACTTCGTTCAAAATCCTCGTTGAGAAAATGGTTTAAATGGAAATTGGTATCCGCGCATATCGTCATGGGTATGACTGGAAATTAGATAGTCTTGACTTCAGAATCAGCATACTGGGTCTGTCAGCATCGTGAATAATGAACTGGTCGAGGGTAATATATCACTTATGATTGTTCGGTGTCAATTATAACGTGAAATTGAAACATTTTTTCTTTAATATTATTATAACCAGATATAATATTGTATAGAATCTCGAATGATTGTTACAAGAGTCCAGGAATGTGGCTCTTCCTGAGAGGTAAACATAATATATTTCCGCAAATCGTTTAGAATTCGTCAGATATTAATTAATTCCAAAAAATGGGGAATAATTTTATTCACAAATAAATGGTGCTTTGAAATTCGTAATAAAATTACTTGGGTCATTATGGAAACTGTTTTCAATCATTTATGTAGAACACTAGCAACTGAGAGAAAATATCATTTCAAATCTTGACCTTTTCTTTAAGAAATTTTGTCTGGAATGTCAAAACCTCCTAGCGATTTGCGAAAAAATAATTCTCGTTACAAATTCGTACGACTGCTGACGAACACCTTGAGCAATATTAGTTATTTCCTCGAGTTCGTTGACTTTGAGTTAACAACAGAAAATCGGATTTTGTTTTGACCGTTTCGAAATAATGGTCTCGACGGTAATTTAGAATTCATTATTCCAGCGAGACGAAATACGTTGGACTCGCCTGTAGGCCGTTCGAAAATATTTCATTCACAAGAGTTATTCGACCGAATTGACTTGTTGTCTTTTAATGATGTCATTCACAGTGAATATTTGAATAATCAATCAGCGCGTTACGGCCATTCATAAATATTTCGACGGGGGCGACACGTTCTATTGATAAACGTTTTTAACGGTCGTTCTCTAAAGCGGCGAACTCTTTTTATTGCCCACACATTGAAATGTACAGGGCTAGACTGAAAAGTAACCAAGAGATTTTCCAAAAAAAAAAGTTTTTGTTTTTTGTCGTCCCTCTATAAAAAAGACCGGTGTCTTTTCTTCCGAAGTGTTTTTCTTGGCACGAGCAAGAGTGAAGAGAATAAGTCCGTACAAGTCTCCGGTAACCCATCCGAAATCCAGCCACGATGAACTAGGCCCACTAGGCGTCCCCATTAAAAAATTAGCTTTTTCAACTTTCCGATAGAGACCATTCAAATTATTTGTTTGGAATTTCAATGAAGCTGTTTTCAGTAGTTATAATCCTCCTAGGACTTGAATTATTTAAAGATTGTTTTTTGAGTTGCGATTTTTTTTAAAAGTCGCCGGCATGCAAACCGTGTGCTTTGAAAGACATCAAAGGACATCTTCCGTGTTTGTTTAGTCCGAGCCTGTCAGTTACTCGAACATGTTTTCAATATTAATTGCTGTATAGATCGTGGAAGAAGCTTGAAAGTCTTCTTATCAATACTGAATTCTACCAAAGTGCAAAAACACTATTAAGATATTGTGTTTATATTGTTGTGAACATTGTTTCAATGTAAGTGTGCTACATATAAATACAGTCAGTGTGACTTAGCCAGGAAGTAAATTTTGCATTTTTGGCAGTGCGAAATTCGGTTTGAAACTAAACTAATCCAGACTTATTTATAATGTAATGAAAAAATACCTCTTGATTACAATGTGACGATAATGAAGAGTCGAGAAAAAATATTTGCGACAAATTTAAATTATACGCATATTCTCTAATGCGAAACTGAAATCAAGATTCACGAGAATAAATTCGACAAAATTTGAATGATTTGAGCTAGAATAGTCGGGGAATACTGGTCCCTGATATCTGAATGCTTCCATACAAGCATCCTCTCTATATCTGCTGCAGACATGCACGCATCGTTTTCTTGAAAAATAACTCGCTACACATATGCATGTATTTACCCTAGAAGCTTGGGAACCCCTTATTATCAGAATTGGTCGCCCTTGAGCAATGCTGATGATGAAAATGGAATATTAAGTTGATTTGATGAATGAACGAACACTGTGAGATAATTTGAAATTGTTTTGTTGAGGTTCATTCAATTCTGGGAATGCCACAAATAATATTTCATGGTGGAGCAATTGTTGAAAACCCTTCATGTATTCATATCTTGATGAATAATAAAGACATATTATCCATTCATTTATTTATTAATAAACATACTTCCAGACAGAAGTTCCTGAATGAGGAAGTTTCAGATACATTATTTCTATAAAAATATTACAAATTATGATGAATTGAAGGATAGAAATCACAGTCGAAACTAACTAACACTAATAAAAACAAAATTTTTAGGGATCATTTTTCTATATTATAACGATGAAATTCAATGTAATCTGAAAACGACATCCTGTTTGAATTTGAAAGAGAAAACTGGCAAAAATCTTCTTTACTTCCATCATGAGGTATATGTTCTCTGGGAACTGTTTAAAGTAATCGATAAGATCTTCCGGTAATTCGGATATTGCCGTAACAGGAAGGAAATCCATAAAGGTATAATCAACACCTTTATTACCGCCTTGAATGAAGCAAAAATGGATTATTTTCATTCATAGTTAATTGTAAATGAATGGTACACACAATATTGGCCAATACAATAAATTATATTGTGGTCGTTTTCAAAAGATAATTTGAATACTATGTATTGAATGACAAAAATTGTCCCTTTGAATGCAGGTATACCTCTCGCAACTTCACACTGATATTACTGTGAATTTTCCATTATCAAAATAAATCGAACGTTCTTCTACTATTGAAAATGTGGTTGTTTCTGTAATTGTATTTGGAGTGCATGTTCTTAGGGCAATATAGGTTTTTTTTATGTTATACGAGTTCATTATTGTTTTTATTAGTCAATTCCAACTACATAACAGTGTATAACCTATGCATGTTTTTGGATGTTAACTTGTCAATTTTTACTGTGTTTCCCTTTCAATCAAAGTTTCTAGTTGAAATTGAATAGAATTATTAGTTGTTTGCAAATATGTATATTTCGATGCAATAATGAACTAGTATGACATAAAACGTGTTATGCACCACGGGTATAAATCGATATATAATTTGTCGCTTATCCAATCCATCTTGACGAAGAACTGATGCCTAGCAATATGTGTAAAGTATTGTAAGATAAAGAAACACCTATTATATATTATGTATTCACTGTTTTGAAATTAATTTCCTGTGGGTGTTTTTTCTTTTGACATGGTCTGCATTACTAGTGTGCAACTGGAAATATAGCTGATTGTGTGCTACGATAGATTGAATAAGCTGTACATAAATAACTATAATATCGTTAACAAGACAAAAACTCTCGATAATAAGTTTTTCGCAGCCATCATTAGCACATAACACTTGTTGAGATTAAATTACAATAATTATTAAACGCCACGAAACCTCCACACGCTGCTGTAGGCCTACCTGTCAGAGAAATTTGAAAGACGGCGAAGAACGGAATGTTGTTCGGTCGAAAGGAATTACTACGCTGAATTGTGCTACCCACGCATTCCATTGTTATAAATTCGGATTCCGGTTGACCATCGCGTCGAGGAATCTTAATCCGGATATTACTTTGCCACCATGCAGGATTAAGGTAAGCGTCCATAGGTACGCATCGTACGTATCGTACGGATCGTACGAAACGGATTTTAGAATGATTAGTATAGTAAGTTATATATATGCGTCCACTGACCGGCAGCGGACGGATCGCACGTATCGGTCCGTCGGTAATGCCGATGAAATTTATCGAAGGGGCAACTTTTCCGACTGGTGCGGATGACAACATGTGGATTGCCGATAAGTGGACGCATGTCACAATAGGTAGTCACTGGTCGCCTCACAGATCATTTGAATTTTGTTACATTTCGACACTAAGTACACACACGTGCTTCAATTATATTTGTTATTACGGATATCATGGAGCAAATCAGTGAAAAGTGTATGATATTCTCCAAATTGTGATCTTTTTTTGAAAATGTCATGTATCCACAATCTATGTCTTCTCTTATTTCCCCTCCTTTCTTCTTCATCTAATAACAAAGCAATAATGACAAGTTCTTCATCACTTTCCACTCACTACGAAAATGCGAATGTTACTTAAAAGCCGACCGTCGCATTGGCAATCCGATCGCTACGGATACAGTGGACGCACTACCACAAATCGATCCGTTTTATACGATCCGTACGATACGTACGATGCGTACCTATGGACGCTTACCTTTAGTGAGCGTGGTTTTGTCTTGGTCTCAAGCTCCGAATAATAGGACGAGATTTAATTATCGCGATGGCGCCCATTCAATTTCGGAAAAAATAGTATCTTTTCTATTAGTATCGTTTTCATCAACAGGAGTACTTTGTAGAAAAGCATCCCAAACATGATTCGAAACCTACTGTCTCTGGAATTGGATTTTCTTCGGCGCATACTCTGCAAGAGTCCTCATATGAGAATAATTAATTTAACGTTCTGAGCCCTGATTTCACGATTTGAATAAAATCTGTCGAGTTGCCTATAATGATTCTTCGAAAGTCTTAAGACTTGCATACATTATGACTTTTCAATGCAATGCAAGTTTGGTGCTATGCAAGAAATTTATTGCAGAGCACTCACATACCCCTTGCAATCGGTCATACATTATGATTTTCTTGCACAAGATTCATTTTTTATTATTATTATAAGTCTAAAAAATACAGAATTGCTGAGGAAGAAAAAATTTAGAACGGAAATCAATGTCAAAAAAAGTTCTATTCATTAGAAAAAATGGTGTTTTAAATAATAGTCTGAGTGAGTGTTGCCAATTATATGACTTTCAATAAGAGAATAATTATTTATAAGGATGACTTTTTCATGATACCTATTTCTGTGAAGATTTAACTTCTTCTGAAGTTTCTTTCTTCCCTTCGATAAAGATGAAGAAGTCTGCACAGGAATGCTCTAGATTCAACTGGATGAGTAATTCTGCTTTCATTAAATTGGAGCAGTTTTTTCTGGCACCCTTTCCATTTTAAATAGAAGAAACGCGTCCTGGAAAGCAGTTTGATGAAGTAGACAATACTCCATATGAAATACACTGTAATAACCAATATTTCAAACATATTCCTGGTATCTCTGAAAGCAGGACTGAGCCTAAACCGCGCAGGACATTTAATTTTGATTTAAAAATCGGAACGTCTCGTCTAAATCGGGATTATTTTTGTGGGGAGAGGCAAGTTTTGGGGGAATGATTTTTATCTTTTTCTCCTCCATGTGAATGCAAAAAGAATAAAAAACTTCTAAAAAAGAAGTAACATCAAATATTTAAAAAATATTCCCTTTGATATGTGTGAAACATACAAGGACATTCGAGTCATTCCCAACAAAGAATAATCTATATAAAACAGCTACTTCCCTGCCTATATGGCTCGACGGGCGCTGGAACACATAGAAGTAATTTTTTCTTGTGCAATATGTATGCCAACGATTCGAAGCTTGAATCAAATAGAAACCATTTTCAGGATCAAATCTCAAATCAACTTTCAAGCAATGACAGCTCCATTTACTTATTTAATTGTACCTGAATGGAAGTTTTGAATGACATCAAATTTGAAGTTCATGTTATTTGTTGAATATTTTCCCTATTATCTGTTATAGCCGTAGAAAAAGTATAGTGTATAACTCACATGCAGCGGCGGCCTTAGGGGGTGGCGAACAGGGCAATCGCCCGGGGCCTCGCTCTTGTAGGGGCCTCGCACAACAACCCACCCAAGCAAATTTTAAAAATATAGATTTTTTTGATTCAAAACTTTTGAAAAAGTGGTGTCCAAAAACGTATTCTTGAAATTAATCCACTTGCTTATTTTTTACCATGTGGGAGTCATAGCTGGAATCTCATCCTAGGAGATACAGCATCGTCTTGTGTCCAAGCAAAATCTTTTTTTGGTTTGCTACAAAGGTTGTACACTCTGTTTGCCGGCTCAAGTCAGAGGTGGGCTATTTTAAATGCTCATGTAAAATCGTTATCGCTGAAACCACTTTCTGGAACTAGATGGGAGTTCAGGGTAGCATCGGTGAAGGCCGTTAAATACCAACTAAGCGATATATGTGATGCCATTCTATAGAAAAGGAAATAACTACCTACGAATTTGTAGTTTCACTTGTCATATGGTATGACATTCTTACAAAGATAAATGTTATAAGCAAAATGTGGCAAAGTGAAAACATGCACTTAGATGTGCCTATACAACAACTAGACGCATTCACAAATTGGCTCGATAATTATCGAGAAAATGGTTTTCAGGCATCCCTTGTAACAGCGAGAGGAATAGCGGAGGAAAATGACATTGACAGGCAGTTCAAAGAAGTCAGAAGACAACGTGAAAAAAGGCATTTTGATTGTGAAGGAGAAGATGAAGGTCATGAATCGAATGCGGAAGAGATTTTCAAAATGAACTATTTTTATGTCATTGTCGACAATGTGCGCGCACGCTGCCATCCCAGGTTTGAGGCACTTAAACATCATGGGAGCATATTTGGTTTCATGTATAATATAAAAAGATGTAAGGAAATTAGTGATAGTGAACTCTTGAAGCAATGCAGCGACTTGCAAATATCTATGACAGTGGGAGAATCATGTGATATTGATGGACATGAATTGTACGAAGAACTGAGTATGTTCATGCGTGTGTATGAAGGAAACGGCAATATTATCTCGGTGCTGAAGTACATAATAGAAAACAAATTAACTGATAAGTTTACCCCACAATCGAATAGTCCTGAGAGTTATTGCCACCCTACCTGTGACAGTTGCGTCTGCTGAAAGGAGTTTTTCGAGGCTTAAAATTATTAAAACAGCCCTTGCTATTCTTTCAATCGAAAATGACGTAGCTCATTCGTTGGATAATTGTGCTTCAATTAAAGATTATAGTCTTAGGAAAAGCCGCAAACATCAATTTCAAAATTTATCATCTCTGTATTTGTTAATTTGGTAAATCTTTCTATGTATAAATATATAAATATTTTGAAACTCAAATTTTATTCATTTGTATAACTTTAGCATTTCTCGCCAAACATGACAATTACCTGAACCAAACAACCAGACCTACTTTCGCATCACATACATTTCACGAAGAGCAAAGGGCCTCGCAAAGGGCCTGCCGCCCGGAGCCTCGCAATGGGTAAGGCCGCCTCTGCTCACATGGAATGCCATTTTCCCAGTCGTATGTGCGAATTTCGTACTCGTGGAAAATGACTATCATTTCTTGCTCGTTAAACAATATAAACACTATGTGTCCGATGAATTCATGCATATTCATTGTCGCTAGATAATTAGTATTAAATTTTCAATTAGTTCGTCTTATAGCCGGTCCCCGTTTTCCAGTCGTACATAACGACGCCATTAAGACGAAGTACGATAAAGGAAGCCGATTTAGCGGCCGTTCGAACGGAAATTAGACAACAAATAAATAATTAAACGATCATATCATATTTCCAAGTGTAGGCGAGGGCTACGTGCCGAAAATACAAATCGGCGAGCGAGTGGTACCGAGAAAAGCGAAACAATTATATCGCGAGGGCCAGTCGGAGGAAATGCCACCATGAGTATTCGTGATCGTGTGGTGGTTTCCTTCGACCGTGCGAAATGTTTCGATTTTTTTGCGTTCATGCAAGGAAAAATCTATCGACTCTACAATATCGATTGAAACGCTGGTTCACTATCATCTTTGTTAAAGTTCACAATGGGAATAAAGAAGAACGATGAACTTCCTTTCCTTGATGTAATGGTAAAGGAATCAACACCTCATGTAGACACGATTGTATATCGAGAGAAAACACATACCAACAGATAATACCTCCACTATAACTCAAACCACCACACAAGTGTCAAAAAAGGTATAGTAGAATGTCTTTTTGACAGATCAAAAATAGTATGTGATTCATAAGAAAAAATCGACGGAGAGAATAATTTCATGAAATCAATATTGAAAGAAAATGGATATTCAAAATTCAATGTAGTAAATACATCGACTGAAATTGAAAATCGAAACACACCCCAAGTGAAGACAACCTTCACAAACCATACATCCTGTAACAAACATCATACCTTTTGTCCCTCGACTATCTGAAAAGATAAAACGGATCGGCAACACGTTTAATGTTAGAACAACATTCTTTAAATACTGACACACTAAACCAACTAGCATAACAATAGAGAACACAAATTATTGTATTTATCTAATTCCTTGTTCGTGCGGTCAAAAATATATCGGTTAAACGTCCAGACCTCTAGGAGTACGAGAGAGTCAACACAAGATGTACATCAAGAACAGACAGAATAGTGGTTCTGAATCACCAGAACATATTCTCACTGCCGATGGAGATCATGGAATTTTCCTGGACCTGTCCAGGGCATTTGATTGCATTGACTTTAAAATATTCCTAATCAAACTTGAACACTATGGTATTCGTGGTAATGCTTTAAACTGATTCAAATCTTTCATCGAAGAAAGGAAACATGCCGTGAAACTAAGAGATGAAAGTGGTAACTATATGCAGTCGAGTGCTTTGGACGTGTCCATGGATGTCCCGCAGGGCAGTGTCCTAGGGCCATTAATTTTCATTATATACTTGAACGATTTTGCATCACTGGCCGATCAAGATAAAACTATCATCAACTATGCTGATGACACTACTGCTAAAGGCTTACAATTTCCCTGAACTCATGTCTAACGCAAACTCTCTAATGATTGACACTGAAAATTGGTTCTCGAACTCTAAGCTCGTTTTAAATCCTGATAAAACTAATATGATATTATTTAAAGTAAATCAAGCATATGCCACACCAGACTACACTATGCTCAATCAACATAAAATCGAATTATCTGACCACGTAAAATTGTTAGGAATTATCATTGACGAAACATTAAAATTCAACTACCATATTGATCATCTATGCTCAAAGCTGAACCAGACTTGCTATGGCATAAGAGTTTTAGCTAAACACGGAAATAACAATATGGTTAAAACATTCTATTACTCCAACTTTTACTCCCATTCCCGCTACGGTATTATCCTTTGGGGCGGCTGTAGTGATTCAGACCGAGTATTTATAAGGGCCCTCCGTATTATGACGGGTCTCAAATACTTAGATTCATGCAGAAACCACTTCAAACCACTTGGGTTGCTCACCATTCCAGCATTATATATATTTGAATGTATCAAGTTTGTCTTCCGCAACAGTCATTACTTCACTGAATATAGAATACAGCACTTCCATAACACAAGACTTAACATCAACTATAATGTACCATTGCACAGACTATCCTTAGTAGAAAGAGGTGCTCTCCTCTCGTGCATTAGATTTTTCAATCATTTACCTTCTTCCTTGAAATCCTCACCGGACTTTGATTCAGTGAAGAAACCACTCATCAAACTACTCTGTGAGCTTGAGCCATACTCTATTGAGGAATACTTGGCTCAGAATTATCGCTAACCACACTTAGTTCATAATATATATATATATATATACTAGCTGACCCGGCCACGCGTTGCTGTGGCTAAAGTTTTTGTTATATTGCATTATAGTAAACAATCTAAGAGGAACAATAAGAGAACATCAGTCACGGAGTCCACTATGCTTTTTCACCCAGATGGTATTTGTAAAAAAATATGGTGATCTCCTTATTTGACTTTCTACTACTATAACCCTTAGTACAATGAAATTATTTACGAACAAAGACGAAAATGTTGATGTTGGTATACAAATTCACTGGATTGAGATTTGAAGGGGAAGTACGTTGAACACAATTAATTAAAATGTTCTTACACTTGATATTAAGCAGAAATCAATAGGTACAAAATAAAAATTTATCAGATTTATTATTTCCATTTAATTTTATAACAAATATAAGTATATTACAGTACAATACAGTAAATAACATGTGACGCTTAAACTCATGAATGAGGTAGGCAAGGCAGACAGTCTTAAACTTTTAAACATTAATATCTATTTTTTCGAATTATAAATACTATCAATTTCAATTTAATTTTACACCAATCGGTGCACAATGTTTTTGGTTAACCTGTCTTCAGCTAACACAAATAGATTCGACGGTTTCCCAACACGTGAACACGCAACATATAGTTGCCCATGAGAAAAACATGGATTTTCCAAATCTAAACCATTTGTGGTTGTGCATGACCTTCTGCTGTCCTGATTCTTTGAGCTGGATTTCTTGATTCAATTTGTTCTGCCAACTGATGGGCTCAGTAGCGCCATCTATTGATTACTTACTCAACCCAGTCGAAAGGTATCGACATCTTGATTCAATTTGTTCTGCCAACTGATGGGCTCAGCAGCGCCATCTATTGATTACTTACTCAACCCAGTCGAAAGGTATCGCCATCTGTTAGAATCATTTGGAGTTAACAGATAATTGTGACTGTCAAATGATAACAGACAAATAATTAGCAATAAATTAAAATTGCGACTATAATTTGAGATTTAAAGTATCCTATCTCTCAAGTTGGATCGAACTGCACATGGTGTGCGAATTTTATTATAATCGGTTAAGTGGTTTAGGAGTCCATTGAGGTCAAACATTGTGACACGAGATTTATATATATTAAGATATATATATATATATATGTATATATATATATATATATATATATATGTATATATATATATATATATATATATATTTCTTTTTGTTTGACTGGCTTGTACATCTTTTGTAATGTTATGAGTGTAATAAAATATTATTATTATTATTATTGTACAGTTGATAGCAAGAGAGATCAATAGCAGGAGACGAAAGTCGAAAGAATCTGCTTTTATATCGTGCGGTCTGCGGATGCCTACATCTTAAATAGTTCGTTTTACATGGATCGCGCCTAGCTGCCACTCTTGGAACAGATGTCGAATCCCAAATTTTTGACATTCACATGAACCAACCCTAAACACAAACCTAGAAGAAAATATTTGTGGAGTTTTGAACACTGAAGCGGATTTGGTTTCCGAAAATCTGCCATTCTACCCTTGTATAGATTCCATTATTAATTCTTATTTTCTCATATTGTGGTAGGTTAAGGGCGAGTGCTTTACGACATGATTGACAGTATGTTGAAATAAAATCGGTGTTGAGAATAGACAACATATACTTTCAATTGCTAGAGTGAAGGCACGGTCTAAGCAGCGATTATTTATACCGATTGTTAATCAGGTTGTTAAGTATCAGCCCTAAGAACCCAAAAATCACTAAGAAGTAGAAAGTAGGATTGTTATATCAAGCATAAGGAAATATCATTCAAAGGATGGGTACTTACGAATGGAGCTATGTCGCCAAGGAGTTCGTCGAGGAGGAGATCGAAGCTTGGGTCGCACATTTTCTCGATTGCTTATACATAATGTCGAAAGATATCAAATAATAGTAGAATTTTTAAAACTTAGTCATGCATTGCCAAGTAAACGAATTGCATACGATAGGTCATACATTTTATGATTATTTGAAAAATCATCATTTATAAAGAGACACCTTGCAGTTAGTTTTTCCTTTAAATTAATACAGAAAGGTCCTACGTCAGTTTAATTGTTCTATTCTGGAACTGTCACATTCAACATATTTCACTGTTAGTTTGACTCGAAATGGTTGATGATCCCTCTCAAATTTCAGCTATAAAGAAGGCAGAAATTATCTCTGAAATTTTGTTAGTGGTTAGTACGTACGTCTCTAATATGTCTTTTCCATTTCTCATCATTGAAGTTACCAGAGGGACTCACGTTTCCAGTGTGGTCAAATTTGTTGTCACACGGAAGCAATGGAATTTGAAAAAGTTATTCATAACGTATTAAATGCACATTTTGGTAACATAATGGGGAAATGACATGTTACTACTAATGATACTATTGAATCTACGTTGAATAATCGATATGTTTGCATTACATTTCGAAACATGTGCTTTTTTAACTTTGATTTATATTTTAAATATATCTGTTTATATAGTAGAGTTTGGCGTTTAAATTGAATTGTTTTTACGTGATTCAATGCATCACTGAAAAATGTCGTTTTTTTGAAGTGTTCCACGTTTCGAATCGAAACATTCTTTCGTTAGATATGCTGATCATATTCCTGACACAAGAAAAGTTTCAGGAGAGTCTTCTTTTGAATATGGATCAATCGGGGGTTATATCCTGAGTGCACCAAGTTTAATCGGTTAAAATGCTGCACATCTATGATTTTCTAGATTTTGCTTGGCAATCGACTTGAGTGTATAATAATTTGATTTTATCTTGAATTATTATACACGAAAGCATTTGCTTGAAAGCAAAATATTGAAAATTATGGAAATGCACGCATTTTTGTCGATTGAGCTTGATGTAGGGATATGTGTTGATATTATTCCCAGAAAAAATGGAAAATCAGAAAACTTCAAAACCCAACGTAGTAACAATGTAGTAGTAACAATGTAGTAGCTGAAAAGTAACCCAAAATCCAGATTCATTTTGATCAATTTGATCGCTTAAAAAGGTCCAGTGCAATTACTCGCTGTAAAACACTGTAAAAGTAGTCTAGCCTTCAACATTTTCATCGGTTATCGGTTATCAAGGGAAATAATCTCTTCAGAAGAACGAGGAGCCAAACGCCCATAACAAAAACCGGACTGTAAAATATACTACTCTTTTTTGAAGAGTATTATTTATACTAATTGATATCAATGTCTCCAACCTACCTTTGCCGTCTCTCTGGAGACTTCAAACTAGAAAACCTCATTACGCCGGTTTCCCTAATAACATCTTCGGCACCGCATTTTCTTTTATGGTATCTCCTAATAGGTATATCCGGTGTTTATTTGTGTAATTGTTGCAGAGTGCTTCCGGTTCGGAAAAATTCAGAAGATCGTCTCAGACTGCGCCGTTACACGTGGGTAATAAGCTCGTTAAAATGTTTACGCCTTGACTGTGCTAAAATAAGTATTTCCGATCGGTAGGTGGCGAAATTCCCGAGGGGCCCAGTTAGATGCGGTTGATTACTTGAGTACAGACACCTCTGAAAAAGATGTTGCAGCCCGGGTGGCACTGACAGATTTGTTTGGAACAATTTTCAGAGAGTGCCTTTAATAATAATAATAATAAAATTCATTCATGAATAAATATAATAATAACAATAAATGCGTTTATTGATAGCAAAGGGTATCTAATTTCTATTTACATTTCTTTTTTATTTATTTATTTATTTTTTTCAACTAAAACTAGCTTTGCTTCTCAAAAGGCCGACTTCAGAATTCCTATGAAGACAGAATTCTGCTCTTCCACTCGACCTCAAAATATAAGAAACATCTTGTAATTATATACATTTGTATGAATAAATCATCAAAAACCTTAACGAACAAGAAACTCATTCAAGATCTTTTTATAATGAATCATCGATTTATTAGATTTCGGAAAAATCATCGATCAGTTTTAATAACCATTCTTTCACTTCTTTTTTGAAGGACAAGGATTTTATTTTTTTCAATATAAGTTGGCAATATCATTTACTCTTGGTATGATATATATAAAATCAATATTGGCCGAAAAATTATCACTCACCAAGATAATGTGATGTGAGGTTTCTTGTTTCAAGCGCGTGTGCGATTTTTTTTTCGAAATGATATTGCCTATAAGAGTTATGCTACCGAAAGACAAATATTTATGAATGTTTTGTCATTCTTGATATAGAACTTTTGATTTTACTAATTATATTCCATATTGCTCAAAACACCAATGATTTATTGCGTTTTTTTATCATGTATTTAATGCATTTTCATAACCAATGTTTTTTTTAATTCTCCATGTATCAGGTAAGTGAGATGTTAGACCTAATTCGTTGATCAATAAATCAATGTTTTTTATAAATTGTGATCGTCGATATATATTCAAAGGAAATTACAAGTCACCCATCGTTGTATATCTCCGCTTTCCGAATCATGTGGATTGTATCTAATTTTTTGTATCGCTTTACTCATTTTGCAACACATATCTATAAAAGTAGGCCAAAGCGTGTACATATCAAACGAAATAGACAAAAGCGTATTGACATCCTTCCTGCACATTAGTCACATATGAGTGTTCGGAAGGGTATTCGTGATCCGTTTCCTCTTGATGAGTCAGTGCTATTCAGTGCATCGGAAATATGTAAAAATATTCGGAAATGTCTAACCGCGTTAGATAACGTCAAGGCACCAGTATGAATACTTATCAGAAATAACAGAAACAAGTTCAGATAGGTAGCAGCATACTTGTATATACCAAAAAACTATACCGCCATATTCTGGAACACGGTTGTTGATCATGATTACACGAAAAAATTGGAAGGATTAGAGAAAAATACCAGTGCAAAATTCTGAGCTACTGACGAGTTGACGACAGATGTTCCATTCATACAAACCAAAAAGGAATATAAATCTATCTCGCCACCGAATTAACAACACCTGTCCTGTGCAAAAATAATTTTCATCGGAGAACATGGCGTCACGCAGCATATGACCCACACTTTATGACACAGTCAATGACAATACAGAATTTTCTATAACTTACCTAAAATTTCGAAATGACAAATAGCTGAGAAAGTTTGGACTAACGAACTAGGAGGAACCTTGGTTCCATAATAAATCCAAGAGGAAATGCCATTCATTCCAAACAATGCGCATTCAGTCAACCCAGAGTGAAAATTTGAAATGTGTGGAAACCGCTTATCAAACAAATAAACCAACTCCAACGGATGAGAGCTTTGCCCCAGCCCATCCAATTCTTGCCGTAAGGATTTGTTGCTCAGATTTTCTTGTGAAGATTCATCAAATGCTTTCGAAATTTCTCGGCCCATTGAACATATATATTCCAGAGTGTAATCATTTTCAGTCTCATTTCATGATGATTTGAATGCTTATATCACACAAAAATAATTACGGAAATATTGACCATTATCAATTCGTGAAAATAGATCGATAACTGGATATCCTCCATTTTTTACCTTCCTATCCTTAATACCAACTGATAAATCAGTTCATGTGTGATATTTGAAAGGTCATTTCAAAGAACGAATTATTGATATTAATGTTGTTTTCTTGGTTGTTTTTTGGAATAGCCAAATCATTCTCGATAATTTATACTCCCCTAATGGTGTTGATGGTTGAAAATACTTTCATTCACGTCGCGAGGTTAACGTCATTCAAAATATTAAAGTGTCTGGAAATATCTGTTGGTAATATGAACAGAGTGCGGAAAATGTGTTAATTTTGGTTTATTCAACCATTTTTACGAGTTGAGTGAGAGTAGATATTTTCTGAATTATTTTTTGTGTAAGGTATATACATTTGAGATGTTTCTCGATGCCCTTTACTCCTTGGGTCATGCTCTTTACAACGGAATTTTGAAAGAAATTCATCTCATATGGTTTGCCTCCTCAGTTGTATGCTTTGTTGAAGAGTTCCTTGTCTGATAGGTCTCTGTATGAGGTTATTGATTGAGTATCATCTGATATTCTCCCAATAAATGCAGGTGTTCGACAGGTTTCAGTTCTGGCGCCCACTTTGTTTCTGCTTCATATCAATGATTTGCTCGAGAAAACATCTTGTTCAATACGACAGTACTCTTCATACCAGTTTCTCTTCCATACCAGCTTGAGAAAAAAAATCCAAAGGAACATTCACGTTAATGAAATTAACGACTTAGTAAAACATAATAGAATGGGGTAACATGAACTTAATGAATTTAATGCTACCAAAACCCAGGCATGTCTCTTCTCAAGAAAAGCAATTCTATCATCTAGTATTCAGATGTCAGGAGTAACTCTTCCTACAAAGTCAAGTATCTTGATGCTAGGAATTACGATCAGTGATGATCACTCGTGGGAAAACCATGTGAGATCGATCGCTGAAGGTGCTTCCCAAAAATTTCTATTTCGTGCGAAGAAATACTTCACTTCTCGACATCTTCTAATGATCTACAAGGCTCAGATACGACCTGTCTTGGAATACAGTTCTCATGTGTGGAGTTCGGCACCAAAACATTCATTGCGGATTCTTGATTCTATTCAGAAAAAGTCAATTCGTCTTTTTGGTGTTTCTTTTCTCACAGACTCGCTCCCTTCCTTGGAACATCGTAGGAGGGTCAGAGACTTGTCTCTCTTCAATAGATATTTTCACGGTCAGAGCTCTTCTGAATTATTATCAATCGTTCCACCCTTGGCAATATCTACACGGATGACTCGACGAATACGGAATTCCCACACCTTTGTTGTGAATTTGGAAACCTGTCGAACCTCTCTTGCTCAGGGATCTTTTTTCAAAAGAACAGCTGAGCTTTGGAACTCCTTGGCGAGAGAGGTTTTTCCTTAGGCTTACAAATTTCAAAAATTCAAAGTGAATGTCAATTCGTATCTCCTGTCCCTTGATTCACGCGGTGTTCTTTGAACATTACAGGGCTTTCCTTTCGTGTGAATCTCGATATAATGAAAAATCTACGCAAACGAACTATAAATACGCATTTTTTAATTCCTGCGTTTGACTCACTCGCAACGGATGTTAATGTCGAACCTTGGTACATGAATATTAAACTATCTTCGTTTCGAAATCGCCATTTTTCTGATTCACATCCGCTCTTTTTCAATTCGCACGCGATTCATGAATATGAATCGGAACGCGCTAACCATTTACTCCATTTTTCCCGAGCATTAGCATATATCGCAAAGGTGCAGCCGTTTCTAGAACAGATGCGCCGAAGGAAATAATAAATAAATGTACGTTGCGAATTTATTCCAGCGGTTTTCTTCGTTTTTTTTTCTCAACGTGCGCTTCGCTAATCCGCTAACTGGTGCATAATTTAATCGGTTTTAGTACGGGTGGTACGTTCGAACGATCCAAAATGATTTCTATCGGTACCGTTTCAAACTTGTTCATTCTGGACATGGCAATCATACTCCAGCAAGATCATTAACACCAATTCATGGAGTACGTGTCCCGGAATTAAAGAATTTTTTTTTTTTCGAATAATCCTAATATTAGTCCAGTAACTGAAGATCCGAAACTAGGGAAAGCTGTGAACAAGTCTATGCGTTCTTCACTTGTGGCTCAATTTGTAGGTCGTCACAGATGTTTTCAAAGGACCCAAAATTTAACACGATTGCGTTCATGGCAATGCAATGGCCGAAAATGGCCCCCCAAACCCAGAAAAATGGGTTTCCCGCCAATATCTGGCTAAATATACGAATTAGAGAGTTTTCGTTCATACAAAAATTAAAGATCGTCTCATTATCTACAAAAATGACCCTTATCGTTTTTTCCGAAAACTCAACAGTTTTCGAGATAAAGGGACCCAAAACTATCCTCATTTCAGCCGCCGCTTTCTCTATAGGAATTCTGTTGTCTATGCATTCGCTTGGAGGCGGGCGGACGAATTGTTTCATAACTCAGGCAAAAACTGACATTTTTCAATGATTCAAAATTCGAGATGATGAGGAAACCCGTAGCTATCATTCCATGCATTTCGAAGTTCTTTCTTATTTGGCAGAAAGATTTAATAAGCTGTGAAAGTTTTTTTCCGCACCATTTCGACACGGTTTCATTAATTTATTTACATTTTTTTCAAAAATAGTCTTTTATCGGGAATTTTTCTTTATAATGTGTCCTTGGGGGGTCTTGAATGATCTCTGAATTTTTTTTGTACTTTCCCCGCGTTCTAATAAATGATCCATTTGTTTATTTACATTTTTCATGCGATATCGGAGTTATGTAGAATCTGCGGAACAACTACGAATTAAAAAATTATATGCATAGACAACAGAATTCCTATAGAGAAAGCGGCAGCTGAAATAAGGAGAGTTTTGGGTCCCTTTATCTCGAAAACTGTTGAGTTTTCGGAAAAATGATAAGGGTCATTTTTGTAGATGATGAAACGATCTTTAATTTTTGTATGAACGAAAATCCTCTAATTCGTATATTATTTAGCCAGATATTGGCGGGAAACCAATTTTTCTGGGTTTGGATGGTCATTTTCGGCCATTGCCATGAACGCAATCGTGTTAAGTTTTGGGTCCTTTGAAAACATCCAAAATTGAGCCACAAATGAAGAACTCATAGACTTATTCACAGGTTCGTCCCTTCATTTACTGGACTAATATTTTCAAGTCTCTATTTTATCAAAACGAAAATTTTCGACACATTGGAAATAGTTATTTTTTCAACTTGTACAAAAGTACATGTTTTCGGGACTATGCGATGACTTTGTCAATAAGAATAACATTTTTTGGGCAATAATAGTAGTTTGTGCAACAAAAGTATCAAGTTCCATATCGATAATTAATTTTAGATATAGACTTTTTTTCGATATTCATGAAAAACTCCAAAGGAAATAAACTTTATTCAAATCAATATTGAACGATACAAATCAAATTAATTACTGTTTGAATGTCCTCATTTTGTGGTGGATGGATTCTTTCTTCTAGTTTTTATTAATATTGAAAACTATACTGATATCCTTTTTTTTTCATTTCAGTCATATTGAGTCCAATATTGATTCTTATTTTTTCAGATTGCCCAAAAAAATGGGTATTGGTGGGACTCGAACCGACGACTATTGTGTGTATCGTCTCAGAGGGTTATCTCTCTAACCAACTACGCCACTTGGACTTTATAATTCAATTATTAGTGAGAAGAGTGGATGTGAGTCCTCCAATTCCACAAAAAAAAACATCAATTGTGACAATTAAAACTTGACTCAACGAACTAGAGAATAATTCAGATATAAGTAGATTCACTTATGCTTTAATGATATAATTTGGATTTCGTGTTTGTAGGTAGACAGATCAGAATTATGACTCTTTCTTTTAGTTTTCTGGGTTCTTAACCTACCACAATCTGAAAAAAATAAGTATTAATATTGGAATCTATACAAGTGTAGAAGGGCAGGTTTTCAATCTACCCCGATAAGTTGCTACGATAATTTGAAACCAATTCCTTGTGAATGGAACACGTTCAATTAGTTAGCAACTTTTCGTTTATTTCGAATTTGACTCAAAAAAAAATACAAGAACTGATATTCATCAGAATACCTATCGTTGACGTTACGGAAACCAAATCCGCTTCCCTTTTCAAAACTTTCACAAATATTCTTTTCTAGTTTAGTTTTTTTTGTTCGCTTCTTTAAATGTAAAACTGAAATTTTTTACAAAAAGCGAACGTAAAATCTAAACTACAAGATAATATTTGTGAAAGTTTTGAAAAGGGAAGCGCATTTGGTTTCCGAAACGTCAACGATAAGTATTTTGATAAATATTAGTTCTTGTATTTTTATGATAGACAAACTTGAAATATACGAAAAGTTGTTGACTAATTGACTGAACCCCGAGTTCAGATTGGTCCAATATAGATACATCGTAAGTGAAAAATTGATGTTGAACTTATATTAATCAATATTGAGAAAACGATATCTCATTATGAATATTGGCTCAATATTGAAAATAAATTTTAACTGCATTTTGTAAGGTTCAATATTGATAATACATGGGTTTGATAACATATTACCAATATCTGAATCACCATATCAGGTAATAATGAATAATATCAGTTTAACAACATAGATATTTCAATATTGTCTGCATATTTTGTATATACTCAATTTTCAACATCGAAATCTAATGTATATTCGACATTGTTTGGGAGCGTAGATTAAAATATTGTATTTTCACGTTAGGTGGCATATCGGCATGATACTGCAATATAGATATGCGAATTCTGATATTGCTTGAATATTGTTTTAACAGTAGAATGAAAATATTCGAATAGTCATTTTAGAATCACAGCCTGAAAAGGGGTATCGGGATTTTGAAGGTGATCACTTAATGTATTCAAACATATATCAATATCGGTAACGCAATATTCATCACGAATTATTCCTAACAAAATTTGAAAAATTGAAATATCGACATGTGGTGAATTTCAATACCAGAAAATTACGTCCAGAACATTTGGCACAGCAAGTTTGATATTTCAAATCGCCATCACATGAGACAGTGATCCTTCAGTGTTTTTTCGAATATGTTTCGTTGTTACTTAAGTTTCTAACATTTTAATGTTTTCTCGAACATAACTAACTTGAAGTCACCACATCTATACCACCCAACTCCTTCCTATAAACAAGTCTCTCCGTGCCGTAGAGTGTATAGTGGTCGACCAAAATATTTCTCTTCTGAAGGTCGTGAGTTCAAGCCCCGCAGCAGCCAGAGTTTTTTCCAGGTTAGTATTCGGTTAGTTAATACAGATGAGTGAAATTTTACAGTTGACTATTCAATAAAAAAGATATGTATAATCCCCAAAATTATAAAAAAAAATTATTAGTGACATCAATCGAATATTCCCTTTTAGTCGATATATCATCAACAATATTGTACCAATATCGTTGAAACGATATATCCTCACATTGGTTTCGAATGTTGATCCAATATCGCCGAATGTTCACATTTTTTTTGTGGCCAATATGATATCTACAATATAAGGTTAATATTTTCGTAATATCGAACCAATATTGGTCTAATATGTTTGTGCTACTTGGGTCACAAGGAAATATTTTAAATTATCTCAGAAACTTCTCGGGGTAGATTGAAAACCTTCCCTTCTAATAATGACATTCAAACAGTACTTAGAATTGTGACGTATCTACAAGGTTGTCCCTGCTAACCAAGTATTTTGTTCTCTGTGATTGGTGGAAGTCATATCCTACCTTGTGTGGATATGAAATCATAACGATTCAGTTGACTGGAATCGCGTACTTATCCGTTCAGAGAACTATGAAGAAATCAGCATATTTACGGGTGGAAGTGGAAAACGTATACTCTGATTCTGGTTCAGTGAACTTTTGTTCATTCGTATGCATTTTTCATATCGACCAGAAGGTGGGGCCACTTTCTGATGATAAAAAAGAAAATTGATCATCTGAAATTCTCGAGCGCGTCAGATTAACGTGTATATTTCATTAATCTGACAATTCGAGAGTGACCTAAAGAAGGGGGAGGGCTACAAAGTTGCGAAAAAAAACGTTATCTCGACATTCTCGGGCGTGGCTAATTTTATTTTCATTTTGGAGGGAATAATTCAAGAATTGCAAAAAATATATAATCTGACGATTTCCACAAGCCGAAATAATAAAAATTCATCGATAGTGTTTAATGCGTGCAGCTACGTGATGCCTGTATTCCCCCCCCTCTCCACGTTTCTATTTCCCTCTCACTCCGTCCCCACTCTGGTTTCTGTTGCCATGACAGTTGATCACACAGACTTGTTGGTGGCATGATATTGTTTACAGCGAATACCCAACATTTCAAAATTTTAAAAATTTAATCGCTTATAATTATTCGCTTATAAATACAAGTATTCTACTAAAAAAAATGCATACACTTTTTTATTTGCATGCTTTTTCCTGAGACTTTCAATTAAGTTCGATGATTTACAAAAAATTAAAAAAATATTTCAAATTGTCAGAATAAGCGAATCCCTCCAGATAATAGTCAGATTATAAGACTGCACGTCTAGGGCGTAAAGATGAACCATACATATTTTAATCTGACGCGCTTGTGTATTTCAAAATTAAGGATTTTTTTTTCACATTGTAATAACGGCCGCGAGTCTGCGTCACATCCAAACGGTCATATTATTATATCTGACCTTTTTTTAGGTTTACTCAACATTCCCTCAGAAAATCAGACGTGCTCGAGAAATTTTTTTTTCATTTTCAGCCCTTGCGTACGACCACCCCTACCATGGAAACAATCAGATTAACAAACGTACATTTTTAAAAATATGTAGGACATAGATGATATCAATATCTGACGCGCTCGAATATGTCCATGCAACAGTTCTTTTTTTACATTTTTGAAAGTATATAGCCGCTCCCCCCACCGATGAAAACGTATACATTATATAACATTTTTTCTTTTAATTATCTGAGCTTCGCAACCCAAAAGGTTTCTATGACGCTCCAGTAAATCCCGATTTAGCTTCGTGGGCTCTCTTACTATTATATCATGTAGTGGACACAGTCACATGTAGGGACACAGGGCCAATATTGGGTCGAGTAGAACATGTTGAAAATGCACGTGTTTCGATCGAATTAGACGGTACCGTTGCCGGGCGACGGTTCCTGAGCTCAACGCCCGTACTACCGCTACTAGAATCAGTACTTTCGCGATCAGTTTTCCCGTACTTCGCGTCTCGTTCCTCTCTATTCATTCATGTCGCCGCCGCTTTCGCATCAATGAAAACGATGAATGGAGTGCTGCTGCTGGATGCCGATCGAGGCCACGCACGCACGATCGTATTCGGTTCGTTGGCGAAGTCGTGACACAATGACTTTTGTGAGAGCGCTTCCGGTTCCAGAACGGAAACCAACGCCGTACTGGGTGCCTTCGAGAATTTGCCGTAATCCCCGTATAAGGGGCCTTGAAGGACCGAACGCCAGGAGAAACGGAGTCCTGGAAGTGCTTGTCGGGTTGTGAGAGCGTTACAGAAACTGGGCAATTGGTAGATGGTCGAATATTTCTGACCGATATTCCTTTTTTTTCAATTTCAGTCACAATCGAGATGCATATATTCCTGGCGCGATCTCCGATTCAATATTGTTTCGTCAAAAACTCTAGACACGATTAATCATATCGACGGAATTCACTGCAATTTCCAGTAGATGGTGCAAGAATCGAATTCTGTAATATTTTGACATTCGCATTCAGGATAATTGGAATTTTGCTCGAAGTTTTCCATAATTTTACTGTTCCTTTCAACCAGTTATTTGTCGTTTCCAGTTCAGTTCTCTATCGTAGTTTTCTTAGTTATTTTTCGTTTATCTGCCGTTGCTTTTGTTGTTTTCCGTTTGTTTAGTAATCGATTCAAGTGTTGTTTTGAATAGTGTTTCGTAATGGATATCAAACGTTGTTGTATAATTTATAGACGAAATAATCATCTATTCATCTATATCAAGTTTCGGTGGTTACAAAACATTCAATACACATGTACTCATTTTCAACTGGTCAACAACATAAAGCGAGATTATTCTGACGCTGATAAAAACAAAGTTCATCTTGCTCAGTTTTTACTTTGATAGAAGTTATATTTGCGTTATTTGCTGAATACTTTCCAGTTTAACATACTAATTCCAAGTTCCAGCATTAGTGACAATGATTATTACATGCCTGATAAAAGAATGCAATAACAAATATCTCAAATCATACAATGAAAGTTCTTTCGGTAGAGTGTTTTGAAATACGGTCAGCACTCTTCTTGATGAATTGAAATTACTCAGGTTGATCTGGACTCTGGAGGGTCCAATTCATTTCGAATTAAACACTACAATGTTCAATAAAATCTATATTGACAAACCTTTTTTCCTTGCAGTCCAACTCTACTCCTCTCACGTCGATACCAATATTACAAAGAATCTCATCAAATTATCTGAAAATTTTCAGCATCGAATAGTAAGTATTTCTATGAACTCTAGTATTAAGTTCTCATAACATATATCGAGAATATAAAGCAAATGCATCTATCTGTAATATATGTATCAAGATGCATATCTGTGTTTACGTCTAAACAGAAACAATTATCAAAAATATAAGGAATTCTTAGGTAAGAACTCGTGCAATTTTTCACAGTACTCGTGTATCTTTGTGGGGTGTTGAAAAAAGAAAGTAATACACTGACTCTGCACGAGTTCTTCTAGAGAATTCCTTCATAGAAATTTCGTCAGACTTCATAATGTCATGTGTCTAGATTTGCCGCTTAAAGCCATCTGTAATGATATTTTAAGAATTCGAATTTTCCTGGATGTCATTATCAAGTGAGCCGTAATAAATAATAATAATGAAAATTTATTAACCATTTTTGGTACAACCAGGTACATATGGTAGGTCAGAAAATATAAAGGAATGAAAAATTAGAAAAAAAGGAGACAAAAGCACCATTAACAATATTTGGTCTAGCGTTTTGAAAACATCAACAGTGTACTGATATAGAAGTCATTTCACCAGGAATATATGCGTCTTGGTTACAATCATTCAAAAATGTGCTTTTTTCTACTCCCGTGAATAAAATAAGTAGGCGAATCACGGAGAACAAAAAACTTGGTTACCAGTGACAACCCTGTAGAATCGTCACAATTCTGATCTGTCTACCTACAAACACGAAATCCAAATTGTTTCATTCAATCGTGGATAAATGTACTTATATCTGAAATATTTTCTGGTTTATTAAGTCAAATTTGAATAGTCACAATCGATCATTTTTATTTGTGGAATCGAAAGACTCACATCTAGTCTTCACACCAATAATAATTATTAATTTTAATTAACAGAAATTGTACAGTCGAAATGGCCTAGTTGGTTAAGGCTCTGAGACAGTCCCCTTTATAGTCGTTGGTTCGAGTCTCTGAAACCAATTTCTTTACTTTCATCAATTTGACATTACTAATTTAAGTTGTATCGTTCAACATTGGGATCGTACTCAAACTTCGTCCTCGTGCGATATAGCCACCATATCCACTCTCGTTGTACAAACTACTATTTCATACTTGCTTTATTTTCATGGTACAAATGAACACCTCACAAAGAAGTACGGCATTCACAGTAACCCCAAAACTATGGTAAAGTGTGATCCTAGATTCTGATTTTCGATAAACAATTCGTATTGAATTCTAGTTGTCACATCACAATAATAATATTATGTAACTTTTGAAGCAGAAATCAGAATATGACGATTACTTCATTTTGTAATTTTTGAAACAGAAATGACAAAAAATTTGCTCACATGTTTCACTCATGAAAAACGCGTTTACACTTACCTGATCTTACCTTATTCAGAAATGCTATCATTTTGTAAACTAGTGTTTTCATCTTCCATTGAAACTTATCAATTACCCTAACACCAAACTGATATTTTTGCACTCGACGCGCGTTTCGCTAGCAAGGTTAGCATCTTCAGGAGAAGAATTTTTAGGGTAATTGATCTCTTGGAAGTTTCAACTTTTACACCAAAGGTTCCAATCCCATCGTTTAATCTTCTATTGACTCGAGTAGAAAAAATCTTATAATTCTCATAATTCACTTGTCGTTATATATGAACTTTCACAATCTTTCAGCATTCATTTTGATGCATTGATAAATAGGGATTTATGGAGGACTTTTTCTTGTGACACGATTTAATATTGTGCAGCAGAATATTGCACAATATTTTCCAACGTAAACGAATCAATAGTTTCGTGCATTTTCCTAAACCGGAATCTGCTGAAAGTCCCTAGGTGAATTTGGAAATAAAATGTCTGAATTCTTTCTCGTCATCTATTGTATAATTTTCAGTTAATACATCATTATTAGTTAGCAAATTATTCAAATTAGCATAGTCCCTCTCCATGCGGTACTCAGTATTCTAAATATACATATCTGTAAGTTCCTGTCATTAGGCGCAAACATGGTGGAATACGTTGTAGTTCAAAGGTCCAGGGCTATATACATCCGTATACAAGAATCCATTCAACTTTTTCCACGTTCACATAACCTTCCGACATTTCATAGCTCCACCTCTCTTTACGGTTCGCTAACTGCTTCAATGGATTCACTCTCAATGATGACTTCTATTAACACGTCGACTCACCCTTCTTCCTTTGTACGTCTTGGGAACCGGAGATTCTCACGAGAACCTCGAGTAAACTTATTATTCACGCAGGAGGCGATAAGACGTACTGAGAGCCGTGTTCACTGCCATTTACCATACCACGGTATGTGTTAAACTGTTCATGTAATTATTTCGAGAGAAAAAACTATCGACGAGAGTTTGCTAAAGCTCGCTTCCTCTCGGTGTATATTTAAAGAGTGTCGAGGTGTGATGCACCTGAAGAGTCGTCTCGAGACGAATTCCGGAGACGGTGTAGATGAGAAATAAATGAGAGATGGAAATCGTTTGGTTATCCGTGAAAAAGTATTCGTAATCACCAAAAGAAATGAGTTCAACAGTTTCGATCACGATGCATCATTTTCATAGTAACAATTTTTTCGATGTAGATGATGGTCCATTATGTTCTGAAATTTTGAATGAGATATTGGGTACTAGGGTAATAAGTATGAATTGGTTCAGTAAGTTATTCTTAAGGTTATTCAATCGAGAATATTCGAAAATTAAAAACTGGTCGTGGCTTCTTCTACTTGTTTTTGAACGTAAATGCTCGATTCGTAATTATTTTTTTCTACTCATACCCGTAAATATGCTCATTTCTTTATAAACGAATAAATAGGCTGTTCCAGTCAATTGGAAGGATATGATTTCATATCCACACAAGGTAGGATATAAATTCTACCAATCACAGAGAACAAAATACTTTGTTACCAGGGACAACCTTGTAGAAACGTCACAATTCTGATCAGTCTACCTGATTATAAAAATTTTTCTACAAAACATTTTCAAAAATCAATGATTTCAGCGGGATCATCTTTGAGTTCAAATTGTCGCAAGTGTTGTTTTTTTGTGGAATTGAAAGACTAACATCTAATCTTCACACTAATAGTTAACTGAAATTGTGTAGTCCAAATGGCCTAGTTGGTTGAAGCGTGCGCCCTCTGAGGCGGTCTACTTTATGGTCGCTAGTTCCAGTCTCACCAAAACCGATTTTTTTTATACTTTTTTCAAAGACTGAAACTTTTCAGGTACTACGGCATCGTGCTCAAAATTCGTCCTCGTCGGATTTAGCCACCATATCCACTCTTTTTGTACAATATTAGTTTGTACAACAGTAACATTGTAGTTCATATGACGAACGCGATCGAAAGTAGCGTGAGTTATACAAGATGATATTTGCTGCGTTATTTTCTCTCAAGAATTACATGAAAGCTTACTTGATTCATAAACAATAACAATAAACATTGGGCAAAATGATAATTATCACTCACAATTTACGCGAAAACAACTTGATAGCATATATTCCTTGGTCTTCAACATTCTCAATCAATAAATTTGTCAACTCTTCCCGCCGACATCGACATACGCCATCAACACCAACAATCAGTACAACCTTCAAGTTAAATATCACATTAATACACAAAAATTTCGTGTCGTCCGCATCTATCACAAATCTGATTATTTCTTCCTTCGTGAAAACCTTCGACTTCTTAGGTTTGTACCCCTTGGATATTCGTTAAAGGAATGCTATCAGATTAGTATATTTCTTGATAGCGACGTTTTGCTTCATTAGAAATCCTGTCTTCAACATTGAGTAATAGCACCAAAGAGATGAAGGCCTCTGTAATTTGCTTAGTTCATTGAAGTATACTAGCAATCCCTTTTCATTCGTCAAACTAACAACCTTCCTTTTTCTGCACCATTTTACAT
Source organism: Zygogramma bicolorata (assembly GCA_032362365.1). Taxonomy (NCBI): domain Eukaryota; kingdom Metazoa; phylum Arthropoda; class Insecta; order Coleoptera; family Chrysomelidae; genus Zygogramma; species Zygogramma bicolorata. The sequence continues at coordinate 332,865 of JAVJAQ010000582.1, forward strand.
ACCTATCATACACTAAACGGTATTTTTCTCTGGATTTCTCGGGCACCTTATTTGAAATAACACTTGTCGCCGCATTTTCAATATCGGATATAAGATCATCTTCACTTGGAAGATATTGTTACGATATATCCTTGGGTTCGTCAATTGAAACACCAAACCAAACTAAATTACTTTTATTATAACTCTCTATCACAATACGATACAACACAATCACTTAAATCACTCCGATAACTTTCCAATGCTCGCTCGCTACTAAAACTCTCTGAACTAATAATTCTGTCCTCGGCGTGTGCGCTCCCGCTTTTATATGCTCGCTCATACAGTGAAGAACCATATAGACAAATCTTCACAGTCGAACCTTCTGGATGAGCCGCGATCACGCGAGTATAGTCGTTCCTGGAATCTCGCACTAATTCGCATCGATAGGCGGCAGGGTCGGCGCTGGCACATTTCGTTACAATATTTTCACTCAAGAAACTTAAATGATGGTTCTGGATAAGATGCCTAGAAATCCTGGTGATTCAACTGATTAGATTTTGTTTAGATTTTTGTGGTGAAAAAAACAATCGACGCTTTTGAAGGTTTCCCCTATTTTTTCGGTGGAGGGCGTTATGTTCTCACTTTTCAAATTTGATGACAAGTGTCAAGTTAATTGTCATATTGTCATGTCAATTTGAAATTTTGATGTGTACGATGTTTTTATCGTGTTTATTTGTTGATTTCATTGCTTTTAAATATCGAAACGTTGTTACTGGTATCTCATTGTCCACCCATTATCCTTTAGGTTGCGATCTCTTCTCACTAGCCAATCAAATAAAAGTGGAAAAACCCGACTGAACATTTTCGCTTAGTGCAAATTTAGCTTCAGACAAGATTGACCAGAGCGTGTTGGCGACATCTGTACATATTGTACGAAAACCTCCAAAAGCTCAATTATGCACCAAAAATCAAGCAATCCAGATTTCGCCACCTTTATCCCATACTTCTATAGGTATGAGTAAACACACCAAGCTTTTCAGGCATCTTGGTTCTGGATATCCATCTGACAATTTCATTTGACATCACTTTGATCAAAGAACGTAAACTTTCACGGCCGGAGGTGACTGATTCTTGGGTGTTTTCCGGGTTTGATGGCCGTGGTCCACAGGTTTTTATTCCTGACGTTTCGCCTACGACTATGGTAGGCATTATCAAAGTCTGTGAGGTAACGGACGCAATGATCTCGTTCTCACAGTAGTAGTAGTAGGTGGTAGTATCTACTGTGAGAACGAGATCATTGCGTCCGTTACCTCACAGACTTTGATAATGCCTACCATAGTCGTAGGCGAAACGTCAGGAATAAAAACCTGTGGACCACGGCCATCAAACCCGGAAAACACCCAAGAATCTGACATCACTTTGTTTATAACTACCGTTGCTACGGTTACAAAAACGATCACAGACAACTTGTGTTTTCAATTATCAGAATCAGATACGTCGAAGTGGAATATCAATGAGGTACATTTAAAGATAGTTATGAAAACGTTGACAGTTGTGGATAAAATTTGGTACGCAACACGTGGGATACAACACGTGATTACACGACTCAGCCTACGGCTTCGTCGTGCCTCACATGCGTTCGTTAATAATGTCTAGATCCCACTTGTCACGTAAATAACTATTATCTACACCCGTACTCTAATAATACACTTATAGGCCCACAACCCGGTTTATAATGAAATCCATTACGATACAGATTTCTCATTACGATACAGATTTTCAACCAATAGAAACCCATTATTTTTCAATCAAGCATGATGTGCTTGCTCTACATTTGACGTTTATCAAGTCAAAATCGGTATAGGTATTGAATTTTTGAAGAATATAGCCAAACCTGGAGAATCATAACAAAATGTCATACCAGCGATATGGGAGAATAACCTTCGACACCTTCACCGGCAGACATACAGTTAGAATGATTGAATTTTTCATTTGACAAATGCATGATTCATATCTTTATTTTTTCAATCAAATTTTCTGAGCTCTCCGTAGGCGAGCGGCCTAAGGCGCTGAGATTATATTAGCTAGTTGGACTAGTTGGAAGAGACATGGGTTCGATTCCGGCCTCGAGTAATCTTTTTTTTATTTTTGATCTCCTCATTTCTCATCGTTTAATTTCTAGAAGTAGTACCATTGATTACAATTTTGTAGAGTTTTTCAAAAAAATTCGTTTAATTAGTATTATGGTGTGCAATATAAATCTAATATTTGTAGTTATTCACTATTTATCGGGTGTAGATAAAATAGCGTATGCAACTGTCATGTAATGGTTATTACATGATCGTTGCATAATATACTATCATATTCAAAAATTTCTTAATAATATCGCAGCGCCACATTGACCAATGGTATTTTAACATTGTTTTAAACTTTTCACCAGAGAGCGTTTCGCTTATCTTGAAATCCCATTAAGAAATAACACTTGCATGGTGCGTACTTCATGTTCGTCACTGATTTTAAAGTCAATAAATAATAGTTTAAAAAACTGAAAAAACACGCTTTTATAGCTAACCGAACTAAAAAATAGAAAATAATTTTTAATTACAAAGAGTTTTTATTACGGTAGTAGAAGGCTAAACAATCATTCATAGTCAATCAGCTCAAAATAAAATTATAATAAAATTTAAGTAATTAACAGAATAAAGTAATTCAGAGTAAAATCGTGGGGTGCTTGATATATATTACAATCATTCTATCGGTAATTATCTTTGAAAGGAGACTTATGAAATGTAGTAAAATGCACCCCACGCTTTTTACTCTGAATTACTTTTCTGTTAATTGCTTAAATTTTATTATAATTTTATTTTGAGCTGATTGACTATGAATGATTGTTTAGCCTTCTACTACCGTAATATAAACTCTTTGTAATTAAAAATTATTTTCTATTTTTTAGTTCGGTTAGCTATAAAAGCGTGTTTTTTTAGTTTTTTAAACTATTATTTATTTTTCATTTTTTAGTTCAATTTATCAATTAGTTTCTAGTGGAAATGTGATATTTCTTACGAATCATTCCGCAATCTCATCATTTCATTTAAAGCTTCACTATTGCATGGAGTACTTCCTGTTAACTTAGAGCAATCAAGTTCATCAATCCGAATATCGTCTAAAGATCTTACACGACTAAGTGCTACATAGGCTTGTCCAGCAGCAAACAATCGCGTGCCTAGATAAATTACTGCATGATCAACTGTACAACCTTGCATCTTGTGAACGGTCGAAGCCCAACTCAGGATTATTGGCAACATTCGTCTTTCAGCAGTTCCGCGGCTGTATTTCGCTGGGAACTATATTATATACAGTAATTTGCATGTATCAGACTCATGTACACCTACGCATGTAAGATAAGGAATGAGTGAACATTGTGAGAACGCAACTACCCTGAAAACGTTTCTGCCTCCGTTGTGCTGTGCCGAGTGCCCGAACGAAAGAGTAAGTCCGAAACTGCAGGCATGCGCAGAACGCGCGCTAGCTCTATCTTTTTTACTCCACTACAGAGGATCTATAAAAGAATTTATTAATCCTGGTGGTCCTTATAAGGATAATCAGACAAAGCTCTTTCAGTGAATATAATCGAGTATGTACTTCTTGAAACCAATACGAGCAAATTTGTTATTTTTATTTCATTGTAGCTAGTTTTTTATAGTGTTTAAAACAATGTTTTTTGTTTTTTCTTATTTTCTTTTTGTATTCCGACGTCATTTTCAGTTATTGTATTGTGTGTAATTTTCAACTGGAAAATAAAGATTATTATTATTATTATTATTATAATGGAAAACTATGATCAAATTATTGCATTGTCATCGGTCCTTGATACGTATGCAAAGTTTCAAATTAATCAGACTTCTGGAATTTGGTGAAAATTATGCTCAAAGATTCCGTTACATACATAGTTACTAATAAAAGCGTGTTAAAAAAAAGTGAGGTTATTTCGACGTCATCAGTCATCCACACGGCAATCGGGATTCCGATCCCGATGATCCTGAATTCACACGACCGCGATCAATCAAGCTTTCGTCGCCGAAACTAGAAAACTAGCGACGTGTGGACGTCAGCGTTTCGACATGCTAGATATAGATCTAAATGAGTTAGAGCCGCTTTCGCTTTTTATTTTCGTGGTGGCAGGATGCGTGAATGATATTCGAGGAAATGGGAAACGTGCTCCTCGTATTTTTGCGGCGGCCGGAGACGAAATTAGCTGCACCGGCGGAGTTTGTGGTAAAAGTGGTTTCCGTCTTCGGACTGGAATTAATCGTCGGGAAATTTCCCGAACGGTTCGGTCTGGAGAGGGTGGCTGGATTCGCTTTGATGTCGACTCGATAGCATAGCAGTCGTAGACATTATAAAATATTTCACTTCTACTCCAGTCTATGACGGTGAAAAAAGTGTAAACTGTGTATTTATCCCATACAGCACCGATTCGTATGAAAATTTGGATATAGGTTCTACTTACCCTCTATTTCAAAATCTACCCCGTGCCGAGGGTTGCTTTCTCCCTGGGGGTGGATGCCACCCCTTCTTGGGAGTGAAAAAATTTTCATTGGAAATAAGTGCTTAGAATTATTCAATCTATTTATTCAATCTATTGATTTCCGCACTTTTTGTTCAATGAAGTTTTTTCTGAAAAGCAATACTTTTCGACTTATTCACGAGTGAAATTGTCAAAAAAAACACGTTTTCCGATCCTTTTTCGCGAATAACTGGAAAATAATGCATCTAATCGAAAAACCTGTGGAGAGCAAAATTATAGCTTTCGAAAAAACAAAGGCGATTGTTTATTTGTGATGTATGCAAACCCACTACAAACTGAATAATTGCTTGTTGAAAGTTGATTAGTATTTTCAAACGACAAAATGGAAAGTTTCTACGTACAATAACCAGAAACCATTGCATTTTTCGGGAAAAACTAATTGAACCTTTTCTGAAGTCCTTTAAAAATCCCTCATTTTTGTTATTCATAAAAGTTCCTAGCATCAAAACTGACCGAGGTATGAAGGAAATAATGTTGAATCCTATTTTTTCGTTGAAAAAAAAATTGTGAATAACTCATCCTCTCTTCTCCCCCCTTTGAAAAAAATTGTTGTTACTCCATAATTCACTTCATTCATGTTCTCATGATGAGTTCTGAGTTTTTCATCAATTGAAAGTACGTAGTTTCGGAAAAAATTGAGATTGAAGAGAAAAAATCATATACGTGATTCAGCGAAAAATCACCATTTCTTCGAAATAACTCGAAAAGTATTGATCACATGCAAAATTTCCTAGAGTACAGAACTGGAGGCTATTCTCCTCTGGAAATTTCAGTATTTCATTTTTTTCTGCAGGATGAAAATAGAGTAAGATATGGCCAGTTAAATATTGTGAGGGTTCGCGCAAAGTACCTTTTTTGAGCCATTTCAGCATGAACCTTTTCAAAAATCCAATCTGAAACGAAAAATAATGTAAATGAGCTTATAGCTCTTGAAATAAGCTACAAAATACTTTTTTGGTGGATTTGATTGCTTGAAGACTAAGCGAGTTATGGGAAAAAAACAAAAACAATTTTTGTAGAAATTAGAGTATGTACATTAGTATATTGAAGAATACACATAGTAACAGTAACTATATTTCAGGCCTAGTGGAACTATATGTATATTAAATATGTATATATACAGATAGTTCAACTAGGCAACGATTTTTTACAAAGGGAGGGGGGGGGGAAGAGAGGATGAGTTATTCACAATTTTTTTTCATGGAAAAAATAGGATTCAACATTATTTCCTTCATACCTCGGTCAGTTTGAATGCTAGAAACTTTTATAAATAACCAAAATGAGGGATTTTTTAAAGGACTTCAAAAAAAGTTCCACTAATTTTTCCCGAAAAATGCATTGGTTTTTGGTTATTGTACGTAGAAACTTTCCATTTTGGCGTTTGAAAATACCAATCGACTTTCAACAAGCAATTATTCAGTTTGTAGTGGGTTTGCATACATCACAAATGAACAATCGCCTTTGTTTTTTCAAAAGCTATAATCTTGCTCTCTACAGGTTTTTTGATTAGATGCATTATTTTCCAGTTATTCGCGAAAAAGGATCAAAAAACGTGTTTTTTTGACTGAAAACCGACAATTTCACTCGTGAATAAGTCGAAAAGTATTGCTTTTCAGAAAAAACTTCATAGAACAAAAAGTGCTTAGAATTAGTCAATCTATTGATTTCCGCACTTATTTCCAATGAAAATTTTTTCACCCCCAAGAAGGGGTGGCATCCACCCCCAGGGAGAAAGCAACCCTCGGCACAGGGTAGATTCTGAAAAAGAGTGTATGTAGATCCTGAATACAAATTTTCATGCAAATCGGTGCTGTATGGAATAAATACACGGGAAAATGGTCATAGACTGGACTATTCGCGTCAGCTTCTAATGATCTCCAAGGCACAGATTGTAATATAGTTCACATGTGTGGGGCTCGGAACTAAAACATTCATTGAGGCTTCTCGATTCTATTCAGAGAAAGGCAATTCGTCTTGTTTGTGATTCTTCGGTCACAGACTCGCTCACTTCGTTGAAGCATCCTAGAAGAGTCAGAGACTTGTGTGAGCTTGGAGACCTGTTTAGCCTATCTTGCTCTGGGATATTTTCTCAATAGAACAGCTGAACTTCAGAACTGCTCACCGAGAGAGATTTTTTCTGAGGCTTTCACTGTAATAATCATAATTATTACTAATGAGAAGACCACTCCACGGGTACTAATGAAGACCAAGCCCAAATTGTTGAAGACTCTCCGACTGAGGACAGTTCTGAATCGGTTCGAAGTAGTGGCATAGTTGTGGGCTGGAATTTTTTTGGCGAGCAGTCCCCCAATACAAGAATTTTCGACCATTCAGAAGGATTTTAAAACCATGACTAACTTAACATAATCTAATTTAATTTAGATGTCGTTCCAACTCTTCAACAACTTAAAAATCCATAAAAGTCCTTCTTGAATATTTAGTAATACTGGATTATGGTTTTGTTAGTGTCTATAAATTTCGGCCAATATTCATTCATCCTGAATTGTATAAACTATTCAACTCTCGAAAAACCTGTTATGATGAACTGAAAAGTTCTGAATATAACCAAAAAAGCAACAGGGAACGATTGCGGATGCAATTTTTCGAAACCTGAATAATTTCGCCTGAAACTGTTTCAAAATTATTCGTGTAATACTAGTTCATTTTTGTGTGTTTATTGCTCAGTTTTCAAATACATAACACTACTTTATGCCCCTGAGGGCTATAACGATACGATATTTTTCTGCGCATTAACGTTTCAATTTTTGCCGTTTCCTAGAGGCCCTCTGCTTTGTAAGATAAATATCTATTTCGTTTTTCTTTGTGGTTTCTATTTTTGGTAGTTCAAAAGCCGATTTCAACGTTCATTCTTGTGTTATTTCATTACTTTACATTGTGTTTTATTCTTATTGTGTTCTCTTTAGTCTTTATTCACTGTCTCATTTTTGCGATACATTTTTTCTACATCGTTTGAAAATATAATTTTATTTTTACATTCTTTTTTTTATATGCAGATTCACACGAGAGGGGAGCCCTGTGATGTTTAAAGAACCCCGCGTGAATCATGGGACAGGAGATACGAATTAACATTCACTGTGAATTTTTGAAGTTTGTAAGCCTCAGAAAGAACCTCTTTTGGCAAGGTGTTCCAAAACTCAGCTGTTCTATTGAAAAAAGATCGCTGAGCAAGAGAGGTTCGATAGGTTTCCAAATTCACGGGGGAACAAGGGGGAACGATTGATAACAATTCGGAAGAGTATCGACCGTGAACGTATCTATAGAAGAGAGACAGGTCTCCGACCCTTCTACGATGTTCCAATGAAGTAAGCGAGTCTGTGAGCGAAGAATCACCAACTAGACGAATTGCCTTTCGTAATCAAAATTCTGTTTAGAAAATTTTCATTTCATAATTGATTTTTTTTATAGTTTGTCTTGTTATTTATATATTTCAATTTGCTTATAAGTCAGCAAAATCCAATGGAACTGCCCGATACATCTTGAAAAGTTTACTTATCAGATTTCCACTTGAAAAATCTCACGAAACCGCTCCTCAAATTCACTATACAATTATTCCTTCAGCCAGAAATATAAAAATGAAAATATATTGTCAGGTCGATGAATACATATAGTTTTCTTAGAATGAACTAGGTCTAATTACCTGAATAGATAATAATATTAAACATGGACGGATATTATACCTGGTCATTGAACAGATATTAGTGATCCCTGAGCTTATTATTTTTCATATTGCCCTTGAAGAGTTGAGTTTGGAACACTTCTCATGTCTCTTCAAAATGAATTGAAACGTATGTAGAGTTCATTTTCACATTTCGAGGAATAATTGTATGCTATTTTATGAGCGTTCTGATTATTTTTTCGTTTGACCCACCTAAAGACTCAAGACATAATAATAATAATGAACGTAAAAATGTATAAACTCGAGGTCTGTCAGTGAACTTCTGCTCAGGTTATTATTGATTCTATTTGCAATATCCAAATCATTTTGTCTAGGGAAACTTGAAAACCCTTAATTGGGTTGTCTCAAACACCTCAGAGTTCTATGCTTTTTCAATCCTCTGATTCGAAGTATGAGTTCCTTTCTGTAGAATATGATTTGGGATATTTTGATTCACATTCATCGTTATCGAAGAGATTAAAAACATTCTAGTTATTAAATGTCTCCTTCCCTGGATATGGATTTTTTTCAATAGATAGAAAGATCCAAGTATCTGGTTCATATGTATACAATACATGCATAATATAGTAGAGGAACACTGATAATTTCAGAGGTTTCTGATGTGATGTCGTGGGATAAACCACAATATAATCATTCATCGGTGTATGTTTTTTTTGTGTGAAAAATTTTCTGAAATTCCCACATTCTGCTATCAGTACATGAACCAAAACTAATCACCTTATCTGCCCCTATTGAGACGCACCCCCGCGCCTTTGTTTACCCGCAACCAGTCAAACAAACCGGTGAATAATCCACAAAAAACACCGCCGGTAGCGGCCCGCCTGGAGAATTTGTAAGGGATTTTTTCCGACGACAATAAAGCCATAAATACGTTTGACTCGAGCCATCATCCCTTCGTGCAATTAGGGTGGATTTAGAAGGGCCAGATGGCCGACGGCCCAAGACAGGAAAACGGAACTAGCATTGTTACGCCGGTCGTAAAAGTTAAATCGGACATCCTATATCCGGTGGCAGGGAAGTAGTAGTTGTAGGTGCGCCGTACCTACGGGGGTTATTTTCGGAAAATTAAGGGTTGGAGTAGGTATTTCGAGACGTGTATTTTTGGGCTTGGTTGACTGGCAGAGTGTCTGAGTTCGGGGCTGGTTCTGCGGATCTTTTGGATATTTTGAAATTTATTTTATCCACACAGCTTGTGGAATACGACCTTCTACTCGGGCTCGTTGATGAACTGAAATCGAAAGTGCTTTCTACAGATTGGAAAATTTGAATGCGTAAGTACAAAAATTCACAGAATTTTCTATATCGATTTCGTAGTGATGTTATCATCATAATGATTGCAGGAAGTATTCATGGCTAATTTCTGTGTGCAATGGCGGCAAGAAATATTAATCGTATTTTTCTATGAATTTCTCAAAGAGTTTTTCAATATTTCCAATTATACATGGTGGAAATTGCACATTTGGAGTTTTTTTATGAAGGCTGTTACAGATGAATTATCAATATTAATACAATAGTTGGTTTAATAAATCAATTGAATTAAATGCAACCACCTTAGAATTTGATTTCTCGAAGTTTTTCATCAGAATTAGAAATATTCGCGTACAAAATCCGTATTTCACCTTTACACTCGTATGAAATTAGAACCGCAAACCATTGTTTTCTATCTAATGTTGTTAACATAAAATAGCTTTCAACTCGGAATGAATGAATGAATATTTTTATAGAAAGCCAGTTTTTTAATTTCTCGACGTTTCGAGAATAAGATTTACATTACAGATTCAAAATTTTGATAGAGATACTAACCTTTGAACTACTAAGGTTAGAGAATATTTCATTATGTTATCGATATTGAATACTAGACACAATTCAGGTAGTATTAAATCTTTTTTGTAATCATACATCATATCTCGAACAAAACAAAAATTTAAAATATGGGTGTGAGGAAATTTTCAATTTTTTTAAGTAATGTGATAACTTTTCATACATTATATGCCTAGATAATGTAAATATATCTCTTTGAGATGTTCAGTATCAAAATTATCCCAAGAGATATACGTCGAACGTATTTAGGAAACCAAGAAATTATATTTTCAAATCCACAACATGACATTAGAGAAATAAATGTTTTTCATCTTACCATATTCTGATCATCCTCGTGTTTCGATGAGACGAAAAATATTTGGCGATTTCAGATTTGGAACGGAAAACTGTAATAACTGAGAAAAAGTAAAAACAAAATAATGATATAAAAACTCAAGTCCATTCATCATTCACAGGATATTCCCCATTTTTTTCATTAATGATTCATGGCGCTCGGAATAATCCAAGTGTTTCTATGTGACGTCAAACTCCTATTCAGAACTTCATCTAAAATATTTTCTTGCTTTCGTGAAGCTACGTGTTAAAAATCGTTTTTGTTTTCATTAGAGTACTCATGTGAAGGTGTTTTTTGAATTATTTGCAAATAATTCAGACTATTTTAGTATCAAAATGAGTGAAAAAAAAGTACATAAGACAAGTTATTATTATTATTTTTGATTCAAACATGTGCAAGATATTTTCACTTCAGAAAACCAATCATCAAAACCACACCTTCGCATTTCTTGAAATGGCAGTTGAAAAGTATAATTAATGGGTGGAAGTATGCGAAATAACAATTAAGACAAATAGTGAATGATACTGAAGACTTTATTAATGCGTGTTAGCCAGATTGTGAAAATGACGTAATTCTCCTTCGACATTATCATACATGTTTGTCTATAAAATTGATCTTTTCAGAAATAAAATATTATGAAAATTCAGTGAAGAGAAAAATTCTGGCAGGTTCTGAGTCGTAGATGTTTTAATAAGATCTGGGGAAAGTTTAGGAAATGTGGTAAAATTGTTGAATATTGAGTTATTTCTATTCTTCAATTTCCTGTCTGTGTGTCTATTGTGAAATTATTTTGTCATACATTTATAAGAAATAACCACCTAATGACGATATCCGAACGTCAATTTCTAGAATTATCTTCGACATAATTGTTATTTTTAAAGTATCGTAATGACACTATATATCATTCACTAACGACGAACGATTATATCAGTGGACACGAACTGTCCCCCCCGCCACCCCCTCCCGGCACGCCCTTAGCTAACTAACATTCTTCTAATATCGTATTTCACTTCGGTATCGCTCTTCTCCCCCCTCCCTCGCCATTTTACAACTTTACTATACTCGCCAAGGTGACTCATTGAGTAGAAAGACATTCGTTCGTTCATTCATGAATGCGGCGGGCTCGTCACTTGTTTGTTGGGCGCTACGCGGGCCGGTCTTAGTGAGCCGTGAACCGTTTCCGGAACATCCGGTATACGACGACGACAGGAGGAACAGTTCCGGCAATCATGTCGAATTCTGAAAAATCGTAGATACGATCGGCAGTTTTTTTTTCTTGGAGTTTGCGGTGCGGAAAGTGACTAATGTCAGTGCTGGGTTCGACGGATTGCTTGTTCTGTGTCGTAACCGTTAATCTTCGTTGAACTCGATTTACTCGAGCGGAGTGAAAGTTTTGTTTTTTGCGTGAGTATTATTCGCTTGTTTTTAGTTTTTACGGATGGAGAAAAGGTTTAAGGATGTGTCCGAGCCTTGATTTCGGTAAAGTCTTGAAATGAATCGACATAATGGGAACGAAAACCATGAGAAGTCATTTTCTCAAAGAGATCATAATTATTTGAAGAGGAGAAACCACTCAAAAAACTCATTGTCACTTTGCCGGAGCAATAAAAAGCCCATATGGCAATATCACGAAATGGAACATATGGAACGTCTATATGAACTAAATTCCTCTTTAACATTTAGAGAATTGAAGAAATCCCACAATGACTACCAAACTGATCAGAAACTATATATACAAAATAGTCTAGTTGATATTTAAATAGGTGCGATCTTTCTCAAGCAAAATCTAGTAAAAGTTCACCTACTCCCCAAGAACGAACCCAACAATACTATATAGGTATATTTCGATTCAGTACATCAAACTGAGTCGAATGACACCATTTCCAGGTGCCGGAAGTGACAAAAAATTTTCATGAAAATCTGATTTTTTCGCAAACCAAACCTAACCTAACCTAACCATCTCGTTTTTATCAAAATCGCCCTTAAAAATTTTATTTCGTTTCAGGTGGTTGAGAGTTGTATTTTTGAGTTCAGCTCTTCATGTCGGTTAAGAATATATATGGGTTGAGGTGGTTCGGGTTTGAGGAGTAGGTGAACGTTAGCCCAAAATCTAACCAGGTTAATGATGTATATTTTATTATACCTAACGAAATATAATAGACCTGATATGAAATGTTCCGTTTCTACCGTACCGTACCTTGTATTGAAAAATACGTTCATCGTACCTAACCTAACCAACCTACTTGAAAAAAATATTGTACCGAAGAATATATTGTGGTTTTTTCATGAATAATGTAATCCAACTTTAGGCAATAACCTGAAGTACTGTTCGACTATACATTATATATCATTTGTATTCTGGCCTTTCAACCCTCTACCTGTTCTCAAATTTTTGGTTTTCTATTTCCTAGAGTTTCAATCCTTTCTCGTAGTTTTATCAAAATGCGCGTCGAAATTCTGAAATCGAATGTGTTATCCTTCACAACGAAGGAAGTGTATGTGAAAAAGTCTCAATAGTGGCCAAAAAAAAAAAGAAGCAGGTGCTCGTCATTTTCAAAATAAGGCTCTGAAAATTGTGTGAAATGACATCAACCCATAAACAATTTCTAAACGAAGTTACATATTAGGAATCAGGAATATTTTTCCTGTCAGGAATATCACTTCAAGTCTCATCAATCATTGCCACCGTGCTGGGTAATCGCACGTTGAAAGGTAAGGTCTCATTGATCCATTGCTCGCACAAGTTTTGACTTCTGAGGGTTGACGTTCGTCAGTTGGTTAACGGAACGAACAATTTTAGAACAATTTTTTTTAGTAACCTTGGTGCATCTGTCTTTGATTTTGGATCGTTAAGTTTCTATTAGTTAGAAAATCGAAAAAGTGTATATATTGATCAGATAGCATCTTAATCGATTTGATGCGAACAACCTACATCAAAAATCAGGCAAAACTTTTGAAAAGCAACAAAACACTCGGAACTTTGTTTTATCATCAAAAATACCGCTGTTGAATCAAAGTTTGGGAGCCACGCCTGATCACTTCACTTCTCAGTACACGCCGTTATTCCACCTGTAAAATTTACCTGAATTTTATATTGTATTACAACCGGTGCCTTCGCCATTTTTCTAGATCAAACGAAATATCTGCTTGCGAACATTTAGCCTCATAATCAGATATAACTTGGTTAATTGTGAACTTGGGAAAAGGAAAATAGGTGTGAAAATAGAATGTTAGAACGCAATTGAAATTAACGAAATGATATTCGTTCCGAAAAAATGGTGAAAAATCTGTAAGGAGTTGAATCAGAAAGAACACAAAATTAATAACGACGCTCAGTGAGAAAACATCGAAATGAAAGAATAATCAATTGAAGGAATATAGTTTCAATGAATTTTTGTTTGACCAGCGATATATTCATCTAAGGAACAAACAAAAATTACTTGTCCAGATACATTTTCTTTTGCGACATACGAATCCATCAATAAGACAAGCATCATTAAGAAATATCTCCATTTCCAATGGGTTCGCATCAATATCTTCCTTGAAATATTTCTTATTTCTGTCCTCGAATATTGTCATATCATCAGAAGATAAGTTATTTTCAGTACCAGAAAGTTCCATATCGTGAGTAGGTACATGAGACAACAGTTATAGTTTTTGAACCATTAGGTTTTCTGTTGTCTTCAAATGGGTGTGTACATATCACACATCATTTGTTTTTACTCGTATATATCATAGACACTATAACTAATGGACTGGCCTCTATGACAGTTTTTCATTTGACACGATGCGGAATTCATTAGAGAAAGGATATGCACATTGAAGTGATATTGTGAAGGACAGAATGATAATTCTATTCTCGAATTACTCTATCCTTCTGAATCTCTCTTTTTCTGCTACACATTGAGAAAGGAATTCGTTTAGAGGTTATACTTGAAGTATTCTATCTTGCTCATTAGTTATAATATCTATGGTATATATATCGAAATCAGGGAAGTATTAGGTATTTCCAAAATGAAAATGTTTTTCCGATTGAAAATATGCATATGGTAAAATCTCGGGTTGGGGGGTATTGATTCCTCGTATCCTGCCTGGGTGCGCCCCTGCCCTGAATTAATAACAGGTTCGATTGTTTCACCACTACCTAGGCGATACTTCACATAATAATTCACTTCATCTCAGTTAGCTAGGGAAATACCAAAAACAAAACACATCCCTGACATTATATCGAAATATATTAATTAATTATAAGTTGAGAAAAATTATTAATGGATATTGCGATGCAATGAAGAAGTCGCAAGAGCAAATTTGAATATTTACGGATCTTTCAGTATTCCACTGATGATTTAATATTTTCTGTGCGTGGTAAATTTGTTCTATAAACTCCAACCTGCTTACATTATATCGTCCGTTTTTTCAACACCTACGCTTTTCAGTTCGCCTCCTCGGTCGCTTCAACTACAAGGTAATGAATATTCGTGAAATTTCTCTTCAATGAAACGGTGTGGGAATGTGAGTGTTCTTAAAGTCGATTCGAATTAGAATATCAGAGGTGTTTGGTGATTTACTTGAAATTTCTATAGCCAGGTGAGGTCATCTGTGATCGTTACTGAAATGGTAATGTGAAATATGAAAGAAAATAAATTCGAGAAATATCCCTTTTTATCGGGAATCGTTCAGCCTTCATCGTTAAAATATAATTAAGTGCTATCAGTGAGTAAGGTAAAGTGGACCCTTTTTTTTTGCGAAATGACACAAACATCTATGAATGATTCGAGTACACATATCAACAGAGTATTTGCTACATGCAGATGTTCCACAGGGTTAAGTTCTGGTGCCCACTTTGTTTCTGCTTTATATCAATGATTTGCCCGAGAAAACCTCTTTTTTGTTCAATACATAGTTTTGTGGACGATAGTACTCTTCATACCAGTTTCTCTTCCAGAGTCCCCATACCAGCTCGAGAAACAAAAATTCGAAGAAACATTCACGTCACTAAAATCAATGACGACTTGGTAAAAATAATAGAATTGGGTAACATGAACTTGGTGGAATTTAAGGCTACGAAAACCCAGGCATGTCTCTTCTCAAGAAAAGCTGATCTATCATCATCTAGTATTCAGATGTCAGGAGAGACTATTCCTACAAAGTCGAGTGTCTCGATGGTAGGAATTACGATCAGTGATAATCTCTCATGGGAACCATGTGAGATCGATCGCTAGAGGAGCTTTCCAGAAACTTGGATTTCTATTTCGTGTAAAGAAATACTTCACTTTTTGTCAGCTTCCAATGATCTACAAGGCTCAGGTACGACCTGTCATGGAATACAGTTCTCATGTGTGGAGTTCGGCACCAAAACATCCATTGCCGATTCTTGATTCTCGTCAGAAAAAGGCAATTCGTCTTGTTGGTGTTTCTTCACTCACAGACTCGCTCACTTTATTGGAACATCGTAGAAGGGTGACTCGACGAGTACAGAATTCCCACCCCTTTGTTGTGAATTTGGAGACCTGTCAAACCTCTCTTGCTCGGGTATATTTTTCCAATAGAACAGCTCAGCTTTGGAACTCCTAGCAGAAAGAGGTTTTCCGTGAGGCTTACAAAATTCAAAAATTCAAGGTGAATGTCAATTCGTATCTCCTGGCCCTTGATTCACGCGGTGTTCTATGAACATTACAGGGCTTCCCTTTCGTGTGAATCTCCATATATATAAAAAAACATAAATGGTGAAGTAGCTATTACTATTTGGTGGTAGATCATCATGAAAATCGAGAAGTGGCATTCAAATTTCTAACTAACGTTTCTGCAGCTTCGTCCTATACACGGACATCATCAAACGAATACTATGAAGTCAGTTCATGAAATTCTTTCGATAATAGGAAGTTTTATTTCTCAATTTTCATTCATTTGGTAGATATTTGATGTTACAGAAGTTTTGCTATTCTATTTATTTCTATTTATTCGGAGAAAAAAAGCCAAAATCGCTTCCCCAAAAGTTCCAATGCCATCCTATAAATAATACAAAAAACTTGTCAGTTCAATCGCAGTAAATAGACATCTTTTGTTGTCCTTCATATATATAATGAGCAATACAAAATTTACAAGGAGGCAGTAGGTAATCAGTACATTGTATATTTATGCTCTTTAGTATTTCCTTATTTGCAGAAACAGTCTGACAATTCCCTGACATGCTCCACAGTTGAAAGCTATACTAATTCATTAAAAACTACTTCTATGACTCAACGAAGATATATCATCGTTGTTACGTTCCCTTATTATCTCTTCCAAGGTAACTGCCCTCATAATCTTTCCCATGATAAAGTTTAGTGAAGACTAATGAAGCTTAGACAAATGACATAATTGCCGGATGTGAGATAATTAAATTTAATTTGTCTAATCAACGGTATTTCCCTTCGGTTATTACGAAGAACGGTGGTCTTTTCCCGCGATATTTGAACTGGATTGAGTAATCGGTTTTTGTGACTAATACTTCCGAAGGAATTCAGCTGAGAAATAATTCGGAGCTTGAATTCTTTGGTCGAAATATCACAGAGAGTCAACTGGTCAAAGATGAACCTGATGACCCTGAACCAATAAGAGAGCTGGATTGATGAAATGAAAGGCCAAAGCTTAAGCTGTCCGAAACCTATTATTCAATAACTCAATACTTTTTTCATGACATTCTTTTGAATTGAAGACATATTTCACTGACCTGATTCCTTACCAATCTTCTGTATTTTCTAAAAAGCCTCACATACTCAATTGGTGGTACTTGCATAACCGCTTTGGTGCTCTAGTAATGGTTGCAATAACGTTTAGTCACTATAGTACGCATTAAATGTTGCTTAGCATTCATTTTTGTTATGACGGTACTATATCCTGTATTCAAAAAATTGATGGTAGTAATATCCCTCCTAAGCTGTTTTTGATAACAAATGTGTGTGTGAGTGAGAAAACTGAACTCCGTGAAGGAAGCAAAATTCGTAATTCGTATTGTTGACTTCCACTATGAGAATATTATTCAACATAAAGTTCAGACAATTGTTCACTATCTGTGGGAAAAATAATGTGAGGTAATCAATCTGGTATACAATGGACCTAAAAATTGTTCTAATTGGAAATTGTTCTAATGGACCTTATGTTGAACTTTCTCTCCCAAGAAGATTCTAATTATTGCGTGATTGCAATTAATACATTGAAAAATGTGCCAAGTTGAACTGTTTTGAGAACTTGAGTAATAATTGTTGTTGTAATTGACGTAAAACATCAAAAGAAGAAAAACAAAAATTAAAAACTGAGTAGAACATGGGAAATAAATAATTAGTCGAGAAATACAAAAATATAATTAGATGTACAGTTTTTATTGTTTGAATTAACTTCTAAAACTTTCTTTATCCCATTTCTTCATCTTCAGATGAACTACTTGAAAATATATCATTAGTATCATCTATTACAAGAAAAATCATACTATTTTTTATTTCCTTCTTTTGGTTCATTTTCGAAGATATAGTTACAATACTTTTGGAAAGTATGCGTTTGTGGCCAGTAAACTTTATCGGATCTAAGATCATCCGATCTGCTCTATGATGTCAGTGACTGCCCTTTTCGGTTATAATTGGACGAGTGCATAAAAATTAACGATGATTTTGCAAGAAAGCGTGATATCTAAAAATTGCAAGTTTATTTTTATATTTTGGCGAAAGTGCCCGAGTCCGAAGGACGAGGGCTCTTTTACAAAATATGAAAATAACCGAATGCAATTTGTATAAGATATCACGCTTGAATGCAAAATTATATGGTCATTTTTATGCACGAATGTTATTCATTGGAATATTTCACGAATAAAGAAATTCTCAAGGGAATGTTATTTTTTGTTCATTTATACTTTCCTCTATAGATTGTATGGAGTACTCACCTAAACGCGAAATGTTTTTCTATTTTTGAAGTCTATCTGACATTTATTTGTGTTGTTTACTGACGTCTAGCGATACGGTTTCAAATGTGTTGTTATGGTGACTTGATACAATGCAATTACCGCTGTGAGTTTTCGATACAGTGCAATTACCGCTGTAAGTTTTCGATACAATGCATGTCAGAAGCCGAATGAAACCTCATTACTGTTCAAACGGTTGCCTTCACCAACGATGTCAATAGATTTGATTCTAACTACCCAATTTTCGAGATCATGCTGTAAAGATTCATTCTTATATTCTCGTGATACGACGTATTTGTATTGATGGACGAATATTTTTTTCGGAAAAACTGGTTTAGAGGATGATGAATTAGTGAGCATCAGTGTTCAATTTTCCGTAAGCATTTACTCTTCACTGGAATTGATGAAACTCTATTTTTCTGGCGAGCAGCCATTAAAAATTGTAATCAGAACGCTAATGACGCTCGTCCATTTATAACTCATCACATTATGGGAGCAACATAAATTCACTTAATTGATTCCAAAATAAACATACTCGTTTAGATTAGAATTCAAGTACTAATTTGTTAGAGGCAATTTCAAAATTGTGTCAGTGTTTGTATTAGTTGGGTAAATTACTGCAATTTTCCAAATTATATACGACTCTAATGAATATTAGTTTTACACGGTGTTATCGAATCCTAGGAAAAGATTTCGTTTCGTGAATTTTTGTCGGAGAACTGTTTCTGTAGCCGTCAAACCCTGATAATTGACTTGATTTTTGTTTCGTGAAATAAAAGACGTCGTTGAGTTCTGAACTCAACCAACTTCTTAGAAGTAATGTAAAGGCTTCCTTTCAACATGTTATTGATGTTTTTTTCTTCTGCATAATTAGTGATGCATCAACTGGTTGACACATTAATCAAAACGATCTCATTTCTTAATATTTATGATCAAGAAAATTGGTTCACAACTGGGGTTTTATCCTACCAATGATTACTTGGGTAAATTACATTCTGGCACGTACACTCTGTTACTAAAGATCTGAGAACAGTTTCAGAAAATGTTCTTTCCTTATACTATTCACAAACGGCGTGAGGGTTTTTCTATGACTTCAGGACATCTTTGAGTGTTGTTTGCTTTCAGAATTGAATCATCACTATAATAAGAAACTGAAGAAGACATAAATAAGTATATAATTGGTTGTTGAATTGACAATGTACAAGTTTTAACTCAGTTTTTATTTTTGGTAAACGTCGGCCATCATTGTTAATTTGAGAAAATAATACTGAACTAACCAAAAGAAATGTAATCAGAACTCTCGATATAATCTTGACAGACGAGACAGTTGAACTACTTGACAACATTTCAGTGGTGAACTATTTACCAGGCATAAATATGAAAGCAGATGTTGAATGAAGTAGAAGCTTAATAATTGATCAATTTATTATATTGATACAAATAAGGTGACAATCTGAATATTCTTCTCGGCAAGATTGATGTTATGGTGATTTAAATTTTCTCAATACTATAGCCTTCACATCGAATAAATGCAAATTAGGTAAGAGGTAATGTACAAACACGGAAATCCGTAGAAAGATCACAGTTGAATGTTTCATGAATAACTTTACTGTCATTCTTTCAGTAATAGTGATTCGGTTTCTCGAATAATACAGGTAATAGAGGATTTTGTTTTGCAAAATTAGGCAGGAGTTATTTTATCGCATCGATAGTTGCAGTCTGACGTACTTAACTTAAAAATACAAAATACAAAAATGGCGAACGGAAGTGCCGCTATTTTGTGAAAAACCGTTTGGGCCTGTAACTCCGTAACCGTGCACTTTAGGCCCACAATTATTGGGATCTTTCTTATAGATATTTAAATTTCCTATCTTTTTTATTCAATAATTTTTTTCGTAACACTTACCGTTCACGACTTATATTATTATTACTTTTTGTTTATTCACTTTTTTACCGATATCTCTTCAAATAATTGTTTAAACAATAAATTGTTTGTGATAAAACTTTTGAATCGATAAATTTTCTACAACTTTTATTTAAAACTTTTTTCTCTGAAGTTGATATTTTTGTTACAACGCGTTCAATGTTGTACTACCGAGTACAAGGTTATTAAGAACGAAGTACGCATAGCGTAATGATGCGAATCCGATACATGATAAAAAAAATATGAATTTCGGAATTTTTTTGATTCAATAAATAATTGATAATTCATGTTCTTACCTGCAAGAAATAGCGAATACCCATTAAAATTTTTTCCTTGTATTTTCTTTTATACAATTAAATATTACTATAATTCATTTAAAAACTACTGCCATAATTAAACACGCAAATAAAAAAATGGAATATTCATTGTAGAATATATGTGAAATCTATTTTTACAAATGTACACCAAAATGAATCATATGTCTTCTCTGACTCTTTGGCGTTTCGAGGGTGGTGAAGTTTCGATGTTGGTTACATTCCTCTTCCTCTTCGATATCTTCGTCAGTGGCATTTAAAGATTGTAAAGGTTGTAGTAAGTAATTTGTCGTTAGAATCATCACCAATGTCTTCATTTTTCTTTTGGACCGATATTACACCTTCGCCTAACGGCTCATTACAAATAAAACAGTTCTCCATTTAGATTAACTTTCACAATTTCTTCACAAAAATTAATTATAAGACTTACAAATCTGTCACACGTAAATATCGCTGTTAGATCTACCGTAGCTCAGACTAATATAAGCATACTGAGCATAAAAATGCTCACTATGCTCGTACCACTACCCCTCCTTCGGTTGAAAATGTAGTTTTTCGAAGGATATATATATATATATATATATATATATATATATATATAAACCGCTACAAACTCTGGCGTTGATCTCCCAGATACAAGACGATTGAAATTAACGCGTTGTAACTTCGAAAATATTAACTTTAGAGAAAAAAAAATTGAATAAAAGTTGTAGAAAATTTATCGATTTGAAAGTTTTATTATAAACCATTTATTGTTTAAAAAATTATTTAAAGAGATATCGGTAAAAAAGTGAATAAACAAAAAGTAATAATAATATAAGTCGTGAACGGTAAGTGCTACGAAAAAAGTTATAGAATAAAAAAGATAGAAAATTTAATTATCTATAAAAAAGGTCCTTATAATTGTGGGCCTAAAGTGCACGGTTACGGAGAAACAGGCCCAAACGGTTTTTCACAAAATGGCGGCACTTCCGTTCGCCATTTTTGTAAGTATTTTGTGTTTTTAGGTAAAGTACGTCAGACTGCAACTATCTATGAAATAAAATAACTCCTGCCTAATTATTATGCATTATGGACACGAGTAGCTCGCTCCCTATTACCGGTACTAGAAGTATTCTGTCGAAATTCGTTTACGTTTCTGGAGTTCGAATCACACAGACGTGTTAATGAATTATTCCTCTCACAACTAGTAATGAATGAGCAGGAATTTTGCTATCATAGTTCACACGTTCTCACATTTTTCGTTCGAGAATGATAATATTAGGAAAGTTCATTCAAGTTCAGAAATAAACAATTCTGTGATGTTGTTCATTCTTTCGAGAAAAACATTCAGCTACGTGAGCTCATGGTTCAATAGTACAACAGGTACTCGATGTACGAATTCTGCTTCGATATTGACTTTGAACATTTTCTCTTAAAAACATTCCAATTTTTTGTTGCCACTAACACTGTTATTATAATACATCCTTGAAAACATTCTTCTACGAAAATACTTTCATAACAACGCCGGTGATGTTTCTGTTGAACTTCACATCTGTCGAAAATGTTATTCGGGAATTTCGCAGTCGCAAATATTGATAGCGGATGCTCCGAAAACGCTAATCGAAAAGCTTTCTCCTCGTATTGAACGTGTGCGTCGTGGGTGTTCGGATTACAATAATAAATCCACTCGACAGATAATTTGCTGTTATTGTACCGATACTCGATCTGATAAGTTCAGATAAGCTTCGAGTCGGATTTTCCATTGAATAGATTCTTGAAATCCCTTGTTTGTTTCCGGTAAATATTTGTCCTACCAGGGGAATACAAAAAATTTCAATCGTAGTGCTCTATATCTAGCTAGAAATTAATAAAGTATTGAGAGAGTCCCCATAATACAAGGTGATTCACGGTGGCCTATCATACGTTTCTGGTGAACCAGACAAAAGATAACTGAAAATTCAATGGAGGACATATTCGGACATTCTCTACCCAAATGAAAGATTTTCGACAATGCGGTGTTGCCATTTCCATTAGAAAGTGGCAACTTTGATTTTTCAAATGGAACACCCCGTATACCTATATGATATTATTTTTGGAATGTACAACTGACTTGGTTACACAATCTGCGTGTTCCCTGCCCTACGGTCTTTTAATTTCACCTTTTTTTGCTACAATATTGGTCTCAAGGAGTCTCTGATTTGTGAATACTATGAAGTAATTAACTAGATGGCGATTGGTTCATTGTCTGAATATTTACCTACTGTTCAAAAATTACATACATTTTGAACATCATACCTGGAAATCGGGAAATTTCATTTTGCTGAGTTGGTAAGTAATCTGATTCAAGAATTCACATAGCACAAATTGAGGTGAAATGGACCTGAAATATTAATGAAACAAGAATAGCAAAAGAAATAGGATAATGAAAAATATTGAAGTCACTACTGTCCATTAAAAAATGAAAGAAAACGTTTACAACAGATATACCTATGACTATTTATGTTTTTTATGTTGAAACTAAGTGATGAAGCACAGTAGCAGGATTGGTAGAAATCAAACTAGCAGATAGAAATAACATACGAAGAATCAAAAATAACAGCTGGTGGAAAGCAATGACCAAGTTTTTTGCATAAAATCATTACCAAAGATTTGAAAGTGACGGGGTGAATGACTTGATACCAAGTAGACCAATAGAAAAAGAGGGGAAGCCTCCCAATCATTCTGGAAAATTTATAAAACACGAACATTATGAATGAAGGGACAAACAAAAAGGCAGGCATAGCTGGTTAAGAGTTGTTAGAAAGTACCCTGGAATATTCACTGAACTACGAATACTTCGGAAGGTACCTATAACAGACCTTGCAAACCATATTGAGCAACAAATTATGTATCGCCCATATCTTCTTTTTTAAGAGTCAGATCTTCAAAAACATGTTTCTTCTGAAAACGATTGAAGAATATGCAAAAACTGATCTATCCGTATGTAATAATCAGATGTCAGGAGTAACTATTTGTACAAAGTCCAAGTATCTCGATTCTAGGAATCATGATCAGTAATAATCTCCCATGGGAGAGTCATGTGAAATCGAGCACTTCATTGGAGCATCATGGAAGGGTCGGAGACTTGTCTCTCTTTTATAGATATTTTCACGGTCGGGGCTCTTCTGAATTTGTCATCAATCGTTCCTCCTTTGGCGGTATCAACACGGATGACCCGATGATTGCATAATTCCCACCCCTTTGTTGTGAGCTTGGAGACCTGTCGAACCTCTCTAATTGAACAGCTGAACTTTGATACTTCTTACCGAAGGAGGTTTTTTCCGAGGCTTACAATCTTCTAAAATTCAAAGTGAATGTTATCGTATCTCCTCTCCCTTGATTCACGTGGTGTTCTTTGAATCTGTATGCATAAAAAAAAACGTGAACGCTGGTAAAAACAGTTGAATCATTTGCTGAATGGTAATGGTTCAGACTTCCATTGTCTATATTATCAACTCTATGGAAACCTGTTACTGAGAACGAAAGGATAAAAATACAAATCGAATATGGTAATGAAATCCAAAGAAAAGGTTGGTATGGATTTTTTGGTCAAAAATAAAAAAAATTAGTATAATTACTTCTCTTCGGGCTTGAAGGCCGTCGTTCTTTGGAGCTAACGCGAGTGTCCAGCTTCGACGAGTCATCGGAAATGAGTAAGCCTCTGAAGAAGCTGGCCACTCGCGCTAGCGAAACGTCAGGAAGAAATTCCAAAGAACGACGGCCTTCAAGCCCGAAGAGAAGTTGTTATACTAATAACCTCGGCCGCGAAAGCCTTAACCATTTTGTCATAAAAATAAATGTTTGATAAATCAAAGAAAACAATGTTGTGACAGAAAAATTGAGATATATATCTAATATGAAATATTAGTAAAAAAAAATTAATAAAGAAATGAATCAAATAATATTGTGACAAGACAATTGAGATATCGAATGTGAAATATTAGTCAAAAAATCAAAATAAAGAAATAAATCAAATAGTATGGATAACTGTTGAAACCAAGTTTCAAGTTGAGTGTACTCACGACGTTTCGATTGCTGGTATCCGCAATCACAACATTATTTTCTTTGATCAATCAAAACTTTAATTTTATTCTTTACCAAAAAATCCATTCCAACCTTTTGTTTGGATTTTATTACCTCATTTGATTTGTATTTTTATCCTTTCGTTCTTTGTTACAGGTTTCAATAGAGTTAATAAAATAGACAATGGAAGTCCGAACCATTACCATTCAGCAAGGAACATTCAACCACATTCAAAAAAATGAATCATTTGCTTCAATGATCCTTTATTAGGTGTGATGTTTTTAGTTTAATATTTTTTGCAGTACCCTCGTAGCAGGAAGTTCATACGTGTGTTTACATGCTGAACGCGTGCAGATTATCGTCCAAGGACGATCGATTTTTCAGATAATATTTTTTTATTGATCCGGTGCTATCTCGTTTCAGATTGCGGGTGTGCGGAGGAGTGCCTCGCGAGGCAACAAGTTCGAGGCCAGGAGCAGAGTACCATGTGGCTACTGGATATACCGCAATCGCATCATAATGGTAAGATTTCGTGCCGGAGTTTTGAAAATGACACTGAAAGAAGTGAAGCTTAATGAGTATGTAATAAAATATACTAACTCCATCGAGTTTTTGGAGCTATATATCGATCCTACTCTTTCGTGGATGATTCATACCCAAATAATGAGAAAAACTATTTATCCAGTAATCGGTATTCTATATAAAATGAAGGGTAATATTTCGGTCACTATGAGCACCTTTTTTTTGTTTTTTTTGTGGAACTTACGTAATTTGGTCTTCTCTACAAAAAATCTAAATTTAATTTTCGGCGGTCTCGTATATTTTCGGAGATACAGGTCCATTCTATTGTACAACATACAACATAAAATTTCTGTTGTTTGAATACAAAAAATTCGTCCTTCTTCTGATCAAAAATCACTCACTTTCTCATTTACTCGTTTCCAACATTTTTAAGCAGAAAAAAACATTAGTTTTTCAAAAAATGCATTTATTTTCAAACCATAATCAATTTTTTGTAATGTCATAGTGCAAAGCCAGTCAAAAGTGATTTATTTGCAGTGTTGCCGCTCTAATTGTTATTGTTGAGAACTGAATGTATTAATGTTGACTTTTGAAGAAAGTTGGATTTTTTGATAAAATAAATAAATGAATAAACAAAAATAATTCTGCTTAAAAATTTTGAAAACGAGTATATAAGAGAGTGAGTGGTGTTTGATCAGAAGAAGGACGAATTTTGTGTGTTTTACAACAAAATGGACCTATATCTCCAAAAATATTCGAGAACGCCGAGAATTTCATTTGGATTTTTTGTAGAGGACACCAAATTACGTAAGTTCTACAAAAAGAAAAACTGAAAAAGGTGCTCCTAGCGACCAAAGTATTATCAAATAAAGAATTAGGTTCCACAATAACACTCGAAAATTTTCTATTTCAGTTTGATATATTCAAAATCGCAGTATTTGATCATGCATCTCCAGATCCCCACAAAGAGCCATTTTCATAATCATAGTTCTGGAAATTATTTTCAGATTTTTTCTTCTCCGAATCTTTGAAAGAAAAAGAAAAAACATTACAAACACTCTCTGTTGATGGGTACGTGCCTATCTTTCAAAGAGATTTGATTTCTTTCATTAAAAGGAAGACAGAGTCCATATAGAACAACTACTCCCCTACCTATATGGCACGACGAGCACTGGTTTACATTTTCTTACTCAATTTGTATATCAAGCTTATCAAAATTGGAAAAATAAATAGCCTACATAGGAAATATCTACACAAAGCAAAATAGAGAGCTATTCGTAGAAAAAATCTCACCTACCAGAAAAATATTTCATTCCAACCCATACAAGATCAAGTTTCGCTCAGAGAAAATTATCTTCTGAGCTCTTCAGTAGGAAGAAGGATCAATTACGGAGCACTTTCACTAGACTGCAAACGAGTCCATCATATTCAACTCGTGACAAGTCAATTGACATTTCGGTGATGCTCATTTTTTTTACCAAAGCAGCAATCGTTGTTATCGAATTTTAATTGATGAAAATTTAGTTTGGAACAAACATATTGAATTATTGAGAAAACAAGTTTTTCCAATTATATTGTTTTTTTGAAATACGTAATATTTTGCCCTTATTATGTCTAAAATCAATTCATTTTTATTTAGTATATTCCAAAATTCAATACTTGATTTCGATTTGGGGGGCAGCTCTAAAAACCGCATTGAAACCATTGAAAACTTTACAGAATACAATCATAATAAAGCGTCTTCGCAAACGTGAAAAAAGAACCTACTGCTAATTTATATGAACAAAGGGAACTTTCAGATATTTCTTCATTATACGCTTAAAAAATTTGTACATTTATCCACCTGATCAAAAATACACTCAAGCATTCAGATATAATGTTCAAAATAAATAGTGATCAATACAATCACTCGACTCCAAAATTTGGCATTGATGAAAATTAAAACAAATATAGGACAGCAATTTGTTCATCACATTAGAATAAAACTATACAATAATCTATACAATAATCTAATTCATTGAAGAAATATGGAAAATTTCGTTTCAAAAATAATTCAAAGAAACATTAATTATCATAATTTTTTTTATTGCCATATGGAGATCTAATTTCATTACTCATTTTTTGTATTCTATTTCTATCCTACTTTTGAGGCATCAGTTCAATTATACCTACTATGAGCATTTGTATGTTTCTTGGGAAGTAAATCGTTTTTGTTATTATTATAATAATAATTAGGAACTTGGGTATTTACAGATACCATTTATACGACATTTCTACACAAATAGAGAGTGTTTGCAAAGATATCATTCTTCGGGTTAACATTTTATTCTCTAACCAAGACAAGCTTGTTTTGCTCAGACAAAAATACCCCTTAAGCTCATCAATGGGCATATGGTTAAATTATAGAACTTCATCAATAGATACAGCAATCATGATCGAAAAAGTCGAATTTGAGCTAATCTACTCTGAACAAGTTGACATTTGTTTCTATTATTTGTTGGAGACATCACATTGTTGGATCATTACCATTCCATACCATTCATTCATATTATATACGAATGAAATCGACAAACAGACCGATGAAGCATTCTTTGTTATCTATGCAGATGATACGTCTTTATTATTATCAGAAAGAAATGATGACATTCTAAAATAAAAAAGTGAAAGTGTTTTAAAAACTTTATCTGGCTGGTGTGGATCAAATGAATTATTTTTCAATTCAGAAAAAACGAATCTGATTCATTTTCATCCTAGACAGAAAATTCGTTCGCAAATGAAACTTCATATTGATAATTCAATTATAAAGAATGTAGATTCAACAAAATTCATTGATATATATGTAGACGAGAATCGTGATTGAAAGCAACATTGCCAAATCATTATCAACAAATTGAATTCCCTTCAATACATGTTTAGGACTATCAAGCCTATTTTACAGAAAAGTCAGCTGCTCCTGCTCAACCATAGCTTAGTAAGTTCTAGTCTCAGATATGGTATATGTCTGTGGGGTAACTCTACATTATCTTCTGATGTGTTCATAGCACAAAAGACGTTAATTCGAATAATGGCAGGAATGAAAACTCTACCACCGCTTTCAATTTCAGAAATGTGTTCTAATATATTTGAGAGCAGAAATGTATTAAATCAGATGAAAGATATTCACACGGAGAAATGAGACAAAAAATGATTATTGTGTACCATTTTGTAAATACAACGTTTCAGCAGAGCTTCTTCGCACTTGGGCGTGAAACTATTCAATAAAATACCGTGCAATATAAAGCACAGCCCAAAAGATTTGAAGAAATCCAGGCGAAATCTGCAAACATTTTTATCAGACAATATTTTTATAATTTTTCCGAGTTTTATGATGAATGTTCGAATTATTCGTGTAGTTGTGTGTAGTTCTATTTTTTTAGGTATTAGGTTAAGTGTGACTATTCTTATACAAATTGAAATTTGTCGAAAAAAGAAAATAAATGATACTACTACTACCAATTTTGATCTTTCCGAAAAATCAATCGTCCCGAGACGCAAATTTCGTTTTTTCAAACCACCACCGTCCTTTCCAGACTGTGAAAAACTGCTGTGCTTCCGCTACTACGACGGCACCACGCTAGACTACCTAGCGCAGTCCGATCCCCTGATCATCAAACACCCCGTGGACAAACTGAAGAAATTCATCAGGAGCCGCAAGCAGAAATGCAACGGCATCGAAAACGGCGCCTTCCAAGACGAGTGCGACCACCACGCCTCCGCCTTGGAGGATTCCGACAACGTGGTGGAGGAAGAGATCCTTTCGGGGGTGAAGAAAAAATCGCCGAACGGATCGACGGGGTGCGCGGAGATTACGGGGGGAACGAAGAAGAAGATCAAGGCGAAGGCGAACGCGAAGTCGCCCAGCAAGGATTACTATCAGATTTGGAACGCGTCTACGTCGCCGTCTCCAGAAGCTGAAGGTATTTATTAGGTTTTTTATCGCTACACTTTTGCTGAAACACAAAGATTTTAGGAAAACGTGATTTTTTTGTAGAGAGAATAAAAATTATTCATTATTAATTATTATTATCATTATTTTTCCGGATTATTATTAAGTCTTATTTTTCAGTATTATTATGTTCAAAAAAAAAAGATTTGTATTCTTTGTTGCTCCGAGTACGGATCTTGTAAGGCTTTGTTGTTTCATTACTTTAATAACCTTTTAGGGCGTTAATATATTCCCTTTATTCTTATTTTACTCAGTATTAATTTGGGGATATATTTACTGTAGGTGGAATCAAAATCACCACTCAAATTATTTTGAGTGCTTATTGCTGAACTAAGAGACTTATCAGATGGCCAAGTTGTCATTGTGATTAGATTTGATAATTGGTAGTTTGTTCTATTATAGCATCCACTACAGTTTTGGAAACTCGTAATAGTATGACAGGAATTAATAATCAGGCCCTTCAAAGTTTGCAAAAGAAAAAATAGTTTGACGATTATTTTTTGCCTTTTTCTTCTTCGAATGAAGAAAAAACTTCTACGAAAGAGGTAAAATCAAAAAAAAATTACAAAAAATAGTATTACGTTAATATACTGAAGAATTATTCAAATATTACCATGAATTTTTTTCGAGTTTAGTTGGGATTGGGATCAGTGTCAATAGTTTTTTCTTCGACTTACACTGATCCCAATCCCAACTAAACTCGACAAAAATTGATACTGGATCACTATAGTGTAGCCGCTGAAAAGATAGAATGATCACGTGAACGGCACGCACTCTTTGAATGTTCCTTTCCCCAATGTTACAAGTCCGATTTACACCACTCAACAAAAACGTCGCCGCGTCGTCCTCCCATCAACTCTTGGGATGCTTTTTTATAAGTGTTCATTATTACACCTTTTTCCTCTACAGTTGAATGTCTTTTTTTTGATCTTTTTCTTGGAGGTGAAAGAGTGTTTCCATTCATATTATTTAATTAACGTAACACACGTAAATACAAAGCACAAATGAGTACAGTACAGTGTAAACAGTTCTTCATTTATTTCAGTTTAGAAGGCGTGGCTATGCAGGCATTTACTGTTCACGCGTCCTTGAATTCTATCTTTTGAACAGCCCGACTATAATTCATCAGATTTTGATTACCAATTTTTCTAATATTTCATAAATGTATCCAAATATTTTTGTTCAATTTTCAATGAAATTTGTTCTCTTCGTGTGATATATCTTTCTTATATGCTACTTTAGGCAATTGAATTGGTTTTCCTATGATTTGTAGGTTAGAGGTTAGAGGCATGCGAAATTAAAATCCGACATACCTATGATTTTCATGTAGGTCGTCGGAAAAGTTTAGTGTTCAACTCGTGCGGAAACTGCATATTTCATACTCGTTTGACAAGATGATGGTTCATAATCTTGCAAACTCGTATGAAGTATCCTTTTTTTTCCGCACTAGTTGCAAAATATACTATTTCCGCACTAGTGCGTAGAAGTGGGTTTTTTCCGTACGCTAGTAGAAAACATGGTTTTTCTATGTATTTTTTTTCAGAGAACGCGTGCGGCATGGACTTCACCACCGAGCCGATAGCACCCCCCTTACCCCCACGCGCACTCCACCGGCCGCTGGAGAGGTCGCACGCGTTGGCGTCCGCCGTCACCGCCGCCGGTGCCTCCTTCACGCCCCCCGCCGTGCTGAGGCAGAATAAGCCGAAAAAGATGCAGAAGATGGAAGACGCGTTCGGCTTCGAGCTGATCGACACCGACGAGGAGTACAAGTCGTTCGGCACGGCGTCGACGGCGTCGTCGCTGTCTGACGCGGACGCCGTCGTTGTCGCCGCCGCGACGCCCAGTCACAAGACCAAGGCCGCCCTCGTCGAGAACGGCAAGAAGCTCATCGGTTGTGATAATTATATAACTACGGTTTTAAGTAAAAGTGAGTTTGTTATTATCAAT
Source organism: Zygogramma bicolorata (assembly GCA_032362365.1). NCBI lineage: Eukaryota > Metazoa > Arthropoda > Insecta > Coleoptera > Chrysomelidae > Zygogramma > Zygogramma bicolorata. The sequence continues at coordinate 363,953 of JAVJAQ010000582.1, forward strand.
TACTAATAGTAATGAAAATCCTAAAACTCAGCATACTTGTAAAAAAACAAAAAATATTGGGCCACTTTCTTGTGGCTGTTGTTGATCCTAACTATTGAACAAAATCGAATGGATTAGAGCAAATTGTATAAACTACATATGCATATTACTGTATTATCGACGAGCTAATGACGGATTCTCCATACTTTAATCGTTTGATACAAAAACAACCTATGATAAAAATGTATCCCGCTACTAATTACAACACATCTTCTGTGTGAGAAGCAGTTTTCTTCGGAATACATTGCATCACGTACCGTAAGACGACTTACAGCTCATCCAATCCATCTTGGCACACACTCAGCTACTTTTCCAGTTGTACTCTAGTAGTGCAGACCATGACGAAAGAAAAAACACTTTCTAGGAATGAATTTCATCACAGTAAACACATATAATAGGTGATTTTTTATCTTCGTATACTTCACAGATATTGCTGGGCATACACGTTTTCAATTATGTGCCAAGATCAGGGTTGGGCTGATTAAAATCAAGTGATTAAAATCACGATTAAAATCATGATTAATATCGCTTGATTTTTAAAATTAAAATCATGATTTAAATCAATTTTTTTTTTATTCAGAACCAGATAACAACATAATATAAAAGTTTTCTCGAAGATCAAAAGGAGTATCTGCTTTTAGCAAAAAAAAACAAAAAAGAAGTAAATAATTCCAAATTCTTATACTAAATGTAACACTAAATTTTATTACTGTATATTTTCAGTCCATTCTTTTTCGTTATACAATTTGAACAAAAACACGAGTTTTCCTCCTTTTTCTATGCCTAATCTGTTTCTGATATCCGAGTGTACAACTAGCGAAATGCGTGAAATTGTTAGGCAACGTCAATTTATAGGTTGAGAAGAAAAACAAGCCTCGACAGGAATATTCTTGCAAAAAGCACAACGAACGCGTTCGTGTTCGTGCCTCACTCGGCACTGTATAGCGAGTGTATAGGACAGAAGGAAAACAAATCGCGACAAGAATTTTCTTGCAAGAAGCGCGAAAAATGCGTTGTCACAAGTTTTTGAGCCGCAAATTGTATTAAAATTTTTAGACTCATATTAAAATAATCAACAATAATTTCAAAGAATTAAAATGTTCAAATTTTATGTTTAAATTTAAAAAACAAAAAAATCAAATAAATCGTGATTTTTTAAAAAAATCAATGATTTTTGATTTTTTTAATAAAAATCAGATTTTGCCCCACCCTGGCCAAGATTGGTTGGATAAGCTGTACATTATATAACCCTGTTCATAAGAATACATTATTTTCTGTAACTTACATGGAATTTTAAGAGCATCGTGGCATCGTGAATTCAAAGAGAACTGTACTTTGAACATAAAATATGGGTTGATAATTCGATTCCGAATAGTTTTTCATAGTTTGTTGGTTTGACTCACCCGATCCAAGTATGGAAAATCACTGGGTTAATCTTGGAATAAACGTTTTATAACACATGGTCTTCATCTACTATTGAATAAAAAACAGCTTGTAACACTTGTATGGATTCCAACATAAATTCATATTTTTTTAGATTGTTGTAGGTTAAAAAGTTTGAAAACTATGGTTCAGATTATTCAAAATTTCAAAAATTCATCACATGTCTTATAGACATAGATGGCAAGTCTTCAGAAGGAACATATATAAGAGCTAAAACACTACAAAAAAATCACCGAAAATTCAGTGTATTCATTATCGATTTTCATCTGATAATATTCTAGGAAATTTATTTCTGTGTTCGCAGCTTCAAACACGAATTCGCTTTTCAGATTCTAGTCCGCAAAATAATGCTCACCCACTATTAGAAAGTAAGGACAGTCAGAGTTCGTCGGTGTCGACGCACAGCAGCGGGTCCGCCGATCTGCCTGATGGCGAAACCGCCAGCATTCTAACAGACAAACCGCACAAACCCTTATCGAGGGTGGTGCAGGAAGCCGAGGGCGAAGACGCCCCCCATACGCCGCTCCATAGGCCCAAAACGGAGTGCAAGGAGGTGACCAGGCCGCATCCGAAGGCACTCCAAAGGGTGAGTAGATATCTGTCGTGATTTTTTTCGCCGACGTTTCGAGCTCTATTGCTCAGGACTCATTTTTTTGTTGTACGTACAGAACAGACATGGTATGGATGAAAAACAACGGATTGATAGGGACAAACTTCTATATTCACATCGGTAACATCTACATTTATCTCGACAATCTCTATCTGCTTCGAATTCAATAGCATCTAGTCGAGTTCCTTTATGTTTATGTCGCACTGTAAAAGTGGATTGCTTTTTCAGGTACGAACTCTAAGCGTGTTCTGGACGAAATATCCATAAATTGGCCAATCACAATGTGTGCTCCATTTAAACAAATAGTGTAATTTGCCAATTCAAAACTATTTTCGCCAGGCTCTATTATCCGTATCCGATAAAGAGAATCGGTTTGACACTCATGTGGCGTCATCTGTAACACATTGCTAATATTTCCGTGTACATGACAAATCAAGGCTTGACTGATGAAATTTCGAAAAAAAAATGTTGGTGATATGAGTTTGAAGTGAAAATGAGGGCCTGAACTTGAAAATAAACGTAAAGTATTTTTTTTTTATTTATACTTCCCTTTTATCAAACATCTCTTGAGTGCATATATTCCACATACCAAGTTTGTTATCTAGGTAAATAACAATTGCCTATTGCACCGAGCCGACCAGAAAAATTCTACCTCGACCGGGCATTGAACCAGCAGTGAAAAAGCAAAACTGAATCTTAGGACCGCGCCTTAAACCGCTTGGCCACACAAACAATTTCACTACTGTTTCTGCATTTTTTCCATATTTCTGCATCTTGATGACAACTGAGAAAATCCTGTTGCATTAATTTAACAAATATGGGCTATGAACGAACTGTATCAATTAAATATTTGGATATATTAGTCAATTCTCTTTTACAGATACTGTTCAAGCTTGCATTTTTTCAACAATATGATGTTAAATTGAATGAAGTAATTCCAATATTTCAAAAAACTCGTATTTCAAATTTGCCTTTGCTATCACATATTAATTTTCATGAGTTTTTCAAAATATTATTTTTTTCCTTCATATTTTAATCGAGATGGAAATCAAAAATATCTCTACATAATGCGTAGTTGAGATAATATTGAATATTAACCTACCACAATCTGAAAAATTAGAATTAATATTGGAATCTATACAAGTGTAGAAGGGCAGATTTTCAATCTACCCCGAAAAGTTTGCTGCGTCTATTGAAAAACAGTTCTTTCTGGATAGAACAAGTCCAATTAGTCAGCAACTTCTCTTATAACTCAAATTTTGCCTATCATAAAAATAAAAACTAATATATATATGAAAATACTTATCATTAACGTTTCGGAAACTGAATCCGCTTCCGTTCTCAAAACTCATACGCAAATTCCTGTTCAAATGCAAATATCTCTTGGAGGCAATCTTCGTAATTGACATTTGTCAAATATTTGATAAATATTTTTCAGTAGATTCCGAAATTAATTCTTATTTTTTCAGATTGTGGTAGGTTACAAACCCAGAAAACTACGGAAAAAATATTGAATATTACTATACTATTTTTTGTTGAATCATTTTACAATTTCCAAACATCGATTTGTATGATCAACGAACGTTAAACTTCAATGGCCGAACTAACTAATTCTGTGGTGTTATCCATCCGGGTTTGTTTGCCGTCGCCCACAGGTTCTTATTCCTGACGTTTCGCCTACAACTGTAGTATGAATTATTAAAGGCTGTGAGGTAACGGAAGCAATGTTCTCGTTCTCACAGCACTTACTACTTCGTTCACGTTTTGTTCCGATTTGTATGTCACAATTTTTTTTATCGCATCAGGTGGCAGCCGCTTCCAACAGTCTAGTCCACTTACCGGTATGCCCCCCGACCCCCACGCACCATTCTCGTAAAACGAGGACCTCGGAACTGAAGCCGCCCAATCTGAAATCGACGGATCCGCCTGATTTTCCGACTGGCGGCCGAGAAGTGTTGCCCGCCCCCGAAGCCAAGAAGACCAACAGGAGGCCGCTGCTCACACGAGATTGGTGCGGCACCAGTACTCAAATGGACGACACGGAAAACCTGATGGTACGACTGATCGCCATGTCGGAGCTGTCGAGTTTGGATAAAGACATGGCCAGGTAGGATTGGTTTCAAACAAGCATATCATAATATTGTTGCTTCATAGTATGTTCGTCTCTAAGAACTCCAAGCATTGTTTATACAAATATAGGTAGTCCAGTATATGCAAATATCATTCGAAGTGATGGATACTACAGGTAGATGACACTAGTGATTTCGTTTCCAAGTCATGTCTTTTCTTTCGTTTTTTTTACGGGCGTCGTAGCCTGAATCACAAATCCTTTTGATTACTTATACATAATTCCAAAAGATGGCAATCAATTCAGAAATGGAAGTGGAATTTTTTGTCAATGACGTTCATGTTTTGAAGATTATTTTAATGCCCCACCTTTTATTTTCTTCATAAACTTCTATCATCAACTCTATTTTGAAGCTTTATTATCTTTCTTCCAACATCTTAGTCAAACATCTTTTCCCTTTAGAGTATGAAACTTTGTTGTGCATTGTCAAGTAAACGGAAATATCGACATTATAGTGAAGATGGCGTAACAAAAACGCTTCAAATCCTTTTTACAGAGGCATTGACCAACGTTCATATATAGGACAGTTACGAAATGTCACGAGTTTATGGACGAAGGGGTACCTGAGCCCAAATAGCACAAGTACGTCCAGTGGACGTACTGCATATGTACGGTGAGGATGCATTGTACGTATTTAGGACGTACTTTTGTCTCCGACAGACGTACATAAGACCTCCCTGCAACTTACCGTTTCCGCATAGTCGGTAATCCCAGGTACTTACTTTTCTAGTCCACACAGGACCTGAAATGTACAGAAAGGGGAACTGTTTGGGACATTCCGAAAACGTACATTTTCCATTCTGTATGCGCTATCCCAAGTAGAACAAACATATTTGACCAATATTGGTTCAATATTACGGGAATATTAACCTTATATTGTAGATGATATCAATAGTGGCCACAAAAAAATGTGAACATTCGGCGATATTAGATCAATATTCGAAAACAACGTAATGATATATCATTTGATATCACTTAATGAATCTAAGTTTTCATATTCGGGATTATTCATTTCTTTTTTACCAAATAGTCAAGTTGGAAATTTTACTCATTCAAGTGTACTAACCATCTAACCGAATACTTACTTGGAAAAAGACCTGGCTGCTGCGGGGCTTGAACTCTCGACCTTTTCTATGGAGATATTATTGTCGACCACTGTTACGCTCTACGGCACGGAGATACTTGTTTTTAAGAAGGAGTTGGGTGCTATAGATGTGATGACTTCAAGTTAGTTTTGTTCGAGATAATATTAAAATTTTAGAAAGTTCAGTAACAATGAAAATATATTCGAAAAAACACTAAAGGATCACTGTCTCATGTGATGGCGGTTTTGGAATATCAAACTTGCTGTGCAAAAAATTCTGTATGTAATTTTCTGGTATTTAAATTCACCACATGTCGATGTTTCAATTTTTCCAAATTTTTTTAGAAATAATTCATTATGAATATTGCATTACCAATATTGATATATGTTTGAATACACTAAGTGATCACTCTCAAAATCCCAATACCCCTTGAACCGAAAGGGACCCAATACGTATGTACTCGGGAGGTCCAAACAGTATGTACATACTAACAGAAATGTAGAAAATGAAAGGAACCCAATCCGTACGTACTTGGGAGGTCCAAACAGTATGTACAAAAAAGTACGTCAACGAGACGTCCAGATAGTATGTACATACGATTTCCAAAAATGTACGTCATTACTATGTCCCGCAAACGTTTCGAAAGATACGTATCTGAAAGGGACTCAATATGTACGCACCTGGAAGGTCCAAATAGTACGAACATAGTTCTTCCAAACATGTACGTAAATGATACGTCTGAGCAGTACGTACATGGGATTCACAAAAAAACACGTCATTGGTATGTCCCTAATTCATTCCGAAAAGTACGTACCTGAAGAGGAGTTAATGTAAACGTATCAGGGACACTCAATAAAGTACGTACATAGTACTTCCAAGCATGTACGTTTTTATTACATTCCGATTGGAACGGAACCAACTATGTACCTACATGGGTCGTCTAACCAGTACATACATGGTACATCCGGTAATGTACGTTCTTCGAATGTCTCCTATACGTCCCGGGACGTATCGACGTAACTGGGACATAAATGGTTCGTCTTCAGGACGTCGTGTGCTATTTGGGAGGCTAGGGACAGAGTTCGGAGAAATCGAGGTTGGCAATTCTGGGGTAAATTGGGTCAATCAAAAATCTCTATAGGTGGCATAACCCCATAGAACCAAAGATAAATAGAAAAAGTGCAAAGGAATTGTCTTTGTGGTGAAAGTAAAAGATTTGTTGCGTTGTCACAGCCCACAGCATACCTGCGTTGCGTTGTGTATTCTGTCTTGTCTTTGTGGAGTTTGGGGAATCTTTTTTCAAGTATGTTAAGTTGTTTGTTCAATTTTCATTAGTGTAAGGAGTTTCTTAGAGTAATAATTTTACTAACTTTGAAGTGTTTCTAATAGGATAAGTTCTTGGTGTTTTTTCTTGGGTTCTTGTTCGTTTTAGTTGTGTTGTATAAAAAACTTTTTGATCATTTATTATGCCGGGAAACAAGTGCTGTATAGCGGGCTTTTTGAACACTTGGGGAACGCTATTAGGCTCCAGTAGAGCCTTACTTTTCAAAACAAATGATTGTTTGTGCAGTGTCATCATATATTGAATATATCACAAACTGACAACTAACACATGATTTATGCAGCAGTTTTGAGTAATGAGAAGTTGAACCTTCACTTTTCAATCGGAACGCTTAAGCACTAGTCGTAATAAAGTTGGGTAATTTCCATCTCTTATTACTCAAAACTGCTGCATAATCCAATGTTACTTTTAAATAATTACATCAGTTTATTCTCTAGTAATGCTTTTTTCAAACACACTACAAGATTTCATTCACAAATAATCGTGGTACTCATTTTGTATGAAAAGTCATTTTGTTCATAAGTTCATTTGGATTCCTATATAAATTGAACACTATACATTAAAAAACGTAGATAACGCTCAAAGTATAATACAAAGCTCAAACATTTTCTTGGCCTCGGAAAAAGATCCTTGAACTACTCGCAAACCCAAATACTTTCCATTTCATATACGAGTAATTATCATACTCTGGCAAACTACTTCTTGCTGCATGAGGAACAGTCCCAGTTTTATTTTTAAACAGAGGTATTCATTTCGGATTATCACCAAGCACATATTCATCAAATTTTCATTTGCAAGTTTCACATATATTGAGATCGAGTTGAATTATCTGTCAAACACAAATACGAAGAGTATATCCACACTTTTTCTCAACTGACATTTAGTATTGAACACCATGGCTATCTGTTGTTACCTACCAATCAGATACCAGAAACTGAAATCCACTTGCTATTAGTATATAGTGGAATTTCACCTTAACCCCATTGACGCCCGGTGATATGGAGGGATCGTTATGATGACATTTCGTAACCTTCCTCCTATATACCAACGTTGGCATTGACTAACTATATCTCTATAAACAATACTCCAAGCGTCACTTGCGGTTTTGATGGGTACTGACATTGCCTTGTTCAGTTTTTGACCAATAGATAGCATGACAGCACCTGTTACTTCTGGCTTCATCATTGCTGATAATAATATTACGAAATAAAATACACATGTGTTTTCTGAGATCTGTTTATTAAATAGCAAATAAATAACAACAGAAGAAGGGGAGATTGGTATTGTTGATGAATATTTTGATTAAAAATTCATTGGCAGATGTTGCACGCATGCATCAATTACTGATTGTAGTCTTAGACTCTTTCAATGTTTTTTCTGCGATTGTTTCATTTTCTATTCGCTATTACATCTTTTCCACAACTTTTATAACAATGATTCTAATCTTTGAGTATAAGCCCATTTCCCGTCATTCTGAAGTTTGATACCGATCCAACGAACGGTTTTGTTGCAGGGGGAGACAGGACACTAACGGAGAAGCTAGCGGTGGGGTACCTCTACCGCTTCAGAGGTTGAGTACCACAAGATTACCATCTATACCAGAAAGAGGTCATAGAGCCCTGTTACTTCCGGATTCTGCTGGAGAAGAAGAACCTCTCCCGCCATGTAAGTATCTCACATACTCCAACCATGTGGGTATTTACTTGAAAATAACTATTGGCCTCAGTACAGTTCCTTGAGGTACTCGAATATTTTCTCATTCTACTATTTTCTTCTGTTTGCAGCTTGGGAAGCGAGGATGGACAGCCACGGAAGAGTCTTTTACATCGACCATGCGACTCGTACGACATCGTGGACGAGGCCTGGCGGTAACACAAGTGCCAGCATAGGCGGCGTTGGGGCCGAACAGCACAGGAGACAGCTCGACAGGAGGTATCAGAGCATCAGGAGGACTATAAGTTCGCATAGGGTGGACGTCGTTGACTGTCCTTCGGCCCCGCCCGGGTGTAAGCTGTTGACGAGGCCGGACTTTTTTACCATCCTGCATATGAATCAAGTAAGGGAACTTATGAGCGTACCAATGCAGGCTGTAATCTATATTGTGTTACTTATGGGCATCAACAAAATTTCGAATTACTTTTTTGTGGTGCTTCGGACCTGAGTTATAGCTGATTTTTGTCTATTTCATACAAATTTGAAATGTTTTTGGTCCTTCGAACCTGATAATATGTTATTACAAATGTTCATTCTTTTTCATATGAAATTGAGGTTGACTGTTTTCTTCAACTTTGACATTGCATCTTCAAAAACTGGCACAACCTTTATTGCGTACTTGTTGGAAATTTGTAATGAGGAGGTTATTTGTATTTTGAGGAGTATCTGATGAATTTTAATGAAGAAAAAGCTGTTTTATTGTTCAAAACTGTACTGGGGCACTCACGATATGTTCAGGGCGGATCCAGAATTTTGTTAAAGGAAACTTTTCCTGGATTCCGTTAAGTGGGAAACTTTTGTGTGATTTCACCCATCAGGTGACCTACCTGGCCATTAAACTATGCGATTTATCTAATAGTGAGTACAATGGTTGGACAGAATATTCAGAATTTCTGCAAGGAAGATTCGAGTGGAATAGTCTAGTAGGGCAAATATCCGAATTCCCCCACCCTGTTTCGCCCCTGGGTATGTTGACAAAAAGAAATTATGTGCAAAGCCTAATTTCCAATGATTACAATTATGTTCTCTGTATTATATTTCCTGGTGATAGGTATATCAGATTTCACAACATCAATATTTCTTGTTTCATGTCGAAATATATCTGTTATAATAATATGTTTTCCTCTTTCTTTCTCATTTTTTTTTGTCTTTCTCTGCCTCGTTTTATATTAGTTCCTATTGTGTAATCAAATATTTAAACTGAATTTAATTTTAAATTAATTTTTTTTTGTTTTAATATGTTTTGTCTTAACTATGTAATTACGAAATGGGCCTATGCCCGTAAATTAATAAATGATAATATATTTATATTATATTCCTTCAGACTGAGTGGATTTTCTATTTTTTTACTAATCTCATTGAAAATCTATATTTTCCGTCTTGAAGAATAATATCAAATATGTTCAACAAATTAGTTTGACGGCTAGAAACACAACTCTTCTCCATATATAAGTACTATAAAAAAATTCATACCTTTTTTTTTCAGGAAGCTCTTGCTTTGTACAACAGAAATGCTACACTGAAACACATGATAGTGAGAATACGCAGGGACGCGAATATGTTTGAAAAATATCAACATAACAAGGAGTTAGTCGCTCTAGTCAATTTATTCGCAGATACCACCCAAGATCTTCCCAGCGGATGGGACACTAAGAAAGACAGAAATGCAAAGGTAAGCATTTTTTTCTAAGAGTTGAATTTTGAATATTTTATAAATCAAACCAATATTCGCTTAGCATTATTAAACCTCAGCTACCTTTGTATATCCCTAATTAACACAATACATTTTTGTTCCATAATTCCTACTAACTAATACTGATGCTTGGATGTAAAGCAATTCTTCATTGATCACACTAACAAGAAAACCACTTATATGGATCCCAGGTTACCTCTTGAAACATGTCCAAGAAGGGTGTCTGAAGATGGTCAAGTAAGTATTGAGGTTGCATTCTTATTTCGCACTCTTGAACTTTGCTCTCTTTTTTTGCAACTTTGATGAATTTCGATTTCCTGGACTTCAGTCCGGCTCGAAGGACCAAACTCTTGGACGTATGTTTTCTTGTTTCAGGCTCCCATGCCTCCACCTCGCCCTACGACAACAGTAACTAATTCCAGCAGTGTTCCCGACGTTCCGGTCGCCTACAATGATAAAGTCGTGGCTTTTCTCAGGCAGCCAAACATTTTCGATATCTTGAAGGAGAGACATCCTCCCGTTGGTAATTCGTCATCTCTCAGAGAGAAGGTTAATGCGGTGAGAGTTGATGGTACTAGCGCTCTGGACAGGTTGAGCCATGATGTCCATCTCACCATCTTGCTGAGGTGAGTGAAGCTTTTACGATTCTGTGGCGATCGATTGCTTATTTCTATAGTCTATTCCCAAATTGTGGATAGTGACTCATATGTTGTACGGTTTATAATTGATATGAAGCTGGTCAAGAAATAGAACATGAATCAGCTAGGTACTTAGGTTTCGAATCAAATCACTTTGCTACTTTCTTACAACCTCTCCTCTCTTTCAAATGCCCTAAAATCTATCTACAATTTAGGAACTAGACTATACAATGACTTGAAATATCGCGCACCATGTCATGTCATGTATTGTTATGAACCAATAAGTTAGCAAGAAATTGACTGAAAGAGGATAAAGCAGTAAGGAGTTCAAAAATAATCTCCATTATAAAAAAAATCAAATAAACTCCTTGACAGTCTGGAACAAAAACTGTTGAGTGTGGTTACATTTCTTGATTATTTAGGTTCTGACATTATGCCATAAATTATTCGTTTTTAGTTGAATGAGCTTCTGAGGAACACATTTAATTTTTTGTTTGTCTTCCCATCCATCTGAGATTGAAAGAAATGCAGTTTGCATTAGACTTTTCAATTCTTTGATTCAACAATACAAATATCCTCAAACGTCAACTTGAGAAAAGTTGACAGTTGACCGTCAATGTAACCAAGCGAAAATTGTGATGTAGTCGGAGTTCCATTATACTTCATATACTATCAGTATTTATATACTTTGTTCAACCATCCTTTGCCGTTACGTCATACGTTGTCTAACTTTATCTCTCATTCATGAAATGGATGAGACGGAATTATGACGTCATTAACGTATGTCTAATGTCGATGTGAATTTTATTTGTCATTTTTGACAATTCAGTTGTCATATTTTGATTTGTTCAGTATTTTTGGCCATTTGCGCCTTTTTCAGTTAATTTTTCATTGTCAAAATGCTTTTCCGGTATAATGAGAAAAAGCAAAGCTTAATTTTGAAGTTGATTGACTACTTTTCAAGAGAAAGAGATGCTGGAGTGCCGCTTTTACCGTTAAATGCAGTCTACAACGTATGTATCTACCTATGTTATGCAAAATGTAATTTTTTATTGATTTGATTTTATTGAATTCTATAGCCCGTTGCTGATGCTCTAGAAACATCTATTGGAACTGTTCAAAAACTAGCTATTAGTGGAATGGAAACAGATAAAGACTACAAAATCAAAGCTCATGTCGGACATGTTTCTGCTCGAGGATCATCGATTTATATCATACATCAACATGCAATAAGAACACGAGTGTATGCGATATATTCTGCAGGTAGGAAGTAGGAAGGTACATACCAATAATAATTTTGAGGTTGAGTGTGAAATAACATTCAATATAAGACAAACGTAAATCAGCAGAATACGTCACCGATTATGACGTAACGGCAAAGGATCGTTGAACAGAGTATACAAATGTTGGATTCACGGTGGGAAATATTTTCTACACAATGATGATAAAACAGGTCCCTTACAGTGTTCCTTTGTTTTATCTCTTGTTTATCATCATTGTTCAGTTACTAGGTCTGAATTAAATTGTATGTCAATGATTTTTGATTCCAGCAAAAGTATAGGTTTTGTTTTTTGGGTAAATTTGCTCTTGTATCTCTTATCACCGTTTGATATTGGGATTTCAAATCAGGATCGCAGCTCCAAATTCAAGAAAACTCCAACTAATCTGCACCATTTCGACAACTATTGCTAATTGAGGTTAGGACCTTGACGTTGCTTGAAAATTCCAAACTGTGAAATTTTGTGAGCGACTAAGTATTACATTTTTTTCACTTTTTGTTTGAACGTTAACCATAATTTGTGCTTGATAAACATTGATAGTAATTTTAATCATTTTTCAAAATTTCAATTTAATATCGCAGCTTTATTTTGACCAAGACATCAAGTAATAAGCACCATTATGACATTGTTTGAAATTTTTCTCCAGAGGGCATATCGTGTAACTTGAAATTCCAATACATGTTCTCTTGCTTTTTTTGACAGTTTTAGATTACTGTCTTCAATTTCTTATTTTTTTTTCTTGAGAAAAGTGTCAAGTGGTTGTATTTCCTTTTAAGCGCAGAAAAAGTGTATAGGAAACCGCCAGATTTCTTTCAACAATACAAATAAACTTAAATTTCTTCTCGAGAAAAGTCAACCAATCTATATAAAGAATCAAAAAAATGTGATATAGTCAAATTCATGTCATTTTTTATAATTTTTTTTTCACAAATATAATCAATGCCCAGTTATTTCGCCCTGATAACATGATGTGTAATCAGGTATTTTATTTCATCCCACACAAAAACCAAGAGCTCCTGTATTTCTCATTGCTGGTCGATTTGAGTACGATGGGTTGCATACTCTTCGGTAAGGTGTATCCTGGATAAGATTAATTTCGTAAACGCAGGAAACCACACGTTTAACGCGACATTGTATAGAGGATTGCCTACAGTAGGCAGCGACAAGAATACAGTGATGAAAACTGTGATGTTATAAACTCGGTATCTACAGTTTAGAGTGAAACTTGCACAGAAAATCAACGCCCTCTCCTTTTATATAGATTACCACTATGTGTATTGCAAATTTGATTCAACCCCGCTCTCGATATTTGAAAGAAGTCTTGATAGCGAGCTGGTTTGTTCATTGTTTGGCAAACATACAGCTGTGGTTCCAATGGATGTGGATATCCTGTATGTTGATTTTGTTAACGTTATTGCCATTAGCCGTTGAGAGATAATAATTACACCTGCAAAGTTGTTGGAAATTAATTATCATCATATTTATTGCGTCAATTTTTGCAGGTGTTATTTTACTATGTCGGTTAACGAATTCATTATCGGTGAAAATGATGTTGGGCAAAGCTGTTTGCATATCGCAGAAATTATCAAAATTCGTTTGAATTTTCAAAATTTCGTTATTTCGTCAATTTTTCCATTTTTAAATTTCTGAATTACCTAAATATTCGTGGATACAGTGTTTGAAACTTTCAATAAATTTATGTCTGATTTTTGAATATTGCAAATGAATTGCATGTTTATCTCAAATATTGATATATCATGGACAATTGTATCTGAACTAACTCAACAGTAACAATAAACTATTCAGTACTTTAGAGCTTTTTAGCTTTCATATTACATTCATCTCTCATGATGGATAGAGTTTTATAACATTACTTTCTGTAATTGGTAAGGCTTACCATCTTGGGTACTGTTCATTCTTGAGGAATTGAGAACGAAAATCTACCAGATAGCTCGTACAAAGATTCCAGAAAAAAGGCAATTGTTCATGACAATGGTGAAACCTCATTGTTTTTCCTGTTCTAAGTATATGAAAAATCATCAATCGTTTACTGTTTTGAATGGAACAAAATTCGTGGGATACCAGATACCGTATCATTTGACAATCTTAAGTATATTCTTGTGAACTAACTCAGTCAGATGAAAAATCAAGCAATTCATGAACTAAGCTCCTATATATTTTGATGGTTTGTGGGAATGATATTATTTTATTAAATGATATCAATGAATTTTGTATCAACGTCATTATATTTCATTGATTCATTTCATAAACTTTCTTATGAACTTATTTTCGCATTAATGGAATTGCTTTTTCAAAACCCACAATAATTTCAAGTGGACATTATTAATCTCAAAATCGATTTCTCAAATAATATACAGTTGCTTTTAGGATTTTATCATATTAGGGTTTACGTAACCGCGACATGTGTTTCGATATACAATAGCTTTCTCAAACAGGAACATTAAACTAATAACAATTTAGTTCAGTGTGCCTGCTCGAGGAAGCTATCGTATAGCGAAACACGTGTCGCGGTTTAGTAAACCCTAATATCTGAAGATCTTACAAGAAACTGTATATTATTTGTTTAATATGGATGTTCATCAAGTATCATCGGCCACTTTCATTCACAAATGAATTTCTACCTTTTTTCCTTTGATAATATGGTTTCAAAGGATGAATTCCTTCATTCTAGCCTCATTTCACCAATAATTCATAATATCTTATCGTAACTATTCGAGTATCAAATTCCATTCATGTTTTCTAAGCACAGTTAAATATCCATCTAGTCGTTGATAGCTGATCTGTGACAGTCTAACAGATTTCCATATTACTTTAGGTACATTGATCTTCCTGTTGGTTCTGTCATAGCCAATATTATTGATCGCCGATCCCCTAGCATGGTGAGTTTTTCTTGGATTTCCAATTGCTGAATAGCAAATTGCGCTTCCGAAAAATCAGTAAGATGCCCCAGACGGTACAGCACTCAAGAAAATTGTAGGTGTTTCAAAGGGTAATTGTAAATGAATAAATTAATCATTTATCTGTATATCGAATCAATTCTTTTTGAAGTGTACAAGAAGACCACCTGGAAAAGAAACCGTGAATTTGTAATGAAATCGTCTCTCTCTAGTCTTTTCTCATTTATTTGGAAAATAATTTTACTGTCGCATGGCCTACCGCTCCAAATCTGAATATGCAGTTATCATTCTTTTTAATAGTTCACCACACCTGGGGTACTGGTGGTACGATATACGGTGCCGGTTTCGCGTTGTTTTTATTTATACTCGATTACCAACTCGGAACGGTACAGAAATAGATCGACGATTTCCTCTGTGAGCGGTCCATTTTTTTAAATCGCGTTACAATGAATGCAATGATTTATACGCTCGGGCACACGTTATCCGTTGCGCATACAACAATAAATAATCTCGGTAGTTGGTTATTATAAATTTAATCATTTGCAGTAATTGGTACGGATTCGATGTATCAGGGAAAGTGAAATTCGAACGCGCATATTTACTTTTTTATAATCGAGATTTCTTATCTTTGCTATGAATTATATTGCAGTGTGTCAGACCTGGATGCGAATGAAATGTATGAGTTGATCTGGAAACGAGTAACGAATTCGATAACTTTTTTTTTCTGAAATTGGAATATATTTATCCAAAAAATTCAAAACCAAATGGATAGATAAAGTTTTTGAATCTTCCAATTTGTTATTTTTGAAACCAACATCTGAAGAAGATATTCGTGAGATAATATTGTTTCTTGAATTGAATTCAGCTCCAGGCGCAGACCAGATAATTGCAAAAAACTGGAAAGACACCGTTGATATCATGAGTTTTCCGATATCAGTTATAATAAAGGAATGCATCGAAGATGACATTTTCCCTGATTATCTTGAAAGAACGATTCTGAAACCTATATATAAGGGAGGTGAAATAAATGTATCGAATTACAGCTCAATAGCCCCAATATGTTTGCCAAAATATTTGAAAAAGTACTCAAAGTCAGCTAATGAATTTCATTAATGAGACATTCAAATGTGATAAATAACAATATGCTTCTCAACAAAATTAAAACACACAATCTGCAGTCACAGACCTGATAAACAATATTTATAGGAGTCCAGGTGAAAGTAACTATGTAGTAACAATATTCTTAGATCTAAAAAGTCATCTATCAACGATGAGAGATTTTAAGGTTCAGTTTCCCTATTAGATTTTTACTTAATATATTCCTAGTGTCTGGAATATTTCCGGAAATTTTTTCGACTTGCGAATTTTCTGAAGGAATTCGGGAAGGAAATGTCATGCCCGAATTACATGAAAATAGAATTAACAACCTTATGCACCAAACTCAACTGAGGTGCATAAACAATTTAACATTTCTTCCCCTTTTTTGAAATACGATTCCATTTTTTCATAACAAGAGTTCAACCGTTAATGAATTCCTTTTACACCCTGTATCTCGAACGAAATTTTTCAAGGCTCATCCCTTCTTCAGAGTTGTATCCTTCTACATTTTTGTTTCCTCAATTTATTTCAGTTGAAGAATATTTTGGGATTTTCGTGTATCGACAAAATTTTCATTTCAACAAATGAATTCCACGAATCACTAACCGATGTATTTGTGAACTCGAGGGAAAATAATTTTTATATTGGTGACATGGAAATTACCACCACGTGTCACTCGTTCCATCCGCAAATAGTTTTTTAAAAGGGTGGAGATGCAAATTGTCGCCATTTAACATGCCATCAATGCATTGGCGGCGCTGAGCCTCCTTTAAGGGGTTTATTACCAACATCAAGCAGATTGGCAAATATATAGTTCTTAAAAACAGTTAGCAAGTATCCAAATGGAACACACAAAAAACCAATGGACACTTCGATATATCCTTGATAGACACTGGCCTGAAGAAGTCAGGAAATGAAACAAAACATGTTGAGAAAAGAGATGCATATTGAAGAAAGGTTCGACAAAACTATTTCAATTTTTTTCATATCCAGAAGGCAGAACCTTGTGCGGGCAAGAGTCGGCTAGATGACTTACGTGACGAAGCGCAATGAGTGGAAAGAATGAGGATATCAGAGAAAAAATCAAATACAAGGAGAAAAATTGAAATTGAAAATTATAGTTCAAGAAAAATGTATAAAATGAAAACAGTTTCGAAACGAATTCTGAATCGTTAATATCAGCAATAGTCTCCAAGGGATAACAGTTACATTGGCACATCCAGGGGGTTGTCAAGCCAACGAATAATAATATTGCTTGTAAGTATTATTGCTTGATACATGGGTTATTATCGAATAAAAAAAATTCTCTTGTATGTGGAACGATTTTTGAAGATTTTTTAACTGTTGAATTCAGGATTCGGAAACTGTCGGGTTAAAGTGAATTTATACATTTAGAAAGTATTTCGAAGTATAGTTTTCAGATTCGTTTCATGATGAACTAGATGAGTATACAACACAGAGTATAATTTTGAAAATATCCATTTCATCTGTGAAAATGATTAAATGATCTGAAATTAACTCTGTGGTAGGAGATCATAAAAAATGGGAGATAAACCTTCGTATGTTTTTTATATTCATATTAGTAATTAACTTCAGAGATTATAGTTTTTCTTTGACAATGTCCGTCTAGAACCAAATTGTAGCAATGTTAGTTACAAATAGTAGTGGTTTGAAAACAAGAAAGTGTATTCCTCATTTATCATGATGGTCTCCTATCTCATAGTAACGAATACATCTATAAACTTGTTGTTTGAATGGCAGAAAATTTATTATCCTCCTTCTGTATCGATTGATCGTGGTTGAAAATATATTCTGCATTTTTCTGACCCAATGTTGTATGAGTATATAATCAAACAATGATTAAAGATATGTCTATTCCCAGTCAAGGCGTGGAAATGGTCTTTTAAGGCTATCAGTCTCCTTTCCTAGAAACAGCTATATCTGAACAGTTATGATTCAGGACGATTGTTTTTGAATTCGTTATAAATATCAGTGGTATAAAAGCAGGAATTTTTATTTCTCTTTTTTCGTTAATTTCGACTCATCGAACAATTTTCACGCGTTAAGTGAGAATAGATATTTTTTAAATTATTTTTAGTGTTATATACACATTCAGTTCGTCGTGAAACGAGGCCAAAATTTCACTCTGGAATACTTGCTTTTCAATTTATGTATGTGTATATCCTTTAACCAAATGCATCATCTACCACTGTCTCTTCTTCCGACTCGCCTATGTCTCGTCCAATTATTCGTCAAACGACGCGAAACATTTGCCGCAGTCGCAACGTTCAAAGATACAAACGTTATTCTACCGTAATCGAAGCCCCTCAAATCAACGGAATTAACCGCCACTTCACGCGCTAATTCGCACGACTGTATACAAGCGAAAGAGAAAAAAAAAGAATTAGTTTTGCGCGGCATGGGTGCGGAGTGCACTTGGAAACTTTGATTGGAAATATTTGTTTTGATTGCAAAATGTACCCGGTGTGCTGACGAAGTCTTTAGTTAAGATTCGAGAAATCGTAACAATATCAATAACTTGTAGTACTTGCTCATTTCATTTTTCATACATCATACATCTTGATTGTACACCAAAAAGCGTCTCAGGAAGGTAGAAAAGAAAAACGAAATTGATGTAATTGAAACCTAAATCGATTAGTACTCTGCCTTTGTCCCAATTATCTGACCTCTGGATTCCTTCATCTCATTGATATTCGGAAATCTGGATCATATCATCAAAAAACTGGCCCCCAAGTTCTGAATAACAAAGCAATTCGTAGTTCACAGGGAGACTTGTGAATCTATCCTCAAACGCCACTTCTTGTGCAGGTTCGAATCCAAAAAACCTGTTACATTGTATAGGAAAACATGTGTCACTGTTTCGCAACCCAAAAAACCTGTTACATTGTATAGGAAAACATGTGTCACTGTTTCGCAACCCTTCGACTAAAAGACAAAGCCCTGAGCCAGCCCCCGCTCCTGTGACTGACCGTAATACTTTAAAGAATCCGCCCCCCCTCCCCCTAAATAAGTCACGTAGAATGTGTACGTTCCCTAAAATCTCATTTCAGGGGATGTACTTGTGATGTTCAAAGAAAAAAAGTCTAATTGAACCTATCCCTAAAATATTCACACAAAGCTTTGTAACACCATGTATGTCATCCACAGGTGATGGAATCGTACACAAGAAATGGAAGAAAGGGTTATTTGCATAAAAAAATGTGAGGTGACTGATATAATATTGGATTATATACCTAGTAGGAAAAGCCTTACATTGGCGAGGCTTGTCCGGCTTTTCCCGCTATACAAACTATATTTCCAAAATTCTTTTACTTTACCTTTTGCTTTAGCTGACCATAGTATTCTGCGTTTATTATTTTTAACAATGAATAAATACCCCCTATCTAAAAATCTTCTCAGATAAAGTTCGATTTGTTCAAACTCAAACTTGGTAATTTTTGAGATGACAATGTAAAATTTTGGGGTCTTGTGTTATTGCTCTCAAAACAAATACAATTTTCATAAAAATGGTTTTCTCTCAGTCATATCTCACACAAACAAAATGACTTGAATATATCATTAGCAGATCAGTTATTTGTCTGTTTGAGTCATAACCAAAATATTTGTGAGGGCAATGTACTAGACAACTAAATTAATCATTTGGGATTAATTTGGATTAACTACTGAAAAGAAAGCGAAATACCTATTATGCACAATGCTAGATCGATTTTTATCCAAAACCCTGTATGTTCGACCGGTAGCCCTGATATCGAAATGAACAATACTAATTGGATCACGTATAATTTCAACACAACTTTTTCTGACTTTTTTTTTTAACTTAATATGAACCATTATAATATACATTAGCTTCGTGATTCAAATTCATTTCAACTTAATGAAAATGTACAATAATTTCATCGGCCTTGTTACCTACCTACTTTTAGGATTATAATTAGTATAATGTAGATTATATGTACTGTGACTCATTGAAATTGTTTCACGTACATGTTTTCAATACTTGAATGAAACCTCTTACATTTACTGGTGTGTCACGGGTTTTGTGATAGAATTACAATGGATCTTGAAAAAAAATCGGTAAGTTAGCACTCTTCTGAAAAAATATGATATCTCTTGAATGTGTTCAGACATTTCAGCTAATATGTTACATCAATCGATTATTCAGTGATGAAACTTTTCCTAGAGATCAATTGCCCTAATACCAAACTGATATTTTTGAACTCGACGCGCGTTTCGTTAACAAGGTTAGCATCTTCAGGAGAAATAAATTGATACGTATCAATAATATAGTTCAGAAGGAGACAAGTTTCACCGAAATGTTAGCAATATTGTGGATACCGTGTAAATGTTTTTTAGACAATTTTCAGGACATAAGTTCCTATTATCATTAATTTCAATTATTTCGTTGGGATCATCACAGATATTTTTGCCATCGGGTATACACACGCAGGCGTCCAAGAATTGAAATGAAGTCATTTTTTCTCGAGGCTGTTGTTATTAATTTGGTGGCATGAATGAACCACTATGGAAATAAAATTAGCAAATATTTATAATAATTATCGGAAATCTATTGTTATTTATTATGTATTTACTTTCGTTACATAAGATGAATTTCACGTTGACTTGAAAATTGACAATATTTTCCCAAGTTGTTTACTTTGATTTTAAATATGAATAGATATATTTGAAGGAATCAATGGCTTCTTTTATTACTATTGAAAAAATTCCATGGGGTTTTCATGGCATTTGATCACAAGATTATTTTCATTCATACCCCTCGAAAAAATTGAGCAGATTGTTGAAAACTGGACCATAAAATAATTCATATATTGTCATCCATAAATTTCTGTTCTTGATACTAATTAAGTTCAGAATTAATTATTCAGACAACAATGGTAATTTTTCCGACTGTACCGGATATATCACTTTACTCCAGAATAGGAAATGTTTTTTGTTGGTTTGATGTCTATGATATTCTCAATGCTTCTATATTCACTATAAAAAATGTCTGAAATATTGAATGACAAAGCAGACCCAGTTCCAGTCAGGGTTATTGCTTCACTAGCTTATGTAACAATAATTTAATTGTTAATGTTCACATGGTTATGAATTTTCAATCAATAACGGCATAACAATTCCTCAGGTGTTTCATGAATAATGAAAATGGAGTCATTTTTCCGGCAGTAAACTGTTGGGAAATCGCAGATTGGAATATATGTTTCGGAATTATCGCTCATTAACAGCAAATAAATATTGTTTTTTGTCGTATGAGTTCTCGTAAAACTGAAGTTCTCATTGCGATTGAAGGTTGTTGAATACCCCCTCGTTTGCACGTGATTCAGTATTTATTAATTTATAGCCTATTTAGTACCTATACCAATCCTCTCTGAAGGATAAGCTTGCTGAATTCAGATCGTGGGTGATAGATAGATAACCATAAGGGACTTGCAATGCAATTGGGATCCTTTCCAAGTTTTCCCAGTGCACCTCAGGGTAACCATTCAGGTCCACTGTTACTCATTTATATTGAGGATAACAGTGAATGTTTCAAAAGTACGTAAATGATCTCGTCATAATCGACAAGTTAAATGCAAACAAATCAATGAAATTCAACCAATTAAAAAGTGAGGTTATGATTCTCGACGTATGCAGAGATATTTTGGGAATAACATTTAAAAGTTTCAGTTTATGGATTATTTATTTTTTTATATCCAACTTTTTTATTCTGATTCATTTCATTTATTTTGTTTTATTCTTGTATTAATACGCATTGATTCGACACCAGATCATTTACTCGCATAACTGAGTTCAACATTGACAGATGATATTACAGATATAGTTGAGTTATGTGCAAAAAAATCGAGAAGTATTGATTTATATATCGAAATATATGACGATATAACATCTCCTTGATATTTTGTTACTATTCCAACAATTTATTTCGGATCTTATCATGATAATTAGTGTTGTTGATATGTTTCATCCCATTAGGAACCGCATTTTAGACATTGTGCTTATTGTGTGATAATCTAGTTTACACAATTATTGAACTTGTTCTGTATGTGTCATCGATGTTGAATAAATGAAACTTTAACAACGATTGCGAACCACAAAGTCAACAAGCTTTTAACTTTTTCCACTCTTCACCGAATGTAAATCACTCGCACTAAACTCGGGTTTCGCTTATCGAGTTTGCATCTCCAGTAGAATAATTTGATACAGAGCTTATAGATTTAGTGATATTTAGCGCTGACCATCAAGTTGGGGTACTGCACTCTTCCTGACAAGAAAATTAAGGAACCATTTGCAAAATTTATACTTATAAATTATAGGTAGTACCAAAGGCTGTAATATTTGTTAATGAAGACTATTCTATACATCAATTCTAGTTTGTAGTTTTGTCCAAATCAATTTTTTTTACTGAAACTTGCGTCGAGGACGAGGGTTTTCAAATTGTTGTTCGGATGATTGACCTTTGTTGAACGTTTCTCACTTTAACACCGGAATTTCTATCCTTACCAATTATATAATTTTTGTCTTAGTGTTAATTCAAGTTAAATGTCCTGGAATGTGACAATATTTTCCAATCCAATAAAACCAGCATGAATCCAACTAGTTTGCTTTCCCCAAAAATACGAACTGACTCTACAACTGACCTTCCAACGAACAAATGAAAAACAAACACCTTGGCGATTATGCGCTTAGTTTCCGTAATGAAGTGGGTTTTATTCATAGTTTTCGACTTTCCGAAGCGATTCTCATTTCCTCCGCCAAACATTACGTAAATGGTTCAAGGCGGACTATGCAAATTATAAACTTGTTATAATCCACTCGCACTGCATGGGAACAATACATTTTCATTGATCGCGGAAACTATATTTAGTGGCGATGACGTTTGGAACGGGTCATGCAACGTTTTCGACAATCCTACGCATTCTAGTTTTCGATAAACGAAAGATAAACTTGAATGCACTTTTATATAATTTGTCGTCCTGAGTGGAATTTTCGATGAAATAGATAAAAAAAATACATAAATCATTAAAAAAAATACACTTCTATTTTAACTCGTAGAAATAGTTCTTAACCCCGAATGATCGCATTTTCGACCTATTTTCACCTTCCCGCCCTTATCCTATTCTTTTATTCAAAACGCCAATCTGCTCATTAAAATTCTGGAAGTACCAAACGGACAGAGATGATATAAGTACACAATTTCTTCCTTGTAAACCTCTAACCACATTAATGACAACTGCATCACGACGGCTTTCATAAATAAAACGTTACCGGTTTATCAGCCACAGCGTCTTAAGTATATTTGACATCGCGCCAGTCTCTCTCGCTCAGTGCCAGTAATTTTTCAATGTCGAAAATCAGACGCGTTCATTCAAAATGTTTCAAACTCAACCTATATGAGGACGAATTACATTCCCAAAAAATGACAATTACGTAGGAGCTTTGTCTATTGGCAAAGTCTGATTTCAACACGAAGTTCTTCGAAATGTGTTAATTCTGGGTTATTGAAATTGGTGATGATATTTCTTTCAGCAAATCGCTAGGAAATTTTTTCCAGGCAAAATTTCTTGAAGAAAAAGTCAAGATTTCCTTACTGTGAGAAAATGATATTTCCTTAGTGTTGTTAGTGTTCTACATAAATGATTCAAAACGGTTTCCATGGTATCCAAAGTAATTTTACGACGAATTTCGAAGCCCATTCATCTGAAAATTTTATTCGCGATTTTTTCAAAATGTGATAGATATTAATCAATTTGCTGCAAAATAGTATGTTTACCTCGTAGAACAAGCGACATTTCTGGACTCTGTGTTGCTGAGTCTCGACTTAGCAATCTTTACAGTCGTACACGAGCTAGGTTTTCCTACCTGTTGAACAATATACTATCAATTGTTTCTTTTTCGTTTCTTACTAATCCTGTTCATCATGAAACGACACTGAAATTTTTCACTCCAAGGGACATGTTTCTCAATGTATGTCATGCCCTTAAGCTTCCAGAACTTGGTCAAGAATGTCATAGGTTCCTTCGTTTTACGTTCAATCAATTCATTTTATTGAAATCGAGTTACTCATTCACAAAATCGTCTACTTTCAAGTCTCCGAATACTTTAGTAGTTTATTAATTTAGGATTTTTTTAAATTTTTGATAGTGATTTCATTTTTTAATGTAAGAATTGTATAGTTGAGGAATTGCCTGATGTGTTTTTTCAGAGTTATTTCATTCTCTCTTTCTTATTTTACATGAGGATGGCCGTTTCCCGGCTCCTTCCCTTTCCCATTCTTTCCACCAATCAGTATTTAACTAGGTCAAATGGGCCATCTCATTCCTCTCATTGAGAAACGAGCAGCCCGGATGATCAGGCTCACCTAAAGATGTCTTATTGTGGTTAATCGTTGCAATAGAAAAACATTTTGTATGCAATACAATGACCCCGACGTATTATTGAATGGCTGCATGCGTGTCGTGGGCAGTGGCGGAGATTAGGAATTCAAGCAAGCAACGTGATTTCATATTTTGGTACCTCCATTTTTTTTTTGGTGGTTGAAGGGTACTCACTGGCACTAGGGAACGTGCATGATTTCTATGTCATAAATTCATCATTCACATGATCATGGCATAGAAAAAAATATAAATAGGCTAATAATCAAACTAGTTTCGAGAGTGAAATTCACAACATTGAATAATTTTTGAGAAGTTCAAACGCGAGCATTTTTTACCGCGCGCTTTAGATGATCTCAAGTGACGTTTCCCATGGATTTTCAGCTAATTCATTCTGAGATTTTCAGTTCCAACTGCTATACAGATCATATAAGAAGCTGAAACAACTTCTTACTTGAGTATGGTATGGTATCGAAGTACACCAGATAAAGTGTGTATTTCAAGAGATGCGAGAGTATGTTATTAGGTTTTGGAATCCCCTATGAATGCTGAGCTCAGCCATTTATCACGTATACGCATTAATTCAAGCTGTGTTGAGTGGAAAATTAACTGATGTTTGTACAAGGTGTAATCGTGAACATTCTTGTGATCAGCTTTCTAAAAAACCACTCCAATCAATGTGGTCGAACGATAATATATTCCATTTTATTTGTATTCAATTTCATGTACCAAAATAATAGAATAGAATAATATACTTTTCTGAGTTGAAATGGCGTCTGAAACTCAAACACGAAACCTCTGTCATATTCTAAAGCCATTTTTTCCATATTGATCTACAGCTCATTCAGTCCAACTTGGCACGGAAATTGTCTCACATTCAGTTGCGCATTGAACTTCGTGTGAGTTTCAAATGACTGCTTCCCAAGCACTGCGCAATATGTCATCATTCCCGTGACAAAATTAAATGTATGAGCTTTCACATATCCTGTTTATTTAAATGGTATTTTGATTTCATACGTAAAGTGATATCACTTTTCACAGAGTAGGTCAGCATTGCCTTCAAATCAATTCGAAATGCTTATGATTGACTTCAGTCAATATTTTTGTTTACACTTCCATGATTCATTTCGGGATACTTCAACACTATTACTTCAACATCGATTTCCTACGTTGATCGTGGGAGTTCGTTTTTTCCGTACGCCACTGTTTTTTAACCGTCTCTGTCGTCATAAAACGCAACGCATTTGCATGAAATGCGCCTCCGTTTATTTTGAAATAGTAATTCTGATATATTCTCTGGAAACTTGGGAGAGACACCGTTTCATACTGAGCTCACGAACATCCGTTCTATTTTTTCGCATGTCCGTCACGAGCATTGCATGAAAATCCACGATAATTAGGGCGAACTTAGTTTAGATGAAGAGATGCGTTTATTTAAGTTGATAGACTTCACCGAAATTCGAGAAGTTAAAAAAAACTGGCAAATAATATAATGAAATAATATAATGACTGCCGAACAGATGAATTTCTGGATTCACTTGTTCATTATATACTCTGGTAGGAATTTCAATGATTTTTCCTTTCAACATTATGAACAGATTTATTATTTTTATTATTATGTATTTGTATACGCTATGATATATAATTTTCAATTTTGTTCAATCGAAGGGACTTTCAAATGATCCTTTTCAATATTAAACGTTGCCATATTTTTTTGCAACTGAATAATATCCCGTCTTTCGTGGTACTAACAAAATATTTCGAAAAATGTCAGAAAATAATCTGACACAAAAAATTATTCATTAAATTTGACTGATTTTCTTACACGAATCTGTAACTTCATGACACAGATCTTTCCTTTATAACAGGAGTGCTAGAAAGTAACAGAATATCAACTAACATGGCATTCGTGATCACCCTATTCTGATACATTAGTTGGTGATTAAATTAAAGATTTCTGGTGACAGTATGAAGTTTTGAAACTTTTTCCTGATTTAGAGGTTCCAAAAATCAAAATATTCTCTCAGAGCGATTATTGTCTACAACTTTGCTTCTGACTCATTTCCGATCTCGTTTCCAAATATTTCTTGTTTTCACTGCATTCAGCCTATTTTTGGCATCAGTTGTTTGTATAACAGTAAACTTGTTGATTATTCACTTGATTGCGTTTTTTGAAAGCCATTTCGAAGGTTCCAGTGCAGTCTCTTCCGAGGAAATCCATTTTTAAAATTTCTCGGATGCTTTTATTATTCGAAGGATATCCGGTGCATATTTGATCTCGTTCTAAAGTAACATCAAATTATCTTTTGACGACCCGTCAGTCATTTCATCACTGTGATTCATACGAAATAAAGGAATGCATCAAAATCAAGTTCAAAAATAATCTGTTGATATCACAAAAAGTTTCAACTGTCACACCAAAGCTTCACAAAATCCATTTCTAATGCTTGATCTCTAAAAAATTATGTGCATGAATGACCATAAATGGTCGGTGTGGCCAGGGTCTGAAGTGCCGTTTTCTTCAATTTGGCTATTTCGCTTCGGCACCCAAAATGATTAGCCGACCCTTGCCCGCACAAGGCTCTGCCTCCTGGGCGCACTCGTGAAAGGGATCAGCCAAGGGATAAATATTAAAAAAATGACATACATACATGAAGACCTGCTTGCTTGTTTCAAATGGTTTCTGTGAGACTGCTAATGATGTGTAAATGAATTGGCATTGGATTTTTTTTCTACAGTGTCAACCAAACTTTTAGTAATACCATCATCATCATAGTTGATCATTCCTAATTAATTTTTTCGTCTGGAGCTTTTCAGGTTCAATTATATGATATTTAGTTTGACGTCAATGAATCAGTATACAAACTTGTAGCTGAGATTTTGTTTTAGTGATAATAATGCTAATAACGAATTTATTTTTTCTACACCTTTACTATTATAATACGCTTTTATGTCCATAATCTGTTTCATAATGAGATCCATTATGAAACGGATTGAAATTCTGTATCCCAATGACAAATCTGTTTCATATTAGGCTCATTATGATATAGATTTCCAATCAATTGGAAATCCAATTCAGTGGCGAAAGGCTACATTGAAAATTCACTTCAGAATAAAATCAGCATTTCCGATACAGTATTGAACTCTATTGAGACTAGCAATAATGAAATTAATGTTAATTGTCATTTTACTTCCAGATCGGTGGGACCCACAATACAAATATGAATAAAATTATCATACTTTTTCATAATTTATCGGGTCTAGAAAAAATAGCGTATGCAACTCTCATGTAATGGTTATTAATACACGATCGATGCATAATGTACTATCGCATAATTCTACATATTTTATATTTTATTTTTTTGGCTTCACTACGGTTTTTAGTTCATTGTAAGAGGTTTTTGAATGATTGTATATACATCTGATGTACTCATTTGTATGGTAAGGACTGGAAATGGCTTGATTTAAGGATTAGAAAAGACCCTTTTGATGTAATCGATTTTTCAATGGCGAATGTCAGTATAATAATTGTTATTATCCATAATTTAGTCCTTCATTTTTAATTTCATTCATGTAATGCAGCTCGACTTATGTGAATATTTTTTCTCACTAAACCGCATTGTTTCATTGTTTTTCACGGCGTTAAACGCTGTGTGCATTCCGAAAGGTCAGTGTAAGATGATCCAAACGGTTTTTGTTTCATTTTATACGCAACTGAATTAACACCAGCAAGGAATTCGTTATTTTCGCGGTCATTTTCCTTTATTCATGAAGAATCGAAGGGAATCTTTGATGAAAATTGATATTCACGGCGGTTTTTAACGTCGAGTCGATATCAATATTACTCTATTGCGTGTTCTTTCATCAACAGGTTGGCTCCAGTGAGGCAAAAGAGTATAATATTCGTTAAATTTCCCTGAATCCTTCACAAGATGAAGACACGCGGGAGTATTTTCAGTCAAGTGATGGGTGGGGGGGGGGGGCAATGGCAACCGGAAAAATAAATATCAGAGAAAACTAAGAAGTAAAGGAATGCAAAGACTACAAATATTGGCCATAGACGGTGAGATTTTCAAACTCGTTTCAAGAGACATTATTTGCTCACATCCGATACAAAAAAAACGAAATAATACAGTAATGCTCAACATGTTCTGAATGAAGATCACATGGAAGCGAAATCAATCTGAATTTATCAAACTT
The DNA here is from genome assembly GCA_032362365.1 of Zygogramma bicolorata. Taxonomy (NCBI): domain Eukaryota; kingdom Metazoa; phylum Arthropoda; class Insecta; order Coleoptera; family Chrysomelidae; genus Zygogramma; species Zygogramma bicolorata. Next base: position 392,548 of record JAVJAQ010000582.1, read on the forward strand.
GTGCAGGACAATAGGCTTCTCGATGCAGTCGATAGTTGTTTGAATGGAGGATCTAATCGGGATGATTGAAATGAGTTTCTTTTTTGATAGATTTTTGCAGGTAGATTTTTTTTTTTCATCGGGAAGAACGTCATAGGTGGATACTCATTTCATTAGTCTGCAATACATATTTCTAACCCCAAATTTCAGGTTCGGTATCGATTTCTTCTGAAGGTGCTGACTTTGTATACGAAACGGGCAAGTACGAGTGACTTCAATTTGATGTAAGTGTAATTGATCTCTGCGTTTTCACTCTACTCTGGAGATTAAAAATCATACGATTTGAATAATTGATCGCAAAAAGAAAGATTGTTCCATTTATTCGTCATAAAAAAAACGCATCGCACCAAGAATGGTCGGTTCAGGAATCAAGTTGTTATATCAGTAGGTAACCCACACTATGTTACTGAATCTAATTTATCCCCTTTATAAGAAACTCAATTTGCATTATATTCCCACTAATCGCCCGTAAAATAACAATTAAGGATAATTCTCTCATGAAATTATTGAGAATAGAGCGGATATAGTCGATTATATGAATTTAACAGGTATTTATGCTTGTACTTGTATATTTTAATAATTTTTCAACAATCTAATTTTTCTTAATTTTTTTTATTTCTGTATAATCCGTTAGTTTTCAATTCTGGGGGTTCAATTTATGGCCAGCTGTTTCGAATTGGATAATTTCTTACATTTTGTTCTTAGAGCATTGCTTGTTTTTCCTTGAAAAGTTATAGGTATAGAGTTGTGTTAGGTAGGGTCGAAACGCGTGATTCCTAGCACGGCCTACCATCCAGGTCATGGCCGCGTGGAACCGACTAGTTATTTCCGTTTCCACTATTCAATATTTTCTTCTTTTAGGGCATTCCGTGATACGGTTATCCAAAATCGAGTCGATGAACAACATTTCCGTTGTTAGCCTGGTATTCGGTAACGGTCATAGCATTAATTTCACTTGGAAATATTTTGGGTAATCTCTAAGAGAGTATTAAAATAGATTTGAAATATATCCCTTCATGGTCTAATGTTAAATTTGATGACACGTTCAGCGTAAATTCGATGTATTGGTGGTCTCAAACTTATATCTCCTATATTCCCCGAAACAGGGTGTCTAAGTGTGGGTAATGGGCAGTGTTGTTGATAAAAAAAAACAAGATACGACAATTTTAATGCTTCAGTCGTTTCGAATTAACGTTATGTTTATGATAGATATCATTTAGATTGGGTGAACTCCAAAACGCTTCGTTTATATGGGAAATTGTTATTCCACAACGACCTTGAATCGGTGTATGTGCAGCTTATCCGTCGTATTTTCGAGAGATGGAACTTTTAATCTTTGTTGCAACGAAAGTTCCAAGAAGTCATGCCATTACGTGTTATCTTCTCTCAACTTATCTGGAATACCAGACCAACAATTCCAATTTGGCTTGATGGTGTGTTAGTCACACTTATCAAGGGTAGCTTCCCACGGGATATAGGCGATAGAAATGACGATTTATTTGTTTATTTTGGAAGATCATTCACAGGAAATGAATGACGCATTGATTTCAAATTGAGAAATTATCTATAAATTTTCGAATTGTATCTAATATTTACGATATTTCATATTGCTATTATCGAAATCATTTTGATATCATATTAAATACACCGTTTTTTGGGATGAAAACAGAAAACCCAAGAAATATTGAAAAGTTCATGTTATAGATATCGTATATAAGGCTTTTGGTTCACTTATTGAAAGAAAAATACTATAAAAACCACCTTACATTAACAAAAAATATAATTCTTGAAGGGAAATGAATATTTATTGCAAGAAGTCAATGTAATCCCATTGAATATAGGAGCAAAGAGCACGAAAAAAAACTATTCAGAAACATTTTCAAATTACGCGCCTAAAGATTTCTTGTCTTGAAACTAACTTCAAATAGTTTTCGGGTTTTCTGATGATTTTTTTTGTTTTTCAAATGCTGGAGAAGTGTTGATCATTTCCAGTAGGATTCGTAATTGTTTATCAAACACTTTGTCTTAAAATATCACTTAACTATTCTTAAACCACCTTGAATCTCCTACGCAGGAGCCAATGAATTTTAATTACTCTAACGCTTATAGTTCAGAGCAGTGAATCGGCGGATGAAATATGAAATTTGATAGGTATTTTTATGGCCTCTGCTAACCATCAATTAGCTAGTTTGGAAATGCATCGAATTCTTTGCTGTTGGTTTAGGGTTAGTCGAATGGTTACACTTGGCATCAAAAAGGGTCTCAGTGTGATTTATAACATAATAATATAATTTTTATTGGACGATTGTTGAAATTTGAACCCTCTTCTCATCAAACCATACCTACTAATAAAACAATGAAAGGTAATGATTAATAAGTTTGTTGTTTATCGAAACTGATTCAGATTTAATAGGTGAAGTTTAGAGAGTCGAGTTCGTGGATACTTTGACAAAATAATAATTGGCATTGTTCGAAAGTTGTTTCTTTGTGGTATATAAATGTTTAATGTAGCTTTTTTGGGTAATTTAACATACTAACCTAAGCATAGTACTGTGTGCCAGTGTGTTTTTTCTTATAGATAAATGGTCGAACCTCAATATAATTCCACTTTGAAGTTGTTATCTTCAGGTAGACAAATAAAAAATAATTTGAAACATTGAAAAAACCATTGAATTTCATCCTTTTATTTGATCATGATTTTTGTAGTCCTCTCACATTCAATAACCAAAACTGATATATCTATTCAGTCTTATTCCTTTCATTTGACCGTTATCACTCTGTTCTTATTCTTATTGTAAACTATATATTCCCAGAATGGATATCATATTACACTATTCATGAAAGTTGTTTGTTATTTAAAAAAGGCGCACGATGTACTACGAGATAAACTAAACTGGGTTAACTTTTTATTTAAACATCCACACGAATCGTACAAAGTTTCTTTCGACACGGAAATGTGTCGGATAATCTTTTTCCAAATTGGAAGCGTTTGCTGAGTCTAGTGTTGTGTCTTTCGACTTCTGAATATGGTCAGGGGTAATGGCCTGCAGGGAAGTCTTACACCAGAAATTTATAGTTTATGACGTGCCTAAATTTATGAAAATTATAGGTTAGAGACGCAGGTAGTCCACCAAGTTCTGGTGTGATGTGCATTTGTGGCCTGGGAGAAACCTACAATAGAGTTCTGACTTAAATATGGAGTATGATAATTATGAATTACTTAGATGGATTGATCGTCCCGGGTAAATAAGAGAACGTGACAGTTTCAACGTTGTAAATAAATATCCTATTTGTTTATTAATTACAAAAATAGTATCCAGTGTATATTGATTTGTCTACACAAATAAAATTAAGAAATACCAAGATAAATAAATAGAATACTGCCTAAATTGCAAGTGAAATCGATTCACTGTTTACCATTCATGGTTGGTGATATGCTCATTGTCACAATTTACAGTATCATCTTGAATCAACAATATTTTATTAGTGTGTCATTTCTCGTTGATTTTTCGAAATTATTTCGATTGATTTTTATCAATTAGTATACATACGTCAGTATGTATAATAAGTTAGATTTTCTTATACTCTGAAAATATATGAAATATAATTCTAATAATTATTTTTGTTCCATTTTATCTATTCATTATTTCTTGGAATTCATTTGAACCTTCCCCAAACATTAATAAAATCATTATATTGTTTTGTTTCAGTGAGATCAAAATCTATTCAATGAAAATCGAGCCGTCATCGTTAAATCAAAACTTGAATTTGGGACACAAAGGCTACCAATTTTTCACTAATTTTTTTTAATATAAAAAAATATAAAATAAATTCTGAACGATTCCAAATAAATGTATTATTGGTCAAAATATAGCAAAAAATCTCAGTTCAGTCCTAACTTTGTGAAATTTGGCATAAGGCTATCAAATTGCAAAAGAATCCACTTCCAAAGCATAGATAGATTCCACTGCCCAATATTATGAAGGCTGTCAATTTAAAGAAATCCCTCAATGGTGAATCTAGGTATTGTGAAAGTAAATTTCAATGTGGGGCAATAAAGGAGTGATCTAACGTTGAAAATATCGAGAGCTGGCCCAGCCTTCCGACCAATCAAGCCAAATTTCATAAAAAACATGAACATGCACAGTGGCACTATTTACAGTCGTCAAATATTAAATTATTGTATAATAAAGGTTACAGTTCGAGAAATGAGTGAAAATCAATCCCATTTTGATTGCCATGAGCTATTTTGGAACATCTATTGAATTCGTCACGTTTCATAAACGATGAGAATACATTGGCCAGAGCTGACAAGCTATAAAAACCCGTTCCAAAGAGATTCATGCACACATGAGACACGGAAGGGTTGTGAATCCCGTTGTACCCCAACATGCTTTGGACAATGTTCCAAGAATTCGTGAGAGCAATCTGAAGCTGATTAAGGATATTCATGACACTTTACTCAATGCATTCGAGAGTCTAGAAATAACAAAAGGTGAAAATGATATAAATGGTGACAAGCCTACTCCTTTTAGTCCTCTTTCTAGATTATTGCTAAGAAACTGATCAGAATAATCAGTAGTTAAGAGACAAAGTCCACTTTGCAGTTTATGCACTACCCTAGCTTGTGAAAAATGAAAATAGGTCAAGTGTTTTGTGGTGGATTAATTCTTTCTCCCTAGTTTTTTTGGATTCTCAACCCACCATAATCTGAAAAACTATGAATTAATATCGGAATCTATTTTTTTTCTTTCAGATTGTGGTAAATTAAGACCCCAAAAATACTAAGAAGTTGCGTCTTTAGATTTGGTATCAGTTTTCTTGTCCCGAAGATGCAAGTGCATCGAGTGCAAATCATATGAGTTTGGTGTTAGGATAATTGATCTCCAAAAAGATTTTTGTAAGGTTTTCACAGATATTGAAAAATGCCACAGGTACAGCTTATCCAATTAATCTTGCCACAGAACTAATGACGTATATGCCCAACAATCTCTGTGAAGTATAGTAAGATGAAAAAACACCTATTATATGTGTTCATTGGGTTGAAATTTATTCCAAGTGGGTGTTTTTCTATCGTCATAGCCTGCACTACCAGTGTGCAACTAGAAAACTAACCGAGTTTGTGTTGCCATTAAAAAATTACCCTACCTCCAGAAATTCGTCTTTCTTGTTGAGTAAACGAGGTAGAAGTTTTATAGTAGTCTCTTATCTCTTATATATACTGATATTTAATTCTCTCTAACAATCCTGTTTTAAGTTGGCTTTGAATTCCTATACATTACCAAGCTATTTCTCTAGGTCTTCTCTCAGCTCTCGAACGTTAGTTACAACTCGTTCAGACAACCCCCCGTAGTCATATTACTTGCGAATAAATAGACTTCTCAATTCTGCACTCTATTCAACCGAATAACTGTGCGAACACGTCCAGATGCGGGATTTCTCAATCAGTTTTCGACACTTCTCCGCCCACTGCGATCCGCGACAAAAGAGCGTAGGGAGACGAAATATGTGTCACTTGTTGAGCGGGCACAAAGCGAGATTTCGTCCCTCGCCGATGTCAGCGTCAGGTAGATGTCAGATGCGAAATCGATCAAGTGTTTTCGTTTTCAACAACGCCTCCGGGGATTAGAAGCTGCAGGTAGACGGTCGACAATGATGGGCAAGATACCGTTAGACCGTTTTACCCGTGTGCTTTGAATTCGGAGAGCAGATGCTCTCCTCCGAAGGAACAGAACCGTTGGATTCTGCCGGGTTGTTTGAGCTCTCTTCATGAGAACCACGTTTTCTGAATGTCGATCGTTCGAAAATGAACGTGAACAGGACTGAGTGTTGTTTTGTAGACATGGAATAGTATGCACCTAACTTTTTTTTTTGGAATTTGCAGCAAAAAGGCTCGGACACGTGAAGTTTGCTTTTTGAAGGGCACACATTTTTCACTATATTTTTCAACCTCTGCCTCTACACACCTAGCGAGGGAGGTGTCACAAGGCTTGAATTTTAAATCGAAGTGGGGTCGAGTGATATATCATATGAAAAGGTACAAAATCTTCTCTTGAATGATTCCCTATTCATTGATATTTACCAAACATTCAATGCATAATCGACGTTCAGAACATCAACCCGATAGTTTTGGTACTGGAAAATAAGTATAAGTTTTGGTATTCAAGAATCAGAATCACTATAAACAGTTCAGAATTACTTCATTTTAACGAAAAAAAGATTTCATTGTTGACAATTTTCATCACAATTAAATTCGCCATTTATCGTTTGCTTTTTTTATCATTGGAAAAACTGCAGATGAGTGTAGGACAATAATAAAGACAAAAGTTCAAATCCGTCTTGTCACCGATTCAGTTTGGTTCCCTCGAAAATTATTTCAACTTCACTAAAAAACATGGTTTATTCCATTCCAAAACGATTTGAAATTGTTAACTTCCATTTTCAAGAAGTTTGTCGATACTTATTTCGATTCGTTTTGATTCGTCTGTGATAATAATATAATAATAGCTTTATTTGCCCATCAGTAAATCCATTGATAGGACAAAAACACATCATTGTGAAAATATCATTAAATATAAATACATGAAACTGAAATTAGATAGAAACACATGGTTTTGTAATTTTATATATAAATATTGGTAAAATTTGAAAATCTAAATGGTAAAATTATAAATTTAGATTTGAAAAAGTGGAAGATATTGTTAGACTATACACACAATGAACAGAAATAAGCCTATGATAAAGTTTCATCATTTTAAGTAGCTAACGCCAAGTCTATTAGTCTTTATGAACAGAAATTGATATCAAATAAACGGCAAATTTTATTGAAACCGGTACAGCTGACATAAAGAGGTGCTTTGAGGTACAGATCAGTACGAGGTCTCTTACAGCAAAACAGTAAGTTGTTTCTTTCGTGTTCCACATTAGCTTGTGAAACACGAAAATTTATCAGTGCCAACAATTTTGCACAATCGATATGATTGCGCAACAGTTTGGATAGAAAAATGATTGATGTACACTTCCTTCTGATATTCAATGTGGGAATATTAAATCTGGTAACAAAAATGTCGTACGAGATCCCTCTGGCTGGATAGACATTATCTATTTTGAATGCTAAGAATTTCAGATATTTTCTTTGAATGCGCTCGATTGAATTTCTGTGACAATCATAGAAGGGATTCCAAATGATAGAGCCATACTATACTGTGACCTAAAATATGCGTAATAAACATCTTTCTATGCTCGGATATTCGTGAGAAATCGACAATTTCTGATTATGAAGCCGTACATTCTATAAGCTTAGGAAATTGTTGAATCAATATGCTCAGCAAAGCTGAGACGATTATCAAAGACGATTCCCAAATCTCTGATAGAACTCAAACGACTCAGGATTTCATCACCAATTTTATAATTGTACAGAATTGAGATTTTCTGGAATAAGTCATTATATGACATTTATCTACATTGAGCAGCAATTTTGCACTTTATTCAACTCCCTTGTTAACGTGCAACAATCATCAGTCGTGTCAATCATCAGCAAAAAATAGTTTTCCAGAGAGAGAGAGAAGGAACAAAAGTGAACCAAGATTTGAACCCTGTGGCACTCCTGAAAACGCAACAACCGCAGAACCCCATCAGAACAACATTTTTGGAATTAATTTCAAGAAAATTTAAAATATTGTTCGGAAGAAAATGTATCACATTTTCATCTCTCGTTGAAGTAACGTTTCAATAAATCAATTAAGCAACGTTACGAAAAACAAACATTGATACCTACCACTAATTGTGAATGTTTTAATTCCCAACAACCAAAGCTTATTTGTATTTTTCATCGATACCAAAATTATTGGGCTAATGTTCTCATCGCTGTTTTCGCATTTTAATTCTTAATCCTTAAGACGCATTTCATTTGTACCAAAAAAATTGTTCCTCAAACTACATTCTCTCCAAATTAGTCAAGTTCCTAGATATGAATGAAAGTAAGCATGAGTTCATAGATAAGTAGATACCTTCTCATATCATATCATGAGTTTTTCTCAAGAATACAAGTATTTTTTGGAGTGCAATTAGTTACTCATATCATTGTAGGCTTACAATCAGAAGTCAATCATAGACCTCCTCAGTTGTGTGCTTTGTTGAAGAGTTTCTTGTCTGATAGGTCTCTGTATCTGGTTGTTGATGGGGTATCATCTGATATTCTCCCAATAAATGCAGGTATTCCACAGGGTTCAGTTCTGGAGCACATTGGAGCTCGAGAAAACATCTTGTTCAATACATAGTTTTTCAGACGACGGTACTCTTCATACCAGTTTCTCTTCCAGAGTCCCCATACCAACTCGAGAAACAAAAATTCAAAGAAACATTCACGAAGTAAAATTAACGATGACTTGGCAAAAGTAATAGAATGGGGTAACATCTACTTGTTGGAATTTAATGCTACGAAAACCCAGGCATGTCTCTTCTCAAAGAAAGCCGATCTATAAGCATCTAGTATTCAGATGTTCGGAGTAACTTTCCTACAAAGTCAAGTATCTCGATGCTAGGAATTACGATCAGTGATAATCCCTCATGGGAAAACCATGTGAGATCGATCGCTAAAGGTGCTCCCCAGAAACTTGGATTTCTATTTCGTGCGAAGAAATACTTCACTTCTCGTCAGCTTCTAATGATCTACAAGGCTCAGATACGACCTATCTTGGAATATAGTTCTCATGTATGGAGTTCGGTACCAAAACATTCATTGCTGCTTCTAGATTCCATTCAGAAAAAGGCAATTCGTTTTGTCGGTGATTCTTCGCTCACAGACTCGCTGACTTCTTTGGAACATCGTAGAAGTGTCACCTCTTTGTTGTGAATTTGGAGACCTGCCGAACCTCTCTTGCTCAGGGATCTTTTTTCAATAGAACAGCTGAGCTTTGGAACTCCTTTCCGATAGAGGTTTTTCCTGAGGCTTACAAACTTCAGGAATTCAAAGTAAATGTTAATTCGTATCTCCTGTCTCTTGATTCATGCGGTGTTCTTTAAACATTACAGGGCACCCCTTTCGTGTGAATCTGCATAAAAAAACGAGTATATTTACTACTACCAATCAATGAAGCTTCGCACGAAAGCTCCGTATCGCTGAAATCGAGGCGCACGAAATTATTTTCCACACTGAGTTGTTATTCCTCGTAATCTACGAACTATAAAGCCTCAAATTAATCAATCCTCGTCTGTAAAATAGTCCGGATAACAGAGCCGCAGATAGATAAAACGCTCCCCACCCCCGCTCGTTCCTTTGGGTGTAAGTTCATTTGTTTCCGTCCCGTCCGTCCACCTTCGCGCTTCGCGCACACATCATAGCGTGCCGTGGAAAAGAAAGCATGGACAGCGAGCGACGTGCGCGTACACACTACTTTCGTCTGCCGCCGTCGTCTCTTTTGCCGGGAATACAAACATTGAAGTTGCACACCGATCGCGAAACGGGCCCGTTCATCTTCGACCGTTTTATATTTATTTCGGATCGAATGTAAACAAACGATGAAAAGGAAAACTTGCGCGAAAGTGAAATTAGATTCGTGCTGCCGTTTTTCGATTGTCGAGTGGTTTTAGTTGGTTGTGTCCTGGTGATTTTTTTTAGATATACGTACCCATTGGGGTTCGATGGAAGAGGCTGAGATAGGAACTTTGCGGGGTGACGTTTAGGGGTTCTGGTTTCGTATTTTAATTTTGGAAAGATGGGCATTGTTACCAAGACGATCGGAGTCATATTTAGTCTGTGAGTGTTGAATTCGTTATTTTTTATATTCAGGTATAATGACCAAAGAAGTTGGTGGAATGCAAACAAAGGGGGAGGAAACATTTCGGGTTCCCAGGAAAATTGCTTCACTAGTTTTTAGATCGATCCTCTTTACGACGTAGGAGAGACTGGCTATTTTTAAAACGATTTTTTTTGTCCATTTCAAACAAAATTTAGAAAATAGCATATCAAATTCCTCCGAAAAAAAAGCATGCCTTTTGAAATAGCAATGGCTACAAACAATTTTCATCCAAGATAGTCCATGGTATGTTGAGCGGTTCAGTTCTATATTTAACACTATTGTGAATGATGTTTACTTACCGTATATTTATATCGTGTTGATCGTTGTTGACATGAGAATCTATTCAATTTGAATGATCATATAGAGGGACTCATACAGATCTACCAATCTTATGTACGTATTTTTGACATAGCTTTCGGCTATGTTGAATTTCTGTAATATACACCAGGATTTTATGAACAAGCCGAATAATTAAGACAAATTCATAAAGCTGTTTTTTCTTGTATAAATTAGATGCAAAATTTTGTTTTGATTCGCAACAGCAAAAAAAAAGAAATTTAATTGTTCAGTTTGGAGTAGGACTATTTTTGTGGACATTTTTTCTTCTCTTCAATTCGAGTTTCTCACGTTGAATCTAATGAAGAGTCCCTGGCAAAAAAATATATTCAAGTCAATTTTCGCTCAAGATTATCAAGGTGTAATAATCAGATGTGTTTAGAGAAGAGAGCAAACGTTGAAATTGCTGAATGTGTGGCAAACATTTCATTGTAGAATCCACTGGCTGCTTTATATTTATCTCGATTCAAATGTAAACAATTAACAGAACCTGCGCTATTTCAATTCGTGAGATATTTTAGTTGTGGTGCTTGAAATATTTCACATTTGGATATAACAGTAATATAAGAACTAGCATTAAGTAACGTTTAGAAGTTCTGATTTGAGTTTTTGGGATGATTGATGAGAGTCAGTGCAAGTTTTGGATCTTGGTCTAGGATATTTTCATAACCGGCGACTTCGCCAAAAACGAGAAAAGATAGCGTTCAGACAATAGGGTGTTATCAATTTAAGGAAGTAAACAGCTCGAAGATAAGTTATTTGCAATTCTTAGATTTTGATTCCCTCAAAATTCTGGTGTCAGTTCATAAACTCCACATCCAATTTTGTGCTCAATTGGATATTTCCGTTTGGTATTCATAAATCTGAAAGAAAAATACGTCCACATCTTCCAAGTTACAAGAACTACCGCACATCTTTGTTGTTGATATTTTGAACTGTGACAACCGTTAATATATGGAAAAAATGATTTCATGAAATAGCTTGATAAATTGAATTTTCAGATTCTTTGTGGTTAGAATTGGTATTTATGATTTCCCAAATCTATTCTTTCATGGAAAAAAGGTATTGACAATAGCATGAATTTTTGCTTGTTTACTCACGAAAATAAATCGTCACCGTTTGGTTGTATTGAAAATATTTGAATTTCAAATACCTACTGTTATTGTCTTGAACACAATATGCTATTCTTCAACTTGGCCGAGTTTGTTTTGATATAATGCAGTTTGCGTTCATACATTTCGATACCGTTGTTCTCTATGAATATATTTTTTTTTTTTTGAGGTGACCAAAGTTCAATTTCGGATTGTCTTCGTCTCCATCACAAATATAAACAATGTGAAGATGTATATGGGTGCAGAAAATCATATCTTAGTAATTCTTGTTCAATATCTGATTTACACTATAGGTGTTCATAAATTGTATCGATAATGGAGAAATATATCCAACCGTACGTCATTAAAAAAACACTTTATTGTGTTACTTTCACTTGACAGTTTACAAAACCGCTACACGAGTTTCACAATATCTTCCCATGTTATGGTAGTACCATAAATCACCAGTCTAGCAGTCTAGTGAAAATCAAACAATGAACTGTCTTTTATGGACCATGATTATGCACCTACAACTATTCTCATCGATATATTTAAAAAGCGAACTCTCGGAATAACATCGGATAGAACTTTCCATTTGCTCCCTATTACATATATTCTCCACACTCCGTGAGTATGCATACTCTACTCTAATTTATGTTAGTTTAGCGGAAACGAGTCAGCAATTAAAATGTAAATTTAATTCTCTAAAAACGGTGTTAGGAAATGCCAATTATTTTCAATGTTAATTCGCCTGAAATCGTGCCTAATGAAGTGAGACAAAAATTGTCATTTCTGCAATTGATTATTTGGAATAGACCAAAAGTCCTTCCAATATTATATAGATGTTGCAATATTTGGGATTTTTGAGAAATCGGGGAATTATCCCATAACAATATAAAAACAAACTACAAAAGGTTTGATAGGGAGCATCTGCCTTATGCTAACAAGTTGTTGCTTAACAAAATATTTATAGTGCGTGGACTTGTGTTTATATTTGATTCCGAATACTGTGAAACTGGTCCCAATGATATGCAGATTGTGAATGTGCACGTGAATTCATATAACAGTCGTGTGTCTCTAAAACTTTATTTCGTTTTCAAGAATAGGCTACTCGTCTCATATTTATCAAATTCACGAGTTATATCCAGAGACCGCTTGAAGTGGCATAAAATTTGAATCTTCAATTATATCTAATTTTTCCCTCTCCTTTCTGGATCACAGAACTAAAAATAATTTGTATTTACTGAGAAGATAGCTGGCAATTGAAATCAAAATCAATCATTTCTCTTGGTAGGGCTCAAATTTTTCAATTAGAACAATTATATCATCATCAGTCTCCACGTTATCTTGACGATATGTTCCCGTTATCTTGACAACCTGTCACGTTCCCGGTGGTGCTCTCATATAATTTTTATCACAGTAAACAAGTAATGAAGGAATATCTTATCTAAATGGCATATCGGTGTTTTTCATATACCAATAATCGAAATGCCTCACCCAAATCTGTTTTTCCGCTTTCCACAATGAATGATGAGAATCCATGGATCTTCGGTGATTACGGGGATTTAAGGAGATTATCGAAACGAAAACAATTTCGTAATATGAGTCATATGAGATAAAGGAAAATGATTGATGTACAATTTTTTTCTCATTTACTGAATTCTGTCGACTACCGACTATTCAGTGGGACGCAAAAAGGAACATGTTCCTAGTTTTCAATATGTTGCAGTATTATCACGATCTTCATAATAATGATACTTTTATTTCCCATTGAATTTGATTTTCTTCACTTGTGTATAAATATTTAATGCATCAATCTGTTATAGCGTTCGAAGTCGGAAACGCATTCAATTGTCTTATTTATAGATATCTTTCAAAACGGTACCATCCTCTTGAAATACACACATGTCAAATCTGTTTCAAAGTATCACTATGTTAATTATGTGTTGCACGTTCAAAATACCTTGCTAAGCGAAAAAATCCTTGCATCTAATAACCGATAATTATCAAGAAAAATGAGGACAAAATACGCAAGCTAATGGAGAAAAAACGCAATAATAATAACGCAACGATTAAATGCAGTTTCCCATGATTGTTGTATGAAAAAAATTACGATACAGGTCGCGGCGATGAATTACATACAGCTTATTTATAGATCTTGGCATCAGAGTTGTGGTGTATTCTATAGTCGAAAAGAATACATCCAGTGACTACTCGCCTCACAATGAACAAACAGTGCACTTCAATTGACGTAATTTTTTATTAAAACCTGCTTTTAAATATATGTTTTCCATATGAAATGTTGTTTTCGTTGACCTATGACAAACGAGTATGAATCAGACAGGATGTTACGCATATATCGCTCGATTTTACCATCACGCAAGTAAAATCGATCCAGAGTGTTTCATTTTCGAGAACTATGGTGGTGAAACTGATTGTCATATGCACATATTCTGTGCGCTTTGAAGTTGGTTCCAGTATTTTTTATAACTACAAGTCGAACACTGCTCGCCAAAAAGTATTAACTTTATTATTATTGTTTCCTCAAAATATTTCATTCCTTAAGAAGATAGATGCAAACGTCAAATTCCATATTTTTCATCGTTTACGAGGAACATGTAATGATATATAAAGTATTCAAGTATTTTTCGAAATTTTAAACCTTCCAACTAACTTTCCAACCCTTCCAACCTTTTGTTCTTAAGTTGAAACGTCATTCCTATATATTGTAATGATCGTGAAAACCCCGAAGAAGATTTGCACAATGCAAACTATCTGTACAAACTCACAAAATACTACACAATGTCTTCAATAAACTATTTCGCTTTATATATCTATGCGAGACCCTCCAGCAAGTTGACGTAAGCGCATTCTCCATATATTGAATCCCCCTCATTATCAATGCGGTTTTTGAAAAACAATTTTGTCTCTTATAAATATTCGAGAGCTTTTTTGTCGGAGTAAACTCGACATTTCGATGAGAATTTTGTTGTCTGGCAACTCAACGAAAAAAACTGCCTCTGTCCGTAGGACGAGTAATTAATTAATTTCTGTCAGTTTTTGGAGTTAATTTGCCAGAAGACAACTAAATTCCAATCATAAATGACAAGTTTTCTTCGACAAAAAACAGCTCGAGTGTAATTCGGTACGACATTTTAATGAATATAGTTTAGTTTATTCAATTCAACGGAAAAGTACAATTGTTAAAAACACAATTCTTATAATTCATTTTCACAGATCAGCCCCCAGATTCTATTTCACGAATTCGATTGTCGAGTAGCTCAGACTGTTACTGTAGCATGCACTGTACCGAAAATATACGCATCTTCTAAACAATTCTATAATCGAATTCGTGAAATAGAATCTGGGCTCAGATATACTCTTTTGACAACGCAAGTGAAAAATTGGCAAAGACACCGTCAGATTTGTTTACAATTGTGGTTGCCATGCTTTCAAGCGTTAGGTTCCGTTTTGTCGCTGAAAAACTTAGGGCAAACTTTTTTCGCTGTCATAAGGACAAAATCACGGCGGCTTATGGGATATTTTCGAGGGGTAAACCACTGGGGCAGTCCGGTGTACATTTCATTGGCAGTCCGTGGCAGTCCGGTGGCAGTCCCTGGCAGTCCGGTGGCAGTCCGGGCAGTCCGGTGGCAGTCCCTGGCAGTCCGGGCAGTCCGGTGGCAGTCCCTGGCATTCCGGTGGCAGTCCGCCATTTTAATCTTATTTTCGATTTTTAGTATGTTGCTTTTTTATCAAGGTCAACAGCGTTTTTATCTCTTGATTGCATGAGAGAAAAATTATATTTATAATTGATGAGCATCGACCATCAAAATATGTATAGAAAAGATAGAGATTGCCCACTTTTCTGCGATGCTCTAGTAAGGTCAGTGGGTTCGTTGGTGCAGGAACATTAACCAGACGAACTCCTTTCCTCTTGATAGATTCCAGGAGCCTCAGCATATGTTTGGGAGCTGAACTCCAAACATGTGAACGATACTCCATAAAAGGTCGAATCTTTTCTTTGGAGATTATGAAAAGCCCTCATGGTGTGAAGTAGCTCTTGTGACCGAAGAGAAAACTGAGTTTTTGTTGGACAGTTTAGCAATGGACCTCACAATATAATCATCCCATAATACCTATAGGTTATTATCAGATTTCATTCAAAAGTTTTCTCTCCGCCTTGCACCTCTGGCTTCCTCTGATGACACAAAGATTCTCAAGAGAATGCAGTATCGAGTGTACTATCATCAGCGAAGCTGTGGACAGGACAGTGTATTTCACAATAGATCGATGATGTAGAAACAAAGTTGATATCTACCTACATATTCGGAGTATAAATATGAAAGATTCAGGCGGTTGATTTTGCAATTTATTTTTTGAAAATCCTATGTATAAAATTCAATGGAAATCTTGTTGAAATGTATGGAATCCCTGTTGAAATCCAGAAATCCGTCCTGAAATCCCGATTAGGTGTACAAATTTCACGGAAGTGAAACACCTCTCGGTTTGGCCTTGAAATATACCTTCATAGATCCCTGAGGTAGGAGGCCACAGGGTGTCCCGCAACGAACTGCCACGATCAATTTCTCGGAAATTAGACTTTTAGAATTTGAAAAATTTTGCAATTCAATGAAAATCAACAGGGAAAATTTGGCAAAAATATTTCCAAGATGGTAGACTTTTTGGATTTTTTTTGCATTTTCAAAAAAATAGCTGATTCCATCGATCTGAGACAATTGTAACAAGTGTGATAGATCGATGAAATCACCTCTCCAGGGAAAGGCTAGAAGTGCCTTGAAATCGAGTGCAAAATGAAGAATGTTCAATTTGAATGACAAGTTACTGAGAAATCGATAGCGGCAGTTCGTTTGAGGACACTCTTTAAACACATTCTTAGTTTGAATTAGAATACCTAGGCATGAGACGAATGAAAAGTGCAGAGTCGCAATAGAAGAAATATAGATGATGGACAACGACATCTTGTGTGAAAATGAGAGTGGCGAAGTATTTCAGAACATCTACCGAAATAAACCCTAGTGAAAATTGCAACGGTTAGGTATTTTAGGCTATTTTATTTATTTTTTATCGTATATCTTCAGTTAGAATTTTTCCGAATTGATCAAATTGCATGGGGCTCGGCATTACCAATTATTATAGACATTTACCCACATCGAAATCGCAATTGATTTTCAAAAGCAACCCATTTGTAGTTTCGTCTAGTACAACCCTGAATGATACGCACGCGAGTTCGCGCGCGAATTATTGGTCGAGTTAGGCCGCGTATTCCAGCTAGCAACGTTGACGAGTCCTAGTTTCGACGAGACTGTTTCAGTCGCGGTTTCAGTTTATGATTTAACAATTGATTCACTGGGAAGGTTTTAATTTAATCGTTGGAAATTTTTTATCGTTTATTCAAGGATTTATATACGACGTATTAGTTTATCTCGTATAATGGAAGTGGAAAACGAAGAAGATGCATTTTTGAAAAATTTAGCAAGAGAATACAGTATTTCACTGTACACAGTGGACCAAATTCGAGAGATCTCGTAAACCATGGCAGAAAGTTGCGTATTTCTGTGCTGAATAAAATGACGTCCCAACATCGGAGAAATAAAAAAAATCGAATTTTTTGCCCCTTTTTATTTATAATTATTTGGAGAGATATTTCGAAACGAATGTCAGTTCATCATTGCCACTTTCACCATAATACGGCTTTGGACTTTTTGGATTTGGTCTTCCTTTGTGCTCTGATAAAAATGATGTGTAATAACCTCGGTAATTAATTAACTTTTTAATATAATATGAACATATTGAGTGCAAAGAAAACAAACCGATAAAAAATATATGAAAGAGAGATGACATTCGTTGACATTTTTCTCGAATCCAATAAATTTTCTGACGGTTGTTGAACGTCATCATTATTAGGCGAGTTGTCAGGACACCAAAAGGGAACCAAATCCAGAATAAAACAGAGTCATATTTGAAAAAATTAATTTGATGATGGTGGACCCACTCGTGGGCCCAATACGAAAAATCAGACTTCAAATATGACAACGTCATCTTGTAGCAAGAAAAGAATGGTAATGATAAACTCACATTCGTTTTAAAATATCTCTTGTTACGCCTAGAATTTGGTCCATCCTATACAGAAGCAGACTCGATATTTCATTATTTCACCATGAGAGATTCCGAGCAGACCCTTTTATTGTCAAGTTCGGGTCCTGCAGAAAAACATCTGCCAATAAGATTTTTTTCTATCAAACTACGAAATTGCTGATGTCTATAAACTCCAAATTTTGAGAAAAATAATACTCCACTTTTTTGTACGATGTTCTACGTGCATTATAGGTTTTTCTTGCAGTCAAGAGATAAAAAAACTGAACGTCGAATTTGTACTCCTAATTTCGAATACTACAAAAAAAGCCAATCAACTTATTTTTTCATTTTTTCTTTCACTCTGGTCCATGATGTCGAATGGAAATGTTTGTGAAAGTGTGTCACTGTGTCCTTTGTCGAAAGTGTTATTGTTTGGTCGTGGCGTTGCTCCATACGCTGAAGATCATTTCGCAATATTCCGCATTTTTTTTCGTTTTCCATTTTTTATTCTTGTGTCAAGTAGATTAGGGATTTAAAAAACAGACGAAGTAGTATTTGTTGTCATGATCGAGCGACATTCACAGTCCGGGCAGTTCGGTGGCAGTTCGGTGGCAGTCCGGGCAGTCCGGTGGCAGTCCGGGCAGTCCGGTGGCAGTCCGGGCAGTCCGGTGGCAGTCCGGGCAGTCCGGTGGCAGTCCAGTGGCAGTCCGTGGCATTCCGGGCAGTCCGAGTATAAATGGCAGTCCGGTGTACACGAATTTGCTCAGTGATTTACCCCTCGGATATTTTATACATGAGTTATATTGTCTTACAAAAATTGTATTTGAATAATTTCTTACCTCTACATCGAGGTCTCATATCGTGAGTAAAAATATTTCAGAAATGAGATTCTGCGCTTAATCAAAGGCAGTTTTCATCTGAAACATTGTAACAAATCAACGAGTGTCAACAGAAATAACAATGTAATTTTAGAAACTCGAAGCGTGTGGACAGACAGAAATAAACTAGACCAAATTCGAGAATTCCCATTCAAAAATCCACGTCTGCAGTCTCGTATAAATTTAGTGCAATCGCACCACATCGGTGTCATTCATAATTTATAAATACCCGGCACTATTTCGAAGATAAGTAATTAGGAGAACGAGAGCAAGTGTGGTCTTTCAATGATATGTAGCCGCAGTCAATGAAAAAACGAAACGTGAAACCGTTTTGTGACTGCAAGAGTGTGGGAGAATTTTCGTTCACATCCGATTTGGATGGCCAGTGCAATATACTTTTCACTTCGGCTTAGTTGGCAGAATAAAGAATAATAATCAGTCGAAATATGAATGGTAAGCAGGATAAAAATGAAAGTAACGAGAGGAATATTTTAAATTTAGATCTTCAGAAGATACGGTTGGTGATGTGGGGTAATTATTCAAATCGTGAATACTTTCTGCGAGAATATAGTTATTTTTCATGAGCGATCTATCATGGACAAGGTAAAACTTCGTGCATTGATAAAATATTCTTCAGGCCTGAAATTATTTGCCCTATCGTCAAAAATGCTGATAATATTAGGGACGAGGGCGAGAAATTGAGTGTTGTTTGTGAATTTAAAAATTCTAACAAAAAGCAATTTGCGCCCATGTGTCAAACGCTATATTTTTATCCATTTTAATATTTTCAAGATGAACCATTATTTTCAAATAACTGTACAAACACTGCAAAAATCATTTTTCATCATGTATCTTTCTTGAAAGGAGGGATTATCAAGTAGGTATTGCTTTAAAAAAATCTATCGCAGATATAAAATAGTATAAATGAAAACGCACTTTGACGAAAATGAGGGAATACCATAAAACCGTTTTATCAAAAGGAGATGGCTATAACTTTACGAACTATTGATTTTTGTGTATTTTTGAAGATTTTAGAATTCCATGATTTTTTAATTCTTATTCTCTTTTGTTTCAATTCCTTTTTTGGTTTTTGATAGTTCATTCTAATTTTTCCATATTCTATTGATTTTCATTTCATTTTCGCTTTTAATACAGGTTATTCTGTTACTTTTTTGTTTCCCTCACTTCGTTTTATGTGTAGTGTGGTGTATGACAACTCACGTTGTAACTAGTGATTTTCATCTCGATTAATATTGAATCAGAATTTGAGAATTGAATTCAATTGAAGAATATAAATACGATTGATTTCATGGCATTTTGCGTTCATTTGATTTAACTTTTATTTCTCGATTGAAACTGAAATTTCAAATTTTGGTTGTATGAAGGCATGTAACTGACTTGCATCTCTGGGGTTGAAATAGAATTTCAACAAAAGTTCACAAGTAGTGCCGTTATTAGTCAAATTTTATTCCTTGTTTTAGCGACATGAGATAGAGCTTCTTAATGGATTATTTCAGTTTTGTTATTGATTTCATTTTCATTGGTCAGCCATTCAAAATTTCGTTTTGTTGCGATCATTTCCTCTGCACTGTTTCTATGACATCCAGGGATTTATAAAAAAACTTCAAGACCTAAGATATATGACTTATCATTTAAGACTCATCACTTAAGAGATGGAACATAGGAATGACATAGGAACTGTTCTAAAAACACCTATGACGTTACATTTAAGATTCAAGAAGATGGCCAACTTCCAATTTGAGAATTGTTTGGTAAATGAAATAGGATGTGCGCAAGAAATTTACGCATGTATCTATTTCGTTTACAAATGTTGATGAGGTTATGTTATGCAATTACATATTTTCAAACCATGGGAATCTTTACCTACTCAAGTATATTCATGATATTGGCGTTTGGTATCTATTCTCTCATGAAAAAACGTCGAAATCTGAGATTCAAAATAAGCTTTTTTTGTGTTATAGTCAATGTTCAAATGTCAGTATTGACAGATGACAACTTATCTCTTAAATCTTAGTTTTTTTTTATAACTGAATCCAGATCCTGCTATAAGTCTTAAGGTGATAAATGCTAAATGTTGATTTTTTAATAAATACACCCTCACTAACACTTTTCTGTTTGGAAGATTGTTCGCGGTCCCTTCCAACTTTTTCATGAATTGCACCAATAGAACGTGATCTCATTTCATTAAAAAAAACATAAAGAACAAAGTAGTTATTATTTCAAGGTCACGTATCTCGGATTCTAGTCAAAACGCACCTCATTAAAATTTAATTTCACTGATTCGATTCAACACTCGATCGCCTATTTCGCATGCATTGAAAGTGTCTGGATATAATTAACGATGTGAAAGAAATTAATCGAGCGTCTCGAGAGTAACAGAGATCGCGAGCAGAGATACCGGTGCAACAGGAAGACCATTTGAATGAACGCATTGTTTTTCGTATGCGACTGGCTCTAATTCATTCGCTCATAATTAGAAAACGCGAAAGATTTATAAACGATAGAAGCGACGGTTGAACAGCTAGTTTGACACTGTCGTCGATTGTTGACAGATAGTTATACATATTCCATAACAACACAATAATTCCAAGCATTATGTTGGTTTGGTGCGAATTCCTCTTCATCTTTTGGTATCCCCCAGGGTTTCGATTTGGGGCCATTTTCTTACCTTCACAAATAATCGATTAAGGATCATACCAGTCGGTGGTACTAAGATATAACTCGTTAATTGAAAATAGAATGTGTATTTCTCATTGCATCTTCGAGCGTTGATATATCTTGATGTTCAGTTAAAAAATATGTGATCGATTAAATTATGGATTATACCAGTAGGCGCTCTTCAGATGAATGTTTGAAACTTGATATTTGAAAATGCAATGTAAACTCAAAAGTGAGCTGATTGAAAGTATTTTCAATTCGTATGCGGTTGTCTCTAATCGATTTGCTCATAATCCGAAAACGCAAAAGATTTATCGTGTATATAAACGATAGAAGCGACGGTAGAACAGCAAGTTTGACACTGTCTTCGATTGTTGACTGATATTCATACATATTACATAACAGCACAATAATTCCAAGCATTATGTTGGTATGGTGCGAATTCCTCTACATCTTTTGGTATCCCTCAGGGTTTCGATTTGGGGCCATTTTCTTACCTTCACAAATAATCGATTGAGGATCATACCAGCTCTGGTACTAAGATATAACTTGTTCATTGAAAATAGAATATGCATTTTTCATTGCATCTTCGAGCGTTGATATATCTTGATGTTCAGTTAAGAAATATATGATCGATGAAGTTATGGATTATGGAGGTGCTCTTCAGATTAAAGTTTGAAACTTGATATTCGAAAATGCAATGTAAACTCAAAAGTGAGCTGATTTTTAATTCGTATGCGGTTGTCTCTAATCCATTTGCTCATAATCCGGAAACGCAAAAGATTTATCGAGTATATAAACGATAGAAGCGACGGTAAAACAGCAAGTTCTTCGATTGTTTGTTGACTGATATCTATACTTATTGAATAATAGCACAATTATTCCAAGAATTATGTTGGAATGGTGCGAATTCCTCTACATCTCTAGGTATCCCTCAGGGTTTCAATTTGGGGCCATTTCTTTTTTTCATCTGTTTCAATTCATCTCTTGATGTAATCCCATCTTTCTTCAGTGGTACTAAGATATAACTTGAAAGTATTGTTTTTCAATCCTTATGCCACTCTCATTTATTTGCTCAGGTTAAGAATACGCTCAAGATTTATAAGCTTTTGAAGCGACAATTAATGACGATGACTTACTATCTTGGAAAATATAACGAATGCTGTTTGTTAACTGTTACCGAGATGCTTGCATGGTTCATTAGTTCGTCGGAGAAAAGTCGTTACTTTCGCAACGAATTATTGATAAAGACATTCGAAATTTAGAGCAGCACTACATCACCTGAAAAAAATGTTGAAAATAGTGAATATAATCTGTATTTGATGCAATTTTGAATTTCTGCCATGAATCCAATTTACGGCCATTTTTTATACTTCAATGAAAATAAGTTCATATACCATTTTCTTCTACCGTTTTTCCCGAAAACTGAACTCATTAATGAACAAAAACAACACCTGTTACTAGCAACATGTTCAAATCTGTCGATGCAACACTCAATTG
Organism: Zygogramma bicolorata; assembly: GCA_032362365.1. Classification (NCBI taxonomy): domain Eukaryota; kingdom Metazoa; phylum Arthropoda; class Insecta; order Coleoptera; family Chrysomelidae; genus Zygogramma; species Zygogramma bicolorata. Next base: position 414,967 of record JAVJAQ010000582.1, read on the forward strand.
CATCTTTGTTTGTGTAGGTAAATAATTCAGGGCCATTTATTTCATATTATACGACTATTTACATCGCAACATACTTGATATTTCCTTTAATATCAATGAATCTGATGATTGTTCACATTTATTGCCAGAGTAGTGGATAAATGGAATTGAATCTAGACAAATAGAATCTGTTTTTCAATTCGTATACTGCTCTCCTTTTTTGCTCAAAAAATCAAAAAAATGTCTTTGATTTGTAAGCGATAGAAGCAACGGTTGAACGTCCAATTTTATACTATTACGACCTCGGTTTGTTGTTTGTTGACTGTTACCGAGATGCATGGATCAATAGGTCATCGAAGAAAAGTCGTTACTTTCAAAACGAATTTTTGATAAGGATGTTTATTTTCGTTTATCCTCCAACTATAACAGAATGCGGTCATATATACGGTTGGTTTTGAAGAGAATGGTACCCAATATTATTGGGTGTGCCTCTAGCTAAGAAAGCAAATGCACCCGCTAAAATCGCATCGTGCGTCTCTAAAAATAATAATAATAACCGTCAAATACCCTCACCAGCATACATTTTCAGTACCTCACACGAATCATTCGGACATAATATATTTCTTATTATCATTATTGAGTTTTTTATTTTCACTGTTCAGTGTTATTTTTTCTACCATGCTCATCCTTGAAACTTGACTGATTGTTTTTCTTCGTCTGCATGAGGTATTCCTGCATATATTTCATCGTAAACGTTGCCAATTAAATAATCATTTGCAGAAGCCAAGCCTCAGGATGCTCTTGATAATAATACGTTTTATGCAACTTTGTTATAAATGGAGGATATATGCGCGCAGGCATTGCCTTTGGCTTGGTAGATCTACCGTGAAAATTGTTGTTTATCCGTATGTGATCCAAATGTTGTCTGTTCCTAATGATTAGATTCATTTACGTTCTTGAATTCTTAGAAAATAAGCAAGATTGTTGGTAATGAAGTATTTGGTCAATTAGACAATCATGAACATTACGAAGAAATCATCATAATTGTAAAAATATTTTCAAACATGTCAACAATATTTCTGCCAGTGAAAAAAAATAATTGGCGGTTTTAATTGCCATCAATATTTAAAAGTACAAAAAGAAAAGATTACAATAATTTTTACGGAATAACTCCTTAAAAATGTTTATATTTTTGTGTTTTTATGTTTATTTTTTTCATTTAAAATAGAATTTGTTAGTTTTTGCTTTGGTAAGTTTCAGCATCATATTCATAGGCATAAAACATTCAATGATATTGTGATCATCATTGTGACAACTGTTAACTGTAAGAATTTTACAGTGCCGTCATAAATAGTCGGGGCTAAGTTGACCTGAATATTTCAGTATTTCCAAAAAAACCGTCACACGTCGCCAAAAGCGCTCTCAACTCTTTTCTAATGGAAAAGGGTGTCTTGTGAAACCTAGTTTGAAAGGCCTTCCAATTCTCAATCTGTACTGGTTTACTTTAGAGATTAGAATGGACAGTTCCTGGGTTTTGTTTTCAATTTTGAAACAAACTCTGGATATCAAATTCGACTAATGTTATGATTATGATATTTTGTATAGGGTACCTACTGTACGCTTCATACTCTTTTCATTTTCATCATGACAGTTTCGTGTAAACAAACATGTTAACTAGTACCATCAGACTACAGAAGTTTCATTGATAGGATCCTCATTTTCGCTCTCATCCTTCGTTTACTCTGTGATAAGTATGAACGCATTGGGTTGTTTTTCCATCGAAAGGGCCTTGGATTTATCGATCTCGTTGTAAATAAACAGTCGATCAAGAATGACAACTGTTTATAAACAAAAGGATGTTCCACGAATACCTGTATATGCGTTTCGAGAATTCTATCAAGGAGGCGTTTGTTTTTGCCAGAAAGCCAGACACTGATCCCCGTCTGGAAATGAAAACGCGTTTTATTTTCATCTATTTCCGGAAAGAGACGCAAAAATCTAGCGATGGTCTCGTTAATAAATCAGTGACCCGAAACGAAAAGCGAAAATAAAATAATATCTGCAGCACTTTGTGTGCATCCGATTTAGTTCGTCTGGAAATAGCATTTTCTGATGGGGCACTGACTTCGAATACTTTGTATTCCGATAGATGTGAATATGATTCTTGAACAATGAAACTCGTCTATTTCACACAATCTGTCTTATCTGTTTGTCTGGGTTATAAAGGTGGGCTTGTAACAGGAATGGGAATTAATCTATTTGAAAAACAACCTGTTGTGATAGTGCACATCGGAAATGGATTGTTATTGAAAATGTGTTATTTTCACAATATCGTGTTATCTAGATTGAGTACCCACTTGATTGGTTCGTAAGTAAACAACTGCCTCATTCGAAAGTCGTGAAAAAAAACTGCCATGAAATGTTACACATTTGATTGAGTCGTAAAGCTGTTTTCATGGTATCAAATTTTAAGGATCCTCTCCACCACGTAATGAGAAAAAACCCAAAAACAGTATATGGTTTGCCAGGAGGCCATTCTTAGACAACTGTCAGAGTCCAGGAATGTTGCTTTTCCTGTGAGGTAAACATACCATTTTTTTGCAAAACATTTGAAATTCGACAGATATTAATTGATTTTGAAAAAATGACGATACTTTCATTCACAAATGAATGGTGCTTTGGAATTCGTGATAAATCTACTTGAGTTACTATGGAAACTGTTTTCAATCATTTAGAACACCAAGGAAATATCATATCCTTAGGGCCAGTTTTTCAATACCAGTATAAAATAATTATCTGTCAGATAGATGGAGAAAATGAAGAGGTGCCTGTTGATAATGTGTAGCAGTGATAAGGGTGAACACTGATGTTTATTTGAATCTGACAGGTATCTTGCATTGAAAAACCGGTCTTTACTCCTTACAGTAAAAACACTTTTTGTTAGTTCGGCTACAAGAATCGACAAAGCAATGTTGAAAAATGTTTCGCTTGGTTGATAGTAAATATCTCTCCACTGCAGTTGCTCCTTTCATCCCATGTAATCAAGACGGTAAAAAATGTAATCAACATTTAGTAGAGCACCGCTCAGAAGGGTTTTTTCAACTCAAACATTCAGAGGCTGTTTTTGTGGCGGTAGATGTTTGTAGCACCCGATATAAAAAAAATAGTATCAAATAAAATGGAAAACGGATAACACCAATATTATGAAGGTTAATTTTGCAACTCTGTGTTCCGTCATTTCCGATATTTCGTCCAATGCCGCAGAATTAGCATATCCTGATCTCTCTTATCGAACGAATAAAAATAACAATTAGCAACATTTGAGCTTTCGACGGACGCCGCTAACGAGCTTTTCAATTGGAACGCGGTCGAGCGTACCGATATTTTTAGAGTATCTTCGATTTTCGTTTTGATATGTAAATTCGGTTACCTCGTTCGTAATTTGTAGCGTTGCGATTCGCGGCATTGGCATCATTAATTCCTTATCGCGAAGGATGGAACGTTTGTAAGTGCGAAATTTGGAGCATGGTGGTTTGTTTGTTTTGTCAAAAAAAAATTTGGCGATTGAATTCCCGTATTCAAATATTCAAAACATGAGCATCGTAAAAGGGTCGGAGACTTCTCTCTCTCTTCTATAGATATTTTCACGGTCGGTGCTCTTCTAAATTGTTATCACTCGTTCCACCCTTGGCAATATTTACACGGATGACTCGACAAGTACAGAATTCCCACCCCTTTGTTGAGAATTTGGATACCTGTCGAACCTCTCTTGCTAGGGATCTTTTCTCAATAGAACAGCTGAGCTTTGGAACTCCTTGCCGAAATAGGTTTTTCCTGAGGCTTACAAACCTCAAAAATTCAAAGTGAATGTTATTTCGTATCTCTTGTCCCTTGATTCACGCGGTATTCTTTGAACATTACAGGGCTTCCCTGTCGTGTGAATCTGCATATAAAAAAAATTATGACAGGGAAATAAACGCTTGCAATTTCGAGTTGAACTCAGGCTCGAGTATTGTATTCACCTGAAATTTCTTTAGAGCCATTGGAAAAAAATTGTTAGAGCAAAAACGTCTATAATGTTATATCTAACTCCGTGTGAATTCCGTACGAATATTTTTATTAAGTCTATTTGTTGGAAATAGAACTAAATTGGTGATAAAGCTCTTGTACGATAAAGTTATGATAGTTGAATGAAGTAGAGAAAATTTTACCTATACCACATAACCTTATAGTAGGTACTAAAGAAAATATAAAGATTCTATCTGAAAAAATAAGACTCAATATTGGAATCTATACAAGTGTAGGAGGGCAGATTTTCAAAACTACGAAGAAAGAATCAATCCTCCACAAAATAATGACATCCAAACAAAACTTAATACGAATTTGTGTTGTAAACTTGTAAATAATACTAGACACTGCGTGTTTTCAAATGCTCTGACCAGCTATCAATACAGAAGGGTTTGATATTGTATTAAAATATATATTTAAATGATAATTCAATTTTTGAAATAATAATTTAATTTTTGAAAAGTTTTTCTCCAAATTAATTTTCCGGGAGGATCAACTCGAATTTTATCGATACCTTTACGATAACTATCTTGTTTTGCTATTCACCATATTTATCTAATACTGCCTGTCAGAATCTTATTCAAAAATACAGTTTTATAATTATCACATGAAGTACAAAACCATTTAGTGTTCTAATGGTTAACTTGTGAACAGAAATAAAAGATTCGTTGAAAAGGAACTCAAATGGCTTGCTACCACAGACACTGGGACCTATTTGCGAGGGTGGGACTGCGGTGTCTTATAATTTTGAGTTTTTTGTTCGTAAATTCTTGAGCTCCGATGATGAAACAGCATACTGTCCCTAAAAATATCTGACCTACATAATTTAAATATGTTTGTTCCCTTAGTGACTTCAGTAGACAATTTACCAAAATACGGACAATTCGACAGACAGGCATTTTGCATAAGTATGCATGACCGTATTTATACTGTGGTTTGTTTTTCATAGAATATAATCACGCCCTGTCAACAAAAGTTAAATCAACTTTCGTAAAACGCGATATTGTGCAAGGGAAAGCATTAAGATAGTGCTTATCTTTTATAAATGCGTCGTCGTTTCCCCAATGCACCGAATATATTCACTACCAGTTTAATGCATCAATCGATGTAAGAAACATGACGTTAATCTACATTATCGACGATCTCCGATCTAGGTACTGATTATAATAATATCGAAAAAATCCATAATGATTTATTAATTATTCTTTCTCATTGTATTAGTATTTTTTTGTTCATTTATTTATTCTGTTCGATGCATACACTAGCGTTTTCCTTGTTATTGTGCGAGGAATATACTGAAACTGTTCAACACTTTTCAACAAGATGAATTAGGTATTAATATTTATCATCTGATAAATTTTAATTTCAGCCTCTTCGAGCAGGAGATTATGTCGTATGTTCCTGCCGTGACTGTGGACAACAGGGCGAATACCACGTCGAGGAGCCCCAGAGGCTCCCCTCAACCGTCCCCCATCGCGTCGCCGGGATTGGGGAGGCATCGGGTGCCTGCCCCCCACAAGAGGGATTTCGAGGCGAAATTGAGAAATTTCTACAGGAAGCTGGAGAGCAAAGGATACGGACAGGGACCAGGGAAATTCAAGTGAGTTTGTTCGGCGATAATAGTATATTACACACCGAGGTGGAAAGTGATTCATTCCTGTCGTGAGATCAGTTGGTTAACCGAGACGCAAAGCGTCGAGGTTCGCTATGATCTCGAGACAGGAATGAAACTTTCTACAGAGGTTTATATACTATTTTATTTACAACCATCATATTAAGATTGAAATTAATAAAACTTTGTTTCATTCTGATCATATCTAAAATATTACATTTAACGACAAATTACCAAGAACGGCGTTTTCTCAGAATAATCAAGTAGATATATTTTTACCGTGACTACGGGGTATACATTCGTCACCAATATAAATAAATGACAACCCCTCCAATATGGGTATCGAATGAAAGGGCTTGACCAGTGAAATAGAGTTCACTGTGGAAAAAATGAAAATTCAATATGGTCCCCACAAAATGGCAGATTAAGTACATTCTCATTCACGGCCCCTGTAATTTGGATATCAAAAATGAAATAAATAGAATGAGAAGAATGAGTAACAAAATTGACAACTAAAAACTTGAAAATAAATTTTGTAAAAAAATTGAGTTGGAAGGTTCTATCGAAAATGAAGATTATAATGCTATAGATAACACACTTGATGCAGAAAAATATTTCGGTAGGTTCTAGCTACCAGTCATCAAACCACTTACCTCTCAAATCTAGCGCATTGTTCAGACAAAAGTCTTTTGGAATAGTGTACCCTGAGTAAATATGTAAATAGTATTGTTAATGATATAGCGGTTGACTTGAAAGTTCAGCGCCCAACGATTTTATTGTTTTGGCTAATCAGTACCATAATAGATTAATGAGAGTGGTATGATGACTGGTACCTAGGAGCTACCGTATTATTTTCCAGCTTTTAGTGCATTATCTTTATCGTTATTATCTCTACATTCAATAAAACCGATTAGCTTTTTTTTTATCATATTTACCTATTACTTATCTATCTCTGCATTTCGTCACTGGCTTATTCGTGGAAATGAAGGCTTTCTCCAGTGATACTTGAGAAGACGTTATTTCCATGAGCTGGACAATCTTCTGCTACCCATTCATTGATTTTCTTTTTTTTTTTTTAGATTACACATCAGAAGAGACCATCTACTCGAAGACGCTTTCAAACGGATCATGTCCGCCAACAAGAAGGAGCTGCAAAAAGGCAAACTCTGCGTGGTGTGGGACAACGAAGAAGGCCTCGATTACGGCGGTCCGTCCAGAGAGTTCTTCTTCCTACTTTCCAGGGAGCTTTTCAACCCGTACTACGGCCTCTTCGAATACTCGGCCAACGACACTTACACCGTTCAGATTTCGCCGATGTCCGCCTTCGTTGACAACTACCACGACTGGTGAGTAGTACAGTAGTGTACCCTTCTATTTATGTCGCAATTAAGATGCCTGAAAACCCTGTTGTGTTTACTTATACCTGTAGAAGTTAAGTGACGAAATCTGGATTGCTTGATTTTTGGTGGATAATTGAGCTTTTGATTGGCTAGTGAGAAGAGATCGCAACCTAAAAGATAATGGGTGGACAATGAGATCCCAGTAACTACGTTTCGATATTTAAAAGCAATGAAATCAACAAATAAACACGATAAAAACATCGTACACATCAAAATTTCAAAGTGAAATGACAATATGACAATTAAATTGACACTAGTCATCAAATTTGAAAAATGCGAACATAACGCCCTCTACCGAAAAAATAGGGGAAACCTTCAAAAGTGTCGATTGTTTTTTTCGCCACAAAAATCTAAACAAAATCTAATCAGCTGAAATACCAAGATTTCTAGGCATCTTAGTCGCAATTAAAATGCCTAGAAACCCTGGTGATTTACCAGTTTTATGCATCAATCGATTTAAGAACCATGGCGTTCCTCAACATTATCGACGATCTCCGATCTAGGTACTGATTATAATAATATCGAAAAAGTCCATAATAATTTATTAATTGATCTTTCTGATTGTATTAGTATTTTTTTGTTCATTTTTTTATTCTGTTTGATGCATACACTAGCGTTTTCCTTGTCATTGTGTGAGGTATATACTGAAACTGTTCGAATCTTTTCAACAAGATGAATTAGGTATTAATATTTATCATTTGATGTTTTTTTTTAATTTCAGCCTCTTCGAAAATCTAATCAGCTGAATTACCAAGATTTTTAGGCATCTTAGTCGCAATTAACATGCCTAGAAACCCTTCTCTGATTAGATTTTGTTTAGATTTTTGTGGCGAAAAAAGCAATCGACGCTTTCGGAGGTTTCCACTATTTTTCGGTAGGGACGTAATGTTCCAATTTTTGAATCTTTATGTCAATTGTCACATTGTCATGTCACTTTGACATTGATGTGTATCGTGTTTATCCATTGATTTCGTTTCTTTTAATCGTTAATTAAAAAAAAAAACTTGTTCCATCATATTATAGTGTCGGATTTGTATTACTGTTGATGGCCAGTCCATAATTTGTAATGTCTTTGCTTCAATCCGATTGAAAGAACCCTTTTATTTCACAGCTATTGTGTTCTGCGAAATAATGTAATGCAACATGTAATAAAGAAAATTTGCATAGAACTTTCCTCTGACGTGTACTTTGTTATCGAGTATCCTGGCAGTTGGATACTTCACCTAGATCTATAATCACATATGGTTCTTTAACGCCTATAATAATACTGGGATGTATTAAAATATTCATTAGTTTTCCTCAACTGGAACGTAGTTTAACCGTAATACTATCATTAATTTAATGGGTTGATTCCTTTAGATATTTATTTTGAAAAAAGTTTCTGTGATGATGTGTTCACAAATCCTTGATTTCGCTTGTTGAAAGATTGCCATTTTAATCTGAATCTCTTCATTCGAATGAAATATTGAAGAAAATTTCAAAGTTTTCCAAATATCCTGACACAAAGTTGATTGCTCGTTGGAATTTGTTATAAATTATAACAAATATAAATTTGTTATACTAACTCCCATTTATACAATCTTTGCCTCCGTATTGATGATATCAAATTAACGAAATTATGTGGCATAACTGTCGACCAAAATGTGATTATTCTCAGTAGTTTTCAAATGAACCTTTCTTCAAATAATATCTCAAACAATTACCTCGAAGTTATGACAGTACTTCAAACTCTAATACACAAATGGTCATTTCTAAATCACTTACTTGGACCACGGAACACCGATGTGCTTTGTGACTTACACTTATATATCACGCGGGAAAAAAGATGTGATTTTATATTTTGGGACCACGTTTGTCACACGAGAGAGATATCAAAATAAACAAACGACAGACTGCGTTTCAATCTACCAAAAAATTAAGAGAACAGCCACTTCTCTGCCTATATGGCTCCACGGGCGCTGAATCACATAGAACACAGAACAATTTGTTTACCAAGCATATAAAACTTGAATCAAAAAGATGATCAAATTGTTACACATAAGTCTTACTCAACCGTACTCTTCTCTATTCTAGGTTCAGATTCAGTGGTAGAGTCTTGGGCTTGGCCCTGGTGCACCAGTACCTTCTGGACGCCTTTTTTACGAGGCCGTTCTACAAAGCTCTGCTTCGCTTGCCCGTAGCTCTCTCCGATTTGGAAAGCTTGGATTTCGAATTTCACCAGTCCTTGCAGTGGATAAGGGAACACGACGTTTCCCTTCAGGGAGAACTCGAACTGACGTTCGCCGTCACCGAAGAAGTTTTCGGTCAGGTTTTGGAAAGGGAATTGAAGCCTGGAGGACGAAATGTTCCCGTCACGGAAAAAAATAAGAAGGTAAGGAAGATTTGTCAGATTCAGGGACGGTTTTACAAATACTAGCTAAGAGCAGACTGTACCAAGACATTTGCCTTAATGATGAGGACTTAGTTGAAAGCTAAGTTTCTCGACAGTTGATTGAAAAACCGGACCTTAATGAGTGATTTCAGAGCATAGAAACGTTTAATGAGTCATTTGATTATTCAACTTTTAGCAAAGTGAAGAATATGACACCTCACGTTGAGTATCACTATTGAGATTTCAAGAGCAACGATACACACTCTCGCTAAAAGTTCTATACAACATAAAACTAACATTCACGTACCTAATGAGTCGAAAACGCTAAAAATGATAATCATCGCAATTCTTGGTGCGAATTAATCGAAGTGTCACTGCGAGCTTAATTTTAAATTCCAATAGATTTTTTTCTCAAAACTCATGTAAAAAAATGTTACCTGAAATGTTGTCGTATGTAGTAATTTTTGCTGAAATTTCGACGGGATGTGGTGGAAGACTTGACTGCTTTTTCATGTCTCTGATGAATAGTTTTGAAATTGAAAATTCAAATTTCCTAATCATCCTTATCGGATGAAACAATTTTTAAAAAATTCCTGTGAAATCGTCAATGTACTATCATTTTCATATACACTTTTTGGTACATGTTCTGAAAGGGTAAAAAGCCAGGGGACAAACCAGCGATCTGTTCGGCTGTATCTTTAGATAATTCTATAATTTTCTCCTTCAATTCTAAATAAAAAATGTTATATGTTACAGTGTTCCATTATTGAGAATGGAACTTTATTTTTGTACAGTTATAATACCTATAGACGCTTAAATCGAATAGTTGTGTGTATCAAAAGATCCAGAAAAATGTTCTATAAGCGTACAATTTTCACATTAAAATGTTGAGTTGGATGACCCAATTTTTTGTCAGATTTTTCTCATCATGAATTTTTAGTGTTTTTTCAAGTCAAGAAAACGTACTCTTTCATCTTTTATCAAATTATAGAATAACATTATTTATAAGGTTATAAACAAAATGAAACGCAATTTTTTTAATGAACTGCATTCTTCTCTGCAATTTTGAAGATGTTGAAAATTTACTTTCACAAAAATCTACATTTTGCATGATACACATCTGTTCAATAATGTGTGAAGACCGTCAGCTTTTACCAAAAATCGTCGTTTTTAACCTCTTCAACCCTACAATTATCCCGTTAAACCTTGTATTTCTTACAATTCCAATTATAATTTTTTCTTCAATCAAATTGAATGCATCTGAAAATGTCATAAATCAGATCAATGTTGAGGGTTTTTGCTGACCAGGATTGCTCTGGCTGGAGTTACATTTGTTTTGGATGTTCGTAAGATTTTCATTTTCATTGGAGAACATTGGAGAACTATGATGAACTATTTCTTGTCTTTCTTCTTCTCCGAATAAAAAATAGGAATAAAAACTTCTATGAGAGAAGTAAAATTACAAGAAAAAGTTATTTTTATGTAATCCATGCAGTGCCCGTCGTGCCATAGCTGTTTTAGATAATAATAATAATATTAATTCTGACTAATAAAGGTACAATGGACATAGAATTTGATGACAAAACATGCAAAATAAACCTGGGAAATCGCTGAAGCTCTCAACAACTAGAAAGATGTTGAGTGCTTGCGCGCCATTCAGTGTTGAATAAAAACTATTAGTGATAAACAATACTTTAAAAATAATTCTAACTTATAATTGAGAAAAATCGCTGGCTTACAAAAACTATTCATGGAATATTGAACCGATTTAAATCGTCCATTCAAATAATAGTGCACGTATTGACTACTTAAAACATTCAAAACGCACAAAGTAAATTATAAAAATGGATGTCACGAATAGTAAATATGAAAGTTATAATTGATAAAATATAAAAATATGTGCATCTTTTTTGTATACGTTTTTTGGGCACGTATTAACTGCTTATAACTTTCGAAACGCACAAATTAAAATATAAAAATAAATGTCACGAATAGTCAGATATAAATGTTCGAAAAGTTATGATTGATAAAATATAAATAAAATAGGTGAATCATTTTTGTATAGCGTAGGAGTGAATGATTATAATGTGAATATGCTAGCAGCTCAATTCGAACATTCTTCATTTTTAATTAATGAAATTTCTTTCCGTTTGAAGAATCCACTTTTTTACTTTTCTCCCGAATAGAAATGATTTTTCATATTGCCTTACTTCCTGTGGTACTGAGCAGTATGATGGAGGCCCCAGATAATTTGCGTTTCTCTGTCCGATAGATTTATTACAACAAGGCATGATTACGTTACCACAATACTTATTTCTAGTGCTATATTCGTGACCTAAAAGGCTGTAGTGTTATATTTCCTTTCTTTATATTTTTCAATATATTCAAACAGAAGAGTTGCCTTACATCCAAAATTTCGATTTCTTTAAACAATTTGTCGCTTGAGTGAGTACGGGATTTTTGGTATATTATTTTGAGGATGAATTCATGTAATATATTCAAGTTTTCCAAATGAGTATCGCTCACCCCACCCCATCCCACTATTCCATATTGCAATTGGGATTCGACTAACGCAAAATATAATGTTCTCAGATGTTGGATATCTAGAAAATCTCTCAAGTATTTGAATTTATATAGCAATCGTCTCAATTTTATAAGAATATTTCTTATTTGTAAATCCCATCTTGAATGCCGATCTATTATAATGCCGAGGTATTTAACTGTAGTAGCATCTGGTATTTCATAACTATCCCCTATTCTCAGGGGTCCCATATTTGGAAGTCCGTTGGAGTAAGAAGTGAAGGGTAAATACTTGGTTGTCGTAAAATTTAATGTTAACTTGTTGAATCGAAACCATTTTTCTATTTTGTTCATGTCCTTTTCCACAACTGATATGAGTTCCTGCCAAGTATTAGAACTGTACAAGATAGTTGTGTCGTCTGCAAAACTCAGGATATTGCCTTCAGTTCCCTGTTCCAACAACCCGTTAATATAAATGGTTAGATTCTTCAATTTGTGAATGGATCAAACGCATTTGAATTATATACCCTAACCTATCAACAGAGAGTGTTTGTATTTTTTTTCATTTTACTTCTTTAATAGAAGTTGGAATTTCAATTTTTTGATAAGGAGAGGGGTAAATGCAAAAATAGTTGATCAAACTTCATTCTCACCATAAAAATACCCAAGTCTATGATTAAAAACTATAGCTGATACAATTCAAAAACTGTTGCACTTCATCATGTTGGATATGAAAGAAGGAAAATCGAAAATTTTCACAAACCTTTTTTGTTAATAGGTACGTGTACCTATATCATTCATTTAAATATGGAAGTTCATCCATGAAAAAGGTCTTTTCTAGTTTCCAATAGGTAACTTAGAGTTATATGCCATTCCAAAGGTTCAAATGATATATTTTGAATAACTATTTTGAAAAAACGAGATTTTCGCAAATTTATAAACTGCAAATACTTACTACTTACTGCATTCCTACATGGTATAAATATTGTTACACATAACACCTATATCCAGTACTGCAGTATTTGTAAACCTCTTGGTGGTTTGTGAGCTTTATCTTTAATCTTCTGAGACAGCCCTGACAGTATACATACTCGACTTCAAATCTGGTGCAACACCATAAAAAAGATTATCTGACTGTATAATTATCTCGCACTCTTTCGAAAAAACTAATTAAAGATGTCACCAACTCTTGGCAGCTATAGTTTTCAATTCTTTTTGCATTTTTTGAAAAGCCTGAGAGCAATCCTTTCTATAGAAGCGTCGAAATATACAGTTTTTGATCACAATTATCAAATTTCACCAAGAAGACCCCAACACAGAAGTCTCATATTTGAATGGAAATTGTCAATTGGTAAATAACAGACTTCAAACAAATTGCGGCAACATCGAGAATGCTGCCAACCAAATGTAAAAGAATAACAGACAGATAAACGTTCCAATCAATGCCTGGTACTAGTGCAACAGTTTTTAAATTTTATTCACTATATCTGCAGTGTGAAATAAGGATTAATTTTCTCCCGAGATGTGTATTTTTCAACCCTTCACAACGAACAATTTTTTTTTCAGGAGTATTTGGAAAGGATAGTCAGGTGGAGGCTAGAAAGAGGGGTTTCGGAGCAGACGGAGTCCTTGGTGCGCGGCTTCTACGAAGTCATCGACCCCAGGCTGGTGAGCGTGTTCGACGCGCGAGAACTCGAGCTGGTGATCGCCGGTACCGCCGAGATAGATTTGGTGGATTGGCGGCACAACACCGAGTACCGGGGAGGGTATCACGACCAGCATCCGGTCGTCGTGTGGTTCTGGCAGGCGATAGAGAGGTAAGTCACCCGAAAATGTTATCGAGTCCATCTACCTATACATGTAAATTGCACCCCTGTTGTTATCCCCTGTTTCGACGATGCAGTTTGTCGCTGCAACTCCAGCAAATTGCATGTTTTCATGCAAGTTTTTCGAATTGCTTGAATCTTTTTTATGCGATAAGTTGCAGCGATGTAGTTATTTCTATGGTAAATTTGTGGCTACAAACCACAAAAATGTGGTGGCATCATTGTGGAGAATGGTAATTCATTTTTCGAAACTTGATGAATCAAGTAAAGTAAATAAGTTGAATTCATCACAATTTAAAATTATTAGAAATGAATAAAATCATATATTAGTTATGAAATGTAGACTTTTATCATATAGTGCTATTTTTTTATATTGGCAATGCAAACTGACAGATAGATGACATTTCTTTCTTTCACTTGTCAAAATGTGACGTTTTTGGCATTTCAACCAATAGTAGCGGGTTATTCTATGGTTATTCTAGCCAATCATTGGGTATTATACCGATAAAACTGCCTGGTCCTTTCGATTGTTTCGATAAAACGTTGTTTACCTTTGAACTGTCAAAACTATACGGTTTACCGCGTCGATTCTATTGAACTGGCTCATATTTATATAAATTATCATGAATGAAGAGTTACCTTATTATTAATAGTCATTCACTTTTCACTTTTTCAGCATAATAATAACATAACACATTTCAATGAACACTCAAACACGTAAATAGCTCATTACCCCAACTTTATGACAGATATAGCGAACGACCGATTCAAATATTTAAGGTTTCCTTAACTCAACTGAAGATGGCGTACAATTAGTTTTTATTAAATACAATTCATTTTTTGTTGTATGAGAAGAAACCGTTGTATGAATATTTTGATACAACGACATAACGAATGATTTTATGTTCCTTCTGGCGCGATTTTCATTTCATAAGAAATTTTCAATCATCAACCTTGTACAATGAGAGGTGTGACGCCATCTCTTAGTATCGTCGGCAAGCATTATCATATTCACTGCGTAAGCATCATATCTCTTCTGGATTATAGAGGGCATACATCGTTGTCTGACATTTCAAATTTGAAAAATTTTCACCTATTCTCCGTCCCTTCTTATGTAAATGAAATACTGATCAATTAAATTGTTCTTCCTTCTATTTGTTCAAAAAATAATCTCTCCAAATACAACTCGTTCTTCAAATTTAATAAGATGAATTTTCATTTTCGAAACACTCAAACTTTCTTATTTTGAGGCAAAAGCATTCAAACAAACCGAATTAGATGAAATCACTCGTCCTACGGACTCGTGATTTTATCAATCGGTTTGTTTTCAAACTTTTGCCAATTAAAAAAGTTTTTGTGGAAAATGAAAATTTATCGATTAAATTTGAAGGACTCGTGGTTATTACCTTTGACAAATTGCATCTTATAAACAGGCTTTAAGTTTTTGAATTGGGCTATATAGGTGATAGGGAATATGCATGAAATTTAAATTTGTCTCAAATATTTTTTTTCTTATTATTATAACGTTTGCTTGAATGTGGTTGACAATGTTCGTTGCTGGATGGTAATAGTTCAAACTTCAATTATCTATATATTATTAACTCTATTGAAACCTGTTGCTAAGAATGGAAGGATAGAAATACAAATCAAGTAAGAATATAAAATCCCAAACGAAAGGTTGAATGGATTTTTTGGCCAATAATGAAATTAAGGATTGATTGATCAAAGAAAATAATGTTGTTACAAAAAACCGACATATCGAATGTGAAATATTAGTCAAAAAAAAATTCAAATAAAGAAATAAATGAAATAATATTGTGACAAGAAAATTGAGGTACCTTTCATTTGGGATTTGATTTTCCTACTTGATGTGTATCCTTTCGTTCTCAGCAACAGGTTTCAATAGAGTTATTAATATATAGACAATGGAAGTCCGAACCATTACCATTGATTATTATAACGTATTTTTATTATTTACTATCGAAAGCCACAAACTATTATATGAAAGTGAAGTATTGGGGAGGGAAATTCAAACTCACAAAACGCATCACCATTGTTCAAACGAAATGTGACATCAAACAACACGACAGTGGATTTATCGGCATCGATATTCATACTGTGTTAGTGGTGAAATATACGCAGAGATCAAAAGAGAGAAAGCTGTGAGATAAACGTTATGTTATACGATGTATTCGAGTCCATAACATAGATTGGAATTGATGAATGCCCACAGCAGATATGTTTATTTCAAATCTATATTCCGATATGTTTGTAGAATATGTTAAGGTAGTTTAAAACTGAATTTTTCACTGTTGAATAGCTCTGTATTTCTAAATTCTTCTTGCACTTTGAAACCATACATTACTTGTAAGAAGTTGTTTCAGCTTCTTCCATAATCTGTGTAACAATTGAAACTAAAACGCTTAGAGTGAATAAATATGGGAAATAGCCCTTGACATTATTGAATCTTTCGAATTTCACCTTGGAAATTAGTTTGGAATATTTTCAAGTCCATTTATATTTTTTCTATGTCATGAAAATGTAAAAAATGATAGCTTTATGACGTAACAAATCAGCATGCATATTCCTTATTATCCTGAATGAAATCAGTTATAACTGAGCGAGATATATTACAGGGCATGTCGCCTTTCTTTTGGAGCAGATTGTGAATGATTTTTTGTTGCAGGTTCAGCAACGAGCAGCGGTTGAGACTCCTGCAATTCGTAACCGGCACATCGAGCATACCCTTCGAGGGTTTCTCCGCCTTGAGGGGGTCCATTGGCCCTCGAAAATTCTGCATCGAAAAATGGGGAAAGCCCAACAGTCTTCCAAGGGCGCACACTTGCTTCAACAGGCTGGATCTGCCCCCCTACCCCACCAGCGAGGTTTTATACGAAAAGCTCTTGCTCGCCGTCGAAGAGACGAACACTTTCGGCATCGAGTAGAGCGGTACTTAAAGCTAGTACTTTGTAATTCATTTCTTTGGAAATTTGTTTTGGATTAGGGTTGTTTCCGAATGAGTTAATATTTAAGTTGTTTGGAAAGGTTAGGTTCCTGCGCTTCGTCGAGCCAGTATTCGTCTGATTGAGTTTGACTACATTTACTTACCAAATAATAATTTTAATCATTTGTACAGTTTGTTTGAAGCCATGTAGGTTAGGTTTGTAAAAAGTTAATTTATTTGTGAATAACAGTCATATTTACCTATACATTTGTTAGTGGACATCAGCGTGCAGGGTATTCTGTTGATGGTCGATATGATTGAGGTCTGGTGTATCAGCGGGCTATAATATATTTTCGTCGAATTTAAATTATTTCAAATATTAGATGAGATTTTGATATTTGTTGTATTAATTTATTTTCCTTAGTTTTAATAAGTTACCAATGATTATTCTGTTTAAGTAGTTTAGCATGTTCAAGTTAATGATGTTGTGATTTATTTAATTCTAGTCAGTAAATAATATATATTCAGTTACTTGCACAAACACGTATATACATATTTGAACGCCGTTTTTGTTGCGAAAATTTTGAGATCACGGCTATTTTGGTGGTTTTTGCATACATGGTTTGTAACATTCCAGGAAATAAAAACATTTGTTATGTGCTTCAGTTTTTTTTTCCACACCTTCCATTTGTGAATAAAATTGAAAAGATTTACATCAATAAAACTTAACTTCATTCACTTATTATGGTCCAAAATGAATGCTCCTTGATAAAGATTTTTTAATGTTGAAAGAAAAGTAATTGTGGACATTTTTTGTGTATTTACTTGAAATTTCGTTTCGATCGTTTTTTCCTATTTTTCTGTTGAGAAAAACTGATAGCCCATCAAAAGACTCCAAGGACTACTGTTCTTCCCATGCTGTCTTTCAGAAAAATTTCACAAAATGAATCTGAGAAAGACATACCTTTTTTCATATTCAAAAAACTGTTTGTTTTAGCGGAAATGGGATCAGAAGCAAAGTAAAAACAAACAAAACACCTCTCTTGTGCAAAAATGTTTGAAAAAATCATAATATAAAAACAACATAAACAACTTCTGTTATTATTTTGTGGTGGATCAATATTCATTCCGTAGTTTTCTGGGTTTGTAACTTACCACAATCTGAAAAAATAAGAAATAATATTGGAATCCATACAAGTGTGGAAGGGCCGATTTTTGATTTACCCCGAAAAGTTGCTGTGTCCATTGAAAAACATTTCTTTCTGATACATACTATTTCTCAATATTATATATTATGAGAAAAAAAAAACGTGAAAAATACTGAATTTCTAGCCTCAAAAAGGGAAAGGAGAAAAAATGATAGAAACAAACGGCACGCTTTCGTTTGTGTGTGTGTATCGGTTCTCTGTGGAAAATGTTTTGGTGAAATTCTTTAAACTTGTATAATAGCTCAACTTTTTAGAATCAGTCGATTGAATATCGAGTGTATCCCATGGAAAATTGCAATTTGAACATTTTTTGTCCCTTGAAATTTTTTGTTAAAAGCGAAAAATGTTCAAGGCAATTTTCTTCCCAAAGAAGCCTTTGATAACGAAATGAAAGTTACTAATTGTTATAGTGCTTATCAACTTCGTTGGGATGATGAAATAATATCATCCGGAACACCTGGGTTTTCTACCATTTTTCTCTGATTTAAATTTTTTATTTTTTCTGAAGGCCTTCATGGGGGGCCTGGGGAAGCAAAAATTTTAACTTCGAAGACTATACCGTCTTCTACACACGACACCATATTTTTCAAATACTAAATTTCGAGAAAAGAAGTAAATCGTGAAAAATATCATTTTTTCACCATCACAGGGGGAAAGAGAGGAAAAAAAATCATGGTCAATGTTTTTCAGACTTGGTTAACATTATTCGCAGGTCAATTCGAAATTTTCTAATTGAGGCCATTTCGGCTATATTAGCCCACGATACTGGCATGTGTGGTCTGTGTTTATCCAATACACCAATTATACAAATTACGGACAAGAAAACAAGTTTTTATACAGTTGAAATAAGAAATGCACTGCCGAAAAATCCCCGGCGTAGACTTTGCCTTCTGAGCGCACTCGGAAAATGTTCAATTAAAGGGAGAAATGAGACATATATCACACAGATAAAATAAAATGAGAATATGTCGGTTTGTTATCGTAATCCACTCTCCATATATTGAATATAAAAATGGCATAGGCACAGAATAAGTAAACTACTATACTTCCAATGACATCTTTGATAAAAAGTAGCCTTTCCAAAGTGCACCAATGAGAGCATACTAAAATATTCTATTGCCTGTACTTCAGTGAGTCAGATGAAGGCGGCTAATTAATTTGACGTATGTCTTTTGAATTTTACCGGTGTAGTTTCCTATATTTTTTTGGTATATATTGTCAGATTTCTCAGTGTTAATGAATGCGCCAAGCTCCATCAAGGTCAAATCTTTTTGGGACAATTGTGTTAGGTTACCGATTCGCTTCTGTATAGTAGTTTAGGTATTCTGAGACATAGGCATTAATTGGAGTAGAGGAATAACCGTCGCACTGCGCCCAGGCCCTAATTACGGACACACTTGCAGACCGGTTTCGGGTTATTTGGCCACTCGCCTGTACAAAGCAGTGCCATCATCAACATGAAGACGATGACTTCCCATAATTTAAAATCAAAATCCTTCATAGTATCAAGCCCCGATCAAAGCTGATGCGAATAGCGAGTTATTGAGCAAACTACCCATAAACAAGGTATTCCTAAAACAAACCGAATTCGTCCATTCCCCTTGCGAGAAAAAAAGTAAAAACATTCGACATAGTCGATGGGCTTACTTGAAGACTGGCGTTAAATCAAATGGTCTTTCGAACAATTCGTTCAGGCCAGTCTCAAATTTACCTACACAGTAGGTTTTGGCTGGCACCTGTCAGAAAACAACTGCTTCCCTGGCTAATACCACGACGGGCATTGCCTTGTACTGACGAGTGGCCAAATAGCCCGAAACCGGTCTACAAGTGTGTCCGTCCCTAAAATTGAAAATCAATTCCTTCATTTGTATCGCCAAAAGCAAATGCAGGATTTTCTTCTCTGAAGAAACCTGCCCTGGCACCGGTTGGATATAATTCAATGCCCGTCGTGGTATTAGCCAGGGGAGTAGTTGTTTTCTGACAGGTGCCAGCCAAAACCTACTGTGTAGGTAAATTTAAGACTGGCCTGAACGAATTGTTCGAAATACCATTTGTATTTCAGTTAGATTAAAATAGAATTACCTAGAACAATGTGGACGAGATGCAGGAACGCGCCGCGCCGACCATGTATGCACAATCGTACGACGCACAACCGAGCCAAGGTCTTGAAGGCACCTAAGGTCGTTCAACAAAACATAAAAAAATTATCATACCAGTGGTAAAAACGCATTATCCACCACTGCTGACCGTCGGCCACAGTTCACTGGGGTATCAACAATTGGCCATTAGCGTGCTAAACCACCATTTCAACAACAGTATCGATAAATGATCAGCCTCGGTAATTGATTTTCTTATGGGCATGGATGACCCCGCCAAATCCGTTGACATCCGGCCTGGTTACCGGCGTAGAGAGCCACTGAACCTCTTCTTCTTATTCCAAAAACTATATATTCTTCTTTTTCTTCGTAAAACAAATATGATGATAACTCGTATATGAAATGGAAAGTATTTGAGTTTACCAGTCGTTCAAGGATCTTTTTCCGAGGCCAAGAAAACGCTTAAGCTTTTTGTATTATACTTTGAATGTTATCTACGTATTCTAATGTATAGTGTTCAATTTATATAGGAATCCAAAGAACTTATGAACGAAATGCCTTTTCAAAGATATCGCTTTGTAATCATGCAACCGATTGTGATATAGTCCATTCATACAAAATGAGTACCATGATTATTCGTGAATGAAATCATGTAGTGTATTTGGAAAAAGCATTACTTGAGAAACTGATGTAATTATTTAAAAGTAACATCGGATTATGCTGAAGTTTTGAGTAATAAGAGATGAAAATTACCCAACTTTATTATGACTAGTGCTTAAACGTTCCCATTGAAAAGTGAAGGTTGAACTTCTCATTACTCAAAACTACGGCATAAATCATGTGTTAGTTGTCAGTTTGTGATATATTTAATAAATGATGACACTGCACAAACATTATCATTTGTTTTGAAACGTAAGGCTCTATTGGACCCTAATAGCGTTCCCCAAATGTTCAAACAGCCAGTTATACAGCCCTTCTTTCCCGGCATAATAACCGATCAAAATTTTTTTTATACAACATAATTGAAACGAAAAAGAACCTAAGAAAAAACACCAACAAATTATCCTAATAGAAACACTTTGAAGTTAGTAAAATATTACTCCAAGGAACACCTTACACTAAGGAATATATTGAACAAACGATTTGAAATACTTAAAAAATGATTCCCTAAACTCCACAAAGACAAGACAGAATACACAACGCAACGCAAGTATGCAACCAACGTGACAATACAACAAATCTTTTACTTCTATCCTATCATGAAGACACCAAGAGACCAGAGACAATCAGTAATCAGCCACGTAAAACATATATGTGTGTGTTCCGTGACAATTTCTTTGCACTTTTTCTGTTTATCTTTGGTTCTTTGGGGTTAAGTCACCTATAGAGATTTTTAATTTACCCCAGAATTGCCAACCTCGATTTCCCCGAACCCTGCCCCTAGCCTCAGGTACCCCTTCGCCTATAAACTCGCAAAAAAACACGCCAAATCAAGGTTTGTTATGCATTAAGGTGGATTCAGATAGATCTGAAATCCGATGGTACGACGGTCCGACAGGTTTCTGAGAGGTCTGAATTTAAATTTAGACCAATCAGAAAGCTGAATCCTTTTAAGACGTCAGAATCTGTAGTATTCTGTGCCACAACGGCGCTGCAAGGTCCCTGAAAACTCTGATAGAAAACAAAAGCGATGTCGTCGAGTTCTTCTTCTGATTGCAGTATCCTGTGGTTCGACTAAAGCTGTTCTCGATTCATTTTGGTATCACGACAGTTTTTCACATAGCATGTCGCGGAATACATTAGGTAGAGAAAGAATATGCACATTGCACATTGAATAGATAGTGTGAAGAAATAATGACAATTTTATATCTAAATAACTCTATGCTTCTTAACCTCTCTTTCTCTACTACATAATACACCGCGGGCATGTGACGTCACAAGACAACTGTCAGTCAGCCTGCTGGACAAACAAACCCTACTTCCATAAGCAACAATGGTAATTCAATGAGAATATTATCGTAATTATGAAGAAATTACGGGTTTACCCTAATTTTGGGTATACCCTTAGTGTACCTCACATATATAAATGTATAAATTTTGCAATCTATATATTCATTATTCTTGCTGCTTGCAAGGAAATTGTATGTGAAATGGCTGATAAAAGTGATTATTTCAACACCTTGTCTATGGAAAGAGATATTTAAAAAAACTGAAGGAAAGTAAGGGATGTGATCGTTACTTATTGAAATTTGGATATTGTAGTAATGCTGTGAAATACTTTCCAAAAGTGACATGTCGTACGACATTATAAACTATTTTGTATATGAGAGTGCATGCACAGAAGACTTCAAGACTATAAAAGTTTGGATTCATACAATATGTTTATATCTAAATGGATTAGAAGGATTGGAATGAAGCTTGTGAAAAAAATACTGATAATGTACTTTAATAAATAATAAATTTGAAAGAACAGATTTAGGATATGTTATATAAGGCTCTACAAAATTACAAACCACAACCATCCTTTTATATGGTAATCCTGTATAAAAAAGGAATTCAGATGAGTTATGCTTTAAACTTCCCAATGGGAATGATTAAGTCTGCAAAGTTTCCCGGAGATGATGGATTTCACGATAACAATTCTGCAAGTCGAAATCAATATCAGGACATAGGTGTTCACCAGAGTTTTGTGCATGTTCCACTTCTTCAACTGGTTAATTTATATCATTCAGAGTTTGATTTTGCTCATCAATAATATTCAAGTTTTGAACAGCTGGATCATTCACGCAAAGAATCATCATCAATTTTATCCATATCAATTGGAATATTTGCGATGTCATTTTTATCACGCTGCTCCCTACGATACAATCTCTGAATGCTTTGAACTGCATTGATATTTGTTTTGTAGCCAAGTAATTTATTCGGTACCCAGTCTATATTGTGAACATCTTTGAGTGCACTTGGCTTGTCTGAAATGAAAAAATAAAATAAAATTATGTTTCCTAGATTCTTTGAAAATATCTCTTACAAAATGTTTTGAACACACCGTTGCCCATTTCAACTTATAAAAAGTTGAATCTGCTCTTCTAGTTGCCTGAATCCACAATTCACACATCTCTTTTCAGCAAGAGGATTGATCTTTTTTCTATTGTCGAAAATAGAAGGGAATCGATGGAATGAAACATTATGTCTGCCGCTATTACTTCCACATTTCACAATCGCACAAAATTGAGCCTTTATTGAGAAAAAAGATTTGAAAATATGACATAAACACACACTCAGCCTAGGTAAATCACGTTTGTATGTCCAGCAGGCTGGATTGACAACTGTCATTTACTGTCGTCTGTCAGATATGCCCGCGGTGTATACACCGCGGGCATGTGACGTCACAAGACAACTGTCAATCAGCCTGCTGGACAAACAAACCCTACTTCCATAAGCAACAATGGTAATTTAATTAGATTATTATCGTAATTATGAAGAAATTACGGGTTTACCCTAATTTTGCGTATACCCTTAGTGTACCTGACATATATAAATGTCTAAATTTTGCAATCTATATTCATTATTCTTCCTACTTGCAAGGAAATTGTATGTGAAATGGCTGATAAAAGTGAGTTATTTCAACACCTTGTCTATAGATATCCAGAAAATATATTTAGAGAAACTGAAAAAAAGTAATGGATGTGATCCTTATTTATTGAAATTTGAGGATTGTAGTAATGCTATGAAATACTTGCCTAAAGTTTCATGGCATGTTGTATGACATTATAAACTATTTTGTATATGAGAGTGCATGCACAGAAGACTTCAAGACTATAAAAGTTTGGATTCATACAATATGTTTATATCTAAATGGATTAGAAGGATTGGAGTGAAGCTTGTGAAAAAAATACTGAAAATGTACTTTAATAAATAATAATTTTGAAAGAACAGATTTAGGATATGTTATTCAAGGCTCTACAAAATTAAAAACCACAACCATCTTTTCATATGGTAATCCTGTATAAAAAAGGCATTTGGATGAATTAGGCTTTGAACTTCCCAATGGGAATGATTAAGTCTACAAAGTTTCCCGGAGATGATGGATTTCACGATAACAATTCTGCAACTCGAAATGAATATCGGGACATAGGTGTTCACCAGAGTTTTGTGTATGTTCCACTTCTTCGACTGGTTAATTTATATCAATCAGAGTTTGATTTTGCTCATCAATAACATTCAAGATTTGAACAGCTGGATCATTCACACAAAGAATCATCATCAATTTTATCCATATCAACTGGAATATTTGTGATCTCATTTTTATCACGCTGCTTCCTACGATACTCGATACAATATCTGAATGCTTTGAACTGCATTGATATTTGTTTTGTAGCCAAGTTATTGATTCGGTACCCAGTCTATTTTCAAGATCTTTGAGTGCACTTGGCTTGTCTGAAATGAATAAGAAAAAAAAATTAAATTATGTTTCCTAGATTCTTTGTAAATATCTCCTACAAAATGTTTTGAACACACCGTTGTCCATTCCAACTTATAAGAAGTTAAATCTGCTCTTCTAGTTGCCTGAATCCCCAATTCACATCTCTTTTCAGCAAGAGGATTGATCTTTTTTCTATTGTAGAAAATAGAAGGGAATCGATGGAATGAAACATTATGTCTGCCGTTATTACTTCCACATTTCACAATCGCACAAAATTGAGCCTTTATTGAGAAAAAAGATTTTAAAATATGACATAAACAGACTCAGCATAGGTAAATCAGGTTTGTATGTCCAGCAGGCTGGATTGACAACTGTCATTTACTGTCGTCTGTCAGATATGCCCGCGGTCTATACATTCAGGCAGGAATCATATGCAGGAATGCGCCCAAAGGTCAGTGGACTCGACGTATTTGAAACGTATTCTTCTTGCTCATTCTGCAGTCTTCTCTCTCTCAGGGCCAGTCCATTAGTTGTAATGGCTGCGTTGTCTTAAGCAGAGTTCTTGTAGGTACGAAATTTGCAAAATTCGTCCGAATGAAAATGGATGCTACTGAAAAATAGCCAATTATATTCCAGTGTTCGATCTCTAACTCATTTTAATCTCAATTTCTTTCCAAAAATCGTACCTATATGAATTATGCCTTAGGCCGGATTCAGACAAATCCGAAATCCGATGGTACTACGATTTGACATTCTTCTGATTGGTCTAAATTGAAATTTAGATCAATTTAGACCAATCAGAAAGCCGTTGGACCGTTGTACCATCGGAATTCGGATCCATCTGAATCCAGCCTTAGACGTCGTGTTTACGGAGTGGTCGAGATCTATTTTTCATTACTACAACTTGGAACTGGGGAAAAACAATGAACTTATCATTTACTTCATTGGAGAATCATACGAATAAAAATCAATGAATTAAAAATGAACCAAATTGGTTATTTCCACTCCTATAAACGCCTCATATGTACTCGAAATTCTAGGAAATACAGGATAACTTGGTATATAAAGCATCAACAATTGAGATTTACCAATACGAAGTGGCATCAATAATTTCGATCCATACTGTATTTTTTGTTGTTCATAGTGTTTGTAAATAGGTCACTCTGTATATACTGATCACTATGATATATACCTGTTCACTTCCGTTCCTATTAGTATTGAGTGAAATATCATTACTAACCTGCAATTTTTCTTCGCATCTCATTTCCGTTTCTCTGAGTTGCTCTTCCAACATGTGTACCCTGGCTTGAAGAGACGCATTGTCTGCTTTGGCTCTAGTATATCGTTCATCGTTCATGGTTTGCGGTATCCTGCAGAACGCCTACCTGTTGTTGCAACACCTGGAACTGAAAGGTTTCTGTCATCATACATGGTACTAGTGCATCATTGATTACTTGAATTATATCGAAATCCGACTCCTCTTTGAAAGTTTGTTCCATTTCGAAAATCAGCAAGTAAATAAATAATTAGAAATGCAGAATGGTGGGATCCTATAAAAACACCATTCCAAAAACACCGGTTGTCACAAAATAAAACCTGGACGTTTTTTGTATGTACTTCAGCGGAATAATAATGGAAATGAGTTTTGGTGCAGTGGTAAACACGATATGACAGCAGGGAAAGTGTGAAGCTAAAATTGTCACAAAATGGAGCATATTAATTGTTACACGGCAATATTAATAATAAAACATTTAAAGAATTCGAACTGGAAATTATTTTTTCCCTAAACAGTAACAGAAAAAAATGTTATGCCTTATACTGTTGGTCATTCATTCATCAAAATATTAATCATAATACAACCTCTCCATAAGTTGGTGGCATTTGAACAGCTCAGTGGAGTGAACTTGTACTGAATGGAGAAGTTTCAACATCTTTCTTGTGTTCAAATCTTTTACCTGACACACCACGGTGGTTGGCTCGAAGAACGGTTTCACGGTTTCCAGTATTAGTCTACTCTTCCCATTTAGAGAACTAACAGCCGATTGTACCGATTTTTTGTTATCGGAACATTAGGCTAATGGGCCATTGAAGGTCAGTTAGTGCAGTGATTGCATAGTTTGAGAGATCATTAAACCCCCACCTAATTCGAAGAGTTTCTCTATTAATGGTCTCAAAACAAAAAGTCGGTGCAATCTGCTGTTAGAATATCTGCTGAAAGAATCACTACAACGGGCTTTTCAACAAAATAACTGTTAAATTCGAGTATTGAAAAAATAATGGCAACGTACATCACTAAACCACACCAATATTTCCTTTGTTTTTCCCAAGTTTCTCCTGGGTTCAGGGTTGCCAACCCAGAATTTGAAAAAGACGTAGACCAGATTCAAAAAGTTACGTAGAAATACTAAAATTGCACATCGAAAGTTAGTAGATCTACGTACTTTTTTTTGAGTGATAAGAAGGGGATAAGGTAGGTAAAATTGAATCCCAACAAGATCAGTATCTCTGTAAAAAATCTCGTCAAGTGTACATTGACAGGACTTTAAAAAAAAATACAAAAAATATGAAAAAAAAAGGGATTTTTGGCCATGCTTGGTGTTCGTGATCACAATATCAATTATTGAAACACGACGTTTCCTTGATTTTTTACGTCATTTTTCTTTGTGAGGAACAATTATATTTTTTAAGTTTCGGCACCCAAGATAATTAGCAGACTCTTTCCATCTCTACCTTCTAGGCGCACTCGTAAGAGTATTCAGCAAAGGGAAATTTGAATTGAAAAACAGAGTTCTTTAGTTTGAACCTTTTTAATTTTATTCGTTATCAGGCAAATTGAATTTATACCTATATTTTTTTAGATGTTCCTGTGATGGCTCGCGGCTCTTTTTTAAGCCACTTTTTGTGAAAAGTAACCCTGTTAGAGTGTATGTAGAGAGAATTTTTGTTTTCATTAAATTTTATGCAGAAAACAGACGCTAAACATTTGCACTGCTATGTGGCAATGTTAATAAATTTTGAGAGAGTTGTGTCAATCTGGGATGAATCCCCCTTCCTGGTTTTCGAAATGTGAAGCCAGAACTTCTTTTAAAATGGAAGAAGTGATGTGTTGAGTTGAGTGGAGGGGCGAGTATGCGCTGTGTGCGTCAGTGTCAGTATAAAACGGGAAATTCATTGAGTTTTTTTGGCGAATATGGGGGGAATCGGAAAATGATTCAGTCCAATGAATGAGATGTTACCAATTTGTACAATTTTGTGAAAAGTACGTAGATTCTGGGACTGAAGTTCGTAGATTTTCAAAAAAGGCTCAAAGTACGTAGATCTACGTAAAAAGACGTAGGGTTGGCAACGCTGCCTGGGTTTTCCTTCGACATTTGTCGAACCATCGCGCCTTCTGGTGGCCAAGGAGCTCTTGCTCTCTAGTACTATTCTGTGATTCTGTGTCTGTGCCGTCAGTGCCGTGTTCTGAGGTGTTTTCTGGCGCTCATATATTCAAAACGTATTCGTCTTTCTCCTTCTCTCTCACTTACAGTCAGCCAGATAGTCAGAGAGAAATGGAGAGACGAATACGTTTTGAATTGGGAAGTTCATAATTTTATGCGACGTCTGGCGGAAATAACGCACTGCTATAATTTCACAAACAAATGGCTTCCATTTCATGTGTGTGAATTTATTGAGTTCTTTGGTGTTGATTTAGGAAATCTCATCGGAAGTTGTAATTTTTTTCGATTAATAATAACAAACAATCATGGATGCAGATCGCTCAGTGAGCCGTATAAAGTGTTTGGTGCCAAGTTGCCGCAACTCTAGGAACCGAAATCCAAAGTTGTCTTTCCACTTTCCATACGTTTCCAAAGAGAAATAGGTACATCTTTGGTGGGAAACATTACGGAAAGTGGATTGAAAGAGAAAAAAAAAAAGGGTACAAGGCTTGGAAAATTAAACTGAAACTGCATAAATCACCACCTAGAGCGGCTTCAGTGTGTTACTTGCATTTCAAGAGAGATGATTTCTTGTTACCTGGTGAGTCTGGTTGTCTCTCGGGTTGTCTATTTTAAGGCGAAGTTATGGCGCATTTCATCATCCATGTAAAAAAAAGCCTCTTTGGTTCACTAACACTACACTTAAACTGAAAAATGTCCTGAAACAAATATCATTAGATTTTAAAACACAATGCATCTATGTTCACCTCCAATGAATGGTATTGTGCGGCTATTCAAAGCATCATGAACACAGTTATATTAACCTTCACGAGAAAAATTTCGTACAATTAAAATATAGCAAAAAAAACACCAAAATCTTGTCTAGCGAGGGCAACTGATGAATGGATTTCAGTTTGGCACGTTATTTCACAAATGTAAACAAGGTAACTATTTCAAAATGGTGGATATAGTTTAACCACCACCAGCGCCCTCATCGGTCGATATTCTTCCCTTATTCGCGATTTCGACCACCGTTGAGGGCGCTACGAGACGTAAACAAATATGGAGGATTGTGAGTAATCTCTTTGTTTATGGTGTCAGTTTGTATACGGACTTAGTGGTTGAGTTGTATGTTTTAATTATTTGCGAACTATATTGGAGTTTTGTGTGTGTTTTAGACAATTGATTGTAGTGTGTGAAGGAAAATAACAAACTGTGAGGTAATATAACGTTTTGCAATGGTTTAACATAGGTATCAAATCAGATCCTTTTTTAGTTATCAACAGTAATGGAAAACCAGGAGGTATATTTGAGTTTGAGCACTGTATTTGCATATTTGGATGCAACACATGACAGTAGGTGCTTCGTGGAGGGCGAACAAGTCCTAAACAGTTGCGATCAGATCACTCAAAAAGTAGGTTATTGATTTATCCGCCAGGGGGCGTCTAGACTTTCGACCTTTAATTATGTCGATGATACAAGAGCACCAGAAAACGCCTCTGGTGTTCTGTGTCATGAACACCACAAAACATAAAACTGGAGCCTTGTTATTTGGGGTTAGGACTTAGGTTCAATTTTAATTTTCAAGTTCAACAACAAATTTTAAAATATCTCCAACAAAGATTCAATTGAGGATATCGAAATGGCTCCCAAGACCTCGGGATTCACCGAAGAAGACCTAGCAAAGTTTGATTGGTTAACTTTAAGGAAAGACATGGATGCAGCTATTCCTACAGAAACGTTCAAGCAAAAATTCGTTAGAAAGTTCAAAGAAAATCCTTTTGTTCCCATTGGTAAGCTTACTCATAAACACGGTCATGATTATAGTTGAAATTTTATCATAAATCTGAATATTCAAAATTCATTTATGTCAGAAGTTAAGGCTGATTCAAGCAAGACAACTCCAGTTATGAATAACTTGAAGGTGAATTCATGCAAGCCAACTTAACTTGTGTTCAACTCAACTTATCATAAAAATTTGTTTTTAAAAGGGGTATTCATGAAACAATTCCCAAACTTGAATAGCGAAGATATGTGCCACTGATTTTAACAGCTGACAAATTTAACAAATAAACAAATATAACGCATGCATGCTTCTATTTGATTCGGAACATTGAACTTCTTAAGTGACTAAGCTAAATTAAATACAAGTCAAGTTGGCTTGCATGAATTAACGTAACTTATCAACTCAACAACGTTGCTCTTGAGAATTGTCGAGTTATTTATGAGTTAAGTTGGCTTGCTTTCATCAACCTTTATTCTGCATGTTGTACTTCAACTGATACATTTTTTAGGATGTGCTGCAACTACAGTAGCACTTACCTATGGTCTGTGGTGTCTCAAATCTGGCCAAAAGAAGATGTCTCAATACATGATGCGAACAAGAATTGTTGCCCAAGGCTTTACTGTTTTTGCGATGATTGCTGGAATCACTATGGGAGCCCAGAAAGGACTCAAAAAGAACTAGCTTATACTCACTATGTATAGACAATGTATATAATGTAGGAGAATTGATAATATATACAGCTTTCAAATTGTTGAACATGAGGATTGTTTTGTCTTGGTTCTTTTCACAACCAGGTTCTTGTTCAGAGGAATATCTGATGAGAAATTCGGTTTCAACAGTATTGAAAATACCAAGATATTAATTGAATGAATGCATTGGCCAGGTCATCATTATAGTTCAAAGGGATAACTCAATCTGTCCTGCAAGATAAATCAAAATAATAGAAAGTTTTTGAGAATATGTTCTAGTGCCCTCTCCACGTGGGAGGATACATTGATATACATCTAAAGAATGTAATAAGAGAATGTTTTCTCTTGAGCTTTATTTGTAACTAGTCTCCTCATCGCTAGATGTCGCTGCGAACTCGACAGCTATTGCATTTTTGTTTCCTTACTTTTCCTGTCCTCGGATGGCATTGTTGGCGATTCTTGTCAGTTCAGTTTGTTGTAAGAGACTCATGAGAGCTAGAGCATAGCAAGCTGGGTTCGGCGCTGTGTCGGCTTGATTGTGTTCTGTTTTTATGTTTTCTTCAATATCTTGTTGATTTGTGTTCTGTCGATAGAAAGTGCGTGCGTAAATTGTCAAATATGTAAAAAAGTGTACAAGTTCGTTGATCTCAAAATTCGCTGGACAGCGATTCTTACCAAAATCGAACGTTAAAATTTGAATACGGCCATACAACATAACCTTTAACGGACAGCTGTTTGGGATCGGTGTTGGCCAGGTAAATGCAGACGGCAGTTGTTTTGTAGAGCTGAACTGTCGGGTTTGGTCGTTTGTGACAATTTCAAATTCAGTGCCTGAAAAATTCGGAAATATGTTGGAATTTACCACTTCTAGAGATGGTCTGCTGCAGATCGAAGAAGATGTTTTGTGTTCCGTTGTCCAGAGAGAATCCATTTCGAACGTGTATGATGTGGACAAAACACCCCTTGGCAGGTATGTTCGTTTCCCTTCGAATCCAAAATTTTATTCATTCTTATCTGAATGCCATATAGGTACACCTACCTGCGATAACGTTAATCCTAATTGTTATGATAAGATTCTATTTTGATAAGCAGATAACAGCTTCGGTTTCACGAGATGAAAATGATGTTCACATCACAGTTTTCGACTCCAAAATCATTTACCGAAGATCATGAATTGCTTATTCATCACGAAATAGCTAGTAAGTGATTCGGAAAATACCTAACTATTCACGAAACTCCACGTGAGTCATTCATAATTTTTGTTGAATGATGTGACTCAAGTCTATCTGTATGTATTACGTACGGGAGATATTCGCTACTCGATTGGATATTAAAATGGATTATTCTAATCACCCTCAACAGGTTAGGGGTGAAAGCTAATAACCTCTTAAGTCGGATTCATGCAAGTGAATTTAACTTATGAATAACTTATCACCATAAGAAACACAAATCATTTGATTTGATAGGACTCAATCTAACTTGGAAATTTCCAGGTTTTACGAATTGTTGAGTTATTAATAAGTTAACTTGGCTTCTTTGAATCCACTTTCAGATAACACTTTTGAAAATACTTGATGACTTTCTCAAGTTTTCAAAACAAACCCCAGGTGTGGTTGTGTCTGTTTTTAGGCAATTAAAACATCAAGAATTGACTTTCTACCTCGTTTTCTAGTTGTAATTTTCTCGAAATGTGTAGATAGTAGGGTACATCTACTCATTTACTTTGGACAAGAGTGTTTCCGAGAGTAGGTAGGTAGGTATACAAAGTTCCCATATCTCCGAAACTAATAGAGCTCCAAAAATTTCATTTAAATTTTCTGTTCGGGAGGTCAAAATACGTAAGTTACTGCGAACCGTTTTTTATATCTTAGTGTGCCCGATAAACGGAATTTAACCACAAAGTTTATATCGAAGCATGTTGAAAACATTTTTATCGAAATTTTCACTCACTGAGTAATTGTTAATTAACTACCACCAAGCTTACCAGTTCACTGAAAATACGTAGAGATCTTGTCGAGTTTATTGTTTTCATTTGAATTCATATCGAGATACTAATAGGTACTTAGATGGTCAGATGTCCAGTTATGTTTAAGAGGTACTCACCTCGAAGATTACCCAGGATATTACCTATTTCTTTGTTATTTCCTATTTCTTATTGTAACCACATTATGGATATTCTGATACTTTTGATAATGGAAACAAAAAAAAATCATTTTGTTTAATAAAAACGTAACCAATGCCTACTCACTTTTTATCAGGAATAACTATGCAACCTTCAAGTCATTGACTTGTTTATAATGCATTCTCATTATCACGAATAACTATGCACCCTCAAGGTTATTAATCAATGAAATGCTGGGAAATACCCAATCAATATAGGAAAAAAAATCTGGAAAAAATAGGTTCCTACCTATCGAAGAAAAGTATCGATACCAGAGTAAGTATAGGAAACTTTGCCATTTTCTTGAAACACCTGAATGCAATATGCAATCCAAGGAGTCACCAATCCGATATTATACTACATGCTATCGGAGACTGTACAATCCTTGGTATCGTACTTTGCATCTTTGCAAGTGTAATGTTATTGCACTTTTGTCCGCATATTGTTCGTCTGTAACCTGAATTTGAATCGTGAGACACGTTTCCCGTGTCGATGCAACCATAACCATTGAAATTTATCGACGGATATATTTTCTTTTGTCTACGACGCTCACTTTCTGGAATGGAAATAAACTATATACGGCGATGGGCACGGTCCTTGCGAATAATGCTTCGACCTCAATGTAGATCCTATATCACGAATTTGTAAACAAGTGAGCCTAGTTCGAATTGTGCTGTATAGGCATTGTAGTGGTAAAGCTACCCCCCCCGATAACACTAATCAGAAAATGAAACCCAATTCATGACGCCCAACGATAATCAATATGAGTTGAAGATGAATGTATTAGTGGAAACTGAGTAAGTATACCTAGTTGACATAGACTTCAGTTATGAATTTTTGTCTTCATGGTTACAATTACTCACTTAAGGCATAATTTTTTAATGAAACTCACAGTTACCCCAACCTTTTTTTTATCATATTCAAGAGTAAGAGCCAAAATTCAGGATTCACGAAATTACCTTAATATGTTATATATGATAATTTTAATAATAATAATAATAATAATAAGTTCTTTATTACCTCAAATTAGTTTGCACACCAACAGCGTGGTACTACAAATAAAAAAGAGTAAAACGTCATTAGATAGATGCTCGGTTTCCCCCTAGGATAGATGTATGATAGGACAAATTCGAATAAATAAAATTAACTGTAAATTTATATAAATATAAAAACATATACATCACATACAAATGCCAAATCACGACAGGAACTCCTCTACAGTGTAGCAATTTTTTGATAATAGTAGCTTCCGAGGTAGCTTCTTAACTTTTTTCTTGAAAATGTATACATTTCGTGAGACTTTGATTTCATCAGGAAGTCTGTTATAGAGTTTGCATCCCAGATATTCAAAACTCTTTTGATAGAGTGCAGTACGATGCTGACTTGGGAGGATTAGGTGGGCATTTCGTGTACAGTAATCATGTGCTGATCTATTGGCAGCCAGTTTGTTTTTATTTCTGTATACATATGTGCAAGCCTCAAGGATGTATATTCCCGCAACTGTTAATATTTTCATATTCCGAAATGTTTCCTTACAAGAATCCCTAAATCCTAACTTCGCAATTATCCTTACAGCATACTTCTGTATGGTGAATACTCGGCCTACAGAGGAGCTTGTGCCCCAGTTCAAAATATCATACCTGAGATAAGAATTGAAATTTGCATAATATAGGTTTAGCAGGATGTTTTTGCTACAATAATTCGAGAGATACCTAAGAGAATAGCAGACTTTTCTTAGTTTTTCACATAAATTGTCAACTTGTGGCGTCCATTGCAATTTGTTATCAAAAACAACACCTAACATTTTTGTAGATGTTATTGCATTCAATTCCAAATCAGTATTTACAAACAGAGACACCTCATTTTGTTGTCCTTTCACCATGAACTGTAACATATTAGTTTTCGTTTTATTCATAAGCAAATTATTTTTCTCAGACCAAATTATGACTTTTTCAAATGTGCTTTCAGCTGTATTTCTCAGTGTGTTCAAGTCATCTTCAATAACTAATATATTAGTGTCATCAGCATAGCATATGCAATGAATGGCAGAATTCCTATTTAGATAAACTGATAAATCATTAGCAAAAACAAAATATAAAAATGGACCCAGAATGGATCCCTGTGGTACACCATCAGTAATATGTTTTTCAGAACTTATATTCTCCCCAATTTTCACTACTTGTCTCCTATTTTCCAGGTAAGAATTCAGTAAATTTAGTGGCAATCTTCGAACTCCATACATATCTCGACAGTTTTTCCAGTAAAAGGCTGTGATTCACGCAATCAAACGCACGTGAAAAATCAATAAATAATCCTAAAACACATTTTTTTTTGTCCAAGGCAGTTATTATTCGTCTGTGAAAGTCACATAGAGCCTCGCATAGAGCTGTATCAGTCTCGGTATCAGTGCTTTTATTAGACGTGAAACCATGTTGGGATGGAGATAATAATTTCATCGAAGTAAAGAAAGCGGTCAGTTGTTCCTTTAAATTTAATTCATATAGTTTCGAGATGCTGGAGAGAATACTTATTGCTCTAAAATTATTTAAATCATTAGTATCACCTTTTTTATGTACAGGAGATACACTCGCTAATTTCAAATTATTCGGAAAAATGCCTTTTTCTGTTGACAAATTGATTAAGAAGGTAAGTATAGAACACAATTCAGATGAGCAACATTTAATCAACTTGTTTGATATTTGGTCAGTCCCGTACGAGTTGGAGTTTTTTAGTTTGTCAATCAATTTCATTAATTCCCTCTCGGTGATTGGAGACATGAAAAAAGTTGATGTATTGAGTGAAATATTATTTTCGAGAAAATTGGTATCAATTGAGAAATTTTCAGACAAATGTTTCGTAAAATGAGTATTGAATTTTTCAACCAGAGTTTCACCCTTATATTGAATATTGTTTTCGACTAAAATCAGCTCATTTTTATTGGGATGTTTTTTTGTAGGTCATTAATAATTTTCCAGGTTGTTTTAAACTTGTTGTTAGAATGTGGGACCAATTCATCATAATATTTTCTATTCATAGCTTGTAACTCTTCCCTATATTCTCTGTTTACTTTCCTACATATACAGACATTGTTATTTTTTGTTTATTTTTTTGTTCTTCGAAAGCTGTCAGTTGGGTCAATTATCCCATCAGCTGAAGGTGCTTGACCCAGTTGCTGAATCGGTTGCTGAGGATAGTTGACTGTATTGATAAGTATCCTTGTTCGAGTCCTTGTTGGTATATTTGAAATTTGTGAAAATTATTATAACTCATAAACCTAGGTAAGTCATCTTAAAAAAAAATACGCGCTGCGTGGTACTTCATGTTGAACTTTGAGTTCGCGTTTGTTGGAATACATTGTATACTTTCAAAACATATAAATTCTCGTCAATCTCATGAAGTACAGCATATCCAATCCATTTTGGCACAGAACTAATAACGTATAGGTATGCCCAACAATCTCTGTGAAGTATTCTAAGATTAAGAACACCTATTACTTATACGTGTTCACTGTGTTAGATTTCATTCGTAGAAGGTGTTTTTTCTTTTGTCATGGTCTAAAGTCTAAACAATCAGTGTGCAACTGGAAAAGTATTGAGTTTGTGCCAAGATGGATTGGATAAGCTGTAACTAGTTCGAGTTGTAATGGGCATATGTAGGTTTTTATTACTTTTTTTTGCAATACATTCATTCGGATAAGTCATCCTGTATTACGAAACAGAAGATCTCTTCATGATTTTTGTACGAGCGATGTTTTTATGTGTAATGCCAGATGTAAGTATATCTAGTTAGGGAGACATTCCAAGAAATATGGAATACTAATAACAAATAATACTATAATTTGGTGCTATTTTGTTGCTAATTAGTTGCCGAAGAAAATCATTCATTTTCTTCCAGTTCAAGTTTAAACAATATACCTACGTCTTGCTTATTTGACGTCAAGTTAGAAACTTTTTCATTCTTATTATTTGCGAAAGAAAATTATACCTGGTGTCTCCCTAACTTGATTTTAATTTAGCGAACCTTTTTTCGAGACTTCTGATTTTTGAGTATTCCATAATTTTGAGTAGACCCGAGAAGACTAGACTTCTTCAGGTTTCAGCTATCTGTTTGAGTAAGGAAATAATGCTTTTTTTGTTTGAAAAAATATGTGGTGACCTCGAGCTGCTTAACAAAATAGGTAACTGGTTCAAGTCCGTCACCGATCTCACGGAAGCCATTCTCGATGCATCCTTTATGTCGACCCCGAACACGAAAATCAATAAGCTCTCTTTTCTACGATTCTTTCACACCTCTTTTAATGAAAGGTATCAACATTTCGTCAACAATTCGACTGCGTGGTGTCGATGTGTCTGCATAAAAGTAATTTCAACCGTTATTCAAACAAGAATGTTGTGCTGGACATTGTGGGAACCGACGTGTCAGTTCTTGTTCACCGTTTTTTCTTCACAGTTTTCTCTTCGCAGCTCCCGTGTTTATTTAGATACAATGTTCTGTGTCAATATTGAAAAGAGTACGGCGCCTCGGATGCCGGAATGTGTCGAGAAGTGATGGTTCAAGGTTCGTCTTTGCTTGCCACCTACGACTGTTACTCAACGAACTCTCAGCCCAGTTGCAGGCCGTCAATATTCTCTTCTAGCTTGCGTTTTTCGTTGTTTGCAGTTGAGCTGAGCTACGGTGATACTTTTTGGATGTTCAATACGAGGTTTTATATAAGAACATCGAGATGTAACGGCTGGCGAGATGTTTCTTATCAAATGGTCCTTCGAGCCGGATTTTGTTTGTATCATTTCGAACGTTGCCATTCGTTCGAAAATTCATCGTGAGTTGCAAGACTGGTAGCTCTGTTCAATCCAGCGGTTACTTTTTTAGGTTTACAAGAAGTTGTTACGTCAATAGATGGAGGGTGTTATAAAAATAACTCTCCACATATTGTTGTCGTGACGTAAATGTTGAATCGAAGAGCCGAATTTTAAGCGATCGTTACCCATATGCCCTCTGAAATTCGAACTGTCCTTGCGTACTTGTGTGGAGAGCATATGGCTTCGGATTTCGCTTCGAATTCGGCCGACTGGTAAAAAAAATAAAGGAAACACGCCATTCGATGTTGTGTAGGCGCTCAACAGTGTTTAGGATAGAAGTTTACTAAATTGAGATGAAACCGAAAATAAAACTGATTTGCTAATGAGGAATATCGCTTTTTGTGATGATTTCTAGCAAGGAAAATGACGTATATTTATGGAGGGTATGAGTTTTGAATTAAAATAAAAAGAAATCAAACTTGTCTGAACGAAGTAACATCAAAATATTTGCAAACACTTGTTATTGATATGTGCATATTAAGTATTCATAGGATGAAGTAATTCATACTCAAAAATAAATGGACATTTTTTGTGTGTGAATCAACTATCTGCGAATGATAATCATACGTTTTGAGGAAGTATTTTTGACTTTTTCTTCCCCGAAACATTAGAAAACTAATACAAATCCACTATGAAAGGCGTTACAAAAAAATATCAACAAACACTCTGTTGATGTGTGTGTATATCATGTTATCATAGACGTTCGTATCATACTCGGAGGAAGAAAGTGTCTATCTAAAACAGCTACACCCCTGCCTATAAGGAGTGGCGGGCGCTGAATCACATATAAATTAACTATTTCGTTCTCAATTTTTATACCTACCAGGCACACAATTTGAACCAAATACTTCCTCATTCGGTTTCTCTACAAAAAAAATTCATTTTTCTGAATATACCTACACCCTCATCAACAGAGAGGGCGAGTTGTTTGCTAACATTAGGATAATATTCTTATACCAGTGCTTTCCATGGTATAGCTCAAATTAGAATTATTCGATTATGTGTAGTGATCGGTTTGGTATAGTGAGAGGGTTCCATAATGTATTTTCATGTACATGTTTGCTGAGGACGACGCTCAAGCGATAAGATTTTCAAAGGAGAAACAAGCTAGTCTGGTTTTGAGGAGTGATCTAGTTTTCATAGTTGATGGCAAATTCAATGTGAAGAATCCTTTTTTTGTTTATGTTCTATAGACATAACCAATAAGTAAATGATATTTTCATTTCCGTATGCTTGCTCCAAGTAAAAATTTGATGAGGAGTGACTTTTTCGTGATTGAATGTTTTGACTAGGAAGAAGTTTTTTTCATGAATGAACCTTTTGCGAATATTATACTCATATCGACATAGTGTTCGTCAATAATTTGATTCACTTCATGTATAAAAATTTAAAAAAAGTTCATACCTATGAATTCAGTCAATTTTCATAATCGAACCAAGACATTCGAATATGGTCCTTACGCGCTATCGGCAGGTGCAGCAGATCGACCGAAAGTGTTACGCCACGACGAGTATGCACTATTATAATTACCCGCAAGAATAGCGGAGGTGAAAATCCACCTTACCGTACGGGCTCGGCTATTTCGATCGTCGCATAAATAAAGATCGGACACCCGCCGTCCGCGTCCGTCGGTGAGATGCCTAACAAGCCGATAAACTCTTTATTTTTTTGGTCCTTCGAACCGGATAAGTTTGCGGCGAACGACATTTTTTCGTCGCGCGGCTTTTGTTTCGAACGTGTCGGCTGAATGTACGGCGTCCGCGATAAGGCGCTTACAAGAAAATTCACTAAAAACTTCAAGTTAGACAAGTGGTAGTTTATAGCTCGCGAGAGTAGGTTGGGTGTACGGTGTAGATACACGCGGTCGAAACATTGCTATCAATGTCACGCTTCGCGAGTTTTTCTGTGACAGCCGTGCTACCTCGCGTCTTGAGAGTAAAAATGTAGTTGGAGGTGTATCATCGAAACTCCTTTTGTTTTTGTGGCACTTCGGAAAATATTCAGTTTGCGATTAGTTTGTTGTATTCTGTGTATGAATATGTCGAAATATATTGAATTGGTATTTGTAAATGGGGAATTTTTCCCGAGTACTCTCAATAGCATAAAAGTCAAGGGTTTTCCTGATATTGGGATAAAAACTGACAGTCATTTCGCCCTACGCAGATTACTTTTTTTCTGTTCTGAATTTAGAGATTACTTATATGTGTTATATACTTATTGCTAGATCTTTTCAGTAACTGTAAATGGTTGACAAAGATATAACTAACTGGTGGAACCACTATCGTTCACTATGACCGCAAGCAAGCTCAGCTCGCCTTGGAAAGACCACGTTGAAGCCTTCAGAGCAATGTTATCAATCCGAACTGGTCCAAAGGGTATGCCACATCTTAAGCTTAAGGTGTTGTTGACTCTTCTCTAACCGTAGCCCCTGGTATTTGACCTTTTTATCGGTATGACGGCATCGGCAAATGCAACGCTTATCAAAGAACAGCCAAGTATCAAACTTTGAAAGAGCCGATATGAAACTACTGTCTGCAATGTTTCGAACGAGCTACGGTGATGGATAGTCAATAAATACTAGTCAATGTCCATGAAAAAACTTTGGTTGGCTGCGGATGTTCTTAACTAGCATAAGTAGCCTATGTTCGTATTCACACATATTGAATCGATATTGAATGTTCTGTCCCAACTACCTCTGTGCAGTTGTGATTTTGGAATTTGACCGTATTAGCGAATGTTCCGTTTGTAAAGGGTCAAGAATAGCCTCGAGAATAGCACCACAGAAGTCCCATTCTGGAATAATTCGCAGTTCTGCATATATGGTGTTGCTAAGCTACGAAATATCTTATTGGTCTCTGGCTAGCAACAACGTATATGAAAAAACACTTGACATAGTCAGTGGGCATACTTGAAGACTGGCGTTGAATCAAATCATCTTTCGAACAATCTGTTCAGGCCAGTCTCAAATTACCTACACAGTAGGTTTCGGCTGGCACCTGTCAGAAAACAACTACTCCCCTGGCTAATACCACGTGGTATTAGCCAGGGGAGTAGTTGTTTTCTGACAGGTGCCAGCCGAAACCTACTGTGTAGGTAATTTTAGACTGGCCTGAACAGATTGTTCGAAAGATGATTTGACAACGTATATGTTCAGCCTTCAGCCAACGGATGATTAAAGAATTCAATTTTTGATGGTGTTCGTCATGATAACGTATACGCTATTGCTAGGGTATGACCAATCGCATACATGCTACCTTATTGATAGCATAGTCCCTATGCTATCAATATAACTAATTCACGAAACTAACAACTATCCTAAAACTGCAGAGCTAATGGAGGACAGTAAGCCCATATGTATAGGGGATTCAATGAAATCCAAGTAATTGATTGAAGCTATTGCTTAGCGTTCAAACTTAGTGAGAGATTCAGACGTGTACTTGCCAAAAATTGAAATATAAGTAATCACAAAAATTAAATTTGTAGACTTCTGGAGGAATAGAGTCAGTATCTTCATTTCTCTCAACAAATGTGGTAAGTCGTTGATTTTTTTAAATTTTTGAGGAGCAAAAGAGGAATAGATGAATAAAATACATCTTAGGTCATTATAAATGCAATTCCGCTAGGAACTAGGTGTTCCGAATTGAAAATATGTATTTTCTCTAATTATCGAGACAAAGCATCGTCAATGTTTGAGGCTAGTGCATTGGGCACCCTACTGCGAAGCATAGAAAAAAGAAATCCGACTGTTTTGGGAACGCTCGAATTAACTCGATTAGTGAAATTATCGGTGAAATAGGTGTCCGCGTTGAATAATCTAACAGTAAATCGAGTAAGGAGTGGCCGATTCGAGTGTGTACGTCTGGAGAGAAACGGAAGAGAATCGAGTCTTTGTTAAAAACCGATGTGAAGATTCTGTTATGGCATAGAATTTAAGTAGAACGTAGGTTGATTACGGCCCGAGGCGATGAATGGATCTAGTGCCAACTCTTGAATTTCGTTAACGTTGCGGCGATCGAAAGACTAAAGCTGGATTT
Source organism: Zygogramma bicolorata (assembly GCA_032362365.1). NCBI lineage: Eukaryota > Metazoa > Arthropoda > Insecta > Coleoptera > Chrysomelidae > Zygogramma > Zygogramma bicolorata. The sequence goes on from JAVJAQ010000582.1 coordinate 456,362, forward strand.
ATAAACTTGCAGTTCATCGTTGGCTTTGGCGTTCGCGTTGGCGTTCCCAATTAAAAGCACAGAAACCCGTAAGATCATTTATATCTACCGTCGGTGTTGCCGTTCGCTGTTGGGCTGTCGTTCGACTTGGATAAACTTTAACTTTTGCCGTCGGTGGCTCGTAGCACAGTTCGTAGCAACTCTGAAGAGCCAATCAAAACGACTTTCAGCTGTCAAGTGGTTCACGTCATATGTAAAATTTTCTAGAAAGCTCAAAAACAAAAGGTGCTGGTGTCTTTTCGGGATTACAGACCACCTTCACTAGAAATAAAAAATCCATAAAGAGATGTAAACAAACAAAACGCGCAGTGACAACTCACTGTCAATTCACATGACACATTATATTGAGGTTATGATAATTTTCGTAACGGCCAACGACAAGTTTATAAATGGTGAATTTCGTTGCCAAGAATTGCTGACGACGGACGCCAGCGCGAACGCCAAAGCCAACGACGAACTGCATGTTTATAAATCCAGCTTTATGGATGTCGGTGACTGCGTCTGTTTGATAGGTTATGGCGGTTGGAATTTTTGCCGGTGATGGTGAATTCACGGTCTTTTCATGAATCGCATTGGAAATTTGAGAGAGATGAACGAAAGATTCATTCATGTAATAGAAATGTAATTGAAACGTAAATAAATAATATATATGGATGGGTACTTTGAAGCCTTGAGGAAACAGGATAAGTGAACTGAGAGAAATACAGAGCACGGTTTTCGGCTATTTAGTATAGGGTGCGTTTCAAAATTCTAACAGATCACAGAAACAAGTTTGGATAGGCAACGGCATACTTGTGAAAACCAAAAAGTACCGCGCCACATTCCTGTGGCGGTTGTTGACCCCAAATATTCAACAAAGTTGAATAGATAAGAGACAAATGTAGTAACCACACATGCAGAATACTGTATTAACGCCTAGCTGATGGCGGATTTTTCGAACTTGAATCGTTCGATACAAACCAACCAATACTAAAAACTCATCTCTCCACCCAATTACAACACATCTCCTGTGTGAGAAGCAGTTTTCATCGGAACACATGGGGTCACATATCCTAAGACGACTTACATTATACATATGAGTTCAAAAGAATACATTTTTCTGTAACTTACCTGGAATTTCAACAGAAATGAGAGCGTTATGTAAGTCTTTTTTTAATAGTGTCAGCGTGAATTCCGAAGAAATTTTGAACACAAAATATGTGTTGAAAATTTGGTCCAAAGTGATTTTTATGGTTTGGTGATTTCATTCACTTGATCCAAGTATATAAAATCACTGGGTTATTCTTGAAATAATAATTTTACGCTCATTCTTAGGAAACATAGTCTTCATCTACTTACTACTAAATAAAAAACAGCTCATAACTCACATGAGACTATTTCGTCCAAATTAAATTCAAAACTTATGCTTCAGAGTATTCAAAATTTCAAAAACGCATTACATGTCAGATACACGTCAAAGTCAATTGAAACTATCATAGAAATCTGCGTTCCACCCATAATTGGAACAAACTAACCGCCATCAGCGCCTTCGGTGGTTGTTGACCTCAAGCTTTCAAATTGTTTTTGAACAGGAAGGAGGCTGTTACATTTTTTTCCGTTTCTGTGTTCTCTGAATGTTACGCGTATTGACACGTCCTAGCCATATTTTTGTATGTAGTCCGACCTCCAGGGGGGGGGGGGGGGTTCGTATACTTTTCGAGGTCCCCTCGGTAACTTAGTGTTATATTATGTTTTTTGGGTCGCTGATCACGAATTTTTATTTTTTTACTAGGTCCAAAACCTGTTAAGTAGTTAATTAGTTATTAACATTTTATTGCAAAAATAGCAATTTTTTTACTTTTTCTACCACTCACCATCAAGATGGGCAAATTCTGGTCACACCAATCGATTCTATGGGAAAAATTATACATTATACATTAATAATAATAATAGTTAAAATATCAAAAATGATCATGCTTTCGATGAGCTGGGTATGCGAGAACTTCAAGCACTCGCGGAAGGAATATATTTATAGTGCTCATACGCTTACTCGGACGAATTGTTCATTAATAATAATAATAAATCATGTATATTTAGTTGTAAATAGAGATGCTGTTTTTTATGTAATTTTTCACGTAGAATCGATTGGTGTGGCTTGATTTCGACTATCTTGATGGTAAGTGATAGTAAAAGTAGAAAAATAGCTATTTTTTTAATGAAATTGTTAATAACTAATCAACTAACAGGTTTTGGGCCTGGTAACCTGAAAATTCGTAATCAGCGACCCAAAAAACACCAAGTTACCGAGGAGACCTCGAAAAGTATACGAACCCCCCCCCCTGTCGGTCGGACTAATGAATGTTTTACTATTTACTATACAGACTGAGCGGTGAGGACATATTTCATGGGACGGTTATTACAGTCTGCCTTTGAAATAGGAAATACTTGAAGCTAAAACAAATTAAAATCTACAAAAAAATTACGCGCAGCGTGATAATGTGTAAAAATAATAATAATAATAATAATAGCTATTCTAACCAATTACTGTCTAATGCAGCTACTTAGCACTTCCATGTATTCGGTCACATGGTTCGAATAAAAGCCCATTGTTGAGAAGGTTTTTTCATTCCATTGTCTAATATACAGCGTATTTCCCGATTACTGTAACACAAACAACTCAATTACTTGAATAAATATTTCGAAGAAGCGTCCAAATTTGGTAGACGGAATGTCGTTAATATACATCTGAATTATTCGAGTTTTTTGCTACTCCCCTGTTTGCTGCAGATGGACGAGTCGAACGCTTCAGGATTGTTTATTTGAATTCGTCATTCGACCGTTTTTTCGCATGCTAATGTCTCGCCGATATCGGCTTTGTGTAATTGCCCATTATTTACGATCGTCTTGAATCTTTTTTACGCTCGCGCATCGGTTGACCTTTACCATTAAAAACACCTGCGGACAGCTAGCAACGGCGACGGTGACTCGACAACGTTTCGAATTAATTTCAATACGGAATCGTAAAAATATCGTCGAGTTTTTCCATTAGAGACGCTCGATGCTCGTGGACGGCCATATTTCGATTAGTACAGAGGTCGCAGGTGATTAATCTTCGACGTTAGACGCACTTCTGGTAGGGTACGGTTTTATAGTCCGGGAAAATTCGAGAAATTTCGGAAAAAGTTCGAGGTATCTCTGTTTCAGGGTGAGCTATGTTTGGCGGTAGAAGTGACTTTTCCACGAAATACCATCCATCCAAGGTGCTAGGGAATCCATAAGATTGCATATATTCATAGTAGAACGACGTTCTCGAACATTATATTTTGTGTGTTGATTTGAAATTCGACTTGGTCTCATACCGTATGATACTATGGAAGCAATTGTATTCATTTGCTCACCAATACCGGCTTTTTGTGTATTTTGTTATAAGTACCGATGACTGCTTTTTATATGGTAAATGTGCGAGAAACCTACAAACAAGTATATTGTATTTTCAAAAACTTTTTCGAAATGTCAGTTCATTCAGAGCAGATTAGCTCGATATCGACTTTTTTGAATATGTTTGGTGTTTCAAGTGAGACAGTTTCATAGCTTATCTGTATTTCCTTTGAGGCAATCAAAGTATAGTTTTGTTTATAGGAACTGGCTTGTATTGTTTTGAGGATGGAGTGTAATTTCATTTTGCTACTAGGTTCTTTCTATTTTTCTTTTTGTTGTGTTGAAACATGCATCGAATCCTTTTGGCTTCTCCGTTTGATTAGTATAACAAATTGAGTCAGAAAAATGAAATTTTATGTGATTCAGCGCCCGTCGTGTCTCATTGGCAAAGGAGTAGTTTTTAACCTTCTTTCTTTCATATCAATGAATAAAAACTTTATGCATGGCATGAAACAGTGTTTGCTAATTTTTTTATGTTAGGCATTTCTTTTATGGAAATTTTTTCTAGGTATCCTAGATATCTCATACATTTTGATCTCTCTCAAGATTCACTGGACTATAATGTTATTAAGACGCTTTTCGGAGGTATCACTTAGTATACTCGACAATTTGAGGTCACCGATAGAAACAGGTTTTCGGTAGTTTGTCGTCATCGTGTACTACCGGACATGCTTCTATGGTGTTCTCAACAATTACCGTTTAATGGTGGTTATTTATATTGATCGATTGGTTCGTGTTGGAATTTTTCATTGTCGATTTCGAACAATGCGAGTTCGATTCTGACGATGATTGTGAAGGTCTTACTTAGTAGCTTTATCCTTCTCGATATATCCTTCCACCGAGCCTTCCACCATGATATCAGCTGATGTCAGTGGGTGATTGTTTCATTTCAATACAGTCATCAACATAGTGGATCGATCGACATTTGGGTATACCCAGTTGGTAGTTTCAGTAATATGAAAATAAGTGAACAATCATCCTCATTAGTAAATGTAATGTTCATAGAACGTTGTGAAAATCAAGCGCCAGAACAAAGTTATTATTAATATTTTTATGAGTGAGAAGCAAATGTTCAACTCTTTTGCATCGTTCTGATTCTACTAATTTCAGTCTATCACTTTGGCGACCAACTCAAGCCATATGAATAGTACCTATAGTGTATTCACGTTGAAGATATAGTGCTCGTAAACAAATGAACGTGATGGATAGAGTAGAGCAGGGCAGGACTCAGAACTACTGAAAAGAGGTATTTGACGTTTTCATTGAATTCATTCACAAAATCCACAATTTCAGATCGACTTCTTTGTCTTTTTGGGTTGGAGATAGTCACGAACAATACTAATATACACTTCCTTTACATACGCCTGTGGCTACTTTCGTAAGAATACGTTGAAGTCGGGATTTTCATGTACTCTCATGTTTGAATACTTCGAGATCATATTCTTCTAGATACTAATCAAATGCCTCATCTTAATCCTTTCTCGAGGACTATTAGCATTTGATACATTATCAAATTTATCCCTATCTGTACTGGACATATTGACTGAAGTATGACAGCCTTATACAACTCTGTGAGTTCTTCGATATCACAGCCAGTCAATCGAAACGCGAGGACTAATTATTGTTCACGTGCTTATCACGCTAGATACCTTTTATGCGCACTCTATCTTCAACGTGAATAAACTATAGTAACTTTAGGAAGTGTTGGGGGAATTAACGTAAAATACAGTATTTATCTGCTTGATTTATCATCGAGAGATATTTTTAATCGTATTTTTATCAAGTTAGCGAATAATATGAAGCTTTCAGGACAGCTGTTATACATGAAGTGTGAAGAAGTAGGTCACAAGTCGATTTCTAGTGTCGGATCATCAACAATTTCGAAGGGCTCCGAGTAGTGGAATTTTTTCTTTTTTTTTTCATCGCATTGTTTTCAAATACTTCAATCAGCTAAATGGTCAGTTCCTGTGGTAGATAGTTTTTGTTTTCCGTAACATCTTCAATATAGCCGTCCTTTGTTCGTATCTTCTCGGTCATTCATAATATTGCCGTTTCCCAGAAATCGGTCGAGTAAATTTTCCTCGAACCGCTCGTCGAATATGCTTAGCCGTCTTGATTCTCTATCCTATAATCGCTTCCTATGACAACGTTATAAAAGCAGTCGTCGCATTCCATCGTAATCTGTGATATCCTGGAAGCGCGCTGTTGAATCAAAACCAGGTGAAAAACTGAATTACCATAAATGAGTAATTGTTAACAACAATAACTCGAACATGGGAATCGACAATAATGCGATTTCTCACTGTACCTTCTTCTAGCTCGCAAGCCAATCGAGGTGCTCTGCAATAATTAGTTGATGGTATTCCAGCAATTATTTCATCACCGCAGTGGTATTTTTTAATATTTACTCGCCCGATATTGACTTTTTCGAAATAACTAGTATGTTTGGAATTCCAGTCAATTTTGAAAAAATCTCGAATTGCTTCTGTAACAATTTTTTACATTCTGTTTGAATACCATTTCAGATTCTTAGACTTTTGAAGCGACGGATAAAGATAGTTATTTTCTGAAAGCCTTTGATAGTTTTGAAATATGAGACAGCATCACTTCATGAATAGGAAACTTTAAACTGTCAACAATTTTCTTCTAAAAACAAATCCTTCCCCTACCTGTTCCTCCAACTTGGTAGTGAATTCCGTCCCTCTTCCAGTTTTGCAGTGAAACTACCAGGGATCCAATTATTGACCACTTTTGTTATTTAGCGAATACGCTATAATTTGATAGGCTGCCCCTTAGCAATAGCGTATGTGTTATCATAACGGGGACCTTCACAAATCAAGCTTCTGGACCTTGTTTCATAAAATAACACGTCTTGTACATACAAGAAAAGGTATTCAATATAGGCTCTCCCATGTAGGATGAATTGGGAAAGCTATATTATGATTCATTTTTTCTTTACTGTAATTTCACAGTTTGCATTCTTACATTCAGGGGTGGTCTCATTTGCCGACTTTGTGATACTTTTGGTAAAGTGGCAACACAACCTTTAATATCGAATCAGTAGAAACGAGCTCAGAGAGTGACCCAGTACAGAAAATTGTGTAAATGGACGTATATCGATTCTGATCATCGGTCATACCTACTGCGCCACAATTCTCAGAGTGTATGAATAGTGATCTATTATTTGCGACACATGAATTGAAAAACAAGTTCGTTTCAGGAATAGCAAAAGGATAGCGTATAATAAATATTCTTTTATCCATTGATTGCCATGATGAGATCGGTTTACTTTCCTGTTTTATAAAAACATGCTGTGGGATCTTTTATAATGGTGTATTCGTGAATAACATTCAATTTCAATTTGCTAACAAATTTATTTAGTCTTTAGTTCGATGTTTGTAATGATTTAATTGAAATGTTTCCACCCAAAAATTTTAGAGCCATTGTGATTTCATCATAATTCTTTATGGAAAATGATAAATGGGCTCGAATTGGTTGCACAAATCATGTATCAACTATTAGAATATTTTTCCAACTATTTACCAATTCCTTATATATAGTCGTGGGCAGATCTTCACTATTACTCATCGATGGCTATTTAGCAATTAAGTCAATTTTTCTTGGTGGAATGACTCACAGTATATTTCGTGTATGGGTGTACCTTGTACCTTTTATTGCGAATAGATATATTATGAAATTCACAGTGAACGCTTGAAGATTCCTCATGAATTATTGAACTTCAATGTAGAAATTACAGAGACTGAAACAGATAAATCATGGTTAACTACCTTCTCGGCTACCGGAACAATCAGTTCTTCAAAATAAATGTGGATTTCTTGGAAAACTAGTTGATTGAATAATTCGTGCTATGAAATATCCAATCTCGTGGAAAGGAATGAGTGTTCATATTCATTCAGGAATGCGTGATCCCATGCTCTTATTCCAACAACTTATTTCAAGTAGTTGTTCTCTGTACGTTTTATAGTCTGATTAACTGCACACAAAATTCTTACATCATCAATATTTTCGTTGTCTAGCTATTATTTGAACAGTCTATGGTTATTAATCAATCTGGAATTAGCAACGACATGATAATTATTATATCCCTTGAATTAGTTTAGAATTTCCTACGGGCCGGATATTATGATCTGATTGGAATCGCTGCTATACCTCCGTCCAATCTTGTACCTATTTTGAATGAATGTATCGATAATGTATCGAGATACTGCACACTTTTACGCAGAAACAGTTATGAAACGATGTGCGTCTGTGTGTAATCTCTAGTACGGTCAGACGGTCAAGTATCACCGGCATGGGAATAAGGCGGCTGCGTCCCATTTTAGCAAAGCGAGGTACCGAAACTAGATCATAGTCTGCGCTGTGAATGAGAGATCGTATCGGATGACTTCTTAGTGGAGATAAAATAAATTGGCTGTCATATTTTACGATGTTTGTAAGATTGCTGAACGATTTTTTCATATATTTCTTCGGGAACTAAATGTCCGTCTGTCTGATATTAACAAAAGCGAACGGTAGAATATCTTTTTTTTTTTGATAGAAATGAACGTAATTTGTTGCTATGTAATCTCATCTTGAACAGTTCCTATCTTGAGGGGCGGATTAGTAACACGGCAGGTAGTCATGAAATGTGTAGACTTTCACGACCACCGCTGTGAATTTGGCGGCCACTTTCAGCGGCCAGTTTCTCCGGAAACGCCCGAAGGCGCTGACCAGTGGCGTACGAAATGAATTTAATTCCCATCATCTTAAAATACAATTTCCAGTTCAACCAAATTATCAGTGAGTGCTCTGAAGAAACCTCATTACACTTTTCCACCCGAAATTTTCAACACGTCGGGGGACCAAGGGTGGAATTTTTAACCCTTTCGTTTCAAAAAAGTATCATGAAATGATTCATCTAGCACAACCCAATTTTCAAGAGTTACTCTTGAAAAATTAAAATTAATTAAAAAATGGAGTTCCATTGAGAATTAATTATTTGAGCACAACCAAATTCTCAGGAATTACTCTTGTTCATAGTCCGTTTACTTTTTCGTCAAAAAATCTCACTTCGCTAGGGGACTTGGGGGGTGAATTTCAACCCTTGAATTAAAAAATGGAATTCCATTGAGAATCAATTCTTTGAGCACAACCAAATTCTCAGGAATTACTCTTGTCCATAGTCTGTTTACTTTTTTGTCAATAAATCTAACTTCGCTAGGGAACCAGGGTGGTAAACTTCAACCCTTGAATAAAAAAATGGAATTCCATTGAGAATTAATTCTTTGAGCACAACCAAATGCTCAGGAATTACTCTTGTTCATACCCTGTTTACTTTTTCGTCAAAAAATCTCACTTCGCTAGGGGAGTTGGGGGTTGAATTTCAACCCTTGAATTAAAAAATGGAATTCCATTGAGAATTAATTCTTTGAGCACAACCAAATTCTCAGGAATTACTCTTGTTCATACCCTGTTTACTTTTTTGTCAATAAATCTCACTTCGCTAGGGGACTTGGGGGTTGAATTTCAACCCTTAAATTAAAGAATGGAATTCCATTGAGAATTAATTCTTTGAGCACAACCAAATGCTCAGGAATTACTCTTGTTCATACCCTGTTTACTTTTTCGTCAATAAATCTAACTTCGCTAGGGAACCAGGGTGGTAAACTTCAACCCTTAAATTAAAAAATGAAATTTCATTGAGAAATAATTCTTTGAGCACAACCAAATTCTCAGGAAATACTCTCAGTCATACTCCGTTTACTGTTTCGTCAAAAAATCTCACTTCGCTAGGGGACTTGGGGGTTGAATTTCAACCCTTAAATTAAAAAATGGAAATCCATTGAGAATTAATTCTTTGAGCACAACCAAATGCTCAGGAATTACTCTTGTTCATACCCTGTTTACTTTTTTGTCAATAAATCTCACTTCGCTAGAGGACCAGGGTGGTAAACTTCAACCCTTAAATTAAAAAATGGAATTTCATTGAGAAATAATTCTTTGAGCACAACCAAATTCTCAGGAAATACTCTCAGTCATACTCCGTTTACTTTTTCGTCAAAAAATCTCACTTCGCTAGGGGACTTGGGGGTTGAATTTCAACCCTTAAATTGAAAAATGGAATTTCATTGAGAAATATTTCTTCGAGCACAACCAAATTCTCAGGAAATACTCTCAGTCATACTCCGTTTACTTTTTCGTCAAAAAATCTCACTTCGCTAGGGGACTTGGGGGTTGAATTTCAACCCTTAAATTGAAAAATGGAATTTCATTGAGAAATATTTTTTCGAGCACAACCAAATTCTCAGGAAATACTCTCAGTCATATTCCGTTTACTTTTTCGTCAAAAAATCTCACTTCGCTAGGGGACTTGGGGGTCGAATTTCAACCCTTTAATTAAAAAATGGAATTCCATTGAGAATTATTTCTTTGAGCACAACCAAATTATCAGGAAATACTCTCAGTCATACTCCGTTTACTTTTTCGTCAAAAAATCTCACTTCGCTAGGGGACTAGGGGGTTGAATTTCAACCCTTTAATTAAAAAATGGAATTCCATTGAGAATTAATTCTTTGAGCACAACCAAATTCTCAGGAATTATTCTTGTTCATAGTCGGTTTACTTTTTTGTCAATAAATCTCACTTCGCTAGGGGACCAGGGTGGTAAACTTCAACCCTTAAATTAAAAAATGGAATTCCATTGAGAATTAATTCTTTGAGCACAACCAAATGCTCAGGAATTACTCTTGTTCATACCCTGTTTACTTTTTTGTCAATAAATCTCACTTCGCTAGGGGACCAGGGTGATAAACTTCAACCCTTAAATAAAAAAATGGAATTCCATTGAGAATTAATTCTTCGAGCACAACCAAATGCTCAGGAATTACTCTTGTTCATACCCTGTTTACTTATTTGTCAATAAATCTCACTTCGCTAGGGGACCAGGGTGGTAAACTTCAACCCTTAAATTAAAAAATGGAATTCCATTGAGAATTAATTCTTTGAGCACAACCAAATGATCAGGAATTACTCTTGTTCATACCCTGTTTACTTTTTTGTCAATAAATCTTACTTCGCTAGGGGACCAGGGTGGTAAACTTCAACCCTTAAATTAAAAAATGGAATTTCATTGAGAAGTAATTCTTTGAGCACAACCAAATTCTCAGGAAATACTCTCAGTCATATTCCGTTTACTTTTTCGTCAAAAAATCTCACTTCGCTAGGGGACTTGGGGGTCGAATTTCAACCCTTTAATTAAAAAATGGAATTCCATTGAGAATTAATTCTTTGAGCACAACCAAATTCTCAGGAATTATTCTTGTTCATAGTCGGTTCACTTTTCTGTCAATAAATCTCACTTCGCTAGGGGACTTGGGGGGTGAATTTCAACTTTTGAAATGAAAAATAGAATTCCATCAAGAAATAATCAAACGCCCTTCGTGGTATCAGCCAGGGGAGTAGTTGTTTTCTGACAGGTGCCAGCCAAACCCTACAGTGTAGGTAATTTGAGACTGGCCTGAAGGAATTCTTCGAAAGATGAATTTACTTTGTAGTTGCAATTTTCATTTTTGTTCGATTGTCTGATCGAAAACCTTTACCCTGAAATGTATTATGTGACCTGAAATTGCGAAAAGCGCGTCAAGTATAAGTAATACCATTTTGTGTGCGGTTAATTGATATCTATAAATATTCTCAACCTTTAAACCAAACGTTCTTGTCGCATGCATTATTCTGTAGAAAAACTATCATCAGCATAGACAAATTCATTGTATTCACTCTTCAGTTCATTCATTGTTCTACAGTTCACCGAGGTCACCTGCTTGACCAACTATAATCATTCACATAAGTGCTACAAACGAGTATCAAAAAATAGCTTTTGCATTCCGGACAACTTTTGGCTTCGACTTCTTGGCCTATTAGGGACGAGACCGTCTGAAGAAGCACGCGGGCTTGAAACGAATCGGCGCGCTTTTTTATTCAGTGTTGCCACGTGAATCTGTCCGGCAAACCATAAACAATAAAATGAATGTTTCTTTCAATTGATTTGATCACATCTTTACGAATATTCGAGAAAAACTGTACACCAATTGTGTACGATTGTGAATTGAATCGATATTAACGCTCGATCGATATTTACATAGGCGTCATTCAAAGTCAGAATTTCTAAATAACTATATGAAAGTAGGTATATGCAATTGGGCAACGCTGATATTAGGCACATGTGATATTCTGATTTCTGATTGCCATTTGTCTTGTAGTGTTCAGACTGAATATATGGTTACAGCCTGTCCAGATGAGGCGTTCGCGCGTTCTCCAGATAGAAGAGCTACAGATTATCATATCCCGTCCAGATACTTTGGCTCGTTTCCTCACACGCGCGTAGTGGACTCTCCCGTAAAACGCCTCATCTGGAATCTGGACAGGCTCTAAGTCACTTCAGAACAAAATTGATACAAACAATATCAGTTTTCTTCTCCAGAAGAAAACGCGCGTCGAGTCAAATAATATCAGTTTGGTGTTGGATAACTGATCTGTACAAAAATCCTCAATGAGGTGACATGATTTATGTCTCTTCACGACACAATGAATGTTGATTTTTATTTTGTTGTAATTACTATTTAAGTTGAATCTAGTCTCATGGAACAAGTGATACTACTACTAGTTTCTGTATGTACCTGTAACCAAATGGTTTGTGATACTAGAAATAATGATTATATTTTTAGTTGTAAGATTCCGGATGATTTCGATGCTAACCATCACTTCAGAATCTTTTATTTTCCATTTAATTCGTGAAAGCTTTCTGATTCATCTAATTCTATAACATATTGTACGAAAGATGATTTGTTTTATGTACAGTACACATAATTAATCATATCTGGACAACCGCCCACTAAGTCCGCACGAAATAATTTTTTTGAAACAGACGTGTCGATTTCCCAACAGTTATGATCAGTTATGTGAACTGTAAATGATTTGTTATAAAATATTATGAATCCTTGTGAGAACTGAACTTCCGTTCTTTATGCTTGTGAATATATTGAAATGATGATAGATGAATGAAAATTTCATTAATAAATGAAAAGAATGAGATTTGACTATTAATAATGAATTGGCGAATTCTCAAATTGAATTGTCGAGAATTGGTTTTCAAGAAAGTCATCGGAAATAAACAAGAAGTAAGAAGTTATCATCTGGAAAAAGTGAAAATTTCTGACACAATATTGAACGAAGGGTAATTGGAAATTATTTCTGAGGGTATGATTGTGTTACGACACTAAGTTCTCCTTGAAATAACATTTTTGATTTTAAGGGTTGAAGTTTACCACCCTGGGTCCCTAGCGAAGTGAGATTTATTGACAAAAAAGTAAACAGACTAGTAATTCCTGAGAATTCGGTTGTGCTCAAAGAAATAATTCTCAATGGAATTCCATTTTTTAATTCAAGGGTTGAAATTCAACCCCCAAGTCCCCTAGCGAAGTGAGATTTTTTGACGAAAAAGTAAACGGAGTATGACTGAGAGTATTTCCTGAGAATTTGGTTGTGCTCAAAGAAATAATTCTCAATGGAATTCCATTTTTTAATTCAAGGGTTGAAATTCAACCCCCTAGTCCCCTAGCGAAGTGAGATTTTTTGACGAAAAAGTAAACGGAGTATGACTGAGAGTATTTTCTGATAATTTGGTTGTGCTCAAAGAAATAATTCTCAATGGAATTCCATTTTTTAATTCAAGGGTTGAAATTCAACCCCCAAGTCCCCTAGCGAAGTGAGATTTTTTGACGAAAAAGTAAACAGGGTATGATCAAGAGTAATTCCTGAGAATTTGGTTCTGCTCAAAGAATTATTTCTTGATGAAATTCCATTTTTGATTTTAAGGGTTGAAGTTTACCACCTTGGTTCCCTAGCGAAGTGAGATTTATTGACAAAAAAGTAAACGGACCATGAACAAGAGCAATTCCTGAGAATTTGGTTGTGCTCGAAGAATTATTTCTCAATGGAATTCCATTTTTTAATTAAAGGGTTGAAATTCAACCCCCAAGTCCCCTAGCGAAGTGAGATTTTTTGACGAAAAAGTAAACAGGGTATGAACAAGAGTAATTCCTGAGCATTTGGTTGTGCTCAAAGAATTAATTCTCAATGGAATTCCATTTTTTTATTTAAGGGTTGAAGTTTACCACCCTGGTTCCCTAGCGAAGTTAAATTTATTGACAAAAAAGTAAACAGACTATGAACAAGAGTAATTCCTGAGAATTTGGTTGTGCTCAAAGAATTGATTCTCAATGGAATTCCATTTTTTAATTCAAGGGTTGAAATTCACCCCCCAAGTCCCCTAGCGAAGTGAGATTTTTTGACGAAAAAGTAAACGGAGTATGACTGAGAGTATTTCCTGATAATTTGGTTGTGCTCAAAGAATTTTTTCTCAATGAAATTCCATTCTTTAATTAAAGGGTTGAAGTTTACCACCCTGGTCCCCTAGCGAAGTGAGATTTATTGACAAAAAAGTAAACGGACTAAGAACAAGAGTAATTCCTGAGAATTTGGTTGTGCTCAAATAATTAATTCTCAATGGAACTCCACTTTTTAATTCAAGGGTTGAAATTCGACCCCCAAGTCCCCTAGCGAAGTGAGATTTATTGACGTGAAAATAAACAGAGTATGATTAAGAGTAACTCTTGAAAATTGGGTTGTGCTAGATGAATCATTTCATGATACTTTTTTGAAACGAAAGGGTTAAAAATTCCACCCTTGGTCCCCCGACGTGTTGAAAATTTCGGGTGGAAAAGTGTAATGAGGTTTCTTCAGAGCACTCACTGATAATTTAGTTGAACTGGAAATTGTATTTTAAGATGATGGGAATTAAATTTATTTCGTACGCCACTGGTCAGCGCCTTCGGGCGTTTCCGGAGAAACTGGCCGCTGAAAGTGGCCGCCAAATTCACAGCGGTTTCACGACCAGCGTCTAACAATTTTTTTGGTGTACTAGCGGTTTTCCTCTCACAAGCAGCAAAGTATCAGACGAACTCGATCATTGGCCTTGTAATAGTACCTTGCAGGACCCCATACTTTTCAGAGCTTATAAGAAACATACACATTTCAATCGGTAGTGATTTAATTAGAAATATATTTTGCGCGGTTACAAGCAAACCGTCTAATAACAGACAGCTAAGGTATATATATATATATATATATATATATATATATATATATATATATATATATATATATATATTCTCATGTGTGCTCCTTGAAATGGATTGTAATAGTTCGTCGGCTCTGGCCAAAGTATTTGTTGTTATTATCTTGACAACTGATTTCGTACATTCCTGACTTCTCTGTGTTTTATAATTTATCTTTTGGATTACCCAGAAGCTCTTGTAATTTATATGCAATTTACATATTTACTTTTATCGAATATTTGTTCAAGTCCTCTGATGTCTTGAGGTTCATATAGTATTACTTAAAACTTTTCACAGCTCTCATCTTATCGGAAAGTCTGAAATTAACGACGTGTTCCCCTAATTTTACATTTTCTTATTATCTTATCAACTATTTCTGGGTTCAAACCGTTCACGTCAGCTACGTATTTATTTCCCTTTGAGATGAAAATCTGCACAGATTGTGCACTCTGTTCGAAGTTGTTTGGTCCATTTTTCTTTACTGTCCTATATCTCTTTGCTTATAATATTTGTATTGATGAATATAGCAATGCCGAAAGAGAGAACAGAAATAATGTTGAAACTTAAATTACTTATCCCAAGCTTTGCACCGCATAAAATGAATACTTTTTATTCGCACCAGAAATACCGATCAAAGTCGGTATTCGCTTATTGATTTATCGAAAAATAACATTACCAGCGATTTCGACATTCTATCACACTTTTAAAATTTGTTTGATCGATTTCAACTGCGGAACGTTTGAAAAATATCCGACCGACATTGACCCCGTGAACTCGTTGTTTTCCGACAAAGAGTCTGCCGAGTAATTGCGAATAATGAAAATGATGAACGACCGATAATGCATTCCTCATTAAAAATCGCTTTGTTGCATTTTAATAACTGCGCATTCCTAGATAGGATATCGGCGAACGAAAAAAGAAAGTTCGACGCGGAAATTTCCAAGTCACCTTCGTTATTTTCATTGCAGAAATCGGTTTCGAAAATATTGATGGAGCTGAAATTCCTACTGTTTTATCCTGATTGCTTTCGAATGAATATTCCTGTGATGAAGTGGAGATATAAGTACGAAACACGAATCACTATTCAGATGAAGTCCTATGTCTTCGACTGCTTATTTAGAAATGCACAGTTTTTCATTTGTGATAATTTGAAGGTTTTTCCATATCAGGAAAGAACTATTTTTTTCTTTCATTTATGCCAAGAATGAAGTTAGTTTCTCAGGAATGCCCTGACAATTTCACCGAAAAAAACATGACAGATATAATTAGGTATTAATCCCTAAGTATATACAGACGAATAACAGGTAAACTACAGGCACTTTTATTCTTCACAGATACTTTTTTCAGGTCTTTGAACAATGACATCGTCATAAATAAATAAATGAATACATTTTCCTGCTATGAAAATGACTATGATAGCCTTTTTATTCTGAGAATTTTAAAACTCCCCAGAATACTCATCAGAATATCTAACAACCGCCGACTAAATATGGCGAATAATGTTGCATAAATAAGCAGTTCCAACTCATTTTATTTTGGTTTTAGCGATAAAAAATGTGTGATGTGATGTATCATTTTAATGTTAAGTTAATACATCTTCTGGAAGTATAGCTTTTTTCATCACTCATGAGATATGACAGTTTTTCTGTCAAATTGAAAAAACTCTTGAAATATCCTCACGATACGATTCGGTACTTCGATTTGATGTCATATATGTATAATTCAGCAACCATATATGACACTTTTCCGGTTTGACTGGTACACATCCAATTGTCATTTTTCTAATGGAAAGTATATTTCTTTATGGAAAATATCGTTTCGGTATAGAACGAGGTATAGAATTACCTTTCCAATGAAATATCACATTCATACTCTCAATTCACAATCTCCTGAATTAGTTGATATTTTATGAAAATTACTTTTTGTATTCCTCCACTATATCGGAACATCTTCATGAAGGTATGCTATTGAAAATTCAACATCAAGTCATTAATTTCCTTCGAATGGAAAATTTTATGGAAATTTCAAATTTGGTGAGAAACTCCAATAATATTGAAATACAAAACATGAATATGTATTGGAATTAATAGCTAACTCGAGCTAACTTCAAAAATAATATGTTGAAAAATGAGGAGAAATTGAATTTCGAAAATAGCTAGCCTGCATAAAAAATATTGTGTAGAAAGTTTGGTCATGAATTATTGTTACTCACATGATATTGTTTACTATTCCATAGCATCCATTCATGAAAATGTTCCGGAAATACAAAAAGTTTTTTTTTTAATCTCAGTTATATCAGTAGTCAATTCTGAGTTGGTAGTATGAATATGATTACAGTTAGAAAGTCATCATTATGTGGTGGATTAGAAACCCACCAAACTACGAAGAAATATTTATGAAGTGTAAAACTTATATGGTTTGATACTTGCTAATTGTAGCCTCATGGCATCAAACCACCCAAACTCGAGCACAAACTTCATATTTGAATTTCGTAAAATCGATACTTTTTACTACAGTCATTCTTTTGAACATCAGCCATCAATACCTAAGTCATGTCGGATACTTCTGGACACAAACAAAGACAGTTTCTATTGATCACGGCACAGGTTTTCTTTTCTACGAAGAATCATCAGTTTCGAGAATAACAGCACCTTGTCCATACGCGTGTTGACCATTACACCTCCATATCATTCGAAAACAATCGACGAATTTATAATCCGGGGGAGTTGGAATGCCCATAAAGACCTCACCTCGTACACATAACCGATAACCCCGATTCCCGGCGTAATAACAAACGGCAGTCGTATCTTCCCACACATATATAACCTTACTTTTACGGTATCTATCAAAAGGAAGCAATTTTCCGGTTGGAAAAGCATTTGGACACCGTCGATATCGGAATCATTCTTGCAAATCGGCGAAGCAAAGCAGGGTATTGATTCAGTGTTTTGTTTTGTAATTATTGCCGGAACGCAGTAACCAAAGAAAAATTATGCGAACTATAATGATTGATTCTCAAGTACCAGTAAAGCAAAGATATATTCATTCGTGGATGAATGGTCAGTAAGGTGTAGAACTGAACTACATTCTCAAACACCTTATGTGGAACAATTCTTCGTGTATTTTTAAAAGTTTTCCTGATTTTTTTTCACAAATAAGACCAGTGGCCTGTTTCAAGAAAGTACAAGTCTTGTAGCTACAAGAGAAACACAAAGAAACACTATCCGAAATAATTGTTTTTTACTTGTTTTTTACCTGTACCTCCATTGTCTTCCTCTTGTAGCTACAAGACTTGTAATTTCATGAAACAGGCCCCTGAACTTCATCGATTATTAGCAGTTTAGTCCAATAATAGTTAGTTATACACATGGTGTAAGAAGTATTTGCTGTTATCAATAGTAATAACCCAAGGACATAAAAATTATAACAGATTTCGAAAGCTTGTTGCTTGGAAATAGACCGACGCCGTAGACGGAGGTCTGTTCCCTATGAGCAACAAGCTTTCTAAAGTGTTATAAAATATTTGAGCATTTATCAATGTTCGAGGGTTATTCGGATAGAAAATTGTTTTGTTATTGTTGAAAAAAATACAGAGCAAACCAATTTTCCTGTTACGGTTTTGATTTTTAACCGTAGCTTATTATTCAAACTCTGTACCATCTTTTTTTCTTATGTTCACAGCCCAATCCTTCAAAATTGACGCAAATTCTTTCCCTACCCGATTTCTATCTTATGATACATTCTATCTTTGCAAAAGTTCATTAATGCTTTCCGTACTCATTCTTTGCTGTAAATGGTTATTTTTGGTATGATTGATTCCATAATTTCAACAATATTCTAGATAGTATTACAACCAAATGTTCACATTTTGAAATATTAAATATTTGAAACGTCAAAATCGAAATAAATCAATTTGTATTTATCCATGGCAACATAAAGTGAAAAGAGCCCATGGGATCTTTTTAGTATAATGTTGCTCTGATTGGTTGTGTTCGATCAGATGACTTCAAATTATGATTCCTACTTGAGCAAAAAATTTTCAGTATATGTATCAAAAATCATAATAGTTGTAGGATACTAATCGCACAATCTTAATATAACCTAAACCTTCATTATACCAATTATTATGTCGTTTGTGAACATACTTTATTCACAGCTTAGCCAATCCATCTTGGCATAGAACAAATGGCATATATGCCCAACAATATCTTTGTGAAGTATAGCCAGATAAAAAAAAAAAATCGATTATATGTGTTCACTGGGTTAAAATTTATTTCCAGTAGGTGTTTTTCCTTTCGTCATGGTCTGCACTTACTAGTGTGTAACTGAAAAAGTAGCTGATTGTGTACCAGGATAGATTGGATACGCGCTACACTTTACATTTTTCTGGACCATGTCTGTCACGGGTACCAGAGAGCGAAGGATTATTGATAATTTCGAGATTCTCAATCGCAGCATTCTGATTATAGCCGGTAATTGAGTCATCTTGCTTCGGAAACGAACAATTCGTTCAATCCCATTCCTTCGCGAATGCTATTTTTAGATCGACGACCACTTCGTATATTCATAACGCAATTAGCGCGACGAATAAATTAAATTAATACGAATGGCAATCTAGCTACTCTGATCCCTCTATAGATCGCCGATTGCAACGCTGTGTGGCGCGATCCTTCAATTAAACTCGTCATTACTAATACAAGATTGGTAGCCAACTAACTGACGTACTTGTAGAAAGAAATCGACGATCGCGCATCGTTTTAATGAATCCGAGATTGCTGACCGATGCAATCCACCATTGTTATTAATAATTAATGCTTGTGTGTTAATGGGCGCACTCAAGGTGGTTCTTACAATTAAATTTGGTTTTGATGCACAGAGGGTGGCGCCATGCTGCTCGGTAGGTGACTTATGTTCGGTGGGGCATCCACCTCGGCGACCGGACTTGACCCCCATCGATCGATCGACCCGATTGGTTCTTATCTTGTTCTGCCATTCTACACCTGTTTAGGTTCCAATATTAGTTCTTATTGTTTGAGATTGTGGTAGGCTAAAAACTACGAAGAAAGAATCGTTCCATTCTTATCGTACGTTGAACGTATATTTTGACACCAGCGGTGTGTCGCGTTGTTATCGAGTATCATATGTATCAAAATTTGATACATGTGAATCGAATGGTGAAGACAAATAGAAATTCATTTGTTTCCTGTACCTTTGCCTGGTTGTAGGCGTTGCCTTAGTAACTGTAGTACAAGCTGGATTCGAATACGTTGAGGGTTGAGGCATACTTTAAAATAAGCAAAATTGCAATGAAAAGATTTCATTTCATTAGCTCTCAGTGATATAGTATCGAGGGGTTAACAACTCTTGTGAAATTATTTTTCAAGTACTGAAATATATAAGGGGGTAGTGAAAGACACGAACTGAAATAACGACTGAAATAGAGAAACAGAGACTGAAATACTGGATTGAAATAATGAAACAAGTACTGAATCTGAATATGACTGTATTGAAATACTGACATTTTGTAGATGTACACCTACTGAAAGAGTTGTTAGCCCCTAGAATAGTATCGATTCCAAGGATTTTCCAAGTGTCAAGTATGGTTTAACATCTATCATGAATTTTTTTCGCCTAACTCGCTTAGAGTGGTTTCAGAGTTGAAAAATATGAAAAACTGACTGAACAGACTGAACCTCGGAATGAAGTCCAGAAGTAGAATTCTCATTCATGTTGAGTATTTTCATAGGTAAAAATGGAATACGGTCGGTCATTGCATCATGAATTGTTTGAAGATAATTACGAAAAGTGTGCGTTATGGCATCTATGAACAGTTTGAAAAAAGGAAATTCTTTGATCGAAACTGGAAAAAACTAAATATATCTCTATTTTATTGGAAAAAATCGAGGAAAAAATCTCGGAAAAAATTGATTAATGATACACTGTGGAAGTAGAACCTCACCATCATGATGGTGATTCAATTTGATATCAGAGGAATGTCACCTTTCATATTAAAATCATATCAATTACAAAATATCAAAAAGTAGTTTAAAAATAATTGTCAGGTCAGTGTCAGGTCTGTAGAACTAGCAGTCCATTCCACAACACAACATTTTCAAGCCATTGTGGAGTTACTACGAGTTGAATATTTTTTTATGCTAGATACTATTCATCGAGCTATTCATTAATTAGCCTTAATGTTTCGTAGTGGTCGAAGACCGATTTTTATCGTTTTACTACCATAAATAGCATCCTAAAAATGTGATGCAAATTTTTTTCACTAAGGATACCTTTGTGTTGGCAACTCTGCCGCCGTAATGTATCCGCCGAGTCGCCCTGAAGTCTCGTCGAGGGTTTATGAATGGCAGTGATAGCTCGAGTGATAGTTAGTTCCTTTTGAATACGCCGCCTGCTAGAGCCTATACCACCGCTTAGACTTAAACGATGGACTTCCGGTCCGGAAATTAGACCCATAACCATTATGGTACAGAGTGAATCATAAGCAATATATTTATAGAGAGTACGATAGCCGGGTAATATCAAGCCCGATTGGGTTGTAGGAACGACGAATATCCTGCCATCTGTTTTTGGAGTGAGTAGTAATATCATTCACGCTTCCAGTTGCTTTCTGACGCATTAGAAAAAATCGTCGGGAAAAAGAGTTTTTTTGTGGACTGTAATGGAAAATGGATTCAAAATGGTATTTGCGAGGGTAAACTCCACTTTAGACCCGCTCATGTCATGAAGACTATACTTTCCTGCATTTTAACAATTATTCCAATGATGGTGTCAGAATTGAGTGGATTCAATATATGCAATAACGAACTGTATCCAAAGATAAATATATTTTGGTTGATTATTACAATCAACCGTGAAAAAGGAATAATGCACTTATTTGCTAATGCAATCCTTCCTGTAACGAGAAGTCTGTTTTCAACGTTTATAATTTTTTATATAGACTACATATCATGCCCTCCAAAATTAGAAAAGAATTATCAATTTTTTAGGTTGATGATGATGGCTCTGGAGGCTACTAAATAGTGTTGATTGGGTCTTATTTATTGTACTGTTTCATACACGTTATTCTTGCGGAGGCTTCTCTTATATAAGGCACATATACCTACAGCCTGTCTCAGAATATAGTTCTCATGTATGGGGTTCGTCACCAAAACATTTATTGAAGCTTCTTGATTCAATCCATAGAAAGGCATGTTAGTGATTCATTGCTCACAGACTCGCTCACTTCGTTGGAACAACGGATGACCCGATTAGTAGAGAATTCCCACCCCTTTGTTGTGAGCTTGGAGACTTATTGAACCTCTCTAGCTCAAGAATCTTTTTTCAATTGAACAACTTAGCTTTGGATCTCCTTATATATATATATATATATATATATATATATATATATATATATATATATATATATATATATATATATATATGGAATAGAATTTATTGATCTCATAATATCAAATAATGATATAAGACAGGTTAGATATAAACAAATTAAAAGGTTCAGCTAGAAACTAGAACATCTAACTCAAGATATTAAAGCTTCCTTTACAAACACAGTATCGAAAAGAAAAAACACAGACAACATTTCTACTCACACTATAAACAGGTACATTTAAAATCAAAGTATATGTTGCAGTTTGGACACAGTTCAACGAGTATTTTCAAAATATTCCTCAACTGAATATGGACACATGTCAATGAGGGAGTTTTTAGTTTTCTCTTTAAATTTATGTAATAAGGCAATATCTTTAAAATATTGTGGAAGTCTATTATAAAGTTCAATTCCCATTGCTACAGGTGATTTCTTACAGATTTCTATACGCTGGTAAGGTACAGAAAAATGTGATTTATATCTTGTATCATGTGCATGAATATCACTATTTCGCAGATAGCAATCCTTGTTTCTATGAACTGATGTGAGTAAATAATGTATATAAAGACCATACATAGTTAAAATTCTCAAGTGGATAAAAACAGGCCGACAAGAGTCTACAAATGAGATGTTTGAAATACACCTCAGAATTCTTTTCTGTGACAAAAAAAACATTTTTAGCATGAGAACAACTACCCCATGTGCAAATTCCATAACTAATCCTTGACTGTATTTCACTAGAATAAATTAAACGAATGTGATTTACATTAAGTGTTTTCCTTAAATTTCTAATTTGAAAACATTTAGAATTTAACATCTTTGATAAATTTAAACAGTGAGTCTTGAAGGACACATCTGAATCAAAAAATACTCCTAAAAATTTCACATTGTCTGTTTTTGTTATGATAGAGTTGTTAATATATCAAAGTCAGTGGAAGAAGTTTTTTGGCCAGGATGAAAAGAGATACAATTCGTTTTAGTTGTATTAAATAGCAAGGACTGATCTCTAGACCAGGCAGAAAATTTCAGAAGGGCATTCGTAATTTTATCTTTTAAAATGTTTGGGTCTTCATCACTGAATAGAAATGTTGAATCATCTGCATAAAGAGTGGTAAATGACTCTGGTATAAATGAAGGTTACTCATTGATATATAGGATAAACAACAGAGGTCCAAGTATGGATCCCTGTGGAACTCCTTCTGAATTTACCATAAGATCAGACATATATGCATTTCCTTTATCGACAATTTTGACAGTTTGTAACCTGTTATCTAGGTATAGGGATAACCATCCAAATGCTTTTCCCCTTATACCATATTTATAGAGCTTATCTTTCAAAATACCATGCTGGACACAGTCAAAAGCTCGACTGAGGTCACAAAATATCCCAGTCGGACTCTCTCCCCGGTTGACAAGATTCAGAACTTCATTATAAAAAGATTCTGAGGCTGTTGAAGTTGAAAACGTTGCTCGAAAACCATGTTGATGATCGGTAATTACTTATGAGTTTCTAAAAATTTTAACATCTGCTTCAGCATGGCATACTCAAATATTTTTGACAAAACTGGCGATACGGAGATTGGGCGGTAATTCGACACCAATTCAGCAGCACCTTTCTTCAAAATAGGAGAGACAATAGAAACTTTCAGTTCATGGGGGAAAACCCCCTCTTCAAAAGATGTATTAATTATATGAGCAATCGGTTTTATTATAAGATTTGCAATTTTATTAATGACAATACCAGACATGTTATCATAACCGCATGAAGGTTGTTTTTTTATTTTGTTCTTGATTATATATATATATGTATATATATATATATATATATATATATATATATATATATATATATATATATATGTTAGCAATATCTTTTTCAGAAATGCAGTATGAAATTAGCTTTCACAAGTCGCATATAATTTTCACGTTTTAGATTACCTATACTAAAAAATTATTGTCATTCTATTCCTACTTTCAGAAATCTCGTGATAACTTGCTATTTTTTCAATAAGTCCTCTCAAAGACAAGCCTGTAAACACACTCCTTCCTCAGTGAGTAAATGAATATGAAATTCATGCTGATTTAATGTGTAGCTTTATATTATTTCACAAATGAAATGACAAAAAACACGTTTTTTTATATAAGACCAGTTTTTGAAACTTTGCTGATAGCTAAGTCCTCGATATCCAATGAAAATGCTCGATCGATTTATTCGATTGGCTATTGAGGACTCAGGTGACAGCTTAGCTTTTCTTCTCCCACTCATTGCTACGGGGTTATTTATACTCGATAAGGAATTCTCCTACGAAAAATAACGTAAATTTCAAATGCGATCCATCAAACATTTCATAAACCTGAATTCCTCACCTAGTTTTCAGTGAATTATGAAATCGAATTTCAATCTGACTCGAATGACCTCCTCTCGTGATATTACATAAACACCTGCGAATATAATCGGATGATAAGAAGCGAAAGAAACACAATGTGTGTGCCATTTTCAATTCTTACCTCAATAACAATCAATTTGCCCCAATTTCTCCCGATGCGATAAACGGAGAGAAAGTCGTAGATTTTTATCAATGCGAACATTGTTTACACCGATGTCATTTTCATATAATAAGCTACTTGGCGAATCAAAACAGACATATCGAACTGGTCAGTCGATATCATATAAAGATATTATTAAAATTCCCAGGTGTTGCTGCATTGGAGACGGATCAATTATTTGATCAGTAGCAGAGTTAGCAGAAAATTGATAAATACCTAAGTGACATTTCAAAGGAAGTCTCCAAAGTGTTGTCTTTTCGAAACTGTACCAAGGAAAAGGTGACAACAAAAATCATTTCTATCTTTCTATCTATTGGATTTATAGTAATAACAGAGTAACTTGTGTTTGGAGCATATCGAATAAAATATACAATCTTTAGGTACACACATATTAACGAACACTAAGTGAAATTCGTGTAGGCGATATGATTTCATATGCATCATGCCTTGAATCATGAATTTGTTGTCTTGTGTCAAGTATTTTCATTTTGAAACATATTTTATTTCATGGAGAGGAAGTTGGAGGGAGATATATTTGGTGTTCTAGTGAAATTTACTGCATGATACTGTCAATTATAGTATTATAATGGAATATATTTTTCGTGGGGTTTACAAATCACACAAGAAAGTGTGAAGTAAGGAAGTAGTTCCTTTAGACAGACTCTTCCTTAATTTTTGTGAATAAATTGAAGGTTTATGAATGATATACACATACATTATACGGTTACATTGATATTTGTTAATATTTTCACATTCATTGGGAGAGAAATAGGTTGAAAATCTGTTCCTCAATGCATCCATTTACTTGCTCGATTTGTCATTTATTTGATTTCATTTACTCGTTGATTCTTTCACTGGATTCTTTCGAATGCATAATTCCATGAGTATCAAGTATGCCAAGTAATAGAAAACGTCGGAATCCCCATACAGAGAAACTCTGTTTAATATTCACAAGATAATAAGACGAGAGGTCAACTCTTTAGCAATCGAAGCAGTTATATTCGGGACAGGATATAATATATACGTCATTGATCTCCTAATCGAACTTTTTTTTCGTTCGTTCCTTATCAAACGTCGAATCTGCAAAGTTTCACGTACACCCAACAATTATCACTCACCGATATTTCGTGGTATCGAATCGATGATAAATGTATCGATTCGATCAAATATTGTTTATTGTAAGGAGATAAGAACTGAACTTGGGACAAGAGCACGAGGTGAAATACTCCGGAGTAATGCGATCACTCGTGCGATCATTTGAGAATCTACTGGCCAACGCCTAGAATTGTGGAACATATTGAGAATTAAGTATTAGTCCAAGAGACGGAATAGAGGTCATCCTTCACCCATCTGATCTATATCAAGTTAGCGAGACACTTTTCGAAATATGGAAAACTAATGATTACATAATTTGGTGCTATTTTGTTGCTAATTAGTTGCGTAAGAAAAATTTTTCCGCTCCTTTCTTTAAAAAAATACATGATGTCTCGTTAACTTGACGTCAAGTTAGCAATACAACTTTCTTATTATTGAGTTTTTCATAATTTTGACTAGACCATCAAATTCCTCTAAATATTCGCTAATTAGTTGCGTAGGAAAATATTTCATTTTATTTTTGTTCAGAAAAATATATGATGTCTCGCTAACTTGACGTCAAGTTAGCAATACAACTTTTTGATCATTGAGTTTTTCATAATTTTGACTAGACCATCAGTTTCCTCTAATTATTCTTAATTAGTTGCGAAGGAAAATCTTTCATTTTATTTTTGTTAAAAAAATATATGATGTCTCGCTAACTTGATGTCAAATTAGCAATACAACTTTTTTTATTCTCGAGTTTTTCATAGTTTTGACTAGACCAATGGATTCCTCTAATTATTCGCTAATTACTTGCCGGGGAAAATCTTTCATTTTATTTTCGTTTAAAAAAATATATCATGTCTCGCTAACTTACACGTCAACTTAGTAATACAACTTTTATATTTTTGAGTTTTTCATAATTTTGACTAGGCATATCATTAGATTTCTGCAATTATTCGCTAATTAGTTGAGGAGGAACCTAATTTTTTTCTTTTTTTTCTTATCTAACATATACGTGGTATCTCGGAGTTCTATGTAGATTGAGTAATTTTAATATTTAATTTTATATTTTCAGTTCATATTTTATATATTCAAAAGAAACACCTACGTGGCTATACGTTTGCCTATTATCTTCCATGTCCCATTATACACCACTCACTTTATCAAATCCCCATTCCTCTTCAATAACTTGAACCTCATCTAGTTTCCGAAAATGGAACTTTACCCTTTCATTCGCCATTTTTTCAAGTACCTACGGTGTCTGTTGCACGGTAGCTCATCAGGGTCAGTCCATTTAATTGTTCAAAATACCGCCAACATTTCAGTGTGTAATACAAATATTGCCTATATGCAATCCTCGTGACATAACTGAGATTTGTGAAACGTCATTGGTGAGCCAAACGCTCTCATTAGAACGAAACCAAAACATTTATACTTGTAGATATTTTTAACCCCTAAGAAAGTATTTGACTTTTACCACTAATGGCGGTAGTGACATCTGTTGGGAGCGTCATGAAGTAGTTCGTCTGTTTGCAATGCCTACTTGAAATGTATTGAAAACAATCATTTATTATTCATGAAATCATTGAAACCATTGAAAGGTTGCGAATGGAATAGTATACAAACATCGGCAGAAAATAATTTTCTTTCTCGAAAAATAATTCTCTTTTCGCCTCGATATGTAATATATTATTCTGTAGATGAATGTATGAAGTCGAAGTTCTAAATTGTTCCAAAATTGTTTGTTTCCGTAACCAGCGACCAACGTCAACCCTCGGAAGTTGAAACTTGTGCGAGCAATGAATCAACGAGGCCTTACCTTTTAACGTGCGATTACCCATTCTTCCATTGAAAATGTATTCACTTATTTAAAATCAACGAAATATACCAAATATTTTTCTGAGCTAGATTCAATATCGATGCCCTGGTTAGTATCGCGGCCACTTTCGAAAACATCTGGATGTGTCAAAGGTCACCACTAACTCCCTCAATTGAGGGCCAGGAAATGGGATCAAATGAGACACGACCGAATGGTCCGTATGTACGCATTCGAGTTCATTTGTTTCGTTGTTGTTTCATACCCGAATTCCATCTAGCTGGCTCGTCGAAACCCTTATCGTTTGTTCAAACAAACACAATAATTGCGGTTCAAAGGTCCAAATAGTTTAATTGTCATTTGGTGTGTTAGTGGTAAATTTTTTGATGTCGTATTACATCAAATGAACATTAATCAATAGTTCAATCGGCAGACATGTGGTTTTATTTCATGTTATAAATTTGCAAGTTGTGCAAATATCGCTGTATAATAATAGCTTTTTGATGTACTGAATTGGTTGTCTCGTTATCTTGAAATTCGCGTTAGAGTGTTTCGAATAATTACAGTTCTCTGAATTGGTACTCGATTGGTTTGATAACAGTCCTTGGAACAACTTTGTTGACACCAGATTCGACGTTGGAATCCTCTGGTATAGGTATTTCATCCCCTTTGTGAAAAATGTATCAGATCCTCCACAATTATGTATCAATGTATTCCTTCGGTTTCAGTTTTCACAGATTGATATGGGATTATAGATGATAGATGAATTTCGTAAATAATAAAATAGGTACATGACTGAAAATGTGTTCCTAATATTACCAAATTGCTTCAAATATAAATTTAAATTTACAAACGCCTAGCATGGTTATTCAAACCCAATGGGTAGTTTGACAACATATCATACGTGAAAAGTTATAGCAAAGAAGCACTTTATTTTTCCAACATGGGCTGCATATATCCAATACGCACTACTACTTTACAAAGAAGAACAACTTCGAAGATGAAAACATTAAAGAAATATTATATGGACGACCCGTGCTTGACGTTTCACAACTACATCATTATTCAATAGCTATGTGTTACACAATCAGACCTCACTGAGGTAAACATCAATCTAGAAAAATATATTATGTCCGAAATCTATAAAAGTTCCCACAAGATACATGATAATTATCTTCATGAAGTTTGATGAATTTTGGAGAAAATTTTCATTTCATTCTCTTCAATACCTCAGTTTTGGTTCTCAACTCAACTCTGTAACTATCATCCGCAATGTTAATTACAGTTCTTGTTTCTTTACACGAATGACAATATGAAGGAATTTGCATCATCGTCAACAGATCGAAATTTTTTGGAAAATCTAGCATACCTATGCGAAATCCATGAACAATTATTCGATATCTTTTGAGTATTGGCTGATTTCTCAAAAAATATTCATCGCCATTTGCAGTTGTGGAAGAATTCTCTATTTGTTAAATATATTATGATAATATTGGAGTATCGAATGAAATGAATCGTTTTTACGCTTTCAATTCTTTGATGAAAAACTTGTGATAATACTTTTTTTATTTTTCAGGTAAGAGAATTGCTGTCTTTATTCAGAAAAGAGGACATGAGAGGGTAAGTTTTACGAAATGCCGAGCGAAATGCGGAGAATTTCATTCGAACTCAACGATAACATTGTTGAGGCATGTACTTAATTACAGCAAAATTGGAAGGAATTCCATAAATCGAGAAACATGAATAGAATTAACATGTGGAATCCATTTGTTGACTGAATGATAGAATATAATTTTCCTAAAAAAAAAATCCTCAAAACTTAGAGCCTAAATCTAGAAATTGATGTTCAAATATCTTTCGCCTGTATGGGAGTATTCGGAGTACTATGGTTTCAATCGATTTACAATCAGAAATTTTCGTGATGAAAAGATATTCCGAAGTTTCAAACACTAAATGAGCATATACCACAGCGTTCAACAAAAAAAATGACCACATGCTGTGACAATCTTTTCTCTTTCTGACAGAACCCTTGGTCCGTTTTGTACCGAGACCATTTTTGAATTGAGTTCATTGTTGCATACTCAGTCCCTTGACAGTGCAACAAATTATATGCAAAGTACCCTGTATATTTCACGCGTTTGTGACTGGGAACAATGCCCGCTAAGATTACAACACTCTGTCCGGACTTCTTTCCATGCTTGGTGTATTTCGGTCAGTAGCGTAGGTTTGGCATCCAGTGTATTCAATGAGTTATTTACCGACTTCAAGCACCTGTTATTGAATGAACTTTCTCAATTTTTTTTTCGAGAAAATGTTCAAATTGAAAGTTTTTTTTCATTTCCGAATACAGAGTGCCTAACTTCAACTACGACCATCCCTGTATCTTTTTTACATGAAGTCGTATCCAAAATCTGTTTTTCAATTATATAGAGCTTTATCGAGCATACTTTAGCTCACTGGAACTAGTAATGAGTACAGTTCCAAAAAAAAATATACAAGGTATTTCGAAATCATCGAAAAATATTTTGAATATTATCCAAATCAAAAATGATATAATAGCTCCCTTTCCAAGTACCTGTTTCTGTCTAGCCTGTGCGAACATCCATGAGTTATAATTGTTCATTAATGACTGTAGTTTGTTTCGTGTGATATCCAAGGATAAGGGCACACTTCCTAAAGAAGATACTTCGTGATTTCTGAAAATATATGAATTAATTTCTTGGTGCGCCACTGGCTCCTACTTGGTTTTGTGTACAGTGCGGCAAGTTCCCAACCAATTATGCTGTAAAATCATAACTTTTACTGTGAACGCACACAGAAAACGCATTTGTAGATATAACTTCTAGTACTTTGTGGCCTTACAACCAACTAACTCATTCTTATCTTCCGAAGCTTTTCTATAAGGCGAAGTCGTCAACTACGATAGTATATTCAATTCGTTTTCTTGGTCGGTTCTATAGAAATGAACATGTTTGTGTTTTGTTACATCTCTGAACGTTCTTCAAAGTTAGTACTCCATCTATCTCCAATGCAATTTTAGTTGTATATTGGCTTTGATGAACTATTATATCGATCGAATTTTTACCTAGTAAAAATCGAGTATGAGGTGAACAAATTAGCCTAAACGATATAAGACGTTCTTTTTAATTAGTAGAGTTCCTATATTCAGAGATAGCATGCTTGCGAAACTCACTTCAAGAAATCTCAAAAACTAGTTTGAGGAAAAACCAGAAAAACATTCAGAAACAACTCTTATTGGAATTCATAGAGCTGTGATGTAAATATGCCTTCTCACGAAAATGATTCTGTTTCCCTTCTGAACGGAAGATATTCGTTACAATGTGACCTCATATGAAAAACAGAATTCAAAACGACAGTCTTCAATACATGCCATTAAAAATTTACTATGTCATTAGTTTCTCTCTCACGTTATTTCAAAAGGTATGTTTACCACAATGTTTCCAAACGTAGACGGGGAAAACATCGCATTCCCATTTGCTACTGGAAAAGAAACATCTGCATTTTTGATGGCACGGTCAAAGCGCTTACGGATAGTGTTTTTGTTTGCATGAAGAAGTAACTCTTGTTTTTATCAAGCACAGTAGACTCTGAATTATACAAACTTATAAACCAAACCAAATTTGCTGAATAATAAAACTCTATACAGATTATCACGAATCAGCTGTCGATTCCAGAGTATTGAAAGAAGGAAAATTGAAATTTGGACTTCGTGGTCAAGGCAAGCACCCATAACCATCAAATGAGACAAATTGATTTCTTGTGTACGAAGAAAATTAAAACCAATCACGGAAAGCAATCCATTTGTTACTATGGGAAGAATGTACATACTTATCTAATCAACAAAAGTGGGATGTTAATCTCAATAACTCCCTCAACAAATATACTCAGCAATAACTACTAAATATCAAATTTCACTATAGTTTTTTCTTATTCAAAAAGTGTTTCACTTATAATATCACAAGAGCTTAAATTATTTCCGGGAATAATTTGAGCTTGTGTTAGTCCATTAGTCCAACCTGTCATTTTAAATTAATTTCTCTGATTGTCAAGTTGGTCAGGGTATTGCTGTTTTGACATAATATGTTGATTTGTCATTTTTCTTCAACCGGTTCTGTCAGAAAACTCAATAATTACTAGTTTAAAAAATAATGTGGGTATATGCGCCTTATTTCGTTAAATGAAACAAATTACCAACTCAGGTTGAACAAATGTTAAAACTAGGATGTGTACCAGCCCAGTCGATCGCCTTTTGGTAATTTTAGTAAGGTGGTAGAAATATATTTTTACAAGTAACATAACGCAATTTCGAAAAATATCTATGTAGGTATGTCAGCCTTATTTCGTTAATTAAAAAAATTATCATCTTTAGTTACTCCAAATGCTAAAACTCAGATGAGTACAGTCTATCGCCCTTTCATAATTTTAGGTCACTAAAGTTGGTAGAAACTGTCAAAATCTATCCACTCGAATTTCGTGGCGCCTCGAAAATATTTCCTGATTTTTTTTTTGATGGACATGGTAACTAGTCAAAATTGGGGCATCTTATTGGTTGATAATTAGAGGTGTAAAATTATCATTATAATTATTTCACTCAACTTGTTCCCTGTTATAGACACAGGCTGTTTCTTGGGAATAACGAGGAATAAGAATTCAAGTAGTATTTTCATGGAATTGACAAAAAACGACATTCTTTAAAATATTTCGTGGTGAAAGCTATATCGGTCCTCTCCTCATCTTCATTCTCTTCCATGTAAAATCGCTCGGGAGCATCTCTTTTATTGACCGTGAGCAACTGTCGCCTCGTTCTAGATGACGATCTCTACCATTTTAAGTGGACTTTTGCACGTTGCGTAAGCGAGAAGAACGGCACTCTGTGACGGAGAGATACAACAAATTACCGCAACATATTGAATAACAGTATCCAGCGAGGAGAGAAAAAAAACAGCGAACGGCCTTGCCGTTTAATGGAAAAGGCGAAGTTTTTGCATCGCGTCGCGGATTTTTATCCGGCTTCCTAGATAATAAAATTTAATGCTAATGCAAGAATACGAAAGATTAATTGAGTACGTTGATAGTAAATCTGTTACTTTCTGGAATTTTTTAATTTTTTTTTTCATCGAAGGTCGAACGAGCTTGTTGTATCTGTACGGTGACTGTTTGATAACGGATAGGAATTTAAGGCGAATACATAATCGAAAGTTGTGCAACGGTAATGACATATAGTTGACTATATATATTTCATCTCATCTTACCAAAAACACGCTAGTTATATGGTTTTTTCAAGTAGCAAGAGAGTTAGGTATCATTTTAAATGAGCCACTTCTGTGGATCTTTCCAAAGACGAATTCTATTTGGTGAATTCACGTCCATGCTACGCACTCTGATTCTCCTGACACAGAATCGCAAACGTTTTTCTCAAGTTGCATAAGTGATGAATTTCGAAACACTGAATGAATGTTTCTAATCCTAGAATAGAAAATGATTTTTTTTTGAAGTTGCATAATAATAATATCTTTGTTTTCAACACCCAATCATGGGAAATATACAGTGAGGTCCATAAAGTTTGCAACAAATGGGACTTTTTTTATTAGGTAAATGATCTACTAATAATTCTGTGATTCGGATACAGCTGTTTTTTATAGGTACTGATCAGAATTTTGATTTATCATTCAGGGATATTAAAAAAAGCCAAAAAAAATATTTCTCCTAGTTTTAGGCTGAGGCTTCATATTTGAGCCAAACTTTCATTTCTCAACATCTTTTCCTCAGGTAATTATCCTATATTTTTCGGAATGGGGGTACTTTATTTTTGAGTATTTTTTGTCCTGTCTTGTACCTATACTGTTCCACCAGAAGCGAGACCAGAAGCCACTCTGGCGGTATCTAAATTTTGCACAGAATTCATTATTTTTCTAATCGGGTAAATCTCGAATAAATAGAAATTTGGGGTTATATTTACCATAGGTGGAATCAGGTTTATAATATAATTATGTCGAGTGCTCATTGCTGAATTAAGACTTATCAGATGTCCAAGTCGTCATTGTGATTAGATAAATGGTTAGTTTGTTCGGAGGTGCATCTTTTTATGTCGTCCATGTTTATTGAAATGTTTCATGGGAATACCAGGAGATGATAAGCGTTAGTAGCATTGCATTGTTACCAACGTACGCAACAAATGAATATACCTCGAAATATACTATGTTGAAATTCTAGCTAATATTTTTATGCAACAAAAGTCGGTACATTGGGTGAAGTAAATGAAAGTGAGCATGAGTTCAAAATATAGATCCGTCCTTGTCACCCGCATAAACTAAATTAACTGTGAGAGAAGGACGCAATTTCGATTTAATTGTTAGATTGAAAGGCTAAAACATGAATTTTCAAATAATTCGTTGAAGTTCAATATGGTGTGAGATTTTCTTACCGATTACCACGCGTACTTGAATAATCCTTGAACGTTTTTTCTTGCTCACGAATATTTTAAGAAATTAATAATAAAATGAAAATAATTTTCGTGATCTCGAAAAAAATTCCGGAAATAATTCATTCTTTTGGGATAAATTCAGCGAGGGATCTAAGTTTTACAAGTTTCGAATCGAATACAATATTTTTCAAGTAACTTGAACCATCAACATTCACTTCGGTGAGTTCGTCGCGCCCCGCTTTCAAAATGCGCCTCGCCTACATTTTATAGTTCTACTTTCATTCAATATGCAATCATAATGTCAGTCAAATTGGAATTGAAACTCGCCAGAGAAAATGCATTTCGGGATGTCCCACGGTGTTCATATTACGATTAATATTAGGTAATATTTTTTTTTGCCCAGAGTCTTCAACATAAGAAAGTCCTCCCCCACCCATGTCTACATTCGAAAGGAACAAGATACTTATCGATGTCGGACAGAGTTTAAGTGAAAAGGCATCCATTTCAGTACTTTTTGGTGGAATAATCAACAGGGTGGGGCAAAATCTGATTTTTATTAAAAGAATAAAAAATCATTGATTTTTTAAAAAAATCACGATTTATTTGATTTTTTTGATTTTTTAAATAAATCACGATTTATTTGATTTTTTTGATTTTTTAAATTTGAATATAAAATTTGAACTTTTTGATTCTTTGAAATTATTGTTAATTATTTTAATGTATAAGTCTAAAAATTTTAATACAATTTGCGGCTCAAAAACTTGTGATAATGCATTTGTTACGCTTCTTGCAAGAAAATTCTTGTCGCGATTTGTTTTCCTTCTCTCCAATACACTTGCTATACAGTGCCGAGTGAGGCACGAACACGAACGCGTTTGTTGTGCTTTTTGCAAGAACATTCCTGTCTAGGCTTCTTTTCCTTCTCAACCTATAAATTGACGTTGCCCAACAATTTCACGCATTTCGCTAGTTGTACACTCGGATATCAGAAACAGATTAGGCATAGAAAAAAGAGTTTTTGTTCAAATTGTATAACGAAAATTAATTTTTTTTAATCAGCTCAACCCTGATAATCAATAATTCGACGTCACTCCCTGCTAACAGAAGTTTTTCCTAATTGAAAGTTTTTTTGAGATTCTCCCTTTGAAGGTCTTTCAATTTTCCCCCCAACACTTGTTGGAATTGGACTCGGCGTTCTTGAGTTATAGCAAGTTGTTCGTGAATAATCTTCAAACTGTTGAAGAATCCTAATTTCTGGACGAATATAAACTCTGTCGAACCTGGAGTTTTATTTCTGTGAGAATATCACAAAGTACTATAAAAAATGGGGTAAATACTGAAAGTCCTTGAAAACGAGGCGATAAATCCTGTTCAGTCCAAAAAAAAGGTGTTTGAGGTTATATTTTTCGGATTTTTTCTTTTTCGAATCGATAAAAACATAAAATCACAACTTCTATGAAAGGAGGAAAATAAAAAAAATTACAAACACTCTCTGTTGGTAGGTTACTTGTATATCATTCAAAGACGTATTCATTCACAAAAAAAGAGAAAAAGTCCATCTTGAACTAATTAGGAACTTGGTATTTTTGTGGAGAGAATGAAGTTTGAGAATATATTTTTTCTCTTTCTTCTCGGAATCAAGAAATAGAAATTACAACTTCTAGGGGTGTACCCCTGATCTTAAATGTTTCGATATCTTCATAAAGCAGACCAATCTTTTTAAGTATTAAACATGTTATATGATTGTCAGAGAGAGAAGAAATTTGAAACAAAAACCCCCATGAAAAGAACCCACACAGAATATAGAATTTCATATGGTCTACATTCTTGATTATATCTCAATAAATGGAACATTTCACTGTGAAATCCCATACCCAGAAATATCAGGATACGTTGTCTCTACATTGGGTGTGGAACTGTCACCTCCGAATTTATCTGCTCATACCAATCATTAGATAAAGTTCAAGCATCTGATATTTGATTCAGTCTCTTATTATATCTGAGTTGGAATCTGGTTGGGGATAATAATAATGTGACAAAAATTACCATCAATCTCAATTTTACTTTTCGCTATATATAGGTCAAACCTCTGAATCGTAGTGTTTACGATCGAAGGCCCATAATTCCACTCGGGCGATATATGAAACATTGATGTATCTCACGATGTTACATATAAACAAATCATTCGCGGCATGTACCAATTACTGCGGTGACCTTTTTCTTGTCGTTATTGCATCGACTAGTTTCTCTAGTCCGTGCTCCGAACTGCACCCAACGAACTTTGATTGAAATGCAATAATAATAGCGGCGGCAACAACAACAACACCGGCATTGCCGTTATACGGTTACATACTCGACGGTTTTCCTTTCGTTTTTGTTGCGAGAGGAATGAAAGCACTCGTTCGAACGTCCTTGCAACCTATTCTTCGTATTCCGCCTCCAGTAGGTTGGGACACCGACTATTCGAGTCTGTTGCAGAGTTGTTCCTGGGGTTTTTATTATGGGTACTGAATTTCACGATAAAAAAGTACTGTTTTGCATGTATAAAGTACTAAATGTCATTCTTCTTCTCTTTCAATTACTTGACCTTTGCTGCCATAGCCTAAAACTTCGAAGTGGTCGTCATCTATATATTTTTTTTCCAACTAACCGGAAGGTTAGGAGTCTTATGAGTGTTGGATTTAAAATTATTATTTTGGAAATATTTATGACCTAATAATACTACAGAAGTGCGAAGAGTGAAATAGATATGAAGTGTTTTTGTAGTTTAGAAACCAAAATGCAGCGAATTTATTGAAGTATTCCTACAAAATCGAGAAAAATGTGCTCGAGAAAAATGTGCTCGGTGTCTCAGTGCTCATTATATAATACTAGTACCATTTCACTACATAAATTCTCCATTAACGACAAAAAGCTTTGTCTCAGGATGAAAAATACTTTGAAAATTAGTAAACCAATTACTAAAAATATGTTTGTAAGTAGCCTCCGCTTTCTAGAGCGTCTGAAAATTAAGTTTAGTGGACGTTTCAGTTCCCACTTTGAAGCCATTTTCAAGATTTTATAATATGATATTTATTAATATATAGTTAAAGCAAAGTATGATTACATTTATGTAAATAAATCATAGTTTTCTAGTCTGTTTTTTATCCTTTCACACTATCCCCCAATTAGTCAGTAGAATAACTGCCAAGAAAAAATTGTATCTTCTTGTTTAGACACATTTTTTTCAAAAGCATGATTCATTCATGATTGGTAAGATTGGATTGAGATCAGTTACCCTAACACCAAACTAATATCACTTGATATTATCAATTTCCTTCTGAAAATGATAACCTTGCTAACGAATTGAATAGTTCATAGGCATCCATTGCTTCAACTCTTCGAAAAACAAGTTTGGTGCGTTGGAAGTGAAGTACCCAACCTATTTCTTCAGCTTTTCCTTTTGAAGAAACCTTATAGAACATAGTACTCAGTAATGTATCTCATGAATTATACAATGTGTAAGTACAGAAAAAGGTTTTGTTTATTTGATTAGTAAAAATAAAGCATTTGTTGAAACACTAATGGGTGACATGTTTTATTAAATCTGATATATTGATCCTTTATTCAGCACAAAAAGCTAATTACTTGCAAAAAATTCATGAAAATCAACTTCTACTTCTATATAATATTTAGGAAATGACATTACCTACGTAGGTATTAACATAATATAAGGGTTGCAATATGTTTGCAGAACCCAGATAAACCCGCTTTGCAGGAACATTGGCATTTCCATCCCTCATCAGCCAGCAATATATTGATTTCGTGTGGATGCTCTACTAAAGCTGATGTTTGCATAAGCTCCTTATTTTTTATGGTTACTTTCTTCCACTCCACATGCAAATGCCCTGCCTTGAACACAGCTTCACCATCTTTCAACGGTCTAGTTCTGCTTCCCACGTAATCCGGAATACTACGTAGCTCCAATTCTATAATAGGCATTTTTATCTGGAATGTAGGTAGGTCTAGAGGTTCAAATTATAACACTCACGAGTAAAATGAGCCTGTAATACTAGCCAAACATGTAACTACCTTAGCACACAAAGCAACTGAAGACGTTTAAACAGTAATTATCACTCAACAAGTCCTCAAGAATGCAAAACATGAACTAATAGTACCATTACTTCAAAAGGCCAAAATTTGTTGTTCTCCCTAAAGTGAAGCCATCTTGGATTTAGCAACGCCATGTAGCGGTTGACGATTTTCGCCTATAGCAATCTAACGTAACCTAAAATGAATGTTGTGTTCTGTTGAATTTCGAACATGCCCGTGACGTAGATAGTTCTGTGTAGGTGAAGTGTTCTGTGACTCTTCTCTAGCTGAAATAGTGTTCTTTGGTATTATTTTTCACAGATCTTCGTGAATTTTTGGGTGCTGCTCTGCAACAAAATAGTACTAATTTGTATAAAGAGGTACTGGCGTACTTTTCATTCAGAAAACGTACTGTATTTAGTGGTAGTGGATTTATTATAGTTTGAATTTGAGTTACCAGAATTACAATAGAAAATGTTCAAATTTAGCGCCACAGCGTTGATATGAATTGTAAATATTGTATCATCTACAATATACACATATCATGTTTATCGTCGTTGACGTGATAAAAATTCCAGC
Source organism: Zygogramma bicolorata (assembly GCA_032362365.1). Lineage (NCBI taxonomy): Eukaryota > Metazoa > Arthropoda > Insecta > Coleoptera > Chrysomelidae > Zygogramma > Zygogramma bicolorata. The sequence goes on from JAVJAQ010000582.1 coordinate 494,914, forward strand.
ACCGAATCTAAAATAACCTTGTCTGTTGTGTTTCTTACAAATCTACAAGGTTCAACTTTGAAACTAGATAAGCTTCTCAGATCGTATATCTCCGTCCTATCGCTGGTATTAACAGCTAATTAGTTGTTCGTTATATTGAATGATGCGACTCTATTTTTATCAACGATAATTTGTGATCGAAATTATTCATACGTCCTTCGTAGATTTTTTTTGGGTTACTTCCTGTACATAAAACGCGAAGCGATAATGAGTTCCACAAATGATCTATTGTTGAACTCATTTGAATTATGTATCTTGTTCATTGTATCAAAAGTTGACACCTACAAAATGCGTATTTGTTCTCACAGGAAGATTATGCTCATTAAATAACGATCTTGTTTGCAACTGACGCTGCGCAAATTCTGTCAAAAATCATCAATAGTTCACAATTTAAAGTACCGAAATGAAAACACGAAAATTGTCCGTTGATATGACTTGAGATATTTGTAGGGTTAATTGACAGTACCTATTGCCTTCCTTAGACAACTATTAAGTCAGGATCGGCCTTCCTAGCCTTGTTTTTGGCGTTTGTTGAACGTCCTAACGCCTTTTAAAATGAAAGCGTGCAAAAAATTCAGTTATCATTATCACATGTTCTTGAATGTTTCAGTGTGAGAGAAATCTGCAAAAAAATCTGATCGAATAGCTCAAGCGAGAGGACTTATTTCTAGCTCCCTTTGACTTTTTTGAAAAACGATTATTTTTCTGGAGAGAAGGTTGAGAATAGACCGCGGACATATCTGACAGACGACAGTAAATCAGACAGTTCTAAATCCAGCCTGCTGGACAAACAAATGGATTTATAAATGCTTATTGTGCATTTGTGTCATATTACAAAATATTTTTTCTCGGTAATAACTCAATTTTGAGCGATTGTGAAGTTTCAATCCATCAATTCCCTTCTATTTTCGACAATAGAAAGAATATTAATCCTCTTGCTGTTAAGAGACGTGAATTGTGGATTCAAGCAACTAGAAGAGCAAATTTAAGTACTGATAAGTCGAGGGGGAAACATCTTCTTTCAATCTTGTACACCTAAAAATTTTAAGTCATCGTTTTGAGTCTTTAAGTCATGCGTTTAGGTCTTTCAGTCATGCGTTTGAGTCTTTAAGTCTTTGAAAGATTTTAAATCTTGTACAGATTTTTAGCTAGTTGTTTCCCCCTCGTGATAAGTTGAAGTGGGCAACGGTATATTCATGCATTTTTTATCTTAGAATTGAAATTATAATCTCATTAAATTACCATTGTTGTTTATGGAAATATGATTTGTTTGTCCAGCAGGCTGATGCTTGTGACGTCACATGCCCGCGGTCTATAGCAATTTGTACAAGAGTGGATATGGCCACTTTCCATTCGAGTTGTACAGTTGATTTTTTTTTCAACCAGGTAAATATTCTATAACTCTCTTTTAATCTTCATATTGATAAACAATTTCAGATATAGTATTCTTTCGATTTTTATGAAAAACTCAAAAGGAAAGCAACTTTGTTCAATTCAATATTGAACAGTACAAATCAAATAAGTAATGTCAAATTAAAAAAAAGCCAAAAAAGTCGGTATCAAGTCAGACCCGAACCTACGACAATAAAGTAGATCGTGTCAGACGGCTAGCACTTTAACTACTAGGCCCTATGCACTGTATAATTTCAGATGATTATTGGATATAAGTCCATTTATTTATACTTGAATAAAACAACTTAGATTTCGTGTTTGTAAACAGATCAGAATTGTAACGTTTCTACAAGGTTGTCCCTGATAACCAAGTATTTTGTTCTCTGTGATTGGTGGAATTCATATCCTACCTTGTGTGGATATGAAATCATATCCATTCAGTTGATTGGAATAGCCTACTTATCCGTTAAGAAAACTATTAAGAAATCAGCATATTTACGGGTGCGAGTAGAAAAACATATTTTCAACGTCTCCAAATCAATTGAATATTCTTCCTACTGAAACCTGCCGAAAATGTAAACTCATAATGAAACAATAAATTTATAAAAGAACACTGAGGCCTAGTTTCACCAACGGCTTTAATCTGGATTATCTTGCTAACTGGAATATTTGTACGCATTTATGCATTCAGAAACTCCAGTTAGCAACATAATCCAGATTAAAGTCGTTGGTGAAACCAAGCCTGAATGACAGTTGAATTCAAATGAAAGATAAATAAGAATGAACACCAGTGAAATCGAATGGAGAAAATATAAAGAATATAATTGAAACGAAGTTTGGAGTTGAAATTTAATCACATTTCGACTGATAGAATTTAGAATCGTCTTTGGGAGATGACTGACAAATATAATAATTCATTTAAGTTTTATTTGACCTGGTATTGGTTTAATTGTACAGAATGGGTAGAAGAGGGCACTTGGCACTTGCACCATTGGTTTGTGTAAATAAATTATAATTCTTTTTTCGGGATGATAATTATTTAACGGAGTTGAATCTGCCTCGTATCATGCTTGACGTGTCAGCTAATAACTATATACTATATGGCGATGGTATCAAATGGTATATTAAAACTGTCAATTACGCATGTGCGAAAATTGTGAGCACGAGGCGTTAGCCGTGTGCGGCAATTCGCGAGTAACTAGCCTTATATTCGAGCTGCATATTGTGCTTCTTTACTCTCATCATGCTTTTGCTGTATTTTCTGCTGGTGTAGCACACATTTCAACATTATACCCCATTTTCAATGATCAACGAGACACTAGATGACTGCAAGTACCTAGGTAAAATATTTGCTTGCTTCATGGATATAACTAGATACCTACAGTACCAATTCACAAACTTTTAGACAATTTTCCTGAAAATATCATTTTTATTTCAATTTCACAAAGAATTTGAAAAGAAAATCCGCTGAATTTAGTTTTCAGGTCAAATGCTACATATCCCATCATTAAAAAAAAAACGATTTCGGAAGCGGCCGCTATTAATTGAGAATACACGTGTATTCTAAATGAGTCATTACCTTACAGCTGTCAAATACGTAATGAACGGTTTGAAGTAGTGAGTATTTAGATGTGTTATACATATCAGAGCTGTCAAAGATACTTTGGAAAAGTATCTAGTTACTAGATAAGTTACTCTTTGAAAAAAGGAACTTAAATACTTATCTTAAGTTACTTTTTAAGATACTTAATAAGATACTTTTTCAGTTACTTTGTAATTTGTACAAGGTGTCTCAAAAGAAATTTTATATTCCAAAAATCGATAAAAAATAAAGTAAGCCGTTTATCGATTTTTTTATTAATTATTAAAATACACTCTTTGGGAATTTATTTGTTAAAAATAATGTCGTCCAAACGACATTCATTCAATCAAAGACTAAAATTTCTGATGACCGATTGACAGGTAGGCTTCGTGATGGTTCCGTTTCGTGGCGAATAATTTGTTTTAATTGCGCCAGGAAAGTTGGTTTATTAACGTAGAGTTTACGCCCACAAAGGAGTCGAATCATCAATACCTGATAAAGAATTGAACATAGACCTATATATACTACCTTATACAAAAAATATCTGGAATTACTGGAATTATTCATAAATTTGAAAAATGTAATAATATACAGGGTGTTCCATTCAAAATAACAAAGTTGACAGCTATTTTCAGTATAACCGGAAGTGCCACTATGTTGAAAATATTTTGACTTCTGTTTTAACTTTTTTTAGACAAATATTAGGCAATAAATTGTTTGCTAAAAAGATATTGTCTAACGAAATATTGGAAAATTTCGGAAGCACGCTCTCAAAAGTCTTAACAACACGGCGGCGACGGGTGGCGAGGTATAACTGAATAAAAAACGCCGCCAAACCAGTGCCGATTTGATCGCCGGATCGCCGTCGCGAACAAGTCGTAACTTGCCCTTGTCTAAAAAAACTTTTCTGGGTAATTTACTTTTTGGTACCTAGGATACTTTTCAGTAACTAAGATACTTTTCGGTATCTAAGATACTTATCAATATCTAAGATACTTTTGAGTATCTAAGATACTTTTTAAAGTTACAAGATATAGTTCCTTTTAAAAAGTAGTCAAGATACTAATTACTTTTTACCAAAACAAAAAAGTAACTAAGTTACCCTAAAGTAACTAAGATACTTTTTTCTGACAGCTCTGATACATATCCATTTTGCCTGAAAACGTTTTTGACTTCCTGGATATTCTCATTCTGTAATTATAAATATGGATATAAATTGCAATGAAAATCTGAAAACTTCAAGGCGATTCCTGCTGGCTCTCCGGAAGTTCTCAGTTGTTGAACATCGGTGTTTTTGTAACCTCTTCAAGATCTCGCTTCCCACGAAATCATTTGGTCGAAGATAAGAAATTCACTGCATCAATCGTCTTTATCTTAGTCCACCACGAAACATGCACCATCACCTATCCGCTATCTCGTGCGATTCCCGAACAGGAAAAGGTGGCGATGCGAGTTCCGATCCGATTTATCCGAGATTTATCTGTGCGAAAGGCCGGCCGATACTTTCCCGACCGCCATTTTTGTTTCGCGGTTGAGATAAGCACCGGACCATCACTCGAAAACCGGATGTCTGCTCGACCGAAGGAGGAAACATAACAATTCACGATGCAAGAATATACAACAACAACAAAAAGAAACGGATCGTTCGACCTTCTAGCCGACTGAAATATGTTGTCGAAATCAGTGGTGTGCCGAGGGGTTTTCCGTGGAAGTACGTTGAGTGTTTGGTGTCCTTGACTCTTCTCATCCCGAATCCTATTTCTCTCAGGATCTGGAAAAAAAAAACAAGTATTACAGGGAAAGAACCAATATATTCACATTGATCAGATACTAATGGAAAAATTGAAATCTCCGAAACTCTTTCCATTTTCTGGTCACCTGAAACCGTTTACCGATAAAAATATGATGATTTTCTGCAAATGGGATGTTGAGGAATACTATGCAGTTCATAATAACTCCTGTGTACCTTAAGTAGATAGTGTGGAATTCCTTCGAGGCTCTCTATATAAATAGTTCGTTGATGGTAGTTTGTACAACAAGAGTAGATATGGCCAATATCCATTCGAGTCGCACACTTGATTTTTACTTCGACCAGTTGAATTGAATTAAATTCAATATTGAACGATACAAATTGAATAACTAATGTCAAATTGAAAAACGGTCAGAAAAATCGGTTTTGGCGAGACTCGAACCCACGACTATAAAGTAAATCGTCTCAGAGGGCTAACGCTCAAACCAACTACGCCACTTGGACTGTGTAATTTCAGTTAATTATTGGTGTGAAGAATAGATGTAAGTCCTTCAATTCAACAAAAAAACATCAGTTGTGACAATTCAGATTCGACTCATTTATATTTAAATGAAACAACTCGAATTTCGTGTTAGACAGATCAGAATTGTAACGTTTTTACAAGGTTTTTTCTGGTAACCAAGTATAGTAAACTATGAAGAAATGAGCATTTTTATGGTTGTGAGTAGAAAAAACAACTTATTCGCATCTGCTAGCTGGTATCTCAGTCATAGCATATCTATTCGCTCTCAAGCGAAGGTATGAAAAAAAAATTGCCTCCACTTTCTACCGCACATTACCTCATGGCATTAGCTCTTTAGAACACCACACGTAAAAGTTCAAAATAACCCCTTTTCACATTGTACTAAGTTGAACATCTTTGGCAAATATATTAAAAAATGTTTCACCCGATCCTTTTTGAAATATTTCCACTATCTTTATAATGGTCAATTGTCTATCAAGATCGAACTGGTGTCAAAAGCGAAAAATGGTATAAATGAATTTGGAAAAGATCCAACTGTTAACTTCGGTGGATAAAATCTTCAGAGTGTTCAACCATGTTCATCCCAGTGAAAAGCTTTTCATTCGACAATCAGGGGATACATTATATCGTGGACTTTTTGGCGCCCAACGTGGGGCCCTTTCAAAAATATTGCGTTTTTTCGTAATTTCACGAGGTTTCCCAATACTTTTTTCACTTTCTTCTTCAATCTGATGATTCTGCTCGAATTCACGTTGAGACATTGACCAATGCTGTGCTTCTCGTCGTTTTTAGTTGAAAAAAAAAAAAGAAAATACCTTCAATACTTCGTATAATATTCATTATGTGGTCAAAATGCATCATAGTCAACCAGAAGACAAAGTTGATTCTCGCAATTACATAATTTCTTCCCACTTATCGCAATGAATATATATGCTACAGTTCTTTCTTTCCCTATTTCTATCACTCGGTTGATTGAAACAATTGTAGACGCCTATGTCACACTAACCACGCTAGCCATAAAAAGTTTTGTATAGATAGAAATATGACGGCGGCGCACCCTAAACATGTATCTAGTCGATTAAAATGCATATTAGACTACTTTTTTTTTGCACCCAACCAATTAAAAAAGTGCACTTGTCCATAACCTTACCATATAAGATTACGCTCGGGTAATTTTTTTGTGACAACGGGCTAGATTGAGCTATTTTGACAACAGTGTGCATTTTGTATCCGGATAGTGACTATGATTTTTCGGCACCTCGCTATTTTGGTAGGCGATTTCAATAAAGAAGTGACGATTCATGAGTGTTTCAAAAGGATGTAGATTCTAATGAATCATTGAACGGCATATTTCTGAAACTTTTACACCAAAGGTTCCAAAACTCATCGTTTATTTTAGGCACATTTCTGATACAATTGAAAAGTCTCACATATGTTAGTATGGAAGGTTTCCGTAAGTCACAGTTGTATTTTCAAACGATTGAAATATCACAATTGGTTGAAAGACAGAAAAATATATCATACAGCCTGATTCAAGCTGACTAGGCACCATCGGTAACGTTGATATTATCGGAAAATAAAAGAATACGTTGTGCTCAAGGTACAGGAAACGAAATAAAATGATTGAGCAGTATATTTTACTTCTAAGGTTCATTTCGATTGTGTTATATATACTTTCATGGGATCGATTAAATAAATGAAGTGACTTCAGAGGTTGAGTGAATTGGTATTTTTCCTAGCTGAACTGTAACGTTTTTATAGGTCAGTCCTTGAGCTCATATTTGCGTGTAATCCAAACCTAGACTCGTTTGAAGGTATTTGAAGTAACTCGAACGAATTATATAATCTCCAGAAAAGTGATCCAAATTACAGAAACAGTCGTTAAACACACTGTTATACAACATCAAGTATTTTATATACTTGCATAGTTTGAACTATAGATTCGTGTTCTCACACCCATTATGTTGAAGCCATAAAATTATTCCTCCGTTGTTTAAAAAGTCGAGGAGTGAGATAAGATAGATCTAGTAGGTCAATTAACCAGGCTCTGTAGGTAAGGATATGATAATTTCGCTTCGTCGGGCGGACTATTGTTATTTTATAATGATTTTTATTTTCCGATCCCGCAGTCTGATACATTTATAATGGCTCGGTAACACACGTGAAGTAATCTCATATTTAATTACGTCAAGACAATCAGGAACGGCAACTTTATCTTTATTTTATTCAATCGGGTCGGTTATTATTTTTTGTCGGTGCGGAATAGCTTTGCCAACTGATTTATGTTTCAATTTATTCTTGTTGTTGTTGAAAACATGACAGGAACTTTCCCACTCTCTATGCTTGAACTAGTATCGTCATCAGTCTCGAAGGACCACACATTTTTCTGCAAAACTCCGAATTCGTTCTGGACACAAACCGGGCTATAATATGAGGGGTTTGATGACGTGTCATTTATCCTTTCTTGTTTACCTCTATGACTGTTTTACTGCTCAGCTATTTTTATTTAAATTTATGAACCTTCGATTACTGAATCACTCGTCATCAACTGCAATAAAGTTTATACTTTCCCACATTCTCTCTACATTCAATGAGGATATACCGTCTCCATTCTGGATTGAGATGCTTGTTTTGTGCCCTCGGATAGGCACATCAATAATTCTAAATGTTCCTGTACCCGATTGTTTTTGGAATATTCAATAGACACTACTTGGATACTCCTGTTTTTTTGTGTCAAGTACTGCCAGCCGAATAACATCGTTTCATATCACTCATCCCTAGGCGTATCAGTTCTCATTGTCATCTCCAAATTTCTCTTAGCGGGTCTGTCACAACTCACCGCCTCGAAGTGAAATAGAACTTTGAATTACAGGGTTTCCCTTTTGAAAGATTTTTGCTGTTGAAACGTTTCGTGTGGATCTGTTGGTATATGAAAAAAAAAATTAAAAGTCACACTGAAATATACAAGAACATTCTTCTGGCAAATGACTGAGTGTCGAATTCTTGACATTTTGAAAGATATTTTCTTTTGAAACGTTGAAATCGAAAAAATTTTGAATGTATTCGTGATGGAGATAGATACCTACACCCATAAAATTTGTTTTCAGTATGAGTGTGTGCTTATTAGTTATATTGAATCATGTGCCTTCAATGAACTGATTTCAGTTGATTTCTATACGAATTGAAAAAAAATCAATTGTTCCATTAGCGGATTTTATAGAAAATCCATGCGTAAAGAATCCTTCACATTTATTTAATCGCTCGGTATTTTCACCAAACTACCTTTCCCATAGGAATCTATTGCGCCTTTCATACCGTTCGATTCGACCGTGTCGAGTGAAATGAGAGCTGATGCACCGTCGATCAAAAAAAAAGTCGTTTTCTAAACGTCAGCGACGGAAACGAAGGCTACGAATTCACGACCGGCGAAGCGTATCAATAGTATTGCCGTATCCGACATAAAGACATTCCTTGGAAGGACGATGCGTGTCCCTTGCGCTTCGTGATTGTTTCACGCTACGCGCTACGTCTCGATCGAGATGGTCCGAGACGGGTTGTTGGCCTCTTCGGTTCGTTATCCGGTAGCTAATCGCGTTATAAAGCGATTTAGTTTGCATTAGGTTTCGTTGGGTCGCGGCGAAGGGTGTAAGTTCTGCGAGGAATCGCGATCAGGCTCGAAGGACCAAATGTAGATAGCTGATCAGGCTCGAAGGACCAAATGTAGATAGCTGAACTCGCTGTCGACTAAGTGTTTGAGAAGTTTTAATAGTTTTGATTGAGGCAGTTATCGCTGATCGTGCAGCAACGGTATTTTTATTCCTATCGTCAACATTTGTCCACCAAAAGGAAATCTTATCTGATCGCTTTGTGGATGAATTGCAGATAACTGAATGCGTTGTGGGTACTACGGTCGTGCGGTTTTATGTCGTCGCTCAATCATGTAGCACAAATTTTCCAATTTTTCAGAACCTCCGGCGAGAAGATATGAATTAGTATTCATTTTGAATTTCGTCATTCAGAAAAATAACTTTGGAGACATTTTGATTTTCAAACTGAGAAGCAGCAGTAGTTTGGTCGAAACATCTTCTCGTTTTTGCTATCATCAGTTTCGAAGGACGAAATTCGACGCGGACTTGAAACCATTCATTTCGCCAGACGATAATTCGTATTTTGGTAGATAATGAGCCGCGACCAGGTAGCAACCTGTTACCTTTCAACAATCTATTCATACGAGGAATATTCTGCCGAACGAAACACGCCTTCCTGACTGGAATACTAGCGTGAATCACGATGGGTATCGTCGAGAGTCGGTCATAAATATGCAAACGGCCGAAAAAAGAATCGCAAAACCGCATGCGAAATGAAGATGACTAACGCCACGGGCATTTTCGACCGTTAGCAGCGATATATACACATCTCGTCGGTTAGTCGGATGCGAACTCATTCGTACCTCTTTGGCCGAAGTTCTGGGCGTCGTGGGAACGGTCTAAAACGAAAGAACAACAACGCCCGTGGACATGGGTCGGTATAATGCGTTGTGTAACGTTCGCGAACGGTATTGTTTTGAAATTAACCGTTGGCATGGTAATTATGACGTTAGTTCAGTAATTGACGGAGTTCTTTGGCAGCATTGCGATTATCTGGCTCGAAGGACCAAAAAAATGCTAACGTTGCTTGGGAGTGTCTCGGCGCGGTTGCACATACATAGTTCTTTTCGTAGTGATCGGTATTGCTATGGCAAAATGAATGATTATATGTATGGCATCATAATGAAATACTTTCGACGATACTTACAAACAGAAGTGGAGTATTCAATAGAAACATTGTTCAGGTACTGAACGAAAGTATTGTAACACTCTTTTTAGTATGATTTATAACTAATAACTTATCTTCTCATTTCCAGTTCTCGAACGATAATGAACATAATCCTGGATCATCTGAAGAACGATCACTTCTTCGCAACTTTCATATATTTGCTGCTCACACTGATTATACAACCTGAAGAATTCCACGATAAAATAATTCCAGTCGATTAGAGAAAAATGCATTATTTGTAACTGACCTACATGTTTGTCGGTGGAATTCAATAGCTAATTGTTTGCGATTCAAATTGTATACACTAATTGGTTGTTGTTGTTGCGGCCGCAATTGGAGATCTGACCCATCGCGCTCAGTAACATTTACCCGGAATAATTATAACGATAATACGTAGAACTTGTTCAAATCAATGAATATATTTGCAGTCATTTCTGGAATGTAATTCATGATCCGGCTCGAAGGACCATACGTTACGTTGATCATACCTCAACCTTTTTTCTCTAAATTACCGTCGATGTTTTGTTCTTGCATCTGACGGCTAACCGGTCGAATAACTTAATCTTGCGTGTAATTCGGTTTCAAGAAAGTGAAACATCGATTGTTCTCGGACGAATAATTGATTCATTATTCGATGTGTAACTCGCGAGGTGTTTAACTCGTGAATTTGTTTTTACGTCATCGATCGTAGGATTCAGCGTATGCATTATACATGAGGACGATTCCGAGTTTGTTTCTCTCGTTGTGGAGATTGTCGACGTTTCTTGTGTACTGTCGACGATTGTTCTTTTGCTGAATGTGTCAATCTTGCCGGTAAAATCTTCATTTGAATTGACATTTCTGTCTGTCGTTATCAATAAATAGAGACACGCGTGCAAAAAATATTCCCATGTATTATATAAACAACAAATCATGGTAATCCTTGTAAAATTGCTGCGAGGAAGAATTTTGCATTACGATTTGCATTTTGTTTGTATTCCAGAAATCACTTCAATTCTCTTTTGTCTGTCTATCGAAAGAAGAGGCTTTACAGTTACAAAACTCTGTTGCAAATGGTATATACCGTAAAGGCAATGTATCATCTACTATATAATCAAAGACTTGTTTCCTACTTCCAGAGAAGGCTGCAATACAGATAGAAATCAGAATTTTGATATGCGAAATCATTGCTTCACAAATCCAATGAGAAGCAGCTGTTTCGAATCCACATGAATATCCTCAGCTTAGCTGTACAATATCTTGTGGAGTTTGACTTTTGGTCGCCCAGTAGATGGCGTTTTGCTTTTACGGTATACCTCATTTGCACCAGAGTTCAGATTTTTCTTTTCTAAAAGACATACATATATGAAACAAAGCGAGGGGTAAATCACTGAGCGAATTCGTGTACACCGGACTGCCATTTATACTCGGACTGCCCGGAATGCCACGGACTGCCACTGGACTGCCACCGGACTGCCCGGACTGCCACCGGACTGCCACGGACTGCCACCGGACTGCCCGGACTGCCACCGGACTGCCCGGACTGCCACCGGACTGCCACCGAACTGCCCGGACTGTGAATGTCGCTCGATCATGACAACAAAAACTACTTCGTCTGTTTTTTAAATCCCTAATCTACTTGACACAAGAATAAAAAATGGAAAACGAAAAAAAATGCGGAATATTGCGAAATGATCTTCAGCGTATGGAGCAACGCCACGACCAAACAATAACACTTTCGACAAAGGACACAGTGACACACTTTCACAAACATTTCCATTCGACATCATGGACCAGAGTGAAAGAAAAAATGAAAAAATAAGTTGATTGGCTTTTTTTGTAGTATTCGAAATTAGGAGTACAAATTCGACGTTCAGTTTTTTATCTCTTGACTGCAAGAAAAACCTATAATGCACGTAGAACATCGTACAAAAAAGTGGAGTATTATTTTTCTCAAAATTTGGAGTTTATAGACATCAGCAATTTCGTAGTTTGATAGAAAAAAATCTTATTGGCAGATGTTTTTCTGCAGGACCCGAACTTGACAATAAAAGGGTCTGCTCGGAATCTCTCATGGTGAAATAATGAAATATCGAGTCTGCTTCTGTATAGGATGGACCAAATTCTAGACGTAACAAGAGATATTTTAAAACGAATGTGAGTTTATCATTACCATTCTTTTCTTGCTACAAGATGACGTTGTCATATTTGAAGTCTGATTTTTCGTATTGGGGCCACGAGTGGGTCCACCATCATCAAATTTATTTTTTCAAATATGACTCTGTTTTATTCTGGATTTGGTTCCCTTTTGGTGTCCTGATAACTCGCCTAATAATGATGACGTTCAACAACCGTCAGAAAATTTATTGGATTCGAGAAAAATGTCAACGAATGTCATCTCTCTTTCATACATTTTTTATCGGTTTGTTTTCTTTGCACTCAATATGTTCATATTATATTAAAAAGTTAATTAAGTACCGAGGTTATTACACATCATTATTATCAGAGCACAAAGGAAGACCAAATCCAAAAAGTCCAAAGCCGTATTATGGTGAAAGTGGCAATGATGAACTGACATTCGTTTCGAAATATCTCTCCAAATAATTATAAATAAAAAGGGGCAAAAAATTCGATTTTTTTTTTATTTCTCCGATGTTGGGACGTCATTTTATTCAGCACAGAAATACGCAACTTTCTGCCATGGTTTACGAGATCTCTCGAATTTGGTCCACTGTGTACAGTGAAATACTGTATTCTCTTGCTAAATTTTTCAAAAATGCATCTTCTTCGTTTTCCACTTCCATTATACGAGATAAACTAACACGTCGTATATAAATCCTTGAATAAACGATAAAAAATTTCCAACGATTAAATTAAAACCTTCCCAGTGAATCAATTGTTAAATCATAAACTGAAACCGCGACTGAAACAGTCTCGTCGAAACTAGGACTCGTCAACGTTGCTAGCTGGAATACGCGGCCTAACTCGACCAATAATTCGCGCGCGAACTCGCGTGCGTATCATTCAGGGTTGTACTAGACGAAACTACAAATGGGTTGCTTTTGAAAATCAATTGCGATTTCGATGTGGGTAAATGTCTATAATAATTGGTAATGCCGAGCCCCATGCTATTTGATCAATTCGGAAAAACTCTAACTGAAGATATACGATAAAAAATAAATAAAATAGGTACCTAACCGTTGCAATTTTCACTAGGGTTTATTTCGGTAGATGTTCTGAAATACTTCGCCACTCTCATTTTCACACAAGATGTCGTTGTCCATCATCTATATTTCTTCTATTGCGACTCTGCACTTTTCATTCGTCTCATGCCTAGGTATTCTAATTCAAACTAAGAATGTGTTTAAAGAGTGTCCTCAAACGAACTGCCGCTATCGATTCCTCAGTAACTTGTCATTCAAATTGAACATTCTTTATTTTGAACTCGATTTCAAGGTACTTCTAGCCTTTTCCTGGAGAGGTGATTTCATCGATCTATCACACTTGTTACAATTGTCTCAGATCGATGGAATCAGCAATTTTTTTGAAAATGCAAAAAAATCCAAAAAGTCTACCATCTTGGAAATATTTTTGCCAAATTTTCCCTGTTGATTTTCATTGAATTGCAAAATTTTTCAAATTCTAAAAGTCTAATTTCCGAGAAATTGATCGTGGCAGTTCGTTGTGGGACACCCTGTGGCCTCCTACCTCAGGGATCTATGAAGGTATATTTCAAGGCCAAACCGAGAGGTGTTTCACTTCCGTGAAATTTGTACACCTAATCGGGATTTCAGGACGGATTTCTGAATTTCAACAGGGATTCCATACATTTCAACAAGATTTCCATTGAATTTTATACATAGGATTTTCAAAAAATAAATTGCAAAATCAACCGCCTGAATCTTTCATATTTATACTCCGAATATGTAGGTAGATATCAACTTTGTTTCTATATCATCGATCTATTGTGAAATACACTGTCCTGTCCACAGCTTCGCTGATGATAGTACACTCGATACTGCATTCTCTTGAGAATCTTTGTGTCATCAGAGGAAGCCAGAGGTGCAAGGCGGAGAGAAAACTTTTGAATGAAATCTGATAATAACCTATAGGTATTATGGGATGATTATATTGTGAGGTCCATTGCTAAACTGTCCAACAAAAACTCAGTTTTCTCTTCGGTCACAAGAGCTACTTCACACCATGAGGGCTTTTCATAATCTCCAAAGAAAAGATTCGACCTTTTATGGAGTATCGTTCACATGTTTGGAGTTCAGCTCCCAAACATATGCTGAGGCTCCTGGAATCTATCAAGAGGAAAGGAGTTCGTCTGGTTAATGTTCCTGCACCAACGAACCCACTGACCTTACTAGAGCATCGCAGAAAAGTGGGCAATCTCTATCTATTCTATACATATTTTGATGGTCGATGCTCATCTATTATAAACTCGACTATAAATATAATTTTTCTTTCATGCAATCAAAAGATAAAAACGCTGTTGACCTTGATAAAAAAGCAACATACTAAAAATCGAAAATAAGATTAAAATGGCGGACTGCCACCGGACTGCCCGGACTGCCACCGGACTGCCAGGGACTGCCACCGGACTGCCACGGACTGCCACCGGACTGCCAATGAAATGTACACCGGACTGCCCCAGTGGTTTACCCCTCGAAACAAAGTCATATTAGTTACACCATTTATAACTCGAGGACTGCTGAACCGATTCGCCTGAAAATTGCTGGGGAGGTAGCTTAGAACCAGGAGACGGACATATACTTTTAAACCCGTTTTACCGTGTTTTCGAAAATTCCAACCGCAAGGGGATGGAAACGGGCTTCAAATATGTATGGGACAACGTGATCCTTGGTTCAGCCTTCTTTGAATTTTGCATGAATTTTTTTTACAGAGAATTGATGGAAGACATTTCTCGTGTTTTATTGTAATTAATCGCCTAACGAGGTTGAAAAGGGGTAGAAAATTATTTTAGCGGTTTATCAAAGCATAGCCTAAACCACTGATCGTAGAGATCTGAAACTCGGATGGTGTGTTCTTTGTATGACGCAGGTATCCGATAAGAAAGGGTTTACCGAACTTCCACCCCCCGAGAGGGTGAAATACGGAGTCAATGTGTGTGTGGGACAGCGTACTTTTATCTACTTCAAATTTTTGCGGGAATACTCATCAAAATAATTGATGAAAGACGTGTCTCTTATTTTATTCAAATACATTGGCTAAAGGGGTAAAAAAGAGGGGTTTATAACATTTTCGACTTCTTTCAAACGCTGTTTCTAGTGAGCCCAGAAGATGGAACTGTGATGAACCTGATAAACCTTGGTACTAAAAACTACACATTGCATCACAGAAATAATTCACGCCCAATGAAGTGGGCACGGCTCAGCTAGTTATTTTGTATATCAAAATTCTGAACTACAAAATTGTCGACACTCTTGCAAACCTCTTCGGTAGAAATAATTGCCATGCTGTAAATATGATCGCATAAAGAGAGCATTGATCTTCTCCTTCTCGGTCCATGATACTTTTGATAAAATCAGAATGTTATAAAATTTTATTCGTTATCAAGTAGTAAGTATATGCAGTTAAATCACAAATTGGCTCGGATTTCCGCAGCTTCTGACCCCGCTCCTTAATCGTCATCTATAAAATCGCTCCAATTAAAATTCCTTTGCTCATCTCTCCGACTCGATCGAAAACTAATGAACGCGCATTTCCTGAATACGGCGATATTTATTCACCTTCACGAAATTCCTTTCCATAGAAAAGAGATTCCGCTGCTCGTTGGTCGCTTATCGAGTTCGTGTGGCACTCCAATGCCATCCTACTTTTCCTCTGGTGCATCCTTGACCTCGTCTTCGAACAAGATAAATACGAAATCGATCGATCGATCGATATCGATCGCTCGCCTGCTATTCATTCCGCAATCATTCACACCTTTTTTCGAGTCGTCGACTGCCGATGCGATGTAAAGAAATAGAATGGTTGTTCGTGCGATTTCCTTACAGCTATAGACTCGTGTGAAGTCAATAACAATTT
Organism: Zygogramma bicolorata; assembly: GCA_032362365.1. Lineage (NCBI taxonomy): Eukaryota > Metazoa > Arthropoda > Insecta > Coleoptera > Chrysomelidae > Zygogramma > Zygogramma bicolorata. The sequence goes on from JAVJAQ010000582.1 coordinate 511,048, forward strand.
GAAAATGGATGGAAAAAAGCTGCGTCAGAGCATATGGCTATAGAAATAGTGTAAAACATATGCTAAGAAATCCCCTAACGCCGCCGCTGAGCATAATAAAACATCGTTCCACGAGAGGATCTCTACCTGGCTCGAGCGGTGGATCGGGATAACGCCAGACGTTCGCCGTCGATTCATGAATGGATGAATCTCCATGTTCGATTAGAGTATTTAGGAATGCATAGTTTTTTTGTAGAAATATTCAGAGAGAGTGGAACTTAGTAGAGAATCTAAGTTGTATGCAGTTTTCAGTAAAGAGTGTTGGATGTTTGAGTCAGTTGAGAAGTCTAAGTGTTTTGTGAGCGATCAAAGTCAGTGCAGTAGTTGAATTTGTAAAGTGAAGCTGGAGAAATTAGCTGAATGCTCTTCGTTGTATTATTTTTGATAAATGAATCCAAAATATATCGTATTTGAATTTTCTTCCATACATCACTGCTTAGCTGCTATGCAATAAATAATGAAACCGTCTCGTGTATATCGGTTTCCATTCCGCTTTTCCACGCGTCGTACCAACTATTCGTGGGTTTCACGTACTCATTTCGCAACGAATAATTGAATCGACTAATGATAATTATTTTCGTTGCATTCGTTTAATTGGCGAATTTCACTCTCGCATGATATTGATTGACCAACTTTCAGTTCGTAATTTGCGAATAATATTCGGTGTCAAACGACCGAGTAGGTAGAGATTGATTGTATTTTTCGGGGTATCGTAACGATTTTCGGTTTGTTTATGATCGCTAGAAACTCGTGTAGGAAGTACTGGAAGAATGTTATGAAATTACCGAGCGTTGAATTAGATTTTAAGTATAGTCTGAGAGAGTTCTAGCGAAATTGGCTGTTGCTACCTGTCTTTCTGAATGAAACGATAACTCTTGCGAGAAGTAATTTTATTCGATAAAAGAAGCGGAATCTTCTCGTATCACTATTCAAAATTTTTAAAACTTTTCAGTCATCTGATGGAACAAATGATCTTTCACCGAATATTTCCCTCATATATAAAATGTCCCATAAGAGCAATGCAATTATCGAAAACTTACAGCGGTAATTGCATTGTATCAAGTCACCATAACAACACATTTGAAACCGTATCGCTAGACGTCAGTAAACAACACAAATAAATGTCAGATAGACTTCAAAAATAAAAAAACATTTCGCGTTAAGGTGAGTACTCCATACAATCTATAGAGGAGTATAAATGAACAAAAAATAACATTTCCTTGAGAATTTCTTTATTCGTGAAATATTCCAATGAATTACATTCGTTCATAAAAATGACCAGATAATTTTGCATTCAAGCGTGATATCTTCGGTTATTTTCATATTTTGTAAAAGAGCCTTCGTCCTTCGGACTCGGGCACTTTCGCCAGAATATGAAAATAAACTCTTGCAATTTTTAGATATCACGCTTTCTTGCAAAATTATCGGTAATTTTTATGCACTCGTGCAATTATAACCAAAAATCACATAATAAATGATAAAAAAAATGAGTTGAGGAATACACTATTTGAGACATAATTTGAAGGAGCCAAATTGTGTACGTATAACTCATGAACCAAATCTTATATTGGCAAGAAAATAATGTAAACTCTTCTGAAATTTTGGTTATTATCGCTAGTGTCCATGCATGTGGAAAAATGTTTTTCATTTTGTATCTATATTTTAATTCTTCCCCAAACGTCACATATTGACAGTTTCAACAAAAAACTTCATCTGCCAACCCCTTATAAAATGAGTCATAGAAAAAGCGCAGTAATCTACTAGCGAATGATGGTCATATATCTTGCCCATTGAATCATCTATTATTTTATAGTGTGGGCTTGGATAGTCGTACAAATGATACGAGGTCATAAAAATTTTACATCGATAACATAGGCTCCAAAAATTTTATAATCATTATTATTTATACCATATCTTAGTAGCTTGTATAAGCTGCATTATACAATAATACTTTAATGCATCATATCTTCCCAATGGGTGATAATGAAATCAATAGAATAATAATTAACAATTCCAATTTACGTTATGAATTTCACAATTTTTAAAAATAATGGGCATTAAAGAGAAGTCGAAAGCAAATATTTGAAACATTATTAAAAATATAATGCTGGAAGTATTGAAAAGATTGGTCTTCACCTCACAATTTCTCTAATGCCGAATTGAATAAACCGAACACAAACCCGAAATTAACTTTAGTTATTTTACGATATATTTGGTTTTTATAGTTATACCTACCTGAGAGCTATCCGTGGGCGGGTCCTTTATTAAATAATTCTGAAGTGATAAAGATAATCCTCAAGAAAGATTACCTTCATATACCCTTACAAAGTATTCAATGGATTTGTATTTTTAGTGTGCTATACATTACCTCGTTACCTCCAAAATCCTTGAAAAAGTGAATTAGACACGTTTGTAACCGATAATGTTTCTCTCGACTGTAATAAAATACAAAATGTATTCATTCATGTCATTCGAGTACAAAATATCTTAAAAATTTCGTATGAGATCCTATATAATCAAGAGAAAAAACTGGGAACCGATTGCCCTCAGGTTGTTGGTGCGGATCTACCCTTTACTGATGAAGAGCAACCACTCCAGTCTGTAACGAGCCTGTGATAAAAGGATGCACTCACAAGCGTAGCTTCTTTCGAGAATGCACCGATGACATTCAATCGAGGGGGAAACAACTAGCTAAAATCTGTACAAGATTTAAAATCTTTGAAAGACTTAAAGACTTGAACGCATGACTTAAAGACTTAAAGGCATGACTTAAAGACTTAAATGCATGACCTAAAGACATAAAACGCATGACTTAAAGACTTAAAACGATGACTTAAATGACTTGAAATTTTTAGGTGTACAAGATTGAAAGAAGATGTTTCCCCCTCGCATTCAATGCCTGGTGTGGAATCAGCTAGGGAATTTGTTGTTTTCTGTCTAACATCTTCCCAATCATATCCAACTCTGTTGGATTAACTGGAGAGAGAGGGTAGTCCGAGTTTGTTTGTAATTATTCCATTTGGTTTGTGTATTTCTCGGCAATTCAACGAACTGTGCTTTTTTTAAGGAGAACATTATTGAAGATAAAACTGAATACTCATCACGAGGGTAGTATTATGTTCGGTACGGGTGTAAATAATAAAATGTAAACCAATTTTTTATCATTTTTTGATAATCTGCCTTCACAGATTTTGATTCTATGATTAGATTAAAAAAAATGTCCTGATTGATGGATCCGAAGTATATTTGCATGTTCACGCCATCTCCTAATTTGATCATTATGGCTTTTGTCTATTGGGATATGGCGAAAGATTTTATGTACAAATCCATTGTTACGTCGCCAAATTTGAATTGAAATGTCCTGCAGATGACAATCTGCATTTTTATGTTCGTTCTCATAACATTCGAATGTCTATATTTTCATCACTCCTTGAGCAACGACGAATTCGTGCATGTCATTAGTTTTTTTCCCATATTACGGCACCACACGATTTTCCCCGTTTGCTGAAAGATAAAATCGAAAACTGGTACTATTGAATATTCCTTCGACGCACATTATGTCAACACGTTCAATCTATCAACTGTTTTGTAATATAACGCCTTATTTTGCATTCAGGAACAGAATAGCACGGTTAACTCTATCAGTGAAAGTAACGGTGTAACGGATACTCTGTGATGAGAATTCGATATTGGATCATTCAAATTAAAATTCTCATGCGGACGCCTCTCGTAATAAGCTCGGTATAATTAGCGTATTAACGCTTGTACACGACAAAAAAAAAACTCATGGGAAACACCGATACGCAAAGTTCACGTTCATTTCGTTTTCTTTGATTTGGAAAAGTACCTACGGCTCTACGGGTTTCTTTTTTCAGTGTGGAGTAGCCGTAGACGCTATTCAGATCCAATTATTGTTAATACTCCAGTCCATGACGGTGAAAAAAGTGTAAACTGTGTATTTATTCCATACAGCACCGATTCGTATGAAAATTTGGATATAGGTCCTACTTACCCTCTTTTCCGAAATCTACCCCGTGCCGAGGGTTGCTTTCTCCCTGGGGGTGGATGCCACCCCTTTTTGGGGGTGAAAATTTTTTTATTGGAAATAAGTGCGGAAATCAATAGATTGACTGATTCTAAGCATTTTTTTCTCAATGAAGTTTTTTCTGAAAAGCAATACTTTTCGACTTATTCGCGAGTGAATTTGTCGGTTTTCAGTAAAAAAAACACATTTTCAGATCATTTTTCGCGAATAACTGAAAAATAATGCATCTGATCAAAGAACATGCGGAGAGCAAAATTATAGCTTTCGAAAAAACAAAGGCGATTATTTATTTGTGATGTATGCAAACCCACTATAAACTGAATAATTGTTTGTTGAAAGTTGATTGGTATTTTCAAACGCAAAAATGGAAAGTTTCTACGTACAATAACCAAAAACCAATGCATTTTTCGGGAAAAACTAATTAAACCTTTTCTGAAGTCCTTCAAAAGTCCTTTATTTTTGTTATTCGTGAAAGTTTCTAGCATCAAAACTGACCGAGGTATGAAGGAAATAATGTTGAATCCTATTTTTACGTTGAAAAAATTGTGAATAACTCATCCTCTCTTCTCCCCCCTTTGAAAAAAATCGTTTTTGCTCCATAATTCACTTCATTCATGTTCTTTCAATGAGTTCTGAGTTGTTCATCAATTGAAAGTACGTAGTTTTGGAAAAAATTGAGATTTAAGAGAAAAAATCATATACGTAATTCAGCGAAAAATCACAATTTCTTCGAAATAACTCGAAAGTATTGATACATGCAGAATTTTCTAGAGTACAAAATTGAAGTTTATTCTTCTCTGAAAATTTCGGTGTTTAATTTTTTTCTGCAGGATGGAAATAGAGTAAGATATGGCCAGTTAAATATTGTGAGGGTTCGCGCAAAGTACCTTTTTTGAGCCCTTTCAGCATGAACCTTCTCAAAAATATAATTCGAAACAAAAAATAATGTGAATGAGCTTATAGCTCTTGAAAAAAGCTACGAAATACTTTTTTGGCGGATTCAATTGCTTGAAGACTAAGCGAGTTATTGGAAAAAACCAAAAACAATTTTTGTAGAAATTAGAGTATGTACATTAGTATATTGAAGAATACACATAGTAACTATATTTTAGGCCTAGTGGAATTATATGTATATTATATATGTATATATACATATAGTTCCACTAGGCAACGATTTTTTCCAAAGGGGGGGGAGCAAGGATGAGTTATTCACAATTTTTTTTTCAAGGAAAAGATAGGATTGAACATGATTTCCTTCATACCTCAGTCAGTTTTGATGCTAGAATCTTTTATAAATAACAAAAATGAAGGATTTTTGAAGGACTTCAGAAAAGGTTCAATTAGTTATTCCCGAAAAATGCATTGGTTTTTGGTTATTGTACGTAGAAACTTTCCATTTTTGCGTTTGAAAATACCAATCAACTTTCAACAAGCAATTATTCAGTTTATAGTGGGTTTGCATACATCACAAATAGATAATCGCCTTTGTTTTTTCGAAAGCTATAATTTTGCTCTCCGCATGTTCTTTGATCAGATGCATTATTTTCCAGTTATTCGCGAAAAATGATCTGAAAATGTGTTTTTTTTGACTGAAAACCGACAATTTCACTCGCGAATAAATCGAAAAGTATTGCTTTTCAGAAAAAACTTCATTGGACAAAAAATGCTTAGAATTAGTCAATCTATTGATTTCCGCACTTATTTCCAATAAAAAAAATTTCACCCCCAAAAAGGGGTGTGATCCACCCCCAGGGAGAAAGCAACCCTCGGCACAGGGTAGATTCTGAAAAAGAGTGTTTGTAGATCCTGAATACAAATTTTCATGCGAATCGGTGCTGTATGGGATAAATACACGGGAAAATGGTCATAGACTGGACTATAAGAGTTTGATCATTATTTTTGTGGTCAGTTGAGCGATATATGTTTTTTCAGGTTCTCGTAGTATATGGTTCGAAACGCTTGAGGAGTATGAAAAGTGTTTGAATAATTATTGAAGTTTAATTGACCACTACACTATCTTCAATGAAAGTAGTAAATTTATTTACTTTCGTTAGCAATCGAACATTGTTTTCTATTGATATAAGAAATATTATTCACAGTTTTCAATTTCTTTCTTGATTTTCAAAAAAATGCCCAAGGACAGCTAATGTTCCCGTGTTCCGTAGCGTTCTAGGATGTGGTGTTGAGTGACACTCAAAAGAAATGATTATAAGAAAAGACTCGTTTCATAGACAATGCAGAAAGCAACAAATGATTATAAATCCACATAACATTTATGCCTCTTGGAGGGTTATTCATTACCTATTTTTAATCCGCAAAAATTCATTATATTCAAATTTTTGTGCTGATCTTTCGCATAAGTTCCAGGTTTATATTAAGTATATTGTTTGATTCTTTTTTATAATGACTCGGCACAGTTGAATATTTTTGATTGGCTTACCCGAGCAAAGTTCACAGAAAGAACATACATTCAAGTTTTTCCTCAGAGCTATGGATCAAAAAGTCTGGAGTCTCGTCTGGAGTTGTGTCTTCTTGATATTTTTATGTATAAGATCGCTCATTAGAGGATTGAAATAAGTGATTTTTCTGTTTACTATTACATAAAAAAAGTTCAGTGTCCAATTAACAGCTTACCAATAAATATGATTTCAATTTAAGTTATCATTAATAACAGAGCAACCGAGCATCACAAGTTATGCAGTACCTCCGAACCAAGGAAAGAAATTGGTCGAGCATTTCAATTTTTTTTGTGCTTCGTACATTGCACATGGCTTTCACATGATATTCTGATATTGTAAAGATTAAATTTGTCTGAATCCACGTTTCAAGACATTTCTATTAATATTTGTTTGAGATAAGGAAGAATAACAATTAATCACGAGAATGTTTGTACTTACTTTGGTTTTATTTCCATACTAATTTTTTCTACTAGCATATGGACTCGTTTTAGTGTTCAGAATGTCACTTTTCCGCACTAGCTTAAGAGTTGAAATGGTCACTTTTCTGTACTAGTGCGGAAAGTAACTTTCCTATGTGGTCGTAGGAAAACTACTATGTCACCACATATTCACGAAGCTTTTTCTATATTTTTGTGCAGAATTAGGTTCAATGTTCCACTTTCAACCCAAAATTTCATATTCATGCATTCATTTACTCTTGGAAAAATACACGGGTAACAAGCCATTTGCATCTCTCAGATATATTTATGCGGACATGGGCGCGTACCTATAAACATTACCGAAAAATTCCTGGACGATTGCACACCTTCGTCGACTATCGATTCGTCAATATTAATATGTATCGTGTAACGAATGCGAAATTTTCACTTCGCTCCATTGACCTTCCTTAATGAGAGTGAACTTTCGTTAATAACACCTGCGCCCGTAAATCAATTGCACCTTGCGCAAGTGATATGTCGGACCCAGATTCAATTATGGCCGTTGGAATATCGAGTACAGCCGATTTGCCAGGGGACATATCTGCTAAAATCATCGAATGCCTGACATAGTCTTTTATCACTGTATAGGTAGATGAATTTCTTTAGAAATGAAAGATTATGCGTGGATGGGCGCCAAACTAAAACTTTTACGAATTCGATCACCTAAGACGAAATGAGATATTATAGTTTTATTTTGATGTATAGCCATTTTGCTGCTTTTTATTAACGGTGACTGGCCCTACAGTTTACCAGAACACATCAGGATCACATACAAATTCAATTTTTGTTCCATTTGAACGATTTTTACCTTGCTTGAAACATTTTCCATACCAACTGCATGATTGTATACGAAGTCATCTATTTCTATTAGAATCCTTATGGAACTGTCGGTACGGATATTGTTACGATATTCCTTGCAAAAACCAAGTTCTGACAACACTGTTACGATACATCCTTGGGTTCGTCGATTAAAACACCAAACAACACTAAACTTCTTTTATTATAACTCTCTATCACAATACAATACAACACTATCACTTAAATCGCTCTGATAACTTGCCAATGTTCGGTACTACAACTCTCTGTACTAAAAATTCTACACCTTCGCAATAACAAATAAAAGCTCTTTCCACTTAGATCTCAATAACTCTCGCCACTTAACTCTGAATAAAAACTTTCGTAACCACTTAACTAACTCTCCGAATAACTAACTCTCTGACTAACTAACTCTGTCCGCGGCGAAGTCTGTCCCGAATCTATACACCTGCGTAACTATCGAGAATCCTCGAGAGAAGCCCCGATGACGTGTCTCGAATTCTCCAGGCGGCATTACGGGTTCTTGGAAAATGACGGTCGCTACGATGCGATTCCTCATCTGCGTTTACGATCTCGCCAGGGCCGGCGCTAGGACGTAACAATATTTTCATTCTTCATTTGAGGAGTTAGATGCCAATGGTAATCGCACTATACCTAATTTTTACACGAATATTTTGATTTTATTCGAATTGAGACGTCAAACATATTTTTTGTCCTACAGAAAGAACATGGATCATAGTTTATTCAACAACACACTATAGGAATATGAACCGTTAAAGGAACTAGAAAGCTATGGAAGAAATTAGCCCTAATATAATGGAACATATGCCTATAATGTGTGGTTGAATAACCCATGTACCACGGTATACGCAAAATTATTTATTTTCCAGAAGAATTACACGCTGGTACAAGATTTCGCTTATTATTGGCACTATATTGCCACCGCAGCCGAAATTTGATGACCCAGATATTTTTTTTGGATGTATGTAACCATATTTTCTTCATTCTCTCCAATTGATCTATTGCACTTTCTGTTCGAACATTTCGTTAGGTCTTGACGACACGTTTGTACTAAGTCTTGTTGTATTGTTACAAATCTACCCTGATGTCCTGGTCAATGGTAGTTTTTTTCTTTCGACACCTCTCGAATTGGATCGTGTTCTACAGAAATGAAGTAATGAGATTTGCCTTTCATCTTGATACTAATGCAAACGAAAGACCGTGAAATATCCAGACAGTCTGAAAGAAGCGGCTTCTCGACATAGATACATACATGTCTACAATGGCAGAGTTTTGCAACAACCAGATTCATATCTTTCAACCGGGTTATCTGGTGTTCTTCGGGATTGTAAGCCGCAAAGCAAAATGACGAACGACGAAACTTTGTCTATCAGATTCACGATTCGAATTCTTCCAGTTAAATATGAAACTTATGGGTCTCTTGGTTTACGACAGGTATAAAAGCTTTCGAGTCATATGTTTGTTATATTCTTTGTCGAAAGTGAATCAGTGAAAAGATAACTGAGAGAAATGACCAATGAAAAATCCATGATAACGTGATTTAAATATCAATTAATTTTGTGAATTTCACTACACAAAAAAACTACCACAGTACCATAACACGCCTGAAGAAGCTATTGTATAGCGAAACACGTGATGCGGTTTTGTCAACTGTCTAGTGAAAATTACACAATACATTTTTTTAATTACGCGATTGTTTCTTCCTGCGACATATCAATATTTGTTTTTGACATGGATGCAACTCGAACCCGAGCCCAAACCTTGCAAATTCATTTAGCACCAAAAATGGATAGATGGATGGATGAAACGATGATACTCATCGATAGTAGGTTACAGATGCTTGAATCTGAAAAAGAGGACATCAACAATAGTATCTCAATTCTGTGGTTTCATTTCAATTACTCTTCACCTACACACAAGCATTTTTGCATCAATATTTTGGTGATTATTCGGTGCCGTAGAGCATAAAATAATGACTTCGAGTACCAATTTGCTTGGAATGTGGAATAATGGTATTCAGTCTGGGTATTTCATTTCGTTAATGCCTAAAACAGATGATAATCAGGATTTTTCGCAGTTTCCGTGAAAATGATAGCTATTAGGTTAGGTGAATATGTGATTTGAGGGAATATTTCTATTATTGATAATGATACTGAAATTAAAGTCATTTTGATATTTTTTTCATGAAAAACCTTAATTTTATCCATTACCTAGTGGCCCATTTACTAGCATTTACCTAATATGTACCTCTCTCTGTTTTTTAATACCATTGAGTCCATTCAGAATGTTATGAATTTGTGTGACATGCCTCTTTTCATATTTTTATTATCGATATGTTTAAATTTCCCTTGTCTGTGTAGCATTAGTCAACTTTCAGTTCACCCAGTTTTGTTCTCTCTTTAAGTTGATGATTAATTTCTGTTTCTTTCCATTTTTGTTGCTTTATTGAAATCATGTTCGCTTTTTCTAATTACCCGTTACCGAAGTGTCATTCTTATTTCTCAATTTTAATTTGGTTTGATCATGACCAATTATCTTCAAAACTAGAGATACAAGACGAGATTTCTCTTTTTCCGCAACATTTCTGTCCGTTGCAACCTCTAATAACGCTACATTTGTCGTTTTTCTTTCGACATCAGTACCAAGCGTAGTTTTTGTGTTTTTTTTGTTTCACGAAACGTTGTATTTCATCGAGTTACGTTATGATTTTGTCGTAGATTATCTGATGCCCGCCAATTATAACTCGATACAACTCGAGATAAATGTTGTAGCTTGTAACGTGGAAGAGAAAAAGATTCGTGACTTGCCGACCATGTTGCCATTTCAGCGTTGAAAACATGTCTCTTGTTGATGTTTCAGTGGAAAAGGATTTTGGACTCAAACTGGTGTTTCAGTGGGAGTTTCAATTGAAAACCTCAACGTTGAGAATTGGGTGGTGGTAGCCATGGAAAACTTTCTCATTATCTAGCTACAAAATATTTCACGTCTTCGGTAGTAGAGGAGGGTGAACGATGTGTACAGATCCAATGTTAATGAGATGTTATAGTATTTGAAAATGAAAGAAAAGTTTCCATGGCCTTGGAGGTCGAGGTGACAGATCCAGGGAAACCTCGAGGGGTGCTTCACTTCCATAAAATTTGTACATCAAATCAGGATTTCTAGTGGATTTCGGGATTTCTTCAAGGATTTCAGGTGGGATTTCTGGATTTCAACATGGATTTCATAGATTTCAAGAAGATTTCTAGTGAATTTTGTACACCAGATTTCCGAAGTGAAACACCCTTTGGGAAATCCTAAACGATTAACAATATCAAGCTCTCGTTGTTGCAATTGATGTAAGAAGTGATTCAGTGAACATTTCAATAATCAGAAATAATCAAAATAACATTTCTTGGCATTCGAGAGTTTCTGTCCTCATATAAACTGTTATTTCCTCACAAACTCCCAATCAAGCTCTCTAGAAATCATATTTGTTAAAAAATATTCATAAAATAAATCTTACCGAAAGAAAATTGAAGAAAAAGCGTTATACTGATATGTATTTAATCCACAATGCTTTCGAGAGTATAGAGCTGAATGTAATTGGTGATATAAAAGCAGTCAGAAATCTCCAAAAAGCAGTCAGAAGTCTCCATTTTTTTCAACTTCAGAGGGTGCTTGCTGGTTCACTCAACCTTTTCTTTTGTCTTTCCCGAGGTCTTTCCCTTCATTATTTCTATCAGCTTCCTAAATAAATATTTCCGAAAGTTCAAGGAAATGCATAGGTATTATCTCTACTTAGGTAGCAAGGACAAAGGCTCCTCAAATACTTACTGGATTTTATGATTTTTCCTTTTTTTTTTGTACGAATTTTTGTGCAGCCTGTCGCGATTCGAGTTGATTTACCGCAATTTCACGTTTTCCGGTAAAACGATTGAAAACCGGCAACATGGCCCGAGGGATACTTTCAATGCCAGCTCGATCCGCGAAGGACACGAGAGGCTGAAAGACCGATTAATTAATTAGGTTCCGTGGTACCGAATCGAGAACGAGCTATCGCCCGGAGGAAAAATTCGTGACACAATCTTCTCGAGCAGTGTTGCCGATGAGACGCAAAATACGTCAGATCTGCGAATTTTGTGCATTTTACACAGTCTTCAGTTGATTCAGAACTTTTTTCTCGAGTTGCCTCATTCGCACTGATGGTGTTGTAACGTTACGGAAAATATTCAGACTTTCAAGTGTAATTAGCCGAAAATACTTCTCAGATATCCAGGAAAACATTTTCCCTACCCAGGATGGAAAAAAATATTGACTCAACCCTTTGTAGGGGCTGCAGACAGAAAGATTCCAGAGAACATGTTTCATGATTACCCTGCGATCTCATTGAGAAAAAATGCATGTTCAGCAAGTTATGACTCACTTTACTCCGATAACGGATACCTTCGGCTAGATGACCTAGGTTGAAGAAGAATTGCTGATATGGTGTCCCTAGTCCTAGATGATCAAGCGTGAGATATCTGATGGAGCCTAAGTTCTGTAAGATTACTTTCCACATTAATAGATACGGAAGTGGGATAAGCAGAGCCGAACTGTATTTGTACTTAAAAGTATCTCTTTAGTGGCCACTAACTCCTTGTTAGAGCTTCTTCAGCTTGTAATACTTGTGAACGCAACCAATGGTCCACCAGAAACTTAACTACTGTATGGTTGGTATAAGGTATCTTCTCTCGAATTGTATTCCAAGAAAGCTCAAATTGATCCACCAATACAATTGCCTCATGTGAAATAACTTTGTAGGATTCAAGAAAGTTATAACAAACTATCCTACACGAAGATTGAGGATAATATCTCAAAGTGTTCGATTCTTATAGCAGACTATGTTATTCGCCATAAGAAGGTGCACGATAAAAAGTACCATGGAAAGTTCAGAATTTCTTCTGAAGACCACTTTAATAAGAAACAATTGTATTTGCTGATTTGGTTCAGTACCCTGACGTGATCAATATGATGGATCGGAGGGGCTGTGTTGTATAGCATTTGGTGATGCGATGATTTCGTGCATGAAATATCCGATTTTCGAGATTGGCAACACTGCTGTCGAGAGAACAGAGACGACGTCGGATATCTGGAGCTACCGTTATCTCTGCAGCAGCTCGGTCGTCGAGATATTTGAATGAACGGCGCAAAAAATTGTGACTAGGATGGTTCAGGCTGCACGGAGAAAGCTCGTAGACGATTAACCACTAATTATTGGTGCTGTTGTCGCGTGGAGACGTTGGAAATTTTCGAAAAATGGAATACAACTGACTTTTCAAGAAATATGGGAAATAATGAACTTCAGAATTGTGCCAAAGAGCAAACCTGTTCAATTAACTCTAATCGACGTCTCCTTTCTCTGCGGAACATCCATCATCGCCTTTGTCATTAGCGATTTTGTCAATTTTTTTTAAATTTCATATAAATGAATCATTACATAATGAGAAATTCTCAAAGATGGAAGAAAATTCAAAAATATTTATCATTTTTGTGGAACTAACGAAGTTTTGACATGGTGAAAAATTAATATGATGGTACAATTGGGCAATTTCGTTAAAAGTCTTGGAACCTGATCCAAAACAAAGGAAATTCTTGTCAAGTAATCAAAAAGCTATTAACACAAATGTCGGTATTTGGTTATGTCACTCATTAATATGCCATAATGAAATGGTTGTAAATGGACAATTTGTAAAAGACATATTCTCACACAAAGCTTTCCTCTTTCAACGGACTATTTATTTTGATAATCTCCCTTTTTGATGAGTAGACGTTTTCTGTTGTAGCACAAAAATTGGGAGGAATTTCGTACCGTTGGTCGGAGTCGGATAAGGTCCTTCAGTTTGGTCTTTCGAGCCAGAGGTATCTTTCACTATCCCTTACTCGAACGACTGTAAGTTCATATCTCCGAAACGCTCAGAGGAAGGAAGGTTATGGACCGAAATGCCGCCATCGTATTTTCATTGTTCGATATTTACGACTTCTACGATTAGCCATTTGCGCATAGGAAATCCTGTTCGTTCGTCGCAATGTTCCGGTCAACGTACCTCTCTCATAATCCTCGACGATCGTTCAATTACGGTTTCATGTAACATAATTTTCTGCGACGAATCGTAGTAGCTAAGAATACGTACGTTCACCGGACATTCATTTATTTCTCTGTTTTGTTTCAGGTAAATACGATTTATTGACGTCCATCGATGCGGTGTGTGCTCGAGGGGGTAAGCGACATATTTCGGTTATTAGCGATAGACGAACGGATTTTTAATTTCGTTCTCGTAGACGACGACGTGCATTTTTTTCTGCCGTTACCGTACAGATCATTATCGAATGCTATTTTCTAACGGCAGCATTCCGCAAAACACGTTTCTCTCGATGAGTTTATTGTTGAAAAGGTAGGTTGCGGCGACGATATTCAATGTCACACTCGGAATAACAATGCAACTATGTCACCGGTGACGTAGACCGTGTGCCGTATCGCAGATAACTGTGAGAATCGGTTGGGATCCATTATTTCGATTTCGAAACGCATTATTCAGAATAACCTCTGCAAAATAGTTTTATTGTGGAAATAATTGTCCCTATCAGCGCTTTCTGAACTCCATGCGTAGAATCTTGTAGGTACCTACTCGAGAAGAAATCCCAAAACTTTTTTCCTCGGCAGTCGATCATCCTTCCCCAAATGGGTCCATACCCTTTGCTCCCCTGAAGTACAATCGATTGTACCGCTTTTAGCAGATCCAGTCTTCCCACCCTTTGGTTGTGAATCTGGGGGCTATCAGAGAGTGTTTTTTACCAGAACAGTCAAATTAATTTTTTTGCCGACGGGGGTTATCCCAGGTTGACCTGTGAAATATTGAAGCAAATATCAATCTCCATTCAATCGAACGTGAATACATATCTGTATGTCCTCTTGATTAACGCCTTGTTATCAAGAAACAATAGTGACACTTATCAATGATAAACTGATCTGCCTAATTCACTTTGGATGATTCATGCAACCAGATTATCAATAAATAAGTAACAAGTAAGAGTTGACAAACTTCCAGTTTTCCAACTTCAATTGTAGAATATTTGTCTCTAGTGAGCAGGTTATGACGGATTATATGATCATAACTAAACTTTTCTTCAAATAATCTGGTTGACCTTCCAGCCAGTTCCCTATCGATTATGAAGAAAAAAACAATGATTTTTTCATTTTTAATCTTTAACTTTCCAGAAAGAAGGGAATTTGAAAATGAATATAAAGATAATATTGAGGTCAGAATGTAGGCTTTCACGGCCGGTGTTAACATATCTCTGGTTTTTCGGGGTTGAGGGCCGTGTAGTGGAATTTTGACTTCCGGAGCTTTCGGCTACATCTGCGGCAGCCATCTTCAGCGGCGTGGTCTTAGCTGAACTCCTCTATGTGAGTTTACTACGACTGATTGCAAATCTGGAATTGACTCGTTATTAGGTTTGTTCTAGCACCAATTTCCAAACGGTCTAAAGCAGTCAGAAGCATGCGCAAAATGAATTTCGCTCTCCAATATTCATCTTGCGCATGCCTCTGACTGCTTCAGACCAATTTCCAAACGGTCAAATGTGTTGCTAGAACAAACCTATTATTATTCGGTCCGCCAGCGTTCTGTTGGTCGTCCGATTCCCTGGTTCTATCTGGCTTCGTCTTAGCTGTTCTTAGAACTGGATACAAAATTTTGTTCAAATTTAGTCCCTCTTCCTTTCTGTTGAAATTATCTTTGTGCTTTTGTATCTCAATCGCTTCCCGGTGTAAGCGAGTGGAGTAATGCGTCGTCGTTGACAGAATTGAAGTTTTGTCCACTACACGGCCCTCAAGCCCGAAAAACGAGAGAAATATTGGGGTCCTTTTTCTGGATTTTCTCTCCTGTGAAAAAGTATTATATTCTTATAATATTTGTTTATAGGGATTGATATATTTGCTCCGAGTAATAGAATATCTATGGCAAAGTGGTTATTTCTCACTCTTTCTTCCTTTTCAATGAATGAACTGTGAGCATCTGTGGATGATATACACATATTCCAGAGAGTATATCAGTTATTACATTATATATTTTTTCAACCGTTTCATATTGTTCAATGTTCAACTGTCTTGAATAGAGATATATTCGAAATGCCAATTTTACGATTGGAAAAAAATTATCTATCTTTGAGCAAAATGTGAAACCTGAGTGAGTGAAACTTTCATATGAATGGTCCTCTTGTTTCCCCATTTTAAAGAAGATCCTTTATTCAAGTTTGATGGACGATTGATATAAAAAAGTGCCAATGTTTTGAACTTTTCCTGCCGTCTATGGATTCATTCACACATCCAAAAGTTGCTAATTCAAAATAATTCGACGAATTTTGTTGGTACCTATTTTTGTTTCATATCGACTGGGAGGAAACAAAAAGATAAAAGGGTTCCTAGAAATTTAATGTTCTCAGAAGAGTTTATTAAAAGAGATATTGTCACACGATTATACACGGAGAAAAAATTCAACAATGTAGCATGTGATCCACCCGATTTCTATCATTCAAATTCAAGGATTTTTTTGTTAGAGAGTTTTCCTCTTTCGAAAATAATAAGTTACGAGGATGAAATTTACGAAATTCAAAACATCATAATTCGAACTACGATTTATCACGCAATATTTTTTATAATTTACTTTAGTCAATTAGTTAACTATTGAGACTACTGTTGTTGAAAGACAAAAAGAGACAAACTTTTGTATTTTCCATTCCGGATATTTTTCACCAAGGCCCTTTTATACGAGTTTTCTGACTGATTCATAACACCTTCAAGTACATATATATTTTCCGAGATGCGGAATGTCTTTTACTGTAATATAATAACAATAATAATTCGATTCGAAGTCCTCAGGGTCGGCGATGACGCCTCCTCAAGTGATTTGGAGACAGTCTCTCGCTCAAATGTCAATTGAATTAAATGCGAAATTTATCGTCCAGGAAGAAAATAAATTACGGTTTAACGTCGCTTCGAAATCGGCTAAATGAACACATGAATTGATTGCTGTTACGGTCCGGTGTAATACGTCTCCGTCGTGTATTAATTTTTCTGCAAAGTTGATTTGATGCCCATAGAAAAACGATAAATTATGTGGTACAGTACTTGAACAACTGCTTGTATACCTGTTCGTCGCTTTTCACCAGGTGTTGAGCAGATATTCAATAGTTGTCGGGGTATTGAAAGGTGAGTAGTAAGTTGCAGGATATCTGTGTTTGCGTTTCGTCAATTGTTTCAATGTTACTAGAGTCGAGTACTCACTTGATATTTGACCGTGGCAAACAAATCTCTGTTCAACGTAGAATAAACTTCTAGATGAAAGCATCATGACTTTCGGAGCGTGATATATGTATCGGTGAGTGGCTTTTGACAGCAACCACATCACATATTCATTGCAAAATCATTAGAGTAACATTTTTTGCACACATACGATCGGTGGTAGATCCAGAATAACCCAAATTTTCAGTGATTTTTTTCCAGCGTTTCAGTTTTCATATAAGATCATTTTAGGGACTTGCACCTTCAATGTTATTTTTTACCAGCTACCAGACAGACTACATCGAAGCTATTTTTTGCAGCCCACGCCGGATAAATTCAACTGAAAACCGCTTTTGCTTGCTTGCAAACTTCGCCATTCTATTTGTTACCCGTGTGTACACACTACTCGTCTAGGTACAAAGCTGTTTAATTTTATTGTTGTTGCTGTCTCGCCTATTCTCTGTTCGATTTTTCTACCTTCGTAGACGGGGAATTTACGAAGTATCCGGAAAACATCTTATTTTATTTTCGTATGAACAAGGCAGACCTAGTATTAGTTTCATGTATCAATACTTTGGGCTGGATCACACATTGGTTGATAATCTAGTGACATTATTCTACCGTTCATCAACTTCCGATCTTAGCAGGTGTGTAATGATTTCACGTTTGTCTTCAAAATTTAGGCTAATTGGTATTCGGACACTAGAAAACGTCATCTTGTTTTATTCTCCTAAATTATTTTGGAGCATTTATTTCCCGTGACCTGTTTCAAATAAATTTTTCAAAGAGTAAGATTTATCCTATTATTTCCTGAATCACTGGTAATCTCAAATCATATTATCATTAATAATTTTTTCCCTTATATTTCAAAATTTACTATTGTCTAAATATTTCTATGCGGGAAACAAACTAAGTTATCAGTGGTGTTTCTACAGAAATGTCCTGTTGCAATCATTCATAATGAAAAGTTCAATCAGGAAAATTCAATTGTAAGATCATAGGTTATATTTTTGAAGTTTATAAAACATAACATATCAGAGTTGAGTCTGCCTAGTGTAGTTGATATTTCGAAATAGGAAATAGGTTTCTATCTAGGTGATCAGAATTGAGAAAAAAATTCCACGTCTATATTCGTGCTCGTCCTCTGCAATCGTGTTTGCAGACACAGAATGACGACTTCTAATTAATCCTGTAGTTAGAGGAGAAAGGTAACACCGACTAGGTAAGCTTTTTTTGTCTTATTTGTTTTCGTCTTCGTCTAGAACAGATGATCTTCAATGATCTCATTCACCTAGAAATCGTAGTACACAGATAGGTACTTTCAGGCTAGTGTTTTGTAAAAAACTGAAGTGTGTGATTGTGATAGGGTTTCAACAGTTGGCAATTCTACATGGTGTTATGGGCTCGTAGTCGTATATTATTGCATTCAAACTCAACGGCATATTCTGGGCAGAGTTTTCTATGCCTCGTGGTGCCCGTGACGTGTTGGTATTTTAACACCGGAAATCCATACCTCATTCCCCGTTTAAAAACGCACCTGTCTCGTTCAATCTATTTGAAAGGCGTATTACACACTTCTTTCGATTCGACAAAGACTCGTTCTTACCAAATTCGTCATCTTCGGTTGGTTTCGTTCGAGCTGTTTGTCATTAAAGTGCCGTGTCGAGTTTAGTTTACATGCAACACGTTGTGTGTGTTTTATATTCTGTTAGACCGTAATAACGCCGTTAAAAACTAGAGGAACCATATGTGAGAAGTTGAACAAATCATGTCTGTGTATGAAAATAACAATAATGACCTTGGACAGATGGTTTTGAGGGAAGGTCTGGGGGAAGGTGTGAATAAAATTTATATGATGTGTACAAAGGTCTATCGTTGTTGCTAAACATAACCTGTTGTGCGTCATCTTTGGGTATATTTCCCGATAACTAGGTTCATGCAAAACACGTCACGGGAGAACGAAAAGGTGATAGGATTGGATGAATTCGTTTTGAAGTTTGATGTTGCAGAATACCTAACGTTCGAATTGAATATGAAATACTACCCAGATTCTCGAGATATTTCGCCCATACAATGAGATTAGTTCCTCTCATGTTTCCCTTTGTTTATTGAATTGACAGACCAATTTGGTATTTCCCATAATTAAATTTGTTGTATCTAGTATAAACGGTTAGATTGGAACCTTTGGTGTAAAAATTGAAACTTTGTAGAGATCAATTACACTAAATCCAGCTGATATTATTTGTAGTCGACTGCGTTTCGCTAACTTGTAGCCTTCAAGAAAAGTAGAGTGAATATTGTTTTATTGTTGTGTTATTGTTTTTTGAAAAGGTAGAATGTCCTGAATTCAAAGCTCTTTTTCTTTCAGAGGAGATAAATATGAATTTCAAGAAGAGTGTTTCTATAAATGTAGGTGCCACCCTCATAATTTCCCATTGTTTGCGTAACACCGCCAGAACAAAAAAGTGCTCGCTCGACTATATGCAGGCGCCATCGATGTGTGCAGTCGACTTTTTTTCTCTCTCTTTGTGTTTTCAACAATATCGTCGAGGGCGCCGCGTGGAGTGCAACATCCCGACTATGTGTGTTGTGTATGTATTTCAGCTGGCGCCTGCGAAGTGTGTGCAGAGACTTTTGAGAGAGGAAATTCCGAAGATGTGAAATCAACAGTGAAGTAGTTCGCGGCTGCACTTCGATTTATATATAGAGCGTTTCTCATACGCTGATTCAGATTCGGTTTTTCTATTAGCAACGTCGAGTGGATGGGATGAGTGTGTTAGCGGAAAAGAACCAGTAAAAGAATAATTAATGATCAAATTAATGTATCCGGTAGGCAACCCTCTTTGTCGATTTTTTTTTCGTTTTATACTAACGTCGGTATGGGTGCTAGTCATAAGTCACGTGATACTGAATGCAATCGAAGTTGTACCTATGAACATTTTCCAATATCGTTTAGGATGGCGACCTTTGAATATGATTTCGATTGTTTATTTTGCGGGAATTTGGTCGAAATTTTGAAGACAGCCAAATGCTGAATAGTTGACGTTTCGAAACATCATTGTTTCATCTTCAGGACTCTGTAGTATAACACCAAAATACCTTTTAAATTGCCATCCAGGAATGTAGTTTTGATAAAAACAAAATAATGTGAAATAACAATCGTTATAAGCAATAAAAAGAATGAGAATTCGTCAAATAATTGGGTTGAACAAATGAATAAAGTAGAGCACTCGAAAGCAAACAAAGAAATTGAAATGAATTTTGGATAGAGTTGAAAATTGAAATGATCAGAAATGAAAATGATGAAAAAGTGATATTGAGATGAAATTAAAATATCAAATAGTGAAATCAAACCTTAATACACATGAAGAAATTTTAAAATCACTTGAGAAACCTGTTCGACAATACAACATATATAATTCTGGTTGGATACGACTATTTTGAATGGTCAGAAAATTAGCATAAAAGTAATCACCCTTGCGTTGCAACCGCTGTTTGTGAAAACAAATATGTTCACATTATGCAAATGATAGGACTGAATTCCTGTGAACCTATGTGAACGTTATGACATCGTCGATTCTTCTTTGAATAGAAATGTGGTTAGTGCGATACATACATCATTCCACAGTCAATTCAATCACCATTCAACTACAGTATATCAACATCATATGACTAACGAGTTTGAAAAAAAATATTCAATAGATATTTCATGAAAAACATCACAGTTTCCTGTACGATATTCACTGACAATGGTTTTACAAAACCGTGACGCGTGTTTCGCTATACAATAGCTTTCTCAAGCAGGATATTTCAAGTATTGATTTTTGTCTTTCCGTTGACACCAATATTTGAATTCAATAAGTACGTGATCAGAAATAGAATATTAAATTTCATGGTCGACTTCAATTTTGCATACAACGGTGGATTGCAAAAATTGTTTTTGGTTGCGATAGCTGCGTTTTTGTTTAGTCTACATAGCTCTCGACATAGCTTCTCATTCAATTGTTTGTGTTTCAGAACACTCCATTATGATTGATACTCAATATTATCCATTCTGCTATTATTGTTCTACATTTGGAAATTCAATTGATTTTCATGTTAACTTAACAGTCTTAAGACAGAGAATTCGATAAAGACATCTGCGTTTCATTTGTAGTGACGTAATGTATCCAATTTACCTCAATCGCTTGAAACTAGTGATATGATTGGAAAAATATAACTGAGAATTAATCGTCATTATTTTCATACAGGTACGTAACGAATAAAACAAAAATCTGACAGAACCAGCGTTTGAAATTGAGAATCGCCTAATATCTGGATCTCTCCCGGATTCAACTTAAAACAAACTTAATGCGTTTATTTATTTTCAATCTTCCTTCAATTATACCATACACTGGTTAAAACGTGGTATATTTATGTCGAATCACGATTTTCATCTTGAGTTGGGGGAAATACATTTTCCACTGTTATTATCGATAATTCAGTAGAATATTCAGGTATTGATTGATATAAATATGCCAATTGAATAAAATACTTCAAAATACTTTTGTATAAGTATAATAAGTTCAGTAGACAAATTTCCTCCTTTTTCACGGTGTATGTCAAAAGCACGTCGAATAACTACAGCGTCACAGTTTCTGGTGCTAATTTCCTCTATCAAAAACCGTTTAGTGGTAGATACGACCCATGAAACGATGTCAACGACCATTACAGAAATTTTGTTCAAATTTAAAACGTCCGATGATGCGTGACATGCGTTTCGTTTTCGTTATGTGAAATTACAAACGCATACAAACGACTTGCTTACGTCGTACATTTTACCGTTGCTTTACTCGCCGAAGAAGTAGAAAAAGAAAAGAACTTTGTCTTGTATTAAGTCTCTTCCTTTGTTGGAATATTTATGGGAAACGTTACTTGCTCGCACCTACAACACCGGAGTGCCGTGTATCATGGAGACCACGAAAGTCGTGTTCCATTGTTTTTGGCAAAGGTGCGTCGGAGCCAAATTCGTTTAATGACAGCACTTTACACAGGATGTCGAAATTCCAAATTTTACAGTTTTCAGTTTGCAGGGGTCACATTCCACCTCAAATCCTGAAATTGCATTCAATTGAAAATTAAATTGGTAAATATTTTTATAATGTGGATGAGATATTGAAAATATCACAAATACTGCTATAACTTCCTCATCATCAAACATTCTTATATTATTTTGAATTCTATAGAATGTAAATGATTCTTATTTGCATGAAACAAATCCATACGTGTGAAACTCGTTGTGATTGTGCATGGACACAAAATATCAGCAACCGATTCACCAAATGAGTTTTCAAATCCAGTATAATGTACTCCAATATACTGGAAACGTAGTTCGAATTTCATTTCTTCTGAGTGAACAAATGCCTATTTGCTAGCCTCTTGAGTATTATAACCTGGGAAAACTGAACAATTAATCTGCACAAGCGTAGAAAGGACATACTTTCGAAAGAAAACACAAAACTCGTCTGCGAATAAGTAGTCGTATTGAATTTGCCTGGTTCCCAATTTTTTTTGATTCATGGATTTTCGTAAACCACAACATTATTTGATTATTATATCGGATTATATTAAGTTGAAATACCCAAAAATCTATAAAAAAGACTTACATTTTTTTCACTTTTGGTACAACGTATTCTTGAATTATACTCAATTTTCAACTTTGAAGTCTGAAACTGGGTTTTCCAGAATGTCCAAAGATCTCAAAACGCTTTACTTCTCATGATTTAGGAAACGTTTTACTTTTCGTAAGTGAATCAATGCTATTATTTTCAACTTCTGCTCATATGGATCTATTCTTATAGTTTTGAAGCTCTTTGAAAAGGTTTTGACTTCTCATGCTTTGAATAATCCACATTATTATTTTCTTCCGTTTCGTTACTTTGATGATGAGTTTTTGATCATAGAGATAGACAATGATCAAAAAAAAAGATTGAACCTAGATCACTCAATATATTCTGAATTTGGTGGGTAGGTATTTCTAATCCACAATCAAGTCTTGAAAATTATAGAAAACGCTTTGAAATATCTTTAACTAAAATCATCTTCGAAGCTTCATCATAAGAAACGGTAATAATATCTCATTATAATTCAGTCAATGGTGGGGTGAATATTTTATATGGTGTTAACAAAAAAAAAATCAAATCCTTATTACCCATCCAAGCCCCTCCATCACAATTTTCATTCATTGATTTCATTCATTTTATTCCGGGACGCCTGCAGGTTTCTTTGAAATCGATATCGTGGGAACCGGCAAAATCAGTCGAGTCATTCCGTAAATTTTTGTCCTTATTAATGCTCGTGACGTCGTGATAATTTGCTATAAATAATTGATGTGATATATTAATGAGCGACATAAGTGTCCGTAACGTATATCCGTTATGATGCCTATTTCAAATATTCGAATGCGTGGTTGGCTAAGCATTTCATTCGTTTCGATTATTATTAGCAACCGATTATGGCACTGTGTACTTGGATGCCGGTGGATTTTTACGCGGAAGAAGTCTATTATACGTTTATGGAAACCAGGATGTGGAGGGGAAGGGTGAGGAGAAATGCAGAGGAAACGTTCCATTTCTCAGTACTGAAAGAAGTAGATGCAATAAAGTATTTTGTTTCACGGAGGGAAAAGACAAACTTTTTCAGCAGGCCCTTGGACTTGAGTCGGTTGTGTATCACCACCATCATCCACTTATAACTTTACATCCATCTCTCAACTGTTGTGAGTAATTCTTCAGAAATATGTCGATTCAGATGTTGGTACTTACCGGTCATAGCCATTCAATGAGCATCTACTCTTACGACATTTCTACCAAGTATTCGATGCCATCTCTCATAATGGAATATTGCGTTTTCTACGGTATCTCATGTTACCAGATTCAGCCAACATCCTCGATGACACGAGAATCTTTTTTTATATGACTGTAAGCCTCCGTGTCCTGTGAGGAAGTTGAATGAAGCAGTAGCCCCTCCTCTTTCTCTATAGTCGAGATTTTATATCTCCTATCAGCTTCTTGGCTCACTTTCCCGTTCCAGCCTCAGATTGTCACCATGAAATGTCTCAGGTATATTTTGATATCATGCACTACTCACTTATCCCTTGCCCAAACCATTTTTAGGTACCTGGAGATAGTAGAGTGGGACTGAATGCTAAGATAGTTTTCGTTTTCGTAGAGGCCATCTGACTGCCATTTATTTCTCTAAAAAAGTTTGCCCCCTGTATGAATTAATCAGGGTAGATTGATGGAGTATCCAGATCTGGAGATAGTTGTTTGTGGTTGTTCTCTCGTTGGCGTTAATACAAGATGAACTTTCCCAACTATCTCTATGCTTTGCTCTCTTCCAGTACCTTGGTAATTCCATTCCACTGCAGTATGTGGTGCTGATAATGCTAGTCTAGCAAAGTCATCAGTTTTATCGGTACCTCATATACTTGAATGACCTGGCATCCGGTATAGAGACATTTTATTATAGCTTGCTCGTGACTTGAGTTTCTTACGGCAGTCCTGTCATGTCAGTCTCGATATCATTTCTGTGGTTCATTGATGCCGCAAAAATATCGATTCTCCCATTGCGTTGGCAGTTCAGGGTTTTGATGATGGCGCATTGGGTGATTTCTTCGTTGAAAGAGGCTCCTATAGGACTAGCAACTGTACCTTGAGTTTTACTCCGCATAGTATACTTACTCCAGACCCCGTATAACGTTTCAACTTAGATAAAAGCCATAAGTACCACTCTTCATTTGGTGAAGGCTAGTTTTTCAACGCATAACTTACCTGTTATATCACCATTCTATGAATCTATCAGAAAAAACGGTTCAATACTTCTTCAGAATGTGACAGGTAAGGAAAATCCTTCCTGACTTTGAATAAATTCCATGAGTGTTTTCTTCGATTCTGAGAGAGTCCACATCACGATGAAAAACTTCAACAAAGTCAGAAAGCCAAAACTACCTTTGTACCAGCTGAGATGATGTGGGGATTTTCCTCATTACGCTTTGAAGTCTTGTTTTTTTTATGAGTTACAAAGTTAGAATGGGAGGGAAAATATTCATTGTCATGTTTTCAAGTTATGGCTGAAGTGAATTCCATTTTTCGAATAGCCTATTCTAAATAGAACTTTTTGTTATGTGTTTTCGGAAAACATTTCTTTTTCCTTACCCATTCATTTTTATAGACATTATCTTGGAATTTATCGATACTTACTTATGGTTAGCTTTATATTCATTGTTCGATTCCTATCTTCATCAAACTTCTTCACTGATTAATGAGACAAAAGTTGGTTGAAAATTAAAACGTGGAGAATGTGAACATTTGAAAATTAGTATAGTTTGGTTATCACTTCATTATGTAATTATTAATCCATTTTAAATAAGACTGTTGTTCTGAAACGTTCCAGTGGATGCGAGACTTCCTTTCGTTCAGTTAAAAAGAGCATTCTCTTAATATCTTTGAATTTCTCATAATGGAATATTGCGTTTTCTACGGTATCTCATGTTACCAGATTCAGCCAACATCTTCGATGGCACGAGAATCTTTTTTTATATGACTGTAAGCCTCCGGGTCCTGTGAGGAAGTTGAATGAAGCAGTAGCCCCTCCTCTTTCTCTATAGTCGAGATTTTTAGGTACCTGGAGATAGTAGAGTGGGACTGAATGCTAAGATAGTTTTCGTTTTCGTAGAGGCCATCTGACTGCCATATATTTCTCTAAAAAAGTTTGCCCCCTGTATGAATTAATCAGGGTAGATTGATGGAGTATCCAGATCTGGAGATAGTTGTTTGTGGTTGTTCTCTCGTTGGCGTTAATACAAGATGAACTTTCCCAACTATCTCTATGCTTTGCTCTCTTCCAGTACCTTGGTAATTCCATTCCACTGCAGTATGTGGTGCTGATAATGCTAGTCTAGCAAAGTCATCAGCTTTATCGGTACTTCATATACTTGAATGACCTGGCATCCGGTATAGAGACATTTTATTATATTTTGCTCGTGACTTGAGTTTCTTACGGCAGTCCTGTCATGTCAGTCTCGATATCATTTCTGTGGTTCATTGATGCCGCAAAAATATCGATTCTCCCATTGCGTTGGCAGTTCAGGGTTTTGATGATGGCGCATTGGGTGATTTCTTCGTTGAAAGAGGCTCCCATAGGACTAGCAACTGTACCTTGAGTTTTACTCCGCATAGTATACTTACTCCAGATCCCGTATAACGTTTCAACTTAGATAAAAGCCATAAGTACCACTCTTCATTTGGTGAAGGCTAGTTTTTCAACGCATAAATTACCTGTTATATCATCATTCTATGAATCTATCAGAAAAAACGGTTCAATACTTCTTCAGAATGTGACAGGTAAGGAAAACCCTTCCTGACTTTGAATAAATTCCATGAGTGTTTTCTTCGATTCTGAAAGAGTCCACATCACGATAAAAAACTTCAACAAAGTCAGAAAGCCAAAACTACCTTTGAACCAGCTGAGATAATGTGGAGATTTTCCTCATTACGCTTTGAAGTCTTGTTTTTTTCATGAGTTACAAAGTTAGAATGAGAGGGAAAATATTCATTGTCATGTTTTCAAGTTATGGCTGAAGTGAATTCCATTTTTCGAATAGCCTATTCTAAATAGAACTTTTTGTTATGTGTTTTCGGAAAACATTTCTTTTTCCATACCTATTCATTTTTATAGACATTATCTTGGAATTTATCGATACTTACTTATGGTTAGCTTTATATTCATTGTTCGATTCCTATCTTCATCAAACTTCTTCACTGATTAATGAGACAAAAGTTGGTTGAAAATTAAAACGTGGAGAATGTGAACATTTGAAAATTAGTATAGTTTAGTTATCACTTCATTATGTAATTATTAATCCATTTTAAATAAGACTGTTGTTCTGAAACGTTCCAGTGGATGCGAGACTTCCTTTCGTTCAGTTAGAAAGAGCATTCTCTTAATATCTTTGAATTTCTCCGAAATTCGACACAGCGGTTTTTTGCGTTCTGTTGGGATTCGTCTAGCAACATACGATTCAAAATTCCTCATTATACCTCCACACATCTAGAACTCGTTCTTACCAGTTACCTCGGTTTGTTTCGTCGATACATCGCGTTGTGAATTTTAAAAATCTGCCGAAAATGCTCAGCCATTCTGCGAATTTGTGTGCGTGAATGACATTCCAACGGCCGCGACCGTAAAGAAACCGAAATACGAATTATTTAGCCGGTCCTCGACTCGTTTGCTTTGAATTACAAAGACTAGCGACCACCAGTGGCGTAGAGACATAATTGTCAAATTATTTATTCAATGAATATCTTGTACACATGCCTCATTTCAATCTTTCATCTTCATTCTGCAGTGACTGGATCCCTCGAAAAGTTTTTTTGTCTTTATTCGTTTGACTTTGAAGAAGAAACGAATCAAGTTGTGATACTTATCTGTTGGTGTTTTTTGACCTATCCGGTACTTATTCCTCACTTCATTATTTACATACGAATAAACGAGTTGAATTTTTTTCTTGTAGTAAGTTTTTATGTGGAGAGTTCGCCTTTTTTCACTTGATTATATATTGCGTAATATCGTCAAGTATTGACCACTTCACAGAAGATTGTTGACTTGGTAAAGAATGAAAGTTCGATTGTTATTTTTACTAGTAGGCTATGTGTTTCTCTGCTCTTCTTTCCGTGAAAACAATAACTCAAGTCGACACGAAAATGCTGAGTCCTACTGCTGTTCTGAGATTTTTTCACCGGTGGATTAGTATGAATAAAAAAATATCAATAATGCTTCAGTTTTTCATTGTATCAGTACCTACCTTCATTATCTCTTTCAATTATATAAACCTGATGTCGGCAATATGGAATGGTTACGTCTGAAAATATGAATTGTTGCAGGTGTATTGCATTGTTACCATTAAATGTTATAGAATCCCAATTATAAATCATTTCAATTGTGAAAAAAGAAACGATTATATGGTAATTACTGTGTTCGTAAGAGCAATGTATCACCTACTGTAATCGATTATGCAAATGCGGATCTTGTTGTCTTGGTTGCAACTCTCACTTCTCCTGCATCGTTTGTTGGTTGATTGGGTTTCAATGATTGATTTTTTAAGGTTTAATGCTCATGTTTACGGTATCTCATTTTCGATTCAATTTCCCTATATGGAGAAATATTTGATGGTTGTGATGATCAGTCAATCAGGTTTTACGATAACAAAATGGAGAATCATTTCTGTTCTTCCTCTTATATAAACCGGAGTATAAACTATTTTATCACAATAAATAGATAATCACTTGAATACAGAATCACCTGCATATGTAGAGAAATAACAGTTTTTCCGTTAGCTGGATTGCGTCAGATTGATAGAGTTGAAACGTTAGTTAACCACTTAGAAAAAGGGTTTCAATCAATTCAAGGACATATAACAATCTGTAAATATAACCTCACCAACAAGAGTCGCTCCACACAAGATGCTATAATATCTTCGTATTCTCACCTTATCTCAAATTTTGAACTGAATAATAAGTCATTAGCACTCTTCTTTGATTTAAAAAGAGCGTTTGATATCATAAACATTGACTTAATGCTAGATAACAGATGCGGTATGCGTGATTTGGCTTTTGCTTGGATTAAATCTTACCTGTAGAAAATAAACACCAACTTGAAAACTAGTGACATTTCAGTTCATACAAGTTTTATATCAGTTACCAGTGGTTACCCTCAGCGAGGCATACTAAGGACCCCTCATTGTTTTGAATGAAGTAAAAACCGAAATGATACTTTCTAGCATCACTGATTTGAAAAGAGTATACATGATAAACTCAACAGAACTATTGAACGAACGACGGTCACTGACTGCTTGGTATTTGAATAGCTGAGGATTCGACCTGGTCGTGTTTAGTTGAAGTATTGAAAAAATATGTCAGTCTATACTTACGTTCTTTGACAACTTAAGGATGAAGTGGACTTTAATGTCTTATCACTTCACTATTGCGGTCATGTGTTGGGGCAACTCTGCCAGGGCATCGAACATTCAAATTTCGATTGTTCAACCAATAAAAACAATGTTAATGGGCACCTTATAATTATTGACGAAACAAAACGCTTTTCATGAACCACAAGCTGCAAGTGAAAATGGAATCTTGATTGAGTGAAAACCGCTCTAACGTCGGCGGCGTTGGAGCGTATAAACGATCCGCGGAACCGTGAAATATGTAGAAAGGTTATGTAAAAAAAATGAGCGATTGTTACAACGAGATATCCAGGTCGCGAGCATCGAATTCACGTAATAACAATTTCACACGTCGCAAATTACGGTTCTCGGTGAAAAAAATCGTTTCCTAATTGCGTTATTGTTGATAAACCCATTATTTCGCGGAGGATAATATCTGCGGCCGTCGTCGTCTATTGTTTCACCGCTATGATTATCGTGTAAGTAATACGATTAATTTTTTCGTGACGCAAGCGGTTACGTTTGTAGGAGAGCCGTAGACCACAATGGTTCCTCGAGTTGTTGATTTTCATCCAACGGGTTAGTTTCTTAGATCCAAAGCAGCGAAGAGTTTTCAGAGGTGTTCCGTACTTCGCTCTCGAAATCTCTCACTTCCGTGCCTTATTTAAATTTTTCAATCAGCGTATCGTCGTTCTATAATTCTGGTTGTTTCAGTGATACATGAGGTATTAATGATTGCATTGAAAATGTCATGTCTGTTAGTTTTAACCTATTTGATGGTTGCTTTTCGATATTTCGCTATGAAAACCACTCGGTTAATGAGAAAAAAATTGCTTCCACTTTATGAACTGTAGGTCCCAGGTATCTTTCGCTCGCATGAGATCCGAAAAAAAGCTTCTGAGGGTCTCCTAGAAACATGGCATGTTCGAAGAAAAAAGGAAATCAGTAGGTACTGGATGAGATAAATATCGAAGATATTCGAAATTAATACCACAAGACCTTAGAATTTTATCGATAAATTCACATTTTCTAGCGGGAACTTTGTTATTCAGCAATACCATGAGAGCAACCAGTAAACCAGGGGCCTGTTTCAAGAACGTACAAGTCCTGTAGCTACAAGACAACCACAAAGAAAGACGATAAATAATTGTTTTTTACTCGTTTCTTACCTGTACCTGCATTGTCTTTCTCTTGTAGCTACAAGATTTGTAATTTTATGAAACAGGCCCCTGTATGATAAAAGCAGGAGGTCGTAGGTTTTATCTGTTGTTCCATTAGTATTGCTCGATGATAACCAAGTTTGATTTTGGGAAAAAAAATCTGAGAAAATAATAAAATCGAATGCCAATCGTAGTGATTATTTCCTGACATATTCTCAGCTCAATTCATTCATTTAAGAACAAAAAATAATTCTCAAATCGAATCAATTTTATTATCTGAATTACGGAAAATTTCAACATGAACATTCAATTAAAGTACAATGATATTGTAGGCTGACTATTATATATGAATTGTTTCGGTTTTCAAGTTGAAGTTTGACGGTAATCTCATTTTCGTGAAGTGATGTGAATCAGTGGAGTTGGGCAATTCGTTTTTCATCAGTTTTTAATTTCGGTCTCTTGTATCCGTTCATTATTTTGGTAAGTTGCTTTCGATGAGTTGTCTCATTAGGATTGAGAGTCACGTATGATACGAGAGTAATGACACTTTGATGTGAATTTCATGCCTGCCATTTGTATTGTCAGATTTATCACTGTTGGGAGTTATTGCTGTAATACTGTGTTTTGGTCGCCTAGACAACGTTTTCATATTTTTTTGCATTGAAGGATATAATCGATGTAATTTAGTAAATAAATAAAATTCTGCAGTATATACATGAAATTCTGCATTATTTCCCTTTACGGAAAGGAAAATAATTCTTATAAGATTCGGAGTTGAAATATCTTGTTTTGGAAGAGCTGTGTGTTATTTCATGTGTACTTTATCTACCTCGAAAAGATGCTGTGTTAGTTTTAAAACAGTTTCTTCAGAATGAACCCATTAGTCAGCAACTTCTCGTAAAACTCAAATTGGGCCTATCGTAATATTTGTGAATATTTTTTGACAACGGAAGTGAAATTTGTTTCTATCTACCTCGAAAAGATGCAGTGTTAGTTTTAAAGCAGTTTCTTCAGAATGAACCTATTAGTCAGCAACTTCTCGTAAAACTCAAATTGGGCCTATCGTAATATTTGTGAATATTTTTTGACAACGGAAGCAAAATTTGTTTCCTGAATATCAACAAGAATATGTATTTATATGAATATTACTCGTTGTTTTTACGAAAGACAAACTTGAGTTATACGAGAAGTTGCTGACCAATGATAGGACGTGATTATAAATATGCCCACCTACTCTTGTAGAGATTCCAGCATTGATACATATATTTTCAGATTGCGGTAGGTGAAATATTATATCAAAATATTACTGTGGTGGACAATATTCTTTGTCACAACTCGATTTCTCTACAATTTATTCTTCTCCAGATGCCTGCGAGTTCTCGCATTCAATTGTCGACCCCTGTTAGTGACTTCGAATACGAAACCTCCGTAAAAAATTACGCGATACCAATTACCGCGTGCACTTCCTATACCTATCCACCTTTATGTATTCTATTTCTTTGTCCATTATCCGCGACATGTCAACGTGCGGTCGTGTCACTCTGAAAAGCTTAACGGTAGCTCTCTCCCTATTCGATTTCGCAATCGGCAAACAATATAAACACGATTTCGTATTGATTGCGCGTTGATTGTTTTTTTTTCGTTTCGAGACGGTCGCGAAAGAGACGCGTGAGCGGTAAATTTTACGAGAACTGTTAGTCGGTGCGGCGGAAAGAGCTATTAACCTGATTGAATAATTTTTCGATCAACGTTCGAGTTAATTGAATGGGGTATAGTGAAACGTGAAGTGCGGTTTCTTTGCGGTAATGGAGGATATTTCGTTATTATTGGTAATTGCCGCCTCGGACATGATTTACGTTGGAACGGTCGAATACCGTTTGGTATCGGCAACGGCCCTGCTACTTTCCAGAGCATTGAAATTTTTTTTTCGTTTTCGGGGTGGTAGTTCATTATTTCTCAATGAAAAATGTGTCGGGTACTCTAATCGCGAGAATAATGAAATGAGAAATGGACTTCGTAACTACCTTTTTTGAAATGGTTTGAAGAACATATTCATTTGACACCTTGCTCTGCTTCCCGAAGATCTATGAATTTCTTGTTTTAGGTTTGTTGTCTCAAAATATAAAGAGTAATTTTTTAGTTCAAATGAATTACTTCTCGATTGAACGCAAGCTGGTTTCAAATTTTCATTATGCTAATATTCATAAAAACACTTGACATAGTCAGTGGGCATACTTGAAGACTGGCGTTAAATCAAATCTTCTTTCGAACAATCTGTTCAGGCCAGTCTCAAATTACCTACACAGTAGGTTTCGGCTGGCACCCGTCAGAAAACAACTACTCCCCTGGCTAATACCACGAAGGGCATTGAATTATATCCGACCAGGTGCCAGTGCAGGTTTCTTCACAGAAGTAAATCCTGCATTTGCTTTCGTCGATACAAATGAAGGAATTGATTTTCAATTATAGGGACGGACACACTTGCAGACCGGTTTCGGGCTATTTGGCCACTCGTCAGTGCAAGGCAGTGCCATCATCAATATAAAGTCGATGATTTCCCATAATTGAAAATCAAACTCCCACACGAGTATCAAGCCCCGGCCAAAGCTGATGCGAACAACGAAGTTGTTACGCCATCTACCAATGGACGAGGTATTCCAAAAGCAAACCGAATATGCCCATTCCTCCTGCGAGGAAAATGTAAAAACACTTGACATAGTCAGTGGGCATACTTGAAGACTGGCGTTAAATCAAATCTTCTTTCGAACAATCTGTTACTCTCTGATACTCGTGTGGGAGTTTGATTTTCAATTATGGGAAATCATCGACTTTATATTGATGATGGCACTGCCTTGCACTGACGAGTGGCCAAATAGCCCGAAACCGGTCTGCAAGTGTGTCCGTCCCTATAATTGAAAATCAATTCCTTCATTTGTATCGACGAAAGCAAATGCAGGATTTACTTCTGTGAAGAAACCTGCACTGGCACCTGGTCGGATATAATTCAATGCCCTTCGTGGTATTAGCCAGGGGAGTAGTTGTTTTCTGACGGGTGCCAGCCGAAACCTACTGTGTAGGTAATTTGAGACTGGCCTGAACAGATTGTTCGAAAGAAGATTTGATTTAACGCCAGTCTTCAAGTATGCCCACTGACTATGTCAAGTGTTTTTACATTTTCCTCGCAGGAGGAATGGGCATATTCGGTTTGCTTTAGGAATACCTCGTCCATTGGTAGATGGCGTAACAACTTCGTTGTTCGCATCAGCTTTGGCCGGGGCTTGATACTCGTGTGGGAGTTTGATTTTCAATTATGGGAAATCATCGACTTTATATTGATGATGGCACTGCCTTGCACTGACGAGTGGCCAAATAGCCCGAAACCGGTCTGCAAGTGTGTCCGTCCCTATAATTGAAAATCAATTCCTTCATTTGTATCGACGAAAGCAAATGCAGGATTTACTTCTGTGAAGAAACCTGCACTGGCACCTGGTCGGATATAATTCAATGCCCTTCGTGGTATTAGCCAGGGGAGTAGTTGTTTTCTGACGGGTGCCAGCCGAAACCTACTGTGTAGGTAATTTGAGACTGGCCTGAACAGATTGTTCGAAAGAAGATTTGATTTAACGCCAGTCTTCAAGTATGCCCACTGACTATGTCAAGTGTTTTTACATTTTCCTCGCAGGAGGAATGGGCATATTCGGTTTGCTTTTGGAATACCTCGTCCATTGGTAGATGGCGTAACAACTTCGTTGTTCGCATCAGCTTTGGCCGGGGCTTGATACTCGTGTGGGAGTTTGATTTTCAATTATGGGAAATCATCGACTTTATATTGATGATGGCACTGCCTTGCACTGACGAGTGGCCAAATAGCCCGAAACCGGTCTGCAAGTGTGTCCGTCCCTATAATTGAAAATCAATTCCTTCATTTGTATCGACGAAAGCAAATGCAGGATTTACTTCTGTGAAGAAACCTGCACTGGCACCTGGTCGGATATAATTCAATGCCCTTCGTGGTATTAGCCAGGGGAGTAGTTGTTTTCTGACCGGGTGCCAGCCGAAACCTACTGTGTAGGTAATTTGAGACTGGCCTGAACAGATTGTTCGAAAGAAGATTTGCTAATATTCATCTTTGTATCATAAATTTTCCTACTTTATTCTCATAGAATTTGCATATGTGAAATCATCGTCATCAATTTCCCAACAATTCTGAAACGTCCTCAATATAGTTTATTAATTACATTGCTGAATTTCCATAACAAAATAACCTTGAAAATAACTTTGAATGAAATTCTCTTCGAGCTGAGGTTGTCACCAAATATTCCAATGAGTTACTGGGAATTATTATATATCTTTGATTTTTTCCAATCCATGTCATAAACATGCGCTTTTTTTTAAATAGATCATTATTCATTTGAAGTCTCAGCATATCGGCGTGCGATATGGCCGCCATATTCACTCTGTTCTACCATCTGAACTTCGGAAAGAAACAAAGATATTTCATTTTCACCTTCAAATATTCTGACCGAAAAAAGAAAACGATGTAAACAGTTATCTGATTTCACACGCTACCATAATTATACTAACTCATCATTTTTGACAATATTATTGAGTGCCTGAATGCTCTCTAATGTCGTTTGGCCATATAATCTAGATGAACTGTTTCAAAACAAAATTAAGCGATGTCCAAATTTGAGAAACCCCTCGATTCACACTTCGTTATTTTTGGACGAGAGTAGGTGTCGATTTGCCGAATTCAGCGATTGATGAATGGATAAACATATCCATTTTGAAAAAAAAAAGAATTTGAAATGACCGTCTCGTCTGATGCAGTTTGGCGAGGCTTCAGCCGAAAACCCGCATATAAATGGCGAATTTTCGATTCCCTACTGGTCTTAAATCGAGACCAGTTGCGTTTGTGACGACTAACAATAGCTTTGTAGGTGATTCATGAACATTCAAGTGCGTTTTTTAGTTTTTTTAACGAAAACTTCGCTAACTTCTCCGAAATACAGTAAAAATAACGTTTTCGGCAATAAAACAAACTTCATTGTTGAAATAGATGTGAGGTGTTTAGTTGAAGCGTGATAATACCGTACAGAGTAGTATATTGTTGAACGAGCAAGGAATGATAGTCATTTCCCACGAGTTATGTACTATACTTTTTCCAAGACTATAACAGATAATGGCGGAATGATTTAAGAAATAACATAAAAATCAAACTTGTCTTTGTCTTTGAAATTTCCATTTGGGTACAATTGAATGATTCAATAGAGCTGTCATTTGACATTACGTGGGAGACCTGATTTATCGTATAATAATAAGTACAACTGTAACACAATGAAGTCATTGTTTTATCAAGGAAATGAAATTGAAGACATACAGAATAGTACGCATTGTAGTCAATAACGTAGTAATATTTCAACTCGGCCTCTCAGCATTATTTCTTGCTCAGTTCATGAGCTTTATAAATGGTCTAAAATGCGCTGTTCATATGTCTCGTTTATAAAGAGTTTTGAGTTCTCACGTTTTGACAATGAGGAATATACGTTTATCCAAGATTGGGAAATCTTTTCCAACAATTCTTGCCTTGAGTTGAGGATCACGTTAATTTCCGAATAAGATGACCTCAATAAATAAGTTGACGTATATTGGTACCGTTTGATAGTTCATTCAAATTGTGATCGAGAGCATTGAACAGAACCCGTTCTAATCTTTCAAGTCCGCGGTCCAGATTGATATCTTGCAATTTAGCGGATTAAAATTTCCATTATGGAGCAATAGTCTTGGTTATGGAATTTTTGAAAGAATTTTAATCGTAGTAGGCATGATTGGAAACGCCACTGGCGAGCATACGAAATGAGTTGAACGGCATTTCGACAGGCAGATGTTTTTTGAGTGTTTTCCGAACGACAATTTCGATTTCGCTAAGTGGGTGTCAATTTTCGGCTTAATTCTTGATGGATTAAAGAATTCCTTTTGAATTTCGTCCAGCGAGTTTTGTGCTGGGGTTATGTGCCGCCGCGCTGCATCTCTTATAAATCGAATTTAAAAATTCGTCTGTTCATATTAGATATTGACAACAGATGTTGACATTGCGTTTGTATTGACTGAGTTCATGAAATGTATAAGCGCTCTGAAAAAATGGCATAAGCTGACAAAAAATTTGCTAGTTCCCGGGATTTTCAATCAATAGGTTAGGTTAGGTAGCTTGTTATCTATACCTGCAGAAACAAATGCTGTGAGGCGTTGTTGAAATATTACTATTACTACTATTTCATTACATTTATTATCGTAAACATTATTTCTGTATGATATTGATACATTAAAATTGAAGATTTGAACGATATAATAATATGACGAAAAAATGCACGACTGGTTCTGAGTGTATTGCCATCTTTTCACATCTTATATAGGCGACTAGGAAAATGTGCTAGTAAAACTACGATGTTTAGTTAAAACAAACATGAATTCCTTCAATGCCCTCTACCGATGGATTCCATCCACCACTATTGTTGTAAATTGTACAATTTTTGACGTATAGCTGATACGAAAAAGTAAACTGTCACTTTTGAATGCCAATTGTAAATTGGTAACTAACATACTTCAAACATACTGCGGCAACATCGAGAGTGCTGCCAACCAAATGCCAAAGAATAACAGGCGCCAAATTTGAAATTCAGTGTAAACGTTTCAATGCATTTCCATCAATGGATTGCTACCACTGCGTTGATTTCATGTCATCATCGATGACGTGCAACTGTTTTTGACTTGTAAACACTGTATTTGATATTAGTTTCCAGTTTCGTATTCTAACGTTTTTCGATTCGCGAAGGGACTCAACTGTCTGACGGCAACAAATTGCCCTGCTGCGATTGGTTCTCTACCAACGCCACATTATCTCAGAAATACCAGCTGGCAACGTCGCCTTTCACGTTTGGCGACAACGTCGAATGAATGCTGCCGGAACGACAATTCAACAACTCCATTTGCACTGATTGTTGCAACGAAAGTTGTTCCAATGAAAAAGTCGATCGGAGCGTTAATTTGAAATAACAGCAAAAATGCGTCACGCGATAAAAATGCCGTTGAAACAAACGGCTAGCGGCGACCTTGGGAAGTCGCCGTTTGATTAGAAACAATACATAATCAATTTCGAAGGCATGCGACGACCATTATATTCAAATTAGATTAATTTTTTCCTAGTTGAAAAATGCGCATTCCGTAAAATCGATCGGCCATGGGCGAATGTCATTCTGTCGGTCACATTCCTGCGTTCGACAACGTACAGGGGTCGCTGTTGTCGCTTCGTATGAAACGTTGAGAGACGATATAGATTATAGATTATATATTAGGGACTTTCGTGCTACGAGCCTTTACACCGCGACCTTTACAGATCTATTGTGTTTGTCCTCGAGATCATTTAGAGTTCTTTGTCTAACCCTGTCTTCTTTACGAGACTCCACAGGCTAGTTCTTAGAACTCCCATGAATTTGGGAGCTCTTGGTTTTCGTGAGAGACGATAGTCGTTATGAAATGATTTTGGTTTACGACTACGTGGAAATAATGCGATTCTACTATTTTCCCAGAAAACAGAAAATAACTCTCTTTTTTTTTCTCTTTTTTATTTTGCTTCTTTCATAGAAGTTGTGACGTCTGAGTTTTGATTCGGAGAAGAAAAAAGCCAGAAAATAATTCATCAAACTTCATTCTGTCCACAAAAATACCCAAGTTTTTGAAAAAATAACACATCAAACGCATTGCACGACTGGCGTTAAAAAGTGCTTTCATATTTTTTTTCGTCAAAAGTACTTATAATTTTATTCACAACTCAGTTTTTTCGAAATAAGCAAACACCACTCCTAGCTAATAGCCCAACTAGGACTCCTATCTTTCACAGTCGCGTTATCACTTACCGCATACTAATTGATTCAGAATCATCAATCACTCGGGAATAGTACGTATATTACTGTTAAGAAATCTCCTAGCGTCGGCCCTGTCGCTCGTAAACCCAAAATAATATGAGGGGTCGAAGGAAGATTGTTTACCTCGCGTATAAAATTCGATCATCGAGATTCAATTGGAAGATTCTCCATAGGCGTGGAGAGGTGGTGAGTTTCACAGAGTTTTTATTGAAGAGAGCTAAGTGCAGAAGTCGAAGTAGAGAATTTCTATTACAGAGAGTTTAAGTACAGAGCGTTGGATAGTTTGCGGAGCAATTTGAGTGATTGTATTGTATTGTGGTGAAGAATTGTGATAAAAGTAGTTTAGTTTCGTTTTGAGTTTCAATAAACGAATCCAAGGAAATATTGTAACATTACGTATATTATTTATCGTTCTGGATTTTATGTGTTTCATCTAGAGTAATAGCACTTTTTTTGGTGAAATCTATTACACTCAGCAGTAGCGTGAGATCAAACTGCATGAATATTGTGTTTGTTGTTACTGAAAATGAACTGAGTTTGAGTGTTGAAAGGATGAAAATTTATCGAATCGGAATATAACTACCAAACCTGAATATTATTAGAATATTCATCAGCACAGGCCTAAAACATCAGTAATTTACACATCCGATTCTATGCCAATTATCTACAGTTCACTTTATTTTCTAGAAAAAAGTACTGATTCATAGTTTGACTTAGGAGATACTCCCACGTTTATTTTTGTCTATGCCGTTAAAAAATATAAATGAATTTCGAAAATAACAATGAAATACTAGCATCAATAATTCAATGAAACTTGATTGACGAAATGTTTGGATCAGAAGTATGTTGAAAAAATTTCCCTATTTCAACAAAAGTTTTACCTTCTACAGATAATTGAGGAGAAAAATTGTGATTTGAATTCGTCAGTTTGGTATTGCACATGCATATATTTATATCTTCATTCATACCGATGCGTTACCGCCCACATCCTTCTCACGCTTAATTCAATGAGGAACCGGAATCAAAAAAATGTTCCCTTTTTTTTTATTTTATCTGATAGAGCATGAAAATCTGTTCACAAAAATACCCTTTTGACCTCGATCCTTCCACTATTTTTTTTAAAAACCTCTACTATGTAACGAAAAATATCAAATGATGACGTCAGCATTTACTCATTCATAAATGCTCTCCATCTCCTTCTAGTTACGATAAAATACTACGAAATACTATAAAATATTTAGATTTACTACGGTGAGTTGGCAATACGAGATTAATTTGACAGCAGCTAAATTCACATCATTCAAAGTTACAATGGCGTCTGATGGTTGGTTCAGAGTTTTTGAGGTTATGCTGTTGACAAAGGCGCCAGTTAGTGATTCACATTGGAAAAATTAGTTCATATTCGCTATTTCTATCATTCATTCGTTGGAAGCGGGTGTCTCCGATCTCTGAGCTGTTTCATTATTTGTGTAATGGCAATAATGGCTGTATACTTACGAAGTCTTTTCTATGATAATAGTTTGTACGTGACTCGCTGAGTTTAGTGAGTTTATTTGAAGTCCGACATTGAAATTATTTCCTATACAGTGCGATTAGTGTGTTTTTTGAAAAGATTGATGCTGTGACCATGTTCAGAATCATTTCAAAAAATCCAGATTTTGTGGGTCTAGAAATAAAGGGATAGAAGATCTTGAGGTAAGTTTCCTTTTCCAAATAATCAGTTACACTGTTTTATGCAGCAGTTTTTTGTTATAATAAATAGGTAATAAGCTATAAGAAGTTCAACATTTACTTTTCAAAGGGAACGTTTATGCACTTGTCCTAAGAAAGTTGGATCATT
Source organism: Zygogramma bicolorata (assembly GCA_032362365.1). Taxonomy (NCBI): domain Eukaryota; kingdom Metazoa; phylum Arthropoda; class Insecta; order Coleoptera; family Chrysomelidae; genus Zygogramma; species Zygogramma bicolorata. Next base: position 551,110 of record JAVJAQ010000582.1, read on the forward strand.
TCTATTTCTCACCCTGGATTTATGCAGCAGTTTTAAGTAATAAGAGTTGGAAATTATAGACTTTTTTATGACAAGTGCATATGAACGTTCCCTTTCAAAAATGAAGGTTGAACTTCTTATAGCTTATTACTCATTTCTTATTACTTAAAACTGCACTTGTCATCACAAAGTTGGATAATTTCCATTTCTTATTACTTAAAGCTTATTACTTAAAACTTCATTTATAAATCTGGTGTTTTGTTCTACACTTAAAGCTTGCTATTGTACTTATTACTTAAATCTGCTGCCTAGTGACTGAATCCAGTATTAAATTCACGTGGGAAAGAGTTACCATTAAAGTTCACTTTGAAGTGGATTTGGAAATATTGCTAGAAAGACAGTATTCATATATTTTTGGCACACTTGAAAACATTTTATTTTGCAAGGCATCGGAACGCATTAATCGGTATACATAACAGTATGATGTGATCAATTAGCCTCAATATTTTGACAAATAAACTTTGAATCTATTATCGTTGCCTATCACAAAATCTGAAACTCCTCGAATTATTTTTCTATATATTTTCACTAGGTATAAAAATAAAATGATCAACTCCATTCTGAACTCCGTATTCTGATCGAGATTTTGAGGCCTGTTGCAGTTGACTATAACTCTGCTGAAATAAATAAATTACCTACCTATTGATAACTAGTTGTATGATTATAAGAAGGAAAATCATCCTTGAACAATTCGTTGAGGCCAGTCTCAAATTACCTACACTGTAGGTTTTGGCTGGCACCTGTCAGAAAACAACTACTCCCCTGGTTGATTTACTTCTGTGAATAAACCTGCGCTGGCACCGGTCGGATATAATCCAACGCCCTTCGTGGTATCAGCCAGGGGAGTAGTTGTTTTCTGACAGGTGCCAGCCAAAACCTACAGAGTAGGTAATTTGAGACTGGCCTGAACGAATTGTTCTAGGATGATTTGATTTATCGCCAGTCTTCAAGTGTGCCCAACGACTATGTCGAATTATAAGAAGGAAATCAATATGTGGTGAAAAACTGTCCTAATTGAATGATATATTGGAATAATTTTGTCAATATAGTAGGTACCTAATTACTAACGTCCAATGAATGTTGAATATTACAAAAAAAGTTATAAATTATGTATACAGAATTTGTTTGAATTATTCATAACAATATTGTAGGTCTGCACGAGAGAGTTACCTATGGAGACAATGCTGTTGGTTTTGTTCAGCTGAAACATGACACTGTCAAACGTATCTCTACTGTCAAAGGAAAAATTACTCCTGAACATAACGTGACGAATAAAGCATATTCAGTTGTAATGGAGTTCAACTAAGAAGAGAACCAGATTAACTTTGTCAAATGCGAAGACTGTGCTGCCCATTGAAGTGAGTTGAAGATAATCTGTGGTATGCAGTATCCTTTGGGCTAGAAATAGAACTTGTATTTTTGATCTGTGTGTGATCAGTTGATGGGAAGAGGAATTTAAATGTTTGAAATGAGACAAATCACTTGGACCTAAAGGGTAGGATGCTAAGAAAGTGGCAAGATAGATGGAGAGACAACTCAACAGTGACACAGAGAACAAAATTGCTCATACCTGATATGGAGAGTTGTCTGAAATGTAATACCTAACAGGGCATGCTTCCTTCACAAAATGCACTCACAGGATTGGGAAGAAGGAAAACTCTTGTAGCTGAAGTAATATATGTGATGAGTGTTTTCATTGATATTACTTTCTTTTTCATTTTAGTAGTATACACAATTATCTTCTCTTCCTGTCCTACCTCTGAACAAAAAAAATATGAACCCCTTTTCCTTTTTATATTTTCTGTTTCTGAATGCCTAATCGTCTCAAGTAACTTTGAAGTAAGAGAGGAGAATCAGAACTATATTTGTTTGGATTCAGAACTCACTTTCCCTTCTTAAAAATATGAAGTAGAAGTATTTCTGAAGGTGGCTAATTCTTTTTTCTAAAAATCAAAATATGATTATACAAATGCCTTGTAATACTTGTGTATCAGTGTGTCTTTGAGATGAAACTGAAACTGGTCTGAAGCTAGTGTGTCTGAACTGAAAAGGGTTCAATCTTTTTATTGCTATTTTTGCAGAAATTTGATTTAATATTGAAGATGTATGTATGTATGTAATAATAATTATAATTAATTATTAAGTATTGAAGATGTATATATGTTTGTATCTATGTATGTATGTAGTTTTTTTGCCTTTTTAAAAATATGTGACATTTCACCTACATATTGTTGTGTGAGAATAACATTCCCCACTATAATTTGTTTATACAAAACATAAATTCACTTTGACTGTTTTTTAGGGGGATTGTACATAAGCAGTGGTGCCCATTATCTTGGTTTTCCTCCGACTGATAAAACAACCTACCAGGATTGGTATCTAGGCAACCAGTTGCAGAATTACTTTTGCCGTGACCAGGATTCAAACCTAGCGAACTACCTGTGCTCAGAGTCTGTTGAATTCAAAGCGTACACTTCTACCGAACGGCTACAACCACACCCAGTATGACTGTACAGAGTGACCAATGACAGTGATTTGAATTTGAAGTAAAAAGGCCCTGACATGTAAAATTTGCTTTTTAAGGGGACACATTTTGACATATTCGTTAACCTCTGCCTTCAAACCCCTAGCGACGGGGAGTCACAACCCTAAAATTTCAAATGGTGAATGGGGTCGAGTGATACATCATGTGAAAAGGTACAAACTTATCTTCGCAATGATACCCTATTCATTAAAGTTCACCCAAACGCTCAATGCAGAATCGGCTGCTATTTTCACATCAATTCTCTAAGTAAAGTACCCCACACTTTTCTTATGTCAGTCAAATTTTTTGAAAGTTTGGTATATTGTTGTACTCGACGTAATCCTATGGCCATTTTTCTAGAATTGAAGTTGAAAAATGCCCACTTTTTCGTTTTTTTATTATTGAAAGTTAGATTGAATTTCTGTTTCATGTAGGCGTTTATTACATTTTCTGGTAGTGAATCAGTGACTACGCATAAATTCTAATATTTATATAAACAAGTTCATTAACAAATGTATGACAGTCCTTTTTTTGCAAATTCTAACATTTTTACTGTGACATCAGAGAAGCATATTTTTGAAAGGTTCTACTCGTTATATTGTTTTGACTATGCACACTGCACATTTCTTATGCAGGGTATTTCATAGAGAACTACTAGACAAAATTATAATTTTTTTAGATTAATTCCAAACCCTGAATAAGTCTAAATGTGTCCTCACAATCAAACTCTACTTGTCCGACATTTTTGCTTTGAATTACAAGCAAGAAAAATGATAGATGTATAGTTTTGTCGCCCCCATGTCGCTTTCAAAAAAATTCCGAACCCTTTTGAGTTATAATGAACATTAAAATGTTTATACAATTTGTGAATAATTTTTTCTCCTACTCTGATTTTTTAGTTCAACGAGTTCATATCATTTCTGAGTTGATTTTTTGTGAAATAAAGCATAATACTGAATGTTTTTTTTTGATACTTTCCAAAAAGTTTACTGAATGAAAGAAAAAACTGTTTTGGATTTCATAGTTTATTGAAATAATAATGAAAAATAATTTTGTACCAAAAATTATTAGTGGGAAAATAAGAGGTGATGCATTTGCTGTATTTTGAGAAGATGAAAATTTGCCTACATTTGAAGCAAAACAATTATTTCAAGGAAAAAAATTGAAGTGAATGCTTTCAATTTCTCAAAATACCACCATGAGAAAAACCCACCAAAAACTCATGATATCACCTACAAAGCAATGATTACAATTTTGTCCTATATATGAATAATCTAAGAACACATTGTTTTGTTTTACTGGGTTCGTTAACCGTGGCCTGCAATTTTTAGTGCATGTGGTAGACATTTGTGGGTGATAAAGTAAAGGACGCAGTACCAACTTGTCAAGCCCTATAACAGTAACCAGATCACTACGTCATTACCTTACCTCCTTAAAAAGTGTTCAAGGCAGTTGTAGATGAAACGTCAGTTATTCTAACTTGAAGGCCACGGCCAACAAACCATTATGGCTTTATATTTTTATTCAAATTTATGAATTGTTATCACTTAGGAGGTAAATTTTCAAACATTCACTTAAAAAATATGTTAGTGATGAGATCGAGGATTTTACTGAAAATTCAAAAAAATCATTTTGTCATACATAAAAATCTGAAAGAAATTGTGACGTTCTAGCTAAAAGTAAACTTTAATCTTGAAAAAACAAAATGTTCAGGTGGTGACGTGAGACACTAATGATAAATAGGATTCCTTCAGAAACAAAGGACCAAGTAATAAAATAATAACTTTTCAGGATTAAATGGCAAGATTTAGGAATGAGAATCTAGAATTGTAGTTATTTTATTATATGTTTGTATTCGTGAAATGTTTTACTGTCTCATTCAATTTACATTGTGGACAGAATAAAAAAAAACAAAGAGATTATTTGATACTCGATTCAAAGTCCAAATTTTAAAAAAGATCTTTTGAGCAGAAATTCAACATTTTTCTTTTTCAACACTTCACAATGGAAATTAATCTTCATAGAGTAAGTAAGTGAACATTTCACTCAATAATCCTAAACAATTCCAAAAATTTATACAACATATTTTAGTGATGTGTCCATAAATATTTGAGAGGCTGATTTTCATTTCATATAATGATTTATACTTTCACTACATTTCGAGAAAAGGAAAAATTTGCCAAAAATTCTGTTTGGAATAATTCTATTATAAATATTTTTGATTTCAGTTAAGGGTATAAATCAGTCATTAAAACTAAGTACATTACCAGTAAAAGCCTATCTCCTATTTTATTACAAGATTGATAATTTCAGAAAAGTATACACACCACAGTGAGCAGCAAAATTGAACGAATTATTTATATACATATAAAATTTTGGTATTCTTGAATCATGGATGTTTTTTTCATTGTGGGTTCTTGGATTTCGGATTTTATTGAGAAAACGACTTCATCTCTGGCCATGAAGACCATCAGTTTATTGTTGAAGTATCATTCTATGATGTCATGAAGTTATTATTACTTGAATCGCGTTCAGATATTATTTGTGGTAACATTTTATATTACACTCAAATCAATGCCACAAATATTTGAACGTCATTCAAATAATAATAACTTAGTGACACCATAAATCATCTTACTTGAACAACTAATAAAGAGAAAAGGATTTGTAACTCAATACCGGGGTCCCAATCTCTCTCCTTATAATATATATATATATATATATATACTTATATTAATAATAGAATTAGTTTCTATAAATATTAATACAATTTCAACTATGTTCATATTGAAAGCAATTTTTTTTTCAAAAGGATAGTTCATTTAGAGCATAAAAAATAATTACCAATAAAATGAAATACATGAGTGAATAAGTAGTAAAAAAATATACCAAAAGTAATGATGCAAAATTATTAAAAGATATACAAATAAGCATTCAAAAAATTATACTAAACAATCAATCAATTTTCAAATCAGTTTTATATTTCAGTTTACCATGAGATGATATTTCAAATGATTGAAAATGAATAGAATTTTATGTGGGCATGTTATATAAATTGAGGTTTGAGAAAAAAAAATGAATATAAAATCTATTTATTTGTACACAGTTTTCAAATTTCAAAATAGGTGATAATATTTCTGATACATGGTACCCTGAGCATTTCATGAACATAGTTTTGGATTACATTTGTGTATTAAACTAGTATAATAATACAAATTTTTTATATATAAGGTAAGTGGTAAGCAGAACGTATGACTAATGAACAACTCGACAGTGAATAAATTAAATTGGACAGTTAAAATACAATCACTATAAAATTATTTTATAAGAGATAAAACGTTTTCCATGCTATAGCAATATTTCCCACAAATTATCCTGTTTAGAGATATAAACATTGAAATGCAAAAAAAAGACCTTTGAATTATTCAAAAACTCAATCACAATACATACAACTCATCAAAGTATTCAATATGAGGATTTTTTCAATATTCAAGGAAAAACAATTTTGAAATAAATCGGTTACTCGGTTTGCAAGCCATAGTGCTAAACAACTGACATTCCAAAAAACACACCTTTCACACAAATAACTGCTTTGAAAATTACACATCTAAAAGTGTGTAATCAATTTCTGAACAAAGGGTCCTGAAAATTAATAATTCCACAAGCAATGACAACAATATAATCCAATAACTGTATGTGATTATGATCTATGCAAGAATGGGGTTCTAACATTTTAAAATTCCTCAGCCTCCCGATAACTCTTTCGACATGTATTCTCAAAGCATCTATTCTCTTGGATTCCCTCACTTCTGCAGGTGAGAGTATGTTGTAGAAAATTGTGGATATCACCACAAGCAGAATCGGAAGAATCAGGGTCATAGTCAGAATCTTTATATGTTGCTGATCTTGTATCAATACTGCTTGCAGAGTAGGTGGAACTGGATAGTTTTTGACTATGCACATCATTGCTCTTTGGACCTCTTTCACATTTAGCTGGCACAGGTTGCTCAAGATGGTCCTTGTTCACCTGAAATGTTTGTTGATCTTAATTGAGTGTTCAGCAATAATGTACTGATATAAAAACTCTGGCGAGTCATGAGTATATTGTCAGAGAAGAGAAAATGAGTCAGCCACCCTTGCTTTGAGAGAAAGAAACAACATTAAATGCAATTAATCTGAATGGTATGCAACAACGAATAAACGGTAACACATACACCTCCAATAAACACAAGCTGGTGGTAATCTTTTGTCTGTATTTATTCTACTCTTACAATATATGTTTTTATTTGTAGTTATTCCAATGGCTCTGTTAGATTACATCCAAATGATGATACATTTCATCGATAAAAACTCCATTGAGTCATGAGTATGTGAAATTAAACTTGAATTTCATTAGAAAAGGAATAAACGAGCCACTATAATGAATATAATACATAAAAATACTTCTAAACAGAAAAACTGTGATATAGCATAAGCAGCACTATTATTGGAATTTGTTGGGTACTTACGAATACATATTACTCAGTCATTGTTTCTTTTCGTAACAGATCAATGGGCCAGAATATGAATTCAAGCTGAATTTTTTCACTCACCTCAGCTGGTTGTTTTCGTTTCATTTCAACTCCATTCTCACCCGGACCAGACACAGATATACTTGGCACAACATCCTCCTTCAATCTAGGTGTATCATTCATCAATTTCACTTTCAAAAAATTCTCTGCATCTTCTTCCCACTAAAAAAAGGTATGTGATTTCGAATGTGATCTTGCTACAATACTTTAAAGCTAAGCCTAGCCAAATTCTATAATAAATATCAATTCAATGAACACTTTCTTGGAGTCATATTCATTATTATTTCTTATAGTAGTAGTTACAACTACACGAACGTGTTTGTGGATGGCTAGTTTTGAACTCTAGTTATAATTTGGATTAATTTTTAGGTATTGTTACAGAAACAAGCAATCAGTTTAAGAGTATTTTATACGATCAATTCCTAAACCGAATCACAATTTTCAGTTACTTACGTTGAAATGATCCTCGCAAACGTAGGCCCTAACTTTTTAGAAACCCTATCACACCCATTCAAAGCAGTTAACCAGGCAACCCTCCTCGATGAATCGAACGGCAACAGAAAAAAGTACTTATTTGCGGAAACTTTAGAGTTGTTCTTGCACTCAGTTACCAAACGAAACTTCACAAAATCACTCTTCGATGCCATAATTTCGGGAAATTTTCCGTTGAAGCGCGAAATAACATGAAAAATGGCGAATTCTTCCCCATCGCAAAAGAATGTCAACAGTAATAAGTTCCTGCAACTTGTAAAAATGAAATTCCTCTAAGATATTCATTCATTAAATAGGAGGGGTGTGGCTTACCAAAACCCAACTTCATATGGTTGTATTTATGAATGAAAGTGTTGACGTCAGCATTTGATATTTTTCGTTACATAGTAGAGGTTTTAAAAAAAAATAGTGGAAGGATAGAGGTCAGAAGGGCATTTTTGTGAACAGATTTTCATGCTCTATCAGATAAAATAAAAAAAAAGTGAACATTTTTTTAATTCCGGTTCCTCATTATCACAATTACACGAAAACCTATTCAATTTCGAAAGAATGAGAATAGTTCATTTTATTTCTGTTTACATTCAATCGGGAATCGGCTTACTCATGTTTCCGATGACTGATGGTTTGTAAACTATTCCCTATTTGGTTAGTGTAGTTAATCCATTCATATATTTTTTTTGTCCATCCAAATATGGATCTGACAAATTATTGAATTATTGACCACTAAGCCTATGTATTGTATTGAGTTTTTTCATTCGGTTTGGGTTTCCTAGACGTTTAAATGATTGAATTATTATCCTTTCAGTTCATTTTGATTTCAGATCGGGTCCTTGTTCGTAACATTTCCTCATTCCCGTTATGGCAATCAAAATTCCATAAATGAATTTTCGTAATTACTTGAACTTGGATTCCATATATCGAAAAGCAAATACCTTGCAAAAAATTAACCTTTTTCAATTATATTAACTGGAGAAACTGGTTCTTTATTGCAATGGTGCAATAATAGTATATTATGCAACGATCATGTAATAACAATTACATGAGAGTTGCATACGCTATTTTATCCACAACCGGTGAATAGTGAAGAACTACAGATATTTTATTTATATTTGTATTGCACACCATAATACTAATTGAACGAATTTCTTTGAAAAATTCTACAAAATTGTAATTAACGGTATTACTTTGAGAAATAAAACGATGAGAAATGACGAGATCAAAAAAAAAAGTTAGTCGAGGCCGGACTCGAACCCATGTCTCTTCCAACTATTCCAACTAGCTAATATGATCTCAGCGCGTTAGACCGCTTGCCTACGGAGAGCTCAGAAAATTTGATTGAAAAAACAAAGAAATGAATCATGCATTTGTCAAATGAAAAATTTTATCATTCTAACTGTATGTCTGCCGGTGAAGGTGTCGAAGATGAATCTCCCATATCGCTGGTATCAGACATTTTGTTATGATTATCGAAGTTTGGCTATATTCTTCAAAAATTCAATACCTGTACCGATTTTGACTTGACAAAAGTCAAATGCAGAGCATGCACATCATGCTTGATTAAAAAATAATGGGTTTCTATTGGTTGAAAATCTGTATCGTAATGAAAAATCTGTATCGTAATGGATCTCATTATAAAACGGGTTGAGGGAATATAAAGAGTACGGGTGTAGATAATAGTATATTATGCAACGATCATGTAATGATGGTTATTTATACACGAGCATTAACCAGGATACGAAACGAGCCGAAGGTGAATTCATGCTATTGCTGATGCTATTGTATTAATAACCATTACATGAGAGTTGCATACACTATTTTTGCTACACCCAACAAGTGATTAAGAACCATGAATATTTCATTTGTATTTTGGGTCCCACTAAAGTGGTGGGAATATTAAAATTTATTTGACTATTGCTATCTCAATAGAGTTGAATATTGGATTGGAAATGCTGATTTTATTCTGAACCGATTTTTCAATGAAGCCTTTCGCCACAGAATTGGATTTCCAATTCATCAATGATTTGTATCCTAATGAAAAATATGTATAGGTGATATCTCATTGTCCGATCTCTCTGGAAAATGTTCGAATCGTTGGGTGAGTATAAACCTGATTCAGTCTCATGATTGGTTACGTGGTCGCTTGTTTGCCTGTTGATGCAGCCGTTTGTTTCACATTAGGGCCCTCATCGGTAATGAAACTATAGCTTACCGAAGCTGATACAGTAATTTATCTTTTTGTCTAAGTTTCTACACTATTTTATTCACAATCATTCGAGATAAAATAATTCCAAATAATGGACAAGAAATAAAAAGTTCAAGATCAGTTTCAAAACATTTGGTGTTTCAAGCAGATATTGGAAATAGATGAACTTCATAAAGCTCCCAAGAAATGTTATTTCAACTACGTACTGGTGTATATATATATATATATATATATAAAATATCATATATAATATAATCACTGAAATATGCGATATTCTGAACAATAAACATTGATTGACCCTGAAAAGCGCGACAGTGCTACAAACGTTGCGCTGTACCAAGAAAAAAGGCTTGTGAAAAACTAACGGTTTATTTTTTGAAACAGTGGGGTTTTGCAGAAAGTGATTACCTATTGGTACGTTCGTTACTGATATTATAGTGAGTAGTAGCTAATATTATCGAGCAGCTTAAGCTGGTTTTGTACCTATAACTTCGTTGGTGTATGTCTACATCTCGGTCTACATATTAGCAGTGACACAGAAGACGAAGAGGAACTTTCAAAAGAGATCGTGTAAATTATTATCTATCGTATCTGTTCGAAAATCTCCAACTAGTTGGCTGTATTTTCTTTTCCACTAACTTGATCCAAAATTTCGCTTTCTTCAGATATCATAATAATATTGTAAAATTCTGAACATGTTTTATCAAATCATATTATCATCTTCGCGATGGTCTCTGAATTTCATTTCTGTTCTTCGTGCACTGATAATTCATCAAAGAAGTATCTCAATGTAAGCGTTTGATCTTGCGAATTGCAAAATAGTATTCTGCTATTCAGGAGTTCAGAATGCGATTCATCATTACCGATTGATTCAAAATAAGCTGGTTACTTTTTAATGTGATAACAGGTTTTGGAAATCAATTTTTTTTTTCTGAAAAATTGGTGGAATTTTGAATTTGAATGAAAGTTTATTGTCGTTTATTAGCGCAGATCAGACCAAAAAGCCTTCTAAAGCCGGACAAGGCCGGAAACACAAATGTTTGGCTGGACTGGACCGGAAAAAGCCTAACATGTCCGGTTAGAGCCGGACAGATGGATGGCAACCCTGGATGTGTTGCTTTACCGGCGTGTCCTATCTAAACGATTCAGTTCGACTTCTACGCGGACGAAGTCGCGGGCAAAATCTAGTTTCTGATATATCCGATAGGGGTCGGTATCAGAATGATGAATTTCCTAATGGTTCGTTTTTCGTCGATCACTTTCCGTATCTGGCAAGCGTGCGAATAATGCGACCCGGCAACGTTGAATTTTCCGCCGTTCGTGAGGAATCTAGTGGCGCATAACGATTTTTTTTTTGCTTTCGTCGACTTCCACGTATGGTTCGTGCCGCCTCGTCGGCTACCTCGAACCGTGGTGGAAGCGTCGACTGACTCATCGGGCGAATTCTTCGGCGATGACCCACGCGAGAAGTGCAGGGATCGTGTTTTATCATGGAAATGAAAATAATGTAATTGTTGCAGGCGATGAACGAAACCCCTGCTGCAAAGCACATCTGGTCTAGGTGAAATGAGAGGCGCTTGCTATTTTGGGAAGAATTTGCCCCCAGGGATGAGGTCGGGTTTCTAATTGTTTTTCGATTTTGTTGAGGGCTGTAATTACTTGGAATTTTTTTTCTTCGTCGTCATATTCGAAAAAAAGGGAGTTTTTCGAACAACTATTCCCTCCAACAAGACGAGGTGATGGAAATAGTTTTAGGCTGGGCAAGCAAAACAAACATTTACAGCGATCATTTCCTTCAATGAGGATATCCAATGAAAAAACATTTGAAAGCTAGACTACTGCTTTTATAGAGTTTTTCAGCCATTTATAGCACTAGACCTTCTAACCGTTCAAACTGATCAAAATAAACTTGGATTTTGGCTCACTTTTTAGGTACCTACTATATTGTTCTTGTGTTCCATTGCAAAGTTTTCTGATTTTAAATTTTTTCTGGAAATAATCTCAGCATGTATTCCTCCTACACAAAGTTCAATCGACGAAATTTCCTGCATTTCCATAATTTTCAAAATTTTGCTTTTTAGCAAACGCTTTCGTGCATAACAATTCAAAATAAAATCCCTCGACCTGCGGTTTCGGGATTTTATCAAATTATTATACACCCAAGTTGAGGAATACTAGTGGCCTTTTTGGATTCTCTGTAACTACACTGTGAAATACCCAAAAATTGTTATAAGAGGGTAAACTATTCCTTCACTAGAAAATTCAAGTAGGCCAGATAGCCTACAATCCGTATACTTTCAATCGAATGTTCATATAGAAGTTGCTCGTTATTCAGATAATAAAATTGATCAAATTTGGGAATCATCATTTTGTTCTAAGACAATAGTTGAAGCTGAAAATATTTCATGGAATGATCTTTACGAACATCTAAAAATTCTTCAGATGAATGTCCATTTCTCAAACTCAGACGTTGTTATTTTTGAGCAATACCAATCCAGCAAACAACAATAGATAAAGTCACGTAGGTTTTATTAGATTATATTAGTTGATTAACGAAATTTCAATCGAAACATGGAAATTAATTTATATCATTTTTAGGTCTCGTCTTATGGCAGCTGTTTCAATCCGTCGTAGGTCTCATCAGTGGCACTTTGCATGTCTTTCGAATAAGATGTATTCGAAGCTCTTTTACTTGAAGAATAAAAATATGAATTGTATGAATAAATTTTTATTGTTACCAGATCGAAAGTAATTTTGCAGGCGAAATTCCCAAAAATTAATTTAACTTTTTCTACTACCCATTCCAGAATCTTGCCTTTTTTTATTTTTTATATGCAGATTCATACGAAAGGGAAGACCTGTAATGTTCAAAGAATACCGCGTGAATCAAGGGACAGGAGATATAAATTAACATTCACTTTGAATTTTTGAAGTTTGTGAGCCTCAGGAAAGACCTTTCGAGAAGGAGTTCCAAAGCTCAGCTGTTCTACGAGGGGTGTTTCACTTCGGAAATCCGGTGTACAAAATTCAGTAGAAATCTTGTTGAAATCCAGAAATCCCACTTGGAATCCTTGGAGAAATCCTGAAATTCACTAGAAATCCTAATTTGGTGTACAAATTTTATGGGAGTAAAACAACCCTCGCTGTTCTATTGAAAAAAGATCCCTGTGCAAGAGAGGTTCGACAGGTCTCCAAATTCACAAAGGGGTGAGAATTCTGTACTCGTCGAGTCATCCGTGTAAATATTGCCAAAGGTGATTAATAACAATTCAGAAGAGCACCGACCGTGAAAATATCTACAGAAGAGAGACAAGTCTCCGACCCTTCTACGATGTTCCAATGAAGTGAGCGATTCTGTGAGCGAAGAATCACCAACTGAATAGAATCGAGAAGCCGCAATGAATGTTTTGGTGCCGAACTCTACACATGAGAACCATCTTCCAAGACAGGTCGTATCTGAGCCTTGTAGATCATTGGAAGCTGGCTGCCTGATCTCACGTTCTGTCAGCCTTTTTCTTTATTCCATTGGCAGGTAATTCTGAGTGACGGACCACGAACCAGATTTGTCACATGAATGAGCTCTTGCTTCACTTCGCCGTGTTATTCCGTTAACGGACTCTCCGATTACCAAAGATTTCCTATAATACTCGTGTGTGGCAATGCCATAATCTCAGCTCGCTGAGTGAGTCATCGCTGTCCAGAACACGTCCGCGAAGAAAAAGTCCGTCAATTTGCCGGTAGGAGAGAAAGATAAATCAGCTGAAAACAGAATCGGCTTAATGGAGTCCGATCGAATTGAGGAGAACCGTTAATAGGCTCCAAAGCGCTTCCGCGAGGCCACCAGCTACAAGCCGATGAGATTGTTGATGGTGATGATGATGATGCGTGTGAATGTGTTTTACTTTCGACGCATCGGCCGCTACTTCTAGATTTATTTAATGGACCAACCAATGCAGCGGACTAAGCGGAGGATTTTTCATAGAAAGGCTGGTTATATACATCGAAATAAAATTTTACCCAACAAGTGCGGAATACTATCACATTACGCACGTGTTAGGTACAATATTTTTCTATTAGCGTGTGGACAAAACCCATAAGTTGACATAAAAAAGCATTCAATATTAAATACATATCAACAAATTAAAATCTTTATTATTTTTGTTTAACGTGCAATTTGTTGCATTCTGCGAATTAATTGCAGAGACCAGAATGTTTTCCAATGGAGTCATATTTCGGTTTCCCACTGCCTTGACAGCAACTTACCTGGCTGGAAGAGGTCATAAAATTGGGTTTGACAAGGTGGTGTTTTGATTGACAGATTTATTTTTTTCTTTGCGGTAATTCAAAGGGACGAATGAAAAATGTCAGATGATTCTTATCATTTGACATTGACTTGATGAGGATTATACCATTGCCATTGAATATTTATTTCGATAAATATTGAAACATACTTTTCTTTTAATTGACAATCAAAGCAGTATCCTGATAAATTTCTAATTTTTTTAGTTATTCTATAAACTACAACAACTGCTTCTGTCACAGGAGATGTGTTGTAATTTGGTGGCTAGATGAAAATTTTGTTATTGGTTTTGTATCCAACGATCTCAACATGGAAAATCCGTCATCAGCTCGTCGATAACACAATGTTTTGCATTTGCAGTTTCTATAGTTTTCTCTAATCCATTCAATTTTGTTGAATAGTTGGTGCATTAGTTCTTGGATAATACAAGTATGCTGTGGTCTATTCAAACTTGTTTCTGTAATCTGTGGTCTTGCCTAAAATTCACCTTATTTTTCACATTAGGTTCAAGTTTTCAGAAAGTATCATATGGTTTTTATAAGATCCATAATGAAAAATTACACCATAATTTCTTCATTATCTGATTTTGTACAATTTGAATTAAAATGAAGATATCAAGAAGTCGTCATCTACTCTCCTCTTGGGACTCATTACCAATTCAATAAATGATCAATAACTCACGACTATATTTTTTATTTTGATTAAAAAAAGCCGATTTCACAAGTACTGACAGACTTATACTGGAGTCATTTTTCTACTTTTTCAAGGTGCTTATACCGAAATTTTTCAGGCGTACCAGTTTTCTAGAACTAACGGCGCCTTCGCCACAATATTCAACACAAATTGACCTCATAATCTGCAAAAAAACACCCAAGGGGTGGTACTCGAGTCAAACCCAGACTTTGCTTATGTTGTAACGTACTGTATACTTCCAAAGAGTATACTTAATAAATGTTCAATTGCGTGATGAATCTAGTGGTTTCAATTGCCATACTGTGGAAAGTAGGTTTCCATTTTATTTTCACAATACATTCGGCCAAGTTGTAAGTCACATGTATAAATAAGAGGACTTACTTCCAAATTATTCACAGTTTTACGTAGCAGAGCGTTTTTCGCATATTAAGATTTGTTTTATCTTCAATTACTTTCTATTTCAAGAGCAGACGGTAAAAAATTTGTCCAAAAAAATCTGTCACCTCGATGTGAATCGTCGCGTTGAACCAGACTATTCCAATTTCAGTATAACACCATGCTATTCCTAAGAAATTGCATTGTTATCAGTAAAGGCCTAATTACTGAAAGGTTCTAGTAGAACTTGATAGTGTTCGGTATATGATACCGTAATCGCATTTATTACTTCTAATTTATTTGAAAATCCTATTCAATATGTGAATTTGGCACAATTTTATTTTCCTGACTTCAAAACTGTTTTCACAAATATTCTCTAATGGTATTTGTAATATCTGAAAATACTGAGGACTGAAATCTCACTTCTGAACGAAAACTGTTTGAATATCTTTGTGGAAAAAATGCAAGAACATGAATATTTTTAGATTTGTTATTTACGTTATTTACTGACTCATTATGTTATGAGATAAAAATAGGTTGAAAAACACAATTTCCTATAGGTACCATTTGAAATGTACCAAATCAAAGTAAAATATCTGTAATATAGGATTCGTTTTATGTATTTTGTCACCATTTACTGTTAGGTATGCGCTGAATTTATGAAATCCTTCATCGAAGGTCGTTTAATAATTAGTCAGATACTAATTTATGATATTATCATTAATTATACCGCAAATTATCACAGCTGCGGATATTTCATATTCCGCATCCAGTCACAGGTTTCCTCATTGATCGTTATATATTCCCTTTTGGTTTGAAATATTACATTGTCTATTCAATTCAAATCGACTTCAGACAGAAAAAAAACGATCGAATATCGATGAGTAATATTACGAATCAAAATTTACTTATGTACCATGAATCAATTATTCATTCCTTAGGTTGTTTTTTCAGTCTTGCATTAATTTAGCTGCAATTTGTCTAATGCTACTTTTTTTTTCAGGTGAGTCATCGGTGACAATCGTACTGCTCGTAAATATGACGGTAGTGGTGAGTATGTTGAAGATGTTTGCACAGTAATATATTCATATCCCCAAAAGTTTACTGTTTTGATCTCTGTATTTTTATAAACATGGCATTTAGAAATCCTATCTTCGATAATGATTTCCTTCTTGGTAGAAGTTACACTGTTGTCTAATACCATTTCTATTGTCTTCAAACGCTTAATATCTCGAGGGGTTTTTCACTTTCACGAAATTTGTATACCAAATCAGGATTTCTAGTGGATTTGATGATTCCTCCAAGGATTTCGGAATTTCTGGATTTCAACATGGATATTGATAGCTTTTATCAATATTTGTACTGAATGTTGTAATCCGAATTTCTGAGGTGAAACACCAGTCCTAATATCTATGACCTTAGTGAGTGATAGCCGATATTGAAGTTATTCTCATATTAAATCAAAATCATAGTGCCGCCGGCACTGGAGTTTGACGAAGAAGAAACAACAGTAATTCAAAGGAAGAGTATCCTGTTTCTCGTATTCTTGGCGGACTCACCTACGAGTCTTCTTCATCTGAAATTCAACATGGACTGGGAGATAGTTGCCAGAAATCCAGTGTGATGTACACCTTGTTCAACTTGAGTCATACAAACCACAAAAATTGTGAAGTGAAGTTAATGTCAATACTTTTCTTCTGACCCTTGGTTGAGGCGGTGTTCTGTAAAAATAACAGGGTTTCCCTTTATATATATATATATGTGTGTGTGTGTGTGTATATGCGTCTGGAATTTTTCTTCTTTCGACGTTTCGGCTCCCACTTTGGAGCCATTCTCAAGACTTCTTGACTTGGTGGCGAGGCCTCCTTAATCCCCAGCACTCATCTTGACAGGGTGAATATTGTGGTTTTGTTTATTTATGGCTATATGAGAGTCTGACGTTGTTGAAACTGTCGGACCATATACAGGTCTGGTTTGAAAAGGATTAATTAATGGATTTGTTCGAATGGTTTCCAGGAATTGGGGAGCCTTTGTGAGTCATTTCGTTTGTTGAGGCATTGAGGACGTTTTCCAATTTCTATTGCTTCGCGAATGATTCTGGAGTGGAGTGTTTTTGCTGTGGCAATGGTCTTCGTGTTGTTGAAGTCAATTTTGGGTCCGATTTCGTGGTGGTGTTTGAAGAGAGTCGAGGTCATGTATATGTTTGTTTATATTGAAGATTCTCACGGACGAAGTATGATGAATTGTGTTTTCGGGTTTCATTCCGTGTTCTGTGTTTTTGATCCTCTGAAGGATAATTGTCACAACGTTTCGGCAAAGTCTCATTTGCCATCTTCTAGGTGATGATTGAGTTTCGACCTCCGAACTCGACTGTCGAGTCGAGTCGAGTTCGGAGGATCCTTCAGAGGATCAAAAACACAGAACACGGAATGAAACCCGAAAACACAATTCATCATATATATATATATATATATATATATATATATATATATATATATATATATATTTAGTGAATTGGTGTAATTCGACTGGAGTTGATTAAAACTTTGAAATGAATATTGCTCCAATTTTCAAGTGTTTATAATATTCAATGCGAGAATGAAAAATTGCTCTTCATTTCCACCAACAACCTTCTCTAGCAATCAAATATCTGCTCGCTGCGAGTGATTTCCATTAGTTTTCATCGCCTTTCGTCGTAGAGGAATAATAATCGCATGCGAGTAGATGAATTATTGCTGGAATTGAATGAGCTGGATTGAGAGTGTTTGATTCATTCCGACGCCATCAATTGGATATATTTGAGATGCTTTTTGATCTGCGGCGAAAATGAACTATCATTAATTTTCATTTCCTGGAAGAGCGTATTCTGATCAAGGGCAGATCAATTTTGAAAATAGTGGTTGAGTTTCCAGATGGGAAGGTTTCACCTACAAACTCCTCTTTGACATATTGAAAAATATCTGCAATGTTTATTCAGTGCATTTCAATGCCCCCTCCTTTTTTTGAACAGGTCAACTCAAATGAAATTGATGCATAAATAGTATATTTTGGAGTAAAATTGACCAATGAATATTTCAATATGGCGACTGGGCGCCACCTGGAAATAAAATTTAATGGAAAGGGGGTCTTGTGATACATCATTTTGGAGCTCCTGACGAATACTTCACAACCCTAGAATATGAAGTCAATATTTTCCCTACTACAAAATAGCGGAACATTTAATGATTACCCGAATACAAACACATTAATATCGATATTTCTAGAAATATTCGTTTTTCTCTGCCATAGGGCAATCCCAACAACACGATAAGGTTTGATGGTATATTTTTTGTTCATAAAAAAAGACAAAAACGTACGACAACGAATATCATTGTTCAATTCTCATTGAGTTTTCGATTTTACAAGTAGATAGGTACAGCTTGTCCAATCCATCTTGGCACAGAAATAATAACGTATGTGCCCAGCAATCTCTGTGGAGTATACTATGATTAGAAAACACCCGTTATATGTGTTCACTGTGTTGAAATTCATTCCCAGGAAGTGTTTTTTCTTTCGTCATGGTCTATTCTACCAGTGTGTAACTGGAAAAGTATCTGAGTTTGTGCCAAGATGGATTGGATAAGCTGTACAATGTGAACTATCTCCTAAATGGTTAAATGAACAAAATTTAACAGGGGAACTATGCTGGAATCTACTGTTGATCCTCTTATCACCGAATGTAGAAATATCGACGTTGCTGTGTTCGAAAATGTTCGACGTGAAATATCAGATAGACTGTTCTTATGTTGAGACGTTTAAGGCAACCATTTCGAGCATCTTCTGAACTGTACTCAGCTTTTTTCCTCAAAATATGAAGTCAAAAGTCGATTTAGTCTGGCAATTATAAAAAGTTCCGCCATTTTGTAGTAGATGAAGATATTGACTTGATATTCTAAGGTTGTAAAGTATGCATGCACAATTTCACCACCAACTTCCAATTTTTCGAGTTAACCGGTTCAAAAAATAAAAGTGGGGGACATCAAAGAAAAGCACTGTGTGTTTTGGATTGACGTCAGGAGCTCTTTACATACTTCTCGTTTGCGGTGTGAAAACCAAATTTCTTAAATTTTTCAATTTCAGTTTATATGCATTCATGAAACGATCTAATTTTTCAATCCCCGTTCTAATCGAAAAGTGATTTTGATGCTTTTAAACGATTCTTCCTCGATATTTTGAGGTTAATCAGGAGCATCACAGTTCCGTTGAAAGAAAACATGGTTTTCTCCGATAATTCTTTTTTTTCATTTGGAAGATTATAAAAATGTCATTACAAGCAATCGATTATGTAAGTGATTTCTGAATAAGTTCAATGTCAATCCTTTCACCGATTGCAGAACAAGTTTTTTCATCCATTAATGATGGTATTTTGTGCTGTTTTGCCTCTGATGAGACTTGGCAACGACAAACAAGAATGCTTCTCTATTCCAAAGTTCCTAGTATCGGTTATCAGCTGTCGACCAGGTTAACCCAACTTTTTCTGATGCGAAAAATACAATTTCCCCATATTTAGAGCGATTCGAAGGCAGTTACGTTTGCGCCCTTAACTTGAATGCTTTCATCATGATTATTGGAAGAATGAAAGTTTCTCCAAGCTCCCGTTGAGTATTCTCGGTTTTTTGTAAAATCTCCATGGGGCACAAAGCTTAAATGTCCCCCAAAAGTTGTTCGAAAGTGGATGGCGCTGTCGTCGCGCACGCTCCCAATAGACTGCATTTTTCTCGGTACAGATTACAACAGAGGTATTCGATCTTCACCGTAATGCAATGAAGCGAATAATGTTTATTCAATCATCATATCAGGATGTACCGTTTATTGGGTAATATACGGCGTTCGGCGCCAGCGTGTCATTGCTACGCATTCTCTGGCCGCCGTATATCGCTGTCTAGTAGGCCGCGTTTAACGTTATATTGGGTGTTTAACGACGCCTTTCGAAGTTTGAAGCGTCGTTTTGATGTGGAAACGACAGGAAACTGTCTGGGAATGATTGATAATCATTCTAAACTGACCACCAACAGAGTTATCGATATACGCCAATAACGTCAAGCTCAGTACAAATATTGTTATCGAACGGTAGTTGTTTAAGCTTTCATAGTGAAAGGTTGATCTTTTTTCCAAATCTTTTTTTTATATGCAGATTCACACGAAAGGGGAGCCCTATAATGTGCAAAGAACACCGCGTGAATCAAGGGACAGGAGATACGAATAAACATTCACTTTGAATTTCTGCAGTTTGTAAGCCTCAGGAAAAACCTCTTTTGGCAAGGGGTTCCAAAGCTCAGCTGTTCTATTGAAAAAAGGTCCCTGAGCAAGAGAGGTTCGACAGGTCTCCAGTTATCCGTGCAGATATTGCCAAGCGTGAAACGATTGATAACAATTCAGAAAAGCACTGACAGTGAAAATATATATAGAATAGAGACAAGTCTCCGACCTTTCTACGATGTTCCAATGAAGTGAGTGAGTCTGTGAGCAAAGAATCACCAAAAAGACGGATTGCCTTACTCTGTATAAAATCGAGAAGCCTCAATGAATGTTCTGGTGCCGAACTCCAGACATGAGGACTATATTCCAAGAAAGTACTGGGCCCTGTAGATCATTAGAAGCTGACGAGAAGTGATGTATTTCTTCGCACGAAACAGAAATCCTAGTTTCTGGGAACCACCTTGAGCGATCGATCTCACATGGTTTTCCCATGACAGCTTATCACTGATCGTAATTCATAGCATCGAGATATTTGACTTTGTAGGTATAGTAACTCCTGACATCTGAATACTAGATGATGATAGATCGGCTTTCCTTGAGAAGAGACATGCCTGGGTTTTCCTACCATCAAATTCCACTAAGTTCATTCAATTATTTTTACCATGTGATCGTTGATTTTATTGACGTGAGCTGGTAGGGACTCTGGAAGAGAAACTAGTATGAAGAGTACTGTTGTAGTGTGCACAACATGTACTGAGCAAGATGTTTTCTCAAGCAGATCATTGATACAAAGCAGAAACAAAGTGAGCGCCAGAACTGAACCTTGTGAAATACCTGCATTTATTGGGAGAATAATGTCCAGGATCAATTGTAAAATATAAGTTATTCTAATCAAGGAGAATATGCCGTAAAATCGATGAATTTGAAATATTTCTGTTTTTTATTCAAACTTAATTTCCAATTTCTGAATCTATGGAGGCATGACTTATGTCTTTGTAATGATCATGACTTTCACAATAAAAGTAATTGATAATAATAATTATAAATATAATTATATTTCAGTTGAAACACAAATTTCGAATTTCGCCAATGCACAGACATTCGTCAGTTCGGTCCCCGGGATAAATCTCAATTTTTTTCATTTTGAATCCTGAGCTCTCTTGACTCTAAATGAAAATTTAACTTGCTAAGCAATTATTCCATAGTTATAGTTGAATAGATATCGATTAAGTTAGCACTTGATCGTTGTCTTGAAGATACATTGGGATTGAGAAAAGCATTGTCTGGTTTTCAATAAATGAATAATTCGATAAATTCATTCTTTTTCCTTTGAACGTGTATTCTTTCGGCAACATCAATATCGCATACGGAAACACTATCAACTTCTGAGCACGACAAGCCAACGCATCTGTTTGATAAGTACACAGTCAGGGTTACGCCATTCGGATCGTTATCTGAGCAGAAGTGATACACAGAATCGCAATCTCTTTGGAAACAAAATCAACATCCTCCCAGGAAATGCGTCGTATGCAGGCGATGTACAAAAAAAAACGTTTGGAAAGTATTTATCTGTGTATCAGATTTCAAATAGCGATCCATGTGAGTAGTCTTAGAATTTAAAAACATTTATCAATTTTAACATGAATGCCTGTAAATACCTATTTTTGTGTCTCACCACTATAAATCCCCATCACTAGATAGATTGAGATAGAAGAAGTGGAAACAAGTCCAATTTAGATATCAGATGAAAGGTACAAGATCGATTCTGTAACCATAATTTAGAAAGTCGGGTTCCATATCGTCGTTAAGGTACTGTTTCTTTCTTCTAGTTTTTTTGAGTTCTCAACCTACCACAACCGTTATGGTGTTAACTGGTTAAACTAGATATTTGCTTCTTTGTGTTTGAAAAAATAAAAATTCGTTTTTATACAAATGCGAATTTATCGCAAGCATACACATAATAGATTATGCATAATTTTCAGGTGGAAATATATACCTATCTCCCAATTGAAAAGGACATAGTTCTTCTGGTGTTATATATTTGTTGAGTAAGAACAAATTAAATGTGAAGTGAAATTTTTTAACTGAGGAAAATGATTTTCTTTCTTTAAAGTTATACCTCATCCATGGAGTTATGTTTATTCGTTCGCCAGATCAATCAAACACAGATCTCAATTTCCCTTTGTAAAATAATGGTGATTTTGAAATATTCGCATAGTTGATTTATATATACAATTATCAAATTTGTTATGGATATGACACATACATACGATGATATCATGATTATATTTAGAATAATTGAGAAATCTCAAACGATTAATATATTATTATTATCAATAATATATTAATCGTTTGAGATTATATATATATATATATATATATATATATATATATATATATATATATATATATATATGCCAGATGAATTTTCTGGGTTTTTATCCGTTTGGTATCTTCTGATTTGTCCGACGTTTCGACTTCCATTTTGAAGTCATTCTCAAGAACTGTGAGACGAATATCTGTCCATACCGTCCAGGTCAATCACTCCCCTTACAAAGTAACCAAGCAATATCGGACCTACTCGGATAATAACTAGGAGAGTCATTATAAATACCAGTTTCTATGGCGAACAGACAATTGAAGTCTTTGCTTGTTCTTGCTTGGTTACTTCGTAAGGGGAGTGATTGACCTGGACGGTATGGACAGATATTCGTCTCACAGTTCTTGAGAATGACTTCAAAATGGAAGTCGAAACGTCGAACAAATCAGAAGATACCAAACGGATAAAAACTCAGAAAATTCATCTTGCATATCGAAGATCCGTGAAAACATCATTTTCTACATAATACCTGGATGGGCAGGATACAACCTTAGACATAGGTTGATGATATAATCATCAATAATATCGGACCTAGTCGGATAATAACTGAGGAGAGTCATTATAAATACCAGTTTCTATGGCGAACAGACAATTGAAGTCTTTGCTTGTTCTTGCTTGGTTACTTCGTAAGGGGAGTGATTGACCTGGACGGTATGGACAGATATTCGTCCCACAGTTCTTGAGAATGACTTCAAAATGGAAGTCGAAACGTCGAACAAATCAGAAGGTACCAAACGGATAAAAACCCAGAAAATTCATCTTGCATATCGAAGATCCGTGAAAACATCAATTTCTTTATATATATATATATATATATATATATATATATATATATATATATATATATATATATATATATATATATAATTATTTTAATATTTGCGAGAATTCATAAATACATTAATCGAAACTGTTGGATTTCATTCCAATTTTTTTAATGAATCAAACGAAACAAACAATAGTCTATCCCAATAAAATCTTATCACTCCTGGTTTTTATGTTTATCCTAATAACGATTATTGTATTTGTATTATTGAAAATTCCATATTGCATAAAGAATTATTATTGTCAATGAGTTTATTGTTGAGCTACTGGTGTAAAAATTGGAGGTTGATTAGTTTCGGTTATGTCTACAGCAAGTTTCAAGATGTAGTAGCTATATGATTTTATATATTGCATGGAAATAGTGCACTATACAGATGATTTCCTGAATATTTCATCAATAACTGTCAATATTTCCTTTTTTCATTGTTACCTTGCATCACCCTCCCCCATGCCAATTTGGTAATCCTTCATATAAATAATAAAGCTAATAACCATTTCTCTCACTGCCAGGTCCAACAAGGTTCTGGACAAGATAAATAGAATCCCTGGTGAGATCACTGATTCGATGTTGTGTTGAGAACTCTAGACACAATTTATCACATTACGGTGGTTTACAGAAAATTCGGTACATGGGTAAGGATGGAATTCCGTTATCTTTTGACGTTTGCATTACGATTAATTTGAATTTCACTAGGCTTGGTGCCGTCTGTAAACATATTTCAGGAATGGTCATCACCAAGTGAGCCGTCTAGCGTTTTTGACGAAAACATTAACATTGTAACGGTATCCAAGTTATTTCCACCAAGATTGACGTTTCATTCGATAGAGATCAATTACTCTAAAACCAAACTAATACCTCCCGGATGTGATCATACAACTCTCTGAGACGAGTTCTTATAGCTCTCTGACTTTGCCCAATGTACTTTTTTATTTCACGCAAAAAATCAAGTTTTCCTAAGATGTCACGTGAACTTTCTACAACCTTTCGTGCCACCCTCGTACAAAGAACAATCGAACCTCCATTCATTTACTCGACATTCAATGAATTCAATCGTCGAACGACATTTTTTTTTTTCTCGAACGCATAACGATGTGTGTCGAGCAGTGATTCCATTGCGATTTTCTTCTATTTTTTTTTTCTCAGAGTTGTCTCCGGTATACCCTTTTACAGCGGTTAGGTATATGTAGCGCGGCGATTGGCGTGCTGCCCCACTTGTCGCGTACCACGTGGGACTAATGGGTTTTTATGGTCGCTTCTAGATCGAGATTGAGATTCTTGCGCTTCACGAGGAAAAATCCCGACGCGGCTCTATTTGGAGATAATATTCGGATCTGGTTATGTGTAGCAGCAGATGTCGGTCGGATGATTTTTTTTGGAATTTTTAATTGGTCGATGCGGATGTTTGCATTCGATTCAACACGCAAGGGGATTAGTATTAAAAGTGGAAAGAAAAAAGTGTGATGGGTGGTTGAGCGTTTTTTTTTTGGGGATCAATTATCGTCATTTTTCTGCACAGGAGAAGAAAATGACTCATTGAATAGTTGTTTATACAAATGCTATAGGGTAAGTTTTTGTTGCACTCGTGGCCATTAGTCGAGTTTGACAACACTTTTTGCACGAGTTACAAACAACAGCGATAACTAGGCACAGGTTTTTTGACTCCTCGCATATCATCAGATAGGAATGCCAATTGGACTGCATGCTCCCAACATAGTAACAGTACAAGTGAAGATAATGACAAGAATCTTTCCATTTTTTCGAACGAGAATTGGACCGGAAAATTAAAAGTAACACATTGATAGTGCAGCAGTGTCTCAATATTCTCGAGTCGATTTTTTTGGCATAAAACGCATTTAGATATCACGTATATTATGGGTTCTCAGTCTCTGATAAGTGTTCACGAATCATACTGAATGAGCTTTGCTTATCGATATGATTGTTTCCAATGAGACAATCTTAAATTATTATGGCAACAAGATAGTGCCCCAGAAATTTTATTTGCAGTGGCAACATTTCATCTTTCTGCGAAAACGTTGAAAAGCATCATTGTTATTGCCATTTATATACCGTAAGATGTCATACAAGTTGAAAACTATCTGATCCTACTAATGTTCTTTAGGAACGCATATTTCATGATATCAGGTAGATAGGCAATACTCTTTTATGGCATATACCTAAATGAAACGATTGTTTACTCCGATACCTATCTCGTTGCCGAGCTATTTGTAGACAAATCACCAAAAAATGTCGACTTTTGATTTTATGAATAGTACAACCTGGAATTCACTCAAATTTCATCCATTACAGAAGTGAAGCAACTCTTTTGACAAATCTCAATAGCATAATGAATTTATAGTTTATTTGAAAATCGGTTTCATTTTTTGTATAAAGATATTAAAATTGGCTCAATAATTCTCTTGTTGAGTTCATATCTGGATCATCTTTTCCCTGAGAAGAATTGTATCCACGTCCCTACAAAAATGATAGGCTTTCGCGGCTGAGGTTTTCAGTATCACTACTTTTATTCGGTTGTTAGATATGTTAAATATATTAGCCCGATTCGGGTTCGCAATAAATACTCATCTAGGACGGTTGAAAATAGTCACCCACCCAGTCATTGTAAATATATTCGAGACAAACCTTTCACGCCTCAACGGTTCAACTATTTCGAACCATTCCTGGACTGTTTTTGTTGTGAACCCGAAAACACCTACTGTGATCCAAATATGTACCTATATTAACTTTGGTACAGTTATTATTTCGAATTTGGTATATCTGCCAATAGTGAATGAATAAAAAATGTGCTGTTTTGATTATACCCTTTATAGAGAGTGTAGCACCATAAATTTTCTTCGTACTGGTATTTGATTGATGGAATCGATGAAATTGACAAATGATTGATAGGAAGATAATACTTACTAAATACGTAAACAACAAACATATCTCCAAAAAAAATACCCACACTAAAATAAATCGAACATCTATGGAAATTGAACATCATAGAAGTTTTAATTTCTAGTTATTGTTTTGGAGAAGAAAGCCAAAAAAAGTTCATCCGACCTCCTATTGTGCTGATATTGTTTTTTAGATTTTCTCTCCCATGCATATAATCAATTATTGTTATCAGATGTCTTACCAGGATCCGACAGGACGAAATTCTGAATTACCAATTTGTTTTATTCATAGCAATGTTCATCTAATATACATACAATTCTGACATGTATCACACTGTCCACTGAATTGAAGTGAAAGCTTTTACTCAATCACATAATATTCAATTATAACCGATACATATTTCATTAATCTATCTAGTGCCCCTTTTCATCAAATGCTTCGTTGGAAAATCATTCCAGAAGTGGTTCATTCTTCTGCGTATACTAATGAAACGTTTCCGTATCACCTACTACCAATATTAACTTTTTAGGATTTGTTTATCGAAGCAATTGCACAATTGCCATAATAAACGCCTTGCGCTCACCGAAAGGCGAAAGCAAATTTGTCAACGCGCAATGACAATAATCGTAATTCCTCGAATCTTAACGAACACGACCTAAATAGTCGGGATTTTTTCTCGAGACGTGCTGCGGTGGGTGTTGATCTTGAAAAGCGTTCTCGATCTTCTATTGTATAACGAGCGGTGGCGTTTTTATTTATGGAACTTCTCGCCGTGTGAGTTCTGATTCGGCGGCTTTTCGAGTGTGCTCTTGTCGAAAAACACTCGAAACTCTCATTGTTCGACCGGTGATGTGGCGGCGCCCGATCCTCGTTATGCAATTGTTGGCATGCCGCTTTTATGTCTAGGTCGTCGGTTTTCAAGTTCGAATCATGAGCTCGCCGTGCCAGTTATTGTGGTGTATCATCAGTATTTCAGTTAGACTCATATTACTTGAAAATTCCCCTTATATAGTCTTATATGTATAGTGTCGACAAATTCAAATGAGTCTTACTGATGATGTCCAAAATCTCTTTGCAGATGTTCAACGTCGAGAAATCGCATCGACCAATCAAAAGGCGAGATATGCTTTTTTAGTGCGGGGTGTCCGTGAGATATAATTCAAAAATCCTCGTGGCAGGCGCGTATACATGGAGGGGTAAAGGGGGTAATTACCCCCCCCACATGATCAGTCAGTCGCATAACATATTACAACAATATTTTTGAAAATATAGGGAGATATCAAAAAATATAATGAATGAATGAAAAAACAATCACAATTTCATTTCACCTTTACTCCCTGTAACCCTGTAAGATCACAGAATGCAGTAATTAAATTACAAATTATTATAAAAATTATAGAATATTTCAGAAGATTATATAGTCTCTGGTATTTCGGGAGAAATTGATAAACCTAATTTTAAATTTATCATTCAATTTTTCTGTTCCATTATTTTGTGTTCAATAAGTATATACTTTTCATTCTACTCATATTGATATGTAGTATGATAAATACATGAACGAATATCATTATAACGGTTTATTTTTACGTCCTTTGACAAGACAAATGTTAGTTATCTCTTAAGTCTGAAGTTTATTTTCATCGAAAATTATTGTTTTCTCTACTTTCCAATCTTATTTATGAAAAAAAAATGAAGATTAAAAAATCTGACGTTTTTATTCCATAGTTTCCTAATAATTTAAGTCATTGTGAAAGGTAAGTTTGTAAAAAGGCCAATTTGCATTTGTGTTTTGATAAAATGGTGGAAACGCATAATTTTCTCAGTGATAACCCCCCCTATAAACTTGAGCTGTATACGCGCCTGCTTCGTGGTAGTGTTTTTTTTCAAGTTCTTTTCAGTAAAAAGAGACTGACCGGCTTTTCAACCCATTAGATATTCTGAAATGTCCGTATCATATGGTCAGTTCTCAAAGTTGCTCAGCAAGGGCCAGTTTAACAAAGAAGGGTGATCTTTTTTGTCACTCAACCGACACACAACCTTCTGGTAAACTGTTCTATTGTGTTAAATGCTTGACCATATCTGATATCTAGTGTAACACACGAAAGTGTCTGAACCCATAGTTCAGGTCTAACCATAAGGTGAAAATGTCCCTAAATATTGTGATGAGATATAGAGAACTTGTGTACTTTCGTGTGAATCGTATTGCACAAAGAGAAAATTCGTAGGAAACAATGAAAGAACATTGTGAAATATATCTTTTGACTTTCAATATCATAAAGGCCCTAATTTTAGACCATTTTTGTTGTTCAGCGAATACGCTATCAGTGAGGTACCTATCACGAATGTGATTGGTTACAACCTAGAAATAGCGTTTACGTCATGACAAATACAAATTAACGTTGAGATTGAAACCTTTGTGGAGAAGTTGAAACTTTTTTTTTGAGATCAATCACCCTAACCCCAAACTGATACTATTCGCACTCAACGCACGTTTCGGTAACAAGGTTAACATCTTCAGAAGAATAAAACTGACATTCGGTACTTACCAGTTTTCTTCTCCTGAAGATGCAAACCTTGTCAGCTCGTCGAGTGCAATTATATCAGTTGAGGTGTTAAGGTAATCGATTCTTACAAAGAGTTAAAACAAATACCGTGAAAAATTGGGTCCCAGTTCGACTTTTGTCTGTTCGTTCAACTTCCAAACGGAACTGAATTAGAAACAATTCAAAGCAGTGGGATAGATTTAGTGCTACATATTATTTAGAACGATTTTACCTTGAATAGTACACGGATGGAAATTTGGTTCAAAAACAGTGGCAACCCTAATGCGGGACGTGTCACTACGTCGAATTCCCATTACGTCGAATTCCCACTATGTCGAATTCCCATTACGCCGAATTTCCACTACGTCGAAAAGCATCCCCACCACTTACGTCACCAAAACACGATCGTTATCGAAGCTGGATCCCATTCGACGTAATGGGAATTCGACGTAATGGGAATTCGACGTAGTGCCACACCATGCACTTCCAATATCAACAGCACAGCGAAATTCATCCTTCTTTTAGGTTAGGTTAGTTAGGTTAAGTCAGATTGGGTTAACAGGAAATTGCAGAATATCCGGTAAATTTTGCGAGTGCGTATCACTACGTCGAATTCCCATTACGCCGAATTCCCATTACGTCGAATGGGATCCAGCTTCGATAACGATCGTGTTTTGGTGACGTAAGTGGTGGGGATGCTTTTCGACGTAGTGGGAATTCGGCGTAATGGGAATTCGACGTAGTGATACGCACTCACCCTAATGCATTGTCAGCTTTTCAACACGTACAAAGCAACAGTATGGGTACATTCAAGACTTTTATCTATTGTGAAATTCAGCATAATAAAGCTGTTCTCTGTTCTGAAAGTATCAACTCTGTTCTCTTTTCTAACGTTCAGAGATTGTATGTACAGTCCTTAAAAAAAAACAATTTTTTTTTCTTCACCTTCATATTGTGTCGTAGGTTAACCTGTTGTGAATAACACATACCACAAGACCAAGTCACATGTGCCTAACATCAAAGAACATAAGACGTGGGAGATCGGATCATAGTTTTAATCAAAAAGTTGAATATGAAAGAAGAATCAAATGATTTGAGTTTCTGACATCCATTGCCCGTACTGTGTTCATCGAATATTGAATGTGAATGATTTTACCGTCCTATCAATCTCAGATCATTTTTCGTCCTACTCCAGTACAAACTTTTCCTTTCATCCAGTCATTACCTTCGTGAAGAACGAAACACTATGGAGTTGAAAACATTGAATATTCTCTGCTTGCATACACATTTTTGCGGGTATAATAGGGGTAATCCCTCGGACTTTCAACTTTCCGGGTGGAAAAAGAATAATCGGATAGACACTTGCAGTCAGTTTTGATTTGAGATGAAAAGGATATCCTGAATTTTTTATCTATATATTGAGCAAATATTACATTTTTGCAAATAAAAAAACTTTTTTCAATTATATTCATTGATAAAACTGGTTCCTTATTGCACTTGTGTAATAAAAAAAATATTGCACTCATCTGTCATTCTGGATGTAGAATGACATCAGAAGCGCTCAATAATCTGAAGAATCACTTCATGAAACTAGTTCAATGTGAATTATCCATTGACATCCATGACAAGTGCCTTTCGTCACTACAATCCCACCAAGACGTATGATATACACGTACCTATCAACAAAGTGTTTCTAACTGTTTTTTTTTTCATTTTTCATTGAAGTTAAATTTTATATTTTTTATTATGAGAAGAAAAAAGCCAAAAAAACAATCCTGAGTTATATTGTTTGTTACTTGAATCGTGTTGTTATCAACTGGGATATGTTTTCCCATCGGCAGAAAAATTGGTATGTACTCGAATATGAACAGCTGTGAGAACCTTCCTCTTCAATACAACCACCGCATTCAACTACTGGCCATATATCTTCGACATATCTTAATTGCTCGTTTTCCCGACAGGAAGTTCGCAGAATAACATTGATTGGATGACATTGGCAATAAGCAGCCGTATTTTCCGTTTTACGAGACATTTATTTCCATATCGCCTATAAAGTGATGTCGCTATCGATTTCACAAGGAAATCCAATAACAAAAATCAACCAAAAGTCGTTAATTGAGATAATTGATTTGATTATTGCATTAGCAATCAAAACCATTGTATATTGAGAGTCGACAAAGAGGTGAAATAATATTATTTATTGCTCGAGGTGGTTGGCAGAAATTTTTTTGTAATATTGTTTCGAAATATTCAGGTAAACACGATATTTCTGTTTTCAATGTACATTTTCATTTTCGAGTATTACAATACAAAATTAGGCTACTTCTTGATAGAGTTCCATGAAAAAGTTAAACTTTGTTTCTCAAAGGAGTGTTCCTTCTGACACCATACCTATGTATTGTTTTCCATTTGAAATACGCGAACTGGACAGTCCTCTGGGCAAATGTTGTCTCCATGGTGGTTATGCTCAGAACCAATATCTCCGTCGATTGTGTTACACAATTTTTCCTTCGAAGGCGTATCGGATTTTTTTTAAATGCAGATTCAAACGAAAGGGAAGCCCTGTAATGTTCAAAGAACACCGCGTGAATCAAGGGACAGGAAATACGAATTAACATTTACTTTGAATTTCTGAAGTTTGTGAGCCTCAGGAAAAACCATTTTTGGCAAGGAGTTCCAAAGCTCAGCTATTCTATTGACAAAAGATCCCTGAGAGGTTCGACAGGTTTCTAAATTCACAACAAAGGGGTGGGAATTCTGTACTCGTCGAGTCATAACAATCCGATTGATAACAAATCGGAAGAGCATCGACCGTGAGAGTATCTATAGAAGAGAGACAAGTCTCCGACCCTTTTACGATGTTCCAATGAAGTTAGCGAGTCTGTGAGCAAAGAATCACCAACTAGACGAATTGCCTTTATCTGAATAGAATCGAGAAGCCTCAATGAATGTTTTGGTGCCGAACTCCACACATGAGAACTGTGTGGTCGTATCTGAGCCTTGTAGATCATTAGAAGCTGACGAGAAGTGAAGTATTTCTTCGCACGAAATAGAAATCCAAGTTTCTGGTGAGCACTTTTAGCGATCGATCTCACATGGTTTTTCCCATGAGAGATTATCACTGCTCGTAATTCCTAGCATCGAGATACTTGATTTTGTAGGAACAGTTACTCCTGACATCTGAATATTTGATGATGAGATATCGGCTTTTCTTGAGAAAAGACATGCCTGGGTTTTCGTAGCATTAAATTCCACCAAGTTGATGTTACCTCATTCTATTATTTTTGCCAAGTCGTCGTTAATTTTATTGACGTGAATATTTCTTTGAAATTTTGTTTCTCGAGCTGGTATGGGGACTCTGGAAGAGAAACTGGTATTAAGAGTACTGTTGTCCGCAAAACTATGTATTTAACAAGATGTTTTCTCGAGCAAATCATTGATATGAAGCAAAAACAAAGTGGGGGCCAGAACTGAACCCTGTGGAACGCCTGTATTTATTGGGAGAATATCAGATGATACTCCCATCAACAACCACATACAGAGACCTATCAGACAAGAAACTCTTTAACAAAGCACACAACTGAGGAGGCAAACCATAAGAAGAAAGCTTAGAATAAATATTTCTGTTGCTTATCACTTTTCGAGAGCCTATATTTTTCTACATCTACATCAGATCCATGATGCATTCACTAGCAATAAACAATAATTGCGATGAAACAAAAAATATCGCAGTGTCCTGTACCATTCTCACTAACAATGGGTTTATTAAACCGTGATGAATAAAAATATTCTTCCTGCTGTATAATATGTGATATTGTTTGTTCTATATGTAAAACACGTCATTTTCCTTTTTATTATGGACGCCTGATGAAACTTTTGTATAGTGTAACACGTGTATCTAGGGAAAATGACACATTAACGCTGCAATGAAGAAAATAGTCATTTATTCAATAATTTTTGAAATATTCGTGAGCTCGAAAAAAATTCCGAAAATAATTCATGCACTTAGTGGTATTTTAAGTGAAAATTTCACTACCTAGCTGCAAAATCAGTAAGTACCTTCAAACGTCACTGTCAACTTTGTTAATTGAATTTTATAACAAACAACACTGCAGTGGTAAGGGTTTTGGTACACAATACAAAAACTGTCTGTTCGAATCAACTGTTGGTCAATTGTTTTTTTTTTGTTTTTGTTTTTCAGTCCCCGCATTCACGAAACTTTTTTACTTATTTCAATTGAACTATCGAGTATGTTGATTCAAATTGCTTGTACATTACGTTACTAATTCAAGTTTCAGATAGTTTAGGCATGAATTGGTTTTACCAAGGCTCTCACCAGTTGAATTCATTTATATTTTCAGAAAATTCTCAAAAAATATTACCAGTAATAATTCATGCTCTAGAGTTCTAGACTCAGGGAGATAATGAGTGATAATTGGTCGTGATTCTGCTCTATCACAGTTTCTCCATTTCGCAACAAAATGGGGCATATATGCGGTAGGAATGAAGTCACGTCTTTATCCTATTACTAAACCATAACAGAAACTCTGACACAATTCTTACTTATCTTATGTTAACAATTGGAATCTTGTTTTCTTCGCGTGCATTGCGTGTGGCAGAGCACGTTTCTAGATGAGTTGCTGATACCTAATATTGATTCGAATTAAGATGGACATGAGTAGGTTGCACTTGGTCCGGGTCAAATGATTCAATTTGTGACGACATAAGGGTTTTATTAATGAATCGATTGAGTCGTGAGCATCTGTTGAACTGAAATCAGTTCAAGAGTGACTCAATGTATTGGTGAATGAGGCAAATAGGAGCGAGCAATAACAAATTTTTGCATAGATATTTGAAAGAAACATGAGTTTTATTAATAGGTTTTCATAGAGCGTCTACAAAACATAAATTTGTGGATAAAACGTGTGAGAAACAAGACAACAAAAATAATATCTATGAAAATTTTACGTACTGAAATAAAATACTAATCAAATAACATTAAAGGAAGATGAATGAAAATTAAATGAAAAAATATATAACTTTTCAAGTTCTGGCATACAGCTCATATGCAACTACAAAAATCAAGCAATTTTCTATTCCAGACTTTGCAGCATTCAGTGTCTCCTTACAAATATTAAATGCAGTTCCTTTATGAATCTTCCGCTGAAAACACTTGTTTTCATAGATTTTTTGTTATACAATTTCAAAAACAATGTGAAAGATGAATACAGTGACGTTTATAGACAGATAAATTTCCACTTATTAATTTTACAGTAAGCTTCTGAGATTTTCCTTGGAATCGAATTGTTGCCATAGCAATAAGTCTAAATGATTCCCTCAAATTCACAGTCATGAAAGTGAATTGTAATTTTTTTCCTCTTATATAGGTACCTGAAACATTGCCAGATTTCCTCATTTTGTAACCGCACTGTATGTGAAGTGAAGCCTTAATCATAGAGGAAAACTTTCAATGAAAACTTGATCGCTGAACATGGTTGTTGAACTTCGTCAGGTACTTTTTTGTTGGGATGATCTAGTTATTTTATGGCCTCTCTAATTACGGTAATATATTAATTGGTCGTAAAAACAGGCGTTAATTTCTTATTCGATGTTTTCTGCCTATTAGCAGTAAATCCGAGAAACTGCTCTTCATATTTTACGAATAATTTGCCAACGTTTTGATTACCTCTCATAATCGCGTGGGAATCTGGGAACTACACAAGTATATAGACAAAGTTATCACATATTTTACGTTTACCGTTAGTAGCTTCTTGAAGAAATATTATGGGAGATCTTTCAGATGGTTATCTTATTTAGCTAACCATTTCTTCATCTTAAAGGAGGAACTTTAGGAGAATATTGAACGTGTTCTTCCCTATATAATTCACACCCATCGATGAATTGAACAAAATTCCTTCTGAGAGAATATTGATGCTGTTGAAAAAATAACAGTCCAAAATTTGATATAATGAACATTATTTCCTCTATTGATATTTACTTTCCAGGGTTATCGTTTTTGTGTGCACCGGAGTGAAAAAAAATAATCTGTGGTGGATGTTTTGGTGATTTATCGGTTTCGGGTTATTCAGGAAGTTGAGATATGTATAAAAATTATGATTGTTGTCCATTGCATTCAACTGGAAAATCCCGGCGATAATCTTTATCAAATGGAAGAGGGACTTTTCTGTATAAATAAATATCATATGTTTTCTCATAATTGTTGAGGATTTCGATCTTATAATAACAACTGCTCTATCATCAGAAATGGTGAATGCGTATATTTTCATTTTTCATTATGTGAAAATTTATATTTTTGGAAAATAACGTATGTACACAAAATTATTATGGATATAACTGTAACTGATCCAATCCATCCTGAATTGCTCTTTAGTAGTTATAAACAATGAGTTTGGAACTTTTGGTGTAAAAGTTGAACCATATTACTAGAGTCTAGTTTTTCCATTTTGCCAACCATGTAGGAATCATCAGGAGAGAATGAAAAGATCCATTGTTTGAATCCGACATTGCTTTAAAATGGGATGGAAAGCGTTAATCAAGTATAATGAAGTTGAGTATAGACTATTAGCAAACATCTATGCAGTTTGAATATGTGCCACGCTGATATTATCGAGGAGGAACGAAAAATAATATAGCGTATAAGATATCCGCAAGGTGTAATGTAAACTAATAAATATGTAAATGGCCACCGCAAAATATCCGTTCCACCGATGATGTCACCAACGGGCGTCGTAATTCATGTTATGAACAGTAACGCTCGAAGGCGCCTCTTTCGCGCCGTTCGGAAAATGATAATAATAATAATAATGAACTGCGGCGAACCATGCAAATGATCACTTTCTTCGCCGGCGGTCGGCAGATCTGCAGTATTATGGAAATTTTCATGTGCGTAGATTCGGTTCAGCTATTACTTCTTAGAGCTGCGAGGTGAGAAAGTCGAAGAAAAAGTAAACTGGAACGAAAACGATAAAAGCGGTGTAAATAATAAACAGGTTTAAATTTGTTGTTCAGAGAAGAAAAGGTAAATGAATCAATCGTTGAACATATATGTTTTTGTAATTTTTCTATTGAAGAAATATTTTGCGATTTTTTTTTAATTATGAAAGGTGTTTCACTTTCATGAAATTTGCAATTGGGATTTCTGGTGGCTTTCAGGATCACATCAAGGATTTCTACATTTCAACATTATTTACAAGTTTTCTAGTGGATCATGTATACCGGATTTCCGAAGTGAAACAACCCTCGTTAAATTATAACAATTTGTTTTTTGATAAAACAGACGAAAAATTTACATTTTTCCTCCAGAATATGAAAGACCAGAACAATGTTCTAATTTCTAATGTCTTACGTGAATAATATTCTTTGTGACAATTTTTCAAACGGGAGAAATTTTTTTTATATGTATTCGTGCAGTTCGTCGTGATTTTAAAATAGTACAATCAGAATATTTGAATTCTTCAGAAAAAAAAACATCAACAATAGAATCAAAAAGTGAAAAATATTCCATGATTTTTATATAAATTTCTGAATTGTGAAAATTACCCACTAGGCAAATTATAACTGATTCACAATTCGCAGATTATTGTTAATTCATTTATCTAAAATCTAAATGATACCCAAATTCTTGAATATTTTTATCTCATGACTTGAACAATTTTTTGAAGTATCCCTTTTCGTTGCTAGCACCATTTCCACCTCTAAATTCAACTTATGAATATGGTAGAGTTTTGGGGGGATTATTCTTTGGCCAAAATTCCTCTCTGGGTATTTTTTATAGTTCGGATTTCATTCATTATATTATTTTTCCCTTTCATAACGTATGCATTTTTTTCGAGCAGAAATTTTAATATTTCAAAAAGTATCTAGATGCTAAACCGAATCGAATGAATCTTCAATCCTAATTTCTGATGGAGGTGGACTGAACAAGACGTTGAGAACGAACTTGTTGCTTAGCTTAGACTATCCAAAAACCTGTGAGTTGGCCACGAGGTTAGCCATTGCAACCCTGATATTTCAGAAATAGTAACTTTCCACTGTACTGCAAGAGACTCCTGAGTTTGGTGTAGTAACGAACTTTCGAACATTCGTTGGTTCAATTTTAGTCCACGAGTTATGCTAGACACAAACTATCAACTTTTAAAAGAATTATGGAAACCTCGGTTGACCTGTCCAAACATTCTTTTGGAAAATAGCAATTTCAGTCCAAACATAATTAATAATTGAAACTCTTGGGCGCTAGTAAAAAGCCCTCCACCTAGCGCCGTTGTTCCAATCAGAAAATTGGACCGCCACGCCGTAAGTTAATCAAAGACAGGTCCGACCAGTCAGACACTGAAATATATCAGTCTGTTATTGAAATATCATATGATACACGTGCTCTTTTCCACCCTTTCTGAATTCTAGTTGTATTCTCGCATTAGCGATTTCGCAGAAAATTCCTTCGACTCCCCCACTGTGCGGGTAATGAATCGGAATTGGTTCCCAGTTGGGCGCAGACACTGTTCAAAAGTGCCGCCGGCCTGGCTTAATCAATTTACGGGAGATAATATTCAACGATGCGCATAATTTATCGGGAGCCATTAGAATGCGTGTTTATAATATAGTCGAACGCGCTTTCGAATGTCTCCCTGAGTTATTGGTAGCTAAAAGCGGTCAAAAATAGTGGAAATGCGCACTAATTATCATAGAAGATGCGATACCAGTCGGCTATCGACCCAGTCTGGGATCTGGTTAATGTTACGGGGGTCGGTCGAGAAAAAATTGAAAACTCGATGATCATTGACCAATTACATATGCTCTGCATAAAAAACTTGCTCGAAATAATTAGTCAGGAATCACTCCACTGTTTTGAAAAATTAAGACTTCTACTGGGCCAGATACAACATTTTAAATATATTGAGAACCATCTAGCTTAATCAGTGTTATCGATGTTCTGCAATTAATATTATCAATTTTCCTGTAGTCCACACAGAAACGCATTAATACGTTTTTCTTATTTACCAGTAAGTACAAATAAATGAAAATGATCATTTTATACATTAATTCTAATTTGTCGAATAAAAATATTACTGAAGATTGTCTGTACATAGTTCTTATGCTATGTCAATGATTCTGAGATGAAAATATACTTATAGTCAATCAATTCATTCTTGCAAGTTTTGAATGTTTATTTGATATGTTAAATGAAAATCAGAGATATTCATTCCTGCACTAGCTCATTACTGAATAAGGAAAACTGATTGTGAAGATAGTATGTTCTTGATCAGCTCGAGAGTTCCTCGAAAGTAAAAAATTACTTCGGATCACTTGCAGCTTTAATTTGAGTTACCGTCAGTATTGAGCCGAGTAGAACTGTAACTAATTAATACATTGGCATTCAATATTGCACACCAATGATAAGCCTGCATTCAGAACGTAATGCTAAGAAATTCAGATCACTAATCAGTGTAGACATTTTGTAACTCGGAACTGCCCCATGATTATTTTTATCGAAGCTAGAGTTTTCGTGTCACTTCCCTTTCACCGAAACCTTTTTTTCAATTCATTCACAATATCGTTAATTTAGTGTCACCTTTACCTCGACCGATCCTATTCAAACCCGGCAGCAGGATTCAGCGAATTCGTAACAAAGCGTACTTTTCAAGGAACGTTATTTTCCTTATGGACTTCTCGTGACTATATTAATTAGATTTCATATTGAACGCGATGCAACTTTTTCCATAGCAGGTCGTTATTGGCGCGAAACATTCTCGATTTCTATTGAAAAATGCCTTAATAGCGAGGCAGACCTTGTTCGATAACTGCCGATAATTTTCCTTTGTGCGCGCTAAAAAGCATTCGAAATAATTCATTAGCCATTATGCGCCGATATGGAAATGGTTTTATTGTTCGATTGACGTAAATTGTGAACTTCCATATTCGCGATGGTAATTCTTCGAATGGGTTATTGAAATGTGAAATTTTTCGGTTTTCAGAATATAAAATTGGCAAAAATCTCTTCCTCAAGCGCTGTTCAAATGTGAATAGTTACTTGTTTACACTAATAAACTGATAATTCACCATTGTTCAAGCATTTCCTTTGATGATAAATAACTCTTTTTAGAAGAATTCTCGCTACTTAAATTTTCGCCTTTTTAACTTCAGTCAGGGTACATGCCCCATACCAAAATCACTATCACTTGAATTCACTCATTCACATTTACAATTTCACCTGGAAATTCAATACAGCTTCTATTTTTTGGCTGCTTACATTTTATTGTAACTTTTTGGAGAACCGGGCTCTTAGGCTACTTGATTTAACAAAATTTTTGGATATTTTGTTAAACCGTCTGATGACTAGAACTGTCAAATTCTATACTCGGTTTACCTTGAAAGTTTCTAGTGAAACCTGCATTCATTTTTCTTGAGAAAGAGTATTGTTCAATAACCATCAGGAACTCTCTAATGAAGAGATGTCATAATATTTAGAAGTTCAGAATTCTCTCTTCTGTTCAGAAATTGTGTAACCAATGTCAAGTAATATTTTATGGTGATATATACAATTGAAATAATTTGATTTTTTCTCTAATGGAGTCCACCATGAAAGGTTGATAAGCTGGTGAAAAATGTTCGTTCTGATTAAGGAAAGCACCAAACTGCTCAGCAGCTTGTCCAGTTAACGTAGGGAAAACCAAATCTGCTACCGTTCTGCCTGATTGAAAAAATCTATACCTCATCTTCTGTTATGAAGAAATTCCAAAATATCTGACATGTGACATGACATTTCATCTTTCAAATCGACCGACCTCATATAGATGCAATTTTACTGTGAGCATGATGAAGAATCCTTCAATTTTATATTTGCCACCATTTCCTCTTACTACCATTTGAGGAGCAATTCATTTCACTGTGTAATCTCCTGAGGTTGAGGTGTTGTGAAAATTTTTTGAAATCACCAAGCTGCCTGTTCCTGATGTATTTCCTCTGTTCACTTATCTGCACTTCAGAAGCTGTTGAGCCACCACAAAAAATGACTCAAATATACTAAGATGACCAATAAAAAGTTGGGCTATCGTTCTTAATCAATTATAGCCACCAAGTGTGAGTGTTCATTTTGTAGTTTTCAGGATGTTAACTGTGGAAAAAGATTCCGAAAAGGTTGGAATAGCAGTAAGAATACAAAGATTTACATAATTTCCAGTGAATGCGGTTTCAACTCCAAACCATTCAATTTTGGAATGAAGTTGAAATAGATGTATTCGTTCAGTCAATGGTTATATGAACTTCACGTGGCAGTAATTTATTGCACTGTTAAATATTTCTATTGAATTCATAAAAGGATTTTTCATCCGACTCCAATTTGTCAACGTTACCAAAAAGTGGGAGACGT
This sequence comes from Zygogramma bicolorata, assembly GCA_032362365.1. Taxonomy (NCBI): domain Eukaryota; kingdom Metazoa; phylum Arthropoda; class Insecta; order Coleoptera; family Chrysomelidae; genus Zygogramma; species Zygogramma bicolorata. The sequence goes on from JAVJAQ010000582.1 coordinate 591,575, forward strand.
TGCGCTAATGGACAAACGAAAACGGAGGATAAGTGGGAGGTTTACATATAGACGATAAATAAAAATATTACATAATAGATTAATAGATTTGCGGAGGTGTCACAAGGGTCACTAGCTTTTTATCTCGATAAACAAACGTTACGAAAGCAATCGTGTCAATGAGAGAAATCTTTCAGCCGTGCAAAGGGTCAGCTCGAACCACCGAAGAATGGGCTTTGGGTCAGGTTACTTTCCATTCTACGAGCATATAGTTCAACTCGAAATTTATATGGTGATTGTTATATTGAGTGTCGTAGATAGTTTCGTTAGCTTTGAGGATTGTTATGCGATTGCGGTTAGGAAATTATGCAAGCGATGTCGAGAGAGATACGTAAATGGATGAATTGGACCAGTTTCTGCCCTGAGAATATCACGAAAGTCACGAATTGGTGCTAGTTTTTATTTTAATAATGAGATACTACGATTGTACACGTAGTTGGACTATCTACTTCCGAAATGCGGTCTGGTTTACGTAATGCCACAGTATGAGGGGATTTTGCATGTACTTTTCTCTTGAATTTTGCAGAGGATTATGAATATCCCATTTTATACAGATTCTCGAAAATTCTTTGAAAAATTCCACCGCAGTTTTCTGTAACATTTTTACTAACAAAAAGTAACTGCTAGCAGTGTTTTGCTATACAGAATAGAAATAAATGCTGTAAATCTTCTCTTTTATCTCGAAAATGTTATCGGGGTTTATATCACCCAAATTCAATCGGTTGTTATGTGGGCTGCACATCCATAATTCTCGAAATTTTGCTTGAAAGACAGACAGATCTCTGAAACACTTGACAGTATGGATGAAGAAAAAGCACGACTTCATAATATGGAGTTGACACAAAGACCCATAAACATAAATATCTATTGAACCCTGCAAATTATCTCACAAAGGCACCGGGGCGAAACGGGTTACTACAATCTCTTAGAGTAGCTCCTTAAGGTACTCTGATGGAGAAGAATCCGACAAATACAAGTCGATGTTCAGGAAGAGGCAAGGTATAGTTGTGGATGTTCTGACAGCGCAATGCCAGTTGCACCTTTTCATAATTGAAAACACCTTCTTTGCTTTTTGTAAGGGATGTGTATACGAAAAAGAAAGCAGAACCCTAGCCCATATAAGTGGCTAGCCTGCCTCCAAAGTTGCCTCGTTTTTTGTCGTCCACTAACTGTTTTCGATAATTCTTTAGAAGATAAAAACACTTGACATAGTCAGTGGGCATACTTGAAGACTGGCGTTAAATAAAATCATCTTTCGAACAATCTGTTCAGGCCAGTCTCAAATTACCTACACAGTAGGTTTCGGCTGGCACCTGTCAGAAAACAACTACTTCCCTGGCTAATACCACGAAGGGCATTGCATTATATCCAACCGGTGCCAGTGCAGGTTTCTTCACAGAAGTAAATCCTGCATTTGCTTTCGTCGATACAAATGAAGGAATTGATTTTCAATTATAGGGACGGACACACTTGCAGACCGGTTTCGGGCTATTTGGCTACTCGTCAGTGCAAGGCAGTGTCATCATCAACATAAAGTCGATAATTTCCCATAATCAAAAATCAAACTCCTTCACGAGTATCAAGCCCCGGCCAAAGCTGATGCGAACAACGAAGTTATTACGCCATCTACCAATGGACGAGGTATTCCAAAAGCAAACCGAATTCGCCCATTCCTCCTGCGAGGAAAATCTAAAAACATTTGACATAGTCAGTGGGCATACTTGAAGACTGGCGTTAAATCAAATCATCTTTCGAACAATCTGTTCAGGCCAGTCTCAAATTACCTACACAGTAGGTTTCGGCTGGCACCTGTCAGAAAACAACTACTCCCCTGGCTAATACCACGAAGGGCATTGAATTATATCCGACCGGCGAATTCGGTTTGCTTTTGGAATACCTCGTCCATTGGTAGATGGCGTAATAACTTCGTTGTTCGCATCAGCTTTGGCCGGGGCTTGATACTCGTGAAGGGGTTTGATTTTTAATTATGGGAAATCATCGATTTTATGTTGATGATGACACTGCCTTGCACTGACGAGTGGCCAAATAGCCCGAAACCGGTCTGCAGGCGTGTTCGTCCCTATAATTGAAAATCAATTCCTTCATTTGTATCGACGAAAGCAAATGCAGGATTTACTTCTGTGAAGAAACCTGCACTGGCACCGGTCGGATATAATTCAGTGCCCTTCGTGGTATTAGCCAGGGGAGTAGTTGTTTTCTGACAGGTGCCAGCCGAAACCTACTGTGTAGGTAAATTGAGACTGGCCTGAACAGATTGTTCGAAAGATGATTTTTCTTTACAAGATGTATTATTGAGAAAATCCGTATACAACTTTGTGTTATGTTGCAATTCAACTTATCTAGTCCACATCTCTCTACGTCATTCTATGAAAATTAATCCGTATGACTTAAGAATTAGGCCCTGGGTGGAGCCAAAACAGTTGCACCGATGGCAATGGCGTGGAAGGACGTCAGCCGACTTTTGTTTTCTATTCTCAATCGTACCAGAAAGCCAACACGATATCATCGTAGTCGGCGCCGATTTCTCAGGAACAATGGCACTCGTACCTTCGCCCGGGGCGCATGTCGTCTCTCTCTCTCCTCTCCCGGTGCTCATCTTATTCGATCGGTCCGAGAGAAGAAAAAAAAAAGAGGAAGGATAAGAAGAATAGGAAGAGAGGAAAAATAAAAGAACGCCGATAAATCTCGGAACGGCGGAGGACGGGCCGGTCACGAGTGAGCTTCACCGGAATGTCTCGCACCCTATAAATAGACGGAGTCAACGTTGTTCGCGAATTTTTTCTCGTACAGCGGAATATACGGGGTGGCTCAGAATGTGGTCAACTGGCTGAATTGATGAAAATAAAGATGTAGAAATCTGGTTCAGATGGGGTTATCCTTTGAGGCAAAACGCCATCTGCTCGATTCGACCAGAAACCCAAAAATTTTTGTGTCTATGTGGGGTCTCAAAACGGCCGCATCGAACAACCAAACTATTACTTTCGACCCGCTGCGATCAAGAATCATTTTCGGTCTACCTGCAAAGATGGCTGCAACCTCAAGTAGAAATCATAATTGCGAAAACAATACTTTCTGAAATATTTATCTCTTTCATGACCTATACCGAAATCTGGTTCGGATGATGTTATCCGTTGAGATAAAAACCCCATCTGCTTGATTTCATCAAACAACAGCCGCATCTAACAGCCAAGCTTTCGAAAATAGAAATTCAGAATTCTATTTGGGGTGGCAGCCGTCTCTGCAAGAAGACCGAAAATCATTCTTCATCGCAGCGGCTCGAATGTAACAGTGCCACTCCTGACGATCAAGTTGGAGGCTGGATATCAAAGAAACATACTGTAACGAAGAATGAGTTGAAGTCTAGACATTTCTCAAGGAGTCTTGTAGTATTTACAGTCGATTGCACCGACTTTTTGTTATGAGACCATTAATAAAGGGACTCTTTGATTTTATTTGTCTCTTAACTTTATGTGAGTTGTTTATTAATGGGTGTTCAATAATCTCTGTAGTGCGTTAACTGACCTTCAATGGCCCATCAGCTTAATTCTTCCATAGGAAAGAGTCAGTGCAATCGGCTGTTATCACTTTTTATTAACATTTTCTCAGAAGTTTTCTGAATGAAGGAAAACTTCGGAAATCCAGTATTATCACACTACAAATCTTGCAAATCCATGTTGAATCTCGGAAATCAACCTGAAATCATTTTTCATGAAATTTGTTCGAATTTCCGAGTGAAAATATTCGAACATGTAAGCCCATCTTATTATTCTTTTCTATATTTATCTCTCTCTAGAATAAACAGCATCTTGTTACAATGTTTCAGCGTCCTCTCTTCAATTTGCTCAATTGTTATCTTCATACTATATTATCATTTTTATATTCAAATATTTGACTTCCATTTGAAAACGAAGAACACATTTCTGTTTTAGGGAAGACATTTTTTCTCAATTAGGATCTTGGGTATTTCTATATAGGCAAGGGAATAGCTGTTTTAGATGAACTTCCTTTTTCTTCCCTTTTGTGAAGTAATTTTTATTTTTCTCAAATTACTAATTCCTTAACTATTGACCAAGAATAAAAAGTCAGTTTCGATCTCAACCTGGCCTATGAATATTCCTGAACCTATTTATCGGACACACAACATTCAGGAAGACGGAGATATTCATATTTCAAGCTTATGACGAAGCGGAATCCTGGTTGCAACTGTGTATAATAATCATTCAATGAACCCATACAGCTGTGTAGGTCTTCCATACGGACGTTAATCTTTTCTTTGACCCCCTAATTCTGACGCTGGCTGCCCGAAGCTTTGAATAGAAAATAATTATACCATTCATCGGACAGACGGCCCGTGTCACTGCAACAGATAGAATTACCGAAGACGCCAGTGTCTCTAATGCACCCGAATTGAAAGAGCGATAGGGGAAGAGCTGCGCCGTAATAATCGATGAACCTACGTACCGTGACCCCGACTCTGGTGACCAGTACATTTTGTTCGTAGTCTGGAGCCGGATTCTCTCATTGGCAACTTGGTGGATTCCGTATCCTTGGTTGTAAATTATTATTGAAGTGTCGTTTTCACTTTTGTTCATTCTATGAGATAATTGTTTGCATGCTTATAATTATTATCTAATTAATCTTCATTGGAAAATTCTTGCACGCAACTCGCGTGAAATTTACGATGATCTTAACAGGCGCGTCAGCCTAACAGTCTTTTACGACCAAGGAGGTCATATGTAAGTATATCCTGCATACTACGACTTTCTGGTGGAGTTGTTGAAAATTTCCTGAGAGTAGGTCCTGGGGTCTTACAGACAAGATGATGGTCTGCCGTTTGGGCCGTATTCCTGTCACTCAGGAGGAATCTCGGTTGAAGGTCCTTTGATCCAACCGTAAGAGCTGTTCATCTTTCTTTGGTCTAAAATCTTTTCATAATATGTTTGTTGTGAACCCACAGAAGAGTTCCAGTCCAATAAACGTCTGTTTAACCCTTCTCGGGCAAGAACATTAGCCTTTATTATCCGTACGGCCTAGTGTGGTATAGGTACTCGATTTTTTTGTTTCAAACGTCAAATGTTTTGGTAGTACATTTATACAGACTCAAAACAACCTAATGATCTACCAGGCTCAGATACGACTCAGATAGTTCTCATGTGTGGAGTTCGGCACCAAAACATTCATTGAGGCTTCTCGATTCTATTCAGAGAGAGGCAATCCGTCTTGTTGGTGATTCTTCGCTCACAGACTTGCTCACGTCATTGGAACATCATAGAGGGGTCAGATACTTGTCGCTCTTCTATAGATATTTTCACGGTCGCACTGAATTGTTATCAATCGTTCCACCCTTGGCAATATCTACACGGATGACTCGGCGACTTGTTGTGAACTTGGAGACCTGTCGAACCTCTCTTGCTCAGGGATCTTTTTTTAATAGAACAGCTGAGCTTTGGAACTCCTTGCCGAGAGAGGTTTTTCCTGAAGCTTACAAACTTCAAAAATTCCAAAAGAATGTTAGTTCGTATTTCCTGTCTCTTGATTCATCAGAATATGAATGATCTGAGATACCTACTGATAAAGAATTCCACTTCTGTTTCAAAATCGATTGGAATCTCCTGGTCTTATCGTGAAAATTTGCGATTCAAGCTACGATTTCTGTAAAAAAAAGACATGGAAATGAACTTAGGAATGCTCTCTATCCGTAGATCCGTAGTATCCATCCCTTCAGGCTATATTGGTTGTCTATTTATCCTATATCTCTATAAACAAAGGTATTACTAAGAGGTATTAACTGAGAAAAGAGAAACCTAGGGGATTGTAGATGTTGTTTTGGGATCCAGAAACTCTGGGATTCTTCGACCGTTTTCTTCAAACTTCAAACTTTATCTCTGCCGTTATATGAAGATATTACTTCACTAGTATCCATGCCCAAACCAACCAGGCTCGACTTTAGTGTGCAGTATGAATTGATCGTGAATGATTGCCACAGTTGAGAGGGAACACATTGGTATGGTACAGTGAGGGTTCCAAGATGGATGAAGGGATCGGAGTGGGAGGAGTGGATCCAAGAATTTTTATGCGGAATACCAGATCATCAATCAATAGGTGGGATATCTGGATCGATAACACCAATTTACTCAATAGCATTGAAACTTTTCCTAGAGATCAATTACCCTAAAACCAAACTGATATTTTTGCACTCGACGCGGGTGTTGCTAACAAGGTTAACATCTTCAGGGAAAGACAGTTGACACTGAATCCAAAGGTGGGGTAGTTGTTCATATACCTGAAGTTTTTTGGTCCGATATAGACTTTGTTTGTTATTGTTAATTATTCTAATTAATTTCTCGATAATAAACTAGTGTAGTCACTACCTGTAGGGTCCGTCATCTGTTATTATTGATTATTCTGATTGATTTCTCAACAATAAATTGAAAAGTGGGCTGAAAGGTTGAGGCCCCTTGTCACCATTCATGCTGTTTTTACATTTTGCTATTTCTAGACTCTCACATGCCTCGAGTAGTTTTGTGTCATGCACATGCTTTATCAGATTAAGCTTTTTTTCACCAATTTCGTGGTCATTGTCTAGACCTTGTTGGGCGACACTGGATTTTTCTACCTTTCTCTATTACATGTGTGCAAAATGCTCTTTGAAACGGGTTTTAATAGCTCGTCGGCTCTGGCCGATGTATTTGTTGCTGCAATCTTGACAACTGATTTCGTGAATTCTCGACTTCTCTGAGTCTTCTAATTCATCTTCTGGGTTACCAAGAAGCTGTTGTAATTTGTAAGAAGTTTTATATGCACTTTGTCAAATATCTGTTGAAGTCCTCTGGTGTATTGAGGTTCATATGGGATTACTATAAACTTTCCTTTAGGTAAATAAACGATGAGATTGGAACCAAAGGTTTCAACCTCATCGTTTATTCGGTAGCATTGGACGTTTTGATGGGTTTTTCCCTACATGTGAAATAGCAAAGACGCGAAAGCGTTTGACAAGGGGAAAAGTGACTTTGGCTTTCGGACCATAGCTGCTATGTTATTCCAATGAGTTCTTTATCGACCGAATTGCCGCTCATTATTCTTCGATGGCCAGAACTACGGAGATGCGCTCCGTAGACACACCCTTTCGTCCAACTTCCATGTTTGTCGTACGATTTGCCGCCGGCGAAACTGCTCGCGATTCCCATCAATAAACACGGATTGAACGTTTAAATCGTCGATAAACGCGTACTCAGCGTCGACTAATGGGTGCGATTCTCGTGAGATACTCGGCGGAATTATTAGAATTATTGCAACACCTCCTCTTGGTGTTGTTTCCTTCGGTTTCATGGGAAACGTTCGTCCCTTTCTCGATTTCCTACTCGACCGGTATGTGTGTGTATACTTAACGGTACCGGTACTTGATATGACGAACGACTTGTGAACGTGTTAAGTAAAGGTTTTAACTTGTTCGGCTTACGAGGTCGTCGAACCAATCGAATAAATGGTTATGGTCACAGTGTTGAATTTTTTTGTGATATCCTGATCAGAAGATTCAGCCTACAATCCGATAACATAATTTCGTTGTGTAAAAACGACCTAATATTAATAATGTCCAGGACGAAGCTGCTTTATGAAACGATAACTTCAAACATAATGCCGTCAACTTTCAGCGGTACCATTGACCCTATACCTACAGAAAGGACTGAATTTCTCATCTAGAACTAGGAAATTATGACAAAATATTCTTTTGAGGCAAAGCAGCATCGTTTTGAACATGAATTATAATGGTTCGATTGACCCCCTTTGAATTGTATTATAGGCTTGTTATTGAGGTACTTTCTTGTAATATACAGATTCTCACGAAAAGGAAATCCTGTAATGTTCAAAGAACAGCGAGTGAATCAAGGGGTAGAAGATACGAATTAGCATCAACTTTGAATTTTTGAAGTTTGTAAGCCTTCGATTCTCAAGCTCACAACAGAGGGGTGATTCTGTTCTCGTCGGGTCATTATTACTGATGGTAATTCCTACCATCGATATACTAGGTACGTATTAGACTAATATTATCGGGTTTTAACAGTTTTGCCAAAGTATTGGTAGATATAAGATAAAAACGCTGAATATCATTGCACTAATTTACGACTTCATTGGGTAAAGTGAGTAAAGTTAATGGTCGCACTCGAATTTTTTGGGACAAACTTGTCCTTGCTATTGAGAGATATTTGTAACAAATGATTCCCAAAGTGGTCCAGGTGGACCCCAGGGACTTAACCGGGGTCCACGACTGGAACCAGCAGAATTTTGAGAGGGATCTATAAGAAAAAAAAGTTTGGGAACCTCTGAGTTTGAACTCATGCCCACTTTTATTGACTTCACTTAATGTGTCACTGAAAATTGAAGATTGCTATTATATTATCTAGTGAAGATTTAATTCCTCGTTCTGAATTTTATGTACGTGTCACCTGAGCTTTCACTATGGACCAAAAATGTTGTTTCCTGATGACATACATCAAATACTAGGAATGTAATTGTTCGTTTGTGATTGAATCGGGTTTAAGATTTTTATTCTCACCAAACTACACTTTTTTACTCATCTCATGTGTCAATTGCGTGGCAATAGTTTGACGCGAGCAGTTCTAGCAACAATCAAACATTTACCACAGGTGTTGAACATTGTCGAATGTTAATCTGTGAGATTTGTTCCTACAGATCCCATCTGTACCAGTTTCGTACCATTGTTTCGTAGGAAACAGACCTCTCGTAATGTTTTGTGTTCGCAATTACGGCCTAGTGTCACTGAGGACACTTATGTCTGGTCAAAACAGCTGTCATTGCTAGCAGGGGTTTTGTGACTCCAATCATTTCGAACATCGAAATTCCGACAGGAAATAACATACCAAAAACTGTTGCGCCATATTCCTGTAGCGTTTGTTGACCCAAACTATACGAAAAAATTGGATGTCTCAGAGAAAACTGCAGAATTATGTATTATCGACGAGTTAAGGGCAGATTTTTCATACAGGGATAAATCGAATCAAACCAAGGAGCAATAAAACGTATCTCGCTACCAAAATGTCAACACACCGTCTTAGTTATTTGAGTCCTCTAAGTGAATTCCGAATACTCCATAGAAAACCTCTGGGTTATTCTTGAAAAAAACGATGACTTTTCCGTACATTTTTTGAGTTGTTATCACAGTATCCAGAATTTCAAACTCACATTGCATGTTAGATCGACGCGACGTTAACGACAATTGACACGAAATATTCAGAATATAGTGTAGTACAACTCTCAGTCCTCTTTCACCAGTATTATTTTTGGGTATATATTTCAGTTTTGGCAATGAGTCCGTTGTTTCACCATAATTGAACAACTAGATTGAAAGCTTGTGGGAAACATCGATAAGCATCTCTAGTCGTTAACACACCAGTAACAAGAATGACAGCTGACCTGAGATGTCCCGATGAGTAATCATCTAACCATCATCATTTTCATTGTTCATACAGTCTGTGTTAATTACACCGAAGAAATTAACTATTCGGCTTCGGAAACGCATCGATGAACATGATGATTGTAGTACGAATCAGTTGAGATAAAATTGTACTGATTCCACGGCCACTGTGTTAGTGGATAAACTAATGAAAAATAATAGAAAATAGGAATAGGAGAAATTTGAATGGCAGAAGAATTGAAGGGAATTAGGCAAAAAACTGCAATGAAAATATCCGAAACGAAAGTTTCAAGGTGGGTAAAGTCACTGGGTGAATAGATCCTCTCAACAAGCTCGTTTTGCATTTTTTTTGCCATTCAATCTTCCCACGCAATCTAAATCACAATTATTTGCATTTCACCGGCTCCTTCGACATTTCTCTCTCGCCGCACGCGATCTAGAGATTTCTATACGGAGATAGATCGAAAATCGAGTCGATGGCATCCTTCGTCTTATGACGAAAAAGAAAAAAACACGAACATCGTTCAATCACGACCGTGACTAGGATGAGTCTCCAGGGTCAGGAGAAAGTTCCCCATGCACGACGGGAGGTCAATGTTTTGATGTTTCTTTCTTACAATGATTCTTTTCACTCTTCGTACACGCACTATACTTTGTTGTTAACGACGAAGAAAGTAAAAATGATTTCGGACAAATGGGATGTCCATGTACCCTATCTTTTGCACTTTTGAAAGGAAAAATTTCCATTCAAAAATATTGTATTTGAGAGGTAGTCGATGATGTCATTCTCGATTTCTTCAGTTTGAACTTCTTGTTCTGGATTCAGGACATACCTATCTTCCAGTGTTTCATAGCGAACCTTTCCATTTAAAATTGAAAATCTTATGTCTTAGTTTCACAACACACTTCGAAAGTTTTTCTGTATATCCATCCACAAGCTGAGGATTCAGTTCAGTATTATTACGAAAACTCCTAGCGCCGGCCCTGTCGCTCGTAAACGCAAAATAATATGTGGGGTCGAAGAGAGAACGTCATTTTTCCAGAAACACTTGATTCGCGTAGAGAATTCGATTGACATCATCGAGATCTCTCTGGAAGATTCTCCATAGGCGGACGCAAGTATAAAAAGGAGACACTTCATCGCGGGGAGAGTTTATCGGAGAGTAATAGAGAGTTTCTAGTATATTGAGTTTCATTACAGAGCGTTGGATAGTTCAGCAGAGCAATTTGAGTAATTGTATTGAATTATGTTGTGATAAAGAGTTGTAATGGAAGTAGTTGAGTGTTGTTTGGAGTTTCAATCAACGAACCCAAGGAAATATCATAACAGTATATTCCTACAGGAAAAAAAAGAGAGCCGTTTGTATTAACCTACCCAGGATGATAATAGTCATACTCTTTACTCAAAGTTCGAAAGACTAGAATTTTGCCTGGTTTTCGAAGTTTGCACGCTGTTGTTTCGCTCAATTCGTTTGTTCCTCGAACTAGAATAATTTTGTTTCTGTTTACAGACAACTAATAGGTGAACGTCATCAGTGGGCTCATTTTGAATAATCATAAAAATATGTTTATTTCTAATATCAAGGTAAAAACATTGTTTTCAGTTTCCATGACGTGATAATTGAATGCGCAATTGTAATGAATATAACGTTTGAAAATACAAAAGGAAGAACAAATACTAGCAACAAACATGAGATAGCTCTGAGGAAAGCTGTCAAAACTGATGAATACCTATAATATTCTTATAAATATATATATATATATATATATATATATATATATATATATATATATATATATATATATATATATATATATATATATTTATATATATCATTATGTTACAAGAACATGGAAAATCTGTTGTGTTCAGCTAATTGTGAATTGTTTCGATTTCTTTTGAATGTCCTTGCTGATCGAAATATTCTTGCGGTTTCCTATAGCATCATTCTCTAAAAAAAAATTATGTGCTCATAATCTGTACGAATACAATGAATGATAGACAAACGGTTGTCATAGATATTGCAGTAATGAAAATTGTAGTGTTTCATTAATGATCATACCGTCGAGATTAAGTATTGTTGCATAAGATCATTACTTCGTTCTCGTGGGTTGACAATGCGCCTATGGAGAACAGAATCAATTAATTCTGCTTTTACTTCAGATAACGCGATTATACCTTGCTTTCCATAACATTCCAGTGCAGATGTTGAATCTTGGATTATTATTTTCTTTTGTGTGAAATGTTTCAGCTAGCAAGTGCACACCTACGAAGATCGAAAAGGTCAGTTGCCCCACCTGAAATTGTGTTCCTTTCAACGCTAAGGAGTTTCAGTTCACTCTCACGAAAAGATAAGATTGTCATGCAGGTATCGTGAACATGAATTGAGAGAAATATTCGGCCTATCACGCTACTCAATTGGTAGTGTGAGTGTGGTCCAAGATATTGTTCGAAGCTTTTTGTGGCAAACATCGCGTTGCTGAAAATGTCTATATTTACTCGACTCCTTTTTACTATTCACATCCTCAGTGATCGCCACGCAATAGTTCAGAACACTTTGTCCATTGCCGCATCGCCTCTCACAATATTTACCGCAATCATAGACAAAACGCCAGGCCCAGAAACCTGTAGACCACGACTAAACAGTTCCGGAAGCCGCTATCAATTCATTAGACACCGGTATTGTAAACTTCAAAGAAAAGTCTTCGTTGAAGATTTTGAATCAGGTTTCTGTAATGAAATGCTCTCTAATGATAATTGGCTTTTCTTGTTCCTTCTGCGTTTCATTTGGTTCAAATAATGGAGGGAAGGTCTGACAATTGTTGATTATGTGTTCTCTTTTGGAGAATAAATTGAAAGAGATATCGTAGATTGGAAATAGAACAACTGCTTACTGTATATTTATAGAAGACTTTCAGATATTTCATATTCATTACCAATTTGGAAAAAATGGACGCTTTTCGTGGGCACTTTCTCAATATCATGATGAGAATCGATATGTTATTTCGAAAGACAAGTACACATAGAACGGATATACGCGACCAGCTAGCTCCAAGAAGTAGACTTATGGCACGTTTTCCAAGAACTGCTCGATAACATATTGCCTTCGAACACGTTATGTCATAATAATTGATTTGTGTGACGACGAGTATAGCAAAAACGTTGACGTGTGTGCAATAATTCGTATTTGTATTATAAAATATGATCCTTACCGTTCGACTGTATTCCAAAACATATTCCGAACGATTGTTGTCCGGATGATAGATGGAATGCAATGGCCGATGTAGAATTTATTCTGTGAAGATGGTGCGAATAGTGATGAATATAATGGCTTTTTCGAATCATTTTATCGAGAAATAGTATGGAAGTTGATATTTAAAAATAATGTTGAGATCATTATACAATTTCTAATTATTTTCTGCTGTCAGCATTTACCAAATATCGTTTCAACGTGAAAATCGAGCTAAGACAATGATAGTGTTTTGAATAAATATAAAGTTTTTGATAGTGACGTCTAGAATGAAATGAAATGACTTACACAAAATAGCTGTTTATGCTTCGTTTGTTGAGGGTTTGACGTCTCTCACAAGTTTGTAAAGTTCGACTGGAAATGTATTATTTCTGATAACGTTCTACATTATAATAATTCATCTGAATAGGAATGTATGATGAACGTATATGAGAACTGTGAAATGATGGTACAATAATAATATGCTTGCCTTTTTCGAAAAGAAAAATAAGAATTTTTTTATATGCAGATTCATACGAAAAGGAAGCCCTGTAATATTCGAAAACACCGCGTGAATCAAGGGACACTTAAAATATTCGATCTATACCTGACAATTTTTGTGAGTGTTCCGAAAATTTTGAATTTCAAATATTTTTAGGATGCAATAGTTGTTGGAGCGGTAGGTGCTTGTGAAAATGAAATGAGTTTCACATCAAGATATAATGAAGAAAAGAAACATTGAGTTATTATGGCCGATTATTTCCCTCAATGCGAATAAACGATGAAACAGTTGAAGGCTAGACTGCTTTTACAGAGTTTTACAGCGATTAAATGCACTAGACCTTTTAACCGATTAAAATGTTCGAAATAAACCGGGCGTTTGGATCACTTTTCAGGTACTATCTCTGGTACTATATTGTTCCTGTGTTCGATTTTGATGTTTCCTGAGTTTACATGTTTTCTGGAAATAATCTGAACATATATTCCTCCTTCACCAAGTTCAATCGACCAAAATGCGTGCATTTCCATGATTTTCAAAATTTTGCTTTCAAGCAAATGCTTTCGTGTATAATAATTTAAAATAAAATCCCTCGACCTGCGGTCTCGGGATTTTATCAAATTATCATACACTCAAGTCATTTGCTAAGCAAAGTTTCGAGAATCATGGAAGTGCAGCACACATTTTAACCGATTAAACTTGGTGCACTCGGGATATAACCTCCGAATACTTAATGAGGGTAATATTTGTGTTCAAAATCATCCTGAGAATTGAGATAAGCAACGCCGAGCGCGGTTAGTACTTGGATGGGTGACCATACAGGGAAATACCGTGTCGAAAGCCCGTACAGCTGCAGCGAAGTAGCATATCATAGCTCGCAGACAATATATCAATGAGCACAAGATATATTGAGGATATGCCGTCCTTCGGAGGGGACGTTAAGCCGTCGGTCTCGAGTCCATGGATGTTGGGCTCGTTAAAGATCCCTACCTCTGGTTGGAATACCAGAGGGTTCGGCAAAATTTCCGGTTGGGGGAAGTGTGCTTACCGGCGTCGGTGATTGGCCTTGGTAGCGGAAATAGGCCGACGTTAAATAAAGAATTGAAAAAAAAAAGTTTTGTTGAGATTGTGAGATTTGTATCATAAATATTTCGGTATCGTAAATTATCCATTTTCCCACTGAAGAGCTCAAGAGAGCTCTTTTAGTGAAACGAGATCTTATCTGGGCTGGAATTGAATATTATCGTGGTGAGTGGAATTTTTTCTACGAATAACCTTCTATTCTGCTTTGTTAAGATATTTTCTATGAACGATATGTGTTTTATCCAATTTTCATATGCCTGGTATACAAATTGAGCAAGAAATGATGATTTTTATGTAACCTAGTGCATGTCGTGCCGTATAGGCACATCCTTCCTTCACGGAGATATTAAGCAAAACTGAAGAAAGTCCCAAAATTTCATGGTTTTTTGGGTACACCGCCGCTCGCACAACACTTCGAAAATTGCAAATCTGGTTTTTTAATATTGGTTCAGGTCCTAACAACTTAAGAAATTCAGAATGACCCAGCCGTTTGCAAACCGGAACCCCCTATCATGTTTTACTTTACTGAATTATATAACTGATTATGAAATGTAAGACTTCTGACATTTCCGTCGATTCTGAAAAGTGACTCCTGATATGACAAAATTTGAAAAATGGTACAGCTTATCCAATCCATCTTGACACAGAACTAATAACGTATATGTCCAGCAATCTCTGTGGGATAAAAATATGTGTTCACTGTGTTGAAATTTATTCTTTGAAGGTGTTTTTTTTTCGTCATGCTTTACACTACCAGTGTGCGACTGAAAAAATATCTGAGTTTGTGCCAAGATGGATTGAATAAGCTGTAATTTTCAAACTGTCAAGCAAAATGCAAGTATTCAACAATGTGTAATGAACAATTCGTACGTGAAAGACATGAAATGTTATAAAACTTTTATTTACCAAACTGTCGATCAAAAACACTTGAATTGTCTCGAGTGTTAACGCTTTGACGCTGCATGGGAGAAGTAAGGTTGAGAGCTAGGTGTGTTGCCGAACCAATCGACGAAAAAAAATTTTCACGACCGTACAATCGAACAAAGAGATCTTTGTTTACCGAACACCGGTCGTCGTGGGTGTCTCGTATACCTATCTATAAAATCATTTCACGCTCGACCTTGGAAATGACACGGTTCTCAGCGTCTTTTTCTTCAGCGGACAACTAACAACGTACCTAATGAATTCGTTGATGGCAGGAATTATGGCAACGATTGTTTCCTAGTCGCTTTATTCGTCAGTGGTTTTCGAAAGGGAACGTTCTCGATCAGATCCGTGAAAGAGACGTGTATTGATGTTATGGGATTCATCACGAAACAATTGGAGGCGTAACGTTTCGAGTGATTTATACTGAACACGGCATTGAAATGATGTAGAAGTCGTTGGACATGGCGTTGGAATAGAGTTTATAATTAATCAGAGCGGTTTTGAAGGATTGTGGTATTTTTGTATATCGGTGATGTACGAGAAACTGTTTTGAATTTGGTTCCTTGATGAAGGAATTCAGATATTTTTTTGAACTTGATAAGGTTATTCCATAACAGGTAATAATCCGTAATCGGCAACTAGACATTATACAAAAAGTCAGCTTCTCCGGGAGATTTTTTTCTCCCTCTTTTTTTGTAGTTCCCATCATCTTTCTCTCAGACAATCAAGGTGTTTCAATGTTCTCACCTCGATAATAGTAAAACCTCGACACATATGCAGGTATTGAGAAAATCACTGAAATTACAAGTAAAATTTCATGCGAACGCAAAAATTCCATCCTAGACAGCAATTACCGCAGTGTTTAAACACCTTGCAAAATTCCCATGCATTTACCTCCCGTCGCTAATTCCTAAATGATACATTCAACACTCCGACTTGTTAACATTTCATTAGACCGGCTCATATATAACAACAATCATAGCGGTCCACATGTGTATTCACGTTTAACTACACTGCACTCTACCAGCAGTGTAGGTGTATATTATTTTTTATCATTTAATGTAGGACTGCAGAATTACATGTTACGAAGCTCTTCGAACCACGACTGTTTCTTTCGGTATTCGTCCATCATCGAGTTTCGCTAGATCTACATGCGCAATTTTATGAAGAAAACGAATGTAAGTATCTAGAGACCTCTAGGGACCTGTTTCATGAAAGTACAGGTCTTGTCGCTACAAGAGAAACACAAAGAAACACAATGCTAAATAATTGTTTTTTATTCGTTTTTTACCTGTACCTACATTATCTTTCTCTTGTAGCTACAAGACATGTACTTTCATGAAACAGGCCCCAGAACTATAAGGGTATCCAATCCACACTGGCACAAACTCAGCTACATTCCAGTTGCACCTTGGTAGTGTAGACCATGCCGAAAGAAAAAACCTACTAGGAATAAATTTCAACACAGTGTACACATATCATAGTTTTTTGTTATCCTTCTATACTTAGAAGAGATTGCTGGGCATATACGTCATTAGTTCTTTGCCAAGTTGGAATGGATAAGCTGTAATTTATATTCGGTTCTGAATCCTCAATCCACTTTCGTATACAGAATCACAAGAGAGGGCTTGATTATCAGACCAAATTGAATACATGTGTTCACGTAAGTCGAAGTCCCTTTTTTCGAGAAGGACATATCACGTGCTGTTCCATTTATGTCGTTTGGCATTTAATTAACTTCATTCTCAAATTTATTGTTGGAACCGGTGTTTCTAGAGTGATATGCGATTTTTCATTCGAAAGTACTATTCACTTCTCTTTGAAACGTGTTAAGGATCTTTCTATAATGCATTATTCAAATTCTCTCTTCAAACTCAATAGTTTTCAAAACCAAGTACTTTCAACTGGTCAAACGCTCAGACGTATTATGAGAAAATAAATAAAATGAATTGTGAAGGGGCAACGATTTTTTTGTATTGGGGTGGAAGAGAGGGTGAGATTTTCACTTTTTTTAATTAAAGTGAAGGTTTTTGAAAGGACTCCAAAAAAGGTTCCATGATTTTGTCCCGAAAAATGCTTTGGTTTTTGGTTATTGTTCGTAGAAACTTTCCATTTTGGCGTTTGAAAATACCAATCAACTTTCAACAAGCAATAATTTCGTTTGTATTGGGTCTGCATACATCATAAACACACGGTTTCCTTTGATTTTTAATAAACTGTAATTTTTCCCTCCACGTTTTTTTCGATTAAATGCATATTTTTCCAGTTACTCGCGAAAAAAAATCTGAAAACGTGTTTTATTTTGCCTGAAAACCGACAATTTCACTCGCGAATAGGTCGAAAAGTATTGCCTTTCAGAAAAAACTTCGTAGAATCGAAGTTGCTTAGAATTAGTCAATTTATCGATTTCCGCACTTATTTTTTATGAAAAATTTTTGTTTGATATTTCGAAATAGAGGGTAGGTGGAACCTAAGTCCAAAAAATTTTCCTACAAATCGCTGCTTTATGGGATGAATACACTAGAAAATGGTCATTGACTGGATTGAGCAGAACGATAGTGAAATTAGAAAACATCGAAAACAATGCACAAAAACAATTGTCAGCCTTATACTCATTACCCTAGCAATCATTATTATCGCTGCACGCACACTATCTTTGTGAAAGTCGAAACTTTTCCGACATTCCTCGTTGAGCCAAGAACCGCTGCTGTGCGAGACCCCGGTGGGGGTGATCAAGGCTCAAAAACTCTTGTAAACAGTACTTACCTGTTTGTCGAACGTTTTACTTTTAATCCAGGCATTAATTGCGTCGTCGTCGTCACCTGTAGAAAGTTCCTGCGTGTGTCCTTTGACGAAGAATATGTATTGTGAGCACCTTGAAACGTTCGAGTGGCGCCTAAATAGCTGGCGTTTGTTTTAGTTTTCGCCCTTGATAGGGATCGCATTTCGTATCGTATTGGAAAGTAGTAGTAGTAGGCTGATGTTGTCGTGGTTGCGTTTGTTTTTATCTCAAGATGTACAATAGCGTGAAACATTAAGTATCTTATCGATTCGCCATTAGTTTTGTGAACTAACGATGTTTTATGAAGCAGATAGTACTGGTACTAGTAGTTTTTTAATAGGTATTTCATGGTCCTTTTATAGAAGCATCGACAGACAGTTATCGATAATTTTGTTTTAAAATTTTCTATCCCTTCTATTTGATTTGAAAGAGAAAAAGTCGAAAAGTACCTCAATAGAGTACAGAACGAGCTACATTATGACTTTCCTACAATGCTTTTCGAAGTGCACTCGGGGCTTCGAAACGTTACAATTCTGTCATTTGGTTTATAGCGAATACCGTTCTTGTATTGAGAGCATCATTCAGATCTATTGCTTGTGTGAAAGTGTATAGTTTTCGAATATTTTGTAGATAACATTAATCTTCTTCATACTCTTTTTCTTCACCAAATATCTAGTATCTGCTCACAAAATTTGACCGTCCGCAGTTCCCTAGTTGCCGAATCTTGACATATAACGATTCCTGTTATTATTTCACTGAATACGATGTTCATTCCCACAGATGTCGAGCACAACTTTGGTCTCGGGTGTGCAGTATTAGGTAATCTCAAATGACTGCCAAACGTGCAGACCAAGTGAGCTAGTCATGATTTGTGGGATGATGGTTCCAAGCTGGATAGTGATTGGAGTGGATGTAACGGAGCTATGGTTTCTGCGTTTAAAAACCCTTCCAAACTAACCCTAACATTTTACTACCAGAAATGCATGTGTTCGAGGTCTGAAGGTTCTCAAGTCATACACTTGCTAGTCTGAGCTGGTGTCACAAAAACTTTCACCAACCCATCACGAAAAAGCTGAAGAACTTTCAGAATTGAATTATTGGGAGGCCACTTTCCACTGATATTCCATCTCATTGAAATGAACAGAGAAGAAGAGGTTCCCAAACATTTTTTCTCATAGACCCTTTTCAAATTTTTGCGGGTTCTGGTGGACCCTTGCAGCTATATTTCTACTATATTCTTATATTCCCCATTATTGGTTACGCCCACGTGGACCTCCAACCTCCTGTGAACCCCTGGGGGTCCACCTGTATACTAGGAATCAGTGTACAAGACAGTATGAATTGTTATTATACTGCTTTGCTATGCTATGTTTTTGTTTCCAGTTCCTGGAGCGGTGAAATGATTATCGTCCTAGCATCATGGAACTCCAGGAAACGGAACAGCTTCATCATAAGTTTAGGTTTATGCATTAATGAAACTGCCATACCAGGGTGTGGAGTCTCCCTTACTGGCAGACATATAAAAAAATTTCTCCTCGATCATTGTATTATCTATCGTGGAGGATAGATATTTCAATGAGGGTAGAAAACAAGAAAAATCATCGTGATGGTAATCGATCATCGTTCTACGACTGCCGAAGAGAAGTTAACAAACGCAATCGGCTGATCGAAAACAGCTGACGGCTGGCCCCTATCTCGAAGTAGACCGGAGAGAGCTTCTCCAACCGAGAAAAAAAACACCATCATCGTCCATCGAGTAGGCCGTGTGTACGAGTAATCAAGCCGAACCGGAACAAAAGAGCAACGAGCGTCCTTGCGTGCGAGTCGAGGAAGGCCTTGCCGTGAACCCGACGCGGTCGCCATTCGAACAAACGAACAACACCTGATGCGGCGTTGCCGATTCCTCCTCGCAGAAACGAGATGGTGTCATCGATTCGTCTCCGTAGAATGTGGCCTCGTTATCGGTGGAGAATGTGTTACGAAATGTCGAGATCACACGTTCGTTCCCGGAAAATGATGATGACTAAAGTTCGGCCGCAACTTGCATGGAAGCTCTCGTTGGATTTCATTCCGGGGAAGACGCGATTCGGTTCGTAGAAGATGGATGCTTGTTCGCTCACTTTTCATTCGACGACGCAGATAATTTGGAGTTTTATCTTCAACTTATGAATGATTCAATGATGTTTGTTTGTTTATATGTTTATATTGTATCACGCCATTGGTCAGTTTATTAGGGTGTGGTTTGCTTGAGTGAAAGTGAGGCGGATTTTGGTGGAGTTCGCGTCAGAAATAGATATTTTCCAGTTTCGTCAGATTATTGGATTTACGAAATAGTCAGGTTTCTTCCCCTTTCGCTGTCAACTTGAAAACCCACCCCATTTCTCTTTCAAAAGAAATACATTCTTATATTTTATTTTCTTTTTGGTTCACGTATTGTGGCCTCAACTTCATCATCAGATTCATTGGTTCTATTGATACATTCACACGTCAGATAATATACAGTGTGCCCAAGATAAGGATGAACAGCATGGGGATCTCGGTAACCGTAAGAGTTACACGGTAGGTCAAATGGACAAAAAGTTGCGCAATTAAGGGGTCAATAAATAGATGTTGAGAAATCCCAAAAATGTTGTTTACTTCCGGAGATATTCGGGAAAAACCGAAATTTGGCGATTTGGTTTTTATTTTTTTCCGAAGTCATTTGAAAAGTTTCGAAAAAACCAAAGGCACTTTCTCATTGCCACTTTTTTACCTCTGCAAAATGGCGCTCACAAAATCTCCGTACAACGTTTCGTTTGGAAGAAATCATCATCAACTTTGTTTTTTTATATGGCACGTCCCCATGCTGTTCATCCTCATCTTGGGCACACTGTATACAATTCAAGTTGCTCAACAAGAATTGAGGAAAGTACCAATTCCGATGATCTACAAAGCCCAGATACGGTTTGGTTCTCATGTATGGCACCAAACCATTCATTGGAACTTCTTGATTCTAGGCAATCCGTCTTGTTGCTGATTCTTCGCTCCCGGACTCGCTCACTTCGTTTTAACATCGCAGAAGGGTCGGAGACTTGTCTCTCTTCTATAGATACTTTCACGGTCGTCAGTCGTACCACTCTTGACAGTATCAACACGGATGACTCGGCGAGTCCAGAATTCTAACCTCTTTGTTGTGAGCTTGGAGACCTGTCGAACCTCTCTTGCTCACGGATATTTTTTCAATAGAACAGCTGAACTTTGGACCTCCTTCCGCCGATGGAGTTGTATCCTGAGGCTTACAAACTTCTAACATTTGTTGTTGATGTTAATTCGTATCTGCTGTCCCATGATTCGCGCTGAGTTCTTTGAACATTACAAGGCTTCTCTTCCGTGTAAATCTGTATATAGCAGATGAAAAATTATCTGACAAGGTACCCATTATGAACCTCATTGAATTGTACGAATCCCAATGTACAGAGCAAGAATAGAAAATATAACGTTATTCAGAATAATTTGATTGATAGTCTTTCATCTTAAGAAACAATATCAATAAAATCATCTACATGTGAAACATTTCCTCATCACTTACATTTTTTCGAACGCCTGCCCAGTGAACAATGATATTCAAGTCAATTTATTAATGTATCTTGACTCAAAGTCATCTAGTTCACATATTTCACAGGAGAAGAAAAAAAGGTCGCTCAATCTACCAAATCACTTGATCTGCGAAAGTTTCAACTTAGTGGTTAGAAACCTACTATTATGAGCTGTGGCAACATTGCATGCGTATCGTCCTCAAACTTTCTGTTAGAGCCATGCTTGAGATGAATAGATAAAAAATATGATTATCAGTAATTGCTGTGTCGAAATTTTAGTGTTCTGTGTTTTCTGGGCATTATTTTACTAATTGCATGTTATGCTATTCATGTCTTCACTGATTAACGAAAAATATGATCATTAGTTTATTCAAATCTCTTTTACCTTCTACATCATTTATTTCGATTGAATTCTGAAGCGAACATTGGTTTGTAGGTCAAGGTCATATTTTAGAAATACCTATTTTTCTCACATGGAAACAGACTTATTATTTATTGATTTTCATCACATCTCAAGAAGCATTCCAAGAATTGAATACGTCCCCTGCACAACCTTGATACGTTTCCACTGTAACCCAAGTAATTTTATAACGAATTTCAACTCACCATTTATTGCAAAATTAATTATTATATGTCGAATTTCAAACGATTTGCGAAAAAATAGTATGTTTACCTTGTAAACATAACATAGTATCGCCTTAGCAATCTTCACAGTCGTCCAGGAATGTTAGGCTTTTCCTACCTGGTTAATAATGTACTATTTTCGATTTAAATCATTCCATAGAAGTTGTAATCTCTATTTTCTGATTCAGAGAGGAAGATAGCTTAAAAAAATAATTCCTCAATCTTCATTCTCTCCAAATTCTTAACTTATAGCTCGTCCATCAACTACTAGAAACAATGAAGCTAGATTCATGTAGGTACGAAATTTGGAGAATTCGTCCGAATAATAAGAATAGTAAAATTGATTATAAGAATTGAAAATTGATTTTAAGAATACTAGAATTAGCTAGGTGAACCAAGAACTTTGTGGGGACTTAACATGCCGGCCACCAAATTTTTTTATTTTTGAACTAATTTTGGAGCTTTATAAATTCAATAATGAAGAGAATTAGTACCTATAAATAAATGAAGTGAATCTAAATTGACGGCACGAACAACGGTCTTTTGAAAACACCTTGAAGGATTCTCACGGTTACCACTACTTGCGATACCCTATATAGAAGAGTAAAATTGATTATAAGAATACCAGAATTAGCTAGGTGAACCAAGAACTTCGTGGGGACTTAACATAGGATGTAATTCAAAAATGTCCTATCATATTCCAGAGTTCGACTTCCGTCTCATTTTATTCGCAACTTTTTTTCCAAAAATCGTGCTTTCATGAACCCTGCTCTAAAGTTAGCGATAAAAGACTCTCTCAACTGGGACCACAACCAATCTTACCCCTCGTATATCGATAATCAACGACCCGCACGCGGTGATTGCCCCGTGCTCGCAACATGCTCTCTCGACATCTTTTTTGCAGCTGGCGTAGATGTTTGATTGAGTTAACAACGAACCATTTTTAAACGAATGCGATTCTGCTGTCAGCAAGGACTCTTGCAAGCACGGTAATTTTCTCGGTAAACAAGGTGTGGCGGGGTAATTACTTCATGTTAGTGCACAATGAAAATGACAGGAAGGTGGTCTCTTGGGTGGGAACTAATGGCATGGAATTTGCGAAATCGGAAATGGCGAACTTCTGGCGGATTCGAAGGTGATACAAACCTCCAGTTTTGATCATCAATTCTGGTGGCTACTGTTTTTTCAAATTCAGCTACCGACTACAACATGTTTTTCCCGACGCTTTGTTATGCTGTTAATTCATGGCCCCTTCGAAAAAATCCTCTCAACATTTTTTCTTCAAGATTTCTATTTGCCAGACAACATCAGAAAAAAATATTTATGTTCCATTAAAACTGACTTTTGTTCCATATAAAAACCCTGGAATACATAGGCGTTCATGTCTGCTTGCAAATTCTCGATAAATGTGTGAGTTGAAAGTATCTTTGGAATTTACCTTTTTCAGACTACAGTAACGGAAATTGACCAAATATTGATGTTTTTTCGGAAATGAACGTCGGATAACACATATAATTGATAGATGAATTTGTTACCACTTCCTACTAAAATCGATGAAATGAACTAGAGGCCCATTTCAAACAAGAATTGACAATGGAATTCAATGAACAAAACGTCGCATTGGAAATTGTTTCCTATAAGACCCCGACTCTTTCTTGTATCAAAGGAAATGGTGGTAGAGCCAGAAAACAAAATATGATTATTTTAGTTTTTGGCTAATATCTGAAAAACAACCGTAAATATTTACGATCAGAAAATAAATTATTATTGCTTCCCAAAATTGACAAATTTTAAAGAATTTGACCGACATTTTAAGTCTTACCGTTTGCGAAATAGCAATAGAATCAGCTGAATAAAACGGCCTGTATAATTTTGGTTGCAATGGCCGATACAAAGATGTGGAAAAAGGACATCGAAGGGCGAGATATCGAGATAGTAGTTTTCATACTACATCTCGCACCTCTGTATTCTCAATCGGTCACTGTCAATAAGCCGTTAAACCTGTGAATACTGTAAGATTTATCGATGTTTTATTAATTACTCTCCCTTGTTTATATTTTCCACATGAAAAACCTACTGAAAATTAAATATTTAGAAAAAATAAAGAAAAGAAAAAAAGTGTTGACGCCGAAAATCGAACACACGGCTTTGCTGTCCTCCTACCGAATATTCTACTGAGTGAGCTAATTCAGACTTGAATTAAAATTATCAGAGACTTGATAATTCGTAAGTCGATTTACATTAATTTGCATTTCATTGAAACAAAATTTAGCTATTTAGCAACGAAAGCTTGAAACTGTTAATTGATTGTTAATTCATCTGCCCTGTTATAGAAACAATATTCGAACATAGACTGTCACTATTGCAGAATATTCGTTCTTTTTCATCATACTTGATGAACTATGCAACACTCCATGCGTTTTTCGAATTGACTCAATTACATCATTGCCATCGAAATATCAAGATATACACACTGATTATCTGATATATTTTCACCAAAACTAATTTCAGATTTATGTTAAGAATTCCCGTAATCAAAATGAACTATGAACGGATGTCCTTGACTTTCAAATTATTGTATTCGAATTTCAAAATTTTCATCACGCTCTTTGTACATAAGTAGCCACTTTGAACGCAATTCGCGATAGAAAATAAACGATACGCCCCCTGTTGACTTTTGCGAGAACACTCAATTGTTAGATCGCCATACTCTAGTTTGCATGTGTTTATATGGGGCTGTTTGGTTGACTCTTCAGTCCTTTTGGATTTTTATTTTTGTGTGTATTTGAGCTATAATGGCGATTGTGGAGATTTTCTAGGTGTTCGGAAATATTCCAGTAAAATAATTGAAAGGTTTGCTGCTTTTTATTATGAGCGTATATTTACTTTTTGTTGTTTTCTAGTTCTGGATGTAAATCAGTTATTCTTTGATACAATCTCTACGGTATGGCTATTGTATAATTTAGTGTGTAATGTATAATTCTAATTAGAGAGAATCACATCAACCAGCTGAAAACTGCCACTTCTGATACTTTATTATTGCTTGATTACATTGAATTGATTTTATATTTGAGTAATCGAAGTACATTTTTCCAGCTGAGAGGTGTAATTTTCAATTATTCAAGGCGTGCATTAATCATAAAATTTTGCAATATTCGTTCAGAAAGCCTTACTTTATAGCAGAAACTCCAAACTCCGTAAATCCATGTCTCATCCAAAAACAACCTCAAGCCTTTCGAATTTTACAATGTCTCGATAATGAAAAACCTTCGAATTTGTTCAATGAGATGTTCTTCAAGTATTTAACCGTCGATTCAGTCACTTATCACACAGAAAAGGAACACGACAAAATCGAAGCTACATATATATACACATGCAAAGGAAACATGACAATTTAACCATGAGCAGTTCCGCGTTTTTCCGCGCTTTTCCGCGCTAGCGCTGCGATCTTATTTTCTATCGCGAATTATTTGAAAATTATGTTTATTGTTGAATACTAATGTTTCTTTTCATTTTCAGGTAAGCACCGACTGTAAAGACGTGGGAGAAATCTATCGCATCGGCGATATTGGTAATCCAAGTAAGTCGATAAGCAACAACATTGTAGCAGGAATTTCAATTTTATATGAAGTTCGTGCCGTAAAACAACGACTCAACTCGCATAGCACACATTCGATCCAATCTCTTCCATATAAATATTTTCTCTCTATCGAGAAATGTTCGTAAATTCGAGCAAATTGACGTTAATTCTGCGCTTGGGCGGTCGCTCCGGCAGCAGTGTTGCCGATAGAGCGTAATAAACGCAAGACCAGCTTATTTTCAGTTAATGATCGTATTTTTCCTCTTTACTCTTCGAGAAAGGATACTATGGGTAGTTTATTTTATACGAATCAGTGGGATGGGGTAAATCGAAGTGTGAGAAAAATTTGATTCCACCCAAATATAACAAAGTATGATATTTCTCTTGCTAAGATAAAATAAGGAAAATTTGCCCAATATTAGTTTTTTGATAGTGTTTTTTCTTGTATCAAAGGCTTTTTCGCTAAGCAGATGTTCCGAATGGGAAAAGTACCCATTGGATTGAAAAAGGATTGATAACAATAAAATAGTTGAAATTTTTAAAATACCCTATTAACCAATATAATTTTCAATACCTACGTAATTTTTACGACCGAAGACTTTTCAACTTTCTGATTACTTTTTGTGAAAATAGAATATTAAAATTGCGGTTAGAAATATATAAATCGTAACAACCTGAAATAGGTAACTTAATAAAATTGTCTTGACAATGATCGAGCCAATTTTAGTTTACTGATCTTTCAAAAACTCACTATGGGCCAGTTTCACAAGATCTGGTCACCTAGTAGTTAGATTTGAACCAGAGGTCTAGAGGTGGAAATGTGTTTCACTTGAAAAAATCGAGCATTTAGCTCACTCAATTGAGTATCTGACAAGAAAGTTGATGGTTGATTACTATGCTTATCACCATAATTTGTAAAATTAGCCGTATGTTGTTACCGGATCCTTTGCTTCCAACCTGTGATCAGTACCATCCCGTTTACTCGAAAATTCGATTCTCGAGTTTTTTGCGAATGACAGATTTTTTCGAACATTTTTTCAAGAATACTCGAAGGTAAAACAAATCTCAATCTCACACAATAACCACCTGTGTGGTGCCTCATGTGAAATCCAAATTTGCGTTACACACATAAAAACATCGATATAATTTCAAAATTCGTTAAAATATACTGTTTGAAATGATACAAGGTGACTTACAACTTGCGCGAGTGTGTTTTCATTAACAAATTCACCCGAAAGGGAAGTCCTGTAATGTTCAAAGAACACCTCGAAAATCAACGGGACAGGGGGTACAAATTAAAATCAATTTTGGATTTTTTAAGTTTGGAAACCTCAGAAAAACCGCTTTAGACAAGGAGTTCCAAAGTTCTGCTGTTCTATTGGGAAAAGACTTCTGAGCAAGAGAGGTTCGACAGGTCTCCAAGCTCACAACAATGGAGTGAAAATTGTGCACTCATCGGATGATCCGTGTTGATACTGTCAATGGTCGAACAATTGACGACAGTTGTTTAGAAGAGCACCGACCGTGAAAATATCTTGAGAAAAGAGACAAGTGTCCTACCCTTGTACGATGCTCCAACGAAGGAAGCGAGTTCGTGAGCAAAGAATTACCAACAAGACGGATTGCCTTTCTCTGAATAGACTCAGGTTTCAACGAATGCTTTGGGACTATATTCCATGACATGCACTATCTGTGCCTTGTAGATCATTAGAAACTGACGAGAAGTGATTTAGTTTTTGGCACGAACCAAAAATCCAAGAAAACAGTTTTTGCAATCGATCTCACATGGTTTTCCCATGAGAATCACTGATCGTGATTCCTAGCATCGAAATACTCAACTTTGTAGGAATAGTTACTCCTGACATCTTAGTTTTAGATAGGATCGGCTTTCTTTGAAATTGGACAAGCCTGAGTTTTCCCAGTATTAAATTCCACCCAGTTGATGTTACCCAGTTCTATTATTTTCGCCAGGTATTGCAAAAAATTTACAAAAATCGCCTTTTTGGTATGCTCATTATATCTTGACAGAGTTTTATAGTGTTATCGACGAAAATTTATGGGGCATACTGTATGAAATATCCTGAAGCGCCGAATCATTTTTTCGATTCGCTTAGGCTTCAGTTATCTACTCTTTTGAAGGGAGTTTTTTTAAAATTGTCTAAAAAACTATCACTGCCGTTCGATCTGTAAAACACTTATTGATCTGGCAACGCTGCCGCTAAGCCATCCTTGCGATGCGCGTTCGTTTTCGAGCCGATCGTAAATTCGTCGACGACGATTTTTCTGCAAGGATTCCCTAGAAGTCGTCCCGCCTCATCCCGGCGTATTTATTGTTATGGAACGGGTTCGTTAGAAGTCTTTGGGGCATACCTCGGCCGGGCCGAAAGTAATGAGGTGCGCTGTTGGGTTGTATAACTATACGGCGGGGGTTGCACTGAAAGTGTTCGGAAACTACACCGCTTTTAATCGTATTCTGTGAAATTCCGTTCTAAAGTAATGAGGTGCGCTGTTGGGTTGTATACGGCGGGGGTTGCACTGAAAGTGTTCGGAAACTACACCGCTTTTAATCGTATTCTGTGAAATTCCGTTCTAAACGTTGGCATCAGTGTAATGAACGTTTAGTTACTTAGCGCCGTACTCATTGTGATTGAGCTCAAAATCAACACAATTTCATGGACTAGGATCGAAGGCTGGATGAAACGGATTGTTCAGAAATAATTGATCTGGAAACGATGCCGTATTTTGCTGGGTTTGTAACCTACCACAATCTGAAAAAATTAGAATTAATATTGGAGTCTATACAAACCCAGTAAACTATGGAAGAAATATTGATCCACCACAAAATAATGACGTTCAAACAGTACTTATGCTGTAAAATGTAATAGCACCGAGAAACCACAGTTATAATTTATGGTTTTGTAAACCCATTGTCATTGAGAATCGTACAGAGAACTGTGATGGTCTTGTTGATATGGATTTTCATGAATGAAGTATTGGCCTGAGGAACACCGTACCTCTCTTGATTTCAGTTTTCCAGAGGAAAATGCAAAAAAATTCGACATAGTCGTTAGGCATACTTGAAGACTGGCGTTCAAATAATCTTTTCAAAAATTCGTTCAGGCCAGTCTCAAACTACATACTCAGTAGGTTTTGGCTGGCATTTGTCAGAAAACAACTACTTCCCTCGCTAATGCCGACCGGTGCTACTGCAGGTTTCTTCACAGAAGAGAATTCTGCATTTGCTTTTGGCGGAACAAATGCAGAAATCGATTTTCAATTATGGGTACGGTGACTTCCCATAGTTAAAACTCAAACACCTTTCATAGTATTGTTACGATATATCCTTGGGTTCGTCGATTAAAACACCAAACAGCACTAAACTTCTTTTATTATAACTCTCTATCACAATACAATACAACACAATCACTTAAATCGCTCCGATAACTTTCCAATGCTCGCTCGCTACTAAAACTCTCTGTACTAACAATTCTGCTCTCGACGTGAACGGCTTCCGCTTATATATACGAGCTCATACAGTGGAGAACCATCTAGACAAATCTTCACAGTCGAATCTTCTGGATGAGCCGGGATCACGCGAGTATAATCGTTCCTGGAAACTCGCGCTAATTCGCATCGATAGGCGGCAGGGCCGGCGCTAGCACATTTCGTTACAGTATCAAGCCTCGACCAAAGCTAATACGAACAACACGAAGTCATTGTGCTTTCTATCCTGTGGACGAGAAAAATGCAAAAACAATCGGCATACTAGATGGGCATACTTAAAATTATATTATTTTCTTATAGTCGACTCGAACTGTCTTTTGACATTTGACAGCAACGGTATGTGTTGGTAAATAAGTCATTTGAGCTCATCAGAAAACTGAACGAGACACCAATTTTTATATTGTTATTTTTGAAGGATATGCGGAAGAATAATAGTATGTATAGCTCGAAGGGGAAGCCCATTCTCGGATCCCGAGGAATCTTGACAGTCATCTAGGATAGTGCGGCTTTTACTACTGGGTAAACAAAATACTATTTACGCAAATCGCTAGGAAATTTTGATATTCCGGACGAAATTTCTCAAAAAAAAGTGAAGATTTCCTCACTCTAAGGAAATGATATTTCCTTGCAGTTGTTAGTATTCTACACGAATGATTGAAAACAGCTTCCATAGTAACCCAAGTAATTTTATTACGAATTTCAAAGCACCTTTTATTTGTGAATAAATCTATCGTGATTTTTTTCAAAATTGATTGATATCTGTCAAATTCGAAACGATTTACAGAAAAATAATATGTTTACTTCATAGGAAAAGCCTAAGTCTCGGCTTGCGCTTCGATTTATCAATTTTCACAGTCGTCTAGGAATGTTAGACTTTTCCTACCTGGTAAACAATATACTATTCTTTTGTACTATAATGAACACTTTTACTCACTCTGCTAGCATAATATCTTCTCACTCATCTGTACATTATTTTCTGCAACTGTTTCTGAATTTCCATTTCTCAGTTCCTAATCACTTCCTTCTTGTAGTGGGCTGCGTTTTTTTCGTTCCGGGATTCAATATGCTCCCATATATGACGGAGTAGTTAGTGTTCATATTTCATTCGCTTATGAATAATAGTGCAATACATGCAACAACCGTTGAGTGATTTCTTTGTTATTCTCTAATAATATCAACGGTAGGTACGGGCAAGCATGACCTCATGCATGCGTTTTTATCATGTAACCATTGAAATAATAGGCAAAGTATGTGGCTTCGGTGACGGGGCTCTGTCGTCTATTTTTACAGTCGTGACACACGAGAATAATGCAATAACATTCCGCACCTTTCGACTGTTTCACGGGTAGGTACCTATCAATAAGTAATTTTGGTTTGGAACTCGCGTTGCAATGTGATCAATTCTGTGCGAAGGCATCCATCATAATGATATCGCCATCTCATGATATCATAAGACAGTAATGTGAATCAAACAATCATTTTTCTAGCGTGCTTTAAGTGAATATAGGGGTGCCACAAGGAACCGTTATAGGTCCACTGCCTTTTATACTGAATATAAATGACATCAACTGCTCTGTTTGTGCAGATGATACATTGCTAGCAATTAGTGAACTAGACAAACTACACAACTATTTAGAAGTGTTTAAGTGTATAAACTAAAATTGATATTCAAAAAACAAAGGCTATGATCATATCCAATTCAAATAAAACTGAAAATATATATAAAAATGGTATGACGATAATTATGGAAAACAAAAAAAAACAGTAGCAATCAATAAATTAAAGACTAACATACTGTGCAATAATATTTATTTTTATTTTTCAAATAGCTGAAGGATTTTGCCGGTATATTTCAATAAGCTCATCAAATTCAGGAAGCGCTAACGATTTTTATATAGAGAAAGTCACTATTAGAAAGAATTGAAAAACAAGTGTATTATCAGTATTAGGCTTTTCCTATTCATCAATAAACTCACCTATCACAATCATACATTGACAGCACCAAGAAATATCAATGCACACTCTTACAAGGCTTATATAATATCATTATTTTGCTTTAATGTAATTTGTATTTGAAGTACGCTTGCATACTAGGTATACTAATAATATTCACTAAAATTTGAGCGTGGTCCCTTTTTGTAGAATTAACTATTATGATGAAGTTACGTTAACGTAAGCAATGGCCGCTGTATGTTCCTTGAACTGATATTGTCATACGTCTATTCGATTTAATTTCATTATGATAATGGCAAAATATGTTGCTGAACTTTGTGACAAAATATGCTGTCACGATAATTCGTAAATACGATCCCCCTAACTATATTCAGATTTCAGATTTTCCATGAATATTGTCCACGTGTCTGAAAGTTCAATTCGTGCGACAATAAACCCTTTCTTTTGGCTATGGATGTCTATTTTCATCTCTGAAATCACTGCCAGAATAGCATCCTTCAATCCGATTCGATGTAATCGATATTTTGAACTGATCATTATTATCTTGCCTTCTCTTATAAATAGACGAACCGATCACTATTTATAGAAAATTCTACGACAGGTATGAGGTACTCGTTGATTTCGATGGCACAAAAGGGTATGAATCAGATTGAGCTTCACCGTTCAGGATGTTTGTGTAGTAGACAGATGTCATTTTTGCATCGAGCTACTGTGAAGTTTATCATAGATATTTTTGGTGATTGATTCAGGTGTTTTTTTTTCTTTACACATTGAACCGATATTGTGGAAACCCTGGACCATGATTCATGAAGCACGTAAGAATCTGGATCAGAATAAAACATTAGATTTGTTGGAAAATATATTATACTTGGTATCACTCCTGGAAAACCCTCCAAGTTTCGAGTAAAACACAAAGAACTGTACTTAAATGACGTGAGTCAGCAAAAACCATCACATTGTTTGTTCAAAGGGTACCTGAACCAGATGTTGCTATTTTTATGCAAGTTTTGTATTTTTATTTTTTAATTGATTTGGACAAGAAAAAACGATATTCACTTCCACCTATGAGTATGGGTCATAGGAGGCAAGATATGTATGAACAACCAACCTTTATTCCGAGAGAATGTAAAAACACTAGCAAATTATCTGCACAAATTCGTTCAGAAGTTGAGTCTGGTGTAATACGCGTCATGACTGCATTGGATCTGCAATAGTTCCTGGCCAGTTGCGATGAAAAATTAAACGAAGCGGATGTATTTCAGCAGAGAAAAAAATATCTAGCATGGAGGAGCTTGCCCAGGAGACTGTAGGGTTGGCCACCTCTTCTCCAGAGAGCCTGTTTATAGCCTGGGTATCGGCTGGTGCCCAAAAGTTCGTTGCTAGACTAAACTATTCAATATTCGAGTAGGATTAAGGCTTGGACAATGGTACATCACAACAAGCAGTACCACTGCCGACAAAGGAATAGATACCCCAAGCTTTACTTTGGGGTTTGAGCAAAATTTTAGGTCTGCTGAGTGAGAAAGGACACCTCGCAATACCCACTAAAATACAGTTGCTGGGCCACAATACAGGGCGTTCTATAGGGCACTATTCATTCAAAGGTTCAAAACTTTTTATAGGAGGAAAAAACTGAGCGTCGTGTGCAAATAATAGTTAGGTTTAGCGTAATTGATCTCTAATGGTTTTTTATGATATAAGTGCTAAAAATGATATTTTATTTTGTGAGAAGGGAAGTTTGGGACACGACGCCGAAAGCGGAGTGTTCCATTCCTCCAAACAAAATAAAATCACTTTTAGCAGGTATATCATACACTATTTTTTCTACAAACACCATTAAAAGTCCAAATTAACGCATACCTATTTTACATTAATTGATTGATGAAATAATGGCCTCATCAGATCATCAGTTTTGGATCCAATTTCATCTAATCTATCCATGAAACAAGTTGCCAAGGTAATCAAAAACAGAATTTTTTGATTTGTCTTTGTTGACAACTAACGTCAATGAATCACGAATTATTCTACTACTACAAGAGACTCACAAAGAACTCGACATTGTTAAACAAATGCCATATGCTATCATGGGATATAATCATTCGATTCATTCAGCCACGGGAATGAAGCCCATTGACATCATTACAGGTCACCTATCCACCTCAGATCCTTTCAATGTAAATTTAGAAAATCTTGTTCAGAGCGCCTACATGACAGCTCATAAAACAAAAACAGCTGAACTGTACCGACATTTAAACGAAAAACTCTCTAAATCCAAACAGAAAATAATTGAAGAGCGTAACACCGAACGCGAACCTCCACTCAACTATAAAGAAAAAACGCCAGCATACAAACGTACTGACACACGCAATAAACTTTCTCCAAAGTTCAAGCGAGTCACCGTTTTGAAAAATAGAACAACTAAACTGAAATTACCAAAAAATACCATGCACAAATCAAGTTTCAAAAGACCATTGTTTCAGGTACGTCCTGTCACTGACGATGAGCCAGGATGTTCAAATACAGTCCCTGAATAAAAATCCAGGTATCCTACCCTTCAAAATAGGAACCACTCGTGTAAAAGGAAACCACCATACCTTTATTCACTATTTTGACCTCACCCCTATATCTGATGAACTCTCTCTCATTAAATCACAATATTTGAAATTACTGGAAGCAGTAAATAGCGGGCTGTCTCATCCATACTTTGCAGAATTGAAGACAATCAATCAAACAATATTTTTCCAACTTCAATTATCATTCACTAAATTAGATTCACTATTCTTTCTCGTTTCTTCGTTCCTCGATGGAAAGTGATTCAGAAAATGAATTTCTACCGCCTGAAATTGAAAAAGCTGCCAATAAAGCTGCTTTTGAATTATTGCCTAGTAAGTCAAAGCGACAGTACGAGTTTTCATACGATCGTTTCTTGAAATGGTGTGATCAGAAAAATGTCAGTGGCAAGGAGGCCAGTGAAAAAGTGCTTCTTCCATACTTTGAAGAAAAGTCCAAAATATGGAAATCGTAAACGCTTTGGTCGAATTACTCTATGTTGAAGTCGATGACGAACATAAATAATCATGACATAAGCAGATATTACAAGCTTGTGGCTTTTTTGAAGCGAAAGGGTGGAGGATTTCTTTTATATTTTCTCTACAAATAAATCACTTTTAGCACTAGTGCTGAAAATTATTTGCTTTTAACACTTTTTACACTTAATGACAAGATTTACACTTAATGACAATAAAGTATATTTATTATTATTTATTATTAACACCAGTGTCATAAAATGGCATTTTAGTCACTGACAGCATGCGTCAAAAATTATACTTTTATTAACGTTTGTAGAAAAAAAACTTTCAGTCTTTCAACCTAAGGGTCCATATCATCGTTCATTTAAAGGCTACCTGAACTAGCTGAACCAGTGTATGATGAATACGGATCATGGGGGGCAAGATATGTATGAACAATCAAACTTTCCGAACTGGAAGTCTTTAACGAGCTGCAAGCAAATGATCTGCATAGATTCGCAAAGATGTCGAGACTGATGCAATGGGTGTCATTGATGCATGGAAATAAAACGCAATAAGACTAGCTATAGTGTCTTTTGTTCACCTGGTAGAAGAAAGGCAAGGCAGATTGGTTTCACGAAAGAGCTAAGAGAAGAAATTGTCTAAGCATGATGGTAGCTTGGTGTGGATATCTTGGTGTCAAAAATGTTCGAAAATTCAGAGATATTTTTCCGTGTCGCCTCTTCTGCAAAGAGCTTGTTTTAAACTGGTGCCCAATTTTTCATCGCCAGTCCACTTCTGGGCTACTTGATATTCAAATAGAGTTATCGCCTAGACAATGGCACCATCACAACAAACAGTACCATGCGGTACCGCCGACGTGAAGGATAGATACCCCAAAGTTCTGCGGGTGGTCGTTGTTCATCATCCTCCGCTGTCAACGGGCCCGTATCCATTTACATTGACAAAATTATTTATCGCTTTGGATGCACAAGACCCGTCCTATTTTCGGGTCTGTCACAAATCCGACGGCATTAATTCACAGCTAGTTTAATGAATGGTGGAGAACGATAATATATAAATAAACTTTATGATATAAATGTCACTGCTCGAGACAGATTCCGTGTATTTCGGAGGCACGTCGGTTCTTGTTTGTAAGCGCGTCGTATTAGCATTTAAATAGAAAGAAATTAATGGGAATGTGTTTTTTTGTGGGATTATTCGATTCGGATCGAGGTACTAATTATATTTCGTATCGTCAGCCACTTGATGAACCCTTTAATCCAGCCGCTGCGACGGTGTTTGTTTTTTTTTATTTGAATGTGTTTGTGATGATTCATTTACGTGGGAAATCTGTACGAGAACACATCACATGTTGCGTAATGGAAAGGCAGCAGTTCTCGATCGGAAGGAATGCGGATTTTAGGTTTCTGAAAGATAAGAGAACCGATTTTCACGAAAAATACAAATCTGAATAGTTATGGGCAAGGAATTGACTGCGTACGGTTTGGTGATCCAAATAATATTTCCGAATTTTGATTTTGTTTGGAAAGGGATAAAAAAAATTGTAGATGCACACTTTATTTTTTGTCAAATTTACAATAAAATAATTCAATAAGGATGAGTTCCGAAAAACCTCGATCGAGAAACTGCTACGAATACTAAGAAAAAACCTTGTCAATTTTTCAAAATTATGGTAAAACGACCTGTCATGGAATACAGTTCTCATGTGTGGAGTTCGGCGCCAAAACATTCATTGAGGCTTCTCGATTCTATTCAGAGAAAGGCAATTCGTCTTGTTGATGATTCTTCGCTCACAGACTCGCTCAGTTCATTGGAACATCGTAGGAGGGTCAGAGACTTGTCTCTCTACTATAGATTCTTTCACGGTCGATGCTCTTCCGAATTGCTATCAATCGTTCCCCCCTTGGCAATATCTACAAGGAAGACTCGACGAGTACAGAATTCCCACCCCTTTGTTGTGAATTTGGAAACCTGTCGAACCTCTCTTGCTCGGAGATCTTTTTTCAATAGAACAGCTGAGCTTTGGAACTCCTTGCCAAAAGAGGTTTTTCCTGAGGTTCACAAACTTCAGAAATTCAAGGTAAATGTTAATTCGTTTCTCCTGTCCCTTGATTCACGCGGTAGACCAGGAGGTGGTAACAGGTGACGTTCTTCCATTTCACACTGCATGCATTTTTGAGGTTTTATAATAACACTAAAATATGAGAATAGACAAGTTTTTTGGCACCCGAGCGTGTGCCCTTCATTAGGAGAAAACGCTTTTTTTGTGAGAATAAATTTTTCTGTCTTCGATTATCAACAGACCATTTTCGTCTGCTTCGAGCAATAATATTCATGTTTCACAAATTCTTTCCTTTGAAGATATTCTTCAAATTATACGTTTCAGTTTCACCTTCGTGGAATATCTTCTGCAACTTTCCTTGGATTATAATTACACATTTAGTCGACTTCTAAACATGTCACGATCGAGTCACACTCAACTATTAATTACTTCGATACATCTATTTATAATTTTCCGTAATTAGAAATTTTAATAGAATAATTATTTCTGTATTTCACAATGAGCTATTCAAATCTGTTGCGAAATCGTATGTAAGTAAAATCGTTATAAACAACA
The DNA here is from genome assembly GCA_032362365.1 of Zygogramma bicolorata. Lineage (NCBI taxonomy): Eukaryota > Metazoa > Arthropoda > Insecta > Coleoptera > Chrysomelidae > Zygogramma > Zygogramma bicolorata. The sequence goes on from JAVJAQ010000582.1 coordinate 628,474, forward strand.
AATGAACATTTTTCCATGTGAGCTTTGAACTGTTATTAATGACGACAATTGAAAGGAATGTTCGTAAAATGAAATCTCTCTTATTACTAATCAAGCTGTGCGTTATTTTTCAATTGATATTCCGTTTTTGTTGATTAGATAACCTTTGAAATTTTTTTGGGAGCAGTCATTTTTAAATGAATACTGAGTGGTACCAATGAACGTTTATTCGATGTTGATTTATTGAATATATTCGAATAAAACAGTATTACACATGACTAAAAATAACATCAACTTCTCGTTATTACCTATTTTTGAAGGCCGTTATTATAATGTTGGTTTCAACAAATATTTGCCAAATAGCACATGCGTGTCGAACTTTTGGTGTAAGCTCAATTATAATAATGGCCCTAAGTCAGGTGACTGCATTCATAGAGTGACATAGAGTAAAGAGAGCATTCAGTACTGATACCGACGATATATTTCTGAGGTGGAGTTATGCAACTGTGATTACACATCAACTGTCAGTATGAAAGATGAATCTCCTCATTTTCGGTAGACCATTTCATACAATTTCACTTTAACTTCAGAAAATGGAAAAAAAATTAAAAGTCTTTGAGGTGAGAGTAAAATGTACTTTAGCGCGTGCGCAAATATCAGAAGAAATGATAATAAAACTTGAATTCAAATATCCATTAGAGTTTCGAAAGTAAGGGCCAATAATCAAGCAGGCATCGTCTTATAATACAAGTTTATGAGAATTTTTACTTTTGCATATAATCATATAGTGATACAGTTCCATATTTTAATATTTTTTTCCGGTCTCATCTTTGAATAGACCGATTTTTGAAAACATTGATTTTTTGCACCCTAAAGGATCTCTTGTGTCACTTGAAAATTGAATGAATTCTTTTCTACTAATGACAATACCCATATGTTCGAACCAATGATTTAGCCTTTGTGCAACGCTTTGAACTTTTATGTTCGTGTATTACTTTGAGAAAATAGATCGTTGTCCTCTCTTTCATGAGACCCTTTCCTAGAAACGCCATAAGAATTAAGTAAACACAACTGTTTATGTTTATAATTACACACAGACTACTTTTATCTGTAGAACGGCGGTTAATGTCTTTTCGTGAAACAGCTGCTCGAGAAAAAAGGAGACTCCGCTAGTAAATGCATTCAACGAATGCCGATGTCAGAATAATTAGATGTGTCACAAGCCTCCTATGATGTGTGTAGTTTGGTTTTTTCCAGCTGTTTGTGCAGCTCTTCGGATTTCGCTCTGTGGTGCTCTTCTAGCGTTTGTTGTAATTATCAAATTCCGAACGTCCGAGGTTGCAGACTATTTGAATTCAAGTAAACATGGACCGGGGATAGGAAATTTATATTCAGAAAATGTGGAAAAATCATTCGATGCTGCGTGGAGAGGTGAAATATGCGTTAGACATTACCAGATAATTGTAGAGAATTTTCGATCTAATATCTCCAACATTTCAATTGATAAGAATCAACGAGCATTATGTTAACAGTTTATTACCTCTACTTGTTTTATAATTTTTTTAATCATGTACCGTATGAATATAATATCGGCTCAACAATAAACTTCCCAATCCATATAATTGAGGTATTTCAACGATGAATAAGAGGAAAGTGTGCTACTTTTACCATTTCATTTACCCATAAAATCCATTCAAGTCATCGAATACAACAGCAGACAAAATATGGTTGTACTTTTCCTCATATTTTTCATTGTTGGTTTTTGAACGCTACATCCTGTAATCAATTTTCAATCTGTTATTCATTTTATAACGCTGTGGCTAAATGAAGATATCTTTTCAAAACGGATAACCTTCTGGAAAAAGTTGAAACCAACTGTTCAATTTGTATGTTCCCAAACATACTCAGAATTAATTAAATTATTTTGTGAAGTTAGTGATGATATCTGTTTATAGTTTCCATCTGGCATATAATACCCCATCTTTCTTTTATGATTGTAAGATTATATCCAATAATTAATGGTCCTTCGAGCCGGATTCGATTACTTCCGTGATTCTGTTTATGAATTTTAGTAGTCAGTAAAGTATTTCATCGATCCCAAATTAACGACAGAAAAGTCGGTAGCGATATTTTATCGCCAGGAAGACGTGAATGTATTTTCGTTATTAGCTTCATTTATATCAACACGAACGGCAATATTCGTTTGTAAAACATATTTTTTTCAGAGTTACAATATACAGGATGGAATTTTTTTGGCAGACGCAGACGTTCCGCATGGCGCATCCTTTGTTCTGGATCGACTTTTCATTCGTTGGTGGTGGGTTGTATATAGGGGTTGGTTACACAATACGCTTGCTGTATCACGCGCATATGGCTCGCTTTTCAAAACAAAATAAATATAATAAATCACTAACAAGTCGTTTATTAACCCCAAACCCCGAGGGAGTAAGTCGACACTTGATAAAATTAAGGGTGGTTTGAATGGAAGTAATTTTAGCTCGAGTGGAGGGTAAAGAGTGGTTTCGACTGGAGTGGGTTGTGTGTATAGTATATAATTTGATTTAGTTCCGGATAGATTTTCATCAAACCGTCGGTACTTTGATGAAAGGCAAATCGGAAATAATAGCTTAGTGGTGCCGAGCGGGCAACATAATTCTTCACGACTTAAGGGTAGCTATGATTAATCGGGTATGAGTCTAGTTCATAATTTGATTCACTTTATATCTTTGATATAATTTCACACAATATCTCGGAAAGATTTTCGAAAAAGTAAATATTTAAATACTTAATTATTTTTGTGAGTTATAGTGTTTTGTCTCGGTACTAAATTTTATCAGGTTCGTCACTGCTCTGCATTCTATGCGCACTCAAAAAAGCGTTTGAAAGAAGTCAAAAATGTTATGAAACCTTTTTTTTTACCCCGTTCGACAATGAATTTCAATAAAATACGAAACACGTCTCCCATCAATTCTGTTGATGAATGTTTATGCAAAAAGTAGATCGGACAGGTTTGGATCCAGGAATCACGTTGTCTCATACAAACTTTGACCCCGTTTTTCACTACCTCAGAGGTGGGATTCGGAAAACCCTCTTGGAGGTGAAAACTCGGTGAAACGGGATGGAAAGTATCTTATGCCCGTCTCCTGGTTCCAAGCAACCTCCCCACTAGTTTTCATTCAAATTAGTTCAGCTGTTCTTGAATTATAAATAGTGTGTAACTAACAAGACTTTCTTTCATCAAATATTGCCCAGCACACTCTAAATAAACTTCTTGGAATTAATAATGGCAATTTGATATCATTACAGCGTGATAAATAGTGACAAAAGTATTTTTATTCAATCTGCTTTCTAGTGGTAATCAGTAAGCTAACAAGGTTCCTAGGTATTATGTCACCTACCAAAGTGAATTATCTTGAATTGGTAAATAGCATTTAAGATAATTTCAAGTCGATGAAGAACTCATATTCCACTTATTCTTTGGGAAATATTTATCATCATATCTGTCCGATACTGTTTTTATGGCCAATCTCATGTTTTATCTAGAAATTATCAAATTAAGTCTCCAAGGCTGACGTGATGCCCGTCGTATTCCAAGTGGTCCTTAATCGGTGATTCAATAAATTATCTCCAATCCAAACAAAGCCTGTCAAAATAAATCTACGAATTAAGAAGTGCGTCCTCACGAGACCTAATAAATAATGGGTTTTCCAAATGTTAATGGTACATCGGGGGTTTGTTGACATGTCAACGGAATAGAGATAAAGATCTATCGGATGAAAGTCAAAATTACGAAGAGGGTGATTCCAAGGAGGAATACGGTATTGTGACAGGATGGACTAATCTGCGATCTATTTTTTGAAAAAAATAGTTGTGTGATTCTTTTGTCGATGTAGATATTTATAAATGGTACTTATATCGAAATATGCTGATGGATTTCGAATATTGGAATCAGATTTTTATCGAATATGGTCCTCCGAGCCGGATCGACTGGGGAATTTCTAGAAATGATCCATTTCTTTCAGAATTTCAAGTATTGAAGAAACCTACCAATTTCTGATTGGTCCTTCGAGCCAGATCTACAAAAATAATTTTTGAAGATGTTGTTTTCGCCTTTGTTTGTCGATTTGCCGACAACTTCGTGTCTTGACACGATTCTTTCACACGCCGCGATCCTGAATAACGTCAAATCTCTCATGCGAATCCTAATGAAATCTGTCATTAACGCTGACTTATGCGAATCCATTAATTACCGGGCGAACTTTTACGAAACTGCACACTCTGCGAATTGCACGACGGGACCTGCATATCTTGGCTTGTTTCCACGTTTCTCGTATCTGTTTGAAGAGGAGCCTACTTTGCAATCGAACCAGGGCGCCGATATTAGCATACTTTGAACGTCCTCCAAAAGTGTATCGACATTCTCCTGGACATTTTTGTTTTCTCGAGTTGTACATTTCATAGATTCACTGTACGCTGCTACGGTGGTAGTATTTTCACGGTTTAGTATGTTCGGCAGGTATTGAGCTCAACAACAATAAGGAAAGGTAGAAATTTTTTCGGAAAACCCTGTGAAAAACGTGCCGCGAGTTTGAAAATTTTCTAAAAGAAATTCTTACTCGAATTCTTACGAATTACGAAATGAGTTTTTTTTTGACAACAATTGATAATCAGATGAATTGATGTGAATTTTGGAGCAACTTTCTGAGCAAATCATGAAAATGGAACTGTTTTCTAACTCAAGAACAACTCACATCATTTCAAAAAATGAACTAATCCTGAAAAGAAAATTGAAAGCTCTTTTCAACGAAACGTCACAGAAATCCTTTTTTTCCCATTTGAAACAAACAGTTGAAAACCCCATTCTGCAACGAGTTACTCTGCACAAATATTTTTCAAAAGTACTAAGAGTAAACCTCTCTTTTTTTATACGTTCATAATTTAGGGCTGGAGGAACACGAAATATCATAAACTTGCGGTTACCCACCAATTAATCGGTCTCTTGATGCTCAAACAACTGAATTTTGGAATTAGTAAAAATCCGAGTTTCATCAGAATTCTATGAAAAGTAAACAGTTTTAATCCATTCGGGATTCTCTATTTATAGAATTATAAAGTGATGAAACCATTTCATTCAAGATACAAAAATATTTCGCAGAATTCATGAATCATTGATAATGTTTATCACTTATTTCTTCGATAATCGTTGGAATCGGAACAAAATATTAGACTACTGAAAAAAGATCTTTAAAAAAATTAATGTGTTTTGACAAACTCTTACTTCGAGATCCCGCTGACTATTTCATGAAAATATGTCAAAATAATTATGAAAATAAAATGAAAGCATTGAATATAATAGAGAAGTATGGTGTACAAAGTTGATTAAAAGCATATTCTCAATTGATTGCGGTGAATAATTCAGAAACAGAAAAGGGATTGAGAAATGAAAGAAATGGAAATCAGCAAAAAAGCTACCATAAAGAAAAAGAAATGACAATGATGAAGCAAAAATACCAGAAACTAAAATATCGGAACAATGTTTCAATTTCATTATGTTCACAACTTTTTCAAGGGGTTGTATCTTAAATCAATACTAAAAAGGCTTCTGAATATTCATATTTTCAACGCAGCCGGGTCATTTATGGCCACGGCCTTGTGTGTATATCATTCATCAATTAGTTATTTCATACACAAAAATAAATCGAAAGTCTTCTTAGTGTAATATAAAATCTGGCATTCAGATTCGTCAATCTCCAAAACCTGGAATTCTACATTTTCTCTTCGGGATTTCTTTGGAATATCTTCGATTTCTGTTGATTCCAATGATCCTGAAAATCAATCGGCACATTCTTTCAATTTTTCCCTTTCGATACTATATAAAGAGCCGATTATTTATCGGCCTTCTCAAAAACGTCCCGAAATGAACGCCCCAACCTTAAAATAGAACCCCATCAGCTTCCTATGTCGCAACGTTCGCATTCCATTCTTTCGTTCTTATTATACAACAATATAAAATTGGTGATATATTGGACGCCGCGCGTCGCGTACCTGATGGTGGGCGCCAAAACATCGTAACAAACGACTCAATAAAAAAGGTACGTCCCACTTTTCGGTTACATCGTCCCACGTATCACACAGCGCGCTAATAGCGATGTTTCGATTGAATAAGATGTCGAAGTGTGTTGTTATCCATTTTTGGCGGAAAAATAAACAGGTTGAAGTGCCTTCTATTGGGCGTTTTTACGCAAGTTATTATCGGTGATGGAGTGTTTTTCGTGGTAGGTATGTTCAATGTTTGGAAATCTGAAATTTATGAGAGCAGTGAAGAGAATGGCGTTTAATAGAAATCGTTTGGAGTGGTATTGGTCATCACCTGAGGATGATGCTTGATACTTATAATCGAAACGTCTTGATCGAACTAAATTTGAAACATTTCCTCTTCCATTAAGTTCTTTTTATCGTTGAATGTTTTTGTTTTTACCGTTCGATTTTCGTCTATTAGAAGGTCTTTTTTCCGTTTCATTTTTTGGAACTTCTCTTTCTTGGAATAATTCACACTTATATCGCATTTCAATCATGATCATGATCATTCAAGCAATGGAATTTTTCCAACTTTTCATTCCATTGTTCCCTCTCAAATTCAACACATATTTTAATAGGGTGTAATATAGACAAGGGAAGACAATTACACAAACATTGTCAATCATATTCAATGTCCGAGAAATATATGGGGAATATACATCAAAAAATGTATAAAAAATTAATAGTCTTCTCCACAATCAGTTTGAATTGTTGAGTATCGAACTACTTCTGTTTTTTTTTCAACCTGTCCAGAAATTTGATGGGTGGAAAAATCAGGTGATAGAGCTTCATGAATCGAAATGATAATACTCGAAAATAGAAAAGAAGAAATGAAATGCCGTATATGAAAAAATGTTTAAATTGGAAATTATCTAAAAAAATTGAGTGATATAAAGTAACTTGTTACTGCAATCGAAAATCCAGTAAAAAAAGCAAAGAATGTCCGAATAAAAAAATGAATGAAAGATACATCGGAATAAGAACAATAAAAAATTATAAATTTTATCGTTCCGTTAACCAACTAACAAACATCAACACTCAGAAGTCGAAACTTGTGCGAAAAGAACAAAGTGGTGAAATAATTGAACAAAAGCAAATGTATTCAAGAAGCGGCCATTTTAGTTGAAAGTGGCCAATTCTGCATGCAGTTGTCGATAGTGCTTTGGACTATCTCTTAAAGTTGAACCACAGACTTAATTTGCAATCAGTTTATATTTATTTTTTCTCGGAAAACGATTAATGAGGTGATAGTTTATCTCGAAATCGAGATGTCCCAACCATTGGGAAATTTCATTGAATTATCTGCTGACAACTTTTTGATTAGTTTGAACAGCAATCATTCTTAGAAATTAATTGTGTTTTCTGTGCGATTGAGCACTGACATTCGGTAAAAACACATTCATTCATCAAAGTAATCGTATTCATGTGATCAATTCGAATAACGGTTCAATTAAGGCATGTTTCAGTTGATAATATAATAGAAACATTTGAATACAATCAGGTATTTATATCCATATGGTTCCTGGTTCCTAATAAAGAAAACATCAAACTATTGTGATGTGCCTGTCTAGATATTTGATATCGGCATTTGTCTTGGTAGATATCGGTTATTCTAAAACCATTGAACTGTATTCGCCTTACGAGCGTATGTAAATGATTTCATTTTCTATACTCCAATTGAATAGTGTACGGTTAATTGTTTCAGTCATCTCAGTTTCAATTCGAAAACGTTTCTCTTCTGGTACTGTAGAAAAAACTCGTCACAAAAATACGAAACCAATAGTTATTTGATATGAAGTTTTCTCTCACGGAATTGGCAATATATTCGGGTTAATTAGATCTTCGAACCGCAAGTCTGACCTCAGAATTCGGTGTGAAATGTATCATCTGCAGAAGGTGGCATTATTGTATCACAGTTATCATTAGCAGAGCGGTCCACCAAACGAAATGTCTTTATTAATTTGTTTTTGCTCATATAAATTTGCTTCCAGGTTCGAAACCTCGAATTTTACGTGACGAATTTGTATGTTGTATAACATATAGTATATCACGTATGGAGTTCGACGCATTATGATGGATGCATTCTGTTCTGTATAACATTTGTCGAAGTGTCCCTAACGTCAAATATTTCATTGGTAGCAATATAATTTTTCATTGTTCTCATTGATCTTTGATAATGTGCATCGTTCATTCTTCAATGAATATTGAGGCTTAGACATTCTTTCTATAGAGTCTGATGGAATCCCAGCAATTGTTCTGAAAGTATGTGCCCCCGAATTGACACCAGGATTTTGCGAATCATTCAACCTTTCATATAACCTGGGGGCTTTTCCTAAGTCCTGGAGGACAGCAAGAGTTCAGCCAGTTCATAAAAAAGGGAAGAAAACGTTACCTTGTAATTATAGACCAATTGCATTGCTTTCTATCATTTCCAAAGTCATGGAAAAAGCAATCAATATGATGCTCATCAAATATCTAGAGGAATCAGGAATAATTAATGATCGACAATACGGATCTCGCCATAAAAGATCAACCAGTGACCTATTGGCTTATGTTTCTCATATTTGGCAGCATTCAATCGAGAAATCCGGAGAAACGATAGCTGTTGCACTGGATATTACAGAAGCGTTTGATCGAGTTTGGCATCGGGTTCTAAACTGCCTTTATGGTTTGCCTCCCCACTTGTTTGCTTTGTTGAAGAGTTTCTTGTCTGATAGGTCTCTGTATGTGGTTGTTGATGGAGTATCATCTGATATTCTTCCCCAATAAATGCAGGTGTTCCACAGGATTCAGTTCTGGCGCCCACTTTGTTTCTGCTTCATATCAATGATTTGCTCGAGGATACATCTTGTTCACTACATAGTTTCCCGGACGACAGTACTTTTCATACCAGTTCCTCTTCCAGAGTGCCATACCATCTCAAGAAACAAAAATTCAAAGCAACATTCACGTCAATAAAATTAAACGACGACTTGATAAAAATAATAGAATGGGGTAACATGAACTTGGTTGAATTTAATGCCTAGGAAACCCAGGCATGTCTTTCCTCAAGAAAAGCCGATCATCATCTGATATTCAGATGTCAATCAAGTATCTCGATGCTAGGAATTTCGATCAGTGATAATCTCTCATGGGGAAACCATGTGAGATCGAACGCTGAAAGTGCTTCCCAGAAACTTGGATTTCTATTTCGTGCGAAGAAATACTTCACTTCTCATCAGCTTTTAATGATCTATCTGCAAGGTTCAGATACGACCTGTCATGGAATACAGTTCTCATGTGTGGAGTTCGGCACCAAAACATTCATTGAGGGTTCTCGATTCTATTCAGAGAAAGGCAATCCGTCTTGTTGGTAATTCTTCGCTCACAGACTCGCTCACTTCACTGGAACATCGTAGAAGGGTTGGAGACTTGTCTCTTTTCTATAGATACTTTCACGGTCGATGCTCTTCCGAATTGTTATCAATCGTTCCCTCCTTGGCAATATTTACACGGATGACGAGTACAGAATTCCCACCCCTTTGTTGTTAATTTGGAAACCTGTCGAACCTCTCTTGCTCAGGGATCTTTTTTCAATAGAACACCTGAGCTTTGGAACTCTTTACCAAAGGAAGTTTTTCATGAGGCTTACAAACTTCAGAAATTCAAAGTAAATGTTAATTCGTTTCTCCTGTCCCTTGATTCGCGCGGTGTTCTTTAAACATTACAGGGCTTCCCTTTCGTGTGAATCTGCATATAAACAAAAGAGAAGTATAAAAGACACATTCAGTTCCTAGTTCTGTTATATAGCATTAATATGGAATATGCGTTCTGTTCTTTAGCAGTTATGATGGTGCACGTATTACGTACTGTAGCATTCTGCAATGTTGCATTGTGAAATACACATTTTGTCCAAGTAGCATTATGATGGGGTTCACATTCTGATATGTGGCATTTTGGTGTAAAACGCATTGAATTGCTTCTTCGGTCTTGCTATAATTTTGTTCATCATGATGAGAATTTTTTCATCATAGCATTATGTTTTATGCTGTGGTTTGTTTGAACTGACGTGACGTCGTACGTTACAATACTTGAATTGAATTAAATTATTAAATGCGGTTGTACTCTATTATCAACACTATTCATGGAATTGTTGCTATTTCATTCCGGAGGTGTCTCTTCCATATCATTCTGATTGCCGTGAATAACATTTTTTAAGCATATTTATCAGTTGCTATTCGTTGCTGTTTGTTACACATGTTGACATTCAATGCTATTCCAGTGAATGAATTTTCGGGAAGGTCTTTCGTCTCTCCAGCATCGAGTAGAATGGACGAACGAATTCGCTCATTTCGAAGAAGATTACGACGCTCTGAAAGATTTATTTGGGTGCGCATTATCATCGCGCCCGATGATTTACAATAATTGCGCATCGCCGATTAAGAGCATTCCACCGATGATTTAAGCCGAACGTAAACCTTTTAAAATGCGCCACGTAATTGCCGGAGATCGCACACTCCACTGCGCTCGGATTATTGTGAAGCGACTCGCGTTTACGAGCGAGTATATTATACCGAGATGAACTCTAATTTATGGACCGAGGTCCATAAGGATTCGCTTAGACGCATTATTCTATTCTGTATTGCTTGTTTGCGTTGAGATGATTCTGGTATCGGGAGTTCACAAACGTCGTATGAAATTCGACGCATTATGATGGAGAATCTGAATAACATTTATCGAAGTGCTCCACAACATCAAATATCTCATTGATAGCAATTAAATATTCCATTGATTCTTTTGATATTTGAAAGTTGCGCATTGTTCATTTTCCAAAACATATTGCGGCTCAGACATTCCATTCTTTAGCACATTCAGTTCCAAGTTCTGTTCTCTAGCATTATGATGGAATATGCGTTCTGGTCTGTAGCAGTTATGATGGAGTACGTATCGTGTACTGTAGCATTATGCTAGCGTACATTCTGTTTTGTATTATCATAATGGAGTGCGCATTCTGCAGTGTGGCATTATGAAGTACACATTTCATCCAGTAGCATTATAATGTGGTACACATTCTGATTTGTGACATTTATTTGATGGAGAACGCATTGAATTGCTTCGGTCTTGCGGAAATTTTTCTCATTAGTATGCGAATTTTTTCATCATAGCAGAGATGAACTTCAATTTATGGACCAAGGTACATAAGGATTCGCAAAGGGGCATTATTCTCTACAGCGTGTTGAGATGATTCTGGTATCGAGATTTCGGCGAGAATTTGATTTAAAACAACACAGACAACGTATGAAGTTCGACGAATTATGATGGACAATGCATTATGTTCTATATAACATTTGTCGAAGTGCCCCAAAACGTCAAATAGCTCATTCATCGTTCATTCTCCAATGCATATTGAGGCCTAGACATTCCATTCAATATCGCTATGATAGAAGATACATTCGATTCCAAGTTATGTTCTATACCATTATGATGGAGTACGTATTGTGTACTGTACCATTATTATAGCGTACACATTGTGTACTGTACCATTATTATAGCGTACACATTCTGTTTTCTGGCATCATAGTGGAGTACGCATTCTGTAGTGTTGCATTGTGAAGTACACATTTTGTCCAGTAGCATTATGATCTGTGAGATTTGATGGTGAACGCATTGAATTGTGAAATCATATATATATATGTACATATATTATGAAGATTGAGTACGAATTACTCTCATGTATTACAAATTCTAAGGCTTTAGTCTGAAGATTTTTTAAATGGTCCTAGATCCTAAACATCGAGTGATGGCTACAGTCCATACGATGGTTTATTACTGAATTCTGAGTGCGAAAATTCTTCTTTATAAATCTTGGACCAAATGTGTCGTCTCGATAGGAATGGCAATTAAAATCAAATGAATTATAAAAACTCCTTATGGATTTGAGTACGTTCTCACTTAGATCTTTTGTCGAATTATACTTCTGATCTGTTGCGCTACACATGTTGATTTTATTCTACTTTTAATGCTGGTGAGGTTCGAATACCTCATTACAGTTCCAAGGACAATCCTTTTTGTTCAAGATTCACGCCCTTTTTCCGTCGCCTTTACGACTCCAATCGTGACATTTATTACTGAATACGTTCGTTCCAATACTATATTTTTGTCAAGAATCGCCATCTCGTACCATCCGTTTATTTTTGTCGTAAATTTCTAGCATAAACGTCAAATTTACTTATTACTGCACTGATTCAAAATGTGTACCGCGGCATGTAAAACATTAGATTTAATTTCGTCGGAACGTTTCGCATACCTGAAATATGCGAAGTAAACTTCGCTGTGGTATGCGAGTTGTGTTTTCGTTTATGACATTGTAGCTAGATTATTAGTTGAGCCAAGAACGTGGATTTTCAGCAGATAACTATCTCATATTTCATATTCTTCGTAGCTATATCTCATACATTCATGAATAATCAAAAACGGGCCTATTTTTCAATTCGAACCTAATCAAAGGTACCAAAAAGTTGTCGCAGAAATAAAAAAGCTTTTCTTTTGGAACTCAAAATTGTTAACCATTTTTCCGGAAACTCAGGATTTAATTTTCCACATGAAGTACTGTTTTTTGCAGATGCTTTATTCCATTCGAATGGGGTTGACTTCCTCAAAGTGTTTTTATTTCAATTATAATTGAATTTTATAACGAAATATATATGAAACCGAGTTATCTCATCGAAAGATTCATAAACCAAACTGGATTTAATATTTGTTACGAATAGAAGTATATTTGAAACCTTAGAAAAAATATGTACTTCTATTAATGAGATTCAGTTCAGAATTCGACGACATGATGAGAACAGAAATAAAATAAACAATGTATGCCCAAACTAACATCACTCATGAACAATAATTTTGCATGGTTTCAATTCTTTTTAGTATTGAACATAGTATGAAAAAAAATCGTAGCTTTCTGTGTCCCTAACCTGCCACAACCTGCAAAATAACTATCAATATTGAAATCTATAGAAGTGTAGAAGGATAAGACTTCTATCTAGCCGACAAGTTGCTACATCGATTGAATAGTTCCTTTTTTTTATATATTATTTATGCAAATTCACACGAAAAGAAGCCCTGTTCAAAGAACACCGCGTGAATCAAGGGAAAGGAGGTACAAGTCCAATTAGTATAGATTCCAATATTTTTTCAGATTGTGGTAGGTTAGAAACCCAGTAAACTACGAAGGAAATATTTATCCACCACGAAATATTAATAATTGAATTTTGTACTATTAGTGACAAATTCACACCACAAACACAACGAATAGCTCAGGTCGATTGGAAAGTGAAAACTTGAGATTTTCAGTAATATAAATCGTACGTTAGTAATGATTTCTATAAGCTTACTGAACTACTCCTGAATTAACAGTTTTAGTTCCTGTATTTGTAGACAGAACCTAAAGCCGGGACTGAACTCAATGTATGAATCAATTTTGAATTCCTTTTCCAATATTTTCAATTGAATCAAGTGGATTCGAATTTTTTTTTCAGGTCAGTCGTTGTCTATTCAATCCGTTCAATGGAAGATTGAAATAACGGTTTCCTAACAGTTAACAGGATTAGTTCCACGAAAAAAGACATTAGCTGAAATTGGCTAATCTGTTGCAATAACAGATATAATAACTAGAAACCGAGTTTGTCGAATGGCACCTATAAATCAACCGACTCTTGATGGATATGTCATATGAATTATCAGCTTTTTCATCGCTCCATATCGCTAAGATTCGTAGGTTTTTTTAATTTGAAATGGCCATATTCAAACGCGTTTGCTACCGATTGAAGATAAATGAAAAAGAACATTCAATTTCTTTGTTCCGATATAAGGAACGCGTAGGCGATCGTTTCAATGTCAATTAATCAATGAGCAATAACTGAAAAGACGAATAGGGAGATGAGGAGAGATTGGTGAATGAGCAGACGGTTTCGCAATTGGTTTGCTTTATACAGTCGTTTCGAAAGATCCAAAAAAGAGAGGGAAAAAACGAACGAATAAACACATTGTCATATTTTCAAAACGTACAGAAGTACCTTTTCAATTACATCATAAACATTGAATAGTGTGTGATTTTTCAAATTTCCGAAAATCTGAATCTATAACTTGAAAATTCATAGGCTTTCTTACATCAGTCGATTCTCTCATAAAAGTGTTCTCGCTCTTGAAATTTTGTAACATTTGTTGAATATTATCGGTTGTGATTTATTCATTAGAATGATTCCATTACATAATGTCATTCCAACAAAATTTCGCCATCGAATAACAATATCGCAGCACCAAAGAACTGTAAAAATTCAACGTTCATTATGATCACCTGAAATTATATTTTTTTGGAATTTAAGTAATCTGTGAAATTTATGCTTGAATTTATTTCTGCCATATACTTTCTAGACACTTCTTGGTTTTATTTCACCTGGACATATTGGATTTGATCTCAAAAACCTTTGAGCATGAAACAATAATTCATGGATCCAAGGTCACATATCAGTTTCAACTATTGTTTTCAGGATAGTTTGGTCGAAATAATACTGTTTCTGAAGATCTTCGGTCATATTACAATCATAATCAATCTGTTCAGGGTGTTTCATCACTTGTCAAATCCTAACCAAATATGCAGTGTTACGTAAGAAGAAGATTGAAGAATTGAAGAAAACGATACATAAAAAAAAAATCATGACACTTTTCTTTCTTTCCATTGGCCTCAACGCAAGCTTGGGCCCAGCTCAACAAGCTGTTTTCCACTTTTCAAATATTTTTGTGTAAACTGGTTTTACATATTCCGAAAGTATTTTGAATCTGAATCGCCCCGTATATTTGCGATTCCATGATTTCCGTTTGAACATTCGGCATTATAGTTGTCCCGAGTTGTTGGCACTGACATATCCACTTGTCGTTACTCATATAGAGCGACTTTGAACCCCTTTTTTTCGGTTCGGGATCCATTCACATTCCAGCGTCGGCCAGCGGTTCTAATAATAAGCCGTTCTGGCATCGGTCCGTCATTCTTCGGTTTCTAAATTCGAAACCGATACGTAATTACGTAAGACGAACCTGAGAATCGCGGCGACGAGTCATTACGGCATTCTTCTGGAGCGAATGCTCTCGTCTTCGGGAGCCCAGCTGGGACGACTCTGCGATGAGATGACCGCGAAGATGTTGCGAGCTAATTGACGCGGTATGTGGCGAGAATAGACGACGATTCGTTGTGCGTTACTTGACATTGCTGCGGAGATCCGGCTCTCGAAGGACCATTTTTCAGACGGCGATCTATCGAGGAAATGGTGCAGGTGTTCTACAGTTCGTCGATTCCAGCTTCTTGCAAAGAAGGTTCAATGCAAGTGATGTCCGTAACTCTTTTCACTATCGAGATTTATCCTACGAAACCCATTCAAACTGCCTATGAGGTTGGTTGACATTGCTGCGGGAATCCGGCTCGAAGGACCATATTTCAGACTGCGACCTTTCGAGGAAATGGTGCAGGTGTTCGACCGTTTGTCGATTCCAGCGTCTTGCCAATAAGGTTCAATGCAATTGATACTCGTGATTCGTTCCCACTATCAAGATTTATCCAATGAAACCCATTCAAACTACCTACGAGGTTGGTTGACATTGCTGCAGAGATCCGGCTCGAAGGATCATTTTTCAGGCGGAGACCTATCGAGGAAATGATGCAGGTGTTCGACCGTTCGTCGATCCAAGCTTCTTGCAAATAAGATTCAATGCAAGTGATGTCCGTAACTCGTTTAACTATTGAGATTTATCCGATGAAACACATTCAAACTGCCTATGAGGTTTCTTGACATTGCTGAGGGGATCCGGCTCGAAGGACCATTTTTCAGACGGCGACCTATCGAGGAAATGGTGCATGTGTTCGACCGTTCGTCGAATACAGCTTCTTGCAAATAAGGTTCAATGCAAGTGATGCCCTTAACTCGTTCCCACTATCGAAATTTATCCAATGAAACCCATTCAAACTGCTTATGAGGTTGGAAGGCTCGAAGGACCATTTCCCAGACGGCGACCTAGCGAGGAAGTGTTGCAGGTGTTTGACCGTTCGTCAAATGAGGTTCTCAATGCAAGTGATGCCCATAACTCGTTCTCGAGATTCATCCAATGACACCTCTTCAAAACTGCTTACTAGGTGAAATTGTTGTTCGGTTTTGAAATTGAGATACCAAGAGATACTAAGCTGCAACTGCCATTTATAATTGTCGCTTCTATAATCAGTTTTTCGTGGGAGAGTATCGGAGACAGTGGCGGATCCACGGGGGGGGGTTCGGGTTCGGACCCCCCCATTGGGAAAATAAAAGATTTTTTTTTTAATTTTTATCGGCTCCTACTTTCCAAATTTTGTTAGGGAACGAAAAAATGTCACATAAGCAAGACAAAAAAATTAAATAGAATAAATTTTTTTGCTTTAAAATTCAAGAACTTCAATAATTATCATTACATTCCATTGAAAACTAAAGAGCAGGCTACATTTAAACATTGGTAAATTTTCATTTTTTAACAACCAATTTCATCAATTTATTCAATTCAATAATCCTCCAATTCCTAAAAAAATAATTCTCAAGAATTAAAAATAGTACAAACAAGATCTGGACTGAATGTTACCCAAACAAACAAATTTCGCTTGAAATATTTGGACTCACCGATTGTTCTTTCCTTTTTTTTCTGGTTCAGTCGGTTCAGACGCTGGATAAAGCCGAGTAAAATATAAAAAATATAAAAAGAGTCTTCTTCATGTTGTAGGTTCAAAATAAAATGCTTTTTTTCAACTATCAAATTGCAATTTTTCTCGATGACACTTTAAAGAAAATTGACACTTGTCAGGCTTATCGAGGAAAAGTTCGAGAAATTTCTGACAGTGCTGCCATTGGATCCTTTTTGACACAGTATTTGAAAAATTAGACTTGTTACATTTGTGATGAGTATTGTGTATGCCGGTAACGATTTGAATATACTATGTATGAGTAGAATATGCTGTTGATTAGATTAAATCAACTCGATTCGATTTAAAAAAAGTAAAGTTCCGAACCTACTTTACCTCCTGGCTACACCTTCAAATTTTGCTCATGTCAATCTCTTTCACCTTTTTTTTTGGATCTTGACTAGTTGTTGCTATACGGTAGCTCATATAATTTTCTGTTTTATATATATATATATATATATATATATATATATATATATATATATATATATGTATATATATATATATATCCTGGCAGATGTCTCTTCACACACCTGTTTCTAGATGTTCCATACTTCATGTCAACGCTGTCATTTCAAACTTCATTGTCAATGTCATTCATAATTCATATTCAACCGTTAAAGTTCGACTTTTATGTGTATTCACCTGTTGAATATGCAACTATATTTTTTTAATCTTGTTAATATTTTAATGGCGTTTTAAACAATTCACTTGGTGTAAAATTTTAATATTGGACTGTGAACATATTTTTCGTCTGTGACATGTTATTTCACTTTACCAACGTTTTTAATACGACTAACCTCAAATACAGTAAGGTTCTTGTTACTGTTTATTTGATGTGATAACTTAAAATGATAATTTTGTAGCTTTTCCCTGAAGATGGTAATAAACATTATCGAAATATTGGAAAAACTGGTGTTATAAGAGTACACTTCCGTTCTGCTGTTCACCCAAAAATACTACAGTTTTGTTTTGTGTATATATATATATATATATATATATATATATATATATATATATATATATATATATAGACCCCTCCTGGATCCGCCACTGATCGGAGAGTATCGAAGTTATATAAGTTATAGAAAAAAAGGCAACATGATTGAAAGAACATGATGTACAGTCTACAGACTAATCCAGCAGGATCTTTGATTCCACACGATGAAGGCTAACGTTGAGACTGCCACTCTTCGTAAATATGCATGTGAAACAGGCACTCCAATGGAATATTGTTTCGTATAATACATACAGTCCAAGCAAACATGTTTTTGTAATTAACAGAAAACAATAAAGAGAATATTCGACAATTCGTTCGCCAGATGCTATCCGGTTCGAAGGACCACAAATAACAAGCCAACGCGCAATGTTTCGTGACCTTCAACTCTGGTGTTTAGTAGCGACAATTCTGAAACGATAAATGTGTACTTCAAGTAGAAACAAAGTCGTAACGCCTCGCTGAACCCGCACAATTAGGATCATCTGCCAGTTGATTGATACGCGCGGATCGCACCATTTCCCGTCCGTGCCAAAGGAATGTCGTGCCTCCGTCGGGAGTTTTTTCACCCTTCTAGCGTTGCTCTGGAAGCAGACGAAAGTCCATGTGGAGTCGTCACACCCTGTTAATTAAAACCGACATAAATAAAACTAATTTAAAGACACCAATTAGGAAAAACACCCCGACGCGTTCGCAGTAAAATGCCATAACAAGAACATCCGGTCGTAATGAAAGACATCAAAACGTTTTAGCTACGGCTATGGACTCTGTGTGTTTCGATGTCTCGTTTGTTTTCGAAAGGAAATTTAGTCGGCGGGCAAGCGATGTTTACTTTAGTAATATAGAGCTTGATCGGCGACATTGGCGTGTATTCTGGAAGACTGGAAGTAGATAGCGTAAGATAGGCTGAGGACATATCAGCTATCTATTGGTTATTATTAAATATTGATGATTGATATTGCAGGGGTATTTTCCAATTCATTCATGAAATGTTTCAACACTTTCACTCACGACTTTTTGTTTGTGGGAATAAAAATTTGAAATTTGGTATGCCGGTGGAATGTTTTTTTTAAAGATTTTTCGAATCAGCCCCATGATTAGATATTAGCCCCTTTTGGGGCTATGGACTGTCCACATATGTGAACATGGTGAGTTAATGGAACCATTTGCTCATCCACTGACAAATGTGTTTCCAGAGGCAGCGAAAGCAATCTATCCCGTATTGTGTTATAAAGAGGCCTGATTTTCCAAAAACGGTCACTGGGATCTCGATCTTCTTCCACATTTACGAAATGTAGATTTTGTCGCAATTTATAAAATCTATTTATGACCGCATATTTGCGGAACTGCTAATTTTGGTTCCCAATAAAAACTTATCCGTGGATAATGAAGATTACCCATGAGAATATGGATTCCAACAAAGGTTTGCATTTCTTCAACGTTTATAGAGTCAAATTTAACATTTTTTTGAACAGCATAAAATATGCCATTTTCTCAAACAATAAATTTGAGGAGTATTTCGAAACAAAACAACCGAAACTATGTAATTCAACAACTTAGGGAGTTATCGGTGTATGCCATATAATATTTGGAGTGAGGTATGTAACATCTTTTCGCCATTTGATATTCTCTTTCAGAGTCAGATCATTTGCTGAAATATAATTCTCTATTTGGATCATACGTTCTTTCCGAGAGGACAGCTTGTATTGATTTGTGGAAACATTATCTGGTAGCGTATCATTTATTTCCAAATTTTCATCTCCATCAAGGTCTTCAGTGTCATTTGCTTCGATTTTGGGAGCATCTATAGATACACATATTTTCAAAAATTAGTCATTATCGTCACATAACTAAATAAACTCATCTCGATCTTCTTCAGAATCACTCCCACCCCAGCCATTTTCATCCCCGCACCCTCATCTGATATACACTCAATATCAGATAAACGTCCTTCATTCAAAGTTCGTCGCTACTCATGTCAATATCTTTACGAGGAACTCAGTTCTCAACCCTCAAATATTCTGCTTCAAATTCAGAATTCAATAAATAATCACTACCTCTCACTCACAGTGTCCACGATTGAGTACGCATCTATTTCGAAAAATCTCTCGTCGAAAATAGCCAAAGAAATGGGTCTCCAATTGCTTTACTGTGAAAAACACACCTTTATATGTCTCTAAAAATAAGCCAGTTGTTTGATATTTGAAGGATTGTTATTCAATTTGAATTTCAACATCAAAGTGTACAACACGTGCCTTGATCTTCGAAGAGTCGGTGAGTTAAAATGCAATTTGAAGTTATTCTATTATCGAATAGAGGGAGCCGCTCTCGATCAGGGGTTATTTCAAATCATTTCACAAATGTGGACTGCATGAATCAACGGGTGAATAGGACGTAAATATCAATACGAGTCGATACAAATTGATGTCCACAATTGTGGACACTATGAGCGAAAGGGTTTTAACTGAATTGTTATCAGTCGTTCCACTCTTGGCAATATCTACACGGATTACTCGACGAGTACAGAATTTGCACCCGTTTGTTGTGAACTTGGAGATCTGTCGAACCTCTCTTGCTCAGGCTTACAAACTTCAAAAATTCAAAGTGAATGTTGATTCGTATCTCCTGTTCCTTGATTCAAGCGGTGTTCTTTGAACATTACAGAGCTTCCTTTCTGCATATATAAAAAAAATGTAAGCAACCAACACTTTTCTCCATATTTTTTTTTTTTCGAAAATAGATTGGTCATTATCATTCGTATATGTGAGTCTTTTCAACTTTTTTTTCAGATCAGAATATGGGCAATTGATCATCAAGAAAGTTTCCTATCCTCGGAATCTTCTCGATTCAACTCGTTAAGCCTCAAACATATGTGAAATAGCACAGTTTCCTGTACCATTCTCACTAACAAAACCTCGTCACGTGTTTCGCTATATAATAGTTATAATAGTTTATGCTTGACGAAGATGTATAGAGAAACACGTGTCGCAGTTTTGTAAACCCATTGTTATTGAGGATCTCACATGAAACTGTACCCGAACATATATATATATATATATATATATATATATATATATATATATATATTCATTCTGCTTCCTTGTGAACAATCTTCAGTGGATCGAGAGGAGAGCCCGAATGTTACGCCTGGCTCATATACCAATGAACTTCGGAATTTGTGGCTTGGCGATCTTTTGTACGTTTTTCAAACAAATATCTATATCGGTCCGGATTTGAACTTCTGGCGTTCTTCTCGTGGAATGTCTTCCTCCGAAATAAAAATAATCTTAACATTAACCGCTGAAATGCGGCAGGAGCTTGAGCAGGTGACGCTCCATTTCTCATTTGTTTTGGTACGAATTTTAATGAACATTTTTCTGCTGTCTGCATATCCTTTATTGATCCACTTGCTCCGGATGTTACACCTTTTTCGTGAGTAAAATATGATTCATGGTTACCATAAATATATTACTTACTAGATATGAAGGATCATTTCACATAAGATAAAGAAACTCGTAAAAATTGAAATAGAATAAAAAAAATAATGGTTGATAAAATAAAAATTTCATTCAATGGTTAACGAAACATATAATTTGTAATTTTCTCTGATTACCAAATTGACATTTTCATTTTTATGTGAAACTCATTCATTATTTTGTATTTATTGGTTTGCTTCCTCCGAGGCCATAACGACAAAGCATTCCTGCATTTCATGATTTCAGAGTTCAACGTCGTTTTCCTAGCAGTTCTTGTGTCTACCCACCTAAAATGAAAATGTTTTCAATACCGAATTGAATTTTTGAATTTTCTGAAATATTCATGAAGAGATGCAATAGCCAACTTGTATGAAATATAAATGTGCATGCCTCTTGGGAGTAATATATAGATATATATTACTCCCAAGAGGCATTACCTCTAACTGAAAACCCTCTGGTCAGAGATCAACTACTTAATACACTTGGTGCAAAATGAATTAGTGAGACTATCTTCTTCATCTTTTCCTAAGTGAATCATCACCCATCTTTATCTGGTCAATCTCGACCCGCTCGAAAACAGGATGAAACATATTCTTGTCTTGTTGAATCAGCAATGATAGGAACATTGTCGACCAAGTTGAAAAAAAATCAGAGACTTCTCTGTCGTAGAATTTGAGAGTTGTACGAAGTAATCGCGAACAATGAAATTATTGGATTATTGAGTAGATGCTGTTTTTTAGTGTTGACATATGTTTCTCTTCTAGGATAACTGGAGCAAATGTGATTTTGTTGAAAAGACAACGATTTGAAGACATATTGGGCTAATGATAGTTGTATTTGGTAGGAATTTCGGAACCGTATTACGAAATTCGTAAATTTACCCAACTAGCAAACTAATTTCATTCACGTCAAATCGTGACCTGCATGGGTCACACACTCAAAAATTGTGTGCTTTTTCAAAGTCATACGCCATTATTTGCGTTATTACCCTCAACCGTCATTGTGTGTGTGGGCTATTTCTGCTAAACATTGTCGCAACTCAACCTCCAAAAAAGAGACCGTTTCGCATTTTTATTAACGCTAATTTACTATTATTACATCGGGACTGTTTGTTTTGATGTTGCGGGTTCGTGCTACCTTATCGGCGGTTTTTTATTGTCTCGCGAAAAGCATTGACATAAATTGAGAGAGCAAACATTTTCATCGGCGACGCCTACAATTTCGTTTTTTGCAATGACATTCTCCGTATTCGTACTCCTGAATGAGCATTCAGTTGATTTATTGACTGTTCGATCTAGAAAACAAACTAGACAATAATTTGCTAGCGTGGAGCCAAGCTGGTCTGACCCGTCCTTTAAATAATCCTTCAGAGAGCACGCATTGCTGTCTTTGTGGAAATCATAGGAGGTGCTGACTGAAAGAAATGATGGTGCTATCAGTGATGCCACATTGTTTGGTCAAAAACCTCCAACAAAAATAGAACTCAACATATGCCAGTGATAACCAAATAAAAATTATTAGTTTTGTAATCGCCGGTTTGGGACTGGCAATCTTGTCTAGTACCTACTGTAGTTATTTCAAAAAGTTGAACCTACAATAAATAATAAATACATTGTTCATGGAAATATGGAATAATTAGTAGACACCCTCATGAAAAGTGAGGGGTATTTCATTCAGTTGGAATATGTACACCAAATTTTCAAATGAAGGATTTGTAGTTTTCGAAATGTATTTCCAATATTTCTAGTAAATGTTGTAAATCGTAGTTCCGAAATGAAACTCGTATTCTCATCTAGTGACCTCAACTTTGGTGTGTCATTTGTTATTTATCACTTGCTGTAATTCTTCAGCAGTTGGGGCCCTAGTATGTCATCATCTACTATATCATCTATAATAAGTTAGGTCTATACCTCGGTCTCGTTTGGATTTGATAGGTTAAAAATCAGAGATTAAACTTGCGGCAATTCATTGAATTATAACATAATCACTACATCTACTTCGATGATGATGATGATGTGTAATATAGTATAGTGTATATAGTAGTTTTTCTGGGTTTTTGCTACAGTTGTTGAATACCTCCTCACACATTAGACTTGGTTTTCTCCCATTAGCATTATTCGGTTGATGCAATCACGATGAATTCGTTTACGGTATTCGAATATATTCAGTAAAACTTAGGTTCGAAAAGTTAAGTTCACACCTCGCTCTTGTTTGGATTCAATTGGTTGAGAATCAGAGCTTGCGGCAATTCACTGGATTATAAGAAAACTGAAGGTCTGCATATTATTTCCACTATTTTTTTATATGCAGTTTCACAGGAAAGGGAGGCCCTGTAATGTTCGAAGAACACCGCGTGAATCAAGGAACAGGAAATGGAAATATGAATTGACATTTACTTTGAATTTGTGAAGTTTGTAAGCCTCAGGAAAAACCTCTTTTGGCAAGGAGTTCCAAAGCTCAGCTGTTCTATTGACAAAAGATCCCTGAGCAAAAGAGGTTCGACAGGTTTCCAAATTCACAACAAAGGGGTTGAAATACTGTACTCGTCGAGTCATCCGTGTAGATATTGCCAAAGGGGGAACGATCGATAACAATTCGAAAGAGCATCGACCGTGAAAGTATCTATAGAAGAGAGACAAGTCTCCGACCCTTCTACGATGTTCCAATGAAGTGAGCAAGTCTCTGAGCGAAGAATCACCAACAAGACAAATTGCCTTTCTCTGAATAGAATCGAGAAGCCTCAATGAATGTTTCGGTGCCGAACTCCACACATGAGAACTGTATTCCATGACAGGACGTATCTGAGCCTACATCAACAACTTTGATAGTGACGTATTCTATATAATATATGTTTTTCTGAAGTTTTTCTGCAGTTGTTGAGTAGCTTTTCACATATACTTTTTTTCGATTATCATTTTTCAGTTGATACAATCACAATGAATTTGTTTATCGTCTTCAAATCTATTGAGTAAAACCTCAGACCCGAGAAGTTAGGTCTATACCTCGGCCTTGTTTGGACTTAATTGGTTGAAAATCAGATATTGATTTGTGGCAGTTCATTGAATTATAAGAAAATTGAAGCTCTGAATATTATATTCACTGAATCAACTCTTACAGTGACGTGTTCTATAGGTTTTTCTGGGTTTTTGCTACAGTTGTTGAGCACTTTCTCACATATCAGACATAATTTTGCCATCATCATTATATAGTTATTCAGTTGATACAGTCACAATGAATTTGTTCATCGTCTTCGAATCTATTGAGTGAAACCTCAGGCGGACATTTCTTGTCTATCCTGGGCTGTGGATTTTTTGTGGATTATTTGTGGAAACCAAAGCATTAATTTGTCTGATTAATATTTGCACAATTGAGTTTTTGTATCATCATCATGATATTTATCTAGATGAGTTGTCTTTTTATATCAAATAGTCGAAACTGATAACACATTTTTATTGTGTTCTCGCTTCAGTGTGGGCATAATGTGTATAAATATTCGTATATTCTGCTATGGTGAATGATCCCATGGGGAATTATAGCGTTCTTAACAGATTATTCGACCAGTATTCACTTTGATACATACGCAAATTCTCGACAAACTCGTTATTCATTGTGTTTGATTCGTCCAACATTCTATTTCAGTTTCTTTAGATTTTTTCCATTCAATTTCGAGTGTATGAATGAGAAAACATATTGCCTTCAGAATTCCATTAGAGCTTATGTAAGCCTCTTTTGTCATACTGGTGCGAAACCTTGTTCATACTAACGTTTTTTCTGTAGCTTTAATAATAATTTAAATAATAATGAAATGGTGATGAAATATTCGATCGTAATCAAACACTTGATCAATTCGTGGGGCCCGCTGAGGGTACTTATCCGATTTTTCTGTTGGGCGACTGATTATTATTTGAACGTGTGACGTGGGTTCGTCGAATTATCTCGAATTCGGTGATTAATCAATCGATTTCCGAACTAAAATCCCAACAAAGCCGAATTTACATAACACGATTTTGTACTGTGCGGTCAGCAAACGAAAGGTGCCAGATGCTGGATGGCTATAAATCAATACATTAGATAATTATTTAATAATAGCTCGGTGATATTTCGTCTCGTATTTCGTATCTGTAGTTTTGGAAAAGTGGGAAATCGTGTGTTCAAATCTTTTGTCAAGGTTGTGCTACTTGTCAAAAGAAATGTATTACTCGAAATTGATAAGATGATACGGGTAGCGTTGTTTTTCATTCAGCTGTCTTCATAACAATCGAATAGAATAGCATAGATCGATAAGGATTAGATGTTTTGAACTGCGACACACCACAACGTCTTATAAAAATTGATCTCACGAATAGAGCCCATGAACATCGTCGGGAAATTATTCACAAACGAAATATAAGATAATCTGAAGGCAAACTCACTTTTTACAGACTCGATTGTTTTTGTGGAGATGAGGAAGTTTTGAAGAAGTGGTTACTCCAAGTGAATGCAAACTGTTTGTTAATCATTTGATGTTACTACTTTCATAGAAGTTTTGTATTATTTTGCATTGACTTGGGGAAGAAAAAGCCAAAAATCGTTTCCTTAAAGTTCATTAATTTTTTATATAAGCTGAATTGACTCGTATCGACCGTTTAAATCCACCGTGATATTTTTGACTCAGTTTTGTTTCTATCGAAATGCTTTCTGAAGTTCTTTCAACAATGATTTGATTATATTTTCTCAATGTTCTGAGAGCAGAAGTGTTTTGAATAGAACTCTGGAAAAATCCGCATGGAAATGATTCAGGAATATGGTCCAAATTTCGAGGCAATGAGTGATATGCATGAACTTGCATCATTGCTTTCTCTAAGTTATATGAAACGTATGAAAACAACATTTATGCATATATCTTCTCTCTTCGAGAGATATTATGTTTGAAATCTCGAAGACAACACCAATGATTCATATATGATATCAACTTCTCATGGCGTACTGGTTGTTTGTCAATGATTTTTTTTTTTTCGAAAAATTTGAAAATTTCATGGCATTCGGTACCAGGATTTATCGTTTTGAGAAAGCCGTATGAGAATATTTCGTTGCAACTCCTCATTTTTGGGTGAAAAATTAAGTTTTCTCTGTAGATAGTCAATCGAACCGCTAAAAACTGACAGCATGATGGATTATTTGACTCCCTGTGAAAATTCAATGGGCATGTTGTCTATTATTGGAAATTGTCGATTGACCATTATTTTTCTTTTCTATTTTTTGATTGATCAGACTTAGGGTACGGTGTAGGAGTGTAGGCGAACAGAATTTTCTCCAAAAATGTTGGTCTCTATTAGTTCTACAGAAAAGTCAGTAATACTATATAGCTGGTTTTGATATTTGAATCACTACAAAGTTTTTTTTGTTCATCTATACATACATTGCTTTGTCCTGAATAACTGACTTACGGATTAACGCACAACCTAAACCACTGATCGTAGAGACCTGAAACTTGAAGGGTGTGTTCGTGGTATGTAGGCATCCAATAAGAGAGGGGTTTTCCAAAACCCTGAGAGGGCCAGAAACGGGGTAAAAATTTGGATGGGACGACATGATGCCTTGACCCAATCGACTTTTGCATGAACATTCTCCAATAGACTTGTTGGAAGACGTGTTCGTATTTTATTGAAACTCATCGTCTAACGGGGTAAAAAAAGAGGTTAATAGCATTTTCGACTTCTATCAAACGCTCTTTCTAGTGTGCTCATAAGGCAGAGCCGAGGGCCGAGCCTTGGGATGAACCTGATGAAACTTAGTACTAAGAACTATGCAATATAATTTACAATTACAATATTTTTCTAATGCAATTAACGCCCAACGAAGTGGGTACGGGTCTGCTAATATTTTATATTATCGTAGGAGTGATGTTTTTCAGACTTGAAGAGAGGTTTTTTCTTAGGTCTGAAGGGATATGTAGAGATCATCATCCACTCTGAACTTTCTAAATTATTCTTCATTTTTCGATTTGAACGTCATAAAAATTATGAAATTTCTCATATTTTCACTTCGTTTCATCATTCAAGTAGTGATGTCGGAGCTGTTCAGTCCATTTCTTTTCTCTACGCCGTTATACAAATTTTCAACAGCCACACATCTCTGAAAGAAATAAAGTAGAATTGTAACTCTTTAGAGTAATCGTTATTGAAGTAAAATCGGTATCCCAGAAATTGGAAAATGAACATGTCATAATCGATATGACCTGGAGAACATCAATAACGAACATCTCGATGGAATATTTTTGTTTTTATTCATGATTGATTTGAATTTCTACCGTTCCTTTGCATCACCGAACACCGCTAATACATGCATCGAAGTATTTCAGTGATTTCTTTTCTTTCAAATTATTGTTAGATGCGCGTCTACGTATAATAACGTATTCGCTTCGAATCGATCGATCGCTTTGCTCGTTCGATCGCGAATAAAAATCGCCGCTAATGAATTTTCCATCGCGCATTATCGTCCGTTCAGATCAGAAACGTCCATGTTTCATCCGTCTAATTAAGATTCGCCTGACAAAGTGAATACACGTCGCTGGGACGTTTTAATTGGCCGCCTTCTGGAAGGAGAGCGCGGCACGGCCCATATATAATTATTGTTTAGTATCGCAATTTGAGTCGCTTTATCTCTGCTACGATAATTGATGTGTCCTTTATCTGCGAGCTGTGCGCGTGTACTTTGTAATTGAGAAATTAACGAGTCCGTACCCCGTAATTGGTTTGTATGAAAAGGCGCTACGAGTACCCGGCGCGGTTCGTTGGTTGAAGGAAGCCCGAGTCTGGCCGTGCTTTAGCCCGAATGGTAGAGTTCGTAACTACATTCGTATAATGAAAATCTGGAGAAACAAATATATACCTCAAGTTTGGCCCATTCAGTTGGGCATCCTACAAAAATATTCATTTGAATATGCTCTGACGCAGAAGAAGCATTAATTTTTCCAGGAGCTTTGAAGAAGACGTCCGCAGTAACTCCTGAGAAAGAATAATTGACTGTAGGGAGTATCGATTATAAAAGAAGTACAATTGAGCCAGAATCTATCTTTGAAATCGCAAAGAGTTTGACAATTTATTATGAGGAACTTGAGTGATATACAGACACAGTCACAGCTGATAATAACCATAAGCAGAGGTGATATGACGTGGTAGAGCTTCTGAACAATCGCCCATTCATCAAAATTATTGAAGTTTACAAATATCGTTGTTATAGATGTACAGGCATTGATTCACATTTTCTCTGGGCGATCTACCTTGATGAATCTGAGGATATGTAGAGTGTGGCGGATACAATGAAAATAAACAATATCAAACAATAGGAAGCAGTAATAATAATAATGATGTGACTTCATTTTGCTCAAGTAGTTTCCATACAAAATAATAAATGGTTGCTCTTCCAGTAATAATTTCGGCTGGATGAACATGCCAACTGAAGAACTGTGATAAATCAAACAGTGAGAAAAAAATGTTTTTGTACTGATACCTAACGTCTGAAAGATTGATTCTCTTAGCATTGTCTGATCTGTTATTGAATAATTCCTAATATGCTACTCGATATTGATTGAAGAATTGTTGTCTATGGAGTGTAAGGGTCAGTTGTAGATTGTCCAGTGAACTGAGGTTCAAGTGAAGTCATTTCAGTTGCCAAGCATTAGCCATCAAAATGGTTTGTGGTTTACATTTCACTGGAGTATTACAACTGGCCCTGAGGGTCCCACTCAATCAACCCCATGCTGTTCAAATGTAAATGGCATTGTAAAGTTTTTACGAGTATTCCAACTCGCATTCATTTCAGAGAGCGTCAAACCAGTAAAATCCATCAATAACTATCTCAAGACGAGTCTCAAGACAAATATTTGAGGAATATTCGGCTAAAATAATGAGAGTAAATAATGTTGAAATATGCATTTTTGAGTTTTGAGTTTTTATTTTTTCTCCAAGGTACTGAAGTTAGGAGTGATTTATTTCAATATTGTACATATAATGATGCAAAAAAAAGCATTAGAAATCAATGAATTGATTTTATTTTTTATATTTGGGAGAAATTCAATCCCTCAACCCCCTGTTCTATTCATTATTCCCATTCTAATCTCACAACCAGCCCTCGAACATTTATTATTATTATTATTTTGTTACAGGTAGGTGAACAATAGTCACTGGCGTCGTACTGATAGCGGATTTGGTAAGCGATATCAATTATGAATATCATATAAATTTCTCGTTTTATTCGAGTAATATACAAAAGAAACTAGATAGTTTCTGAACGGTAGTAACAAAATGAAATTTAGCACTATGTCACATGAATATTAGGGGATTTTGTTTTTTGTAAAATCAAATACCCATGTATGTGGCAAAAGACACCACGAAACAACATTCGACAACCTTCCGTCATCCAATTTCCCAATAAAACTATTTACTTTTCGGATATTTCAACAAAGAATGTTGGCGAAATGCTCAGCTGGATCACCCTGTGCCTAGACCGAACTGGTCGGCATATTCCGCCTGAAAAATGTAGAAACACTGCATTCTGTTCGAGGTTTTCATCAGATAACGTAGGCACGGGAAACGACAATGCTAAAGAAATCTGCATACTACAGCTGTCCCGATGATGGAAAACAAATTGTCAGATTCATATCGGACAGGCCGAATCAAATGATAATTATATTCCTCGACAACGTTTCGCTCGAGAACCGTCTGAGCAGGAAGTTCAAGGCAGTTTAATCTGATTTAAAATGACACGACTGACATTGTAATGATCGTTATTGCAAGCAGGATGTCATCTTCGTACAAAGAGAAATATTGCGGGGAATAGAAAATGTTGGCCGTAGAATATCCGGCTCGAAGGACCAATTTGTTGCAAAATTTTATTGAACGTGTTGAGAGGGTTTAATTTGTAAATGACATGCAAATAAATGAGCATCTTGACATTTCGAGGTGCTGTTACATCAATATAAACAAACCATTATGCAAAAACGGAGGACCTTAAACGATCGCTAATGAGAAGAAATATAAGGTACCGCTTACCTCGGCAGAAAAACGATATTTTTCCAAGGACAAATGCCATATACAATCTGCGCGCTGTACGCTTTTACACAAAATATAAATTAATAATGACAGTATGGTAATGAGGCGTGTTTAAATGGTGCTCGCCCACAAATGTTGATATTACTGTGTTTTTTTTTCTCGAAGTGACACGAGGCAGTAACGGATTACAGAATGAGGCGTACCTCTACTCGAAGGAAATTTTAATACAATACACAAGCATTACAAGATTAATATCTTGATAGAGAGTATGGATACGAGGAGCCACACAAATGAATGTTATATTTTTTCTATAACCTCGCTCAATGCCGCTTGGCATCCGAAACAGTAGTTGATTTGAATTATTTTCTCGACTTTGAGGATGCCCACTCTATTATAATTGGAAACAATTATCTTTTTATTGCTCGAGAAACCATTTGTTTTATAGCAAGTGTTGTTTTGCGGTAGATGAAAATCTACACAGAAGAGTTTTGAATAGTCTTTAGAACCAGTAGTTAGTTACTGAGCGAATATGTGGTCAATAACAAAATTATGTACAAAAATTATAAAAAAAATTGGGACACCTTGGTCACTGGTCACACGAGACGTAGGAACTACTGTTGAAAGCCACTCGATGATGGTAGCTAACTTAAGGGTGTCGAAAATGTTACCAAGGCACATGAACTCCTTGGAGAATTTCAGTTGTTTCTCCCCTCATTACCAAGAGATAATTTTTGTCAACTTTCGCTCTTCAAAGTTACCCTACCCGTTCAGGCATGACATGCAAGATGGTGTTTTCGAATGGGTATATGTAAAGTTTTTGTTGTTCAACGTTTCAAACTCCAAGCTTAAGTTGGATATTTCATGTTCAGATATCTTCGAAACAACAATTATTTTTGAGAACTGCTCTCGTCGGTACTTCTATCCCTTTTGTTTCTCTCTAGAAATGCTTTGAATCCTTAAAGGAGTTCCTTCTGTATATACACACTTGTATTTGCTGTAGATCATTCCCTAAAAGAAAAAAATTCCACACCTTGGTCACTGGTCACACGAGACGTAGCAACTACTGTTGAAAGCCACTAACTTAATGGTGTCAGAAATGGTATCAAGGTACATGACCCCCTTGGAAAATTTCAGTATCGTTTCTTCCATCATTACCAAGAGATAAATAATTTTGGACAACTTTCGCAGAATTCCATTGGAAATTGCAAAATGTTGATTCCGCCAGTGCAAACAGTATTGATCATTCAGGTACTCGCTTTTCAAAGTTACCCTGCCCGTTCAGGCATGATATCAAATGCAAGATGGTGTTTTCGAATACGTGTATGTAAAATTTTTGTTGTTCAACGTTTCGAGCTCTGAGCTGAAGTCACATCTTTCAT
The DNA here is from genome assembly GCA_032362365.1 of Zygogramma bicolorata. Classification (NCBI taxonomy): domain Eukaryota; kingdom Metazoa; phylum Arthropoda; class Insecta; order Coleoptera; family Chrysomelidae; genus Zygogramma; species Zygogramma bicolorata. The sequence continues at coordinate 660,147 of JAVJAQ010000582.1, forward strand.
ATTCAGATATCTTTGAAACAACAATTTTTCTTGACGAACTGCTCGATTCTCTGTCGGTACTTCTCTGTAGCAATGCTTTGAATCCTTGAAGGAGTTTCTTCTATATCAACACAGGTGTATTCGCTGTAGTTGATTCCCTATAAGAAAAAAATTTAGACACCTTGTTCACTGGTCACTCGAGACGTAGCAACTACTGTTAAAAGCCACTCAATGATGGTAGCTAACTTTAAGGTGTCGAAAATTATACCAAGGTACATGACCTCTTTGGAGAATTTCAGTTTAGTTTTTTCCCTGATTACCAAGAGATAAATAATTTTGGACAATTTTCGCAGAATTCCATTGGAAATTTTTTGTTTTTGTTGTTCAACTTTTCGAACTCCAAGTCACATCTTTCACATTTAGCTATCTTTGAAACAACAACTATTATTATTGACGAACTGCTCGATACTCTAGTCGGGACATCTATCACTTTTTTTCCCTCTGGAAATGCTTTGAATTCCTAAAGGACTTTCTTCTAGATGAACACAGGTGTATTTGCTGCAGATATTTTTTTGATTTGGAATCATCTTTTGTGTCATTTGGTCGTCCAAAACTTTGATAACTGTCAGTGAGCTAGGAATACCGTTCCACATTATGAACATCCTGCTGTTTATTGGTCGAAGCCTCCAGACCGGACGGAACAACCCTAATTTGCTTATCGAAATAGTTCGACGGAGATAGCCCTGAAGGTGGGCTCCTATCTCGAACAGTACACACACTTCGAACGATTTACGAACCAGCGAGCTTATTACAATAAAAGGCTGTCGACCTGAATAATGGGTCGACGTTGTTGGGGAGTGATCGCGAGACCCACGGCCGTGCGCCGTTTTTGGCGTGTGTGAGCGTGATATTGATGTCTTCCTCGCAGCACACGAGTCGCAGCAACACTTCGATGGCTCGAACGCAGAAAAAAAATCGTCGTCTGGATTCGTACGAGTTCCGTTCAGGTTGTTTATGGCGCCGGATACGTTTCACTCATCGAAATGCAAAATGCCTGCTGGAGGTTGCAGTATGTACCGTTGGCTAGACGAGTTTTCTGGATGGTGGCGTCATTCATAGCTGCCTTCGTTGAATTTTTTTAGTATATCAGTAATCAAGATGTCGCTTTTTGAAAAACTTCTAGGACACTGTGCAAATCGCTTCTATTTGATTTCTCTCGAATCAAATGATTCAACTACTATACCAATTACTACGTATTTATTCGCTTGTTAGTAGTTAGGAAAACGATCGTGGTGACCATTGATTTTCTCGTCTATCTCGTTCGTTGAAACTGGATATCTAACATTCCGATACACCTATCAGCACTCTAGATGCATAAAGACGTGGAAGCTACGTGGGTGGCAGAACAGCGTGTGTGCCCATACTACCGACTCCTTCCGACATAACAGTGACATTAAATGGACGCCGTAAACTTGCACGTTCTGCGAGGTCGTGCGCGGTGTCCGATTTCCCATCATAACAGTCGGTCGCCGTCGTTATGGAAAACATGTGTGACACTTCGATACGAGATATCGAATCTCGACGCCCGCGGCCGATGATGCCGTGCGTGAGAGACATCGATCGGACGGCCGACGTCGCGAATGTAGGGCAAACGCGTAAAATATTGACCGTCCGCGTTGAAGAACACAACGGAAGATTCCTTCCATTGACTGTGAGCGTTGGTGTCGAATGGGATATATATCTCTTATGAGTCACGTCTTGCGTGTTCTGAATTGATTATACAGGGCGGTGAAATTGCAGAATGAGAATATCTGACTTTCAAGTCTCGAAGAGGAAAAAGCCCACATGCATCTGTTTATACTGTGTCCCTGGCACATTATTCTGAAAAATATGTTCTAAAACAAAAATTAAGGTTTTGTTCTTCGGAAAAATGTTTATTGCCAAAGGCTGACATCCTACGAGAGAAAAAAGTAATGAAATTTAAATGAAATCAAATGTTTCTTGGCATGGAAAACAGATTAGAACAAAGCAAGAAGGTTCTTCAGCACTTCGCCGAAGAAAAAAAGATGAATAATATCTTCTGAGGTCAAATGAAATGTAAAATGAACAGATGAGACAGTGCTTACATCTGATTTGCATGTTCCAAACTTCGTACTGAAAACGGCGCAAGTTTCTTGTGAGGATAAAGTTGTTACCCTTCGGTATCGAGGAAGAAACCTCTAGTATCTAGTAATTTAGAGTAAAGTGTTATGTAGGCATTTTAGTTCGTTGTATTGTGGGGCTCATGTGTATCTGTCTTGGTGGGAAGGTCCAATCACGTATCTGGATTCGCTGAAACGTTGTATTTGACATCATTACCGTATTGATTGGCGAGATATTTATCATTGAATATGTCGAATAAATTTCATGCGATTATAAATTCCCTGTGAAAACATGCACAGGAAAAATCATTAGAATCATAAAGCTTCCAACTTCGTTCAATGAAGCTCGAAATCCCGAAATTCTGGCGTTCTTCCACCTACTGGATCGACACGCGAAAGGCAAGTCGACACCTCTTACCAATTACGCGCGAGGCGTCGGTGAAATCAACAGCTCGAGACAACTTAATTATAGGAAACACATTTTCGCACCTTTCCGAACGACACACCGTATACTTTAGCGAGAAGCGTCACACGCGGAAGAGAGGTAAACGACTTACGACGCCGTAAAAATGTAAATTCGACAACGGCGATGGGCGAAAACGAATGACCCATCGACACGCCCTCTTCTCGACTTTTCCAAATTGACAACTCCATCTAGCTTTGCTAATTATAGCGTAACTTGCGAACTTTCCAATTTGCCAATTGACTTATCCGTTATTAATTCGCCTACGATATTATAATTTATAATAGTCCGGGAGGTGGCTTTGCAGTCGTGCTAGTGATTTTACTATGCCTGATTTTTTTTTGAAATGCTGATTCCAACATACTTTCAGCAAAACAAGCGGTAATTACAAAATTATAGAATGAACACCATTATTGTTTGAACATTGAGTTTAGAACATTACAAGTATCTCTCCATTCGTTTCCTTCATCCCCTTCCAATGTTTTATGGTTCAAACATTGGGTAAGAACTTTCCAAATCTCACTATCCCCTTCCATCCTCACCCCCTCACCTATTATTTTCCTTCATTTTTCAATGATATATCAAGCTTAGACAAATTTTTAATTCTCTATCCAATGCTGGTTTCCTTTTGAACATTCATTTCTTTATTTTCCTATCGTCAACTTACATTGTAAAGAGTATTCAAACAGAGATTGAGTCATGCAATAAAATGCAACAACAAAACTTTTTTATTTCTTGTTATAATTTATACAACTGTAATCCAAAACATGAATACACAAAACAAGATGCAATGCATGCATGCATTTAAAAAAACATATATTTTTATTCTATTAAACAAAAAATCACACGAAAACGTCGTTCAAAACGATTTGAGCCCCTTATATTTGTTTATTTCGTTTGGCAACTTATTGATGATTCTAGGGGCCATAGATTTAAGAAATGAGAGTTTCCATATTATGTTTTGTCTTAGATTCGAATAAACTAAGTATCTTTGTTTCTAAGAGACCACATTGTGGCTCAAAAATCGAAAAAGGCAGCGTTGAAATCACCAATTTTTGAAATATCTCAGTTAGCAGTAGTTTTTTGTTTCAATATTCTGAAACAGAATTGATATAACTTCAGCAGAAAGTCTAATCTCACTCCAATTCAGTTCAGAATTATGCTAATAATACTAATGCAAATAGCTTCCCAAAGCAAGAATATTTATTCTAGGGCTGCAAATTAGTTTTTTCGTGAATAAAATGGTCCAGCCTCATATTCATCAGTCTCAGTTATGTCAAGTGCACAAGGATGGGGGTTGTTTCACTTTTGAAATGCTGTGTACAATATTTCCTAGAAATCTTGCAAATCCATGTTGAAATCGAGAAATTCCTGCTGGAATCCTTGATGAAATCCAATAAATCCTGTTTTAGTGGACACATGAGTAACACACCTCGGTCCAAAAATTGTTTTTGATAAGGCTGGTGAATCATTCATGTTGAAACCATGATTTTATATGAAAATTCAGTGTCATAGAATCAGTTACAAAATTACAACGCTTCCTCCCGGGCTAATAACTACCAGCGAAAAAATCAACGACGTGGGTTTTTTAATACGGCTCGTGTGTGTAATTGGAGATGTTAATCGTTTTAGGTACGGTATGCTTATTTGCAAGTAATGCGCATTTCGACCGGGAAAGTGAAATTGAAAAAATCGTGTTGGGAACTCTGTTCGATTCAATTCAAATGTGCGATTTGCATGATTGGAAAATTGAATTCACCACTGGAATGAGGGTAATTTGAAACTGAACGGGTAATGATCGATTGGTGATTTTTACTTGCTTTGTTATATGGTTTTCCAGTTATGAATTTGATTAAAAGAAAAATTATTATTCACTTTGGAGCGAGTGCAAGTATTCCAGGACTGATACGTGTCACAATAAGTGGTACGCCCCCTATCGACTTTAATAGCGATAGTGGAGATTTTCAAGAAGTTTGGAAATTTTCCAGTGGAATAATTGAAAGTTTTGCTGCTTTTCATTCATTGTGAGCATATATTTACTTTTTCTTGTTTTCTAGTTCTGGATATAAACCAGTTAATCTTTGATACAATCTCTACAATATTTGTGATAATGTATAATTTAGTGCGTAATGCATAAATCTAATTAGGGAGAGTCACATCAACCAGCTGAAAACTGCCACTTCCGATACTTTAATATCGCTTAAAAACATCGAATAATTTTTATATTCAAGTGATCGAAGTAAATTTTCCCAGCTGAGAGATGTTATTTTCAATTATTCCGGGTGTGCATTAATCATTAAATTATGCAATATTCGTTCAGTGAGCCCGACTTGAGCAGAAATTCATAAATCCAAGTTTCATCGAGTCGTTCGAATTTTAGAATGTTTTGATAATGAAAAACCTTCGAATTTGTCCAATGAAATGCTCTTCAAGTACTCAACTGTCGACTGAGTCACTTCTCACGCAGAAATTAATGAGAAATTGAAAATTTCACGAACAAAAGGAACACGAGAACATTGAAGCTCCATTTATACACGTGCAAATTTAAACATGACAATCTAACTATGGACAGTTCCGCGTTTCTCCGCGCTAGCGCTGCTCTCTTATTCTCTATCGCCAATAATATCTCATTGCCTTGTTTTTCAAGATATGTATATCCAGAAGCTCTAGAAATCTTTTCCGATTCCTTAAGAATGAAATTCCTTCCTTTCTCAATGTTTGGAAACCATCTCGGAGAAATGCGTATGTCTGTCAGTATTTTCTACATCTGCACACATGAGCTGATTATGTGAAATTCACACGGATTCAGTTGCTTTTTTCAATTTCATTGACCTCATTACTCATTTTCATGTTTTCGCCAATTGTATTGTTCCAGCAGATGCTTTACATGTCATTCGAGTGAGTTTGATTGATAAATAGGTACAAAAACGTGTCTCGTCAGTATGTTTCTCAAGGACCAACAAGTGCGTATTGCCATTGTTTTTTTCAACGTCATTGCGCAGAATATCCGTTTTCCTCATGTCTCATTTAGAGCCTGTTGTTCGGTCTGAGATGATTCCCAGATTATATTGATCCTGGTTTAACTGGTTTTCATTTTTTAATACAAGAGATGTTTATATATTATTGTGATCTGAAGTACATGTCATCATCGAATTAATGAAGGATTTTAAATGAGTTTTGAGATATTTCTTGACAAATGATTTGATCAGAGTTAACCTCATACGTAGTTGGGGATCATCCGCCCGATCATTCATTGAACAACCGGCCCCCAATGATATAATTTACTTTGCAAATCACGAGATAATAATCGATATCGATTGAAAATATAGATATAATCGAAACATTGATATAGCAAAAATAAGTGTGTGTATACTTATTCTTTATTTCTATATTTCTAAAAACTTGACCCTTTGACAGAAGTCACCCGTGTGCACTAGTCAGCAAGAAACTTGAGTCCTTAACAGCCAATGAAATGGATTGGTCAAGCACTCCAACTTTCAGTTCAGGCTCAGCGGGTAATCAAAAAAGACACCCCAAACTTTTGCATCTGCCTAAAGATTCGTATCGGAAATGGAAACCGTTTTCCACGACGATATTTCATTACTTGTCATGCGATATTTTTGCAAATGATCATTCATGAATGAAGCGCGTTCCTAATTTGGGAATTAATATGGTGGAATGAGGAAACGAAAGAAAGTCATGACATACTACCGGATAGATCCAATTGAAAAAAATTTAACTCGGCTCATTTTTCACGGCATGTAAATCTATACCGACGACCTGGTAATCGTATACGGACAACTGTATACGGAGTCATTCGAGATCCGTAAATCCTTTCACACACTTGGAAGGCTGCTAAAGCCTCTGAAGTAAATTGTTGAGCGTTTAAGCGTCGGTAAGACTTAAATACAATGTGGTGCGTATAGATAGATCTCGTTATTGATAATTAATGAATGCGTGTCTGGGACCTCAACTTTCAACTAAAGAAGCAACTCGGCCATAAATAAATCTCATTTCGAAGGATTGGATGTTTTGAGGGAATTTTTTGAATTCGAGAAAAGCACAATGGCAGTTTTGTGAAATCAACATGATTTTGTAGAGTCCACATAAGAAAATGAGAAGAAAGCAGACTATTTTCCGAAACGACGCCATGGAGACATTTGAAATAATTTTTGATATATTTTCTCTGTGCAACTTTTGAAGAATAACGAATGCATCGACACAGATATAACAATTTGCTATAAAACAGATATTATAAGAATCCATATATTTTTTTCAATATTTCGCACTACTTGTACTCCAGTCAGTCATTTTCAAATTGACATATTGTCGCAGAAGCTGATTTTTCGCATAATATTCAGTTGTCCATTATTAATAATAATAATAATATGGCTTTTATTGATAGGAAAAAAATATACAAAAAAATCATAATATAAGCTCCTATCAAACGGTAGGATTCAATTCTGACTATGCCAGGAAAATAATCACAGCATGGGCAGACCTTGCTCTTCCATCCAACCGTATTGAATACCTGGAAAAGTATAAACGTCCCATTCAAACAGAAATGAAAAAAAATTGTGAAAATGTACTTCGTTCTCATTTACTTTATGTGACTGGATGATATTCATTCCTTACAAACAAGCAGATACTCTTCTTCGTAACACTGTTCAATCACCTCTCACTTAGACTTGCTATAGTTTTCTAAGTTAGTTTTCTTGCAGTTATCGATACAGTCTATTGTAATCCATGAAATGTAATGAGACTTCGAAACCATCTACCTATATTCCCAGCTCCTTTGTACTTGCGAAAATATCCAATGCTATTTACTTGTAATATGGTTGACAATGTTCCTTGCTGAAGGCTAATGGGTCGGACTTCCCTTGTCTATATTATTACCTCTATTGAAACCTGTTGCTAAGAACGAAAGGATAAAAATACAAATTCAATGAGGTAATCAAATCCGAACAAAAATTTGAAATGAATTTCTTGGTCACTAATAAAATTAAGGGTTTGATTGATCAAAGAGAATAATAATGACAAAAAAATTGAGATATCGAATAAGTATGAAATATTAGTCAAAAATATGTAGATGAAGAAATAAATGAAATTATATTGTAATATAAAAAGTTTCAATAGAGTTAATAATATAGACAATGGAAGTCCGAACTATTACCATTCATCCAGTGTTATTGTTCTCTTTTGTTCACAGACACCGAAATGTGAATCATGTATAACATTTTCATTTTCATCAAGGAAAATAAAATGATTATCGTGCTGACTTCAATTCATCATCTTGTTATATGGTTCAGTGTCTCACATCGGTATACGAATCGTCATCCATCACCAAGTGATCGTTCATCGCACGCGTAAACAAAGCCAATTTGCGGCCCGTCAGCTCTAGTGCCTTCGGTTAATCTGCAATGTAAACCCCTTAATGAAGGCATATTCGACTGACGGTCGAGATGGATCGCGCTCTTCGTCGTTATTAATAGACTGCCGACTACGGAACGTTATCTCTGATGTCGATGGATTTTTTATTTTTTCATTTACTCTATAGAGAACCTCGCAGACTACTTCCGCATCTGTCTGGACGTCGGCTGGGACGGTTTATCGTGGTGCTGCTCTCGTAGTCTAAGAGCTAGTGAATAAATCCATTACGAATGGACAATTGGGAATATTTGGCTTGAATATTGTTGAATGTGTAAGCCCGTGGCTGCCGGTTGGAATGTTTTACTGATATTTGGAAAACATGTGATGTACGTTCCTAAATAATTCATATAAAATATACATAAAGTTTTGCGTGTGGGTTCTTGGAATAGGCAATCAAAATCTTTTGTCAAATACTGGTTTCCATCATCATAATAGTGTAACGAGAAGGATACTTGTACTTTTAGTACCAATCCACAAACTATTGAACAATAAATTTTCTAAAAATATCATTTTTAATTTAATTTTACAAAGAATTTGAAAGGAGAATTCGCTGAATGTAGTTTTTGGTCGAATGTAGTCATGAACTTAACAGGTCAAATGTTACATATCCCATGATTTTAAAAAATAATTCCGGAAGCGGCTGCCATCAATTCAAAAGCTGTCAAATACGTGATGAAAGGTTTAAAATAGTGGGAGCGAAAAAAAAAGCAAAATTGGTTGAGGAGAATTATCGTATAATGGGAGTGAAAAGTACAGTTTCCTGTACTAATTGACTTTCATATCGTTAACAAGATGGACTTTGATTTCTCAGAATTTATCGAAGTTAATTCAATCCGAAACTTGTGGATGAACTTCCGATACACCCCCTTCCCAACCTAATTCTTAGTGATGTTCAACATCATGCATGTTTATACGAAAATACTGTACTCACCTCATTTTCTTGGTCCCATTCTGAGAAATAAATCGTGTAATGATATTTGTGAAACCGTAAATGATTCCAATGGGTATGTTGGAACCTATATAGAATCAAATGGAACATAATAATTTCGTATCCTTTTTTTGATTACAGTAGGTTGAGTAAGGTTATGAGATGAAAATACCATTTACTTTATAATGTAAGAAAAATCACTGTGAAAGCCTAGTGTGTATAACTCGGAATTCACAAAATGTCGGTTTTCTGTTGAGTATTCTGAGCGGATTGGCGGGTACCTGCAAAAAGTTATATCTTTTGATATTATTAATTTTTGAAGATGAGATGGTACAGAAATGATTGAAAAAAACTTTAGTTCAGCATATTCAACTGAGATCGTACATAATGGACGATCTGTTTCCTTCTCTAGGATGGCCCAGTAATCTGTTTCACGTAGATTTTCACTTCTTTATGAAACCGTTATTCTCCTTCTCTGTTGTTCATTTATATTCGAAAATTACTACCACTCCGGCCTGTATCGAAGACCGCCGAGTCTGTACTCGTTTCGGGGCACGCGACCGTAACTTTGTCTCTCAACATGTTCGTGTCATTATATGCGATCGGTCGAGTTGTTCGTACATGTGTTAATTTCAGGAATTGAAAAGTGTGTGAGATTCACGGCGTTTATGAGGTGCGGACGATGTCCCGCGAAATGCATGTACATCCTCCCACTGCCTATTGATCGGTTGTATGTAGTTGTCTAAGTGCAGAAAACTGGTACGATCAACCATTTGACCTCCTCCCATTTGCCATAATTTTCTTGAAATTTGTTCGAAATATCAAACAGTAAAAAGCTATAAATCATGTCTTACTCAAAATTTGATAAAGACAGGCATTTAATAATAATAATAATAATAATTGAGATCACAAACTCTTTTATTGATTCTTATTTTCGACAAATACTTACTACACTGGACTCTCCGATCCAGAAGCAGTTTTTTACCAGTAGACGAGTCCCACTTCCAGTCAATCTTCAACATTATTTTCGATTTTGGCGGATATATGGAGAAATCCCAAGAAGGGTACTGAAAATTATTATAAAAGGTCGAGTAAAAGGTACTGTACAAAGATTGCTTCTATAAATATTGTCGCATCTGAAAATCATTTTAATTTTAACAATATTTCCATTGTTTGAAAGGAGATTAGTTCTATCTTTGCTGCGGAAACACTGTCAAACTTTAAACCTAAGAAATCTGGAAAGTTCACAAATTACTGGCGAAATAGTGCCCTCATCCCTCTTGGGCCATGTAAGTAGGCTATTATGTTGTAGTTGGTAAGTAATGAAAACATAATATGATACTTATGATCGGATTTGTACATCAATTAAGAAGGTTCTTTTCCGGAATATCATCGATTTTAGAAACGCTGGATAAAATTTCATGTTACATCACATTTTTTTTCAATATACAATACATCTACATGGTATTAATATCATGAAATACAAGTATATGCTAATTAGTTTGTACGTGAAGTTGCTGGTAAAGTATTTTTGATTCCCTCATTGATTTGTTGTATTGTTCTCCTGTTCCAACAGTGTATGCAGCTGATAATTAAGATATTGCGATAAAAAAATGCTAGTGTGAGTGGAAATTACAAAAACCCAGAATAAGGATGCTCAATTGAAAGATAATGAAAAGTAAAAAAATGAAAATCCAAATAGCAGAACGAAGCATTCAATTGTTTGAGTATTTTCATTATTTTTTCCTCTTTTTGATAATATTCAAGAACATATTAGAATGAACCCTATTATAGTTTAGAAATAATTTTGTAATAATGCATTCTAACTCAGGCTCTCTCTCTGCCTTTCCTCCCCCCCCTCTCTCAATCTCTCTCTCTATTCTATTTTATATAAGTACTTCGGGTGAGAATGCTAATATATAGCTTGCACATTATATAAAAGTTATTGCTATATTATAGCTCACCACTCACCCATGGTGTATAATATATCTAATATATTACTATTTATATATATCTAATATATACTATTTATATCATTGTTGTCAACCTCTCACTGTTTGCCCAGAAACTGTTGAGCTAGAGAATAACATGACACATGTTTGCAAAACTTTGTCCGGAACCAACAAAGCAAACAATCCCACAACAATAACATTATGAACTCGCCATATAGAGGCTTGTCATTCGAAAAATCAACCAATTAGTCGAGCACACAAGTGCATTTCTCCCTTCTAAATATGGCCGATCACTACCGATTTGGATGCGGGCATTTCATTAAATGAATTAGGACACGGAGACCGTATTAGTTTCAGCGTGTCATTATGTTTTCAGTTGTTAGCTAAACAAGTTACATATCCGACCACACATCTAGCTGCATTTGGAAAATGTCCAATGATTTATCGCTAGTCGGACACAAAGGAAACACGTGAAAGTGAATTGCCGGGTGTTCTCTTTGGGAAACTGACGTCGATGTGGTCACGAAAAGCTATTATCGATTCATGAAATTTATCGTACCTACTCCGGTGAGTGGCGTGGGAAAAGGGGGCAGGGATCTTTCCGGCATCAAGAGCAGAATTTTCTGAACTCGACTGGGAACTCAAAGTCGGAGGTGGCTATTGAAAACATTTCAGTGTCTCCCAGATGGATTCGAGAAACCAGAAGTAGCGTAATATAATTGATGGCAAAGAGCCTATCCCATTAGGCCCGCTGTTAACATGAACGTTGAGAATTTGACATTCGACATTCACCTATCTGTTTACCGGATGAAACATACTTTATCTACACCCGTACTTTAATACACTTATATGCCCACAACCCGTTTTATAATGAAATAAATTCATTACGATACAGATTTTCATTACGATACAGATTTTCAACCAATAGAAACCCATTATTTTTCAATCAAGCATGATGTGCAAGCTTTGCATTTTGACGTTTGTCAAGTCAAAATCAGTTGGTATTGAATTTTTGAAGAATTTAGTCAATTTTCGATAATCGAATGGAAATGTCTTATAGCAGTGATATAGAAGAATTACCAGCGACTCTTCCACAGATGTCTTAGACAAAGAAAAAATACAATAGAAAGGATTATATTTTCATTTGACAAATGCAACACATATGTTTTTATTTTCGATCAAATCGAATGAGCTCTCATGGCCGAGTGGTCAATGGTGCCGGCAGTGAACAGAAACGCCGGGTTCAATTCCTGACGTCGGCAGAGTTTTTTTTTCATTTTCTTCTCTTTTCATTTCTCATTCTTGTATTTTCCGTGGTTATACCATTAATTATAATTTTGTAGAATTTTTCAAAGAAATACGATTGTTTACCTATTATTATTGTGTTCAATATAAATACCTAATAATATAATATTCTCAGTTCTTCATTATTTATTGGGTGTAGATAAAATAGCGCATGCAACTCTCATGTAATGGTTATTAATACACTCGCATAAACCATACGAAACTCACCTTCGGCTCGTTTCGTATCCCAGTTTATGCTCATGTATTAATAACCATCATTACACGATCGTTGCATAATATACTATTTTATAGGGTTTCATAAGACGAATACGCCTATAATGGCTTGCCTATAAAAATGTCGTCCAGACTATATATAGTGAGATTTTCCACAATATGGAAAACTCTTTCTTTTTCGATTTCTCAGATGATTTTATTCCTTATAAAAATTGGTGTATTGCAGTATACTTGCATATGAGTTGTCAAATTTCAAATTTCAGAACAGTATACAGGGGAGAACGAAAAATAGGAATTTTGAACAGGTGTTAAACCAAAATCAAAAAGTCCATTCAAGGAGTTGTTCAGAATTGAATTCAATACTCAAATTTGAAATCATTTTCAGGGTAGTTTACTCTTGATTAAAATTCAACAAAAAATTCCACAAAAAAACATCATTTGTCACAATTCGAACTTGACTCAAACTAGAAATTATGTCAGATATAAGTACATTTATTTATGCTTCAATAAAACAACTTGGATTTCGTGTTTGTAGACAGACAGATCAGAATTGTGACGTTTCTACAAGGTTGTCACTGGTAACCAAGTATTTTATTATCTGTTGATGGTGGAATTCAAATCCTACCTTGTCTGGATATGAAATTATATTCATCCAGTTGACTGGAATCTCCTATTAATCCGCTTAGTAAAATATATAGAAATCAGCATATCCACAGGTGGGGTAGAAAAAAGAGGTTTAACGATGGCCTTAGCTTCAGGGGAAGCAGATACCTATATCTTACCACGTATTGCTGAAGAGAATATGCCAAATATTAAGGAGTTGGGTATTTCCTGGAAACTCTTTTCTTTGCAAACTATTTGTGATACTTTTCATCATTCTCCAATGAATTTTGAATTTGGTCAATTATCCTTATTTAAGTAAAACTCGAATGATGTCTTGATATTAAAATACTGCCATCATAGGATTACTTTACAAATACTTTAAAGTTCTTCAATGTTCAACAACCATACGTCTCTTATTTTATTGATGATAGTATAATCTATCTACGACGAGATCCGAAGAGAAAACCGATCGCAATAAACGCAGACACTATTTGTATTCCTAATCGTTTCAATAATGAAATCGCATATCTGCAAGCACTTGTGATTTTTTTTCTTGGCGGCATCATAATTCATCAACTGTTTATAAATACCAGTCGGTATTTATGTCTGCATGAAGAATCGCCTGTATGAATCAAAGGTTAATCTATAGACTACGGAGATCGAAAGGTAGATAAACGTTCTGGAGCTAAGATGAATTTGAAATAGTCCGAGTATTATATTATGGATTGGTTTGAGAAATGTGGATTGGAATTTATAGACTTGTCTGTAATGTTGTTCGTAGGTACAGTAAGTACCATCGATTGAAAGTGTAATTGAACGTCTGAAATTGGTTGGGAATTATTTGACTATATAAGATATTTTCGTTTTTTAAGAACAGGCGATTTTCAACCTTCTCTTTTTCCCAATTTGAACCGTTATTCCTTAACTTTCCTTTCACTATTTGTTGGCGAAGAATTTCTTCTGGAAAGTCAATCTTTTTTTCTTCCTCGAATTCAAATACTTAGTTTTAAAAACTGTCAGAATTCCATAGATGAAAATGTTGTAGAAAAGTTGAAACATTTTCGAAAATCAGGTGTTTCATGGCATAGAATAGTGTAGAGAAAGAACATCAATCGTTTTTCATTTAGGCTCTCAAATCTCAGTATTCACATTATTGATGCTCAATTGCGGTTCAAAATTACAGTTGAAACAAAAGAGTCATTCCATTTCATGTTCACCATTGAAGGTAATCCTGTGTTGCCTGTAGAATTCCAAAGCAACAAAGGACAAAGGAAAGGCGATATTATTGATCTTCAATTTTGATAATAATTTCAATTTGGTTCAAATGGTGCTGAAAATACGAACATTAATTCTTCACCTCTACAGTTAGTTTAGGGAATATGCATGATTTTTTTATGCCATATATTTATTCATTGACATCTCATGACGTAGAAAAAAAACGATGAAGTTTTTTCGTATTTCAAGTACGAGAACAATAGTGTAAGATAATGAAAAGGGATAATGTATCTCCAAAATCGTGTTTATATCGTGTGAAATAGAAGTAAGTTTTGCATTAGCTATTTGCCAGTGGAGAACTCGGTTTAAAAAATATTTAACATATCAGAATGTAGAGTTTTTCTGTGTTGTTGGCATTTATGAATACAAATCTATGTTAGGGGCCCAATTACATCATATATCACGTTCATCTCCCAGCTTCCTCTCATTTGACCTCTGCGTACGTAAAAAAGATTTGATGCAAAATATGCTGTCATCGTGAATGTATTTATTTTTGGTGAATTGTCAGATTGGGCTTTGATAAAACTACTTTCAGTTGTCTTTCTAGATTCACTACACATGTAGATTCACAAGAATACTATTTCACTACTAACACACTATGAAAATCGATGCCAAAAAATCCACTGTGTCGTCTAATTTCACATTTCGTTTCAACCAATGGCGAAGCGTTTTGTGACTTTAAATTTCCCTCCTTAATTCTTTGATTTTCATATAATATTGCATGGGTTTGAATAATAACTGAATGAAAAAAAAAATACCTTTTGATTATAACATGACGATAATAAAGATCAGAGAAAATTCTATTTTTGACAAATTTTAGTTTCATGCATATTCCCTATTACGGAAGATATGACGTTTTCGAAGACTCAGTCCGTCTAGAAACAGTGTGCTGTACCATGTGTGATCGATCGCTAAATGTGCTTCCCAGAAACTTAAATTTTTATTTCTTGAGTACAGAATTCCCACCCCTTGCCGAAAGAGGTTCCTCCTGAGGCTTACAAACTTCAAAAATTCAAAGTGAATGTTAATTCGTATCTCCTGTCCCTTCCCTTGATTCACGCGGTGTTCTTTGAACATAACAGGACTTTTCATGTGAATCTCCATTAAAATATTAACTTCCGAAATATCGTCATCATTGACCGAGAGACTATTATCTTAAATCGAGTCTTAAACGGTTGATTTTAGCGGCCCTCGTATAGATCCTCGGAGACCACCACTAGAAACATTTTGGTGGTGTTTATCCTTGATGTAGCTACAGATGTGATTCGACTCGAAGGTACTTTTTTCAAGGCAGACCTCGAAAGGAATGACGGGTACGAAAAAAGACCGATGACATCGAGGTTCGTTTGCGATCGAAAGATCCGTCTGTCGTCGTGCAACACGTCCCCGTTAGACGGGGACACGTTGGATGCTGTGGGACGCGCTTGTAGTTTTTGTTGGCGACATCAGGAAGATGCGGTATCTCCGTAATTACCGTACGTAACGACTCGGATATTTTTTCTCGAAGAATGTACGTATCGTATGCTCCGGACTGTTATTAATGTTCGTTAACGCGAGGAATTCCATCGATCGCCGATGTTCTTCATGATTGACGGGAGGACTCGGTCATAATTGCCATTGTGTTCATGTCAATGCGCTATTTATAGATTTTCAAAGGTAATCGAGGTGCTGAAGTTCATGGAATATATGTTATTTGTTAACATACTCGATCAGAAAATAGGAGTCGTTGTCTGATGATATCAAACTTGTTGAGCTTCGATGCAAATAACAAAGGAACGCTGAAGGATCATTTCAAAATGAAAAGTGACAGATAGGAAGCTGATAGCGTGTATGGTGTTTGGCCCAGAAGTGTTGTTTTGCGTCCCAACCGATGTTTGGGAAATGATTTTTTTTTAATTTTTACAATCAATAGAAGGTGGAGATGTAATTTTACCAATATAATATCCCAAATGTCTGATGTGCATTTCTCAATCAGGAAGAGAACGTAAAAATAATGAAATTAATCAAAACAATTAATCAAAACCAGGATAAACACTTTGTATATTGGAAAAAGGGCGAATTCTTACATAGATTTTGGGTTATATTCCTCATGGAGTCAATCAAAAAAGTTCCATATGAGTGCAGGTTAACTGCACTTGCGAAGCTTGAGGTGCAAATTACTTTTGCTTTTTGGGATTATTTTGTTTCTCAGTATCTATATCACTCTCTCAAGACGCCATCGTGCCTAAACATTTTCTTATTTATTCAAAGATTTTTTTAAGATAGTCTGGTTGTCATTAAGACCCGACTAATTGGTCTGTCTTCAATTTCTCAAAACCTTGAATATTCAACTTGAAGTTATATACATTTCAAAATGCCTCATAAATATTTTTTTCCTAATAAAAATATTCAAAGGTCGGTAGGGGGCTGCTACCCTTCAGACAGACTACGATTATCTTATTTAGGGGTCTTTCCAAAACAATAATTACAAAAAAAAAATGTGGTGCCCCGAAAACCTACCCACAACTTTTCACCGTCTCTCTGAATATTAATTTGATGCTATATTGAAAATCCAAAATGTGACATTATATTTACGGTCAACTACGCAAATACTTCAGAATTGATATTAAGCCTAATGTTCGGTTCATAGACCACACGTTTTCTTCTACTTTATATTTTACTTTTACTAAGAAAGTTCTCACAATGCTAATGAATGGAGCCGTTCCCAAACAAAATGTTGAAGTTAAAGTGTCGTGTATGAACGCTCCCATTGATTAGCTTTAAGAGAACTTTTTTTTGCAGAATCAAAAGAAACACCGCGTGAATCACGGGACTTAAAGTTGAAGTAAAAGATACATTAAAAGTAAAAGTTTGGTCTATGAACATAAGCATAAGTGTTGTAATTGTTCGAAACTTTTGTGTTTTCAAGCACCGAGAGGGTAGAAAACTAATATCATCCAAAAAACGAAGAATAATCGAAATGTACCATTTTTACCTGATGTTAATGAATATTCTTGTGAAGTTCAAACTCTAGCCGTCTATGTGTCGAGATGCATTTGTTGTCATAAAAGGAAAATATATATACAATTGTGCGAGTAGCTTGCACAAGCAATATGCCTGGAGTCACAATGACCTGTTATTAAAATGATTCTTGAATATCTCATGTCGAAATCCACCTGCTCCAATCACCGCGAAAAACTTTTGCAACGAACAAATCCTCAGATAGAAAGGAACCTGTGGATTGTTCGAAAGCGCCAAAGGTAATCAACGTTGCAAAATTCGTAGAGGCTCTGTCACGTCTTCAGTTTGTTATTTCTTTTAATAGATTTCACACAAATTCGAGCCGTTCACTTCTGCTAGCTTTCGTAGGACTGTGAAGAGAAGGTTGGTTGGTTTTCGTAATAAGTTGGAGGACGTATTTTCAGATGGTGGTGTATTGTTTTGTCGAATTATTCGTAATGAATATTTCATACAAGTATCCCATCGACATGTGTCCACGTTGAATAATTAGGAATTAATAAAAATGTCCTTATCCTGATTCTTTTTTTTTTTATATGCAGATTCACACGAGAGGAAACCTCTGTAATGTTCAAAGAACACCGCATGAATCAAGGGACAGAATCTTTGAAGTTTGTAAGCCCTAAAGTTCTACAATAACATATTTAGTAGCAACCAAGGTTAAAGCATGAGGTGGGACGTTGGTGTTTCCTTACTCCAATTTTGGTAAAATTGAATTCTGGTGAAGACATTGGAATACACTTTAGAAAAGCAGGAATCAAATCTACCCAGACACACCGATCGTCTGAAAATAACCGATTAGGATTTCAAGTAGAGATTGTTTCGTGAGATTTCAAATAATTGATGACATAATATGAACTATAGTCAGCCCAGGTAAGTGTGAATTCGGGGCAAGTGTAAACAATTGCATTTAATGGGCGGCCAATGAACCGATTGCAACGCTATCTGGCATGTATATGTACAAATCTTTGTTTAACCTATCTACGTTGAAGGCTACCTTGCATACTGGAATTCAACAGATTCATTCAGAAAAGTTGCTAATATAAAAATGTGTTGAATTGACGGTTAGTTTTGATATCTGTACGTGAATATGCATCTTTTGGATCCTAATTCAGTTTGGATTCTTTATATTCAGTATTATCTCCCCCATAAAAATGAACTCTGGGGTAGGTGTAACCGCATGGGTTGTGGTAAGTGTGAACTCATTATGGCGTATACGTTCACACTCAAAAATAAAAGAGGTATGATGAGCATTGACCTAGCAAATGTGTAGAATAATTCTGAAATATGAAAGAAAGAAATTTTCATGGCCATAAATCGAAGACGTAAAGAGAATTCAAACAGTAGATAAAATAAAATAGGAATAAAATTAGGAACTTATTAAAATACATTAAGAATAAGGGAAGAAAACATGTGTTTATACAGATGACTGAAATCAAATGAGAAATAAGAATGAACCAATCAAGTTGCAGCTTTTTTGACAATGAAAAATACTCAACCTGGAAGCATTGGATATCACAAATTCTCGTACATGCTTGAACTTTATGCATAATTGATTCCTTACGTTATCTATGAATTGTATTTTTGTTTTTTAACTTCTGGATCTTCTATAATTTGTGCTACTTTTCACTTTTTGACATTGTTTCAAAATTCAAAAACTTTAGTATCTGGTTTGTACGTTTGTACCTAATGTTGAGTTCTTCAAATCGCAGCGCCACTTTGGCCAAGACCGCAACTAATTTGCATCAGTTTGACCTTTTATCCAGCGGGCCTATCACTTCTTTCGAAATCCCAGTACATCAATCGACGAAAAACCTCAAACAGGATTCTCATCGTGTTTTATAATCGAGTGAAAAAATAATAATAACGGTCTGACAGTTATTATTTATTATCCGGTCGTCGTGGACGAAATAGCGTGGGACATTACGGACCAACGGATCAACAATTATCCGAGTGCGATTCTATAAATCACGCGAACCAACTGGGTCACTTGAACACGGATTTTTCTCGGGAGTGGCTACTCGACCGAACGCAACCGGGCTTTCTTAGTATTTCGAAATGGAAAAACTCCAAGCTTTCACCCCTACCAAAAGTACCAACAACGTATTTTCATTTTCCGCAACCAATATCGCTAAAATTCAATATGATTAATTGATGACCTCTTCGGATGTATGAGTACAAAGATGTTCAGAAAACTGCAACAATTTATTTTGATGCTATTCGCAAACACCACTGATACCAAGGGCGTTTCAAAGAGTAGGGAAAACGAAGAACATTTAAATGTCAAATGACCTATCACTCGAAGTTCTATTATTGTTTTATCATTCAATTGTGACAGAATTTTAGGCGAACAAACCAGAATTATTTGTGAGGTTATATGTTTGAGTGAACTCCGCTCTACCATTCACGATAATTAAACTATGAAATTGAGACAGATGCTCACAAAACAACAATATTTTCTTATACGATGTAGATCTGAGGAATCGAATCTTCATCATTGAAAAATATGTATTTTTTTTAATTGGAGAATATCCTGTTTGTGACATATATTATCTTTTCGAAAATGATTGATTTTCGCCTCTTTCAAGGATCTGAAAAACTGACGGTAGTTTCCTGGAAAAAAAATCCATGGCCTTCTCTTCGTGCTAATAGTCACTCCCATTGTTCTTTTTTTCTTCCATTAAAATGGTTTAAACTGGCAATTTCGCAAACGGAATAGGTCTTTCCGTGATTGGCCCAAGGTTAGCTTTTATTGTCTTAATGAGCAGTTCGTGATTGATTCAGATAAGAGATACAGTTACAGATGCGGAAATGTGATCTTGCACGGATTTCACGAGTGAAGTGTTGTTGCTCCCCTTTTTTATTTTCGGCAAGAACTTTCGACTTTACATTTATACTCTACAACAATAGATGGTATCATCGAGAGGCCGCTTGAAAGAAAAAACTCAAATTTCATTTTCATTGTTCTAGCTTAGGTATCTTTCAGGTAAAAATTTGTCAGGGATGTTCAATGTAAAAATGGACCCCCCTGTTTTTTCAATTCCAATACCGACGTTTCGGCAATAATTTTTGTCATCTTCAATGTGTAATGGAGAGATTATTATATTATGAAACTGACCTCCTCCATTGAATTTTGCTTATACGGTGAATGCATTGAAGAGAGTTCATCCTTGGTGAAATCATTATTCAGAAACATTTGAAACAACTATTCTTTTCGCCTTGTGATTTTTTTGGACATTGATCACTTTCCCGAGTTTAATTTCGAAAATAGGTTATTAAAAGTCATGTTGCACATAATTTCAACAGATAGTTGTCTTCAAATTGTTTATACTAGATAATTGAATGGAAAAATAGTTTTTGAAAATATTGTGAAATGATCTTATTGGATATCAAAACTATTTATCTACGTTATACTGTTACACAACCAACTTGTTGTCGCATGTGCAATTCTTTCTTTCAGAGTCGCGATGGTTCACAGCCGTCCTTGACATTCTGCGTCTCGAAACGCGAATTCCGCGTTTTACGTCGGATTAATTACATGCCGTCGTTGATTCCCGCCATTCCTGGAATTCCTGAAACGAGCCCAAAACGTGCCCGAGTCTCGTGAGAGCGTCCCGGCGTGTGCGAATAACGTTCAAAGAGGACGGCGACGCCCGTGCGAGTGGCGTCTAGACCTAGACTATCTCCCTCTCGTATCGACGCGTCCATTGATGCGGCGCCGTGAAGCGCCTAGTCGGTATGCGCGGGGACGCCTCGCTTACAGGCCAGAGTGGTGACCGAGTAGATGTCTGGAATATGTTCACGAAAAAATCGAATCTCGTTTGAAATGTGCGAAACGATAAAGAATAATCCTAACATTGAATGCCCAAAAGAATACTAAACTAAAAAAATCCTTTCATCATAAAGATTTATTTGTGCTAGCATTCGTTTGGATATAGGAACGCACTGTGACGTCATTACCCTTATTGTACGGCACGCGGGCATTTCACAGCTGTTGTTCACCTGCTTTGGAGCGCGGTCATTTATATCTATGTTGCATGTTCGAGTTGAAGGCGTGAGTATCGGGTTTCACCAAGGAGGTGACGTCAGAAACTGTTAACTCCGCCATAGGGAGGCATTTTCCCGCATTTTCCAGTCTCGCGTAGAACTGACCATTTTTTTTATATTATTTTGCCAAACAGGAATACTGAACATTTCGATAGTATTGGCTTTATGTAGTCTTAACTCTATCGATTTTGAGTATTTTTAAAAATTAGTGAACATTGCTATCGAATTATTGTGAATTCGAAATAAATAAATAAATGAATGTCAAAGAATGAAATGAGTCAGGAGACAGAAATCACGTTTGGTGTGTCGTAGGGTACAATTCTCAGACCGGTTGTAATTATTATTGTGATGAATTTGAGTGAAATACTTGCAGTCAATTCAAAAAGTTCAATCATTTAATTTGCTGACTATACTTTTGTACGGAAAAAAGAAATGGAACAGAAGTGAAAGACACTGCTACTGTACACTCACCTAATATTTCAAAAACATTCACCAAAAACAGACTGAAAGTAATTCACAGTAAGAAAAATTGCAATACCATTCACAAAGTACAACAGATATTGACCTTTTGAAAGCATTGAGATCAATGAGAATACCCTGGAAATGGAATATCCTGTTGAATATATATGTTCATTCAATGATTGAATAGTGGTCTCGTTAGTGTAGAGGTTAGCACGTCCGCCTTCCAAGCGAAATACCGGGCTTCAAATCCCGCATGCTTTGGGTGATGTGAATGAATATTGCCACCCCATTTACACATTCCGTGAACATCAAAGTCTCATGGGAAAAATTATCTGAAAACGCTCTTTATGTATTGATATTGACACCATAATATTTATAGAAAGGAGAAGGACCAGGCAACATTCGAATAAATCAACTACAAGGCTTCATATAAAATGATTTAGATCCTGGCTTGGGTTATGAAATCACACTGACTTTCTGATGATCGACCATTTTTCATGAAAAATTTGAAGCACATCTTTTGAGACCACTCAATTTCTCTACTAACATAAATTGAAGTGATCGAAAGGCAATCATTTAGCCAGCTCCTAGTCGTAGTCAACACCATCAATTGAATTTTGATAAACTAATGGATCATTGAGGTTTGGGTTTTGTTCCTTTTCCAAATGAGGTTAGCCAAGCGGTTAACCGAAAATTACGGATTCGTCTAGTAGAGCTGGTCACTTAGGTTACGTATACAATAAATGGAACGACAAATGGTAACTATATTTATGAACAAAACCGTCTGAATGGTATATTGTTGAACGAGTAAGAAATGATAGTTATTTACCACGAATATAAAGTTTGTAAATCATGCAATGGGAAATTAGCATTCCATGCGAGTAGTGTACTATACTTTATCTACTGTTATAACAGATGATAGCGGAATTATTCAATAAATAACCTGAATTTCAAATTCAACGACATTCAAAATTTCCATTTGTGTACATCAGATAAGTGAATAGAGCTCTCATTTCTTGAAATTTGACATTTCATGAGAGACCTGGTTTATTGTGTGATGATAACTACAAATGTAACACAATGAAGTTATTATTTCATCAGGTGAGGAAATGAAATTGAAGACATACAATACACCTCATTGGTTTATCAAGAACAGTTAAAATAGAGCAGTTTCGTGTTATAGCCGCACAAAAAAATGAATTGAATTCAGTCATCCCTCAGCGCTACGGCACTCAAGAATATTTTAACGCACTCATGAGTGTATTTGACGAAAGAAAAAAATAAAATTATGTTTTGAAAAAGGCATGGAAGCGTAGGTTTGCACGTATGAAAATTATTTCTGAAAGATTCATATTATTTTTGTTCATCCAAACTACAAGTTTTACCTCTTCAATAACTGGTGAATGAGTAAAGAATTTTTTTATATGCAGATTCACACGAAAGGGAAGCCCTGTAATTTTCAAATAACACCGCGTGAATCAAGGGACAGGAGGTACATTCATTTTGAAGTTTTTAAGCCTCAGGAAAAACCTCTCTCGGCAAGGAGTTCCAAAGCTCAGCTGTTCTATTAAAAAAAAGATCCCTGAGCAAGAGAGGTTCGACAGGTCTCCAAGTTCACAACGAAAGGATGGGAATTCTGTGCTCCGATGAGCGAAGAATCACCAACAAGACGGATTTGCCTGTCTCTGAATAAGGTCGAGAAGCTTCAATGAATGTTTTGGTGCTCAACTCCATACATGAGAACTATATTCCAAGACAGGTCGTATCTGAGCCTTGTAGATCATCAGAAGCTGAATAGAAGTGAAGCAGTTCTCTGCAAGAAACAGAAATCCAAGTTTCTGGAAAGCACTTTAAGCGATCGCATGGTTTTCCCTTGAGAGATTATCACTGTTCGTGATTCCTAACATCGAGTTACTTGACTTTGTAGGAATGGTTACTCTTGACATTTGAATACTAGATGATGATAGATCAGCTTTCTTCGGGAAGAGACATGCCTGAGTTTTCCTCAGGCATGTCACCCCATTCTATTATTTTTCCCAAGTCGTCGTTAATTTTAGTGTCGTGAATGTTTCTTTGAATTTTCGTTTCTCGAGCTGGTATGGGGACTCTGGAAGAGAAACTAGTATGAAGAGTGCTATACACTGAACAAGATGTTTTCTCGAGCAAATCATTGATATGAAGCAGAAACAAAGTGGGCGCCAGAACTGAACCCTGCGGAACACCTGCATTTATTGAGAGAATATCAGATGATACTCCATCAACAACAACCATCTTGACCTATGAGCCAAGAAACTCTTCAACTTTGAGATTCCATTACCAATCACTTCTTGGAACATTTCGTTCCGACTTCATTACAATAGTGAATCCGAATGAATCTGCTACTCGTTACATAAACATTCCAGGCTCTCCGTAGCTAATCTTTTTTTTACATGATCGCAAAATTCGCGCTTGCATCGACTCGAGCGTGTAAGTAAGGATGAGCTTACAAAAATAATAATGGAATGTAATCATCCGGTGACTTGCTCGATTCCTGTCGATGATCTTTTGTCTGCGAGCGACCTTGAGATTGACCAGTCATCGGATTCGGTCGATTGGCATGTTTGCGTTTGTAAAAACACCGAGAGATATGACACGGCGATTAGCAAGTCATCGATGGAAGAATGCTCGTTATTATCCGAAAAAAATGTTCGACTCTTGTTGGAAAATCGTCGACGAAGTGAACGAGGCACCATAAAATCGATACCAGTGCGTCGTGTTGATGTGAAAGGTGGTGACAAATTGAGTTCCTTTAATCATATGTTTTGCATATCTTGGTGATTTCGATCGTCTGACGCGAGAATAATGTTTCCGTTACTAATTGTATTTAGTACTTAATCGCATTTTTTTTTTCGTTAAGAGTTTCAAATCTGAAAGTGCAATCATCCTAAAAATATGTTACTTTCACCTACGAATTCAATTACAAAAATTATATTACTTCGCCTACGCTCGTTCAAAAATTATTAAAAATCTTGTTATCGATGGGGAAAGTTAATTCCAGTTTGCATTGCTGCATGAAAGAGATATGCTTTCTTGCAATTAGTATGATAAGGGCATTTCAGAAGGTATCAACATCTAATATCATGCCTTGAAAGACTCTCCTAGGAAATATGAATACCAGTTGATCCTGCATCTAACATAAACTCCATGCTAAGTTCTCTCTCAATAACGTCTATTGTTGAAATGAACTTCTCATTTGAAAACACCACAAAAAAACTCATGATATTCGATATACTTCTGTGTATTGGAAAAATAATAGTTGATAATAGCTGCAAATACATCAAGCTTGTAGGTATTTCTTATATTGTTCAAAGATTGTTCGTTCCGTCAACCAGCTGACGAACGTTAACCCTCAGAAGTCGAAACTTGTGCGAGCAATGGATCAACGAGGCCTTACTTTTTAACGTGCGATTGCCCAGCATGGTGGCCCGGCGAGGATTCGAACCCCGGCCTTCCGCTTGCTAGGCAGATATGCTAACCACTATACTACCGAAACCACAATCAGCTATTCTTTGAAATCTTAGTACTAATATCTCTGTTTTAGTATTTGTCCTCATTTTGCTTATACCATTTCAATTTGAGAGCATGTATAGAAATGTTGCTGTTTCAATTTCTTTTTCAATCTCGAAATGTCCTTGAAACATATATATTCAATCAATAACTACCTACCTAATTCCCTGCAAAACAATGTGACACAAATTATAATACGCAGACTTAGGACTAAGAGAGGGTTTATGAGGCGTTTTTTATTATATAGGTATTTGTTATCGACCTACGGACTCCAACCGTCAGAAGACTAAGGTCTGTGGCACCCCTATTGAAAGTATCAGAGATAAACTTTTATTCGCTGGCTTTTCTAGTAAGTTAATGTTGCTTGGCAATGATTGTTTCGATTATGCCATGTAGCATTCCATGCAAGATTATTTTGAAATTACGCGCACACAACTCTTTAGGATGGAGGAGTTTCTTATACTTCCATTGGCTGAAATATTTTACTCTATCTGTAAGTGAGAGGGGGGGAACTTTTTTGACTTCATCGCACTTGGGTCTCAGTAGTAGGCCAATGAATCAAGGCACAAGAGATACGTATCGACATTCACTTTATATTTTTATATACCTCAGGAAAACCTCTCTCGATAATGACTTCCAAAGTTCAGCTGTTCTATTGAAAAAAAGCTCCCTGAGCAAGAAAGGTATCCAAGCTCACAACAAAGGGATGGGAATTCTGCACTCGTCAGGTTATCGGTATTGACAGGAACGATTTACGACAAATCAGAAAAGCACCGACCGTGCAAACGTCTATAGAAGAGAGACAAGTCTCCGACCCTTCTACGTTGCTCCAACGAAGTGGGGGGTGTCCCTCGGCAAAGAATCACCAACAAGACGGATCATCGGAAGCTGACATGAAGTGAAAAATTTCTTTACAAGAAATAGAAATCCAAGCCTCTGGGAAGCACCTTCAGCGATCGATCTTACATGGTTTTCCCATGAGAGATTATTACTGATCGTAGTTCCTAGCATCGAGATACTTGACTTTTTAGAAATAGTGAATATTTGATGAAGATGGATCGGCTTTTTTTTCACAGAATATTTTATGAATTTCTCGTATTTGGATAGTTGAGAGAATACGAATTGAAACCAGGGAACATATTCAGCCAGATTAGAACGTATACAGGATCTCTTGCACTCTCTTCATGGGCGCCCATGTCCTTAGGAGGGCCCGGGGAGTCTCTAATGACGGTGGTACGGCTCCGCGAAGATGTGTGACCTTAGACTTGACCTAGCCGCGGGGAACGAAAGCGCCAATAACCTCGTGTGAGAAAATCACCTCTTTATACGTGTCGAGCTCGAATAGGAAGAAGAAGACGAAGGGAAGAGTTCGTCGATATTCTTAGATGGTTATCTTCGTGGGTCGGGTTACCGGCGGTTGTACACCATTCGAATTAGACTAAAAAGCAAGTTCACTTCCAACGATATCGAAAATCAGATTCACCCAAGTATTTTCATGTGTCCAGGCCAATGAAAGCGGCAAGCAATTAAGATAAATTTGCCCGAATGTGAAGAAATTATAAAAGTCTCTCTGGCATAACTATCGATTGGATCCTATAAAAAGTTATTCAAGCTTTGGAATGCATTGCCTCATGTTAACGGCTCTTATATTCCCTCATTCTTCAGAAGAATATGTTTTTTTAGGATCATTGCTTGGTTATACCTGAATGAGAAAAATTTAATCTATTACAAAAAGTAGAATATTGCCAATCGACCACTGAAAGAGATCTGCTTACTTTAGATTTTTGTATGTATTTTATTTGATTATATCATTTCTAAGTGTGGAATATTATCATGAAGCTCACCTGTACCTATATTTTTGAATTCTTGTCATTAAATTTACATGAGATATCACAGTAATTCTTGAATCGATTTTATATCCCGTTCACAAAGCTCAGCCACACCGAAAGTCTGTTAAATCTCAAAAAACCTGACATGCCACGAAAATTCGAATAGAAAGTCATTTCTTTGAATGAAAGTTGAACGCCCAATCTGGTGTGAATGCTTCAGAAACGATTCGGTCAGTTATGAGTTTAAAATTTCCAACACGATCTCAAAACTCATAATTTGAGCTTATATATCTCAAGAACAATGCGTTGTTTTCATACAATAATGAAAATCAGTGTATTTCTCGACCCAAAAGCAGGAGAAAATTTTACTTACAATATCATGCTTGTTGTATTCCACGACTTGAATTATAATAACAATAATTTTGGCATTGTTATCCATTTCTAGTGGAGTATTACAGAAGTACTTTCCTGAACGGAATCGCTCCCAAGTATTATGCTAGCTTCGTGGAAAAGTTCCTAGCGGAACGTTATGGTTTTCTTCTCGTTATTGGAGTTTTGCATTTCCGATTGGGTACTCGAACTTGGTACTTACCATGATTCATGTTGATTATAGATCGAGCCTGATGAATAATTTCCTGTAGGATGGAGTCTTTTTGCATTCCAGTGGAAAAACGTTCAAAAAAAATGTTCAGGTCGAAGTACTCGAAGCGTTTCTTTCACCTTTATGATCTTGGATATCGCGAATATTAGTAATACTGAATGGTTATACAGTGAATACAATTTGAAACCTGTTGCATGTCATCGATGACAGCATGGAATCAAAGTACTACCAATCCTTTGATGGAAATGCATTGGAATATCAAGTTTGGCGCCTGTTATTCTTTGTCATTTGGTTGGCAGCACTCTCGATGTTGCCACAATTTTTATTATTCACCAATTGACAATTGTCAAACGTGACAGTTCTCTGTTTACAACTTTTTGGTAGTTCAAAATTAGATAATTTTATTCAAAATCTGTGTATTTCGATGCTTCGATGAAAAATGTCAGTTTGAGGCTCTTCGTATAAATTCCAAAACAGTTAAAAACTATCGCCGCCAAGAGTTGGTGACATCTTCTATCAGTTATTTCGAAAGAGAGCGGGGTGATAATGTCCCTTCGCTTCCCTTATTGCTAAATTGAATACAACGTAGTATTTTATATTCATTATCTACAGTCACATATTCATTCTTGTCTTGTGCTATGCTTAGCAATAGTTATAATATGTAGGAGCGCAGTACTTTAGTTTATATGGGAGGATCTCGATTTTTCAAAATAATATGGTTGTAGCTATTCAAAATAAATGATTTGAACCTTCGGAAGAGCATATATCTCTTAAGTTCCCTATTGGAAAACTAGGAAAGAACTTTTTCAGGGATGCTCTTCCATATTTCATTGAATGATATTAACAAAGAAGATTTGTGAAAATTTTCGATTTTCCTTCTATATTCTTCTTGATAGTGTTTTTTCAGTCTTGGGTTTTAACAATTCCATTTTACCAAACTATCAATGTTTTTATTGCAGCCAGCTAAAATTCTCGAATCAAACAAAAAGAAATCTTGAGAGGTTGCTCTAACGATTTTCTTTCATTGGTATGACAAACGAAAGGTCGTAGGTCAGGATCAGTCAGCTTTACGGTGGCTAGGTGAACTTTCACTTAGGCAAATTTGTGGACGCAGGCTCGAAACTTTCGCTATGCGGTTGTTTTTATCGTCGTCGGCTGTGAGGCAATATTCGGTCGTGATGCGATTAATTTTGTTCGAAGGAATGCGAAATGTTTAAGAATGTCGTTATTCTTTATCGAGGAATGTAAATTATCGAATTTTACGTAACAAATCTCGAATTGGCTGTTGTTGACTGTGAATTGTACCCAAATTTCAGAGAATGACTAGTTTTTGATGAAGTCGCTCCTTGGGGAATTATTTTTATACTGGGTTGTAAAAAAGTGACATCCAGTCGATTCACTTTCATTTCTAAGTTCGAGAAATGATGTGAAGTCATTGTAGCGAGTGAAAACAGAGTCTCAGTCCGTGATAATATACCTGTACCCCACTAACTTTCGTGAGCACGACTATGACTGTTCGCATTCGTTAATTGAAAATGTTGGTAATGGTATCAAAAGTGTACTGCGATAAATTAAAACTGGTACAAAATCAATTTCCAGCCCTGCTGGAGGCTGGCTATATATTAATTCGATTCGGAATTATCGTTCGTATTTTCCGTAATTATTATCATTTATCTGTCTAATTTGTCGAAGTGGTATTAATGTATTAATGGAATTAGGTAAGATCTGAATTATCTAATTCGAAACGAAATCAGGGACTTTATTATTGTGATAGCGTTTAAATCATAGTCGGCGTTGAGTTAATGACAGTGTTTGGGTTATATATTTAGAACATAATTAATAATAGCCAGTGATAATATAACACGCAGATGGAAAGATATATAGAGTAATTTATTGACCATTATCTATCATCCTCAAAATGAAGTTTTTCTGTTCCTCATACTGTTTATATTTTTATGGTCGATTTTGGGTTCTCAGTATATAGAACTAAACGTGTCTGTGAAGATTTATGTTGTTATAAATAGTGTATGCCAGAGTTTTTAGTATTGTTTTTGGATGCATTTCGTGAAAATTTTCCGTGTCACATCAGATATTGTGGTTTAACCTAAGATTCGTAATTTCTAGACTATTTTTCTGACTGAAGTGAAACTTGAGCAGGTGAAAAACGTTTCGGAATTTCCAATCCACTCAATGTACCCAGAGATATTTTCGCACAGGGACTTCACTCTCCATTTGAAAATATATTCGATATTTCCTAAATTGTCGGAACGAAAAGGAATATTGTATTCGTTTATTGTGTTTTTGCAACGTATCGTAAGACCTGTGCTTTTCATTCTATTATGCTATTTGTTTCATTAACTGTTTCATTTACGAAATAGATTTCGGATTACTGAGTTATGTGAAATTTTTGGCTGGATTTCAATTACATTAATGCATTACTAATTTTATGCCATAGGAAATAGTGACGTTACGTCAACTTCGTTTTATTGTTGTACTATGATAACCTAGGAAAAGAAATTGAAATAATTATTCCGATAGGACCAAATAATGGTTTCAAAGCATGCACAATCCAAGAGTTGGTTATGAATCAGAACCTCAAGTTTACTTACAGACTAATATGCCCTCTGATCAAAAAATCAGAGGTTAGAAAATGTGTAACTTTAAGATGGAGAAATTTGGATTCTGTGAGCTCAGGTGTCCGGAGGGCAATAGCGTTTATATGGGATACTGTGGTAGGAATTTTTCAAAGCTGTATCTTATACATGAGAGATCGATCCTTCAGACTAGATAAAAGTGATTCGATCAAAATATTCCTAGAAGTGCAATCACAAGTTCCCGAATGAATGCAAAACAGAAATTTTGCACTATTCGAGTAAAGTGTGGAAACTCAGTTATCTAGAATCCTCAGGAATTCATAAACATTATAAACAATATCATTCAGAGAATATAGTCATTAATGACCATTAATCATAATTGACAATGGTGGGGCAAGAAATAATATAGGAAGTTTTATTTCTCAATTTTCATAATGTATTTATTGGAAATTCCATTTCTTTCTCGGGAAATTGTTCATTTTGAGCTAGCTATGACCTTGATGAGCAATATTTGTCTCTAGAGAAAAATCAAGTTCTTTCCGCCTCAACATATAATAGTGATAAATTGTACTTCTTTTGCTGCTTCGGGTGAAATTTCAACTACCTTCCTCGAAGGTACGAACACTTCTCGGTTGACTTCCTCTTTGGACGGAGCTGGTACGTCGGGAGGCATTAACATGTAGAAAATAAATCCCCGCAAACGGTTTAATCAATTCAAGGAGCCGAGCTCTCCGCAATCTCGACATCTACCATATTCAGGCGTCATTTGTGTATAAAGTCCTTTATCTTTTCTGCTCGCTTTGACCTACGGGTCGCTAACCTTCCGGACGAGAAATAGTATTATATCTACGAGTGACAGTATTCGTTTGGCGAGTGAGGGAATCCGACTAGGAAAACGTAGCAGTCGTCGAAATGACGGTGCAAAATCGTCTGAAAAATATGAAAAACACAGTTGAACTTGTATTCTTATG
Organism: Zygogramma bicolorata; assembly: GCA_032362365.1. Taxonomy (NCBI): domain Eukaryota; kingdom Metazoa; phylum Arthropoda; class Insecta; order Coleoptera; family Chrysomelidae; genus Zygogramma; species Zygogramma bicolorata. The sequence goes on from JAVJAQ010000582.1 coordinate 691,483, forward strand.
GTATCTCGATGCTAGAAATTACGATCATTAATAATCTCTTATCGGAAAACCATATGAGATCGATGCTACCCAGAAGCTTGGATTCATTTCTATTTCGTGCCAAAAAATTCTTCAATTCTCGTCAAATTCTAATTATCTACAAGGCTAAGATACGACATACGACCTCTCTTCTTATGTATGCAGCACCAAATCATTCATTGAAGAAGCTTCTCGATTCTATTTAGAGAAAGGCAATCCGTCTTGTTGGCCATTCTTCTCTCACAGATTCGCTCACTTCGTTGAAGCATCGTAAAAAGGTCAGACACTTGTCTCTCTTCTGTAGATTGTTTTCACGGTCGGTGCTGAATTGTTATCAATCGTTCCACCCTTGGCAGTATCAACACGGATAACCCGACTAGTACAGAATTCCCACACCTTTGTTGTGGGCTTGGAGACCTATCGAACCTCTCTGGCTCAGGAATATTTTTTCAATAGAACAGTTGTCGAGAGATGTTTTTCCTGAGGCATAAAAACTTCAAAATAGTTAATGTAATTCGTACCTCCTGTCCCTTGATTCAGGTGGTGTTCTTTGCACATTACAGGGCTTTCCTTTCGTGTGAATCTGCATATAAGAAATATATATTACTCGCGAAACATTCATCCAGTTCACTACTCATCTAGCAGCGAGTCTAGCAGGTTAAGAATTGTAGAGCCGACGTTCTCTATACTGAGAGAGGTTCAATTTTTTTTCATAATTTTCCAACAATTTCCTGTTGTACAATATGGGTTCACAAATGGAGTGGAGACCTGACAAAAATTGTGCATGATGGAGTAGTTAGTTTTTTCAGTTGTTTGTAAATGAATGAGTTTTTAATCTATGACTAAATACAATTCTTGAAATGTAAAACGATTTCTCAACCTATCACCCAAGGGATTCCCGATATCCCTTTTCGTTATCCATTTTATTCTATACCTCATTTAATGAAAAACTCAGAAAAACTCAATTTTTGCGTGGAAAGTTTGCATATTCTCACCGGTAGGAAACGGAAGTACAAAAGAAGTGCGATGAGAATCAAGTAGAGCATTTCAGGAAAACAAGTTTTACAAATTGGCCATACTTACATTATTTCTCATTCTGTTCTGAGAAGTTGGATTAGATTTCATCGTGAAATGTGGCTAATCCGCCAATTTTAAGAATCGTCATGAAATATAAAGTTTCGAATAAATGGAAAAAAATGTCGTAGCGACATTCGTGAGATTATCGATCAATTTTCGCATACATAGTATTTATATTACTTATTTCTTCAGAGAGATTGTGCAATAATTCCATATGGCGCTGCCACGAACTGAGTGGCAGAAAAAGGAGTAATGAGGAAACGAAGCATTGTTTCATTTTATTTCCTTTCGTTAATTATTAATGTCTTAATAGTCATAAGTTGTAATTCCATCAAATGCTTATAAATTATATCAATTGCTGATAACTTGTTCTACAATATAAGAGTGCCAGTTTGCCAGCATATGTTCCGAACATTCCAAATCTCTAGCTCTAGGAAATAGTTTCCTAGTTTTCAGCTGGATTTGAAATCGTCGTTAATTTCTGTCAACAGTATCAACATATCTATGAAGTCAGTTCTGTCCCTATATTGATGGGTTGAAAATTCTACCAAGAAAAAATCATTGAAAAGTTCAGCGATTCCTTTTGGCTGCTAATGCAATTTATATGACATATTGTTTAGGTCTCACCAAAGAGTTATATGTTCATGCTTGTTGGAAAACATTGACATTTCGTTGGTTTTACTATTTTGTGAAAAGAAATTGGTTGTCGAGACCATTGTTTGAAGAATAGGTTATATAGCCAACCATACATAGGCAAATATAATTTGAGAGGATACCTACATATTACACGGATATATGACATTGCGGAGATTATTTTCAAGTAATGTCTTTTGTAAAATTTCTCTTCCGGGCGTCGCGTCGCGTCGCAGCTTGTGAATCGCACATTTTCAGAAACAGAAGTGGACTTTTCCATCAGAATCGTAGATCAGTCATAAAGCTTGAACTTTCATTTCTTTTGTGAACTTCTATTGCCAACACTATTTCGAAGCTGCATAAGCTTTCTGTCAACTTTTCAATCAAACTGAGAAACAGAAATCTGCACCTACTTTATCATACAGAGGAGGAAGCTTTGTCACACAAGGCGTCCAAAAAAACATCAAATGCTTTTTACATTGGCATTGTCTAACTGTACTATTTAGATAATGCCGAAACTTTAGCTTATCTTTTCCGGAATTCTTCATATTCCAAATATACCTCCACAACCATTAATAGTTCAATTACACCACCACAGTTGAACAACCAATAAACACTGCTCGGAATGCGAAAGCGAACTCTGCTGAATTATCATCTCTACATCCAACTACGTTATTTGCCTTTCGGTAAAATTAGCGATCTCTTTGACATTTGTTACATATTCATCTGCAACGACGACCGACACATCCTTTGATGATGTTTTCTATTCGAGATCTAATATTAACTATTCAGTTTGTGTATACGTCTCGAGAAATGACTCGGTGTTTGTTGTCGTTTTCGAGAGGATACCGCTGAAGGTTTTATTGAGACTGAAGGAAGAAAACTGGATGAAGTATTCACACATCCCATACATATATTAGCGCTTAGCGGTATTCGATGTATGCAGACAAAATAACGAGCATTCCGTTATCGAAATCTTGCAGTATCGCTGAGAAAGTATACCGGGTGACCCGAAACCAATTAACCCCCCCCCCCTGCTTTTTTATGGATAGTTCATATTCGGTTCTTTGATTTGAAGCCATGAGTGTACAATTAAGTATCAAACCATATATGACCCTTCCGGTTTGTTCGGAAGCGCATGCAATTTAATCAAATTCCAAATGGAATTTTCATTTTCTTTTTGTTGGAATTACGATCCAGTATAGAATTACCTTTCCAATGATATATTATATTCATAATTCCAATTCAGAATCTGCTGGTTTACTTGAGATTATCTATTCCCCTCGTTTTGGAACATTATCTTGAAAGAATCCTATAGAATATTGAACAATATCATGTGAGTATCAACAATTCATGGCCAAACTTTCCGCACAATATTTTTATGCAGATTGGCTATTTTTGAATTACACTTTTCTTCATATTTTTGGACATCAAGTCTATCATTCCTCAAACGCTGAGGAATTTTCGAAGTTGGTTATAAACTCCAATCTGATCTATGTTTTGTATTTCAATATTTTTTGGAGTTTCTCACCAAATTTAAAAATTCCTCAGCGTTTGAGGAATGATAGACTTGATGTTGGAAAATGAAGAAGAATTAAATTATGAAAATTTCTAATCCCCATAAAAGATTTTGTGTCAAAAGTTTGGCCAGGAGTTATTGTTACTTACGTGATATTATTCAATTTTCAATAGCATACTTTTATTAGGTTGTTTCGTTATAAGGGAAATACAAAAAGTAATATTCATAAGATATCACTATATCAGCATATTGGGAATTGAGAAAATAATTGTGATATATCATCGAAAAAGGAATTCTATACTCAATTATGCTTTCCATTTGAAATTTGAAAATCAGATCAAACCGCTAGTGTCATATGTAATTGGATAGTTTCTAAATTGCACATTGATGACATCAAATTGAACTGCCGAATTTGAAATATAATCATAAAATAACAATGGATATACAGGGGGGTAAATTGCTTCCGAGTCACTCGGTATCAAGTTAGCGGGACAATTATTATCGAAATTCAGACAGCTTGTATTCGATAGTCCAAGATTCTGTAAATATTGAATTTATTTTTATTGTATGATGCACACCTAATGCTTGAAGACTCATTGGCACTTTGCTTTGGGTTTTCCTTGTACCAATAAATTGAATTCTTCCATTTTTCCGAGCATTTTTCTGTCATTAGAAACTTCTCGACTCCAGATATAGACCACTATTATTAGAAGACGATATTGAAGTTAGTTATAGTAATTTCTTTAATATATGTCGAAGAGAATTTTTAAGAAACATTATTTGTCACTGTTCATTCGGCATTCCTAATGGTGGTGATTTATTTGACAAATGCTCATCTAGTGGAATGAACGTCATTTAAACAGTAGCAGAAGATGAAATATGTCAAACAGTTTCCTGGAAATGGTCAGACTTATCCTAATATCGTAACAGAAGTTTCTTCTAGCTGGGCTATTAACTTCACTCAGTTTGTTTGAACAGGCACTTCCCTGTCCGAGCCATTAGTGAGATTGATAACTCCTCTAAGGAGTTTCTTTATCAACCGATATAATTTTAGTTAATAACACTGCAGTGAGATTCGCATATCAGCATCTATTTATAGACCGACATCTAGTCATACATACATTAATTATCTGAATTTTTGCTTTTGTTCGTTAACAATTATTCATGAAAAAATTCGCAGGAGTTCCTCATACACGGGTTATTAAACATAATTCTACCGTATATAGATTATTCAATAAATTATGGTTATCTTAATTGAATTAAATAAACACAGGTGACTGAAGTTTGTCACCGCATTCAAAACCACAGTCTAAAGTATGACATTTATGACAGGAACTCATTTTTTTTGTCGACCATCGAGAAAGAACAAACAACTGACCGTTCGAATGAAAAATCGTTCAGAAAGACGTACCTAATCATCACAATTAAAATAGAACTGCTCGTACGTCTAATGATTGACAATTAAACAGGTATGCGTATAGAATGTTATTCTGTTCGTTTCTTCTTCGTCTCCTTCGTTATTAGCTAATAACACTTAATTAGTATTTGTTAAAAGCGGGAATGCAACAGTTTAAGCTAATGATGACGATTTACGAAGCTATCGTTGTGAGGGATAGAAGAATGAATAAGTTACTTCTTGGTAAATTGGAAGGTGAAGAATAAAAAATGAGGAGACATGAAGAATATCTTTCATTTTTCATTCGAATAAGTCGCCTCTATTACAAATCATAACGTCACACTTTCAACAGTATGATTCAATCAGTCAGATCAGACACATAACTAAAATAATCAATTGAGAAGTTCCCAGCAAGATATATTTTTGAGGGAGATTGATATAGTAGTTCGTACAAGAAAAGTGGACGTTTGTCCACGTCAAAAAAAATAGGTTTTGGTAAGGCTCGAAATAACATCTATAAAGTGGGTTGTCTCAAAAGGTGAACGCATTAACCAACTAGGCTATTTGGACTGTAAAATTTCCGTTAATAATCATTTGTGTGAAGAGTAGATGTAAGACCTTCATTTCCACAAAAATAACATCAATTGTGACGTACAGAATTCCTACCCTTTGTTGTGAGCTCGGGGACCTGTTGAACCTCTCTTGCTCAGGGATCTTTTTTTCAGTAGAACAGCTGATCTCTAGGACTCCTTGCCGTGAGATGTTTTTCCTGAGGCTTACAAACTTCAGAAATTCAAAGTGAATGTTAAATTCGTATCTCCTGTCCCCTGATTCACGCGGTGTTCTTTGAACAATGCATGGCTCTCCTTTCGTGTTAATCTGCATACGAGTCTGCATATAAAAAAAAACCTTGTGTGGATATGAAATCATAACGATTCAGCTGACTGGAATCGCCTACTTTTCGTTTAATAATTGAACTGAGAAATAAGCATATTCACGGGTGGGAGTAGAAAAACATCATTTTATTCCCACATCATTATAACTATCTGAGATTTTTTTTTTACTTCGAGATCACAAAAATACCCGTTCATTAAAAATAACAACTTCATAATGTCTACAACCCGTTATGCCATTTAAATGAGCAATCTGAAGGAAAAAAATTGTGTATCCGACACTCTCATCTATATCGAAACGTCTATTAGACATTAAGCAAATAACTACCAGTATCAACGACTAGATAATAACTGCTAGCAAAAAAAAACATCGCAAAAGTCTAGCGACCATCCCAAACAATATCGCAACTCAAATTACATCTAACTAGCTCTGTGATTCACTTAACGGTATCGGAGTAGCACATTTCCCGACACATTATATTTAATCATAACAATTACCTTGTCGACCTAGCAAAAATCTCTGCAACAAAACAAAAGCGGTTTCGCTGGAAGCTCGTTCGTAAATATTTCCTTGAAATAATAACATTGCGATATACGCTGAATACTTAGTAAGGCTTTTGTCGAAGAGCCATTCAGCAGATTGCCGAGCGTAATTTCACGGTTTCCACAAGGATGGGACATGGGACTCTATAGATGATGGATCTATAGGAAGGGTTTTCCAGAATAAAATGTTGTGGTGTATTTCAACAATTGCTTTTGACTCTTTTTAATATCACAGCCGTCTACCTTCGTCAAACAATAATGCTTTATCGATTCAGTATCGTAGCAACAAGACAAATAAGACGTTTTCTCCGTATCGTGCTGGAAAAGCTTCCTATACTTTCTCAATTTTCCATCGCTACGGCTAGTGATGTTCTAATGCTACATATTATGTTTCACAATTATGTCATATTGACGATAGGACAAGCAAGATGTCTTGCATCAATTCATGTTTATGCTTATGATGTCTTTATAATAATAATAATAAATGCTTTTTTTGAGAGGTTACAAACTCAGTACAGAGAACCTAACAAAAGGTAGGATTCAATATCTGCACATGAATTTGTTGTCATATGATTCATTTGCAATATATTTCCAGGAATAATATCTGTTCTGTCTATAACGACAATGTATATGATGTACGTTAGTGCCAGTAATTTATTGATCATCAGCATTTATGAGTGTAGGGTGTCTGATGGAAATATGCAACTAAACCTTGAAAAACAAATGAGGCTCCGTCAATGTATAAACTCATAAATATCATTAGAATCATAAAATATTGTAATTATTAGTTCAATACCGTTTTAATGACCTTTCTTGATTGCCAATCCATTAAAACTACTTCGAACAATTCGACTCGTCTGTCCAATATAATAATCATATATAAGGTCGGTCGTAAAATAGATAGTTTCAAACGGGATGCGTCGATATTTCGAGAACATTAACATGCAATTTAAATTCATATAAGACCGTAAATACCTCGCGCCGGATTACCTAACACCTGATGCAGTCCGAAACGAAGGCATTTATGCGGGATAATTTCACTTTCTAAGCCTCATTTTATTAGGAAAACAGCACCTCTAATAACAAGTTAGTGCGGACAGGGATAGATTCGAAATCGGCATTAAAAATACATTCTCACTTTTAATCTTCTCTAATGCTATGGTATTATCGTCTGAGAACGGATATTCGTACGGAGAACGATTCTAATTATATTCTTGATGATAATCCGCGTTCTTGTATTATTGTCAGCTGTCGTCGTAGCTATGAGAATATGCGCTTGTGCGAGATTGACCATCTTTGAGCACTCTTAAACAATTTACTTTTTTTTTCATCAGGTCGCTCGAGGAAAAATTATACTTTTCTCGTTTGTAAGCTCACTATTTCTGAAGTGGAAAGTCCAAAGTCAGTTTTTTCAAGAAAAATGTGAGTTCGTTTCTTAACAGTATTTTCATTACGATAACGTAACAACACTCGTTGGTAAATATTTTATTGCAAAACGAGTACTTATTGTGGAACTTTTGATTTTTTTTTTCCTTCTCTCTTAAAAAAAAATACAAAACTTCCATGGAAGAACTCATAGACGTTTAATTCATTCACAAGTCGAGAACGAGTATCAAAATTAGGTGCTGAAAAGTATTTTTCCAGCCCAAATGAATCACATTCTCAATTTTTATACCAAACACACGAGACTTGAATCAAATAAATATCATTCTGAGGAGATTTCTTCTACACCACCAGAATATCATTTTCCAGGATAGCATTTCATTCCCAAGCACATACAAGCTTGTTCAACTCTTAGAGAAAGCTATCTTCTATACCCTTTGATAAATAATGGAAAGTTCTCACTGGATACACTAAATCATTTTTGAAAAAGTAATTCTGAATATTTTCTGCTTTGGATGTAGGCTGGGCAGTAGCTGTAAAATAAATAAATAAATAAAATAAATGAATAATAAACCTGTTCTTGCCTTTTGTGGAAGAATCAAACATCTATAACCGACAGAATTTTCAAATTTCATTTTCTCTACAAAAGAACCATGTTTCTCAATATATTGAGTATGTTTACAGCCTTCCCCTTCAATTCATTTCACTAATCAAAATAATCATGACACCGCAGTAGGTTGAAAATTAAAACTGCATATATTTCATGTATAATTTGACAGAAAACCCCTAGGCATAGTCTACTTTCATAACCAAAAACCACAAAGTCTAGATTATTGGGGTTTGCACATATACTATCGAAAAAAACTTGTTTAAAAATTCATTTCAAAACCTTTTCATTTTATTCTCATAATGAGTCCTACTGAAGAAAATAGAAAAATAAATGAAATAATTTTGACCCTGATAGCAAACAATAAAAAACTTTAATTCAACAACGTTCGTACAAAACACGTTTCTTGTGTGTCAGAAAAACTGAAAATCACATAATTCATTGCTCTTTATCCAAAATGAAAAATGTATGAAAGTAGTTATTTTTCAGATTCAGTATCTAAGTAATGGAATCAGAAATGTCAGTCTCAAAAGAAAACAATCCAATTTCGTTTCATATTCATAAATTTCGTCAGAATGAAACATTCCCAAGCAGAAATAATGTAAAACGATATGTGGATATTCGAACATAATGAAGTGTGCGTATAAGTATCTTTTGCTCGAAACATATCTGATGACTTTACTGTGATTCATATTCGAGAGCAGTTAGGTTATGAATAATGCGAGTCTCAAAAATTCCTCCGCATATTTTTGTTATTAACACGTTTCTATGAATAACTTCAGAACTGTTTTTCTATGAGTGGCGCCGAAAGATGCGTTGCGTCACAGCAAATACCTTTGCCGTCCAAGAATGAAAAACGTTTTCCCATTGAAGCGATTAATTTGAGGACTGGTTTCACTGGCTACTTTTCTCTGATGCAAATCAGACATATTAGTGGTTATAAATCAATTCTAATCTTGTATGGATGTCATAATTTCGTAATTTCGAAACTCGAGAAGATTGGTCCTTCGAGCCGGATCTTGCTTCGTGCTCCAATTCAGTTATCGTATGACGTACACGCAACGAATGACATTTGTTTCGGAACTGGGTTTGGGTCCTTTCTCAGTATTTCGAAATATAGCGCTCGGTTAGACATTCGTTTATACGTATTGTTGGATTATTTTGTGAAACCCATAAGTCACACCACTATTGGCTCTTGGCGATTCGTGCTGCTATTTTCCGAGGTGTAGATTGGTATGGATATCAATCGGTTGGCGGGTTTTCTCATTGGGAAATGAATTAGGATCCGTTTCATCACGACTTTTTAGCGACAGTGGTGTTCTAATGTTAAAATTGTTGTTCTTATGGCTCTACTTAAAAATATTTTTCTTGGGAGAACGTCATATATTTGACATGGTAATAAAAAATCAGATGTCTCAGTCGCTTTTTGATGAAAGAGTTGATGGGATGTGAAATATCTCTTAGCACGAAACTTGAAACCAGCACGACTAACTCGTTGGTTGAAGACTGTATTTGCAAAACAATACTCGTATTTTATGTTCCCTTCCATAGAAGAGAAATACTCAGAGATCAATTACCGTAACAACATGTTAGGGTGGTTGATCTCTAGAAAAAGTTTCATCTTACAACAGAGGTTCCAATCTAATCGTTTATTAATGTGGATATCGTTGATCCCATTCGAAATAATTCCTTCTCACTTGATCATGTCTAATATTGGTAATTCATACTTAACAAAAAGGGTGATACAGTATGATTAGAAAGGGTATCCTTTTCTTTTGGATGATATCATCAATAATATTTTTGGAATGTTCTTTCTATAACTTCCCAATCTCTCATAGGCACTCCATACTCCGACATTGAATATTGAATATATTATGTAGTGACTGCAATTTTCACTATCGATCATTATACGTTAGATGCATGTTATATTCTAATATGATTTCAACGCCGTTTATCATCTGGTCACACTATAACGTTATTATTACGAGTCATTTTACTTTATGGGCTCATGTGTTGCCGCTATAACAGTTTCAGCTTCAACAACGTATTTAAAACTTTGTTTATTTGCTCTTGTTTTATGATGGAACGATCGAGTTCCGTATTATGGTTGAAATAATGATGGTTTTTTGTTCATATCGACTAGCTGAATCCGTAGGTTTAAACGTCTTTCGTCATAAGGTGTTTCAGAGCCAATTCATTATGATTATGTATGAAACTTCCTCGGGAATTCAGTATTCGATCTTTGGAAGGATTTTGATCCTTCGAGTCGGATTTTCATATTTGCGATCTGAACCCAGGTTTCTCAATTTCGTCTTTACACAGGGATTTTCATAATTAGCTATTGGTATCGTATTTTATAGTTGTTCTTCGAGCCAAATTTAATACGTTCATTGAGTATCTGAATCTGAATGACAGATGTTTATATTTGGTCCTTCGAGCCGGATGATCATATTTGGTCGTTTGGGCCAGATTGTCATATTTGGTCTTTCGAGCCAGATTGCCGTTACTAATCAGTGTTTTCTTTGCTTTTCTCTTTCCCGCATCGAAATCGTCAATGTATTTTCGTTTCTTCGAACGGCCTTTGCTGTAAAAATTAACGCCGAATAGCTTGTTTGAGGATGCACACCACTTTTCAGAGCCCAAAGCCAGTGTATGTGTGTGCGTGTGGGCGTGCGAAGATTGCACTTGATTGGCGTGTAAGTACGCGCGCGCGTTTTTTATTTATTAATATCGCATTCATAATAATTGGCGGACACGAAGCAATTGGCGCTGGGCCAGGGGTCATCTTCGCGGCGGGCAGTGAGCAGGTCAAGATTCCTAGGAACGAATCGATAGTTGTGTTGTTTGGTGAATTGTGCATCCATAGGAACGATATATCGATATGTAATTTTAGCGCAGGAACTGATATCTAGAAGAAACAATATGTCTTCTGGTGGTCAAATTTGACACTACCCAAGTCGCACAAAAACATTAGAGCAATATTGGTTCAATATTATGGAAATATTAACCTTACATTGTAAATATCATATTGGCCATGATGAAAAATAAGAACATTCGGAGATATTGGATCAATATTTGGAAACAATGTGAGGATATATCGTTTTGACTATATTGGTACAATATTGTAAATAATATAGCGACAAAAAAGATATATTCGATTGAATTCCCTTGGTAATTTTCAGTTTTTATATTCGGAATTATACTTTTTTTCACGATTCAGTCGACCTGAGAATTTCACTCTTTCACATGTACTTACAAAATTGTAATCTGAAAAAAACGTGCTGCTGCGGGTCTAGAACTCTCGACCTTCACTATGAAATTATCAGTGTCGATTACTATACACTCTACGTCACGGAGAGACTTTTAAAAGAAGGAGTTGGGTGGTTGGTATATCAGTTATAATGAAAATTTATATGGAAAAACACTGGAGGATCACTCTGTTATGTGATGGCGGTTTGGAATATGAAAGTGGACGTAATTTTCTGGTAGTGAAATTCACAACATTTCGATATTACAATTTTTCCGTATTATTTTGGGAATAATTCTTCATAATGATTGCATTACCAATATTGATATTTGTTTGAATACACTAAGTGGTCACTCTCAAAATCCCAATGCCCCTCTTAAGTTGAGATTCGAAAATGACGATTTGAATATTTCCATTTTACTCTGAAAACAATATTCAAGCAATATCAAAATTCGCATATCTATACTGCACTATTATGCCAATATTAATTCAATATTGTAATCCACGCTTCCAAACAATGTCGACTATATTGTTACGAATCTCCCAGCGAATAATAAGAGAGGTCGAAGAGAGAACGTCATTTTTCTTGGAACTCTCGTCACGCGTGGAATATTCGATCATCGGGATTTGTCTGGAGGATTCTCTGTAGCAGTTTGAGTGATTGTGAGTTGTAATAATAGTAGTGAAGTGTTGTTTGGAGTTATAATAAACGTACCCAAGGATAAATAGTAACAATATATTGGAATTCCAATGTTGAAAACTATATAAACGTATTTACTCTCATGGAAAAATGTAACATAGATTAGTCTCTGCCGATGTAGCGGAGCGATCTTAATTTGAAATCTCGATTGCGACAACCAGGGCGAATTAGCCACCATTAAAATTCGTTATCGGCAAAGTCGACTACCGCATCATTCATGCAAGGAAATGTAGGAAGTGGAATAATAGCCACTCTCGGTCGGAAATTGTATGGTATTTGACGGAGTATACCTCGAGGACGTGTGATAATTCACCGGTCTGCGGCTCTTGAAATTCATGTATAAATGTATTACTCGCTTAATAACGGTGGTGATCGGAAAAAAGCACGGTAAACTGTCACGCGTTACCGCTGTTTCCATAAATCAAAGCGCGTTTCGAAGAAAAACTAATCGCTTTGAAGACTGCTTGATTTATATTTAGAAATGCATAGGTAATTTTCAGGAATGTTATCTGTCTGCATAACAAATCGTTCTTTCGGAAGAGTTTGTTAAGAAGGGATTTTCGAGAATAAAAAAAATTGTCATTCCTTGTAATGACTTCTGATGGATATATTCGAATATTATTTATTAGCTGGTTGGGAAAACATCGAAAACTAACAGTGGTCATATAATTTTTTACTTGACTTGCCTTTAATATGCATCTTCCTACTTCTTGCCTTTCATGCGGATAAGCGTGGATGTTAGAAACATATTTCTTCGATAACTTCAATGTGAATAAGCACTCAAAAAATCTGCACGTATGGATTTTTTTGTATTATTGTTGTATTCTTTGAATTTTAATCCTCACAATTGTTGCATCATCTGAAAAATCGGGTTTTAATTGTTGAATTTCATATACAAGTTGTCCCAGAATTTTTTGAACAAACCATATCTCCGTTAGTAGAAGAGTTTCGAATATCGAATTGCCTTCTATATAACGCACTCAAAATGATCTGTTCATACCCTTTGAAATTCTCCTCCCCCCAATTTTTTCAAATGTCACTATTACTGTTTTTTGCAGAAATATAATCGTTACATCATTGTTAACGTGGAAAAGAAAACTAATATTGTGTTGGTATCACTTTTATTCTCGTAAAGACGCTTACTTCGTAGCGAAACGCGCGTCGAGTGTATATAATATTAGTTTGGTGTTGAGATAATTGATCTTTACAAAAAATGAAAAAATATGTTGAGTGAATCATAAGGAATGTCAACGAGATCAATTTTCAAAGGGCGCCTTCTGAAAACAATTTTTTCTGCAAAGAAAAGTGCAAGAACCAACCAATACCTACTATAAAAGAACAATAAGCGACTAATAAATGTTCAAAATAAGTCGACGGATAAAAAATTATATTTCTGCAAAAAAAAATTGATAGTGCCATTTGAAAAATGAGGGTGGGGGTGAATTTCTAGGGTTACGTACATGAACAGACCATTTTGAGTGCGTTATGTGGAAGGCAATTCGGTGTTCGAAAAAATGATTTTTCGGTAACTCTCCTAACTCCTCCAGTAATGGAGATATCGCTTGTTCAAAAAAATTCTGGGACATCCTATATATCCTATCCTATTGTTGCATCTCGGCATGCACCCACTTTAAAATGTTCTTTTAGATATAAATAATATATTTAAGTTTCCCAATGTTACTGAATCAGACGTTACGCAGAAAACTTATTGATACCGAGCATTTTCCTGTTTGCCAAACTCATGAAATAACAATTGCTCCCTATTTTTTTTTTGCAAATGTGTAACACCATCCCAACGAGAACTATTTATTCATTGACCGGAGTATTCAACAGAAGAAACGTATCCACAATCATTCCACTTCACTCGTTAGGCAGATATGGATTGAATGGTTAAAATCAGTTTTTCAGTTAACTAGCCGACACCCCCGAACGGACGATCGTCAACCGTCAGAACAACCAAACTTGGGCAAATTGAGGATTAACAAAAATTACTGCACAGGCTAGGATAAAAAGTGAATATCTGTCCAAGTGAAACTGGTCACCCATCCAGATCATAGCCACGATAAACGTCGCTCTAGTTCAGATACCTAACAAAACCCGATTCAACATAGTAGCCATCACCATGGAGCATATGGATAGACTGCAAATTATGCTCGTAGGACCTTTACACTTATGTTGGTTGAGTGGAAGTTCACGGGCATGTGCCAGACTTACTATCAACCAACTAAGTGATAAGTTTGGTCTTCCAAAAATTTGTTTTTTCTAAAGATTTTGTTGGGATTGGGATCAGTAGAGTCGAAGAAAACTATTGTTATCTTGCCAACGTTTCGAATTTGATTGAATTCATCATCAGGGTTCTGTAACAATGGATTTTTCATGTCAACGTAAAAGAAACTATATAATCAACCTCTTCTGGTAGTGACTCGAAGATGATAGAAAGTGTTTTATTATTTTCAGTTGTGCGAAATATATTGTATTATTCTCACGGCAATAAAGGCCTATCCCACAATCGCGCAATCCGTTCTGTAGTTATATCGATTACGTATTCGGTTCGGATTCGAGAGAGAGAGAGACGGCAGCAGGTGTGTCGAACCGGGGTGAAATTATAGACTCACCTTCGACACGGCATCCGTTAGAGTAGGCGTACGTATACGTGTCACGCCCGTGACCCGCCACTGACCCGCCTGTCAAACGATCGAACGGTTACGAAATATACCGATTCGCTGTGCGGAATTCCTCAAAATTATCAAAGCCTCAATTCCAATGTTTCAGTGCTTATTCTAGCCTTCTTCGGGGTAGAACAATAAAACTTTAATTTTATAGAAAAAGAAGAACTTTTTTTCTCAAAAAAACATTCATTAAAATTGGAGCAGAATTATAATAATTATGTGTCCTTCAGAAACATGTATTTTTATGGCTATGGCTCTTGTACACCTGACGAGTAAGCACTGATTATGACTTTTTAGTCGAAAGCGCTGTGTTTAATTTTCTGCACGAGATACAAAAGTCCTTTTTTTCCAAGCATACTGGTACGTGCACACAGCTTGACAGTTTTCACATAAAAATTTCAGGTTATACCATATTTCATTTATACAAAGTGGGAAAACTCCATTTTTTTATTATTGTAGCCCTGGAGGTGGCGAGACTCATCACCGAAACGTTAGCATTGAAATAAGAGACTCTTTGAGCCTATCGAGGAAAGACAACGTCTTTGGGCATGAAGCATAATCAAACCTAAATCAACATAAGTAGTGGAAACTATTGTGTCGGTGTGTCTATGATCTGAATGGGTAGCTGGTTATTTGAACAGGCTTCTTTCATGTTAGGATTCACAGGTAAAAATATATGACCTCTTTTTTCTAGATGTGACGTTCGTGGCGCCAGCTGTGTAACGCAAAAATCCATTTTAAACCCATTTTTCCAAATGACACTTGTTGAATTTAGTCTCGCTTATTTTGCACATTCGTGCATACTCTCAACATAGATCGATATTAATTTGTCTGGCGTTGAAATCGCAACATTTGAATTCAAAAGGGTTGCCCCTTTCAAGGGGCATTTCAAAAGTGATTATACTGTTACGATCTTTCCTGGGTTCTTTTATCAAAACTCCAAACAACACTAAACTACTTTTATTAGAACTCTCTGTCACAGCACAATACAATACAATCACTCAAAATGCTCCGCTAACTATCCAACTAGAAATTCTTCACTTCAACTTCCGCACTTAGAAATAACAAAGCTCTCTCCACTAAGCTTCACTAAGCTAGAAACTCTAATTTACTATCTGCTAATCTCGCTCCACTCATCTCTGAATAACTCTGCTCAATTCTCTGCGAGTAAAACTCTGCTTCGCGAATAAACTCTCTCACTGAATAAATTCTCAATAACTGTTGAGTAACTGTCTCTTCCGCGATGAAGTGTCTCCTTTTATACCTGCGTATGCCTATGGAGAATATTGGAGTTCCTGTATAAATGACGTTCGCTCTTCGACCCCTCACATTATTCTGCGTTTACGACCGACAGAGCCGGCGCTAGGACATTTCGTAACAATTCAAACACTCTAAAGGTGCCTCATTCGGGAAAAAACGATCTGGTTCTGGGTTTCATTGTAAAAATCTAAAGAACTATAATATACATTTCAGATATAATAAATACGAAATTCGATACGATAAACTGTTATTGTCAATATAAAGAGAAAATTTTCGTGTTTTGAGAGTTTTTATCCATAGTGAAGTCGTGCAAAATTAAGATGATGGTATCTTCCTTCATCACTAAAGATTTTTCTCCTGAGAGTCAACCACAAAAATGAAATTCATCTGTTAGGCATTCATCGAGTACCAAAATTTGAAATTGATTCATTTCGTTTTCTATGTAAAAATATATATTTTCAAGAATTTTTTAAGATATTTTCATTACCTGTCATTCATGATCATCTTCACTGAAAATTATACGAAGCCACTTTTGATCAAAACTCTTGATGAAAGTAGTCCGATGTGAGTCTCGGAAAACGAATATTGTTGATGATTTAGTGTAATGAAAATTCATCTCAGAAAACACTTTTTTTCGGAAATTTTTACATTCCATACGTAATTTCTTCAAGAAAATGTCAAGACTTTTTTACTGTTAAGGAAATGATATGTCCCCACAGTTGTCAGTGTTCTTACTGTAAGTATTTTCTCACAGTTGTTAGTGTTCTACTCAAGAGAATGAAAACAGTTGCCATAATGACCCAAGTAATTTTATTACGAATTTCAAAGCACCATTGATTTGTGAATGAAGATATTAGCGATTTTTTCGAAAGAATTAATATCTGTCAAATTTTCACAGTGATCTGGGAATGTTAGTCTTTTCCTACCTGAAAAAATACTTATAATGACTAATATAGTTACTTGTGATATTTTTACTTCAATGAAGTTTATCAAAACGCGTCACGTGATTCGCTATACACTGCCTTTGCTTGAAGAAACCACTGTACGACGAAACACATGTAGTTTTATGAATCTTATTATACTGAAAATCCTTTGGGAAGTATCTTTTGGAATCTGCTGGAAGGAACTAGCATAACCTTTACATTTGCGATTGTTATCAGCCAAGTTATCATATTTCTCTGATTATTTTTTGCGATACTAAAGTTCAGAACAGTATTTTAATCGACTAATTGGTCGGAAGGCGTGTCACTTTTCAATAGTGTTATTGGAAACCACCCTTCTATTGGGCTTTGATTCCAGAGGGTAGCAAGAGTTGACGGGCTTTTTACAAGCGCCCAAAATTTTTAATTAATTTCATGTCGGGTTATCTGTACTCTTGTTGATCACCAAATGCATTCTAACGTATTTTTCTTTTTATTTCAGGTAATGGTTCTTCTTCGGTGACATTTTCTGACGCTAGTTATCGAAAAATGCACGTACAAACCAGAGGTATGTCTATAAAAGTCGATAATTCCTCGTTGAATCCTCGACACCGGATTCAATCGAGCAGAACGCGAGCCTCTGCTCTCTTCGAGTCGATAAATTCTTCGCGAGAGACAAGAGACGGTAGCACACATAAATTCGCTGAATTTTATGATCGGAAGATTATCTAATAACACCGAGGAATTCTGATAAGAGGCGAGAATCGGGCGAGAACTAGATAAATCATCCGCTCCGCCTGCTAGTTTTTCTTCGATCGACTCGTCTTCTACAAGTGCTCGTTCGACGTGGAAGGTTACATACGTCGGACATGTTAATTGGCGTTATTCTTCGATAAGGACGAAAGTGCTAGCTCGGTTGTGTATTCGTCTATTGGCAATAGTGATGGAAAACTGATTTTCGAGTTCTTCTAAACTTCACTAATAGAATGATAAAATATTTTTTCCGCTAGTCGCTAGGGAATTTTGACATTCCAGCCAAATTTCTTAAAGAAAAAGTCAAGATTTCCTTACAGTAAGGAAATGATATTCACTTACAACCATATAAATATGTAATGCTGTCATTACTAACGTCATTGAAAGTTGGGAATTGTCACATTACACACCTTTACTTCCCGCCCTCACTTTCCGACCTCATTTCATCTATTCTAGACTTTATCTGTCATTTATTTACTTTAGCTGACATTCATTTATATTGGTGACAGTTGTATACCCCGTAGTCACGGTAACAATATATCTACTTGATTATTCTGGGAAACCCGCGTTCTTGGTAATTTGTCGTTAAATGTAATATTTCAGATATGATCAGAACGAAACAGAGATTTATTAATTTTAATCGAAATATGATGGTTGTAAATAAAATAGTATATAAACCTCGGTAGGAAGTTTCATTTCTGCATCGAGATCATAGCCAACTGATCTCACGACAGGAATGAATCACTTCCCACCTCGGTGTGTAATATACTATTCCTTACTGTAAGAAATAGTACTTTGTACAACAAAAGTAGATATGATGGCCATATCGCACGAGTACGAAATCAGTTACAGTTAATTTTTTCTTTGACCTGGTAAATATTTCAAAACTCTCTTTCAAGTATCATATTCATAATCAGTTTTAGATATAAGAGTATATATTCGATATTCATGAAAAACTCAGAAGGAAAGAAACTTTATTAAATTCAATATTGGACTATACAAATTGATTCCTTAATGTCAAATTGAAAAAAGTACAAAAAAAATTGGTTTTGGTGAGACTCGAAACAACAACTATAAAGTGGGCTGTCTCAGAAGGCGAACGCCTTAACTTAACTTCACTGAATTCAATATTACGGCTTATCCAACCAGGCAATTCGAACTTTACAATTTCAGTTAATTATTGTTGTGAAGAGTAGATAAGTCCTACAATTCCTCAAGAAAATCATCAACTGTGACAATTCGAACTTGACTCAATAAGCTAGACAATTTTTCAGATAAGTACATTCATTTATGCTGAATGAAACAGTTTGGATTTCGTGTTTTATGGTAGACAGATCAGAATTGTGAGTTCCTACAAGGTTGTCCCTGGTAACCAAGTATCTGGTAACCAAGTCTTTTGTTTATTGTGATTGATGGATTTTGTTTCCTACCTTGTGTGGGTATGAAATCATAGCAATTCAGTTGACCAGAATTGCCTACTTACCCGTTTAGTGACTATAAAGGAATGAGCATATTTACGGGTGGGAGTAGAAAAATGATATTTTCAGTTAGTGTTTTACATGAATAATTGAAAACAGTTTCCATAGCTACCCGAGTGATTCTATAACGAATTTCAAAGCACCATTTATTTGTGAATGAATTTATTCGCGATTTTTTGAAAATTAATAATTATCTATCGAACTTTAAACGATTCGCAGAAAATATTACGTTTACTTCGTAAGAAAACTGGACTCTGTGTTGCTAAGTCGAGGCGCAAGTCACAGTCGTCCATGAATGTTAGGCTTTACCTTCTTGGTAAACGATATACTATGTGAGATTACGAAAATAATCTGTCACAATGAGAGATAGTTCCAAAATTGAATTGAACTGGCCTATACTCACTTGATGAAAATCCATATTAAGGCTGGCGTTCACTTGGGCTTGACAAACTAATCCGACGACGGCAGTTTGTATTCGACATCCTTGTTTTCATCGATATATCTGGCATCAAAACTAATTTCTTTCTAAATGTTGAACTATGTTTCCGGATCGTTAGTTATCCCTAATTTTTGTTGGTCTATTAGACCGTACAGACAAGGACGCAATATACTATCATCTGGCAACGCCTGTCCAGCCTGTCTGTCTTTGAAAGAAGGGTAATTTTATGACCAGTCGAATTGATGGAAGAAAGTGAGACGGTGTGCATGAATGATGTTTGATAGTGACAAGGATAGATTTGCTAAATATATTGTATTCCTTATAGAAGGAGCGTAGGTACCTATATTATGTTTCAACCCAAAATGCGCAAGGAATAACTTTTTAGGCGCATACAAAAATATCACAGTTTCCGGTACGATTGTCACTGACAAAACCGCTACACGTGTTTCGCATACAATAGCATACTCAAGCAGGATATTTTTTTTATCCTACTTCATAAAAAAAAACACTTTATGTACGAGTTTCAGACACTATTATTTCTACTATCGTAATGAATAAAACACTACATATTTTTATAAGTTGAATAGTTGAACTAATATAAAATCACAAAATAGAAACCATTTTAACTTCAAACGAAAAATGAAATTTTTACTTCATTATAGTTCGTTAAAAGTACAATTATCTGAATTATTTATATTAGGCTCTGATTCAGTTGTAGTTTTTGAGTTTCGTGTTTCGGATATGCTATGCTCATTGAGTTCATCCACATCCACTTCTTTTGTAACAATAGCATTCGAAAATTATGGTAAATTTCCGTCAATGTTGTTTCCGGTGAGAATTCTGAAGGGACAAATAAGTTTTGCATTGACAGATGTGTCTACATATCCGTGTGCAACCGTGGATGACTTCCAGCCAACGTATTTTTTCAACTGAAATGACTGTGTGGATAATATTATCAAAATATTGACTATTTTGGGATTATGGCTTTGTATCTCACCTGTTTTTGTTTTCAATGTATATAGCAATAAATAGAACATTCAACTTTTTTTTTATACGTTTTCGAGTATTTAGAGATGATTTACAATAATTTGTAATAGCTATCACCCACCCAAACGAAAAAATTGTCAAATTTTCAAGCGTCAGCGCTTGATTTGAAAGATTTTATAAAAGCCTAGAGTTCTCCTCAAGAGAAGGCACTATGCCAGTGACAAATTTGAATGTGTGCCTACTCAGGGGCATGAGTAGTTCGATCTCAGAACTCATAAAATTGGTAATATAGTTGTGTGATCCTCCAGAGGGACACGGTAACTGTAAGGGTTAATAGGCGACTTCGAGGTTTTAAAATGCATTTTGAGGGGCGTTGAAAAACACTTGAAAATTTCAGTTTTTATAACGATAGTATAAAAATATTCAGATTTTCATTCTTTTGAAAAAAAATTATTTCCACACATCTCGCAATCTATTGTGCTTCTTCTTCCGGCAACCGGTACTTCGACTATCGCTCGCGGTCCCGTCCCACATTCTCGATGCGCTTCGCATCGAATTGCGATAGTTCCTTTTCGATCGTTTCTGGGTTACAAGGTCTCGAGGGGCATGCACCGATCGTCGGATTTTATCAGGGAATTCGTAAGACCTTTGCCGCTTAACTGTACTGGTAGAGAGCGCGATCGGCGATGAGCCTTCGTTCGTATCTACTTCGGCCGTTTATCTTGCCGTACAACAAAAGTCAATAATGAACGTAATAACACGAAATTATCTCGTAACAATACAACTGACCGAATCATCCCGATTCCTTTCACGGAACTGCAATAACTGTTGGAATCGAACATTAAAATTTTGTCAATGTCGACATTTCGACTATTCGCCTGAAGATGGCCAAATGAATAGCCGAAACGTCGACATCGGCAGAATTTGAATTTCTGCTTCGTTGGACCTCTTTCAACTATGAAAACAATTGAAATAGAATTTGGGTCACTAACATGTCTGTCTAGATATCTCTCTATCAATGACATTTGGTATGAGAATTCCATCAATAAAATTTTGCTATCACTACTATGTTATAGCTATTCCGCACGATGGTCAAGCAGTTCAATTTACAATTCCAATTATTTGTCGAAAACCATCGGTTTCATTTTTGAGACCGAATGGTAATCGAGTTATCTGAATTCGTTGGCTAGGTGTATAGAAAATGGTGACATCTGTACTATTATTGTAAAGTTTCTTACTTTGTTCGTTTACAGGAAGTAACTTCTTTCACTAACAGAAAGCTACACCATTCAGGAGTGATATAGGCTATATTTTATTATGATTGAACAAAAAAATCAGTGGAAATAGTATATGTAAATCGATTCGGAGAAAAGTGGGCGAGATGTGATACCTTACCGGCGTGCGCTGACTAAATGGTTCTGTTCGACTTCTACGCGGACGAAGTCGCGGACAAAAGCTAGTTTTTCTGTAAAATCAGACTTGGTTCGAAAATCCAACGTGTGTGACTTGAAAACATCTAGTCGTTTTCGAAAGTATTCGCAGTATTCAAGAATGCGAAATACATCTTACGAATGTTCTGATATTTGCCCGTTCGCGCGTTCGTTCCATTTGCTCGAGTTATTAATGATATCGTCCGCCGAAAGATATAGCTAAATGGGTTGTCGGAGGACCGACGAGAGATACATCTGCGAACGTTTTGTAGGACAAAATGCAGATGCTCTACCGCAGGACCGGACTGCATCCAAAGTTGATATAAGATGGTTTAATTTTCATTTGTTTATTTTCCCACCCTGAAAATTTCTCACGCAAAATTTTCATTTGTCCTTATGCAGATGTGAAAAACGAGTATTGGTTCAGAGGACTTTCAATGCAGAGTTGGTACAACCCTGTTTTCTCCTTAGTTTCTCAAGCCACATTTCTTCCATCTGGAACATCGAATATGCTCACTAGACGAAACTTTTCGAATTTAAAAAAAATAAATCCCGATTTTTCCGGAAATGATTCAACTTTCGATTTTCGAATGGGACAACCTGTATAGTGTACCAGATTTTTTTCTGGCAGGTCAATCCAATTCTCTCACCCACTCATTGAGCTTATGGATATAATAAATGGCGGTATCGCCGGTAGTCATTGGAGATAACACCATAAAACCTGGTATCGTTGGATTCCTCATGATCATCCCTAACCGAGCATGTAACACTATACAGGGTGTCCTGTTTGAGAATCGAAAATTTGTCTTTCCGGAAAAATAAAAAGTTTTTTTTTTAAATATGTCGAAATGTGCCGTCTAGTCAGCATATTCAATGTTCCAAGTTTCAGAAATAAAGCTAGAGAAACTAAGGAGAAAACGGCGGTGAACCATTGAATATAATGTCTATGTTAACTTGTACAAATTTCAATATCAATTCTTACTTTTTTATATCGTGAGGGGTTAACAACCCGAAAAACTTGAGAAAATATTCATCTAACACAAAATAATTACTTCCAAACAGTACATACAAAATCATTTCAATTGTCAACACTGTCATCGAATTTCGAAGCACTAAAAGGCAAGTCCGGTCGTAGTCGTAAGCATTCCGCATTTTATATATTATCTCAGATAAAGGACATGACTAATGGACCATCCGGACGTGGCGCGTTCTATTGTGTACGTTATGTTGATCGAGGACAAAAGGTGTACATGTACATACTAACAGACACCGATATGCTGCTGCGTATGTGTGTGTGTGTGTCTGGATATTTTGTCT
Organism: Zygogramma bicolorata; assembly: GCA_032362365.1. NCBI lineage: Eukaryota > Metazoa > Arthropoda > Insecta > Coleoptera > Chrysomelidae > Zygogramma > Zygogramma bicolorata. Next base: position 714,752 of record JAVJAQ010000582.1, read on the forward strand.
GTCCGTTCCGATCTAGCGCGACATAACCTAGAAAACGTTTTGCCTAAGGCCGCGCGGTGTTATGGGTCACCGTTTGTAGTTCGCTCGTTGGGTTATCGTGGTCGGTATTGTGTCGTGCTGAGTTCGAATGCCCGACGGTGATAGAAACGTTCAATATGTAAATAAGTGGATAGATACTCCCTGATGACATAAAACGAACGTTTGATGACGATCATTGGGAACTGTGCTTGTTTCTAGCTTTCTTTCAGGTTGGAAACTTATCAATTGTTCACTGAGTAGTCGAGGTAGAAAATAACTTTCCCGAAGTCTTGATACTTTCCAACCTCTTCGTCTTTTATTCAAAATGTCATCGGAATTTACGAAGTGTTTAGATTATTGCTTACGCGTACACTCCAACGTTGTTATACAAAAGAAGTTAACCGTGACACGATATCGTAGCTACCACACACTATTTCAGTATGTAAATAAATGATATGACACTTTCGATGGATAACGATTTTTGCTATCAGCCTTTCATTGGAAACGAATCGTCATTAGTGATAGATATTTCGATAATACAGTTCCTGATTGTTTTATTTGGTATAAACATGAGACGAGTCGTATTACAAAATTTTATTTCGTGAAAGGTATTTTCTAGAGCTTATAAATATACCAAAGCAACTAGCGCCTAGAAAATATAATGAATAATTTTCTTCGTTCCTGGCAGCGACATTGTCCGAATAATATTTTCTTGTAGGCATCAAAATAACGGCACAATCTTCCTTCGGTTACACTGAATTAAAGACGCACTCAACCCAAGAATCTCTTTCCCTTAATTCAAATGTCCATCGCTCTTCGTCCCAAAACCCTTCTGCTCCTCAAGACAAGAAACTAGCTTTCACAATACGGAACCTAGTTAAAATTGACATGCTTTAGTCTATTATATTTCAAGCAAGTGATATCTTACCCATTCTTGGGTCGTTTTAGCCTCAACATATTCTTAGTCACCAAAGTGAAACAACCAAGTTGACATCTCCTGGACTGAACAACCGGCCCTTAGACAAAGAATTGAAGAAGATATTCAGTTCAGCTCTGGTTAACCAGATGTGTTACGTGAGAGCATTTCCTGACAACCAATCGGGCTATGATCCCAGGGATGACTGTCGTGGTATAATAGGATCTACTGAAACATATATTTCCTTATATGTGTATCTTGTATCTTAGTTTTATCGTTAATTGGGGTAACAAAGATTCAAGGATCTGATTTTGCCGAAAAATGTCTAGAATATCAATTACTCATTATCTCAAATTGACTGAACATCTTCCGAAATCGAATTAGTTTTCAGTACCACTTCTGTTAAAAAAAACTAGACAGAGGCAATTTTCTTTTTACCTCAATTGGTTCGAACCTAAATTGTCTTATTGTTTATTCTCTTGTCATGTCATGTCGAAAAAATTATTAATCTCAACAAATAAATTGATACTATCCATCTCATGAAAGACTAATAAATGAAATGGTAAAATGTTACTGAATATTTTGATGAATCATCAGAATAATAAATTCAATCAGTCCTTTACTCTATCCACTTTCTTATAGTTGAAGTCTCTCTTTCGATGAATTTTCATGATGATTTTTTTGAATGTCTCTTCAAATTTTTGCCTCGGAATTTTGATCGCAAGATATCAAATTGGAAGAAAAAATGCCGTTCTGAAAAGGCAACAGAAAAGCTGTTGATTATTCAATGAAAAAATAATCTGTGTATATGGGAAAGTTACACTCAACATTCAAAATTCAATTTCCCTCTTTACCGCAATCGGTTCGAACTTGAATTGTATTGTTTATTCTCTTGAAACATGTCGGAGAAATAATTATTCTTAACAAATAAATTGATATTAACCATCCTATGAGTGACTAATGAATAAAATGGTAAAACGCAACTGAATATTTCGGTAAATTATCCGAATAGTATTTTAAACAGTCCTTCAGTCTACCCACTTTCACATAAAGTCTTTTTTTCAATAAATTCACATGATGACTTTTTTAAATGTCTCATCGGGTTTTTGCCACAGAATTTTGTTCGCAATAAATCAAACTGGAAGAAAAAATTCCGTTCTGTAAAAGCAACAGAAAAGCTGTTGATTATTCGATAAAAAAATAATCTGATTATATGGGAAAGTCACACATAAAATTATATTTCCAACATTCTTTCAATGTTTCGCCGTAACCAAAAACCAAAACTTTTTTTGTCCCACTCGCAAAAATGCCAATCCCACTCCTGATCGCATTACGTTGCCAGCGAGCCGAACCGCGCGCCTCCCGATACCTCAATAAAATTCACGCAGCGTCCGCGGTCGAATTTGGTCGCGTTCCCGAACCAACTTCTCCGATCATTACCTCTCCCAATTACATGTGCCCGGCTACGGAATGCAGATTGCGGAGCCGCCTCCTCCTCCGTCGATTCACTTTGTGCGCCGACTGCCAAATACTTTCGCCGCCAAAATACCTGAACGGCTGCCAAAATACCTGGTGCGCATCCGAGAGATTTACGACTTTTTTGTTTTGGTTCCGGAAAACGCGTGTGCGTGCGTATGAGCGAGGTACGTTAATTGGCGCTCGGGTTATTCGATATCGGGGTTCGGCCGCCTACTGGATCGCGAATTTTCGCCGGATAAATATAATAACGGGAACGGACCGCGGGATGACACATTAACTACGAAAATATTCGTCTGTGCTTATTTATAGGTGTTTAGGCGGATACCGGGGTGGCAGAATTGTTAGGTTTTTCTGCGGGTTCGTAGTTGAATGACGCTCGGTATGGCGTATACAACTCTTTTCAACACTCCACTATCACGTTACTTCAGATATGGAACAGGAAATGTCACAAAGTTAATGAAAGAAATGTAGCAAGAATTATCGTTAACCAACCAATTGCACGTTATAAAGTTTCGAACTATAAAGCGGTCGTATTTTCTATCTAAGGCTAACTATAGTTTAATTTGTTTATCTTTAGCCATGCAAGTGGCCTGAAACCAGGGTTCAGTTTCTTTGTTACGAACTTCTTGACTAGCTTGATAACGCTGTCAACTACCATTCTATTCTATTTCCGGAAGTATGATGCAAACTTACCTGTAGCTGAGTTTGATTCGTTAATTTTTCTCGGGGGTTATATCCCGAGTGCACCAAGTTTAATCGGTTAAAATGTGTGCTGCACTTCCATGATTCTCGAAATTTTGCCTAATAAATGACTTGAGTGTATGATAATTTGATAAAATCCCGAGACCGCAGGTCGAGGGATTTTATTTTAAATTATTATACACGAAAGCATTTGCTTGAAAGCAAAATTTTGAAAATCATGGAAATGCACGCATTTTGGTCGATTGAACTTGGTGAAGAAGGGATATATGTTCAGATTATTTCCAGAAAACATGTAAACTCAGGAAACATCAAAATCGAACACAGGAACAATATAGTACCAGAGATAGTACCTGAAAAGTGATCCATACGCCCGGTTTATTTCGAACATTTTAATTCTCAATAGTATTCAGAATCACAGTGTTCGAAATTTTTTTCATTATAATGAACGGTTTTCAGCATTGTATCGACTGACTTTTCCTCCTATCTCCTCAAATGCAAAAAATTTTCAGAACAAATCACTGTTGGTTGATTATGCATCTAAGCAAAAGATTTATATTTTGTTGCAACAATTGAATATAACAAATGTCATTAGAGATTTGCACCATGCAATACAAGTGTCTGAAGCTGCGTTTTTTTATGAATGAAAGTGTTTTTCTACACTCGTACTATAATAATAGTATATTATGCAACGATCGTGTAATGATGGTTATTAATATATGAGCATAAACCGGGATACGAAACGAGCCGAAGGTGAGTTTCGTATGGTTTATGCGAGTGTATTAATAACCATTACATGAGAGTTGCATACGCTATTTTATCTACACCCGATAAATAGTGAAGAACTACAAATATTATATTTATATTTGTATTGCACACAATAATACTAATTAAACGAATTTCTTTGAGAAAAGTTCTACAGAATTGTAATTAATAGTATTATTTCAAGAAATAAAACGATGAGATATGAAAAGAAGATCAAAAATCAAAGAAAAAAAAGATTGCTCGGGCCCGGATTCGAACCAATGTCTCCTCCAGCTAGAATAATCAATGTCAGCGTCACAGACGGCTCGGCTACGAAGAGCCTACAAAATTTGACGAAAAAATAAAAAATAAAGCACTCATTTGTCAAATGAAAAATTTAACCATTCTAACTGTATTTCTGTCGGTGAAGGCGTCGAAGGTGATTCTCCTATATTGCTGGTATCAGACATTTTGTTATGATTATCGAAGTTTGGCTATATTCTTCGAAAGTTTAATCCCTATACCGATTTTGACTTGACAAATGTCAAATGCAGAGCATGCTCATCATGCTTGATTGAAAAATAATGGGTTTCTATTGGTTGAAAATCTGTATCGTAATGAGTTCATGATAATTCAGATATCATTACGATGACAGATTTTCAATCAATTGGAAATCCAATTCAGAGGCGGAAGGCGACAATGGCAATCCGGTTCAGAATAAAATCAGCATTTCAAATACATTATTGAACATATTGAACCCTATTGGAACTAGCAGTAATGAAATGAATACAAAAATATTCCTTCCACTTCAATATCAGTGAGTCCCACAATACAAATATAATATAATATGGTTCTTCATTATTCATTAATAGATAAATAAATAGCGTATGCAACTCCCGTTGCTTATCCTGGTTAATGCTCGTGTATTTATAACCATCATTACATGATCGTTGCATAATATACTATTATAATACCAGGATTCGCAAGTGAGTACCATGTGTAAAAATAAGAATTCTCAATCAAATTTCGTCCAGATAGGTAGAACGAATGTTCCAAAAAAGTGCCAGAAGGAAATCTAAAAATTCCGATCGATAGTCTAGTCTAGAGAGTAGAAACTACCCTACACGATTCAAATGGAAAATAGTTCCAGATTTGGCTGGAGTTGTTATACGGTCACGCATTTCTAGATTCCAAGTATAGGTTCTTTTTCAAACTCCAATAAAAATTATCCAATATTATTTAATTCTGTTTGCAGAAATCGATTTTTTTGAAATTGATGTTAGGCCTGATTCAAGGTCTGCACGTTGAAGATAATCTATAGATTTCACCTGCGTAAAAATTCGTGAATATCATTGTTTTTGTAGTATTAAGGACTTCGAGCCGCAAACATTTTTGTATAAAGTGAATGAAATCACAATAAGAGACAAACACTAATGGAATGCCATTGATTATACTTCAAATCAAAGTATTAAACTCTGCCTCATTTTTGTATAGCTATTACTTCTCGAAGCACTGAGCACCTCAGACAAGAGCTTTCTGTGCTCTTTCCTCATTTTCACTCTGAGGAAAATATGCTGTTATGGCCCGAATTCCCCAAAAACGAAAACTGAGTTTCAATTCTAAGTACGCTCAAGGAATAGAATCTGACAGAAAATGCATGCAAATTCTATCAGATTCTTCTTGAACGCTACTTGGAGTTTGAACTCAGTTTTTCGTTTTTGGTGAATTCGCTCCTTTTCAATTCAGGTCAGGCTAGATTGGTGACGTACGGGAAAAGATCGATGAGGCAGACTGTACAACTTTTCGACGTCCCATCGAAGCAAGCCTCGTTCAGAATGCAATGACGGCTCGGTGCAAGAGAAAAATTGAGATCGAGATCATTGTCACTTCCTGCTACCCCACGTGTTCGGCGTCGTCCGTCCTGCGGCGAGACGAGGGCGTGAGCGAGATTTGCAGGAATATTATCGTAACGGTGAACAGAACGATTACGCCTCGAACGATATCGTTTTCGTGTGAGAAATGTGGAGCTCGTTACCATTCAGCGATTGTCGTAAGTCATGTAAGACGAGGCGAATATCGCCCTGTTAGGTATAGAAGGCGAGCACGTTCCAGATTTTTTACGGTTTGCGAATGCTTATGATCTATTTTATAGATTTTTTGTGATATTCATGAAGCTATATTATAAAGTAGACTGATTTTTTTGTCGACTATCTTGATTTCACGGCGTAACTAGGGATTTTTTCCAAAAACTCAAAGATATCCAAGAAGATGAAAGTCAATTGAATGTTTTTGTATTACCAGAATTCGGAAATTACATTTCAATATAAGTGATTTCTGCTCTCACTGATTGATTTCACGGCATTTTCACGTTCATTTCAATAACATATATTTTTCCATTGTAACTGAAATTTGAAAATCACGCATCTGACTTTCTTCTTGAAGGGGTGACCATGAATTTTACCATAGTTCATTCACGTTAAAGATAGAGTGAGCGTAAACGATGCATCTAGCGTGATCAGCACGTGGACAGTTAGTCCTCGCGTTTCGATTGGCTGGCTGTGTTATAAGGATGTCACGGTCTAGTACCAATAGTATTAATACTTATCGTTAGCAGTGCATGCGTCACTTTACTTAATATGTCCAGTACCGATATGGATAAATTTGATGACAATATCGTTTCAAATACGAATAGTCCTCGAAAAAGAATGAAGATGAGGTATTTGAGTAGTATCTAGAAGAATATGAATTCAACGTATTGACAATGTCGTTTCAAATACGAATAGTCCTCGAAAAAGAATGAAGATGAGGTATTTGAGTAGTATCTAGAAGAATATGAATTCAACGTATTCAAAGATAAGTGCATGAGAATCCCGAAAGTTTGGTTGATCACATTCTTACAAGAGTAGCCAGACATACAGGCGTATGTAATGCCAGTGTATATTAGAATTGTTCGTGACTTTCTCCAACCCAAAAAAGCAATGAAAACGACCTAAAATTGTGGCTTCTGTAGATGAATTCAATGAAAACGCCAAATACCTCTTTCCAATAGTTCCAAGTCCTGTCCTGATCTACTCGACCCATCACGTCTATTTGTTTACGGGCACTCTATCTTCAACGTGAATGCACTTTAGTATTGACGTGATTACACAAATTCAAAACTTATTTTTACGACTTGAATACACCGAAATAGACCATCTTTAACACCGATTTTCAGGTGGAAAGTTTTATTTCAAGAATCGAAACATCAATTCGGGTTGAGGTTATTTTTCGTACCTATTATAAAAGCTTTTCACTAATTTACTACAAGCCCATAACCCTTTTTTAGGAGGTCAAATGACCCAGCATGAACCATTGTCAAGACGATGTTGCTATATGAAAAAATTACTTCTTGCCCTATCGTAACATTTCAGTGATAAAATTGAGTGAATATAGAGGAAAACTGAATTTCCAAATATTCCGATAGATCTATTTTCAACATGTTAGATCCTGAAAAACTAATAAGTTAAGTTACGGAAATTGAACATTTTTACTTCGGGGCCGTTCATAAAATACGTCACACTAAAAGCAGCTTTTTTAACCCCCCCCCCCCATTGTCACGCTGTGTCACACTTTTTGTGAGCCCCCCTAGAAATATTACGTCACAAAAACTAAGACCCCCCCCTGCTGAGTATGATAAATTCTAAATGATAGTGCACAAATTCTGAAAATTAAAAATATTCATTTAGTTATTATAATAAAATTCAACTAAAGTAATAAATATCTTTCATAACGAACATGTAAATAGTAAATAATATTTCCATCATTCAGAAGTCCAAGGATTTTCTAAATGGGCCGAAATATCTACAATTGGTATTGCACCATCTTCTTTTTCATCTTCAAAACTACCGTCCACTTCATCGTCATCTAACCATTCTGGAGTCACTATAGATTTGATTAAAAAATCTGACGAGTTTAGGAATTCGTTAGAGGATGTCGCACATGTAGATTTCTACCAAAATCTACTGAAGATTTTTTTCATACCAAAATTTTTCAATTTTCGTCAGAAATCTACTAAAAAAGTAGATTTTTACCAAAAGTGGTCACGCTGGCTAGCGCTCATGTCAAAAAATGATGAACGGTGAACGTCACGTTGCCGTATACCCCCGACCCCCATTTCACATCTTGTCACACTCAGTCAGACCTCTCCCCCCCCCCTCTTGTATGCGAACGTATTTTATGAACGGCCCTTTCGTCGTTTTTACCACAATCTGATAAAATTAAAATATAGTATTGAATCAATATAAGTGCAAGACGACAGAATCTACACCGAAAAGTTGCTGCGGTAATAAAAAAACAGGTCCTTTTTAATGAAGCATACCCTATTAATAAAATTTGACTATCAAAGAAATACAAAAACTGATATTCACAAAAATACTTTTTTTTTTTAATTCAATATGATCATCAAAAGACGAGGCAAAAGAAATTTCACTACCTTAAAAGGATTGCGTATTGTACATTCATAATAACAGCATTTTGAAACGACTTCATCACTGATGAAAGTGATGAAGATATGTAATTTCAGCACCCTGTATATACAATAAACAAATCGTCTTTCTGGACTTTTTATGTCTACGTGCACAATATCTTTCCGAATCCGAAACCTCCCCTCCTCCATCAAAAAAAAATCTCGCCTGGGAATTATTTACCTTTCGTCGCGCAGAGTGTCATGTACCTATTCTCGAACAATTATTTGCACGCGCTTCGTACCACCATTCTTTCGTCGTACCGCGGTCTCGCGTTCAACACCCGAGGTCACCGATGTCACCGTAAAATAATACGCAACGCCATTGTTTATCGCCGGACGAAAAAGTGGAAGAAACAAAAGGTGAAATTGCTGAGGTTCTTCGCGCTGGGAGGCGTTTCGAATCTGGTTGACATGGCGAATGGCAAATAACGACGAGAGTCAGATAGCGTTTGACCTATCGGTTCTATCCTGAGAGTACTAGAGTTTTCCGAATTCGCTAAAGTGGTTCGGGTTCCACTTTATACACTATAGTTACCGGATATCCCTTACTCGCACAGGCTCTTGAATGAGCTTCTGAGTGGTTTCCTGAAAACCTGGGATATTCGTCAAAAAGAAATGAAAAAACTAAAATATTTCAGAAACGTTTCTGATCTACCACAATCTGAAAAAATAAGAATTACTATTGGAATCTAAAGTCTATACAAGTATAAGAGGGTAGACTTCTATCTATCCTGTACTGTGATAAGATTATGGGTTAGCCAAACGCAAATGTTTCCCAATAACAATCTTTAATCAGGATATTCTGAAATTCACGATGTCAGCAAAAATTTCAGAGGAGGAACTCAAAAGTATACGAATACATCAACACTTACAGTTTGATACTTGCATCAGTTTCTAAGGCACCTAAAAAGTGACCAATCACCAATCCGACGTATATATATATATATTGAAAACAACAAATACTTTACGTTCAATACTGACACCTAGGGAACCAAATAACACAACAGATAACACAAAAAATTGTATTCATCAAATTCCTTGTTCGTGCGGTCACAAATACATCGATGAAACGACACGGCTTTTAGAAGTGCGAAAGAGTGAACACAAGATGTACATCAGGAACAAACAGCACCTATCTGTCTTCTAAAATATCGGAGCTATTCTTACTGCCGATGGAGATCACACAGTAGAATGGAATAACACTAATGATGGCAAAAAAAGTAATGGCAGGAAACGAAAATTGAAGGAATCTGCTTTCATCATGCTTTCAGGGGAAGATTGCATTTCGATGAGTTCGCTTGATATGGACCGCGCCTGGCTGCTTTCCTGAAGGGCAAAATTTTATGTCAGATCTGAAAATCTCGACAAATGTCAATAACAAAAATTGTCCATAACAAATATTTGGATTTGAAAAGGAAATTTCCGAATAACTCTTGAGAACGGTAGCGGACGAGAAGTTGCTGACTAATTGGACTCGTTTTTATATTAACGCAGCCACTTGTTGGGATAGTACTGAAACATTATTGTAATTACTGCCTGGTTCTCTTAAGGAAAAATGTTATTCGAAAATCACAGAGTATTCCCTTGTATATCCAAATGACTACATAAAATTATATCAAGCATAGAAAAGGTTTGTCCTGTCATTGTTCGTTTCCGTAAACCAGCTGACGAACGTCAACCCTCAGAAGTCGAAACTTGTGCGAGCAATGGATCAACGAGGCATTACCTTTTAACGTGCGATTACCCAGCACGGTGGCCCGGCGGGGAATCGAACCCCGGTCTTCCGCTTGAAAAGCGAATGTGCTAACCCCTACACTTATTGATATGGTTTGTTGAATTTGAACACCGATAATTCTAGATTTGTCGGGAGTATTTACACAAGTGCTTAAAAATTACCGATAATTTTCCATGAAAGCATGTTGTCTAGAAACTGCATGAATTTATTTTCATATTTTGTCGAAAGAGCCCTCCTCCTTCGGAGTCGGGCTCTTTTAGCAAAATATGAAAATAACCGAATGCAGTTTTTTTACTGACAACATGCTTGAATGGAAAATAATCAGGTTTATTTTGATGCACGAGTGTAATTCGGTAGAATATTTCCATCGCATGTTAAAAATCCCTTATGAAGCGGGACATTTTCGATCAATTACAGCGATTAATTCCCGGCAGGACATTTTCGGGCTGGTAAATACCCGGTAGGTATCGAAAAATACCCGCTCGGTCCGTGTATCTATAGTAACGATTGTTAAAATGTACATTTGTCATCTTGACAGGCATAGATACTGAATTTTAAACGTCGTTGTTTCAACTACGGAAAAATTCGGGAGTCATTACACTCGTGCATCAGAATAAACCTGATAATTTCCCATTCCCATTCAAGCATGTTGTCAGTAAAAAAACTGCATTCCGTTATTTTCATATTTTGCTAAAAGACAAAATATGAAAAATAACTCATGCAGTTTTTAGACAACAAATTATCGGTAATTTTGAAGCACTTGTGTAATTACTCCCGAATATTTCCGGAGTTGAAACAACGACGTTTAAAATTCAGTATTTATGCCTGTCAAGATGACAAATGTACATTTTAACAATCGTTACTATAGATACACGGACCGAGCGGGTATTTTTCGATACCTACCGGGTATTTACCAGCCTGAAAATGTCCCGCTTCATATGGGATTTTTAACATACGATGGGAATATTCATCTGATAAAATTCTACATCGGATGAATCTTCCCCTGAAAGCATGATGAAAGCAGATTCCTTCAATTTTCGTTTCCTGCCATTACTTTTTTTGCCATCATTAGTGTTATTCCATTCTACTGTGTGATCTCCATCGGCAGTAAGAATAGCTCCGATATTTTAGAAGACAGATAGGTGCTGTTTTTTCCTGATGTACATCTTGTGTTCACTCTTTCGCACTTCTAAAAGCCGTGTCGTTTCATCGATGTATTTGTGACCGCACGAACAAGGAATTTGATGAATAAAATTTTTTGTGTTATCTGTTGTGTTATTTGGTTCCCTAGGTGTCAGTATTGAACGTAAAGTATTTGTTGTTTTCAAGGTTGTTCTAACATTATACCTACCTATTGCCGATCCGTTATATCTTTTCAGACAAACGAAGGACATAAGGTATAATAATGTTCGACACAGGTTGTGTATTTTGTGTAGGTTGCATGTGTTCATTGTAGGGTGTGTTTGGATTTTCAATTTCTGTCAATGTTTTTTCAATAACTTCATTAGGATATCCATTTTCATTCAATATGATTTTATGAAGTTAATCTCTTCATCGATTTTTTTCCAATAAGTTACATACAATTTTTGTTCTATCATCAGGACATTTTAACACTTGTGTCATGGCTCGAGTTATAATGTAGATGTCTGTTGGTATGCGTTTTCTTTCGATATACACTTGTGTCTATATGACGTGTCGATTTAATTTTCATAACATCTAGAAATTGATGTCATTGTTATTTTCTGTTTCTTATGTGAACTTTATTATATAGTAAACACATCATCAATATCATCATATCTATCTCTGGACTATTATTGGATAACTTTCTATGAAAGAATCCCATAGCTATCCTGAATTATTGTTGATACAACTCTTTTTGAACCAGAATTATTTTTCTTCTGTTCATAGTTTTTAGATATATTTTCTATAACCTATAGGTTCCAATACTTATTTTCATTTTGTGGTAGGTTAGAGACCTAGAAAGAAAAGATAAGGGCATATTATTCCATCCAGTCTAACATGAAAAATTGATTAGGATAATTATTGAAAGGTGTGTTCCTTTAAAGGAATCATAAAAAGTTTTCTGAAACTGAAAATAACGTGACTGTTCGAGGCTCTTGAGAGCCGTTTCATTATTTCAACGAGAAAACGACTGACCTCTGCGAAAAATACAAACATAACATACCGACGCGACGTCAAGAGCGAATAAAACAGAATCGCTATAAAATGAATTCATCGACGTTTTTACGTGTCTACTATACGCCGGGCCATAACGTTCTCTCGATATACTGGCCGGAGTCAATGATTTTTTTTTCTTCTGTTTATTCGCGAATCGACGCGAAATGCCACCGTGCTTCTAGTTGACGTAGGTTATGGTTTTCTCAATGGCGTGCGAGAGAATTCCAGAAATGAAAAGTTCATTATTTGGTTGGATGGGAATCTTACTAGATTTACCGCAGAGGAGTGGGAGGAATATAAGCGTCGGGCCGATCTCGATAGAATTGCTTGCAAAGAAGATTGATGATAGTTCAGAAGAAAAACAATATAAATATATCAATCGAGGAAATATTTTCAACATTCTGCTTGTATTAGAGAAAATTCTCGAATATGACTCAAATATTTTGAATGAAAGTCGTTGCTGATTCGAAGAGTTTTTGATGTATTGAAGGTTTCTACAGCGTGGTCCAAGTGCACAATCGCAATGTTAGTAACCCTCAACGTGAGCAAAAGTTTGATATCCATATGAGGTGCCCTATCGATGGCCTCAAGTCAAACAGCCTACAGGGCAAGTCAAAAAATATGTTGAATTCGTTCAGGAATCAAGTGCCTTTATTCCGAAAATACAATAAAATATTACTTGAAAAAGTTTTTCAGAATTGAAAACCATGCTCAATCTGAAGAACTGGTATCTTATTCAGGTATAAATTAGGTTTCGGATAATATTGAACTAGCAACTTCCATATGAAAAATGTTTGTGGATTCTGATTAAACACATATGCCACAGTATCCTTGATTAATCAAATCTCTCTCGCATAACTTGGATTTATATTTTTTTTAGGCAACCAACTTCATGTTTGTTGCAACAACATTCAACAAGTTAAAGGAAATGCAAATATCTCATTAACGTTTCAAATACTTGAGATGATGTGAATATAAAAAATCTCTGAGTTTATGTATGAATTTTGTAATTAGTTTGAAAATCATTATTTTGAGGTGGTTCTAGTAATCGTTGATTGTTTAACCTACAAATATCTCAAAAAAATAATAATTTTTCGATTGTCAAATTTGAGTTTCTTATACGAGAGGTTAATGACTTTTAGGACGTCGTTCATTTGAAAGGCTTTCAAAGTGATGCAGCAACTTTTCAAGGCACATTAGAAGTTGCCCTTCTACACTTGTAAATATTTCAATATTGATTCCTAATTTTTCAGATTGTGGAAGAATAACAATGCAAAAAAGTACTTGGAAGCTACTTTATATATATCTACAAAACTACTTGGAACCTGTACTCTTGTCCTGTTGACGAAATATCTGCGAAATTTTAGGACTGTTAACTATCGTTACAAGAAATATGAATTCGGCGGTTAACCAGAGAAATATAAGAACATTTTCTTCGAAGTCAAAAATTGTATTGGGGGCCATTATACCGGATCCATGAAAAATAACAAATTTTGGACTCGGACTGATATTCGAATAAACTTTTGGTTTCCATTTAAATCACAAAAAAGCAATTTATTTTCCACAGGAGTACCCAGTTTTTACAGGAAATGCTATTATCCCATATTTACTTAATAATAGCGTATCCTGTAACTGGGTACTCCCGTTGGAAATAAAAATTGCTTTTTTTCAATTATATCCCCAGTCCACGTTTTTATCCGCCTCTGGCGCTTTATTATTCGTTTGTCGCTGTAACACAAAAATATTTATGGTATAAATTCAGCCGTAATTATACGAGTCTGACAAAAGGCAATTACAGCCTTCATGGGGATGAACAAGAATAATTCATATGATTTCGCTGCGATGAAAACGCGAATAAAAGACGATCGAGGTGGTTTTTTAAATGTTTTCCGAGACGGGCAATTATTAGTATCGATTTTTTTCTTGTTTCGTTCGACGGAAATTATGGATATGATGCCGCAACTTTGTAGATGAATTAAAATATATGACTGTGTTTAGCAGAAATGATGTATAAACGCGAAGAATTATTGCATTCTTAGGAAATCATGAACTTGCAAGTGCGGTTATTTTTAGATTCTAATGATTACTCTTGCCAGTGGGATACCCATCTAGGAGTGAACGTCGCTCCGGGACGTCGTAAATTGGTTCGGAACACCTGGTCGATGTTTATATCGAGCGGTGTCAAAATATTGATCGAGTCGTTGTAAATGTCACATAATTATTCGTTTAAAATTGCGTGCGATTTCTTCTTGAATCGCGAAGAATTCTCGACAAAGACTGCGAACGAGGGAATATATTAAACTATATTACGAGGTATTTAAATGAACCATTCAAACTGAACACCCATTCGTTCTAAGGCTCAGTTTTATTGCTATTGCCCATCACAATAGACGATCAACCATAGTGGAACTAATAACTGGAGTACGCAATCCCACATCTATACCAATATTTTAAAGGGGTTCGTTTCTGACTTTGTTGTTTGTTTGTTTATTTGTAGGGGGTAATTTTCGGAAATACTTAGCCGATTATGAAAACTCCACTAACAGAAAACCACACTATTCAAATGTGATATATAGTATAGTTCCAAAATTTTATATAGTGACTCATCGTACATTTTCAGATCTTCAGAGTATTTGAAAGAGCGGAGAGGTTGTGGCAACGTAAAACTTGATTTGAAACCCAAATATCTGGCTAATTTATGTTCTATCTTGACCTGCTTCATATGAATTATGAACCGTACAATGTATGAGTCACTATCTATAATTCAGGAACAAGACTATAGGCTATGTTTCATTATGATTTTATAAAAATTCAGTGGGAAATAATCGTTTATCAAGTCGGAGAAAAGCGGGCGAGATGTGATACTTTAACGGTGTGCGCTGACTGAACGGTTCGATATAAACGAACATATTGTTCACCAAAACTATAATTTCTACAATAAGTCCTCCTCATATTTGAATCACTATACTATCAATACTACAGTCAATAACTGACTGACGGATCAACGACATAGGCATGAGATAAGAAAGGGTTGTCGTAAATTTCACTCCTAACGGGGTGAAAAAGGGGGTCAAAGTTTGTATGGGACAACGCGATGCCTTGTTTCAATCTACTCCAAATTTTGCATAAAAATTCTCTTAGAGAATTGATGGAAGACTTGTTTGGTATTTTATTGAAATTCATTCCCCAACGAGGTTCAGAAAGAAATAGTTATACAGTTTTGAGGTGAATCGACAAACAACCTGAACTGCTTATCGTAGAGATCTGAAACTTGGAGAGTGTGTTCTTTGTATTACTAAGCCATCCGACAAGGAATGGTTTTCCGAAATTCCATCCCTAAGGGGATGAAAAAAGTGGGCAAAGTTTGTAGGGACAACGTGATTTCTAGGTCCAATCAATTTTGCAGAAATATTATTCAACATAATTGATGGAAGACGTGTTCCGTATTTTTTTTATTTATTTTTTTTTATTGGCTAACGGGGTGAAAAAGGGCTTAATAACATTTTCGACTTCTTTCGAACCCTCTTTCGAGTGTGCCCAGAAGGTAGAGACGGGCTGAACCTGATAAAACTAAGTACTAAGAACTACACAATATAATTGCATCACACAAATAATTAACGCTCAACGAAGTGGGCACAGGTCAGCTATTAACACAATATATTGGTTGAATCCTGATTTGAGTTTGAACCAATATAGATATATCGTAAGTGGAAAAATCGATTGTGAACTATGGATCGATATCGTCTCAACAAATTCGAACTACGCGTTCAAACTCTTCCGTATTCGAAGCTTATATGTAAAGTTAACTTGAGTTTATATAATTAGGTGACCACCAATTTTGTGTTTGTTGAAACGATATTTAACAACTTTCCAAAATTTCTCAAATATTTTTTAACACGGCTATTCGTCGTCAAACTATACATTTTTCGAACTCATTTGTTTTTTCAATGACTATTCGCAATAGTTTTTAGTATATTTGATTGTCATCTGTATTAATTCAAAGTACTTCCATAGATAGTTTAAATTCAAATTGTACCGTTTAAGAATAATGTATTTTTATGTTTGTTGTTGATATCTATGTCTTCAAGAAATAAATAACTAATTTTAGGCATAATGCACAATGCAATTTTTTTTTATGTGTACATTTAACATTTAATTATATTCATAAGTAAATGATTTTAGAATCCTGTTGAATATCGTTGCAAGAAACACTAAGTTGACGGTTACCTGAAGAAAAACGTAAATTTCACAAATACTCCACAATTTACAAAAACCTGTGGTAGAGAAGTCCATTGTATCTCAAAGTGGAGTGTAAGATTTACGATGCAGAAAAACTCTAAGTCGTCTCCACAATTTGATATTTAAAGGATGTCAGGACGGTGATTCAGTACATGTTTCGAACCTAAATTATGGAGATGAAAAAATTCAATTGGGAAAAAAGTCACATGGTGAAATTTAGGTAGGCATTAGAAAACATTTTTATAATGAAACGAATAATGAAAATTTTTGATTAGGGGAATTTAGGTCATTGTGAGTTTTTCTGCATCGTAAATTTACAGAAAGTCGTACATCATCGATTTGGCCGTGACCACTTGAAATATGAATTGATTCAGAATCTTGAGAAATTACTTCGTACGGAGTTAGGTCGAAATTTTTCAAAAAATGAAAATTTGTGTATGAGGCCTGGATTTTGGATTTGAGTATAAATTGCAGATCTGAACAACATTCCTCGATTACAGCTTTGTTTTATTTTTCGAAATGAAGGTATGTAGGTATGTTATTTTCAAACAAACTCAACATATTTCGAATCATCTTAAATTATGTTTGACTTCAAACCTTTTTAGTGCATCTCATTTGGTTATTCAACATGCACTAACGATTGGCACAATTTTGATTGCGTAACTAATAGACAAAATTTGTTGCACACTTGAGTGTCAGTATACGGGATGATGTGAGTTGTTTTATATCTTCCTTGCACGACTTCATTGTAAGTGGTCAATTGCTGAGAAATTATTCTGGATCAGAGAAATGAATATAAAAGAAATGTGGATTGAAATAAGAAAAAATATGATAGAAATGAAGATATTAGCGGGTGATAGACACTATATTCGAGTAAACTCATGCGAATGTTGAGTCATAGATAAGAAATATTTTTTTTTCTTAAGGAGTCAATACAATCTAGTAGCTGATATCTTCAGGCTGTGTCACTGCGTCACTTCCGTTATCTTTGAATAATAACCTATTATGGAGTTCTTATTGATAACCACGAGATTGTTTCTTCTTGAATATCAATAGGTACGGCGCAGCGTATAGAACGTTGCTGATTCATTTGTCAACGGCATCGTATTGCAATCGTTGCTCGCTATAACAAAACAATGAACGGCATTCCTCGTGTACAGTTAGCCGTGAAATCGTTATTTCATACTCATTCATTAATTTCCTTTTCGAAATTCTCCTCCGGAACGTCATTGAAGAATATTATTGAAGCGGGTTCGAGTGATAAGAAATTCGATGTGCGAAGTCATCACTGATTTCTGTTAATATTTCAGTGAAACCAGTGTGCCAAACTAACAAATAGATATACCTGCACCTACTTTTGGGCAACCAAAAATTTTTTTTATCAAGGGCAGATACCTTGAATTGCCAGGAACTTCAGAGAAGATAAGTTTGTCTAAAGTAAACGGAAATATCGACAATCAGCCTTATTCAAGAGAACATTGGATATTGGTTATTGAAAAATGACTAATTATCGTAGCTGCTTTCTATTCAAATCTCCCTTCGAAATTCAATATTTTTTTCAACATATCATTTTTGGTGAAAACGCACATTAAAATATTGAAAAAATATATTTACACATTGATATAACAGCCTTGATAATTAGCCTTCATTCAATAACCAATATCCAATGTTCTTCTGAATAGGGCCGATTATAGAGTAGAGTAGTACTGTCAAACATGGGTATAATAATAATAAAATATAGTTTAGGGGTGTCTGGCATGGTGTTCAAACCGTAGTAACTGTCTGGCAATGAACGATGTGATTTCTAATAGTAATATGAAAAAACTGAGCTTTATACTTTGATGAAAGTAATGTACTATTTTATAGACCTCTGCTACCTGGTATCTGACCGAGTAACCATCATCCAAACTTCATAGTCACTGATCGTTCTCACCTGTGTTGGGGACATGCGCAGAGAAAGAAACTTACAACTCTTGTAAAATAACAAAGATCCGGCGGTCGCAAGCTATTGCTCTAATAGTATTTTTTTCCTATTCGAAGTTCATTTCATTCTTTCCACTTGCACGTGTTTCTGTTCGTAACTGAAAAGCCGCAACTGTATTACTGACGATTTTTCCTGCTGCCTTCTACCTCGGTGCAACCAACTAATGCGATTTTATTGTCAATTACTAGAATTACCGTAAAACTAGTAAATATCATTTCCACTTTTTGTTTTGTCATTCGTTCCGAATCGCCTTGAAAGTAACTAACGGGACAGACAAAGAAACGCTACGTGTATACACGTTATTAAGAATTTTAATAAAAATTCGTATCTTGTCGGTGCCTGTGAGAGATTAAATCGCTCGATTTCCTGAGAAAGCCGCCGTACGGGATGTCTCAAGGAAGGCCGTTTGCATATCGTTGGCTGGTTTTGCTTTTGTTCGGTGTGGGTGGAGATTTCTGATCGAATCTATCATTTTGTATCGGTGCGAAATTATGAGTGAGTTGTTGCAGCTATACATCATATCAACAATGTAACACAATACGTTGACACCCGATTGCGCCGACTTTTTCTTATGGGAGCATTGAGCTAATGGACCATTAAAGGTCAGTTAACGCACTGCAGCGATTGCACTATAGTTTAAAAGATTATTGCACACCCGTTAATATACCCTCACCTTATTTAAAGAGCCCCTTTGTTGATTGTCTCACAGCAAAAAGTTGGTGTAATCGCGTTATGATGATGTTGAATGTCCATTCTGGAGGATCCAGAAAGTGTCAGTTGAAAGTTTCAACATTCAGAAAATTTGAGGAATAGATTTATTGTTGTAACCAACTTACCGTTTGAAACAGAAAAAATAATGAATCATTATCATACATCTTACATCTACTGCATAATTTCACATGAAAGAAAATCCATTGTTAGAACGTAACGTAGTGTAATCAGCGAAAATACCAATAATTTGTTGAATAATTGATGAAAAATTGAATATCATGGAGGTATACAACGAAATGAAGAGGCCTCATCAAGTTTTCTTGGGAGACTTCTGTTTCGACGCTAGTGTCTTGAAAACACTCTCTATTTTCAATTTTTCAGTTCCCATGTTTCTTATTCATTCAGTCTAGCAACTTGTCACTAATAGCATATTTATGGATTTTTCAGAAAGACCATTTTTAATCCAAGACTGCACTGATGTATTTGTCGTGTAAAACATTTTCTTTGCCTATAATTTCGAATCCAGCCTTCAAAATCAAGAAATATCATACAATAAATTTATATCCTGGGTAGCTACCTGGGAATCACACTTCAGAAAGTGGAACCTCTTTTATAATTATCTCGCACGTTTCAATTCTCTGAAGGTACGATCGTAGAGCTCGTTAACAGAAATACATATTCTGCACATTTCGAGTTTTTGTCAACCTTATTGTAATGAACATCATTGATTGTTCCATTATTGTTTTTGGGTGTGTTGAAAACTTTGTGTCTGTACCACGGTACTCGTTTTTAGGACCTCGGAAATGAATTAATAATTTGATGAAGTATTGATTAGGATTGTATTTCTTATTCTTTGGACGAGTCTTATTCAGATATTTTTTGTGATTTGTTCTGTATTGCCCAGAATCCATGAGTGTTCAGCTGTTTTGCTAGTGTATTTGTTTCACTCCTGAACCACAATTTGTATATTTCAAATATATATATTGATATTATGAATGGATCAAACGTAGAATGAATTTGTTTGGCCCCATGATGTAAACGTGTTGTTACCCAGTGCTCCACATGTTAATGTGCAGACGATTCATATAGAGACTCTTTACGATTACTCGTGTTGGTTTTATAAGTTCTAAACTGAACTAGAAAAAATTTCAAGATTAAAAATTAGCATGAGTAAATGTGTATTGGAAAATACTGTTTGGTGAATGGCTGATAGGCCTTAAAAAATCACAGCATTCCTAATTTGAAAGGATGCACCAATTATAGAATACAAACGAATCTGATACATGCCATCTGGCTCGAATGGAACAAACGAGTCGCAGATGAATCAAAAAAATTAACCTACTACGACGAAAGCACAGCGAATAAAGGTGAAACACGAAGAGGTTGGCGTGCATCTAATTTGATATGCCGATGCATGTCCTTGCCACACAAGAGCAAAATTATGCACTTGCACAGAATGCATTGTTTGTTGTCGATGGCTCGATTTGCATTCGTTTCCGGGAAAGTTGACATAATGCCCTTTCTTGGTCTCGCGCGATACCTACGTACAATATACGATCGATAAATCATTTTCAGTATGCCATTGATATATCTTTGCCAACGTTACAATTCATAGGTTATGTAACAACTAATGATAAAGTTGATGTATTCGATACCATAAGAGATTTGAGAAAAAAACAGCGTGAAATACAAAGAAATTGTATAGCTTCCTAATTTGAAGCTTGTATTTGTGAATTCCACTTGGGTTTATATATTTTTAGATAACTACGATCTTCATGGTTGTTGCAAAGATATTTAACATAGTTATAAAATTTTCCAAACTGCATGCCTATCGAGCGAAACAAAGGTCTGGACTGTTTCCGAGACACTAATATTATTTCGGAATTTATAAAGACGTTATAACTGAAAACTGAACTGTACTGAAATTCTAATGTATTTGTACTGACTTGGAGTCTGATATCGGTTTCTTTTCATTTGAAAATTTTGCGTCACTTGGGCTCAGGTTTGCTGCCGAGATCACATAAATAAACAATTTCATTCTTTGTCGGTCAGTTGTTTATTTGAGTGACGAAGGATTGTTTTCACTACAAGCAGCAAGCAGTGTCTTTTTCTGGCAAATTATACGTTTTTCGGGTGTCCGCTGTTTGTATTTTATTACCAGAACACTGAATTCGTTCATTCAGTGCAGTGTGATTGTTGAGTGGAGCTAGTCAAGTAGTTTCAAAAATGTAAAAAAAAATTTGCATGGACATAAGTACTCGAGCGTGTTAGATATTGATATCATTTATGTCCTACATATTTTTAAAAATGAAAGTATGTTAATCTGATCGTTTCCATGTAGGGGTGGTCGTACGTAGGGGTTGAAAATGAAAAAAAAAAGTTTTTCTCGAGTTTCTCAGATTTTCTGAGGGGATGTTGAATGAACCTAAAAAAAAAGCTATTATATAATAATCTGACGGTTTGGATGTGACGCAGACTCGCGGCCGTTATTAGAATGTGAAAAGAAAATCGTCATTTTGAAATACACAAGCGCGTCAGATTAAGATATATATGGTTCATCTTTGCAGTCTCATAATCTGACGATTATCTGGAAGGATACGCCTATCCTGTCAATTTGATTTTTTGTTTATCTTTTTAAATCATTGAAGTCAATTGATTTAAAAGCGCAGGAAAAAGCGTGCAAATAAAAAAGTGTAAGCTTTTTTTCAGTAGAATACTTGTATATAAGGAAATAATTTTAAGCAATTAAATTTTTAAAATTTTTAAACGTTGGATATTCGTTATAAACAATAACATGCCACGAACGAGTCTGTGTGATCAACTGTCATGGCAACAGAAACCAGAGTGAGGACGGAGTGAGAGAGCAATAGAAAGAGAAAGAGTGAGAGAAATAGAAACGTGGAGAGGAGAATATAGGCATCACGTAGCTGCACGCATTAAACTTTATCGATGAATTTTTATTATTTCGGTTTGTGGAAATCGTCAGATTATATATTTTTTGCAATTCTTGAATTATTCCCTTCATAATAAAAATCGATAATGTCGACGCTTTTTTTACAACTTTGTAGCCCTCCTCCTTCTTTAGGTCACTCTCGAATTGTCAGATTAGTGGAATATACACGTTTCAGGATGTAACTAACTCACCCTACCTTAATCTGACGCGCTCGAGCAGATGATCAATTTTTTTTACTAATCTGATCCTTTATTCTTGAAGGGCGGCCATATATATAGGGCTCATATATGGTGGAATTACTTAACCGGGTACAAGGTATCTCCCTGTACATTAATCTGCCGCGCTTTAGTAAATCCCGAAATCCCCGCTTGGGCCCCCCTATTATAATAACTTTGTGAAACCTGCCCCTAAGTTGAATGTAGTAATGAGAACATTATTTAACTGCTAGCTCACGGATCATATGAATAAGTGAAACTTTGCTTCTTGTTCATCCCAGAAAGGGCAACTAATCCTTAGTTGATATGTAACTAATTCTTCAAGTCTCCTTTGGAATCAGATTTTACAAGTTCTCAAATAGCGAGTTATCTAGGTATACTTACTGATAATACAATCAACATTCTTATCATATGCATATGTGCGGTCAAATCAAATTTGTGGAACAGTCCTTTAGTTAAATATAGTAATGAGAACATAAAACTGCTAGCTCACCGATCCTATGAGGAAGTGTTTCCATGATTCTTGTTCTTCTCAGAAACTGCAACTAATCCTTAATTTATATGTAAGTAATCCTTCAAGTCTCCTTTGGAATCAGATTTTACAAGTTTTCAAATAGCTAGTTATCCAGTTATACTGATAATACAATCAATATTCTTATCATATGCATATGTGTGGTCATAACAACTTTGTGAAACTGTTCTTTAGTCAAATATAGTAATGAGAACATAAAACTGCTAGCTCACCGATCCTATTAGTAAGTGTTTCCATGATTCTTGTTCATCTCAGAAAGTGCAACTAATTCTTAGTTTATATGTGATTAATTCTTCAAGTCTTTGGAACAAGATTTTACAAGTTCCCAAATAGCGAGTTATCTATTTATACTGATAGTTCAACCAATATTCTTATCATATGCATATGTGCAATCATAACAACTTTGTGAAACTGTCCTTCAGTTGAATATAGTTATGAGAACTTTATAAAACTGCTATCTCACGGATCCTATGAGTAAGTGTTTCCATGATTCTTGTTCATCTCGGAAAGTGCAACTAGTCCCTAGTTTATATGTAAGTAATTCTTCAAGTCTTCTTTGGAATCGGATTTTACAAGTTCTCAAATAGTTATCTATACAGATAGTACAACCAATATTCTTATCATATGTGCGGTCATAACAACTTTGTGAAGTAACGAGATCGTTATGAAATGCTAGCTCACGGATCCCACGAGTAATTGAATCCCTGATTCTTGTTCATCTCGGAAAGTGCAGCTAATCCTTATGCAGCGAGCAATTTGCATTTCATCATGAAAATCGATCGGAATATCTCGATCGCCGACTCATAAGTACTTCCTTCGTTGTTTACATAACTCGCATAACCATAAAATGGGCAAAGACCTCCTCCTTCGACGTGCTGCGGCGGTGCACTTCATTTTACCTTTATCCGTATTCGCGCAAGAAACGTCGGAATGCGCTTTCTGCATTATTCAGGTAACGACGACGGCCGATCGGAAAAGGGGAGAAGGAGGAGGAGGAGGAGAAACGAACGAAAAAAAGCGGTCGACGATCGTGTGTGTCGTGCATGCCTTCCTAGTGGTATTTTTGTGTTGAATCGCGAAAAGACCAATCAATTATCTCTCGATGGGAACCGGTCCTCGTTACGGACGGACGGCACGCGGACGAATGCGCCAGTGTTGCCAACGTCGATTTTCGAAAAAGCCCGTTTCACTTCGATTGGCGCCGATGGTTTTCTGTTCCCCATTTTGGAGGATGTTGATGATGATGATGAACTTCCTGATTAAACTCACCTAAGAGTTCATTTTTTTATTTTTGATATTTTCGTATAAGATTTTTTCATTTCATCCTAAAATATTACCGTTTATTATATTTTTCTTCTCTTACCAAATCTAGTTTCTCGTCTCTATCACAACCGAGATTACAACTGTTTTATAGTTGAATGGTACTTTATTTCATAATTTTTTGTACTTATTTTTCCTTGTACCGAATCTAGATTTTTCGTTTCTTTCACAACTGTTATTATTTCCTGTAATCTTTATAGATTTTTTCAATCTCGAAAATTCATTTGTTTCTTTTTCATCTCTCTCACTCTTCGAGATTTCTTTTATTTTATCCCATATTTTGATTATTTGATTTTTTACGGAGCTTAATTTCATTTCGGCTCATACAGTTCATCAAACAATTCTTCAAACATTATTTCAATATTCTTCAATTTGATTCTTTTCACTTTCATTCGAATCTTACCACAGTTTTTGTTAGGTACTTTCTCGTTTTATTCTTGGGTTCTCGTAAAAATTGTTTGGGACTCTTGATTTCTTTTTATTAATTTGACTGATTCACGGCTTCTATTAGTTCTCTTTTCAATACTTTTTTTGACATATTCCATTTTAGTATTTCAGCAATTTCAATATTCCCCTTTCTGTTTTATTCAGCTTTATACTTTTTTCGCACCATCTAGATTTTGTGTGTAAAAGGTTTTGAAGGAATTAGAAAGTTCAAACATTCCAAGTTTGAATTTCTGACAAAATCTTGTTCAACAAGAGTCTTGGGTTCGTTGATAGGTTTGAACTGTTATCCTCCAACATTTGAAACTGAACCCCAGGGAACTGATCAACTCCGTCTGAAATCTCACTAGTCACTGTATTCAGGGATTCGAGAAGATTATGGTTCAGTAGAAAATACAAGAAATAAGACTTATCACTTTGGGGCTGATGTGCCTGTATAACCTCTTGAAATCCACAATCTGCAATAACATCTGACCACAGCTCTATACCACAGTTCACATAAGTAACAAGAATGGTTCTGGAGAGTTGCTTGAAGGCGATGGAAAGTAACCATATTACCTGATATCTAACAAGTAACCATCATTCAACTGATGATCGCTTTCACCTGTGTCGGGGAGATGTGCAAACTTTCGGCTTTTATAAAATAACGAAGGGCTGGCTATCGCGGGCTCTTGCTCTGTTAGTACTAACTCTCTACGGCTATTATCAGGGGAAGCATGGGTATCCGCGGACCCATGAAACCTGTCAGAGTCATCCCTTAAATTTATATAAAAATCTCATAGGGGGATCGAAGTCGGGGCCTCGTGGTCACCAAAACACCCCCGACAACGCAATCGGCAACGTCGTCTTTCCTCGGTCGATCCGTCGGCCTCCAATGACCTTGACAACAACTGTTGTTCGACGAGAGAAACACCACCGTGCGTAATCGGTATAACGCCACTCGGTAATCGAGACGAGCGACCAGCAAAGCCACCACACTCTCTCGATGCTGTGTGACGTTTTTTGCGCTCGCGAAGAGTCCTTTCACCCCGGAAACGATCGCCATATTGGTGGCATCTTTTATATGAACCACCGTCGTCGATTGAGCGATATATCTGCGTGTGCATGTCGTACTTGGGTCTCGATTGTCGGTACAGTTAAGATTGGTTACACGTGAGAGCACGTGAGTACGGCCGATGATGGTATCGATTCCGTGGAGACGTTAGTTTTCAGCACGATTGGCCCCGAAGCGTAACCTTGCGTCATGCGGATTTTCGGATATGTTATTGCCATCGATAGTCAAACTGTTTGGTGTGATACTACTGATACTTGTATTCATTTTTTACATATCTAGCTAAATTTCTCTTCAACGATGAACGCATAATCAGAATTGGAATATTTTTTATTGTGTGAAGGATGCAGTTCTCATTGACAATCATTTGAAATGTATGTAACATACAAAAAGTGAACAAAATATAACGATTGAGGTTAAAATTGCAAAGAAACTGGCAACATTAACTAACACAATGAAGTATTAATAGTAAGTAGATCCTTAAATAGACGTATATTATATTCAGTCATTTATACATGTATATTCCTATAGAGTCAAATATCTCGATGCTAGGAATTACGATCAGTGATGATCTCTCATGGGAAAATCATGTGAGATCTATCGCTAAAGGTGCTTCCCAGAAGCTTGGTTGCTATTTCGTGCGAAGAAATACTTCAGTTCTCGTCAGCTTTTAATAATCTACAGGGCACAGATACGGCCGGCCTGTCTTGGATTATAGTTCTCATGTGTGGAGTTCAGCACCAAAACATTAATTGAGGCTTCTTGATTCTATTCAGAAAAAGGCAATTGGTGATTCTTCGCCTCAAGGTTTCGCTCATTTCGTTGGAACATCGTAGAAGGGTCGGAGACTTGTCTCTCTTCTCTAGATATTTCCACGGTCTTCTGAATTGTCGGCAATCGTCCACCCTTGGCAAATACAACAAAGATGATCTGACTAGTGCAAAATACCCAACCCTATGTTGTGAGCTTAAAGACCTGTCGAGCCTTTCTTCAAATTTAAGGTTAATCATAATTCGTATCTCCTGTCCTTTGATTCATGTGGTGTTCTCTGAAAATCACAGGGCTCTCCTTTCGTGTGAAGTTGTATATGGTCTCGGTAGTGTAGTGGTTAGCATGTCTGCCTATCAAGCGGAAGGCCGGGGTTCGAATCCTCGCCGGGCCACCGTGCTGGGTAATCGCACGTTAAAAGGTAAGGCCTCGTTGATCCATTGCTCGCACAAGTTTCGACTTTTGAGGGTTGACGTTCGTCAGTTGGTTAACGGAAACGAACAATTTTAGAACAAATTTAGAACAATATAAAAACAACTGCCTTTGTGTATAAAGAGTTCATTGTCAGCTATAATATCCCGAGGACATTGATAACTAACGAAATAATTTTATCACAGTTTTCGAAAGCACGTTATTTGGTAACATCCCGACGCCGAAGGCGGAGGGATTTAACCTAAAATAACGTGCTTGAGGAAGTTGTGATAAAATTATGAGTTATTTATCAATGTTCGAGGGATATTCGGTGAGAAAATTTTTTGCAATTCGAACAAAATTATTTATTGAACACACAGTTATTAAAAGAACAATTCGTATAATGATATTCCGTTGATCTTGCTGTATTTGCCTCGGTTACTGCATAGGTGTTTCCACGCATACTATTGATAATTTGGTTATGATGTTCCTGATCAATATTCAAATAAGGTTTTATGGAATTTCCATTATTGTGCCCAGTAATTTTCAACAATTGCTGTTCTTGAACTCCACTCTTAGCTAGTTGACTGACTGCAGTTGCTCTATTAGAGTGATTGGTTATTTTCCGCTGTTTCGTATCCAAGCCAATTGCTTCAGCAGAAGATTTCGTCCATCCGTTGATTATATTTCTACCCAGAGGCATATTGTCATACCAGTTATCGCTTCCTGTCTCTTCCAGTGACGATTTGGCCTTAAAAATAGTCTATTTGTCTTGATATTTGTGCCTCGTTTTGATAATAACTTAATGAATAATCTGACAGGACAAGCATTGTTATCAATTTTGAACTAACCATTTGCTAGAGGCGCAGTTCTTTGAACACCCTTGGCAGGTTTTACTGAAAATTGGATTATATTCTATCCTATTAGTTGGAGATCCATTGTTGTCCTTTTCGATATGAAAATAATCAACTAAGCAAGCAGCACCTTCACCACCTCTCCAAGCCAATTCCACCGCTGCTATGTGATAAAATTTGCGTAGGAGTCCTATAGGGGTATTTTCATCCCAAAAGTTTATAATTTTACTCATTTCATTTGAAGTTAATGGTACTGAGCTTGTTTTGCGTTTAGTGGGATCTGTTTGTAAATTTCTTCGTGCTGCGTCGCGTGCATTCCGCGCTTGTTTGAATGCAACACTTCTAAAGGGATCTAGCATGATATTATACTCCTTGTAATACTTTTCTTGTTATAATTTGCTTGTTATATTCCATACGGTTTTAACAGTAGCCTCCTCAAACTCTATTAATGCAAGCTCTTCGAGAGTACGATTTCCATCCAATTCATATTTTCTGGCGTCACAAAACTCCATAAATATTTTCCAAGTGTATTTTTTACTATTGACAGTATTTTTTGGTGTATTTTCTTCAATGATTTTGTCAATTGCCGCATCATTTTGAACACCAAAGCGAGGAAGTGACATTTTCGAAATAAATTGAATTACTGAAATGTCAAACAACTTTATTGTGTTGGTTGCTTAGCAATGTCATGACATAAGTGATAACTACCCGTGAAAACTATCCATGAGTAGTTATCAGTGTAATGATGGTTTCATTGGTTATTTCGACACACATGACTAGAAATAGACAAATTTGATAGGATAATTTTTTTAGCAAAACATTTTCAAAGAAAGTATTCAAGCTCTAAGATTATTACTCCCAATGACTTTGTTTTTGTAGGCAGTTGAAAATGTGTACCCTATTGTAAATCACAGAATCCTCCGAATTACTTTTGGGTATAGGTGAAGGAAGATAGTGGTCTAGATTGATGACATCAATTAATATTTTTGACAGTGTTCGTGAATCAAGTTCATCTCCAATCTACCTGCAAAAACTCGAATGAAAACACCTGCACGATGCGCGTCTCGCTTACCAAGTCAGCATATTCAGGCGCAGAAATTAATGCTGAACTTACAAACTATTCCGATACCATATTTCCACAAATCCAATGCTAGACAGCTGTTTTGCCTCTCCGTATGTCTCATCAGTGACATGCCAATACCTTCTGTTCTTAGAGAACAAAAATTTGAGTTTCAGTTGACTGATGGTGTTCGACATAGATTTGAACTCCAACCATACAAGTAAAATGGTACTTATATTGATAGTCTATTTCAAGAATAAGGTAAATTAAAAGAAGCTGAAATATTGCCGTTGCATATGCGAATTTACTCTACGCCCTTCTGCAACTATACTATAAACTACAATTACAAATTTTTGTTAGTAATAATTACCGAGAGTGAACAACTACCAGCAAACATTTTTCTGTTTAAAAACAACAATGAGATAGGCCATCTGTCACCATTAATGGTACTACTACATTTATCTATTTCAAGACTTTCGAACGCATGAAGATTTCTGACCGACAGAAATTATAAACTCAAAAAGAAGTCGTGTGTCCTCCAAGGTTTTTTATTTCATGAGAACCTGAGTTAACTGAGGGCTCAAAAAGTAAGCATCAAAGTTGCATATGAAGCTTTACTTCATCTTAGTTATTCGAACAATTACTATACTGATTTTATTAACGTGTACCATAAGTATTGGTACTATTGGTACTGATATGTCGAGGAGATTCAGTTCAGTGCTAGATGTTTTGATGTATTTATCATGCGCCTGAGCATCCACCATACCTTTGAATAGAATTGTAGGGGCTGATATAGTCGACGCCAACTAAAATGAGTAGGTGCAGAAACTTAAAATCGTTCTCTGTTAGAAGACTCCGCCAACGTAATATTGGCCGCAACAGCCAGAAGTAAATAGTCTTCTGGGGTCGACAATAGTCAACTTGCCAGAGTCTTATTGACCCAACGTGACAATATTCATCATTCATCGAGTGACTAAAATTTGAGATTCTGTATACCTGCAATTTTGTATATATTTTTCGGTACTCTGTTCTTCGAATCACTTGAATTTTTCTTTTCTTTTGCAGAGGTAAATACGCGACAGTTTGCCGGGCGGTGCACAAAAAAACGGGCACGCCGTATGCGGCAAAATTCGTGAAGAAGCGCCGCCGTAATCTGGACCAGATGAAGGAGATCGTGCACGAGATAGCGGTTTTGATGCAATGCAAGTCGACGAACAGGGTGATCAGGCTGCACGAAGTCTACGAGTCCGTCTCGGAGATGGTGCTCGTCTTGGAGTTGGCTGCCGGTGGTGAGCTTCAGCACATCCTCGACGGGGGCCAATGCTTGGGAGAGGTGAGCTATTGTTTTTTTTTTTTTTTTTTCTTTAATCCTAGAAAACTAACGTGTTTTGAATGTACGTGATTACTATGTAGACTTCATGACTTTCTCAAATAATCATGAAACTGTAAAAGTGAAATGTCGTACTGCTATTTAATTTTCAACTTAGATTAAATATATTCTAAACGAAAACACTATCAGGTGAAAAAGAAGAATATTTTTCAAGATTGATAGCACGATGTGGATCTGTGTTTCGCACATATAGGACGTTTGCATTAGTCACAATAGGAGGTGGTCATTCTCCTTTTTTTCGAAGGACAAAGGCTGCAAATGTTCCTGGGACCTTTATGAGGTATTGTTACATTCGATAAGACCTTTGTATTCAAAATATGACTGAATGAATTGTAAGTCCAAATTATCAAAATCTCACATTCTTGATTTTGAATGATTTTAACTGAAGAATCTGGTAACGTAACGTCAAATTTCTTGCACTTTAATTATCGTTTTGTATCCTTTTTTTACTAGTCACGTATTGACCATTGTCACTAATGCTGAAAAAAATATGTTAAACTGGGAGATTCTGGGAAACACTCAGTAAAAATCACACAGTACCCAAGTAAGAGAAAGGTCATTCAAGGTGAAGTTTGCTTCCTTCATCGTCAGAAAAATCTCGCGTTCTATTATCATTTGACATCAATTTTAATTCTGGGATTTTCACAACTATCTTCTATTTTCTAAATATGTGTTGAAACTATCATAAGAAATAATTTACCTGCGGTAGCTACTCAATATATTATGCAGATGGATATTGGATTAGGCACTATTAACACCACAAAACAATACAAAATGCTTCTTTATAAAAGTAACTAGAGTTAAAAAATTCACTCAACGATAGCAATAGTAACGTTAAAAACGTGGGAAGTACAACGTGAAATGAAACGAACAAAACTAAATGGAATAGAATTGAATATTGAATTCATTGGAACTTACGAACGCATTCAAATTTCGAATATTCAAATCAAAGTACTTATAAAACTGTCAAACTTGTCTGTAAAGAGTAACCTTTCTATAGAGTGGCATGTCTACACAAATTGTGTGTATTAATTATTCAATTGGTGAACGAAATATCCCGCCAGAGTTTAGCCAATGAGACGGTCTTTTAAAATTTTCCCTTGAGCTGTCGCTTAATTGAAATTGCAGCTTTGAAAACTCACATTGGCATCATCACCTAACCTCAAAAATGTAAGCTCTCGCTTCGATTTCTCAGATCAAGAGGAATTGAATAATAAAAACCATATCAGGTAACGCACCAAGTTTTTTATGAATCTTGATCTTGTAATAGTTTCATAGTGACATTGAAGAAAATGTATACCGTTTGGAAGTTGATAGTGTTTCAACAAACGCAAATTCTCAGTTCCCTGCTACGTGAATTTTGTTTAGTGCAGGCTACTATTTGTACCAGCTTCAAGTACCAACCCTTTCAATAAGGCAGACTGCAGAATTAACCCAAAAAATGTGTTTCAGTCGCCCGGTCTTTACTATTCTGTTTGATGAAGAATTCAATTAGTTTTTCAATAAGTACTGTCTTTTGTTATAGGTGGAAGCTCGCAAAGCCATGAGACAAATCCTAGAGGGCGTCGCCTACTTACACGATAGAAATATTGCTCACTTGGACCTGAAGCCTCAGAATTTACTGCTTTCTGTGCAAGACTGCTGTGATGACATAAAACTCTGTGATTTTGGCATATCGAAAGTACTCCTACCAGGAGTTTCAGTACGAGAAATATTAGGTAAGTGAACATTATATTAGCAATCATATAGTGGCATATTAACTAATCAACGATTGAGAAACAATATATTTGATTTTCGTAATTTCAAGGTAGATTCAAGGAAGCCAACTTATGAATAACTCATCTTATCTACTAAGAAAAATAATTCACCAGGATTCAATACGAGCATTCAGAAAAGTTATTATCTCATCATGGAAAGTTGCCAACTCTAATCTTTCGCTTGAAAAGAGTTATATTAAATATTGACTTCTCACCTTTATTGCAGGTTTTAATTATTTCATCAGCTGCTTGGTTGATGAAGTATTTCATCAGAAACTGTGGTATTTATTTCAAAGTGTCATGTTGACTATTAAGCATGATTATTTGATTATTCAATACAACATGAATGCTCAATTGAGATTGGCCCTAGCATGCATAATAATAATGAATCATTTCCGGAAGGAAGAAACTGGTGATACTATTTTTAATAATTATAAAAAAAATTGGTTTCTTCAATATCAAATGGATTTACCGCAATAAATTCTTTTGTTCGTTCCAGGTACTGTAGACTATGTAGCACCGGAGGTACTGAGTTACGACCCGATAGGCCTTTCGACCGACATTTGGTCAATAGGAGTGCTAGCGTATGTTTTACTGTCCGGATTCAGCCCCTTTGGAGCAGACGACAAACAACAAACTTTCCTGAACATATCGAAATGTTCCTTGTCCTTCGAACCCGAGCACTTTGAAGATGTTTCTAGTGCCGCGATAGATTTTATCAAGAGCGCCCTTGTTATTGATCCAAGGTAAGAAAATGACCATAATAAGAGATTTTACTAATGCTTCTTGTTCCATAGATGCACATTTATATTCTACAAGCCCGTAACACTTTTTCAGGAAGTCAAATGACCCAGCATGAATCATGTTCAGGAGGTTGCTGTTATATAAAACTCTTAGCACTTTGGCTAAATACAGGAGAAAACTAAATTTATTGGTTTTTCGAAAAACTATATATATATATCAGTGGCGGATCTAGGATCAGGTCAAGGGGGGGTCTATAACTCAAAATTTATATATATATATATATATGTGTCATTTCATTTCATTCATGTATTTTCTGTTTGTTCTGATCCAATTTCATTTCAATCTCACGTTAGTAAGTACTCCATTTATAAAATAACTTATATATATATATATATATATATATATATATATATATATATATATATATATATATATATATATATATATATATATATATATATATATATATATATATATATATATATATATATATATTGTAATCAACCATTTTATAGTTGTCCCGAAGAAGGTAATAAACATTACCGAAAGCTCGACGTATAACAAAGAGTTTTCTTTGTAAATTTAGCCCCTTTTTTTGACTGCAACCTCACTACAGCAAGACCTATACTCGAACCAGTCACGAAATCGTTATTCTATATATATATATATATATATATATATATATATATATATATATATATATATATATATATAACAGAAAATTATGAGCTACCGTATAGCAACAACTAATCAAGGTCCAAAAAAAAGGTGAAAGAGATTGACATGAGCAAAATCTGAAGGTGTAGCCAGGAGGTAAAGTAGGTTCGAAACACTACTTTTTTTAAATCGAATCTAGTTGATTTAGCAAGTCATTCAAGAATGTTGATAAAATTTTGCGAATCTTGGCAGTATTACCTGTAACTACAGCAACTCCAGAAGGATCATTTTCGACTTTAAGGTGGAACAAAAATTACCTGAAAAGTACGATGGGACAGGAACGACTGAATGGTCTTGCTTCTTTAAATATTCATACCCATATTGAACTCACCGAGGACGAAGTTCTAGTAGAATTTTTCAAAAAACCTCGAAAATTTACTAATCTTCAAATGTAGGCTCTTTCGTTTTCAATGGAATGTAATAATAATTATTGAAGTTCTTCAATTTTAAAGCAAAAAAATTTATTTTTTATTTTTTTGTCTTGCTCATGTGACATTTTTTCGTTCCCTAACAAAATTTGGAAATTAGGAGCCGATAAAAATTGAAAAAAAAATCTCTTATTTTTCCAATGGGGGGGAGTCCGGACCCGAAACCCCCCCGTGGATCTGCCACTGATATATATATATATATATATATATATACCCGTGCTGGGTAATCGCACGTTAAAAGGTAAGGCCTCGTTGATCCATTGCTCGTACAAGTTTCGACTTCTGAGGGTTGACGTTCGTCAGTTGGTTAACGAAAACGAACAATTTTAGAACGAACAATATATATATATATATATATATATATATATATATATATATATATATATATATATATATGTACATATATATGTATATATTGCCGAAACGTTGTGACAATTATCCTACATAGGATCAAAACCACAGAACACGGAATGAAACCCGAAAAAACAACTCATCATATATATATATATATATATATATATATATATATATGTCGGAGACGAAACAATAGTTGGGATTTTCCCTGGAGAAAAACCCTTCGTCTGGACCTTTTATTGCAGTAGTTTCCAATAATAAAACTTAGAGTAGTTATTTACGATTCAAGCAGATTATGTTTTCCCATGTTTATGGCGATAAGCTCGGGTCCGAAGGGACATATCTCGTCACTAAGCGTAGCCACGGTCATAGGATAGATAGTTGAGTTTATATAAAGAAAAGTATGACGTAGATAGTAAGGGCTGTTATAATATTTTGACCTGAGAAGGCGGAAGGGTATATAAGAAGTGATTAGGAAAGGCCGAGGGCTAGTAGAACGTCGAACGAGTGAGTGTATCAATCCTGCTGACCGTGGATTCGTTATCGAACTGTCGGGCTTGTCGTGATAAGTGGAGATTCTATTTTTAATAACAATCTCTTGAAGAGCATTTTGTGTTGCTTTAATAGTTTATCAATTAGAATACTATTTTAGCCTTATAACATTTTGTATTTCTGCAATACAGTTTCGTGTTTGTTATACACTTGTGCGTGTTAATTAAAATCACTGTAAAGAATAAACATGAGTCCACCAAAGGACAATAATCAGAACGCCCGTGAAAATGATACTTCGACATCAGAAGTGGGATCTGGATCATCTTCAGGATTTTCTGCTGAACAATTCAGACTTTTGTTGGAAATGCAAAACCAAAATTTGGTGGAGTTAATGAAAGCCGTGACCAAACCAGCTTCCAGTCGGAATGTCTCACTGCCAAAATTTAATCCGGAGAGTTCAACAGCGGATCCAGTTTCCTGGTGCTCAACAGTGGACATGTGTCTGGAGGAACGTCACTTAGAAGGTAGTGCGCTTATAATAGCACTCAGTGAAGCTCTTCAAGGGTCAGCATCTCTTTGGTTATCTCAGGTGTGTTACTCCGGAATAACTTGGACTGAATTGAAAGACCTTTTTTTGGCAAGATTTGACGGTGCTGAAACGTCAACGGCTACTTTAATTAACCTCCAAAATAGCCGCCCAAGAGACAATGAGAGTTTGGCTTCATATGCAAACCGTATTTTATCATCGCTTACGGCAAAATGGAAAAATTTAAGTGTAGAAGAAGTTGCAGTATCGGTTGTTTTGGCACATACTTCACAGTTTGATAGCCGACTTCAGCGTTTGTCTTTTACAACGGACATCAAGACTCGCAGTCAACTGCAAAGTGAGTTGAAGGCATTTTCTTTCACTAGAAAAAGGCAAGCGCCTACGCATGAAGAAAGAACAACAACCGATGTTAAGCGATTTAAGCAATCGTCGCAGATCAAGTGTCACACTTGTGGAAAATTAGGGCATAAGCAAGCATTTTGCCCTAATGGATTTACTGCAGAAAGAAGAAAGTCTGAGCCTGCGACGAGTCACCAGGTAGAGAACAGACCGACCTCATCACATCGGCCGGTTACGTGCTTTAAGTGCGGGGCAAGTGGACACATTGCCTCCAAATGCACATCGGCAGCGGCAAGCAGTGCAACGCGCGGCAGGGGTGGAAATTTTGTCGAGCGGCGAGTGGATTTCTGCACCGTGGCAGCCCCTTCAGGTTCTTTGGTCCACCGTGGTGAGTCGTTTTCATTTTGGTTTGATTCAGGAGCAGAATGCTCATTAATAAAAGAGAGTTTGGCGGCCCGATTTGCGGGCAAAAGAGAAAATAATTTTGTGATTTTAAAAGGGATTGGAAATGTTAATGTAAATTGTACGCTACAAATTTTATCTGTTGTAACTATTAACGGCTGTACGTTAGAGATTCATTTTCATGTTATTCCTGATGATTTTTTAAAATGCGACATAATGATTGGTCGCGAAATTCTTGGACAAGGTTTTGATGTAAATATAACTTCCGATAATCTTGAGATATTCAAGAGTAAGCAAATTTATGCATGCAATAAAGCTGAAACTGATAGTAAAATTGATTTAAAAAATGTTGACACAGATGTGACTGGAGATAATAAAGTTAAACTTATTTCTGTTTTAGAAGAATTTAATAAGTCGTTTATTCAAGGGTTTCCAAGTACCCGCGTTAATACTGGTCAACTCGAAATTCGTTTGAAGGACCCTAATGTAACTGTTCAAAGACGACCGTACCGTCTTAGTGCCGAAGAAAGGCAGGTAGTTCGAGACAGAGTTGATGAATTGTTAAATGCAAATGTTATTCGCCCTAGTTGTTCTCCCTTTGCAAGTCCTATATTACTCGTTAAAAAGAAGGACGGCTCTGATCGTTTGTGTGTAGACTATCGCGAATTAAATGACAATACTATAGATGACAAATTTCCATTACCACTTATTTCTGATCAAATAGCCCGGCTGAGTAACGCAAAGTATTTCACTTGTCTAGATATGGCTAGCGGGTTTCACCAAATCCCTGTTCATCAGGATTCTATCGAACGTACTGCGTTTGTTACTCCTGATGGACAATTTGAATATTTAACGATGCCGTTTGGCTTAAAAAATGCACCATCTGTTTTCCAACGAGCCGTTATGAAGGCTCTCGGAAATCTTGCATATGAATATGTTATTGTTTACATGGATGATATTATGATTATTGCTTCTACTATTGAAGAAGCGCTAGAAAGAATTCGAGAAGTAATTAGTATTTTAATGAAAGCCGGATTTTCTTTCAATTTTTTCAAATGTTCATTTCTCAAAATCTCAATAAATTACCTGGGTTACGAGATTAAAGCTGGTGAAGTCCGACCCAACTCCCGAAAGATTGAAGCCCTAACATTATTACCTGCACCTCAAACTGTAACCCAAGTAAGACAGTTTATCGGCCTCTCATCGTACTTCCGTAAATTCATTCCTAAATTTTCACAGGTCATGAAACCCTTGTATCGACTGACCTCCGGTAATAATAAAAATATTGAATGGACTGAAATGCATGAAAAGATTCGTCAAAAGGTAATTTCAGTATTGACTAGTGAGCCAGTTTTAATGATTTTCAATCCTAATCTTCCTATTGAGTTACATACTGACGCTAGTTCCGAAGGTTATGGTGCAATTCTAATGCAAAAATTAAAAGGTTTAAATCGAGTCATTGAGTATTACAGTAAAGCAACTAGTCCGGCTGAATCAAAATATCATTCATATGAGTTAGAAACGTTGGCTGTATTTAATTCAGTTAAATTCTTTCGTCATTATTTACACGGTCGATCGTTTACAGTAATTACAGATTGTAACTCTTTAAAAGCATCTCAAAAAAAAGCTGACTTAACCCCTAGAGTTCATCGTTGGTGGGCCTTCCTACAAACCTTTAATTTTGAAATTATTTATAGAGAGGGCAAACGCATGGCTCATGCCGATTTCTTTTCTCGAAATCATAACCCTATTCAATTAAATGAAAATTTAAATAAGATAGTTGAAAAACATATTCATTTGACTGAAATTTCGAGTGATTGGCTTCTTGCCGAGCAACGTCGAGATTCTGAAATTTCCAAAATAACAACAGCGCTAGAGAATGACGAGCTAGCGCCAGACCTTGCTAAAACTTACGAGTTGCGATCTGGGTTGCTTTATCGGAAAATTCAAAGACGAGGTAAAACTCATTGCTTACCGATTGTTCCACGCGCTTTTAGGTGGTCGGTAATTAATCATATACACGAGTCAATTATGCATTTAGGTTGGGAAAAGACACTTGATAAAGTTTGTGAGTATTATTGGTTTGAAGGGATAACAAAATATGTTCGTAAATTTGTTGATAATTGTTTCACTTGTAAAATTTCTAAGTCGAATTCAGGTAAAGTTCAGGCTGAGTTGCATCCTATTCCCAAAACTAGTATACCTTGGCATACGATTCACTTAGATATCACAGGCAAATTAAGCGGAAAGAATGATTCCAAAGAATATGTTATTGTCCTGATAGATGCATTTACAAAATTTGTTTTATTATATCATACTCGCAAAATTGACACGACTAATACTATTAGAGCTTTAAAATATGCTATCTCTTTGTTTGGCCCACCTACGCGTATAATAGCGGATCAGGGTAGATGTTTTACAAGTAAAGAATTTCAAGAATATTGTAGCTCACAAGGCTCAAAATTACACTTAATAGCTACGGGTTCTAGCCGGGCAAATGGTCAGGTAGAAAGAGTAATGGGCACCCTTAAGAGTATGTTTACGGCAGCTGAAACGAGTGGAAACTCTTGGCAAGCCTCAATAGATGAAATTCAACTAGCAATTAATTGTACTACTAATCGAGTCACGAAAGCCAGTCCGTTAGAATTATTAATCGGTAGAGTTGCCAGACCTTTTGGAATAATGACCGATCAGGCTGATATTGAGATTGATATCTCTGACGTGCGGCAAAATGCAATTAATAATATTGAACGTAGTGCTAAGTATGATAAATCTAGATTTGATAAAAATAAAGCTAAAGTAGTCCGATTTGATGTTGGAGATTTTGTATTAATTAAAAATGAGGAAAGAAATCAGACAAAGCTAGATCCGAAGTTTAGAGGTCCATTTATGGTGACTGAGGTTCTTGACGGCGATCGGTATAATTTAAAATCAGTAAGTAACAATAGATCATATAAATATAGCCATGAAAATTTGAGGAAGATGCCTGAGTGCCATATTCCTGTTGAGTTGGATGTCTCTGACCAAGAGAGTAATGAAAAGGACTCTGAGACAGAGTCAGAAGCCACCAGGGGAGAGACCGGGCACTAATGGTAGTTTTGAGGTCGCTGCACTTGCTCCAGGCTGTAGGTCGTAACGGCAAACCTGTGGGGTTTGGCCAGGGTGCGATAGGCAGTAGGAGAAGTGGCGAGGGCCTAAAAAGGACTTTTGGCCGCACTACTTGCGCCAAGCTGTAGTCGTAACTGCAAATCCGTGTGTGGTTTGAATCGATCTTGGAAGTTGCCAAGATTGTCAGGGCGCGATGGGCAGTTGGCGAGGTGGCGGGGGCTTGAGGAAAGTCGTAAGCCGCACTACATGTGTCAGACTGTGACAGTTGACAATGTGGCGGGGGCTTAGTGTGAATGTGTACATAGTTATGATAACTATGGTGGTAGATCATTAAGAGTGCAAGAGGGTATACCTATGGTGGAGGTGAATTATTGGTTGCTTGGTCAGGGAACAACTGAATGGAATCGCAGAAGGATTTTTCTCAAGAAAAGTAATCAAAATAATTCATCCGCTAGCTTGTACATGCATAAAAAAAAAAAGTGCCGTTAAGAATTTTATCAGTGTACTGGATTTCTGAATAATGGGAATTTTGAATAGTAGTCCTCAACAAAATTCACTATTGTAAAAATAAAAAGTACAAAAGAGGTTTGGTTGAAAATTAAAACAAATATGTTTATAGATACACCCGAGGACGTGTGATCGTCAGGTTGGCCGTGTCGGAGACGAAACAATAGTTGGGATTTTCCCTGGAGAAAAACCCTTCGTCTGGACCTTTTATTGCAGTAGTTTCCAATAATAAAACTTAGAGTAGTTATTTACGATTCAAGCAGATTATGTTTTCCCATGTTTATGGCGATAAGCTCGGGTCCGAAGGGACATATCTCGTCACTAAGCGTAGCCACGGTCATAGGATAGATAGTTGAGTTTATATAAAGAAAAGTATGACGTAGATAGTAAGGGCTGTTATAATATTTTGACCTGAGAAGGCGGAAGGGTATATAAGAAGTGATTAGGAAAGGCCGAGGGCTAGTAGAACGTCGAACGAGTGAGTGTATCAATCCTGCTGACCGTGGATTCGTTATCGAACTGTCGGGCTTGTCGTGATAAGTGGAGATTCTATTTTTAATAACAATCTCTTGAAGAGCATTTTGTGTTGCTTTAATAGTTTATCAATTAGAATACTATTTTAGCCTTATAACATTTTGTATTTCTGCAATACAGTTTCGTGTTTGTTATACACTTGTGCGTGTTAATTAAAATCACTGTAAAGAATAAACATGAGTCCACCAAAGGACAATAATCAGAACGCCCGTGAAAATGATACTTCGACATATATATATATATATATATATATATATATATATATATATATATATATATATATATATATATATATATATATATTCAGCTGAAAAATTGACTGAATACAGGGAAAAACTGAATTTCCTACCCAAAAAAGTGAAATATTATTCAATAGAAAAAGAAGCGCATGGCTCCCACTACATTATTGGTGTAAGGCACTGGGTTTTTCGTGATTAGTTTTTCAGGTTGTAACTCCCCAGTTTTGGCTGGGAAATTAGGTTTTTCCCTGTTTTCAATCAATTGTTCAGCTGAAAAGTGATGGCATAATGCCAGAAATGATTGTTTCACAAAACAGCATCGTCCGGAACATGATTCATGCTGAATCATTTTTCCCCTAAAAAAGTATTACGGGCTTGTAGTCTGATAATCGTGATATATAATTATACTTTTCCTGAATCTTCGCTTTGTCAGTCCAAATTGGATGAAATTGTAATTTGTAGTCAATATCGGTATTATTTTAACAGTGGTCTAAACTATTCAGGGAATAGCTCATGGTATCGTAAAATAACGTATGACTAGCCAGGTGTGAAGAGATACTTATAGTTATGTAGACGTTTTTGAAAATACGATAGTTTTGCCAACTTACTGCAAATATTGTAAACATGTTTATCACATTCGCGAGTATGTTCTGATGTTACTACTCTTGCAATTCTCACGCGGTCTGTATAATTATTCTTGATATTCAGTAACGTAAAAACTGGCTGTTACCCGATATAGGCGTTCTGATGCCTTCAAAAAAAATGTGTTAACAGAGGCTCCCCACTCCCATGTTACTTCTTGTGGACTGTTTTTATCAGATGAACGGGTTTCGATAATCCAAAGCCAAATGATTTTTGTCTTATACTCCGTCGAATATCTGTTGCACACAAACAACCTTCTATAGTCCGCACTTGGAAAATTTTTCGCTCTCATCTCTGGCTTCCCGTTGACTGTCTTTTCCAGAAGAACATACTCCAATTGTTCGTTCCCGAACGGTTTCCTATTCCTGTCTTCTTCACATTGCTCGTTTGTTTCATCAGAAGAAACAACGTAGATCCTGACTCTCCATTTGTAATTTGTTGCTACATACACCTCAGTTATATCATTATTATTATCATTAGCATGGATACCTCAACAGTCACTCAAGTGTTCCAATAGTTTTCAAAATGTACTGATCACTCAAGAATATTTTTTTCACGCCGAGTTACTATAGATATCGATAATATGCATAAAATGCACTCAAGGGTCAATCTGGATGAAGTATCTTGTCAAACCTGTCTGTAGTGGTTAGCTTTCTATAAGGTGGCCTGTCTAGACAAATTTATTAATGATTTTATTGGTGAACGAAAGATCCCGCCAGAGTTTAGCCAATGGAGACCGTCGGTATCGAAATTTACTAGTGATCTGTCGCTTGATTGGAATTGCAGCTTAGAAAAATCGCATTTCCCACCTACAGTCAAAAAATGTAAGCTCTCTTCAATTTCTCAGATCGAGAGGAATTGACTAAATCTTGGATCTTAGTTTTTAACATACTATCTCAACCGAGACTTCAAGTTCATATACAGTAGCAAGCCGACTGTAGATCTACAGGAAGACTCAAACCATAATTATCAAACGTCAATAGCCATTATTCGAGGCTACTGGAGCTAAATTCAGAGAGCTCAAAATGATGCTTTTAGCTACGATTGCTAGTCAGATGTCTGGAATACCTATGTCTCGGTGTAATCGTATCCCACCGGGGCAAACACCATACGTTGCAGTTTGTTACCAAGCATAATTTCAAGTACCTTTTATTAGAATTAAAATTTCATTTTATCACATCTTTCAAATTGATTTTTCTTTTTGCAGGAACCGACCAACAATCCACGAGATGCTAGACCACCCATGGATCTCTCTGAAGAGCAACCTTTTACCGACCCTAACCTCAAAGCCCTGCGAACATCAAACGACGAACAACCTCACGCCGAAATCGACTCCGATCAGCCAGCGAAAAAGTTTCTCCTGCATCACAGACACGCCGAAATCGGCTCAACGGAAAGCTTTCTGCACAGACACTCTGAACGGCAGTTTCACAGACTCCCCACTTCGTACGTACAACGCTAACTGTCTATGTTCTCAGTGTGGTACGACATGTCGTCACATCACGCACACGCCCGTCTCTAAAACGACGATCACTATCGATCGGGGCATTTTGTGTTAGCTGGGAGTCTCTCGGGTGCTCTGTGTGGAGCACTCCGTGAACGAGTAACAATAATCGGCACTTTTTTTATCAGGACTCTGCCGAAAGTGAATCGGTTTCAAAAACAAGCGGGGAGATTTCAACTGTATATTTTTAGTCGTTTTGTTTCGTGTAGCATCGATGTTGCATACACGTAACGTTACATAAATGCTACGTAATATTGGCTATTGACGTTACGTGTATGTTACATCAATGCTCCATGGATGTTACATTGCTGTTACGTATAGATTACATGATTTCTAGAAAAATGATGCCTTTTTGTAATTGTTTTATGAATATTTTATTTAAGAGATTTGTTCCTGGAACTATTTTTATGAGACGAGGACTGGCGGCGGAATTCTTAATAAGTAGCACCTAATTATCCTCTTAATGATACATAAAAATAACAGAATGCCGAGATACATAATTTACTTGGATGATAATTCAAGTTGCGGTGTAATATTCGAAATGCAGAACTGTTTCAGTCGGAGATGAAAACTTTCTTGAGGGAAGGAATTCACAGAGTCTTATCCAGTTTTTCTGTGGTTTTTTATGTATCGATAGCCAATTTTGTTTAAATAATAATGATTAGTATTATAGCTTTGTGAAAGGTACATAAATGTAATACAGTTGGATTCTCCTCTTTTGATCAGAAGCTGAATCATTGGCAGCCCCCAAATTCCATCTTCTAAGTTACAGAACTTTTCATGTGCTATTGTTGGGATGTACAGTGCTACTTGTATTTAAGTATCATTAATTTATATTATTTTGTTGCTTTAATTTAATTTAGTTGGTGTGTACCTAAATAAAGTTATTTGTTAATTTCAAGCTTTATTTGGTTTTATTTCGAGGTACTGTAGCGTTGTTTTCTGGTTTTGTTTTTTGAAGGTGCTGATTAGAAATGTCGATGGTACTTCGGAATTTTTAGTTTTTGAGTTGAAGAAAAGGACTCCCCTTGATTCTAGAATTACGAGTAAACAATGTCCATAATATAATGAAAAATTATAAGGTGGTGATCAAAGCTGCAAACAAATGCTCCATTTGAAATTTCCAAATTTCCGACGTCAGTCAAGTTCCTTTGGCAAAATTTTCATTTATAAATAGACTATAGTGAGTGTTAATAATGACGTTATTATTATGAAGTAGGATGTAATTAGTCATCTCAAAATATTACAATGGATTCCCAACGAAAACTTAGGATTTCATGTAAGTTTGATCAATTATAATTTTGTATTTATTTTAATTTAGTTTAATGATGAGTTGTAAAAAGGTTTCATGCAAATAAACGTAATTTTGATAAAAAAAGGAATCGGCTCAAATGTGTTTCAATTTTGGTAGGCAATGAAATCACATTGGAGAAGAGAGATTTGATAAAAATAGTGTTGAGGTGACTTTTCCAGAATGCAACTGGGCATTAGCCATTTGCAGGAAACTAAAACAATAAAAGATTTAAATCCCTTCATCATTGAACTAGATTATCAAAAAAACTAATGAAAGAAGTGCCATTAAAGTGAATTATTCGGGGAAAAATGAATCGAAAAGGGGGAAAAATTGAAGTTTG
Organism: Zygogramma bicolorata; assembly: GCA_032362365.1. Taxonomy (NCBI): domain Eukaryota; kingdom Metazoa; phylum Arthropoda; class Insecta; order Coleoptera; family Chrysomelidae; genus Zygogramma; species Zygogramma bicolorata. Next base: position 758,905 of record JAVJAQ010000582.1, read on the forward strand.
AAATGGAAAATGATAAATAATATTTTCAAGTTGAGGATGAGTTTATTGACGAAATTTCGATTGATTCTATATTGCGTTTTTATATTTTTCCAGATTTTTCAATTTACCAAATTGATTTTTTTTTTCAATAATTTACTTCAGATTCAGTTATTAGATCCTCGGCTTTCCTAGAGAAAAATACAATTTTATCAGAAAATATCTGAGATTATTTTTTTCACTTGTCAAAATGTGACGTTTTTGGCATTTCAACCAATAGTAGCGGGTTATTCTATGCTTATTCTAGCCAATCATTGGGTATTATACTGATAAAACTGCCTGGTCCTTTCGATAAAACATTGTTTACCTTTGAACTGTCAAAACTATACGGTTTACCGCGTAGATTCTATTGAACTGGCTCATATTTATATAAATTATCATGAATGATTATTATTAATCGTCATTCACTTTTCACTTTTTCAGCATAATAATAACATAACACATTTCAATGAACACTCAAACACATAAATAGCTCATAACCCCAACTTTATGACAGAAATAGCGAACGACCGATTCAAATATTTAAGGGTTCCTCAACTCAAATGAAGATGGCGTACAATTAGTTTTTATGAAATACAATTCATTTTTTGTTGTATGAGAAGAAACCGTTGTATGAAGATTTTGATACAACGACATAAGGAATGATTTTATGTTCCTTCCGGTGCGATTTTCATTTCATAAGAAATTTTCAATTATCAACTTTGTTCAATGGAGGTGTGACTCCATCTCTTGGTATCGTCGACAAGCATTATCATATTCAATGCGTTAGCATCATATCTCTTCTGGATCATAGAGGGGATACATCGTTGTTTGATATTTCAAATTTGTAAAATTTTCACCTATTCTCCTTTCCTTCTTATGTAAATGGTATACTGAACAATTAAATTATTCTTCCTTCTATTTGTTCAAAAAATAATCTCTCCAAATACAACTCGTTCTTCAAATTTAATAAGATAAATTTTCATTTTCGGAACACTCAAACTTTTTTTATTTTGAGGCAAAAGCATTCAAACAAACCGAATTAGAGTCCTGCGGACTCGTGATTTTATCAATCGGTTTGTTTTCATACTTTTGCCAAATAAAAAAGTTTTTGTGGAAAATGAAAATTCATCGATTACATTTGAAGGACTCGTGGTATTACCTTTGATAACACATTTCAGCTGACCATTGACAATGGATCGGGAAAAAACATTGAAATATCATCCGGTGCTGTCGACAGAAGGGTGAATGTGGGCTTGTTTTTATAATTTTGTAGGTAAAGTTTCGGTGCTATTTGGTATGTGTAAGTGGCTTTGCTTGATATTGAATACTTTAACATTTGCAAAAATCTCAAATTTTCTTTTTCAGAGGATGATTCAAATTCCAGTGAGGATAGTGTTTCTTGACACGTACTATCGAAACTGTTCAGTTTAGGGTTATGCTTGACTGCCATTGTTGTAAATAATTGTATAAAAAGGTAATTTATTGTATTCAATAAACTGTGTTATTGTTTTTGTTCTCTTCATTATCAACCAGATCATTGGATCTGACTATAGTGTACGATGTAGAAAATTAGTAGCAGATTTGAATAATTGATTAGATGAGAGAATTGAAGGGACAGGCTTTTGTTTCGCTGCTGATAACTTGTCTTCCAGTTCTATTATAGGGAGTAATTACACAAGTGCTTCAAAATTACTGATAATTTTCCATGAAAGCATGTTGTCTAAAAACTGCATGAATTTATTTTCATATTATGTCGAAAGTGTAATTGATCGAAAATGTCCCGCTTCATATAGAATTTTTAACATACGAAGGAAATATTCGCTGTAATTGATCGAAAATGTCCCGCTTCATATGGGATTTTTAACATACGATGGAAATATTCGAGAGTAATTACACAAGTGCTTAAAAATTACCGATAATTTTCCATGAAAGCATGTCTAAAAACTGCATGAGTTTATTTTCATATTTTATCGAAAGAGCCCGACTCCGAAGGCTCTTTTAGCAAAATATGAAAATAACCGAATGCAGTTTTTTCACTGACAACATGCTTGAATGGAAAATTATCAGGTTTATTTTGATGCACGAGTGTAATTCGGTAGAATATTTCCGGAGTTAAAACGACGTTTAAAATTCAGTATTTATGCCTGTTAAGATGACAAATGTACATTTTAACAGTCGTTACTATAGATACACGGACCGAGCGGGTATTTTTCGATACCTACCGGGTATTTACCAGCCCGAAAATGTACCACCGGGAATTTTTCGCTGTAATTGATCGAAAATGTCCCGCTTCATTTTTAACATACGATGGAAATATTCAGCATGATAAACTCGCCCATTATTGTCATTAGGCACATGTTCTAGTTTATCCCTTTTTTTAAGTTAGTAACACTCATTAAGTATATATTATAATTTGGTTGATAGTTTCACCTCAATGATAATTTGAATTTGATATTAATGTGTTATTACTGTAGAGTTTGAATAACTTTTCGGTCTTTATACTTGGCTAACTCTTGATGAAATGGCAAAATAATAATTTTTTTCATATCACTGCATAAAAATTACTAATTTGTAAGCCCTGCCATACATACATATTCAGAACTCGGTCCATATTTTTATTTCTAAGGAAAATCACGTAGTTCATGTTTTTTTTCCTGTTTTATGCTTCGTCATTTATGAAGAATTCTTTGTTTTATGAAGAGTTTTGAGAAGTACTTTTTGGAGGATAATTACATCTTCTTCAAACTGGTTTCTTCAAAAAAGTTCATAGAATGCTCTCACCTTATGACAGTTGTGTGTTCGAGGTATTTTCAGTAACACAATGACTTACTTTTCAAATATTATAATCGATCATCAAATGTAAAAAGTATTATTCAAAGATGAACTATGATGTGGGTTCTTATACTATCTATCGCCATCTATGTAACCGGTGGGAAAGTAGATAAATGAGATTCACATGACAGATAGTAGAATGGCATGTACTGTGGTGACCTGTGGACAATTTCGAGTTGGCTGTCATCTATATTTCTGTGAAAAATTTTCAGTGTTTGCACAACCCATAATATAATGAGAAAAGCTTTCTTTTAAGTATTATTCACCAAACTCAATGGGCACATTAGAAGTATAAAGATATACTTCTTGAGGCCACAAATCAAATTAATTACTTCCTGTAGTACTTTGATGTTGCATTTAGAAACAGTTCAGCTTTCCTTTCTTCAATGATCAGCTGAACATATAACAGCTTTTGATCATAATTTTCCAATGGCCACCACATTCCCTTTGACGACAGTAAACACACGAATTAGTACATTATATACCCAGGACAGTATGTTAGATATGGATGAGGTTTCTGGTTTTTATGTTTTCTGCCCGTGTGGTACGGGATACTAATATTTTTTCATTATAATTGTAAAAATGAATAGGTTAGTTCCAAAAAATGTAGACGTCAGTTATATAACTACTTCAGAAATTTCGAAGGAAAGAAGTGGAACAGACAGTCGAATGATTATTTTTTTCTAGCGCTCCTGTATCCTATATTCCAAACGCATTCATCTCCCACATTTACCACTGACCTATTCAGTGAGAGAAAAAGAGAGCGCTACAAACATACTATATAATAAGTTTTGAGTGCGAGCGAGCAAGTATGCAAGTGAACGACGATGATCTGGACAACTTCATTGAGATATAAATTCTCTCTGCTATAACTTAATTGACATCGCTATTGTGTTCGATTTTCGATTATAGCAGCTGAACAATGTCGAATTTCAATCGATAATTCATGAAAACTATGACAGATCGAGCACCAGCTCATGCGGGGCAAGCAGCCAGGAAATCTAGGTTTCTTGTGCGAATGGATGTGGGACACATTCCCGTGCCCAGTTGGATTGAATATTGAAATGTTTGATACAACTGTGTGTGTACATGTGATTCAAAAATTGAGTAACACCTTAGTTTGACTTATATCAACAAGGAGCCTGTAACGAAACGCCATGAGAAGACAGGTTTGGATGCTTTTCGAATATCTATTAGTAGTTCAAATTAAGATCGCAGTGCCACTTTGGATAAAACTCCAACTGATTTGCAACACTGTGCCAACTATTCCTAAGCAACGTTAGGTCTTTGACATTGTTTGAAAATTCAAAACCGTGAGTACTTAGTGAGTGATCGTTTTTGGTGTTTTTTTTTATGAATTTTGCTTGATAAATGATCAATTACAAATTCAATCATAGGCCACGTTTACACCGTCGCTTGGTAAGCTGACTAATGACTTTATTTTAACCAAATCGTCTTGGTCATCTTGGTGTAAACAGTACACTTAGTCAGGTGACCAGCTTGGTTTGGTACCCAAAATTGTTGCGTACCAGACCAAAATAGTTAAGTGACCAAGATGGTGTAAACACCTACGGCATTGACTATCCACAAGTTGCAAAATTTGGTTTGGATCTTTACTAAGCATAAGTCCGAGCTCTGTGTATTTCGTTGTTTTATCATTTTATTATCTTTTTTCCTTCCTGTTTTATTCTCAACTCCTGATATTTTCTCATATTCCTTCTATGAAGCTTTATAATTTTTGATAATCTCGCCTTTCTTTCACAATTCACCATTTGCCAATGTACTACAATGGGGATGACGGCTGCGAAACTCTACCACACTAGGATCGCCACCACTGCATGTACCTTTGACAGCTTCTCAAGTCAAATAACAACAATTCAAAACATTAAACGTCCCTTCTTTGCAATAATTATTAAGAATATAAAGATTTGAAATCGACATAAAATGGTCTTATGTAGTGCATTCGGATGTAAAAATGTAGGTACGCATTTATTTCCGAAAGAAACAAAACCGAAAAAGCAGTTGGAAGTAGCCCTGAAAAGAAAGAGCTTTCAGGCTTCTGAACATTCTAGATTATGCTCCAGTCACTCACAAAAGAACGTAGCAGGGCTAGTAGATGGTTATTATGATGATTTTTAACGAAACACCTCTGTAATCAGTTTGAATTTTTTACCTTTCACTCAGAACTTTTTTTTCCTTTGAGGGATCCACCACGTTCCCTCAACAAACTTTTCAGTTCTGGTACAGACAAACATCCATATCTATCGGTTGGAGAAAACATCCTTATGATTCTTAAGTATCTTTTGAAAATATTCATTAAAATAAAAATAAAACATAACCTGCAAAATCACTCGTTAGGCACATGCAGTCGTGCTGCCACCTACTAAAAGCTTTGGGTCATCTTCCCCATTGCCCTTACTCTCAAATCCAAATCTTATGTTTATTATTTCTGATTTTAATCCAAGAATTATTTGATGTTTTCACGTCAAAAAGTATGAGTTACAGCAGAGTTGCAAACCTGTTTATACTTCTGTCATGTTCATTCGTATATGCTTACCAAATAAGAACCATACTGTTTACTAATTGAAGATGGTGTAAACAGGCAGTAACTTATTGACTAAGTCTGAATTTGGTATGGTCAACTGGGTCAACTTGGTACTTGGTCAGAATACCAAATTAGCGCACGGTGTAAACGTGGCCATATTCCGAAATCTTCTTCTTCTTTATTTTGGTGTACGATCAAATTTTAGCTCGGTGGATTTATAATTTATATGTCTATGACGAATTGACACTTTTGACTTTGACAGTACAGTAAGCACAAGACGGTGACAAGCATTGACGTAATATAAGTGACAAGTGACAAGAAGACAAGCTGACAAGAAGTAAAAAATACATTGAAAAAGGAAGAGATTTATATTTGTTTGAGATTGAATACGGTTGTTTTTTGATAAGCCAACCAGCTTCAAAAGGTGTAATCATAATATTTCTCACATTGAGAAAATATTCATTCATCGAATTGACTACTAAAAGGTGCGTCTTATTTCATTCATAGTAAAATCAATAACCATCTCGCGACATATTTGATACGGATTCAATTACTATATTGCTATAGTGTAATGATCGCATCTTGAATGACTATTTTAGATTATATTATGTACAATGGCATTGGACTAGCAACCCCCAGGGGGTCAGGAACAAATGGACATGTTCAACGAAATTGGGCTCTAGTGAAACCCCGTGATAGAGAAAAAACATACAGAAGTGAACAGGAACTTGCTACTTTAGATACTGCTTCTAATAAACAGCCAAACAAGGAAATTCTGGATCATGAACGTAAACGAAAGATTGAACTTAAATGTGCCGAGTTTGCTGAAATTCTCGAAGAACAAGGGTTAGTATCTCTTCCTAAAGCCAGTATCTATATAGTGGATCAACTCATCTGAATATGCAAATACATTACTTACATCCCTTTTAGTTAACTGCTAAAGCAATATCCACCAATATATGCTGGAATGGCCATCAGTATTTATTGGAATGTGCTAGCGAAACTATTCGAAAGATATCTCACAAATTTGCTTTAATTTGTAATGAGTTGAGACATGGTTTATACATTCCTTACCCATTTACTTTTTTCTTTCATGTGTACTCAGTGGTCATTCCATTCACACGTTCTTTCATTTATATTCCTAGTAGTTAATTGAAAATGTAATAAATTTATTTCAAGTAAATAAACTCTTTTTGAAACAAGTAGACTCTATTATATATAAGGTCGGTTTAGTGAACAGATAATGCCTAATTGAATGGATAATGCATAATTCAAATTAGGGAAAATCACTTCCATCAGCCCAGAACGCTCACTTCTGATACTTTATTATTCCTTTTGTGTGTTGAATGAATATCCGAAGTGAATGTTTTCAACAAGGAGATGTAATTTTTTGCTATTTGAGTTGTACATTATGTACAAAATTATGCGCTATCCTTTCAGTAAGCCTGCCTTTAGTTTCATGTAATTTGTGAATCTAATTTGTGGGGAAAAAAGCATAATTTCCCAATTGAAAATATAAATATTCTATTAAGTGTTGTTTATTGATCTTCTATTTGATTTTTGTCAATTTCAGATTCACGGAAGAGGCCATCAACAATAAAGTCAACAATTACAGGAATATGTTGATGGGACAGGGCGGCAAGCTAGAAAAACCAGTTGATCAATGGGGTAGACCAAGGTGAGTGTTTTTGCTTTTGTATCTCAGATGAGTACATTTATAGAGAGAAGGGAGCAATTTGGATTCCCAAATATGTTAGTTGGTTTTTCATATGAATACTTTATTGGTTGAAACAAAGACCAAAGGTGTTTCTTTGCGCTCATCTAATAATAATAATAATAATAGACGTCTTTATTATTTTCCAGATGATAGAAATGACAGAATAAGTACAAAACATGTTTAGTGAAAATAAAGGGCGAAGTTCAATTCATTCAGAGAACACTCCTCTAGATGAATTGTTCTTCCACTTAACCCTCATCTATTCATATCAATTATGATTGCATTTATCCATTTTCTGAGGTTATGTGTTTACTAGTTTATCATTTATTTTAAATGAATATTATATTTGAAGTGGTATATACAAATTTCATTATTTAAAAATGTTTATTCTATATTTTATATTCGACTTCTCACTCAAACTGTTTGAAATGTTGCAGTGAGGCGCATCTTATTATTGGCTGTGTAAGACAAAAAGTGAATATTTGCTCAACATCCTTTAATTACTATCAAACGCCAGAAAACACTTATTTTCTTTTCTCGAAGATGCCAACCTTGTTAGCGAAACCAGCGCTGAATGCATATAATATCAGTTTTTTGTTAGGGTAATTGATTTTTACAAAAAATCAGCTACAGTAGTTGATGTCAAACTCAAAACTTTGAAATGAAATGCACAGAAGTATCTTTATGCCCACATGGACCCTAAACTGAACTTTATTCTAACACATCGGTAATTCAACCATGAAAACAAACATGAACTGGTCTGACTTAAAAATACTTTCGAAACTTCTAAACTGAATATATTTTCAATATAGGTAGTTCATTTTTTATTTTAGTTTTTAAATTCTCGGTTTTACCAAATGGTGTTGAAAACTCGACTCAACTTAGATATTCAAAAAATATCCAATGGAAATATCACGGTTGCCACTTTATATATTATATTAGAAAATGAGTTTTCTTTATTCACTATCCATTGACTTTTTCGGAAAAAAACTTGACTTAGCTCATGAATATTTTTATAATTCAGTCTGAACTGGCTGAAATGTTGATTTATTGTTATACTATAGTAATTAATTATATTCTTAGTAGCTATGAATCTTTCATGTATCTTATGCTTGATTTTTCATGTCACTATGTTTTAGTCTATAAAATCGCCACAGCAGGATCCAAACTCATGTTTTTCATGTTTAGGAACTTGGGTATTACTGAGTAAAATTTGAATGATATGTATGTACCTATCAACAGTGAGTTATTGTGAAATTTTATTTGATTTTACTTCTTTCATAGAAGTTGTTTTCTCTATATTTTTGATTCGTAGAAGAAAAAAATCTAAAAAGTAGTTCATCAAACTTTAGTCTATCCACAAAAATACTAAACATCATCATAACATTATAATGGCTGTTTTTTTCTGATCGAAACAAGATCTTATTTGGTCTTCAATGAAATATTTTCCTGGTAAATGAAATTTTTCTATAAACAGCTTTCTATGTTTGCTTTATTGTGTAGGTGTAGATATTTCCTTTGAATGCTGTCTATTTGATTCAATTTTCATGGAATGCAAATTGAGCAAGAAAAAGTTATTTATATGTAACACAGGGGAGCAGCTGTTTCAAATAGACTTTTTTTTTACTTTTTTCATAGGAGTTATTTCTATTTATTTGACTAGTAGAAGAAAAGATTTAAAAATTGATCCTGTGAAAATGCTACCAGTCGAACGATTTAGTTTCTTTAGTAATAGTTTAGTAAACTGTACAGCTCATCATTTCCATTGTTTGTCCCATAGAAACGACCTTGAATTCCATCCCCAAATCCAGAATCCGCGTACTACGAAGAGTTGTTCTTTCTAATAATATCGATTTCCTTCGCGCCCGACACATTCGGATGCTGCGCGCCCTCCCCTTTCTCCCCCCTCCCCCGCCCCCTCTCGCAATCGCCTAACGCCCGACATCCAGCTTCCCCAGTTTCCGTCTGAAATGGGCCCTTATTGGACCTCCGGCCCTGCCGTAACGTAATCCGGAAAAACGACGGAAATCTTCCGCATCGAAATGTGACGGATAATCCTCGGTGTAAATAATTCCAAAATCCGAACGTCTTCCAAAACGTAATCGACAAGGCTTAAATAGAAACGGAGTCTTCCAAACGTCGTAGTAATAAGTCGTATAGCAACTATTTTTGGTAAAATATATTCGAGTAATCCTTCGCTTCCCCGCCGTCGAGGCTTATAGTCAGGATAGTAGTTTATAGAAAGGATCGGCTGTGGCGATAATTCGGAAACATTGATTCTGTTTGGACGTTGCAAAAGTGTTATACTAGTGTGAGACTCGAATGGACACGTTACAGTAGTTTACACCTCAGAAAAAATATCTAATAGAATCATATACTTCATGGAAATGACTTGAATTGAATGACTTGGTGAACTGAAAAGAACAGGAGACTTATCTGAAAGTTACTCTGAAAAAAAAGTTGATTTCGCCTCAGAAAAAATATTGAACTGAAGGATTTACCGCCTCCATCTTCAGTAAATCTTCTATCGGAAGAGACATAGCGTTATTCAAAAGTTAGCATCATCACAGAAAAAAACATTGGATTGAATGATATACCGACTCTTTGGACATATTTTGAGTGAATATCCCATTGGACTAGAAAGAACAGTGATCTTATCAAAAAGTTACCACCGCTTCAGAAAAATACATTGATCTGAATATATTGCCTTCATTATCAGTCAATTACTTATTGGACTGGACCCGTAACTTTATTCACTGCAACTTCCGAAGAAACGGGGTGCAATATGTAATTTCAGTTTAGAGTTTCTAAGAGAAACGTTGAATTGGAAAATTTCCCGCTTCATTGAATATGTTTTGAGTGACATTAGATTGTGAATGAGTGTTTCATGACTATATTCAAAACTCTCCACCGCATCAGAAAAAAATATTATTAATGAATCATTAGGTTGCAAATATTTGTTTCCTGTGCAGTAATGAAGTTATTACTGTCTCAGAAATAACATTTAACTTTATATAAATATTCACTGAGTTGGAATGACCAATTGATATACTCAGAAAAACCGATACGCGTCAACTATAACTCAGAAAGAAGTTGAGGAAATTCTGTGTCGTATCAACACTCAGTTCAGATTCAAATAGAACATTCTTTTTGACAACGCTTCTCTCGCAATGAAAGCACAGATGCCTCAGAAAAAAAATGCGTACCACGTCAACCGACTCGAGGACGCGATGGTGAAAGCGGACGGCAAGACGACGTACTACGGCCGCAACGTGTGCTACCCGGACAATTCCCGAAGAATAGCCGCTCAGAAAAAACCGGCTCAGAAAAAAAATCGCTTCGCCTCCGCGCAAAACAAACCCGGCGGCGGCGGTAAGTTTCGCTACTGCGACGGGTACGCTCGCAAAAAGTTCCAGAATTTCGGCTATTGCGGCGGTAGTCTCCAGTCCGCGAAGAGCGGCGTAGGCGGTGGTTTTTCCCTCGAGGAGAAGGTGATATTCGAGCGGTTGTGGAAGGGCGCTCTCTATCAGACGTTCCGCGGTCGCGCGCCCGTCGGACGCGGTCCGCCGCCTCAGAAAAAATCGTGCTGCTGTCATTGCCGGTGCGACGTTGCCGATAGCGCGCAAGGAGCCGGAGGTCCGAGGAATACGATGAGATCGGTTCTGAGGTGAGGTATTGTTTTCGTTTAGCGGGATCGGAAGCGTTTATGGTTTATGTAGAACATGAGTTTTTCTGAGCCGGCATCGTTTCGCGCAATTCTATTTGTATCAGTAGTATGATTGGAGGATATGTTTCTGATATCTTCAATCACTTGGCATGGAAATTGTTTTTTTCTGAACTCATAGGGCAGGGAGTGTTATTTATCAAATTTTCAGATATATTCGAACGCCAGGGAATTATTTTAAGTTTTTTATAACATTGTGATGTGTCCTCTATAGTGTTACGAGATTTTGGCTAATTTTTAAATAGTATATTTTTTAAAAAACAAGGAATGATAGTCATTTCTCACGATTATGAAGCTGCAAAATTGGCATTCCATGCGGGTTAAAAACTATACTTTTTCTACTGCTATAACAGATAAGAGCGAAATGATTCAACAAATAACATATACTTCGTGTCATTCAAAATTTCCATTTAGGTACAATTAAATGAGTAAATGAAGCTTTCATTACATCAAAATTGACATTCCATGGGATACCTGAATCATTATGTGGTAATAACTACAATTGTAACACAATAAAGTCATTGTTTGATCTGGTGATAAAATGGAATTGAAAACATTCTACAACTATAACCCAATGATGTCATTGTGTTATCAGGTGAGGAAATGAAATTGAAGACGTACAATGTACCTCATTGTTCTATGAAGAATAGTTGGGATAGAGGAGTTTTGTGTTATAGCCGTAGAAAAAATATATTTTCATTATTTTATTGTTAGTGAACAAATATAGACGTCGAAATGACAAAAGATTTGCCAATCATACTTGATTAAAAAAAACTAGATTTAATAAATTTCTGGTTCATCCAAAAATATGTTCTTTCAAAGCTAAAGAGAAATTTTGTAGAGAATACGTTAGCAATACGTTAGATATTATAAGACTGCTGACTTCCCATAGAGAGTTTCGTACCCTGCTTTCAGAAACCTAGTTCTCTTTCTACTTGAGATCTACTTTTGATGAACACCGTTTCACCTTAAAAAATTGTACGCATATCAAGTTAGTACTGTTCATTCGTCAAACGTTGGTTGTTATTTTATATTTGTTCTCACACGAGAGGGAAATTCAGACTTATTCTGGAATGTGAAATGTACCTTACTCGATGTCAGGTGAAATATTGAAAAGCTAGGGAGTGAAAATTTGACTCTACCCTTCACTCTTGCCATTGTTTCTCCTTACATCAGTCGCAACTTTGCTAGATTTTTCTTTTTTGGGCACTAAGAAAAACAGAGATTGAAGCAATGCAATGCATATTGTATCAATTTGCTTATCACGCTTTTTCCTAGAGTCACTGATTTGCCCACTGTACTTGGATAATCTTTGACTTTTCGCCTTGCCCGCTAATACTTTTTTTCAACCCCCCCCCTCATCCGTAAATATGCCCATCCCTTGATAAATCACTAAACGAATAAGTAGGCGATTCCAGTCAACTAAATCGTTATGATTTCATATACACCCACTTTATATATATTTTTTAAAGATTGAATTAAGTTTCCAGTTTCCAGGTACTATTATTTTTGGAATTCCTGGAGGATGTGAGGATGTCGTTGGCAATATTTAAAAAGTCTGAAAGTTAATGATGATGTTTTCATAAATATCTAAAAAATAATGTAAAATTGATTATCAATATGATTTTTGAGAGAGAGGTCTGATGTATTTACCTGGTCGAAAAAAAAATTTACTGAGTAACTCGATTGGAAACTTCTTCCATATCTACTCTTGTACAAACTACTATTGTCCTATCGTGCTGGAGCTGAACGCGGAGACGTATTTTCAATACCCAAAACAAGTTTAAAACTGACATGAGACGAATGTCTCTATGGTGAATGGTACTGTGCTATATTTTGATTGATTGTTCCGCATACAGTCTTTAGCAAATATTGACATTCATCTTAGGAAATCGGCTTTATATTTTTCAAACGATATTCATTTAATAACGATCTGGTTCATTCAAAACGCTGCAGTTTTCACAGCGTTCATGAAATTCAACTTTAATGAATCCTCGGAGATATGAGCTGGCTCTGTTTTTCACAATATCGAAATAGTATATTGTGCAACAAGTACAGAAAAGTGTTAATCTGAGTGTTACATACTATACTTTTTCTATAATACACTTTTTGGTAAAAATAATACTATACTATAAAACTGAATTAAATGTCACTGACGCATTCTTAGGTTTACAGTGCCCAAGATAAGCAAACAGTCGATTTTAGCATTGAATATATTGACCGTACAGTAGAGGCTAGTTCTTTAAAATATGTCAAAATTATATTTTCAGAAATTCTTTCATTTTTGTATATTTTCTTCCGATCCACAAACTATTTGTATGCTTTTTCATATTCTTCTCTTGAAGTTGAAGGTAGTAAATTTCAATGGCAATGAATTAATTTGTTTTCTTAGTTCTGGTGGAGTATATTCAATTTCAGAACTGTCGCTATCCATTTCAGTTCAATCAAAAAAATCATGAGACAATCATTTTTGACGTTTGTTGACCTTCAAATGATTCGATAGATGTTGCTCCTTTGCCTAGCAATGGAGAGTGTGTATGAGGGAATTTAAATTCTGGTACAGAAATGTCACTTCGTGGCACAAAAATGTCACTTTTTGGCACAGAAATGTCACTTTTTGGCACTGAAATGTCACTTTGCGGCACACTAATGTCAAATATCAATTATTGTGAGAAATAATCATGTTTGAGAACGTAAAACTATACAGAAAAGTGTGTTTTGGAGTGTTGTTGTAGAAAAAAGATATTATACATCAAGTGAATGTATTATTTATTGCCGCTGGATAGCATTTTCCACCTTCCGGTCGAGGTTACTTTTTGCACCATTTGTTCATATTTCTTTACTATTTACGTTCGTCGTTGTGGGCTTGATAACTTCCGACCAAACACTCCACTTTCGTCACGGATAATCCCCGAAAGTAATAGGTTAAGCTGATTACACTCTCGGCAAAAGCGGAAGTCGTCCCAAATCGCCTTATAGCTCTCTCCCGGTCGGCGAATCAGAAGTGGGATCCGAACGCTGGTCGTTAAATATTTACAATTTCACGCAATTCCTTAATGATCGTTTTGGTAATCAGATTCGACTTGGTCGAAATGGTAAATATGTCGGAATATGTTTCACAGAATATTTCCCTCATATATAAAATGTCCCATAAGAGCAATGCAATTATCGAAAACTTACAGCGGTAATTGCATTGTATCGAAAACTTACAGCGGTAATTGCATTGTATCAATTCACCATAACAACATATTTGAAACCATATCGCTAGACGTCAGTAAACAATACAAATAATTGTCAGATAGACTTCAAAAATAGAAAAACATTTCCCGTTTTGGTGAGTGCTCCATACAATCTATAGAGGAAAGTATAAATGAACAGAAAATAACATTTCCTTGACAATTTCTTTTTTCGTGAAATATTCCAATGATTTACATTCGTGCATAAAAATTACCAGATAATTTTGCATTCAAGCGTGATATCTTATACAAATTGCATTCGGTTATTTTCATATTTTGTAAAAGAGCCCTCGTCCCTCGGACTCGGGCACTTTCGCCAAAATATGAAAGTAAACTTGCAATTTTTAGATATCACGCTTTCTTGCAAAATTATCGGTAATTTTTATGCACTCGTGCAATTATAACCGATAATCATGACCTTATAATATTTCGTAGAGTTTTTTTGGTTTTTGCTTCATGATGGAAACAAAATTTTCCTATTCCTATCATCTGCATCAAGGAGGACATACACAGCTCCCTACTTTTAGCACTTACAAAGACTTCAACGTTTTCGTATATAGAAGACGTGTAGCAGGAACTTTTAAATAGTTATAACATAGCTTATTCAAAGTGATTCAAAACCACGAATATTTCAAGTGCGTCCTTCAAGAGTCACAATCCAACTTTTTTCCATGAAATCCATGAAACTTTCAATCAATTTTCTTATGTAGTGAAAACGGAACTAAAGGTAATTGAAAGAATGAATTAGGCTTTAAAGACATTAAAGGGCATTAAAGAAACAAGAATAACAATTTTCACGTTCTTTTTTAATAGCAAAATCATCTATAATATGATCAAAGTTTATGGTGTTCATTATCTCTGCTTCTAGTATAAAAAACATGAGACAACCGTTGAACTTATTTGACTTTTGATTTTTATCCTCTGAAATTAAGTAAGCTTCCTCTAAAACTTTGCCGCCTCTAGGACGCTGCCGCCCTTAGGCCGCGGCCTATATGGCCTATTGACAGATGCAGGATTGAGTAGAAGCCAGTAATATGTGTTCTGAGAGTGTTTTTATTTATTTAGCTCGTAATTCACGATAGCATGTTCAGGAAGACTTACAACCGCTTTCAGCTTCATTCTAATGATCACCCTATCACCTTTGTATCGTATTAATTTCTCCATCATCCAATATCCATAAAAGTAACATTGTCGTCCACCTGACCCTTTTTATGTCCGATGCGTGTTCAGTTATATAACGTGGGGCGGCTTGTAGTGAGTGAGTCACCCCTCAACTAGGGGAGGAAATATCGATTTTCTCGTGCTGTCGCGTTAGTTAGGGGAAAATCTAAAGCTTCCGACCGAAAACATTGGAATGATTTTAGTAAAAAGCTTTTCATTGTCGGTTTACATTATGACGTCTTGGTTAACTGTTTGCACGAAATAAATCGTTTACAATTAATCAGTTTGCACGGGCGAAGTGTATACCAACAATTTTACGTTTTTTTTGTGATTTCTCTAATGCGATTATGGTTTGTTTCAACGACCGAGAAAAGTAAGCTATTTTGAATGTTTTTAAATTACCTCGGTCTCTTGGATGACAGTTCTGAATTTTTGTATACTACTCAGGACATTCCCATTTATATTTTGAATTGTTTGGGTGGCTGAGGCTGGATTCAGACAGATCCGAAATCTGATCGTACGACAATCCGATAGCTTTCTGATTGGTCTAAATTGGCTATCGGATCGTCGTACGATCAGATTTCGGATCTGTCTGAATCCAGCCTAAATCGAGTATTTAATTAATTTAGTAAAATCAGATGAAAATACGAATTCTGAAATGCAGATTATTCTGATATTTTTTTAACGGTTGAATTCAGCTTTGAGTATTGCGAAGGTGTTTGAAAACGCGTGCCTGGATTTTGAACATTCATCGGAAGTGTTTTTATGGATTTTGTACATCTCTGCCAATTTAATATGTTATGCATCAAAAGTTGTAGCTTTTCAACCGCTCACTTTTTTTATAAAGTGCTGAATTGATAAGTTTGGTTCAAACTAAAGTTAAATTTGAGGTTCAAACTCCGCAGCAACTAGGTGTTTATACTTCCCGATCGAAACAATTATATTTATTGTTGAAAGGTTGGCTTTTTCGAGGGATTGTATCTTCTGAGTGTTTGTTCATTTTCTTAAGCTATCATTTTTATTTTTCTAATTGGAGATGATATTCTGATGTTAATTCTTTTTCATTGGATCTTTTTATATATCGAAATGAAAGCTAAAAAGAAATTTCGAATTTGCTTACTCTTAAATATATCAAAATAATTGATGTTGTTATAAAGAAAAAGCATGGAAGCAGTAAGCAGCCTAATTCAATATATTGTGTCACTAAATCACAAATAACTTTCAGGCTGAGAATGAAGTAATATAATGAAATAATACGCTACCTAAAAATTTGAATACTCAAAACTGATCGGTTTGGCTCCTCTTATTCAACAACATCTATGACAAAAATCTAAACTGAACTTTGCTGAACGATGTGCCCCTCGATATGCCCGTTGTCAGAGATCTACATTACTTGGTGTGTCTGCAGTTTGCATCTTTGGTTATCCAGTTGGTGGCGTTTTGTCCGTGACCATTGTTTATAGAGATTTGGGTCGTGTTCCGTTTTCCTGCCTGGTTAACCAGAGTGGTAACTCAAGATGGTGGTCACTGTAGTAACCAGTACAACGGAACAGAATCTCTTCCAAGAGTCTTGGTCTCGAAATAAAAATAATGAATTTATATTTACTCAATGTTTAAAAATATCTGATGGAAAATGTTATGGCAATTTATTTCAATTTCCTTCTTTTTATATGGTAGGTTTTTAACTTTTTTCACTCAAAATCGGAAATACATTTTTCAAATTCAGTATTGCAGTTTTACAGTTTTCAACAAATAGGTGTATGTTGTGAGGTCGCAGTGGTGCATACCTCCTACTATGGAAGAAAAAGAAAAAAAAATACAAAAGTTATTTGGTTTGAATTTGAAATTTTTGAAAATATTTTTGATACCGCGTTGTTGTCACTTCCAGCCAAACTTGGCAACGATTTTCAAATAAATCATCCTATGTGTCGATGCATACCTATTTGAATTTTAGGTTGAATATTTTATTAATATTCTTTACCTCTCTTCAACTGTTTCTGAAATAATGACAGGTTAAAAGCGATATTTTGCAATTTTCGACAGCCTTTCACCGCAGCTTTAATAACTCACCTCGTATATGGGTTACATTTATATTTAAAAATACCACATAGAAGGTAGATAATGTACTCATTTATTGAAAAACATAGAAACAGATTAGTCTAGTTCAGGGGTTCCCTAAGTTATTGTGGATGCGCCCCCTTTTGACCATTAAAAAAAATTGCCCCCCCCCCCTCACCCTCTAGTCCAGATTATCAGGTCAAAATAAAAAAGTATTCAATGTACCTAATGAGTATTTTTATTAATCTTAAAGGTAAAACACATAACACAAAAGTATTGGCAAGTAGTACCTATTTTTTGAAATAAGATGGATGAGCTTGCATGAATTTGACGAGGTTCATAATTCTCGGCTTAACCATAAAAATCGCACAACGCAAATCACTTTCGCACAAATATGTACTTGAAAAGGGTAAATACAATTGAAGTGCTTTTTCTGCTATTTTGGGGTAAATTGAGAAATTTTTGACCCAAAACAATGATGCACCGATTTTTTCATAATCGTATTTGGCAGCAGAACTATTTTAAATGTCCAAGGCTTCCTTTTGAAGTGTTTCTGGAGGGATATCTACGTTAACAAGGAATGGATCCGTCGCCAATCGATAAATATCATCATCATATGAATTGGGAAAGTAACGACTGAACTCATCAGTAATGCATCGCAAATGATTTGATATTTTTCTCTTGGTTTCAGCATCGTGAAAAAACTCCATAAAGCGCGTTTCTTCTGAAAGACTGTATAATTTAAGAAAACATACATAATTAGATGGCTCTGCTAATACTTTGCGATCCCAAAGTTGTAACTTTTCAGTAAAAGTCTTGATGGCGTCTCTGTGATAAATTATATTTGAGTCTCCACCTTGAAGTTTCAAGTTCAATGAGTTCAATGAATCTAATATATCTGACAAATAAGCCAACGCTTCTTGAACACTGGGACTTTCGAATTCATTGCTTAATAATTCGTTTTTTTTGGTTTTCGAGAAATAGTGTTACTTCATCGCGAAGTTCAAATAATCTTGCCAGCATATTGCCTTTTGAGAGCCAGCGCACTTGTGTGAAACAATGTTTTATGTTCGGTTTCCAAATATTCACAAAACGCCTTGGGAAGTCGTGTATTTAACGCACTCTTTTTTATAGAATATACTACTTTGATACATAGTTTCATCCCGTCATTCAGTTCGCTGGGTAGTGTCTTTGCTGCCAATGCGATATACGATGCATAAAACAGTGGATTGCGGTTATATTGGGTTGTTTTTCGGTTCTTAAAATTCGTTCATTTAGGAAACGGAAATGAATTTTATTTATTAGTCGTATGAAGCAGTCAGGTAGCTCGCGCCCCCTTTTAAAGGAAATGAATTTTATTTATTAGTCGTATGAAGCAGTCAGGTAGCTTGCGCCCCCTTTTAAAGGTCTCAACGCCCCCCCTGGGGGGCGCGCCCCACACTTTGAAAACCACTGGTCTAGTTGCACTGTTGCACCCACCAGAGTTCAATACTAAACAAAAATAATAAATTATGATCAATAGATTTGATCAGCTATGTGATATTTCCCCACTCCTATATGATATAATAAGTATTGTAATTTCATCGGAATTCCGATTTCTGCCGCATCTGTTTCTTACTGCTCATCAAACAATAATCCATTGTAAAATGGTCAATAAAAACCTCATAATATTCCGACCCTTTTGAACCTTTTTTCTGGATTGTCGGCCTGTGCGCTGAGGGGTTTAATTTAATCTTTCTTGAAGAAAATCAAAGATTTCTAAAAAATTATATTTTCTTGGTGAAGTGAGAAATTTATTTCGCTTACGTTACCCATACATATTGACTATTGTTAAAGACTTAGAAATACGAAATACCTGTTACATGCAAATAAACTGTTGGACAATCGAATTGAATAATTCAAATTTCTAGACGCATTCTGATTCATGACTTAGACTATCAAAACCAAGAATTAGTCAGTCTTGTCTTGGTCTTGAAACATCAAGGTCAATACTATGACACCAAGACTACATTTTTTTTCGAGACCATGACCAAGATTGATCAGTCTTGGTCTCGCGAAGCCCTAGATGGCTACATCGACGACTAACAATCGTTTGTTCGTTTCAGCGTGACTGAGACTCATCAAGTAGCCGAGGCGCAACAAGAGAAGAACGCCCGTCTCCGAGAGGCGTTCGGCATATCCGAATACTTCGTGGACGGCAGCAGCTTCGACCCCGATCGGCAGGCGAAAGAGAAGTTGGCCAAGAGCGAGGCGCTGCAGGAGAAGGAGCGCCAGAAGCTGCTCGAGCGCGAAAAGGAGCGGGAATTGGACAAGGCGCAGTCGGCCAGGTACGAGTTGGTGCGCACGCCTAGTGCCGAGCCGAGCGACGACGACGACAAGGAGAAGACGAAGAGCGGCGGCAAGAGGAAGAAGAAACAGAAAGAAGCGTAAGGAAAAATCGTTTGATGCTTATATTTTCGTTATTATTTCGCCCTTATGTTTGTGCCTAGTTAGTTTTGCCTTCTTATATGATTTTTTGCCATAAATCGAGTGAACAAATTTTCTTCAATTATAATTTTGGATGAAATTGAAAAAAAGTTATAAAAAACTTGAAAATGGAATCGATTGTTCGTGTTGAAAAATGAAAATATCATTTAAATACTCAATTTGTAATGAATTCAACAACTTCTTTTCTGAAATTGGAACACATTTATCTAAGAATGAAAAAATTCAAAATCGAATTGACTAAGTTTATACATCCAAATTCGATTTTTTTGAGACCTACCACTGAAGAAGATATTCATGAGTCTCTTAAAATGAATTCAGCTCCAGGCGAAGACCAAAGAACAACAAAAAACTTCAATGAAACTGTTGATATCATTAGTTTACCTATATCACTAATAACAAACAAATCCATTGAGGATGCCATTTTCCCTGATAATCTTGAAAGAGCTCTTCTTAAACCAATATATTAGGGAGGTGAACGAAATAACGTTTAAAATTATCGCCCAATAGCCTGTTTGAATATATTTGCCAAAATATTTGCAAAAGTACTCAAAATTCAGCTAATGAATTTCATCAAATTTGATGAATTTCAATATGCATTTCAACCAAAATCCATCACTCAATCTTCAGTCACAGATCTGAACAATGAACAATATTTATGAAAGTCTAGATGAAGGTAATTATGTAATAACAATATTCTTGGATCTGAAAAAGGCGTCTGACACAGTTAATCACAAAATTTCAGTAGAAATCCTCTACAACTATGGTATTAGAGATCATATGTATAGCTTATTTCAAAATTATTTGCAAAAACGTATACGATGGTTAACAATAAACAATTGTAAAAGTGATGAAAAACTATCAATAATGGGAGTTCCACAAGGTTCAATTTTAGCACCAATTTTTTTTTAATCAAGTTGACAGTATTAAAACATTGGTATATTGGGAAAACATTATTCTTTTGCAGGCGGCATAACTATATTTTATTCTGGAAAGAATATTACAATTTTGGAAAATAATGTGACTATTCATGTAAAAATTATTGAAAAATGGTTAAATAACAAAACTAACGAATAATTCAGACAAAACTGTTTGTATGATTTTCAAACAGTAAGATATGAATTATATTAATATAAAAATAAATGATAGAACTATCAATGAAGTTCAAAAATCAAATATTTGGGCCTTGTCATGTACAATAAATTGAATTTTGAAATATATATAAATAAAGTAAAAATTTATAATTCTGTTTTGGGTGCACTTAGAGGAATGCATTTGATAAATAAACATGTTCAAATTCTGATATACAATAATTCTTACATACTTTCTCACATCAGATATTTCACGATTTAGTACTCTTGTAATCAAAAACAAAAAATACAATGAATAAAGCAATAAAGGTACTATTCAAAAAACATTGATACATTCTATCTTCAGAATTATACAAAATGACCCATAATATTACTTCGAATTGCCTTATTAAATTAGAAAAAGCCAAACTAATCTACAAAATAACAAAATATATCCAAAACACTAACATTCCATTCCTGAAAAACTCAAATATACACGGTTATAATACCAGAATTTTCAATAATTTTCATCTGAACAATGCTTATTTCAATAAAGGAAAAAATAATCCCATCTCAAGCTCAACTAAAAAATTCTACAAATTGCCAGAGTAGATAAAATCCTTTAGGTCTGTTCAGTATGCCCAGAAATATAATTCGAGTTATAATACAATATCAATAGCTACGGACAAATAACTTGAGGTTCAAAGTGCTATTTGTTCATTCACATGGAAAAGTATGCCTCGTTCATATAAGACTCTTCCATTTTATAGTTGAGATAATTCTGTTCTTTTTTTTTCGTTCTTTCTTTTATACGTTTTCTTTTTTCGTTCTTTTCGTTTTTCGAAATTGTGCAATTGCTTTTTAATATGAACCCAAGTAGTGTTTTATTGCATGAACACCATATCACCATTTTTTTTAAATTGAAAAGTATGCCTCGTTCATATAAGACTCTTCCATTTTATAGTTGAGATAATTCTGTTCTTTTTTTTCGTTCTTTCTTTTATATGTTTTCTTTTTTCGTTCTTTTCGTTTTTCGAAATTGTGCAATTGCTTTTTAATATGAACCCAAGTAGTGTTTTATTGCATGAACACCATATCACCATTTTTTTTTAAATTGAGATAATCTGTTCTGAACCACTAAGCAATTTTTCATTTTCATTTTTGTTATTCTATGTCATGAGATATATTGATCATGACTCCAGGATTTCTAAAACAAAGTATATTAATATAAAATAGTAATTCCTACAAAACCTAGTGTAATTGAAATAGTGTGTCAT
Organism: Zygogramma bicolorata; assembly: GCA_032362365.1. NCBI lineage: Eukaryota > Metazoa > Arthropoda > Insecta > Coleoptera > Chrysomelidae > Zygogramma > Zygogramma bicolorata. The sequence continues at coordinate 781,027 of JAVJAQ010000582.1, forward strand.
TGGTTCTATAAACATTCTCTCTAACAAATAAGTCATGGAAAATGATGGGTATGCTTTCTTTCAGATGATAATTAAAAAAATATGAACAAAACGGGAAACTAGTGGAATCTTGAAGATTTCACACTTATCTGTGAATAAGTAATATTTCCTTGTACAAACTTCAAACAATTTGAACTATATTGACAAAAAAAATATCTAAAATTTGGTTATAATTTGATTGTAATTGTGGCGATAATTTCATGAAGAAAAAATGAATATTGCTTAGTGGAAAATGTTGCAAAACAACTGTTTGGAACTGACTTTCTTGTTGTAGTTCATCTAGTGAAGAACCTAAAAAGAAAAAGAAGAGAAAGAGCAAAAAGAAAGAAAGGTAATTGCACCCAATCTGAAGTGGTTTTTGATCGTTTGCAATGTACAAAATTTCCCTATAGGAACATGCATTCAAATTAGTACATGAATTTTGTGCAATGTAACGAAAACAATATGTAATTCGAACACACGATTGATTTGCTTGAAAATATTGTGACCCCAATACTAATATAATGGTGGTATATTTTTTTGCCGTACGTTGTAAAGAAGGCTCTAAGAATCAGGTAATAATATGGTTCCAATATATCAAACTCGACAACTTTTTACTTGTTGCCTTTGCCTATGTTTAGCCAGTCCACGAACGGAGTTGTGAAGGTGCGTCCAAGCCATAGACTTTCACTTACAGAATACATATTTTGTGTTTAGCAGTGAAACACACTGTATCTACTTTATTGGTCGTCTGCAATTCCGAAACATACACAGTGGTGCTCGCTATCATCGTTTATAGAGATATAGTTGGTAAAACGGATTCGAAGCATTTTTGCCATCTACACTATTTTGTAGATATTTCTGTTGACTCAACAATGTACAACGAAGTTTTCCTCTTTAAAGGGACTATTGAGTTTTGTCTTTCAGTTTGACTGAATCGTTGAAAGAAAAATAAAGAAGCTTCAAAATAGAATTGACGATAGAAGTTTGAGAAGGAAATGCAAGTTCAGGCATTTAACTAATCTTCAAAACTTGAGTGATCTACGAAATTGAAAAAACTTCCACTTCTATTTCTGAATTGATTGCCTTGTTTTGGTATTATGTATAATTAATCAATGAAATGTGTGATTCAAGCAGTTTCACTACTGTTCGGGTTTGACAGCCGTCTTTTTTGGAATTTCTTCCTGACGTTTCGCTGGCGCGAGTGGTAAGCTTCCTCAGAGGCTCCTACATCTTGAGTTTGACTCCGATGACTGGGTCAAACTCAAGATGTATGAAGAAGCTAGCCACTCGCGCCAGTGAAACTTCAGGAAGAAATTCCAAAAAAGGCGACTTCAAACCCGAACAAGAGTAGTGATACTGAAAACCTCGGCCGCGAAAGCCTTAACCATTTTGTCCAGCTATGACGTCTGTAAGAGAAATGAAAGGAAAGACATGACTTGGAAACGAAATAACTAGTGCCATATACTCCAAGAGCCAGAGCAAAAAAAGTAGGTTCATAATGCAATCTTCTACAGAATTGACTTTCTTGTTGGAAAATGTTTGGGGGTGTCCCCTGAATATAAATTCAAGTTGGCGGGACAGGGGGGGTTGAGCTTCAGCCGCCATCTTGGAAAACATCGTACGACAAAAACAGTAGGGATCATTTTCGTAGATAATAAAATTCTCTTCAACTTTTATTCGAAACTTTTTTCCGTATAGTGCATAGGTTTTCATTTATAGCGCGCCAAACTTTTCCCAGCATGGTTATTGCTAAATATATAGTTAACGGTTGATGAAACAGTATAAATGGCAGTATTTTGGCGCGCCATAAATAAAAACCTATGCTTTATACAAAATAAAGTTCCAAATAAAAGTTGCAGAGAATTTCATTATCTACAAAAACGATCCTTACTGTTTTTATCGTACGATGCACGGTTCACGAGATATTCGATAAAACGTGTTTTCCAAGATGGCGGCTGAAGCTCAACCCCCCCGTCCCGCCAACTTGAATTTACATTCAGGGGACACTCCCGAACATTTTCCAACAAGAATATCAATTCTGTAGAAGATTGCAGAAAAAAAGTACCTGGCTCTTGGCCTCATATACTAGTCCAGTAAACGAAGGGACGAAACTGTTAATAAGTCTATGAGTTCTTCACTTGTGGCTCAATTTGTAGGTCGTCACAGATGTTTTCAAAGGACCCAAAACTTAACACGATTGCGTTCATGGCAATGGCCGAAAATTGCCCCCCAAACCCAGAAAAATGGTTTTCCCGCCAATATCTGGCTAAATATAAGAATTAGAGAATTTTCGTTCATACAAAAATTAAAGATCGTCTCATTATCTACAAAAATGCCCCTTAAAAAAAACTCAACAGTCAGTCAGTCATTTTATCGACTTGCCATGCACATCGTTTTGAAGCCAATATGCTCTAGTTTCCGAATACATATATTTTTTTCATGGCTAATAATTTTTTAATTCGCGGTTGTTCCGCAGATTCTACATAACTCCGAAATCGCATGAAAAATGTAAATGAACAAATGGATCATTTATTAGAACGCGGGGAAAGTACAAAAAAAATTCAGAGATCATTCAAGACCCCCCAAGGACCCATTATAAGGAAAAATTTCCGATAAAAGACTATTTTGAAAAAAATGTAAACAAATTAATGAAACAGTGTCGAAATTGTGCGGAAAAAAACTTTCACAGCTTGTTACATATTTTTGCCAAATAAGAAAGAACTTCGAAATACATGGAATGATAGCTACGGGTTTCCTTATCATCTTGAACTTTGAATCATTGAAAAATGTCAGTTTTTGCCTGAGTTATGAAACAATTCGTCCGTCCGCCTCCAAGCGAATGCATAGACAACATAATTCCTATAGAGAAAGCGGCAGCTGAAATGAGGAGAGTTTTGGGTCCCTTTATCTCGAAAACTATTGAGTTCTCGGAAAAAATGATAAGGGTCATTTTTGTAGATAATGAGACGATCTTTAATTTTTGTATGAACGAAAATTCTCTAGTTCGTATATTTAGCCAGATATTGGCGGGAAACCCATTTTTCTGGGTTTGGGGGGCCATTTTCGGCCATTGCCATGAACGCAATCGTGTTAAGTTTTGGGTCCTTTGAAAACATCTGTGACGACCTACAAATTGAGCCACAAGTGAAGAACGCATAGACTTGTTCACAGCTTTCCCCAAGTTTCGGATCTTCAGTTACTGGACTAATACCTGTAGTATCCATCCTTTCAAATGATATTTCCATATGACTAACCATGTATCTCTATAAACAATATTATTGTTATCTTTATTCATCCCAAGAAACATTAATGTATATAATAGGGACATACTTGAATGCCACGATTGGTCTGTAGAATTTTTGTACGGGGGGCTTTTCAGATTTTTTTTTTCACAATTTTTGAAAATTTGCGACTGAAATTTTTTTTGTTTCATCATAATTTTTTTCTGCCGCCGCACTGATACCAATTACGTTTTCTGACTGATAATGAAAGTGATTATTTTCAAGTACTATTCATTATTCCAAAGATTTCTATTTTATAGATAAAATATGTGACAACAATCTTAGACTGATCTAGGGTGTACATGATGAGAGGCTACTAGATTCGAGAGACTATAAATAGCAAAATTTATTATTCATTCATCTTCTCAAAAAAAACATCAAGCATTCAAAACACGATCATTCAACAAGAAGAGCAAATGATTTCTCTTTTTGGCAAAATTCAAAACAAATTTTTGTAAAAAATCTATATTATACGAAGGCGTCATCTGCTATAACAGCTTACTAAAATCACTGAAGGTCACCAAAAATCTGTTATCATTCAAAAAAAACCGAAAAAGTGTTTGCTATCATGATATTTTTTTCGTGTTACATCTTCTAATGCCATTTCATTTAATTTGTTAGTATGAGTGTGCATTGGTGTGTGTATGTGTACGCGCCTCATACATAGGTGTGTTCATTATTTATTGGTACAAATCCTTTTTTGCAAACTGCATTCAACTGCTTAAATCGAAACTGTTCCCTATCATATATAATTGTTATTTCTTGGGAGCAATAAACATTATTATTATTAGTTCGTCAAAACAAACCTAGTCGGGTCCGTACTTCCCACTGCTCCGAATTATTATTATTATTATTAAAAAAAGAATAATGATATGAATGGTGACAAAGGAATTTTTCCATTTTAATGTTTAGGTTAATGTTGGGAAAAAGATTACAAGCATCGATAGACGAAGTCCTGATAGGACTGAAAAAAAAACTCTGCGGGTGATTCTTGCCTGCACTACCTCAGATTGTAAGATATACAAGTAAAAAGTACTAATCCTAGTCTTTACAATCAGTATCAATTTTCTTGTGAAAATGCTAACTTTGATAGCGAAACGCGCAGTGAAATCAATATATCTCCGTTTTGTGTTAGGGTGATTCATCTCTTCAAAAATTCTGAAACTGAATTTACAAACAAGAGTTCGTGAATCAATAACAGATAGAATATATTCAATTAATGTGGATTCATTTAATCACTCATAAGTTACTAATGGTTTCGTAGCAAAGAGAGAACCGCACCTTCAAAAATATTCATCTATTTTATAGCTCTTAATATCAGGCTTTTGGAATCGTTGATGTATTTCGCATAAATAGCTCATCCAATCCTGCGCCTCTTTTTTTAAAACCATCCACATCGTCTCATTCCAGCATAGAGTAAGAAAAAATATGCACAAGGAATAATTCAAATACAAAACTTGTCTTGGAATTTAGGTTGTCTGTTGTGAAAAATCTTTTAACTATACACACACAGAAGACATCAAAATCAGCTCTTTTCAAAAACTCACAATGTTACAAAATAATTTACAATAATCACAGTATTTTGTTTATTGGACCAACATTTGAGTTTATTGATTGGATTTGATTTTTTTCGTATTTATTTGGATAAAATATATACCGTGCTGGGCAATCGCACGTTAAAAGGTAAGGCCTCGTTGATCCATTGCTCGCACAAGTTTCGACTTCTGAGGGTTGACGTTCGTCAGCTGATTAACGGAACGAACACTTTGAGAACAAAAAAAATGAATTCATGAAATTAAATTGAAACATTGGCCAGGAACTGTTCTACTATTTTGTTCTCCGTAAGATTTTTGGTTGTTGAACTACCACAATCTGTAAAATTAAGAATTAATATCGGAATCCAATATTGATTCTTGAGTTTTTTAGGAGGAAGAAATCACCATAAATTAATTACTTACAAGTAGTGTTTTATCGCAAATCTCTCAATTCATTCATTCTCTTCAAGTTCGTTCGATTTATGAAAGGTACTTGATTGGCACATTTTTTGTCCTAGTTTCAATTTTGTTAACCTCTCCCTCATAAATATGATTCTGAAGTTGAAAAAAGAGTGTTAACGATAACTTTAAAAATGATCCTTTATTTGCTTCTCACATCAAGAATATGAAACGCAAATTCGTTACCATTCCATTGGCACAGATATCAAAAAGTACCTTGAATATTTTATTTCATGGTCTTCAATGAAAATGAAATTCATTAACACCACTTTGTATGCTTCGGAAAAGTTTGTCTCATCTGTTGAAATTTCCTGCGAATGCATCGACATAATAGTTCAATTGCTATACTTCTGATAGATCCGGTAAATCCAAAGACAAGAAGAAAAAGAAAAAGTCGAAAAAGGAGGAATCTTCCGCAGAATCGGACTCTGAAGATGAATCTGGCGAGGACTCTAGCAGCGAAGATGACAGAAAGAAGGAGAAGACCAAAAAAAAGGAGGTTAGTTTCATTGGTTGAAAGATTCAGGTATCACTGAGAATTCTGAATGAGCTGAAGTCACCTAAGAACGAAACGTGAATTTCGTTTCGAGTTTTTTGTAAGCTTCTTCTCTTGATTTCGCGTTGGTAGCCTATTCAATTGTTTTTCTTATCAAGACTATCCCACCACTCATCGCCTCAAAGACTACAAGATCATAACATTTTTTAGGGGGTCGATTGTCCCAGCATGAATCATGGTCAAAACGATGCTGGTATATAAAACAATAACTTCTAGCAATATGTCACCACTTTTTAGAGGCAAAATCTAGTGAATACTGGGGAAAATTGAATGTCAGACTTGAAAGACTTATGAAAATATTAATAATAATAATAATAATAATGATCTTTGTTAATCCCAAGAAACTACAGTTTATAACAGGAATAAAAATCAGTAGTAATCAACTAAATTATTTGGTTACAAAATAAAACAGTGTACAACACAAATTAATAATAACATAATGTGAGAATACAAAATGAAAGTTGTAATTGAATTAAATAAATATATGGAGATCAGAATTTCAACTAGAGAGCAAAAAATTTTTCAGTCCAGATTTGAATTTTGTTGTTTTCGGAAGCATTTTCAGTCTATCTGGAAGATTATTGTATATTTTAACACCAAAATGATATATTGATTTCTCTCCAAATTTAGAACGATAAGGTTCAACAATTAATTGTTTGGTTTGTCTGGTATTATGATCATGAATTGTATTAATTTCACTAAAGTTTGTAGTTGAATGTTTGATTTTTTTTATAACTGAATGTATAAAACAACAAACTTTTAATTGAAAAGCAGATTGAATAATCAAAAGACCATGCGGTTTATATAAATTTTAGGTTGGTTCAAGATAGGGTAATTTGAATATACACTTTATAATTTTATTTTGTAGGCTTTCAGGAGGATTCAATATCGATGTATTGGCTGTTCCCCAAATTGAAATCAAATACTGGAGATTTGAATATATCAAACAGAAATAAATACACCTTAGATATTTTTTAGGAAGAAACTGTCGGATTCTAAATAATATTCCTAAAAGTGGTCTGACTTTTTTTTCAACATTTCTATATGGGTATCCAACATAGTACAGCCAGCCCTAAGAATTTTGTTGTTTGGCAATATTTAATAATTTTGTTTTCGAAAGCCAAATTCTCTCTATTTGTGGTTCTGTTTTTGGTTATAAACATTACTGAGGATTTTTTATAATTCAAACTCAATTTCTGATAATTTAGCCAAGATGACATAGATTTCAAGTCATCAATCATGTCATCATATATTTCTTTGGTGTTACTTGAAAAGTAAAGTAGTGTTGTATCATCCGCGTATAATAGTGCTAGAAGTCATTGGCTTCGTTCAGCGGTGCACAACCGTTGAGAATAATCACTAAACGTGTTGAGCCGCTGCTCAACGGTTTCGAGTGATCAATGGTGCAGCGGTCCGTTCAGCCGAACACGTTGGCACATCACTCAACGGTTGAGCACCGCTGAACGAAGCCATTGTTTCATATTGCAGCATCGTCCTGAACCTGACACCCTGAAAAAATATCACGGGCTTTCAGTTTATTAGATGCAATGCAAGTTCATTGAATGCATCATCTCATATAGTCGTACATTATTGTCATTATTGTACATTGAATTGTAGATTCTATATTGGATGATTTATTTTTTGAACCTATATATGTTTTGTCGTATGTAATAGCAAAAGAAAATACAATTTTCAGGGTCATTATATTTGAAATGATGCCACTTTGGAGATTCTCAATTCTAAGACTATTCATTTAAAGTTTGTCATTTTGTGTTGTCTGATAATTGACCCCTTCGATTTTTCATACTCTCTTCAGTGCTTGTTCTGTTTTATGAATTCTGAGTGTAAAACTTCAATTTGGACATAATATTATAATGGACCACCCCGTAGAGCGTTCCAGAACGATTTTCATATGACAAAACATAACACAAACAGTCATTAGAAACGAACCTTTGTATTTTGAACATATTCCTCACACGTTTATATATTTTTTCTTTATTTTAACGCATGCCAGCATATTTCGGTTGATGAAAGTAAAAAATGTTCTTTTTGAACCTGCGCAACATTTCATAGGATAGCCTGTGACGGGCTAGATGACAACGCTAGTAAGTACCGACCCCAGTGGGAGCTATAGCAATCGACTGCATGTATCTTTTTTCGAGAAAAAAAAAATGCCGGTTGAAGTTTCTTTAGCGATCTCTATTCCATAAATATTTGATTGATGAGTTTATACTGGAAATTTTGAGAATTTTGCAACAGGATGTTGATTGTTGATCGAATGACTGATAGTCACCGTTGAAAAATTGGATTGAGGTTTATACCTGAAAGTAGAAAAAATTGTATCGAAAATTCAAAGCACACGTGTGATGAGTGTTAGATTAAAGTTCGCCCTTCCTGAATAGAATTCTCATTTCGTGTATTTTATTCACAGAAGAAAAAATCGAGCAAGAAGAGAGGACGTTCTTCATCGGATAGTTCAAGAGACAGGTTGGTTTATCAATAAAAATAATGATGACGGCCATTTTACCATTATTTTTCGAGTTTTGTTGAAGATATTGTTTTTTTCAGTTCACCAGAGAGTGTTAAGAAGACTAAATCGAAAAAATCTCGCAAGCTTTCCAAGAGGGACAGATCACAGTCTGGCAGAGCATCATCTTCTGAAAAAAGATACAACTCGAAAAAAGATCGATCGGTTTCATCAAACCATACCAAAAGAAATGGAAGATCTCCACGAAGACATTCGAAGGAAAGAGATTACGACGTTATTACTTCTAAGAGACGTCACGACAAAAAATCTAGAGGATCAAGGTCAGTGGAGAGGAAGAAAAGGTCGAGGTCGAGTTCTGTTGATGAAAAGGAAAGGAAATCCAGATCTAAATCGGCTAATAAGAGACGTAGGTCTAGGTCTGTAGAGAAGAAAAAGCGGCCCAAGTCAGTGGAAAAATCTAAAAAATCGAGGTCTAGATCTTTTGAAGAAAGAAGAAAATCCAAATCTGTAGAAAGAAGACAAAAATCCAGGTCTAGATCGTTAGAAAACAAACAAAGAAAAAGGAAATCAAAATCTCGTTCGCTCAGTCACAAAGAAAGGCAAAGAGCCAGGTCTAGGTCGGAAGAAGAGAAGAGAAACCGATCGATGTCAGTAGAGAAGAGAAGAAACAAGTCCAGAAAAGTCGACGATAAAAAGAGAAGCAGATCTAGTTCGTTACAGAATAAAAGAAACAAAGTTAAGTCAACAGACAGAAGAAGCAGATCTAGTTCATTAGAGAAAAGAACACATGAGAAGAAACATAAATCAAGGTATGACTCGGATTATGAAGACAAATACGAAAAGGTTAGGTCTCATTCAAGGGAGAGATCTAGATCCAAGGAAAGGAGCAGGAGACGAAGGTCCAAATCTCCTTCAGAGGATAGAAAATCTGATAAAAGAACCAAAAGAATGAGCCCAAGATTGTCCCGGTCACCAGATATCGCCAGAAGGTCATCTTCTCATGACAGAAGATCTTCTAGAAAAGCTAATAAGCACGAAATAAAAAATAAATACTCCAGTCCTTCTCCTTCGAGAGAAAGTCCTACTCGGAGAGCAAAATCACCAAAAAGTAGTAAAAGAAGCCGCTCTCCGAAAAAACGAAGCATATCACCAAAAAAGAAAAGCTTATCTCCACGAAAAAGGAGCGAGTCACCTGTGAAAGAAAAATATTCTTCAAAAGGTAGTCGTTCTCCTGAAAGTAGACGATCGCCTAGAAGGACAAAGGACTATGAAAAAGATCTAGTTCTGAAGAACTCCATATTGGCTCTTCTGAACCCTGATAGAGCTGCAGAATTAGCTGTGTATAATGATACTTTGAAAAAGTTTGGCAGTAATGAAAAAGAAACGAAACGTACTCAAAAATATTCAAGAGAATATTCCAGAGAGGAAAGGACTAAATCACCTGAATCGAAGAAGCAGGATCCAAGAAGCCGTAGTCGAGAAAAGAGTGACGATAAGGAGACTGAAACTGATACTTACGAGAAAAGTTTGGGCCACGGATCTTCTAAAAAGTTGTCTTCAACGCCAGAAGTTAAATCCAGACATTCTAGGAGCCCAGCAACGGAGAATAGATCGAGATCTAGTAGTCCAGATGTCTCGAAGGACAAGCACCGCGAACAGTCTAGAAAGAGGACGGCAGAAAAATCCAGGCAGAAGAAGCCTTTACCGGTGGTGAGGTTGAGGGCATCTTCCAGCGAGCCGGATCCTTCCAACAGTGACGCTGAGAAAGAAGAAGAAGTCGACGATAAAGAACTGAGGATGCTGCGATTGCTAAAGTCCGATCTAACAGCTAAAGCAAAAGAAGCTCTTGAAAGGAAGAAGGAGAGGCCGCCTAGTCCCAAACCGATCGCGAAGAGGAATATCGAACCCGATTTCTTCGATATAAAAGTTCTTCCTTTGAGGAAGGAAGAGAAATCTCCCGTTATAAACAGAGACGAGTTCGATATAAAGAGGCACGGTAGCCCCAGTAAATCTAGGTCTAGGTCGAAGAGTTTTTCGAAGAGCCGAAAGACTAAATCTAGGTCTAGGAGTTCGTCAGGTTCGAGTGGCAGGTAATTATATAACACCAATATTGCAAATTATGAAATGTTTCTCGAAAATGTTTTCTAAATTCATGCAGTCGTAAAAACTTCTGATAATGCGGTTTTCAATCGAATCACACTCTTCAAATTTAAGAAAAAAACGAAATTTTTGGAACTTTTTTCATGAAAGTTCTGCTGCCATTTGTTGGGATGTGGTTGACAATGTTTCTCGAAAATATTTCCTGCATAGCAACTTATTACGAATCTTATCGAATTGAAAAACTTGAAAGCAATAAATCTGAAAAGAAAAAACTTTTAATGAACAGGTTGATCAAAAACAAATGAACAATTAACAAAACCGAAATATAAAAAAACAAATGAGCCAATAAAAACAAAAATGTAAGAGAAACCATTATCGAACCGAGGTTTTGAGTTGTATATAACCACTACATTTGTTTTGCTAGTATCCGCGATCAGTTTCAGATGATGACTTGACAAATTTTAAGAGGAAATAATAAATATGATTCGTTTTTATGCGAAACTTTATTTCGGTGAATCGTAGTTGGTCTAAATGCATCGTTGTTCAGGATGTGGGCAGCGTTATTGAATTTTCTTCTGAATCAATGTTCCCGCTTGTGGATGACCTCAGATTCAGACCAATAGATGTGGTGTTGGTTGTCCCAACCCCAACGTGTTCCTCTATTCCTGATTTCCTGGATCGAATGTAGCTTTGGACATTTGATTTATTTCCATTTTACCCCGTAGTGTTTGAAAATGGGGAAATGGGAAAAGATGATGCAATCAATCATTCCAGCCCAGATTTACGGAATGTTTGATAGACCAAGTCCGGCTCGCCGAATGAGAGTGTCACGTCAGAATAAAAACATTTGCGTTAACTTTCTTCTCTCGTGACAGTTGAATAACACAATTTTTAGCAATATTTATGATAGTTTTGACTTTAAACACTTGGTTTATTCTCATTCTCATAGTTCCAAAGGAAGAAGCAGATCATCGTCTTCCAGCAGCAGTGCTTCGCGTTCAAGGTCGAGATCCGTCTCAAGGTCACGCAGTAGATCGAGCTCTACGAGCAGTTCATCAAGTTCGAGTACGAATCGTTCTAGGTCGCCGTCAATCCCACGGAGGCATGGTTCGCCTAGTTTCCTCGACAGAAGAAGAATCACCAGGTAAATTTTATTTCTTGCACTCTTAGATTTTCAGGATGAGTACCTAGTTGAAAATATCTAGCGTCATGTTGAAGGAAAGTTTAAAATCTGTGTTCTTGTAACCACTGCACTCTGGAAAATTTTAATAAGTGGAACTTTTTCTTGACGGCAATATTATTTTCTATTTTTCATTAAGTGGTCGTTCGATTTTGCTACAGAAGAGTATGTTGTCATTGTATTATATTCATTCAAATTCGACTTTATGCATGAGATTATCGGAAACGGTAAGATATAGAAAAACAGTTAAATTGCGTTGTGATTTTTTTTTCCAATTCAATTCAATTTTATTATCCCAAAAAACATTACATGTTTATGAATAGGGACTAAAACACACAAGTACATAATCAATAAATGAAATTTTCAAAAGTATAAAGAAAAAAAAATCCATACATTTAACGAAACTAAATATTTGTGAGCAGTCAGAATGAAATGGCTTTCAAAACTGATGAATACCAATGAAGGTAAAAAAAAATATAACTGTTGGCTACATGCAAAATATATTGTTTGAATTTTTGCTTAAATTTCATTGTTGAAATGCTTTAATTGTTTCTGGAATTGAGTTATATATTATGATGCCATCATGGTGAATTGACTTTTTTCCGAAATTTGATTGTGTTTTATTTGTTGCTAGTAATTTCGTTTGTCTTGTGGAGTAATTATGGATATCAGCAATTTGAGTGAAAATAATATCTGACTTTTTACTATTATTTTTAATAGAATGGATGAAACAGCTAATTTCGAGTTTATGGAGACCTAAGTCCAATAAATTGTGCGGTTTGTATAAATTTATTGTTGATTCTAGATAAGGTAATTTATAAATACATTTAATTGTTTTGTTTTGTAAAGTTTTCAAAGGTTTGATAATAGATTTACTTGCTGTCCCCCCAATGGAGATGAGATAATGCAATTGTGAATAGATTAGGCTGAAGTATATATTTTTCAATAATGCAAGAGATATGTGATTTCTGATTTTGTAGAAAATTCCAATGAGAGGAGATATTTTCATTCTAATTCTTTCAATATGTTTTCGCCATGACAATTCTTATCAATATATAAACCTAAAAATTTAGTTGTTTCTGTGTATTTTATCAATTTATTATTGAATACTATAGGATTAGCAGGAATGTTATTCTCTTTTGAACTAATCAACAAAGATTTCCAGTTGAGGAAAACTTTGGGATAAGCGTCATCCAACAGTACATTCACACTTCACTAACTTCTTGATTCACCCATAATATGTTGATATTACAGAGCTCTGATGATTTCAGTAATTAGAAATTCATCATAGAGTACACCCAATTAACATTAAAATGTACATATTTTTATTGAAAACCGAGTTGGTGTTAAGCTGACCCTTCTGTAGGTTTTCTCTCTAATTCTCTTGAGAGGTATCTAGCTTCTATCTCCATAGAACCGAAAAAAATATATATTTACTTTTCCTGACACAACTGATAGAATTCTTCGAGTTCTAAGTTCCTTCTGTCACTCGAAACATCCTGTATTGCATTTTCTCGTGAATTTCTGATACGTTGAAATCATTTTTTATGTCACATACTATGAAGCAGATTTAATACACAAGAACGAGTGTTTTTTTTACTTTTTACTGAACAACCAATATTCAACAGGTACTCACTCTGAAGAAAATGTTTTCTGTAATAATAGTGAGCACTTTTGTCATTGTTTTTAAACGTTTTATTTGCATTCATTTTTTTATTTTTATTTCAGACACAGGTAGTTTTGGCGATAAGTGGAATTAACTGTTTATAATGTATTTATTGTTGTGTAATTTGTTTCAAATACGAAAGTAGAAATTGTATACAATAAAAGTTGATTTTATTTTATTTGGATTTGATTTCTTAGTGTTAGTTTTAGAGGTAAGTTGCATGACTTTTCATTTTAATGTGCTTTTTATTTAACGCTAGTTGCTAATTTTCGGTGTTTTAGAAGTCAGTTTTTCGTCGAAAAATTGGCGTTCTGCAACTCTGTAACCTTACTAACTAATCGAAACTAACTACCCTTACTAACAGCGCACGGAAAAGGCCTATTCCTTACACGAGAGCCTCCCCATCTTCTCCATCGTCTGACAGCAGTTATAGCAGTGCCAGCCCTTACTACGCACGTCAAAGATCACCCAGTCGATCTCCCAGTCGACACTCGTCTAGATCTCACTCTCGTTCGCCCATACGTTCGTCAAAATCCCCCTAGCGTTTAATAGATTGTCTTAATGAAGTCATCAAGAAAGTGCAATAATTCGAAACTTGATACTCCGATGATATTTTTTGTTTCCATTTTTTGTTATTCTGTAGAGCAGACATTCCATTGTATAGTTGATAGATAAGAATTGTTTGTTGCTAATTAAGAAATGTTCCAATTGAATACTCTAATGATAAAATGTACATTTTGCTGGCTTTATTGGGGACAATCAAGACACTCGAAGTTAAATATTATAAATTTTGAAGAAACATTAGTATTGCTTTTTTGATTTGACTCAAAGATATATTTCATCCTTCCATTTTTTCATTTTTTTGAAATATAAATTTAGTTCATATTTCAACGTAAATTGAACGGTGATTATAGAAATTTAACTACATTCAAGAGGTATCTCAGTTAAGAAAATAAGACTATTTTTATAGGTAATGCTGAAATAGTCCTACCTAATATTCCTCATTTAAAGTTTTGATAGGGGAAGATTTGTCAGAGTGTGTTGAGAATGAAACAAAGTATAACATAAATGTTTGTGCTAAGGACCTAACTTCTTTTTTCAGAGTCACTAGCTAAATGTGCAATTTTTTTGTAATCTAGTCAATACTCTAGTCGAAGTACTTATTTTGTGTGATATTTTCCGTATTTATTTTAACTTATTGTATTTATTCATTTATATATTTAAGAGAGCGTGTAGATACTAATAAATATTACTAATATGTTTATTCATTTTTTTTGTATAACAAAAAGCTTTTCACCTGAATTCAACTTCTTGAATTTTCCTGGTAGAAATTAAGATCCGTTTATATTATAAATGGTGCAATAAAATATAATATAATAAGAGCTTATATCGGCATGCCTGTTTGTTTTGGATTGGGGCACTGGTGAGTCAACTGCTATTCAAGTGAAAAATTGAATAATCTTTTTAGGGCACTCAATTGATGAATGCCTTAACGTTTAGACTTCTGCTTTTAGAGGTAGTTTACAGGAGTAAAGAAGGTGTATGGAAGCGATATCTATTTTCAAGCGAAAACCTTCAACAAGAGGGAGAGAAAGAATTATTTCTCTATTCCGAAAAATATATTCATATCTCAATAAGAGTCACCAGAATATGAGTGAAAGCTATAGCGAAGGAACAAGTACTTATTTCCATGAAGTTTTCAATTTAAGTTGACGGGATAAACCACTTCGCCCATCCAGAGAATTCAATATTGCTTTTTTGGACAAAAAAAACGAGCATCTGCTCTGCAAAATTTTCAACTTTTTCGTAGAGCTCTCATATTTGGCGTGGGCCTTCTATGGGGCATTCTCTAATGCGGAAATGCATCAGATTCAATTTTCATTTTTCAGCTGAAAATTGAAAAATTCAGAAAACCGTAAAAGATAAACAAAAAGCGATCTCAGTTCTGGTTTCTTCGCATCGAAATCCACCGCTAAGCGCATTCTCAGCCGATTCCATTTTCCATTTTTGGACCGAAAAAAGTCAAAGGGGTTAACCTCTGCTCATAAAGCGACATAATTTTCAACTTTCTCGTAGAGCTCTCATATTTGGTGTGGGCCTTCTATGGGGCATTCTCTAATGCGGAAATGCATCAGATCCAATTTTCATTTTCAGCTGAAAATTGAAATATTTAAAAAACCGTAAAAAATAAACCAAAACCGCTCTCAGTTCTGGTTTCTTCGCATCGGAATCCACCGCTAAGCGCATTTTCAAACAATTCCATTTTCCATTTTTGGACCGAAAAAAGTCAAAGGGGTTAATTAAACCTCTGCTCATGAAGCGACAAAATTTTCAACTTTCTTGTAGAGCTCTCAAATTTGGTGTGGGCCTTCGTGGGGGCATTCTCTCTTGCGGAAATGCATCAGATCCAATTTTCATTTTTTCATCTGAAAATTGAAATATTTGGAAATCCGTAAAAGATAAACAAAGACCGTTCTCAGTTCTGGTTTCTTCGCATCGAAATCCACCGCTTAGCGCATTTTCAGCCAAATCCATTTTCCATTTTTGGACCGAAAACAGTCAAAGGGGTTAATCTCTGCTCATAAAGCGACATAATTTTCACCTTTCCCGTAGAGCTCTCATATTTGGTGTGGGCCTTCTATGGGACATTCTCTAATGCGGAATTGCATCAAATCCAATTTTCATTTTTCAGCTGAAAATTGAAAAATTCAGAAAACCGTAAGAGATAAACAAAAAGCGATCTCATTTCTGGTTTCTTCGCATCGAAATCCATCGCTAAGCGCATTTTCAGCCAAATCTATTTTCCATTTTTGGACCGAAAAAAGTCAAAGGGGTTATGCTCATGGAGCAACAAAATTTTCAACTTTCTCGTAGAGCTCTCAAATTTGGTGTGGGCCTTCTTGGGGACATTCTCTCTTGCGGAAAGGCACCAGATCCAATTTTCATTTTTTCAACTGAAAATTGAAATATTTAGAAAACCGTAAAAGATAAACAAAAAGCGATCTCAGTTCTGGTTTCTTCGCATCGAAATCCATCGCTAAGCGCATTCTCTGCCGATTCCATTTTCCATTTTTGGACCGAAAAAAGTCAAAGGGGTTATGCTCATGGAGCAACAAAATTTTCAACTTTCTCGTAGAGCTCTCATATTTGGTGTGGGCCTTCTATGGGGCATTCTCTCTTGCGGAAATGCACCAGATCCAATTTTCATTTTTCAGCTGAAAATTGAAAAATTTAGAAAACCGTAAAAGATAAACAAAAACCGCTCTCAGTTCTGGTTTCTTCGCATCGAAATCCACCGCTAAGCGCATTTTCAGCCAAATCCATTTTCCATTTTTGGACCGAAAAAAGTCAAAGGGGTTAACCTCTGCTCATGAATCGACAAAATTTTCAACTTTCTCGTAGAGCTCTCATATTTGGTGTGGGCCTTCTATGGGGCATTCTCTAATGCGGAAATGCATCAGATCCAATTTTCATTTTTCAGCTGTAAATTGAAATATTCAATAAACCGTAAAAAATAAACCAAAACCGCTCTCAGTTCTGGTTTCTTCGTATCGGAATCCAACGCTAAGCGCATTTTCAACCAATTCCATTTTCCATTTTTGGACCGAAAAAAGTCAAAGGGGTTATGCTCATGGAGCAACAAAATTTTCAACTTTCTCGTAGAGCTCTCATATTTGGTGTGGGCCTTCTATGGGGCATTCTCTCTTGCGGAAATGCACCAGATCCAATTTTCATTTTTCAGCTGAAAATTGAAAAATTTAGAAAACCGTAAAAGATAAACAAAAACCGCTCTCAGTTCTGGTTTCTTCGCATCGAAATCCACCGCTAAGCGCATTTTCAGCCAAATCCATTTTCCATTTTTGGACCGAAAAAAGTCAAAGGGGTTAACCTCTGCTCATGAAGCGACAAAATTTTCACCTTTCCCGTAGAGCTCTCTGTGGGCCTTCTATGGAACATTCTCTAATGCGAAAATGCATCAGATCCAATTTTCATTTTTCAGCTGAAAATTGAAAAATTTAGAAAACCGTAAAAGATAAACAAAAACCGCTCTCAGTTCTGGTTTCTTCGCATCGAAATCCATCGCTAAGCGCATTTTCAGCCAAATCCATTTTCCATTTTTGGACCGAAAAAAGTCAAAGGGGTTAACCTCTGCTCATGAAGCGACAAAATTTTCAACTTTCTCGTAGAGCTCTCAAATTTGGTGTGGGCCTTCTATGGGGCATTCTCTAATGCGGAAATGCACCAGATCCAATTTTCATTTTTTCAACTGAAAATTGAAATATTTAGAAAACCGTAAAAGATAAACAAAAAGCGATCTCAGTCCTGGTTTCTTCGCATCGAAATCCACCGCTAAGCGCATTTTCAGCCAAATCTATTTTCCATTTTTGGACCGAAAAAAGTCAAAGGGGTTAACCTCTGCTCATGAAGCGACAAAATTTTCAACTTTCTCGTAGAGCTCTCAAATTTGGTGTGGGCCTTCTATGGGACATTCTCTAATGCGGAAATGCATCAGATCCAATTTTCATTTTTCAACTGAAAATTGAAATATTTAGAAAACCGTAAAAGATAAACAAAAACCGCTCTCAGTTCTGGTTTCTTCGCATCGGAATCCAGCGCTAAGCGCATTCTCTGCCGATTCCATTTTCCATTTTTGGACCGAAAAAAGTCAAAGGGGTTAACTTTCTCGTAGAGCTCTCAAATTTGGTGTGGGCCTTCTATGGGGCATTCTCTAATGCGAAAATGCGCCAGATCCAATTTTCATTTTTTCAACTGAAAATTGAAATATTTAGAAAACCGTAAAAGATAAACAAAAAGCGATCTCGGTTCTGGTTTCTTCGCATCGAAATCCACCGCTGAGCGCATTTTCAGCCAAATCTATTTTCCATTTTTGGACCGAAAAAAGTCAAAGGGGTTAACCTCTGCTCATGAAGCGACAAAATTTTCAACTTTCTCGTAGAGCTCTCAAATTTGGTGTGGGCCTTCTATGGGGCATTCTCTAATGCGGAAATGCACCAGATCCAATTTTCATTTTTTCAACTGAAAATTGAAATATTTAGAAAACCGTAAAAGATAAACAAAAAGCGATCTCAGTTCTGGTTTCTTCGCATCGAAATCCAGCGCTAAGCGCATTCTCTGCCGATTCCATTTTCCATTTTTGGACCGAAAAAAGTCAAAGGGGTTAACCTCTGCTCATGAAGCGACAAAATTTTCACCTTTCCCGTAGAGCTCTCATATTTGGTGTGGGCCTTCTATGGGACATTCTCTAATGCGGAAATGCATCAGATCCAATTTTCATTTTTTCAACTGAAAATTGAAATATTTAGAAAACCGTAAAAGATAAACAAAAACCGCTCTCAGTTCTGGTTTCTTCGCATCGGAATCCAGCGCTAAGCGCATTCTCTGCCGATTCCATTTTCCATTTTTGGACCGAAAAAAGTCAAAGGGGTTAACTTTCTCGTAGAGCTCTCAAATTTGGTGTGGGCCTTCTATGGGGCATTCTCTAATGCGAAAATGCGCCAGATCCAATTTTCATTTTTTCAACTGAAAATTGAAATATTTAGAAAACCGTAAAAGATAAACAAAAAGCGATCTCGGTTCTGGTTTCTTCGCATCGAAATCCACCGCTGAGCGCATTTTCAGCCAAATCTATTTATCCATTTTTGGACCGAAAAAAGTCAAAGGGGTTAACCTCTGCTCATGAAGCGACAAAATTTTCAACTTTCTCGTAGAGCTCTCAAATTTGGTGTGGGCCTTCTATGGGGCATTCTCTAATGCGGAAATGCACCAGATCCAATTTTCATTTTTTCAACTGAAAATTGAAATATTTAGAAAACCGTAAAAGATAAACAAAAAGCGATCTCAGTTCTGGTTTCTTCGCATCGAAATCCACCGCTAAGCGCATTTTCAGCCAAATCTATTTTCCATTTTTGGACCGAAAAAAGTCAAAGGGGTGTTAACCTCTGCTCATGAAGCGACAAAATTTTCAACTTTCTCGTAGAGCTCTCATATTTGGTGTGGGCCTTCTATGGGGCATTCTCTAATGCGGAAATGCATCAGATTCAATTTTCATTTTCAGCTGAAAATTGAAAAATTTAGAAAACCGTAAAAGATAAACAAAAACCGCTCTCAGTTCTGGTTTCTTCGCATCGAAATCCATCGCTAAGCGCATTTTCAGCCAAATCCATTTTCCATTTTTGGACCGAAAAAAGTCAAAGGGGTTAACCTCTGCTCATGAAGCGACAAAATTTTCAACTTTCTCGTAGAGCTCTCAAATTTGGTGTGGGCCTTCTATGGGGCATTCTCTAATGCGGAAATGCACCAGATCCAATTTTCATTTTTTCAACTGAAAATTGAAATATTTAGAAAACCGTAAAAGATAAACAAAAAGCGATCTCAGTTCTGGTTTCTTCGCATCGAAATCCAGCGCTAAGCGCATTCTCTGCCGATTCCATTTTCCATTTTTGGACCGAAAAAAGTCAAAGGGGTTAACCTCTGCTCATGAAGCGACAAAATTTTCACCTTTCCCGTAGAGCTCTCATATTTGGTGTGGGCCTTCTATGGGACATTCTCTAATGCGGAAATGCATCAGATCCAATTTTCATTTTTTCAACTGAAAATTGAAATATTTAGAAAACCGTAAAAGATAAACAAAAAGCGATCTCGGTTCTGGTTTCTTCGCATCGAAATCCACCGCTGAGCGCATTTTCAGCCAAATCTATTTTCCATTTTTGGACCGAAAAAAGTCAAAGGGGTTAACCTCTGCTCATGAAGCGACAAAATTTTCAACTTTCTCGTAGAGCTCTCAAATTTGGTGTGGGCCTTCTATGGGGCATTCTCTAATGCGGAAATGCATCAGATTCAATTTTCATTTTCAGCTGAAAATTGAAAAATTTAGAAAACCGTAAAAGATAAACAAAAACCGCTCTCAGTTCTGGTTTCTTCGCATCGAAATCCATCGCTAAGCGCATTTTCAGCCAAATCCATTTTCCATTTTTGGACCGAAAAAAGTCAAAGGGGTGTTAACCTCTGCTCATGAAGCGACAAAATTTTCAACTTTCTCGTAGAGCTCTCATATTTGGTGTGGGCCTTCTATGGGGCATTCTCTAATGCGGAAATGCATCAGATTCAATTTTCATTTTCAGCTGAAAATTGAAAAATTTAGAAAACCGTAAAAGATAAACAAAAACCGCTCTCAGTTCTGGTTTCTTCGCATCGAAATCCATCGCTAAGCGCATTTTCAGCCAAATCCATTTTCCATTTTTGGACCGAAAAAAGTCAAAGGGGTTAACCTCTGCTCATGAAGCGACAAAATTTTCAACTTTCTCGTAGAGCTCTCAAATTTGGTGTGGGCCTTCTATGGGGCATTCTCTAATGCGGAAATGCACCAGATCCAATTTTCATTTTTTCAACTGAAAATTGAAATATTTAGAAAACCGTAAAAGATAAACAAAAAGCGATCTCAGTTCTGGTTTCTTCGCATCGAAATCCAGCGCTAAGCGCATTCTCTGCCGATTCCATTTTCCATTTTTGGACCGAAAAAAGTCAAAGGGGTTAACCTCTGCTCATGAAGCGACAAAATTTTCACCTTTCCCGTAGAGCTCTCATATTTGGTGTGGGCCTTCTATGGGACATTCTCTAATGCGGAAATGCATCAGATCCAATTTTCATTTTTTCAACTGAAAATTGAAATATTTAGAAAACCGTAAAAGATAAACAAAAACCGCTCTCAGTTCTGGTTTCTTCGCATCGGAATCCAGCGCTAAGCGCATTCTCTGCCGATTCCATTTTCCATTTTTGGACCGAAAAAAGTCAAAGGGGTTAACTTTCTCGTAGAGCTCTCAAATTTGGTGTGGGCCTTCTATGGGGCATTCTCTAATGCGAAAATGCGCCAGATCCAATTTTCATTTTTTCAACTGAAAATTGAAATATTTAGAAAACCGTAAAAGATAAACAAAAACCGCTCTCAGTTCTGGTTTCTTCGCATCGGAATCCAGCGCTAAGCGCATTCTCTGCCGATTCCATTTTCCATTTTTGGACCGAAAAAAGTCAAAGGGGTTAACTTTCTCGTAGAGCTCTCAAATTTGGTGTGGGCCTTCTATGGGGCATTCTCTAATGCGGAAATGCATCAGATCCAATTTTCATTTTTTCAACTGAAAATTGAAATATTCAGAAAACCGTAAAAGATAAACAAAAACCGCTCTCAGTTCTGGTTTCTTCGCATCGGAATCCACCGCTAAGCGCATTTTCAGCCAAATCCATTTTCCATTTTTGGACCGAAAAAAGTCAAAGGGGTTAACCTCTGCTCATGAAGCGACAAAATTTTCAACTTTCTCGTAGAGCTCTCAAATTTGGTATGGGCCTTCTTGGGGGCATTCTCTCTTGCGGAAATGCATCAGATCCAATTTTCATTATTCAGCTGAAAATTGAATTATTTAGAAAACCGTAAAAGATAAACAAAAACTGCTCTCAGTTCTGGTTTCTTCGCATCGGAATCCACCGCTAAGCGCATTTTCAGCCAAATCCATTTTCCATTTTTGGACCGAAAAAAGTCATGTTGCTCATGGAGCAACAAAATTTTCAACTTTCTCGTAGAGCTCTCAAATTTGGTATGGGCCTTCTTGGGGGCATTCTCTCTTGCGGAAATGCATCAGATCCAATTTTCATTTTTTCAACTGAAAATTGAAATATTTAGAAAACCGTAAAAGATAAACAAAAAGCGATCTCAGTTCTGGTTTCTTCGCATCGAAATCCACCGCTAAGCGCATTTTCAGCCAAATCTATTTTCCATTTTTGGACCGAAAAAAGTCATGTTGCTCATGGAGCAACAAAATTTTCAACTTTCTCGTAGAGCTCTCAAATTTGGTATGGGCCTTCTTGGGGGCATTCTCTCTTGCGGAAATGCATCAGATCCAATTTTCATTATTCAGCTGAAAATTGAATTATTCAAAAAACCGTAAAAGATAAACAAAAACCGCTCTCAGTTCTGGTTTCTTCGCATCGGAATCCACCGCTAAGCGCATTCTCAGCCAATTCCATTTTTGGACCGAAAAAAGTCAACTCTGCTCATGAAGCGACAAAATTTTCAACTTTCTCGTAGAGCTCTCAAATTTGGTGTGGGCTTTCGTGGGGGCATCCTCTCTTGCGGAAATGCATCAGATCCAATTTTCATTTTTTTAGCTGAAAATTGAAATATTTGGAAATCCGTAAAAGATAAACAAAGTCCGTTCTCAGTTCTGGTTTCCTCGCATCGAAATCCACCGCTAAGCGCATTTTCAACCAATTCCATTTCGCATTTTTGGACCGAAAAAAGTCAAAGGGGTTAACCTGTTCACGAAGCGACAAAAAATCAAATTACCTCTATTTTGTGTAACCTTTTGAAGGTTTGGTGAAATATTGAGATCGGTGTTGACGAAGAGACAGAAATTCCTATTAGAACCGTGATATCCGATGTGAGCTCATATCATTGGACATACTCAGTTCCGAGAATATTCTTCTCAAACTATCATTAGTTTAACCGTTTATTGGTTTCCTGCACTACTTTCTGGTTCTCTCAAGAACCATCATCATTCTATCCAAGCAAAATTCATTCAACTCTTTGCATCTGTTTCGCCATCTGCCGAGTACCTAAATACTTAACAATAATTATGGCGAAATTACGCGGTCAAAATTGTGGCTTGCAGTTGGTGGGATCAGTTTATTACTCCATAATCTCCCTAGCCAGACACACAGATATAAAGAAACAAACACGATGGCCCCAATAAGGCTTAGGTGTGCGAAGATTCAGTTAACTCTCACAGTTAACATTTATTGAATTGCACTAGACCTTTCAACCGATTAAACTGATCATAATAAACTTGGATTTTGGTTCACTTTTCAGGTACTATATCCGTATTTTCGATTTTGGAATTTTCCGAGTTTACTTTTTTTTCAGGAAATAATTTCAACGGATATCACCAGAATGAGTGCATTTTAGCAAAGGCTTTCGTCTATAAGAATTGGAGATGATATTACTCGACCTGTAGTCTCGGGATTCTATCAAATTATTATACACTAAAGTCCTTTGCTAAGCAAAATTTCGAAAATCATGGACATGCACACATTTTAAGCAATTAAACTTCGTCAAAGATGAATACTTTGTTTTTCTATTCAATATCTTGGCTTCTTCTATGGATAATTTATTTCATCCCTCGATAATAAAAAACGAATAGTTGACATTTCATTTTATTACATAAGTACATAAACATCAAAAAACTGATAAGTGTACAAAACAATATATACACATATTTACAGCGTCTCGTATCGAGACAGCTACACCTACTTTTATAAATACTTATAAAGTATGAAATTAAAGAACATTGACTAGACAAAAGTAATAAGTTGCGAATATTGACAGTATAGAAACGCGTATTCCATAATACTTTGCCAACTGAAACATTAAATACAAGCCGCTCAGGCTAACAACAAAATCTTCCACAAACATTAACCGGCTCAGCACTCTCCCGAAAAGAACCTGCGGTCACGCAGCCGCTGAAAGTTCCATCAGAAGCTGGAAGGGACCCGCCGAGGACCCTAGCCTTTCGATTCATCACAAGTTGCGACGATTTCCGTTCAAGACTTGACCCTCACCGCAGACAGGGAATTAGTGAAATGGTCCTTTCTGTTTTCGGGGGGCGGGTTTTTTATCGTCTCGATCATCTGTAACAAAGGAAAACGCTTAGTATTAACATTATCGTTTTGTAAATTTAGTCTGAAGTGAGTTTGAAAT
This sequence comes from Zygogramma bicolorata, assembly GCA_032362365.1. Classification (NCBI taxonomy): domain Eukaryota; kingdom Metazoa; phylum Arthropoda; class Insecta; order Coleoptera; family Chrysomelidae; genus Zygogramma; species Zygogramma bicolorata. The sequence continues at coordinate 805,078 of JAVJAQ010000582.1, forward strand.
AGTAGCTGCAATTTATAATTCGGGAATGGCATCAAAAACAAATATCTGTATCATAAATATTGGCAACACCGTTTTTCAAACCATCCTTCCTTTATAAATTTCTATTGAATTATTTTTTGAGATGAATTTACCATTCTTATTTATTGGTTTTGATTGTATCGATGGTTTCCTATCGTGTCATGCTTCAGAATTGGTTAGGTTACGCTAGGATTTGATTTAAGGTGAGAGAGATTCAAAATTCTTCAACTGGGTAGATGCTCAAACAGCTTCTTGCGTCACATCAAGATACGTTAACTTTAATTAAGGTGTCAAATCAGGGTCATAACCAGAATGATTTACCTATTAATGCTTGAATTGACAGACTAATGAGTAGCCCACTGGCAAACCTTTCTAAGGTTGAATGCTGCCACTTCTCTCTGTACTTAGGCTTAGTAAGGTGAACTCACTCGAAATTAGTGAATAAAATAGCAAACTAAAACTCATCTGCAAATATAACTATCTAGCAGGTGAAGATATTGAAGAACGGTTTCAGTATGGAATGACTTTATCTACAAGTAATTTCTTCCTTTAATTTTTTCATGACCAAAATTACATCAGCATTTTCCAAATTCATAGCACATTCAACCCTTGTTTCAGATGCATGAAATGAAAATCTCTAAAGGAATTATCCTATAGCTTAGAATTTTTGGCAAATAGTGATTCGATTCCGGAGGATTTTTTATAACTCTCCTCGAGTGTGTAGCATAGGAAAGATATAAGATGCATAAATATACTGGTCTCAAATTAAAAGTTTATTGTTCTGCTTCAGATTCTGAAAAACGTTCAACTCTTTCAGGCGCGCTGGTTCAAAAAAACCATAAATTTCTGTAGATACAAGACTTTCTGGAGCTAGACATCAGCCAATGTATATCACCAGAGGAAAATGTACTTTATACAGCGCGAAAAACTCACAGATACGTATAAATTGACTACATTCGACATGTTCTGTGCACTCTGTATGGGAAAGAATGAATATTGTTTCTACTTATATCATTCTTTATGATCCTTGCAGTGGTACATTAGATGAACCACATTATGTTTTCAAAAATATTGCTTTTTTTCGAAGATTCCATCAAAATAATAACTTGGTAGGTTTATCCCAATAAATAATACCAAACAACTCAAGTTCTTCGGGAGAATTACTTTCTGCCCACATTGGGCTATTCATGTTGGCATAGAGCTGCTCCTGAAAGAGTTAACTGATAACTCCAAACCTATCTAAAGTAGGTGCACGCACCATTATTTATATGCAACTTGGTACAGTTCCCTATGAAAAAAAACATCAGATCAAACAAAATTACTCACCGAAATGAGTTTATCGAAACCGAACAGCAGCCCCTCCTCGTGATTCCCCTGCACCCACGCCGTCCTATGGTTGACAGTCTTTCCCTCGGGCAGCTTGTTGGTCTTGGCGAAATCGATGAGCCAGACGCCGACCTTGGTGTCGTCGTAGATGATGAACAAACTGCTGCCGACCACCTCTCTCCTCTTGAAGTACTCGGAATTCTCGATCTTGGCCCGGATCTCGCACAGCCTGCCCAACAGTCGTTGCCTGACGTCCTCCCTGCCGCCCAAGAACGTGTCCAAGGTGTTGAACACCTCCTCTTCGGACTTGACCTTCTTGAGGTCGTTGACGGGCGGCGAGCCTCGGCATTTCATGGCTTCGATGCGGAAACCTTGGCTGCACGTCGACGATTGCAGTTCGCGGAATTGCATGTAGCGCAGCTTCGTCACCGCTTTGTTGCGGTGCTCTTCCTCTGTGGGCGAATGCGGGTCGATAGCTACCATCTTTTGGTACAAGTCCGATCTCGCCGCGGACTTTTTGACTTCGGATTCCAGGAAGGTGCGCGTTCCCATTTTGATGTCGATGACGTAGGGATCCTGGAACAACAGAGAGATAGCGATTAATATCTTCAACAACTCAAATACCTAAAACGAAACTGCATGCAAGGACCCCCGTTTGATGAATAATTTCAGTTTCATATAAACTGCACCCTTAATTTCTTTCAAGAACAATGAATTATCATGTTCATCTCCTTTTTATGATTGATAACATGCCCTTCTACAAGCCCTCAAAATATTGTAAGACTTGTATGAATTAAGGAGTTACTTAGCATATATTCGATTGACTGATCTCGTATTATGCGAAATTTATGAACTAGTCAAGAATAATAATATCAATCACAGAAAGCTACCATAACAGAAACCAATAAAAAATTTAAGCAAGCCAGTTTTCTAGACTTTGTCATTCCAATTCATATTAATGGAGAATTCATTTTTTATAGATCTCATTTAGTTAACAAAAGACGAATACATTTTCACAACTCTCTCCATTGCATAACGTTTACCAGCTTATTCATTTTATAGCATATACACTGATATACAATAGTTATTTACTAGTACTAGTGTGTTATGTTGAAAATAAGTCACGCGGGAAAGATTTTTATTTACAACCCTACATGTAATGCTGTCATTACTAACGTCATTGAAGGTTGGAAAGTGTCACATTACACACCTCTACTTCCCGGCCTCATTTCATCTATTCTAGACTTTATCTGATATTTATTTATATTGCTGACAATTGTATACCCCGTAGTCACGGTAACAATATATCTACTTGATTATTATGAGGAACCCGCGTTCTTGGTAATTTGTCGCTTTTAGTGTGTTCGGAACGAAATAGAGATTTATTAATTTCAATCGAAATATAATGGTTGTAAATAATAGTATACAAACCTCGGTAGGAAGTTTCAATCCTGTCTCGAGATCATAGCTAACCTCGACGCTTTGCGTCTCGGTTAACTAACTGATCTCACGACAGGAATGAATCACTCCCCACCTCGGTGTGTAATGTACTAATACCACGAGGCCGTCATACAATGGCATACAATGTTTTATCCAAAGCATGACAGTTTTGACATTAATAATGACAGTCATAACTGTCATATCAAATAACACACTAGTGTGTTATTTGATGGTTTACTTATCTGAAATGACAGTCATAACTGTCATTTGTTGGATAAAATAATTAATCTGGGTATCACATGAGTGACACGAATGTGTTAAAATTCGATTTCACTCTCTAGTTGGGCTGGTAAGAAATATCAGAAAATTAGTTTAAAACCGAGTATACAAAAGTATATTATGAGAAAATGCATATTTGAGTCATTGATTTCAAAGATATCAACGTCTATGAATGATTCACATATATTAACAGAGTGATTGCTATTATTTTGTTATAGAAGTTTTGTATTATTACTTTTACATTTACTTGGACAAGAAAAAGCTGATAATGACTTTTTTTGGGAATACCATAATTTGATTAAAGGTGAAAAGAAGTTTCCCAGAATGGTTAATAGAAAATTTCGTTTGATTCCACGACTATAAAAGTTACTGCAGTAACAGATATACCCACAAAACATCGTATTCGAATCAAGTCAAGATTATTACTTTCAATAAATTCAGTGCAAAATAATAATATAATGATTTCTACAGTCGAACTAAATGAATATTTCAACAACTATAAAAATAGGAAACTTCGTAATTCACGACTGTAAAGAATTTATCGATAATTTCCTCATTTTTTTCATGGAAATAGTTTTCAACTAGACCAAAGCTCTTTATTTGTATCAATAAGTTTTTGAAATTCACGGGTAGCAAAAAAAATCGGTCCCAAGACGAAACCACTCGAATAATTGTTTAATTTTTATTTATGGGAGTAATTACCTGGAATCCATGCAGCAAGTCCTGCAGCTCGATGAATTTCTCTCCTTGGTACTCTACTTCTCGGTAATATTTGGGGATGATATCGCAAAGGTTGGGATCCTGAGAGAGTTCCTCGTACACCAAACGCTCAGTGTTATCGGAACTGGGCGATCTTTTTTTCCAAACCGTCCCTGGACCGGCGGGGGCCAGACTGTCGGGGTGGCCACTCAACTGGAACCAGTTGCAACTCCGGCTCTTCAAAAGTATGTCACTGGCTGGAGCACTGAGATCTAGGGCATTCTGCAACAAAGAAATTATTATTTTCACCTTGAAAAAATATACGTTCCCAAATGTTTGTGTGGATGTGAATTGCAAAAAAATCTGTTCGAATAATTATGCAAAGTATCAAACAGTAAAAACAAGTAATCAGTAACATTCAAAGTACAATAGTATTGATCAACTATGGTTTTTACTCTTATCAAGGTTGGCAAAGTTTTCGATTAGTTAAAGTGGAAACATCATTGTTGTGCCATGCACAATAACATTACAAAAAAGCAATGCAGTTGAAAAATCAGTTTCACATTCTACAAAAATATAAGCTCTGATGCTATGTAACGTACTTTCTCAATACAGTTATGGGTTGAAATAAATACATACTTATTTTTTATAATGTTTTTAATGCATTTTTAATATGATTATCTAACAAGTGCAATATCTGTGGAGGAATTTTGCTTCGTAAACTTACTGTCAAATGCATGTTACACTTCCTACTCTACGATGAAAAGACTTTAACACTATCTGCAATTCTGGCATCCATGAGGATACTAAACCTAAATGGGTTTTTGTTGGTCTTTGTATGTAGGTATTATACTCTCGATGGTAGGGACGAAAAAAATGGCCTGCTACCTACAGGATCGGTTTTAGGGGTAGAAAGTACGATTTCAAAAGTATGAGTATATTTTGTCAAGGGAGAATATTTTCATAAAAACTCAAGTTGCTCAAGGAATTTTAGAGCACGTGTGCCAACCGCTTGTCGGATTAATAACATCAATTTAAAAATAATGATTGCAATCAATATCAATAACGAAATAATGAGTCCTAAGTTCGGAATCCAGTTCATTTCATCACAACATCTAGTTGTCAAGAAAAAATATATTTCACTGATGCACATGGCACATAGTTTTTCACGCAAGTCAGACGAATAATCATTAAACCAACACTACCCATATCCGTGTTAAAACAAGAATATTTTCTTTATCGGTAACGTTTGTTTGGGTAATGTGTTCGGAGATCGTCGAATCAGTTTAACCCTGAGAAATTTGTGGACACTGATATCGAACTCTGTATCAAAGAACAAAAAGTCAACGGTATACATCAGTTGACCTCATGCGAAGGCTAAGTAGGTAATTTTTCACCGTGAAATCGTGGCCTGAAGGACCAATCTATTGTTAATAGCGTGTCATTGTAATTTTTGGCGATTTACGTAGTTCTTTGTGAGACACATAAATTAGCAATTAAGAAACCTTTTTAATAACGAAGACAACCTCATCAATATTGCTGGAACGTGCTTGCTGACGTAAATCGAAAATATTATCGAAATGCGCATCTGACATTGATACGATCTGAAATATTAGTTAGACAGTCATTCTTCAGATGATAGAAATACTTATCTAATATGGTGTAATATTTTACATTCGTCTGGTTTGAGCTTGCCTCCGAAATAACTTTTTTGTCATTAGAGTTTTATACATTCAAAAAACTTGAACAGAATTTAAAAGCAGTACGATAAAAATATACTGAGCTGTATATTTTCAGAAAGCTCAAAGTATGGATAATTTATTTATCAACATAGAGGGTGTTTCATTTGGGAAACCATAAAATTCGTGTATTTTTTTCTGAAATCAACTTTTTTTTCATAAACAAAATAACATCTATTAACACCCTATTCCCTAGTAAACAATTCAAAAAAAACTCCATTGAGATTTTATGGAACATCTAGAATTCATACAACACCTTCTGATATAAAATTTGTCTAATATTTTCAAATACTGATTCATTTGAATCAAAATCGGAAAATCCATTACCGTTTTCTGATAAACACGAGGCATGTTTTAGTGTCGTTTTACATCTCATTTTCGTACAATTTAATTGATTTCAATCAAAAACAAGGTATAATTCACTGTGAAATAAATTTGAAAAATGCCAATAACAAAATGGTTAAAGCTTTTGCCCCGAAAGAAAAGTAGTGATTCTGCCAATACCAAAATACCAGTATTAATCATTCACCGGCACGCTTTGTTATTGCTCTGTAAATACTGAATGTGAGTAAAAATATTTATGTTTAGATGACATATGCCATTGTAAATATATTTCAATACCAACTACTATGAAATCTTTGTCATGGAAAATCTAAATTAAACTCAACGAAAATATTTTCTTAGAATGAAATCAAAATAGTTCGAAAAAAGTTCATTTGTTTGTAGAAATATTATCTTTTGGCAAGGAAACATAAATTTGAATGTAATTTTTCCTAGGGTTTTCAATGTAAAAAATATGTGAGACTTTATTATTCCCAATGATCAATACATAACTATAGAACTGAAAATATATTTTTGAAAATAAAAGGCAAAGTTCAGTTCACTCGGAAAAAAATTTGATTGAACGGGCAAGGGTCGGCCAATTATCTTGGAACCTCTTTGACATCCGTCTACTAACATCGTGAATCGAACTTGAGGATAACAATCGATTTATTCAAATTCAGAGGAAACGACGATTTCAATTCCTCTCAGTCCGGAGGAAGCGTTCAATGCGCTCAAATAAATATAATTGAGGAAGCACTTCATGTTTATTAACGCGCATGTTTATGAACCTGTTGGGAAGTAATTTGCAATTCATTTACAGTCGCTGTGCAAGAGAATGTTCGATCAGCAATTGTAAATAATATATTAAGAAATGCGGCATAGGTTGCAATAAAAATGAGCGTTGAAAGTCTGAATTGCATGTTTGTGTGTCCCTGCATTGTTATTCAGTTGTTTCAGCCACGTGCGATTTTTTCGACATTTTTTTACGAAAAAGTGAATACGAAAACAAATAAATCTATTCAATAATGACTCGATAGATAGGTATAACCGTTATCGTGTTATTGTCAACGTTCGCACGATGCGTGTTTTTACTATTCAATGAAAGAAATACCTTCTCACAGTTGTAATACTTTCACGTTGTTGACATGGTCTGATCGACCTTGATTTTTCTTGTAGTAGTTTCCTCACCTAGCGCGCTTTTCCTATTTGACTATTCATGAAGTGGAAATGACTAGATTCCGGAGATATCAACAATTGAAATTCATAAGCAATATTTTTGCTTTCACATCGGATGTCGTACTTCGAATGTCACATATTGGAAAATTTTGTACGCAGACATCAACACATCTACATAAGTGTCTAAAAAAAACTCCTTAGATATAGACCCTTATGTTTATTTAGAAATTTTATCGGTAAACCCAGCTTCATTAATATTACTCCAAACATCATTATTTGTATTCAGACATTCGTGAATTTGGATGCAATACTTGTAAAAAGTGATATTCTGCACCGACTGTTTATCCAAACTTTTCTAGTTTGAAGCCACATGGAAAAAATCTGTTATTGCAGCTGGAACTCTTTTGATAATATTACTAGTGATATATTAGTATTCCCAAACCGAACGAGAACATCTTGTGGTGTCATTTTCCGAGTTTACCTCAAACACAATATTCCGAATTTGACAAAGCAGATGTTGTCTCTGCTGGAAAAACCTAGAATACTTATGAATGCAAACAGGTACATGAACAATTTTGGTAAAGAATGATGTTATGAGACAACAAGAAAGAATTGATCCAAACAGACAAAATATACAAGGAATTGAGTGTAAAATTGGGAAAACCAGTTAGCATTTGTTTCGAGTACCACAGAGGTTTAGAAACTTTGAAATGCTGTCCACGCATAAGATATAGACGCCATTTTGGTTTTGCAAGGAATTAATGAGTAGCTGGCGTCAAATGAGATGAGAACAAAAAATAACTGCGTAAAATTGGGACAAACAGTTAGCAGTTATTTCGAGTATCACAGACGGATATTTGAAATGTTGTCATTGTCATTGTGATTTCACAAAAAAATAATTGACAACTGACGTCAAGTGGGAAATGAATCACATCAAACAAGTCCAAAATCGTTATTGATGAATGAATAAATTTTGCATGATTCACGAAAATGTCAAAAACTGTGACAAGGAACGAAGTTCAGCTCAAGAGTTGTAATCGAAAATACTATCCATTTTAGATTCACAAAAATAGCGAAAAAAAAAGCAAAACACATCCACTCAACGAGTGTTAGGAATGTTTAGGAATAATTAGACGGATGACTCACGATTGCCAAAAATTTAAGCAACGACATGTCCTCTTCGTTTCCGTCTTTGGAGCTGATCGCCAACATCGATCCATTTTTCGATTCGGCGGCTTTCAGGTTGGACTTTATCCGCCATCTTCTGAAAGCGTTGTGTGGTGATGGCGATCGCACCGTTTTCCCGTGCCTCTTCCACAAATCGGCCACCTCAATGTCTTTTTCGCTCGTCTGGAAAAAATAGGAGATGGTCAAAAAACTATATCACAAGATTGGCATTGATATTGGTGCCTTGATGCATTTCCCATTTCATGATGTACTGGAATTTATTCGTTTGGAGAGTTAGTAGACGAGTTAGAGAATCATTTCACCCATTTAGAAAAGCCCTCGAAACATGAATAAACTAGTTTAAAGGACGAGATTGCTGACATGAGGTCATAAAGTGAAGAGCAATGAGTCGAAGAAAGGGGAAAGAAAAGTCAGGCAGCTTCCACGGAAGACAAGAAACAGTTTCAAGTGAGTTTCTGCTAATAGACTTCAAATACCTTACAACTTTTTTTGATGTATTTACTAATATTGTAAATAACTTATTCCAAGTGAAAACACTTCTCTTAGGTTCAATTAGAACATTGATTGAAATAATGAACAATGGAGTGAAAACAATGCTGAGGTTTGGTTGAAAAAGTCTGAAATAAAAGTCCACGCAGACACATTTCAAGTTTTTTCACTACATAGAAACTTGGAGGTCATTTCATTCTAGGCCATGGGCATCATGACTATGAGTTATGCATTATAAAACATGTAGATACAAGAAGCAAAATATTCATGAACAGTTACTCGCACTGAATCTATCGTTTTTAACCTTTACGAATCATGCTATGAAATCAAATGAAAACTAGTTTCCCAACAAGCAATAATCTCTTCATGACACCAAAATCTTCGGATTCCTTTTTTTTGGAAGTATAAGAAAATGGAACAACACAGAGGTGCCTGAAATGTGTATCTTGGATGGCAGGAACAATTCAAGAAATTACAGATTACCAGAATTGGTAGTTATGAGCATTAATTCAAGTTATTCATTATATACGTTCACTAAATCCACCAGTACGAAAACCTTTGCAACTCATCTGTGAATTGAATTAATCGGCTTGTTCGTGAATCAAACCTAGCCGCAAATACATAAAGCACTTTTTTATATTGATGAATGATACGGAACATCGACAGTAGTCCATGAGGAAATATAAACAGTTGATGAACGACGCTTATTTTAACGACGATGCCATTAATGTTCGTCAAGATTTATGCAGCGATGGCATAAGGATCATATTTTTCCCGCGAGTAGCCACAGGGCCGCAGCTTACGCAAATATTGTGTCAATCGAACGCCAAACATAAACATCAGCGACGATTCGATCGTCCTAGCAGATCCGTATGACGTTTGCGCGATCGTATTAGGAAACGCAATCTTGATTCGGAAAAATGTTGAGGTCGACATCTCACTAGGAGAAAAGATAAACGAACACTTCCAAGCATTCCATTCGAGTTTAATATATTAATTAGCGAAGACTAATTGTTCGCATTTGAATAAATCGGCAATTAACTTAATCTAATTAAGAATTGTGATTTTCTGGCATTCCAGAGTTGATGGAAAAAGTATATTCTTTTATCTTATCGAATAATACCTTTAATTCATGTGAAAGCGATTATTTTTTGAGAGAGAAATTTTTATCGACGTATAAATATCCCAATAATAATTCACAATTTTGTAATTGGTACACAGTACTTGCTTGAAGCCTAACTTCGACTGTATTCTCTGTCATCCTGGTATCTACTATCGCACCCTGCTTACTCATAGGTTTGTTATCATTACTTAAACGGAAATAATACATATACCCACTACACATCTGAAAAAATCTCTCAAAAACTGAGTAATGAGCCTTAAAAAAGTAAACCATCTATGTAGCATTTTTCGAGGGGGAAACATCTTTCAATCTTGTACACCTAAAAATTATAGGTCATTTAAGTTATCGTTTTGAGTCTTTAAGTCATGCCTTTAAGTCTTTGAGTCATGCGTTTAAGTCTTGAAGTCTTTGAAATATTTTAAATCTTGTACAGATTTTAGCTAGTTGTTTCCCTCTCGCTATTTTTAACCAACTTTATGAACTATAAAACGATGTTATTAATCTTTTCACCTGTCTAGAAATGAAATAAGAAACCCATTTATCTGTCACGTCAATACCAGAATTAGAACAGGGTTCCTGACATCATCAAAACACGTAAACTTCGGTTCAAAATTCGGATCGAATCAAAATCGTTGGTCAGGGGACTTCACACACTCGTTCACACAACAAACAAATGAAAAGGCATTTGGAGACTTTGGGAATATTCCGTTTTACGTATACGGAGGCTACTTTTGAAAACTCGTTTCACAATACAATCGATAAAATCGATCGTGTTAATCTCTCTCCAAATAACGACCCGTTTGGTAGTTAACACAACATTAAGTAACGAAAAATATACAATGTAAGTAAATCATTAACAGTCTACGATTCAAGATTATAGTTTAAATGGCCAATAAGAAAAGGAAACACATACAAATTTTTAGAATCCCACTTTTCCTGAATCTATTCCATTTCACAAAACAACACAAACGGCCAGTTTCACAAATATAAAATAATATTTCCCAAGTTTGACATATCCAGTGTCAAAACTGATGCAAATGATAAAATACCTAACTTCTAATTCTAATTCTAATAATCAGTTACTGAAAATTCATTTTATATCTAAGTTCAATTCTAGCATCAGTTCAGTCAAAATGAACATGAATAATAGGAGTAATTCGCATAATACGACATTGATATGATTTGTCAATTAAAATATAGTTTTTTTTATAACAAAAAAAATTATAAAATTATCAGATGCAATGTTTCAATGGTTCTCCACGAGGGGGAAACATCTTCTTTCAATCTTGTACACCTAAAAATTTTAAGTCATTTAAGTCATCGTTTTACGTCTTTAAGTCATGCGTTTGAGTCTTTAAGTCATGCCTTCAAGTCTTTAAGTCATGTGTTTAAGTCTTTAAGTCTTTGAAAGATTTTAAATCTTGTACAGATTTTAGCTAGTTGTTTCCCCCTCGGTTCTCCAATAGTCGTTTGAAACGAATTATATGTTCAGTTTTTTGCCGAATAATGTTAACTACATTTTTTTCTGAGTATGTCCATAACTCATAAGGGAATCAGATTAAAAGTCAAATTCATGGGAGTGTTCAAATATTGCATCATGACTTCTTCTTCATAATTCCTTAAACTTTGTCGTGCGATATCTCATCAATTTACTCAAGTATTTTTTTCTTGCGATGAACTTCATTTTCATAGCAGTAAAATCAAGTAACAATTCAAGCAAATGTGTCTGTCTGAAAAATATATAAGTATCAATATTGTTGTTAATGCCTTCATCTTTAAATTCTCGTGAAATATTAATCAGCGCTTAGTACATTATAAATCACCTCTACAGAAGTTGAACTACCTGGCGGGTGGGAACAATCAATATTATTTGACGAAAAAAATCGAGATTTTATGTTTGAAAATTTCTCATTGGAAGATTATACTCAGATGTTTGCATGGATAGACGGCCACTATTAAGGATTCTGTCTTGGTTTTTGTATGGAATCCTTACACAATAATAAGGAATAAAAGGTCGAGGTATCAAAGCTGTTGTGTGTCGATGAAAAAACGATCAATAATAAATATTCATCAAACGAAATATTTTCATCAAAAACATTTTCTTCCTGTTATGTTTTGTTCAGATAGGCCAAGGATATATTTGACGTGTCAGTTCACCTCCAATATCTATTATATTATTATTATACAAGATAATTTGGTAGAATCGTCAATAAACGATTTGAAAGTGTGCTCTAACGATAAAAGCAACAGCAGAACCTTTTAAGTCGAGTCAAGTGTTCATTGGGTTCAATAGGGAAAATAAACAAATCGATTGTACTTAACTATTTGGATAACCTTGTCAATACAAAAATGATCAATTAATAATGCGGAGTTAACGAAATTGCAAGGAAAGGTTTGATATAGAGAGAATTATCATGCAAAAGTGTACATATAATCATTAGAAAGTTAAAGTACTAAAGTTTGTTGAGAAAACCTATATTTACATAGGTAAGTGTGCTTGATCATCCCAAATAATAAAATATCATTATTTTGTCAAATAATGAGAAGTTAAATTTCCCAACTTGTTTAAACATCAGTATAAGTATGTAGGTAACATCCAGAGAAATCTTCAAATTAAATATATCCCTTGTTATATAAAATACTTAACTGGAAGTTGAAGACTTTTACCTAACTACATGTATCAGATACGTTTTTTTGATATCATCGATTTAATTCAGAAATAGAAAGTTTTTTAGAAGTGTTCAAGAAAAAAATTATTCATAGACGTCAGTGCATTCCACTTAGAATCTATTTACCATAAGTTGGCTGTTCTTCGTCTTACTGGATCTACTTTCTAACATTATCGTTCCTTTTCGAATTCCTCTATCTTCTCAAATGATGGGAACGATAGTGAATCTATAGAGAGAAAAAGTTAAATCGATCAGAATGATAAACAATTAAACAGTACGATATAATATGATAAGTAAATTCTCTGATTCGTTTCAATATTATTAAACTTTGTTGTTGGCATGAACGAGTAAGTTCACTTATTGAAATCGAAAAGCATATTGCTTTCTTTCAATTGAATAAAATGGACTTCACAAAACTCTTACTGTAGGGACAGATAATAGGGCTTATATGTTCAATAAGAGCGGTTTATCCAACTGTAATCGATAATTGTGTACTATCGCGGAAATTATCATTTTTGTTCACAACTCAAAATGGGTGAAACTAAATCTTTACTGGGGTTGGGTAATCGAAATCAAATGTATTCGAGTCATAAACCTGCTGCCTGAACAGTTATATAGATAACTTCAGAGTTATTAATGTGTTCTGACTACCGTGTTTTCATGTATGATCCTGTTTGACCCACCTTATATGCGAACTTTTTTCGATTAGATTGATTTCTGTTGGAGGTAAATAGTGAGTGAATATGTAATACGTCATGTCTCCATATGGGGGGATGATGAAAAACTATAGTCTTTCAATTAATTGAGCAAAAATTTATGAATGCGAGATTGAATGTACTGTGAATTTTATAGCTGCATCCACCCTATATTCCATAATGAATATGTTGGTAATGAGATGCTTTGAACATTCGAAAATTCAATTATCAAACCGAAATAATGAAGTTTCTCGAAAGAAAAATACAAGACTAGTTGTATGCAATAATTGTGTTAATGAGAAGTAGAGAAAGCGGAGCATTTGCAGTAATTAGTCTTTCAGTTCTCAAAATAGAAAACGAGGCAAATTTCATCCGACGATTCGAATCACTTGACTATTCCGACGATATTATAAAAAATTTGGAATAATATCCCCAAATCTATTGAGGTTACACTAAACGTGTTTTTTGGTGAAAACTATGTGTATGAAATGCATTGAGAGGTGTGTCGTTATCACATAAAAAACAATACCCAGGGGAAAAGAAAAAACAAATATCAATTTCAGTTAAAAAATCCAACAATTACGTACATATTTTCGCAACCACCCTCTCATTTCCTATAACAAGACACCCTACTCGTTGGGTAAACGTTTCGTAGTGCTTCGAACTCACCGAAAAAGTCCTGCACTTGAAACAAGTGAACTCGTTGATAAATCCATTGTAAGTATCCCTTCCTTTGCTAGCGACCAAATTAACTACTGCAGGCACCATACTGTATTGGTTTACGCACATTTTACTCCACAAAAACTATGAAAAAGTACTTCGCCACCGAAAGGTAAATAACTATATGAAACAATTGACACACTATGTCACCGCGATCGCCGAGAATAAAAACTGTGAAATATAAGCTTGTCTGTACTAAAATGCGGTCTCTTCATAACTGCTTTAGCTCGCGTTTTAGTCGGCATAGATATTCAGGCCTTTTACGTCATCGCTTGCCACTTCCACGGCAAACCTCGACGATGATATCCACCAGAAATCGAACGTTTTATTTAGATTTGTCGGTTTGCGCGAGCGAGCGGGATTTAGGGATACTTTCAAATGCGCATCGACTGCGAGAAAAACAATTCGGGAATGACATACATTGTTTATTTCCGGAATTTTATCCTACGTGCAAGATGGCAGTGAAGAAAAGCGGATGATTCAGATTTGGGATCGTTCACACCATTGACAATATAGCTCATATTCTTCTAATCGATCCCTAAATCCCTGATTCTCATCTGGTTAGATTTAGGCCCGTATGCACCGCTCCTATACCGTGTGACTTAGACTCATGGTACACCCCCGTTTTCTCCTTTGTTTTTCTTGCTATATTTTTGGAATTCGGAACATTGAAAATGCTCACTGAACAGCATTCCTCGACATATCTGAAAGAAAAAAACAACTTCCAATTTTTCCGGAAATGATATCAACTTTCGATTCCTGAATGGGACACCCTGTATATTGTTACATGATCGGCTAGAGATGATCATGAGGAATCCAACGATACTAGGTTTGATGGTGTTATCCCCAATGACTGCGGAGATATCGCCATTTATTTTATCCATAAGCTCAACGAGTAGGAGAGAGAAACTTTTTCTGGCGGGTCAATCAAATTCTCTCTCCCACTCATTGAGCTTATGAATAAAATGAATGGCGATATCTCCGTAGTCATCGGAGATAACACCATAAAACCTGGTATCGTTGGATTCTTCATGATCATCCCTAACCGATCATGCAACAATATACAGGGTGTCCCATTCAAGAATCGAAAGTTGATGTCATTTCCGGAAAAATTGGAAGTTGTTTTTTTCTTTCAGATATGTCGAGAAATGCTGTTCAGTGAGCGTATTCAATGTTCCGAATTTCAAAAATATAGCTAGAAAATCAAAGGAGAAAACGGGGGTGTACCATGAGTCTGTGTCACACTGTATATTGATGGTTTAACTAAGCTAGGTTTTGTTGTTATGGATTTGCCAATCAGATTCCTTGTTCCTCAGCGATAAAGCCAAGCTTACTTAAACCTCCACCAAGTAGAAGCGGTGCATACGGACGTTAGTGAACTACAAGGTTCTGTGCTAGTGATATTCGTTACTTATATTATTATTATTATTACATCAATGACCTTTCTCGGAAAAAACCACCTCATGCAACTCCATCATGTACTCGTATTGATGACATGATGCGACATTCTATCACTCTGAACCGGATATCAAGACTGACTGATGATGATACAGATTTCTCCACTCAAATTCGAATATTGATAGCATAAGTGAGATTGATTTAGAACTGACTCCTGAAGTCAAGGGCTCATTCAAACTAACTGAAGCGTATTGATGTAGAAATTCAAATGATTATGTTCACTAGTGTTCACCAAATATCGATTGCAACTATCGATAATGTCGATAGTTGTGACTATCGAAAACCATCGATAGTATATAACGATAGTATCGATATTAGGATTATTCATTGATAATGGTAGTTATGCGGCCATGAATAATTGATAAAGATAAGAAGTTATGATAAATTGATTGCATAAACTGTACATGTTAAAATGATATCTGTCATATTCAACCGATAGCAAAGCAGGAAAAAAAGCAGCTATTTTGTTGTCTTTGTCTTGATTTGTTCAGTGCGTCAAATACTGTCAATTGTCAATATACTCAATACTTTAAATTTGTTGGTTCATTAATATTTGAATTGAAAATTCGAATATTTATTGATATTCAAATAATAGGTAGCCGTCATAGGCGAGGGGGAAACAACTAGCTAAAATCTCTACAAGATTTGAAATCTTTCAAAGACTTTAAGACTTAAACGCATGACTTAAAGACTCAAAACGATGACTTAAATGACTTTTTAGGTGTACAAGATTGAAAGAAGATGTTTCCCCCTCGGTCATAGGTAAGAATTCCAAAGTATGGGAGATATTCCAAAAAGTCAATACAACTTACGCAACTTGTAAGATATGCCAAGTGCGATATAACAGGAGTAGAAACACATCCAATTTAATGCAATTACAGTGATTTTTGCAATAACTTGCCAACTGTTCCTTTTTATATGTGATTTTTCAACGATGTATTCAATTTGTTATTATTATTCATAACCCCTACGGCCCCTTCAAGAAACACTCCTTGTCTTACACCTGTACTAAGAAATACCTTAATCGATAAGTGAGATGACCGAGATCGTATCGTATTGAGGTTAAGTTTTCTAACCCTAAAAACAATCGATAGTGACTATCAATATATCGATTATTTTTTTTGATATCGATAGCCGAAACTGTCGATGTTTAGTGAACACTAGTGTTCACCAATTTCCAGTTGTTTCATTAGTCATTAAGCTGAAAAATTTAAGATTGTCTCGGACCAATATTCGATTTCAATAAACAAATTCGGATATCAACAGTCAGTGACGAGAAAAATTCAAGTTTTTGTGGCTTAACTTGACAATTTTGCAATTCTTGATGCGAATGTTCACAAACTAAAATCAATCTGGAATAATTTTAACGAAATACAGCAATAATGTATTACTAGTTAGGAAAAGCCTAATTCATTCACAAATGAATGGTGCTTGGAAATTCGTAATAAATATACTTAGATTACAATGGAAACTGTTTTCAATCAATTATGTAGAACACTAACAACAGCAAGGAAATATTGACTTATTCTTAAGAAATTCTGACAGGAATGTCGAAATTTCCTAGCGATTTGCGAAGAAACTATTTTATGAGTTGAGTTTCCCTTGGAAACCTGTACCAACTCGAAACAAAGTAATGTGTGGTATTCAGGAAATGGACTCATTCAATAATTTTCTGAAACATTCAGCGCCAACTTATGTCCACTTTTCAATTGGGGAGTTTTTGGGGAATTCGATATATTCTAAATTTCTGCTCAGAAATGAATTGTGAAATTCAGCCCCAATAACTTCCACGTCAAAATTTTACAATGATATACGCTAGAAATCTAACATTCTCTTTGAATTTATCGGTTTTTGCAAACGAGTATTATTTTCAAACGCTCATTGACGACGATAAAAACTTTCTGGAATGACCTATATTGAGAATTTACGGATTTTTAACCTAGGTGCCAGATAACACTGAAGAAAAAGGCACGAATCACATTTGTTATCGTTTACACCATTCATATATTCATCACATTTTTTTGCATTTTCCAATTTATGAATTTTCAATTGACAACACCTGTTATATCTGATATATATATATATATATATATATATATATATATATATATATATATATATATATATATATATATATATATGTTAGCATGAAGATTCTCACGGACGAAGTATGATGCGTTGTTTTTTCGGGTTTCATTCCGTGTTCTGTGGTTTTGATCCTCTGAAGGATAATTCTCACAACGTTTCGGCAAAGTCTCATTTGCCGAAACGTTGTGAGAATTATCCTTCAGAGGATCAAAACCACAGAACACGGAATGAAACCCGAAAAAACAACGCATCATATATATATATATATATATACATATATATATATATATATACATATATATATACATATACATATATATATATATATATATATATATATATATATATATATACATATTACTTTGAATATATTTACATGAATAATGCAATATCAATATTCTAAGATACATGTATATGAATGATGCAATCTTCTATCATTCATACATCGTACTGTTTATAAAGTATCATATCAGTATTTGTGAAATAGCTCTTTCGATTCATATAATTCGAATTGTCAGCAATTTGTTTCACATAACAGAATTTAGAATCACAGCTCATCAGGTATGGTGTAACTGCAGAGGTAGGTCCATACTGGGTTATTCGGATATCGATAGTTTACCATTTTAAGCTAAGCGTTGATATCAATGGTTGGCTAATTCCAACCAAACATTACACTTTCATAGTAATTGTTTCTCATCGGAATTTTCAGAGGTCAAAAAAACTTAAGGGTAATTGTTGCCGTACCAATTGTTTAATATATAGATTACTTTAAAAGTAAGCGGATGGTATCATAACCCTTTAATATCATAGTATCCTGATAACAAAAAAGCATGTAGCTCAAAAGGTCTTACTTATTATACAATGATGATTTAATGAACTGGAAACTGAAAGACTGAAAGAAATAAACAAAAATTGGCAAAACACCAAGACTTTTTTTCTGGTTGTGTATTGGAGAGATTTTCTCAACAAAGAGAAAAATATGTTGGAGAGAAAGGAGCATGCTAAAATTCAAGAAGATCCAGATGCTACTACAACAGATATACTGACACTTGTAGGTTGAACTATTCTGCCATTGATACATTATAAAAATTGGTTCTCAAAAGTAATTTGTCCACTACCGTTTGGTCCTAGTCATTCAGGACCAGGCCAGAGACATAAACCACGCCAAGGTCAAGAACTTTTACTGCAGTCAATTTTTGAATCGGCGAGTTTCGATATCATGTTTTTAAAGTTGGGAATTAATTATATACATAAATTATAATAGCCCCGATAATTAATGTCAATTATTTATTGTTGTTGGACTGATAAATCGACTATATGAGATTGTCCATCAATGTGCCATGTGTGGATTCACTGTGACCAAAATTGGTGTAGTAAATTAGATATTCGAGGGAGACGAGGTTTTGCTGTTACGATGATCAGTTCTCAATGTAAAAACGAGGACAAAAATACAGGAGTTATGTATATTATGGAGAGGATTTTCAGTTATGGACAGTAAGTACACACCGTTCAAATTAAGGTCGATATTCTCAGATAAAAGACAATAAAATAGCTGACCATCTAGCGAAAAGCTTTCCACCTAGGTAATTCTGTCTTTCATGAACTGAAAAGCTCCTGCGGTAGAACGCTTATTCCATCTACCTCTTTTCTTACAGGTGAAAGAGTTGACGCAGATGGCTGCATGTCAGTCTCGTGGTCCATATATAACATTTACTACTTCTTTTTCAACATGGAAATTACTGAAAATTGAAATGATATCAATTCTCAATAAAACCATAAACGAAATTAGATCATTTCAGTGAATTTGAAGCTAATTCCAAACACATACTCATTTTATGGAACAATAAAAAAAAGAACACTCATAGATCATAGATAACATCGTATCAACAACAATATTATTATTAAAATTTAGATTATAAAACGCAATAAAAAAACTGAAAGTGTGTCGGAAACATTAGAGTTATGCAACAAGCCAAGTGTTACATAACATAATTATAACCTTCAGTAAATCATTCGAGTAATTGGGTTGATGACCTAAAACACCTGATCAACCTTCATGAATATCACTGATCAAATAAATATAACAATTTGGACAGTACTTCCTTTCTCGCAAAAAAATGCTCGCGAAAAATCTTTCAGATTGAAGCTGGTTCATAATGATATAAATCATTTACGTGGTTTAAAATAATTGAATTATGGGTTCGAAAGTAGAAAGTTCGCTTTTCGATAACGCGGAAGTTATTTTTGCCATTTATATTTTTTTTTTGGACACTGGAAATGTATTTTTCCGCCTACCCTCTTTATAAACTAGAGCAAAGTCGTACTTTTCCTCCCTAGGGAGGAATAGTAAAAGTGACGTCATGGTACATCATCAATGAAATAATTTATACGGTATTGACTATCATATTAATATTTTATTATATAAGTACTAATTTCACCGTTTATTGATACAACACTCTGTTGCAAAATGGTAGAAATCAGTACAGAAGGTGAAGGTAAGATATTTTCAAGAAGTAAATAAATTAAGAAAACTAAAATTGAACAACAAAGAGTATAACGGGCTTGTAGGTGTTGATTGGAATATCGGTGTCGACAGCTCCTTTTTTTTCAATTCTTTTACTATACTATACTGAAATTTTGTTATTATATAACACATCGAGCTTAGATAGAGAATCGAACGTCCTTCAAAATGATGTTGATTGCCATTTAAACTTTTGTGTTGCAGATATCAAAATTTGCTTGTTCGTTTACTTCTTGCTTATTTGAAATGAAAATCGATCAATTTTGTCGTATTTTATGTTATCCTTCATTCCAATTGTAAAGGTTCAAATTGCCACCTTGTATCATCTCGATTTGAGTATTAGTTGAAGGTAATTACTATTGGAGCAGTCTCGTTATCAGACATCCAAGCAGTTTATACCAAATCAATGATCATTTAGCAACCGTGTTGCTTGAATACTTTGGTGATCTCGCTGAAACATTTTCACCGAATTCCTTGAGGTCCAAATATTCCATGGTTAAGAAAAAGTTAATACTGAATAACTGATTACTATATACTGAGCGAATATTCGAAACAAGGGTTGAAAGGATACCAGACAAAAAAGTCTGAATTGCTTTCCAGAGAAGAAGCTCTGAAATTTATCCACGGGGCACCGAATGACACGTTTTTTATGAACAAAGTTTCTTTGATATTTGGTGTATTTGGTAGATGTCGATGACAGGAACTTGTGAGTATGCTTCTAACCCACACAGAAGATGGAAAAGACAGTAACATTATATTATGTTATAGACACTCCAATTTCATATTATGTTATCGCACCAACAAAGGTTATAAATGAATAAGTTGTTTAATCAGTTACTATTTTTCGTCTCCATGCCCCTGAGGAGGATAAGTAGCCTATTAACCACAAGCCAAAAATTGCGAGCAAGAGGCTTTGGCGGAAATTCGCGGTATTTACTGGTGGCCTGTTACGAATTTCTTCGTTATCACCCTTTTTCAATGATCAAAGAGGCAGCAAGTCATGACGGCAAGTATGTAAAACAATTGCTTGTCGATCCATGGATACATTCAGTACCGATCCACAAACTGTTGAATAATAAATTTCTACTAGCGTGCGGAAAAGTGGACTCATTTTAGTGTCGAAAGAGTCACTTTTCCGCACTAGTGCGGAAAGTAAATCTGTTGAGTTTTTGGGGACTGACATTTGACTATTCAAAATATATATTTGTATGATTGTAGTTCACAGAATGACCGAAAATGAAGAAATTCATTAGAATTCTGCTATAATTTTTGATAAAAAAAAGTATGTTTCAATAATTTTTCAATGGCTCTGGTATAAGCCTCATCAACTGAATGTGAAATAATAACAAACATCTGACGTTTTCCATTTGTCACTTTGAATTACCGTAGCAACAAAGAAAACAAATCTGTCAGTCAAAACACTACCTTGTCAAAACCAATTTTACCGTCACAATTTTTTCTAGTAAGATTACTTTCCATGGATTCTTCAGATGAAGATTTGCCAGATTCAGTTTTGGAAGCGGCTAGAATTGCAAACATGCATCTGCTACCATTAAAATGCCGTTATAGGTATGAAAAAGAATATTTTTTGTTTGAAAACTGGTGCCAGAATAAGGGAATCAAAACTTTCAAAGAAGACGTTGTTTTGACTTATTTCGCTGAAATTTACAAAACATGCAAGCCTAATACTCTATGGTCCAGGTACTCAATGTTGAAAAGTGTAATTGAATTCAGAAATGACGTCGATTTAAGCAAGTTCTTCAAGGTCACGGCATATATAAAAAAACAACATTGGAATTAGACCAAAAACGGCAAAAATTTTCTCGACGACCCTTCCACTAGTCAGCAGCTGTCACCAGTACAGCCTTTCAAAATGATTTCCTCCAGCAAAATTGCTGACAAAACAGTGATAAACATTTTAGCCTCTGCAATTAATTTGCACAACGCAACAAATTGTACTTTTAATATTAATTATAATCAATAGTTTGATATGTATTTAATAATAAATGTTTGTGTTTATTTTTGAGTTTTTTCCGCAAGCTAGTAGAAAAGTATCACTTTCCGCACTTGTTAGGTAAACTACTATCCCTAAAAATATGATTTTTCAATTCAATTTCATAAAGGTTTTGGAGCATAAAATCGCTGAATTTCGCTTTTGGACAATTGAATGTAGTCACGAGATCATATTTATCAGGTTGAATGTAAATATTCCATCATTTTACAAACAAAATCTAGAAGCGGCCGCTATTAATTTAGTATACAGATCCATTCAAAATGAGCCATTACCTAACAGCTGTCAAATACGTAATGAACGATTTTAAATAATAATAATTATTATAATATTTATTTCTTTCTTTGGTTGAAAAGTACATTTAAAAAGACAAAATGCACAATAAACAAAGAAAATGTCAAGTCCAAAAGTAAAAATAAAATTACATATATATGTAAATAACTACAGGTAACTAGATCATAAAACTCAGTCAAGATACTATGAACAACACAATAACACAAACAGTCTAAAAGTATTAATATTAATAATATAACGGTTTTTACGGTTTCTGCAGTATAATGCGATATATTGATCCCTTAGGGAATAATCGCGAGAGATTTATAGCAATAGTCTTTATTCCCTCTTGTATTCCTATCACAAAATTTCTCGAATTGAATATTACCATGGAAACGATATAACCAATCTCCAAAGTGTCAGTGTCAAACGCGTATCTAGTGTTTGTGTATTTGTATTGAGATGAATGAAAGTGAAGAATCCTTTATTTATGATAAATTAATGAGTTCTAAATGAAGTAGATTATACTACTCGCAATAATGATTATTATTCTCTCGGAAGTACAATCTGTGATATAGTTAGTAACTAAGCGATAGGTGAACAATGATCAACTGGTATAACATAAACATATATTAGGTCAATGTTATGACTAATTTTCGAAAGCTCCTTCTCACCTGATTATTAGTACAAAGCATTCTTAGTTTTTTTGGCACAATTCTCACGAAAAGCCACCGAGCGCTACACAAAAACAACTAACCGACGTTCTCGAGCCTTCATCGAATACAATCCGAGAAAAAACGAATGTTACATACTTTATAATAATCAATCCATTGAACACATCTCCAAGTTTTCATCAGGTGAGAAATGTTTATCTTATCTCAACTCACCGTTTATCTTGGTGTCGTTACTTAGAGAAATTACGTCAATTATGAAAAATTTACTATACAGCAGTGGGCGTTCAACGGTGGTGTGAATTTGAATGTAATTGCATTCAATTACGCCAACTGAGTTGACACCATCACAGGATAAGGAGGCGGAATATAAGTATATTCCTATGAAAATAAGTATCAAATGTTAAATTCTAGAGTGAAACAAGCGAATACCAGATAAATCATCAGCTGATTGGAATAGCACTTATATGATTGATCAAAAAATAGAATATCACCAATCACCAATTCCATGAATTTAGGAGATATGATCTTTATTATTGCGAGGATTGATAACCTTGAGAATAATTATTGCTTTCGGAGAGCAAAAATAATTCTATAGTTTTTTTTGCTCCAAGCCAACTTTCATTAATGTATTATGTGAAGCCACCAGGACAAAGATGGAGGCATTTCTCAATACTTATACTCATAGCCCAAAGACACTGATGATTACGAAATTATTCTCTACAAGTATCGAGGGCATGTTACTTAAAAACAACGGAAATCGTAAAAAAGTAGTATTCAGCAGTCTTCGTGGGCTATTCAATAAAAAAAAAATTGTACTCATAGAGAAGCATCCACAAACATGAATATTTCGATGGTATCAGTTAAAAAAATGTCAATGATTCAATTGTCGCCGTACTTCCTGATAAGTGATGTATGTGCAACATATACCTTGTCAGCTTAACGTTCTCTTTCGATATATTGTTACGATATTTCTGTGTTGGTTCATATAAATAATACTTCGAACAACACTAAACTATTACAAGTATAAAATACAACTGCTGTACTGCCTTACAATTCGCTTACAAAACACTTTGAGTTCTCAACAGACTAAAACATCCAACACTCTTTTCTAACAAAAACTGCCGTTCATTACACGGTCATTTTTTGTGCTTGCACTTTTCCGAACCTTTTCCATATTTCATTTGACACGTATTCTGCTCATGGGAATTCAGGAAGTGTTTGGATCCCTACTAACCTGTACACACCCATGTCGTTACTCAAAAAAAGCTAACCTTGACACGATAATACACACTATCCCAGTCCCGATCAGACCCAAGAGATATAGATAATTCCTCTCAAGAAACCTTTTTTTATAACTGGGGCCTCACACTAGTTTCCTGAAGCGTTTTATCAGTCATTTTATCAGCATAAGACAGCTAACTTTCTTTCGCGCTCAGAGCCAGTCCATTTTCTATTTGGATATACCGTAATCATTTTCAAATAATCCTGTCATTGCTCACTTTTGGTGATAATTGTGAAACATAACTGAGATGTATAACGGCCTCAGTAAACAATGTTTTTCTCTCGAGATAAAGAATGGCACTTTCCTCCTCGGTCTGTAATATACTAGTTTTCTCCAAGGAAACCATGAAAAATCTGGCCTGACAACAAAACAGTGTAGTAACGAAAGTTGCAGCATATCGATAGCATTCATAAGAAATACGTACACAATAAAGCAAAAATGGAGAGTTGGCCGTAGAAAAATCTCCCGGATTGGATCTGGATTGCTCATACAAAATTCGTTACTAATTCATCCATAAACCTACCAGCATTCAAAAAGAGTCACACACAGTGGTGTATTTTTATCTTGGTCCTAAATTATTCAATCTTCTACCAGCCAACATCAAAAATATTTCCAATCTCAATGAATTCAAAGAAATCAATTGGAACATCCATTATCGACTCATCATTCTCAATATTCATATTCATTAATTTAGTTAATAATTCATCAATCGGAATGTATGTGTATGGATATAGGACAGTCAATAACATCAAATAAAACCTTATAAACTACCATCGTTGAATACAATCAAAACGTCTTCATTGAATAATACTCTGAGTGTTGAATGGAAACCACAACACAAGTACTACAGTTACTTAGGTGCATCCATCCTCATAAAAAGGGTAACAAAACTACATACTTATTACGCTATAAGGTAGACACGATTAAATTTCCGATAAATTTATTGTCTTCGCGACATGTTTCGATACACTGTATCTTTATCAAGCGAATGTTTCTAAACACTGAATTATTCTTTGTTAAAAGCTCCTTGAATACATCAGGGTCTACTCTGATCATCTCTGGTTCCTAGAATAACACAACTTGACTGATGATGATTTCTAAACTTATTACCTGATGCTAATAACTGATACTGATTCCTAGAATTACACTGATAATGATTATGATATCGGACCATAGTTACTTATTAATCGAATAAGTTCAACAAAGGGGAACTATTGAGATCCAATTGATCAATCAGCAAACAATTTGAATTTTTTAATTTATTTACTGCTACTTTTTCCGTAGCAGGTCCTGAATAAGTTAAGATTCTATAATTATTGTCCTGGGTCCTCAAAGTGGGGTACACTTCTTGGATAGCTTTTCTATGTAGTTTTTTAGCAAGAATATTTTCTATTAATTTGACAGTTAACAATGGATATCAAGTCAAATTAATAGAAAATATTCTTGCTAAAAACTACATAGAAAAGCTATCCAAGAAGTGTACCCCACTTTGAGGACCCAGGACAATAATTATAGAATCTTAACTTATTCAGGACCTGCTACGGAAAAAGTAGCTTCATTTTTGCATAAACGAAATTTAAAAGTAGCATATAGAACAGATAACACGTTGGGAAGGTTCATCAAGAATAACAAAGATAAAACAATGAAAGATGAAAAATCGGGAGTTTATAAATTGAATTGTGGATCTTGCTGCAAAGTATATATTGGCCAGACAGGTAGACCATTCAAAAGCCGCATACGTGAACATCGTATGAATTATGAAAAGGAAACATTTCATTCATCATATGCCAATCACATTTTGGAGGAAGGCCATGACTTCGATGAAAATTTCGAAATTCTGCATGTTGAAAATAAAGGCATTAGACTTAATTATTTAGAATTTTTGGATATCAATAAATAAAAAAATTCAAATTGTTTGCTAAATGATCAATTGGATCTCAATAGTTCCCCTTTGTTGAACTTATTCAATTTATAAGTAACTATGGTCCGATATCATAATCATTATCAGTGTAATTCTAGGAATCAGTATCAGTTATTAGCATCAGGTAATAAGTTTAGAAATCATCATCAGTCAAGTTGTGTTATTCTAGGAACCAGAGATGATCAGAGTAGACCCTGATGTATTTAAGGAGCTTTTAACAAAGAATAATTTAGTGTTCAGAAACATTCGCTTGATAAAGATACAGTGTATCGAAACATGTCGCGAAGACAATACATTTTGTGGAAATTTAATCGTGTCTACCTTACAGCGTAATAACTATGGATTTCCATCAAGTAAAGGCCACCTCAATCCAAAAAAAAACTACATACTTTTATTTTTTGACCGGGTCAACTCAAAAAATTGAAACATGGCGACAGGGCGCCATCTAGAAAGAAAAATTAAACGGAATGGGGGGTTGTGAAACATAATTTTGAAGCTCCTGGCGAATACTTTACAACCCTAGAACATGAAGTCAACATCTTCACCTACTAAAAAATGGCGGAACATTTAATAATTACCTGAAAACAAAAACATTAATATCGGTATTTCTAGATAAATTCGTTTTTTCCCGTCATATGGCAATCTCAACAACGCGATAAGGTTTGATAAGTCATTTTTTGTTCATTAAAAAAGTCAGTGGACAACGAACATCATTGTTCAGTTAAAATCTTCTCATTTTTAAGTAGATTGGTACCATGAAAACTATCTCCAAAATGGTCAATTGTTCAAAATCAACAGGGGAATTGTATTCGAATATGCTGGCAACTACTGTTGATCCTATAATCACCGAAATCTTCGAAGTGAATCCTAATGAATTTGATATGGATATTATTATTCCAACAAGATGAAGTACCACCATATAACTCCAGACAATTAAGAAACTTTTTGGATAATACTTTCCATGGTCGTTGGATTGGCCATCGAGGTACTACGGAATGGCCAGCCCGCTTGCCAGATTTGACAACTTTAGATTTTTTTATGGGGCTATTTGAAAGAGAAGGTGTACGAAACTGTTCCTGCTTCAATACTGAATGTACGGCAGAGAATAATGAATATTTGTAGAAATATCGACGTTGCTGTATTCGAAAATGTTCGACGTGAAATATCGAATAGGCAGTTCTTATCTCAAAACGTTTGAGACAACCATTTCGAGCATCTTCTGAACTGAACTCAGCTTATTTCCTCATATTATGAATTCAAACGTCGACGGGTGCAGTCAATTATTAAATGTTCCGCCATTTTGTAGTAGGTAAATATATTGACTTCATATTCTAAGGTTGTAAAGTATTCGTCAGGAGCTTCAAAACGACCCTCCCTTTCCATTTATTTTTTTTAGATGGTGCCGAGTCGCCTACTTGAAATTTGTCAATTTTACCCCAAAATGTATTCTTACATCAATTTCATTATCCCAAGTTTAAATTTTTTGAATTGACCCGTTCAAAAAATAAAAGGCGGGGGGACATTAAAGGAATGTACATATATCAACAATTATATTCGAACTATTCACTGCTCAATAAACTTCACCTATCACCTAATTTTGTTTTTGATTTCATTTCTTCCCTAAAAACGAAAGAGGTAGTCCATGTTCGAAGTGAAAGACAAGTTTATTGAATAATTGAATAAAAGTTGCTTGATATATACCTATTTTCTCTTAGATTCGGAGAAGAAAAATGGCAAAAAATGTTTCTTCAAACTTCATTCTCTACAAAAATATTGAAGTTCCTGAATGTCATTATAAAGATGACTGGTTTGAATATCACGAGAATGAATGTCATTTAATTGGTGACAGAAAGGTCACTAATTCAAACTCGGGAAATTCGGGAACGTTTGTTGAATCTAGTGAAAGTTTTCCATCACTTATCCATTTTTCCACTGAGGAGCTGTAGAGATATTTTAATCTGAACGAAACAAAATCTTGTCTAGGCTTGAATGATATATTATCCTGGTGAGTGAGATTTTTTAACAAAGGTGTCTCTATTTCTGCCTCATTGTGTAGATATTTCCTATGTATGCCATCTATTTGATTCAATTATCGTCTGGGTATAGAAATTGAGCAAAAAGTGATTTCTACGTAACTCAGTGCCTGTCGTGCCAAACAGGCAGGGGAGTAGCTGTTTTAGATGGAATCTTTCTCCCTTCTTGTGAATGAACCAAACGTTTTCGTATGATATATACGTACCTTTCATTAGAGAGTGTTCATAAACTTTTTTCTTTTACTTCTTTCACAGAAGTAAGTTATTCCAATTTTTTTGATTCGGAAAAAAACCCAAGAAATATTTCCTCAAACGAAACAGTTGTCCAAATATCCGCTGAGCGAAAAACCCCTCGATATTCTAATCAAATCGAATGAACTATTAATGGATTTATACACATGTTTCGAATGGAACGCAAAATAGTATTTTACCGAGAGATGGAAAATAATCCTCACATGTTTCGCATTGGTTTCAGATTTCATTTCCGATAACAATACAGGCTATAAATTTGCAGACGAATTCCATTGGTCGGTTATATCTCGACTTATTTTTAGAATAACTACCACACGTTGAATTTGCAATCTGATATTCAGCGTGTTTCATACAGGGTGTTGAATACCTTTCCGTAATGATTTTCAAGGCCCACTTACTAATGATGAGAGTGTCACTTCTCTTATTAAATCTGTCTTTTCATGAACATCTGTGGAAAACCTAGGAGTAATTAGATTTTTGAAGTTTACTATCTGCCACTCTGTCGTATCATGAAATTATGTATGGACGTTTTAATGGAGACACGTGACGTCTCAAGCTACTATAACCCCCTCATATTCAATTTCGAAATTCAAACGTTGCTCATTTTTCAAGTTATCGCGAAACTCATTCCAATGTCTACTTTCCTACCGAATATTATTAATTAGTAAAGAAAATCAATCGACATCCTCATCAGTAAAAAGAAAACAAATTAAGATTATCAATAATTCTTAGATTTTCATGTTGTATTAAATAAACAATGAAAGGTCGACTCACTTCCATTACCTTTCCCTCATTTTTTCCCCAAAGAAAATCATGGGTATCTTTTCTCGCCTCAGGGAATAAGACGATAAGGATAACAAACGACATTTTGATCACTCCGGTCTTTAACCAATTAAAGACATTGACGTAGAAACTGGGAAAAAAACTCTTGCATCGAATCTTTTTGTAATTTATTAATTATAACAATTTTCGGTAATGGTTTCGTCCATTTGATGTAATTTTCCAAATTGCCTTATAAAATCGCGTGGACAAGAAAGGTCGGATAGTAAAGCAGCTTTATGGAATAATTCGTACTAGTTTATGGAAAAAAGTAGGAATGTTTTAATGGGATTGTTCATTTAGACTCGATGTTTCCACGATTTAGTAATCGGACCAGATGGATAAAAATGAATGGAAAAACGAGTGCAATCTTTGTCAACGAAATGTTGACCGAAAACCACTATTTTAAAAATAAATTTTAATGGGATCATTCATTCAAACTCAATGTTTTTTTGATTTCAGAATTCCAGACAATATAATAACCTGTCGTGAAAAACAAGTTCAATTCGATCGGCAATTCACCGATAATCACGATTGTTTTTCAAAAAATCTAAAAAAATCTGAGAAAATTATTCGAAACTTCGCCTGATAAAGAACAGTCAAGGGATATATTTCGTGAGCATCAACTTAGATAGAACAGAATGAGTGCACATCCATAATTTTTCGGATTTTGCTGAGCAAACGTCTGGAGTGTATAAAAATTTAATGATATCCCAAAAGTTGTGAAGTCTATGGAGTTTTTCAGTATTACTATCCCAATGACACTGATACTTATGACATTTTTCCTGTTCACATTGTATCGAAACAAATCCTATATATTTTGAAATCATCAAATATCTGGAACGTTACAGTTGGAACATCTAACTCGGAGTATACCTCAATGTATCCATGGCAGCGTAACAGAAAATAATGTTCTGATTTATTGTGTTTAATCATTATTCCAAATTAACTAATTTCATTGGTTTCCTTCGTGAGCAAACCATTTCTTGAATTATTGTGCACGAAAGCGTTAACCTAAATCAAAATTTTGAAGATAAAGAAACAAATCGAAATTTCATTGATTGAGCTTGGTATATGAAATATTTATCAAAAAAGATTATAACCCCAAAAAATTCAGTTTCAGAATTGATGACAGTAACCCATACGATTATCACTAACAGTTTACAAACAGGATCCTGCTGCTATTGTATAGTGAAACACGTGGATCACTTTGGTTAACCAATTGTTAGTGAGAATGGAACAGAAAATTTTAGTATTTCGAGTTTGATCATTGGTATTCATTACCATTTATGGACCACTTCGGTAGAAATATGGAGTGGCTTTGCCGGGATTTGATTGAACACCTCTAGGATCCAACGAAACCATATAAAAACATTTGGTGGTAGAATCTCATTGAAACCCACTGACAAAATATTATTCAACGCGATACTGATGAGTTAGAAAGACCCAGAAGCATTGTAGATCTGTGTTTATAATTTCAACTACAAACGTATATTTTTCAATTCATGCAAACGGGTTGAAACTCTTTAGTATAAAAGACTTGAATTCATTCGGATACGTAAGATCTCCTCTCAAGAGAAATTTACATGTATCCACTCATGCTAGGAAATCTAGAATTAATCCAAAAAAATACAATAGGAACAGCGTGACAACTATAAAATGATTTTGGCTAGACAACGAAGAAAATATAAATTTGAAAAACAGTACGACGATCTATTCAGTGCTTTTCGTCAATGACCCCCTTTTATTTTTTGAACGGGTCAACTTAAAAAATCAAAACTTGGGACAATAAAATTGATGCATCAATACTATATTTTAGAGTGTGCGCCACCTGGAAAAATAAATTAAACGGAAAGGGGGGTCTTGTGATACATCATTTCGAAGCTCCTGACGAAAACTTTACAACCCTAGAACAAAGAATGAATGAATCGATATCTTCACCTACTACAAAATGGCGGAACATTTAATAATTGCCTGAATACATCGACGTTCAACTTCATATTTTGAGGAAATAAACATCGACGTTCAACTTCATATTTTGAGGAAATAAACATCGACGTTTAACTTCATATTTTGAGGAAATAAGCTGAGTTCAGTTCAGAAGATGCTCGAAATGGTTGCCTTAAACGTCTCGACATAAGGACAGCCTATCCGATATTTCCCGTCGAATATATTCGAACACAACAACGTCGATATTTCTACAAATATTTATTATTCTCTGCCGTATATTCAATATTGAAGCAGGTTCAGTTTCGTACACCTTTTGCTTCAAATATCCCCATAAAACAAGTATAAAGGTGTCAAATGTGGCAACCGGTTGGCCATTCCGTAGGACCTCGATAGCCAATCCAACGACCATGGATAGAATCATCCAAATAGTTTCTAGAGTTCTAGAGTAATGTGCTGGTGCTCTGTCTTGTTGGAATAATAATATCCATACCGAATTAATTAGAATTCACTTCGACGATTTCGGTGATAAGAGGATCAACAATTGTTTCCAGCATATTCAAATTCGGTTCTCCTGTTAAATTCTGTTCAATGAACCATTTTGGAGATAGTTCACGTGGTACCTACCTAATTGTAAAATTGAAAACTAAATGAGAATATTTGAACTGAACAATGATGTTCGTTGTCCTAACGAAATTTTTTTATAAACAAAAAAAACCTATCAAACCTTATCGGGTTGTTGGGATTGCCATATGACAGAGAAAAACGCATATTTTTAGAAATATCGATATTAATGTATTCAGGTGTATTCAGGTGATTACTAAATGTTCCGCATTTTGTGGTAGGTGAAGATATTGACTTCATATTCAAGTGTTGTAAAGAATTCGTCGAGAGTTTCATAGTCATGTATCACAAGACCCCCCTTTCCAATTAATTTTTTTTTCAGATGGCGCCCAGTCGCCATGTTGAAATGTTCATGTGTCAATTTTCCTTCATATTATAGTATTTATTCATCAATTTCATTATCCCAAGTTTCAATTTTGTGAGTTGCTCGTTCAAAAAATGAAAGGGAGGGAGACATTAAGAAGAGCACTATATAAATGCATCTTTATACACTTTTAGTTGAGGTTTCTGGTATTTTCCATATTTTTTATTTCTTTGAAAATTATTCGTTATCAATTCAATTTGGGCTTTTGGAATAATTCGGGATTCGATTTCAAGAATTTATGACAATTTCATTTGTTTCCGAAATATTTAAAAAGAAAAGAAGCGTTTATTATAGAAATTAAAACGGGAAAGAGGTTTTGAGCACGGTGGTCAATAAAACCCGATAAAAAATACCTTTCAGGCCTCACCTCAGGTTTCTCCACTTATGATAATAATGAAATGTGAATCCTCAACAGCGAGTTAAAAAAAATTACCGCCTCTGATGATAACCAATCGGTAAACGGTTACAAAAAAGCGTTCGGCAGTGTGTATAATTAAAATAATAGGTGGGTCTGTGATTGATGTGCTCATAAAATTCATTTCCCATTTCGAATCACAATTTGCGAGTCGGTACTGAAATTATACACTCCATATAGTGAATAAATGTTAAACTACAAAGTTGATATTTATAGAAGCCTAATTACGAAACACTAAAAAGTATATGTATTCATAGTGAAAACTATTTTACGAATAGAGTTGGTTAACCCAAGAATGCGTTGGCAAAAGTTCAAGAAGTGCCCGACCTTCTCTCAAACTGAATCAATTATTTACAGATTCAACTAGCAGCCTACGAACATTTAGCCTTCGAGCAAAAATCAATCTGAAAGAGAATGCCAAAGCACATCATAAAATAGAAACTTATTTCAGGGCAAGTATTCCAACTATCTTGAAAAAGTTGGTACAGAAATTGGTCAGGAATGTGGCAATTGTTAAAGACAATCACAAAAAACTTCGAACTTTTTCACAGATCGATTACACCAAATTAAATATTCTATGCTTCGCTACTACCAATTTTCTTCTGAATATGCCAACCTCTTTAGCGAAACGAGCGTCGAGTGCAAGCCGTATCAGTTTGGTTCTAGGATAATTGATCACTAAAAATAGTCTATAGAAAAAGAGGAATGTTATGACATTCGATATTATCCTAGTCCTCCAAGAGCGCATTTAAGGAATCTCAAAAAACCCACAGTGCTATCGGGTCAATGCTGTTGACGATGAATAGACCTTAGCTACTAGATGTCATACAAGATGCATATATTCCTGGTGTTTGACTACAAAGTTGATATTTATAGCAGCCTAATTACAAAACACTAAAAAGTACATGTGAATGAGCAAATTCCATGCCAAATGAGTGTGTGTCACATTCATAGTGAAAACTATTTCACGAATAGAGTTGGTTAACCCAAGAATCTCAAACTGAATCGATTATTTACAGATTCAACTAGCAGCCTACGAATATTTAGAATTCGAGCAAAAATCAATCTGAAAGAGTCTGATCTAGACAGTGAGATGACCACTGAATCATTGACACACGAGAATGCCAAAGCACATCATGAAATAGAAACTTATTTCAGGGCAAGTATTCGAACTATCTTGAAGAAGTTGGAAGAGAAATTGGTCAGGAATGTGGCAATAGGTATAGTATTTTTCACAGTAAATGGTATTGGCTTATTAACTGCAATAAACTACCCGATTTAATCCCATTGTGTACAACTTAAGGGTCTAATTGGTTTTATTATAATCCTTTATAATTATAATAAACTACCCAATTTAATCCCATTGTGTACAACTTAAGGGTCTAATTGGTTTTATTATAATCCTTCAGTCAATACCATTTATTGTGAAAACTACTATAAAGACAATCACAAGAAACTTCGGACTTTTTCACAGACGATGAATAGACCTTAGCTACTAGATGTCGTACAAGATGCATATATTCCTGGTGCGATCTCCGATTCGATATTGTTTCGTCAAAAACTCTAGACCATATATATATTAATACCAATATGAGTAATACCTGATAAGAGCTAATGTTAACTAAGTGAAGCCGAGTTATATCTCTGTTGCAGTCCCACCATCCGGTTTCTTTAATTTTTTACGCATACGCGATTTTAAACGTCATATGACAATTTCATTTTTTTGGTTATGTTATTTTAATGTCAAAAAAAACAAACAAGATTATGAAGATTTCAAGAATATTGAATATATCTACGAATGTAGCAGTACGGAAAATTCAAAGTGCATTTTGGTTTCCCAGGAAGTTTGGAAGGTTTCCCTAATGATTGAATAACTAAATGAGTTCTATTGCATATTAATTGTGATGTGAAATGATGTGTAGTGTTTAATAATACAAAATTAAAAATCTTTCATTGATCTCGAGACCAAGTTTTCATCAATTTCGAATAGGAGAATGAACTGCTGCAAGAGGATGGCTGCTCATTATGATCAATAGTAAATATGTGTGAAATTGATAGGGTTTAGGTTTCACTGATTGAAATATTCAGTATAAAATTCATGTTACTCATTTTAAATGTCCATTTATGAATGTAATTTTAAAATCCATGAATTCAGCTCATAACAAATTCGTTGAAATAAAGGTTGTTTACTAAAAAGGATCAAACGCCAAAGTTGAGATACTATGCTCATTCTGTTGTGTTACTTGTGATTGAAAGCTCAGAAACAGGTAAAAAGATGGACACTTGGTGGAATGCACGAAAAAAATAAGACATTTGTATCATGTAGGTAAATCAGAATTATACACATTATCCTAAGAAACCAGGGTTTTACGAAATGGCAGTTGCTTCTTTATTTGTTATACCATTCGAATTATTTAGTTTCTTCATCAAAGAAAAGCAAATATACTATAAACATTGACTGATTAGCTATATTTTTTATGCATATATTCTGAGCATATATAAATACTCACCATATCACTTTATCTATCCACAACTGCAAAGGAATATAAGGATTCTGCCAGGCTATTGTAGATTTGATTTGAGTGTGAATAGTTTTCATTTTGAATAATCCTTATTGGTGAACGAAATATGAAATGCTCAAAAATGAAACTATCTGCCAGAATCAGAGTATATTGCATGTATTTCTGCTTCTCTTGAACGCTTTCATGAATGGAAAAATATATGAAAATGTGCATTCCAAAAGAATATGCAATAAGTCGCCTGTTCTAGTAGCCACCAAATAAACTGCTAGGAGAGCAAGGAATTTTTCTTGTGAAATTAGTACTCCATATTTCTAAATACAGAATTTGATCTGGATTTCTAGTGAGTGTTGTACAGCCTTGTACAGCGATTTCTCATAATGAACATTGTTCAGGATACAGTAATAGGGATTGATTAACTATGATTACAGAATACAAATTTAAACAGTAAATTACTGAAGCGACAATCCATGCTTCGAGTAAGCTTGATGAACTTTCTTGGGTTTTTTATATTTCTTCTTCTGGTATTTAATTTGATATGAAATTATATATATATATATATATATATATATATATATATATATATATATATATATGCTGGCTGGAACTTCCGGTTGATCCGCGTCTGGAAAGATTTACTTGTCTACGTTTCGACTCCCATTTCGGAGCCATTTTCAAGACTTAGTGACCTTGCGTCTAGGTCTGAGTTGTCTCACTAGCTGGCTATCATCACTGGAGATCGAGGATAGAAGGTTGGTGGGATTTGAGGGTTCATTAGTAGTTATGGCAGGATCAGGTATCGGACGGTCGATGGGAGGTTCGAACGGATTGGTTCCCAAGTCGGAGTGAATAGAAGTATGTCGGACCAAAAGTGGTTTCCAGGTATTGGGGAGTCTTTGAGAATCGTCGCGTTTATTGAGACAGTTGGGACGTTTTTCGATTTCAATGGCTTCACGGGTAATTCTGGTTTGGAGGGTTTTGGCTGTGGCAACGGTTTTGGTGTTTTTGAAATCTATTTTGTGGCCTGTTTCTAGATGATGTTGGAATAATGCTGAGTTTGTGTCAGAATTACGGACTGCTAGTTCGTGTTCATATGCTCTACAGGACACTCGTCGGTTGGTCTGGCCGATGTATGTTCTGGGACAGTTAGAGCATGGTATTTCATATATTCCTTGGGTTTCATTGGGGATTGTGTCTTTGGGTGTTCGAAGGTAGGTGGATATTTGGTTGTTAGCTGTGAAAATGGTTTTGATGTCATGTCGTGTCAGAATTCGACTTATTTTATCCGTAACACCATGAATATATGGAAGGAAAGCTTTTTGTCGTTCAGGTTCGTCCTTCGGGGGTCTAGGGTGAAGATCTCGGGTTTGCTGGAGTTTAATAGACTTGTGGATTTGGGAATCGGAAAAATCGTTCTGGGTAAGTGCGGATTTGAGCTTTTCCATTTCATTGGATCTATTGTGGTTATCGGTGAGTTTGAAGGACCTATGTATGAGAGAATTCAGAACCGAATTCAATTGTGCTGGGTGATGATGAGACTTGGCATTGAGGTACCGGTTTGTATGGGTTG
This sequence comes from Zygogramma bicolorata, assembly GCA_032362365.1. NCBI lineage: Eukaryota > Metazoa > Arthropoda > Insecta > Coleoptera > Chrysomelidae > Zygogramma > Zygogramma bicolorata. Next base: position 841,734 of record JAVJAQ010000582.1, read on the forward strand.
GTTTGCGGTAGACGGTGTGAGTAAAAGAATTGTTGGACTTCCTGATGAGAACATCCAAGAATGGGAGGGAGTCGTCCTTTTCTATTTCCATAGTGAATTGTATGTTGGGGTGGATGGTGTTAAGGTGGGTCAGGAATGTTGGTAGGGTTTCAAACCCATGAGGCCAAATGGCAAAGATGTCATCTACGTATCTGAGCCAGCAAGTGGGCTTGAGTTCAGATGTGTCAATGGCTCTGGTTTCGAAGTCCACCATGTAGAGGTTTGCAAGAACTGGGGAGAGGGGGGAACCCATCGGGGCTCCTTTCACTTGTTTGTAGAATTTGCCCTGAAATAGAAAGTATGTACTGGACATACAATGGCTGATGAGGTTGAGATTGTCTCTAGAGATTTGATGCTTGGTTTCCAAAACACTCAAGGTGTCAGCTAAAGGAATATTCGTGAAGAGAGATGCTACATCGAAGCTTACGAGAATGTCTGTTGGTCGGAGATTGAAGGTTTTGAGTATTTCAATGAAATGAAAAGAGTTTTGGATATACGACGAACACTGTTCTACTAGAGGTTGCAGGGTGTTTGCTAAGTATCTGGAAAGGGGTTGTGTTGGGCATCCAAAGGCGCTAACTATGGGACGGAGTGGGATATTCGGTTTGTGTATTTTTGGGAGGCCATATATTCGGGGAATGCGCGAAGATTTCTCCCTCGGAATGAGAGCTTTCTTCTGGTCATTCGGGATATTGGAGTTGTTGATGAGGGTTTTGGTCTTTTTCTCGAGATACGTGGTGGGGTCTCTTGAAGTGTGTTGGTATTCAGGGGAGTTGATCAATGTTGTCATCTTTTCAACATAGTCTGTGGTGTTGAGGATCACAGTGGCGTTGCCCTTGTCGGCTGGTAGAATGATGATATCTGGATTGTTGTGGAGATTCTTGAGGGACCGTCTCTCAGCTGGGGTTACATTGGATTGGGGGACTTTGGCTCTTCTCAGGAAGGAAGCAACATCTTGCCTAGCTTCTTCGGCAGTGTTCTTAGGAAGATGAGAGATGGCTGCTTCAGTCTGAGTTATAATGGTTTCGACTGGAATAGATCTAGGAGTGATCGAGAAATTGAAACCTTTGGACAAAATGTTGTGGGCAGCTGGGTCGAGTGGAGTGTCAGAAAAGTTGTGGACTAAAACTGGTGAGTCCGCTGGGGATGATTGTGGAGCTTTCAGCTTGAGTAGTGCTGAGAGCTTTTTCTTCTGTGTGCTGGTTTTTTCATTGGCAATATGATCGGCTTTTTCATGGGATATTCTGACGAAAGTGTCCCAGATTGTTGGATGAATTGTTGAAACGGAAAGTTCACCAAAACATTGATGAAGGGATGAGTTGATGAAGTGTAATTTACTTCTTATGTCGTGAATGGTATTTCGAATAAGAGCGAAACTAGCATATTCTAAGATGCGTTTAGTATGGAACGATTTGATGTGGTGTTTCAGACGGAATGACTTGGGAATTACTTGATGTGTTCTGCAGGATTTAAGGAAGGCGAGGTCACAAAGGAGTTTGGATTTCTGGATAAGGAGTGATGAATAGGTTTTAGTGATTTTGAGTGTTTCCTTACCGTAAAGGCGTACTATTTGATCGGCTAGGCTTCCGCGGTCAGAAATGTGCTGGCTGGAACTTCCGGTTGATCCGCGTCTGGAAAGATTTACTTGTCTACGTTTCGACTCCCATTTCGGAGCCATTTTCAAGACTTAGTGACCTTGCGTCTAGGTCTGAGTTGTCTCACTAGCTGGCTATCATCACTGGAGATCGAGGATAGAAGGTTGGTGGGATTTGAGGGTTCATTAGTAGTTATGGCAGGATCAGGTATCGGACGGTCGATGGGAGGTTCGAACGGATTGGTTCCCAAGTCGGAGTGAATAGAAGTATGTCGGACCAAAAGTGGTTTCCAGGTATTGGGGAGTCTTTGAGAATCGTCGCGTTTATTGAGACAGTTGGGACGTTTTTCGATTTCAATGGCTTCACGGGTAATTCTGGTTTGGAGGGTTTTGGCTGTGGCAACGGTTTTGGTGTTTTTGAAATCTATTTTGTGGCCTGTTTCTAGATGATGTTGGAATAATGCTGAGTTTGTGTCAGAATTACGGACTGCTAGTTCGTGTTCATATGCTCTACAGGACACTCGTCGGTTGGTCTGGCCGATGTATGTTCTGGGACAGTTAGAGCATGGTATTTCATATATTCCTTGGGTTTCATTGGGGATTGTGTCTTTGGGTGTTCGAAGGTAGGTGGATATTTGGTTGTTAGCTGTGAAAATGGTTTTGATGTCATGTCGTGTCAGAATTCGACTTATTTTATCCGTAACACCATGAATATATGGAAGGAAAGCTTTTTGTCGTTCAGGTTCGTCCTTCGGGGGTCTAGGGTGAAGATCTCGGGTTTGCTGGAGTTTAATAGACTTGTGGATTTGGGAATCGGAAAAATCGTTCTGGGTAAGTGCGGATTTGAGCTTTTCCATTTCATTGGATCTATTGTGGTTATCGGTGAGTTTGAAGGACCTATGTATGAGAGAATTCAGAACCGAATTCAATTGTGCTGGGTGATGATGAGACTTGGCATTGAGGTACCGGTTTGTATGGGTTGGTTTGCGGTAGACGGTGTGAGTGAAAGAATTGTTGGACTTCCTGATGAGAACATCCAAGAATGGGAGGGAGTCGTCCTTTTCTATTTCCATAGTGAATTGTATGTTGGGGTGGGTGGCAAGGTCACTAAGTCTTGAAAATGGCTCCGAAATGGGAGTCGAAACGTAGACAAGTAAATCTTTCCAGACGCGGATCAACCGGAAGTCCCAGCCAGCACATTTCTGACCGCGGAAGCCTAGCCGATCAAATATATATATATATATATATATAGCAGTTTCGCCCTATGGGGCTCATCAGCATGGCGAATCAATGAGAATATTCCTTTTGGAATGATATGCAGGTGTCAGATGTAATCCAGCATTTTAATTAATTTTAATACACAAAGAAAGAGTTCAGCTATTTATGAAATAATACTACAATAATTTCAGAAAAATTTTATTCATATTTCTCAATAGTTACATCATCTTTGGAAGTCGAAAAATTGCAGGATTCACAAATATGAAGGATAGGTATTCATTAAAAAGGCAGGAAAGGTTGATTAAGATTGTAACCACATGGTCATCATCAGATGATGATACCAGAGACAGCGGATATTGGAGAATTGATGAGTACGTAATTTTTTAGTGAATAAAAATTACTATTTCATAAAGATTTCAGTAAAGATCGACAATCCTGTAAAACACACAACCATTTTCAAATACATATTCAGTATCAATTTGGAATTTATATATTGGAATGAGAAATTTATTGAAATGACTAAAAATTAAAATCTCGCAATTTCGTACCATGTTATGTTTAGTTACATTCATGGTAGGTAATAAAACATTTGAAAAATAATCTCAAGCTACAACATATTGTATACAAAACGAAAAAACAGTTAGACAAAGCATTACTATACATATAAAGGGTAAATTTTTAAAGTAACTCATACCATCCAGAAATTTATTCGAATAAAAAGAACAATGCAGCAGATTTTGCAATCACCGTCCTGAACTAGATTTCTCATATATGATTTTTTTCTGTGTGGTACGTAGTATATGCCATGAAGGCTTTCTTACTCGAGCATTTCTCAGTAATGTAGACAGGTTGTTATCTTTGTTGAAAAATAAGAAATAAAAGTTTTTTCATTTACGTTTTTTACTGTTCTCCGCATTCTTTACAATACGATTTGAAAATCCTGATGTACATTGTTCTACCTCTATACATCAGCAGCAGCAGTCTAACAACATGATGTGATACATTTAACATTAGTTATATAAGTCTGTTCAATATAGAGATTGAAAGTTATTTGGACACGTTATATTCACATCATTTTTCTACACAAAATACCTTTTGCAATTATGAATAACATTTATATATTGGGATTGTTACCCTTTTCCCATCATCCTCCTATATTCCATACTCACAAATCTATGCATAATGATGTAGCAGGTGATGGTGATATCTGTTGATAAATGAAACACTACATTACCATCAGATGGTCATTAGCACCACGAGATATCAAATTCTTTGATTTCAAGTGTCCCAGAAGTTTCTTCAAACTCTCAGTTTTTTTAACATATCGTCTGTTTTTTGTTGCAGTTGGCGTATTTTCCTTCTTTGTCTGGGATCACAACTGAAAACAAAAATAACATTGAAATTTTGTGCTTGGAGACTAACAGACAACTGGAGGTCTATTTTTGTCGTTCACAACTGAAGCATTCGCAAATATGGTCAAATTCTAAGATCAAGTTGCTATATATATATATATATATATATATATATATATAACAGTATTGTTTTAAAAAGTAACAATGTGACATTATTTTTGTGAGGTCACTGCGATGTATACATTGGGAATTCAAGAATTTGAACATTTATTCAGAAAACAGAATTAGGACAGATTTTACCAACATTGCCAGCAAAGTGACTGAACATTTTTTTACATTACCCTCTTCCTTTCAAGTCATTTCATAATCAATTAGTAGGAAACTTCAACAAAGCATTTTTCATTCAAAAATTGAAATTAAGAAAGAAAAATCCTTGGTTCATATGGAATAAAAAATCTGACAAGAAACGGAAACTTCTCACATTACATTAGAAAATATGTACATCCGAATCAAAAATTCTTATTTGAATATAAAAGAAATATAGGAGAATTTACAGAAAACTGCTTATAAGTAACAAAACAGATTTACTATAAAAAGAGGATGGATTGGGCGGACAACAAATCTAAAGGTCTGTTAAAGAACTACTACTACTACTGCTCTATAGCTGACAAACTCACTCTGAACTTATTTTGAAACAAAAACTCTTGTCTTGCCTCAAAAAAATTGACATTGTTGAAAGTTTCCAATTCAATGAAACCAACCCGAAAGAACTGGAAGCCTTTATTGAAAATATGAAAAACAAAATTGGTTCTGGTCTCAATGACATGTCGATCAAAATATTCAATTCAAAGTTCAACCGTATTCCTTTTTACTTGTGCTATCACAACTCATCAATCAATCTTTCATGTATGGCAAAGGTCACTTTTCAGTTTTCATATCTTTCAAGGAGAGCAAAAGAAGCTAAGTTCATTTATTAAGCTCTGAGCGCTCACTTAGCTCGAAGCCTTTCGTTTATTACAATTCGAGCTCTCCAAGCTTGTACATAGGTGTCCATTTCACCTTCAGATCCTGTAAACTTGTTCTAAAGTGAGGATATGTGCAATCCCTGTTGACTTCCATTCTAAACACTAAAATGGTGATACATTAGTGTTGATAATTTTCAGTTCGTTTTCCCTTATCAAAACAACATATCTCATTCTCTCGTTTTACCTTTAACACAGGCATTCATAATACATTGTTAAATACCCCAAGGATATGATGTAGAGCGTGTTCAATCTTTTCTGTGTAGCATTGGGAAACTTGGACTCCTTTCAAACACTTCCACAGTTTTTCTTCTCGTACTGCAGGAATCATGTTCATTATATAACATGAAATTTTTCCTAACTGGTTATAACATGAATAGCAACTATTTCAATTTATCAAGCCTCTGCCCAAGTGAGTACAACGGACTAGCAACAATGCAGCGTATCAATGTTGATATGTTCATCATTGGAGAATGGAATGCCAGGCCAAGTCTGAATGTGAAATCAACCTCATCTACCTATAAACACATCATCGTAAAGAAAACATAAAAATTCAACCTACCTACATTTTCATTCAACATGACCTTCATATGAACAATCTGCATGGCGAATGTCAAAGGAAAAATTCGTAAATATTCAAGCAAAAATTGCTCGAAAAAGATAATTAAATACAAAAATATGAGGTTATGTTACATACACGACTTCTTAAAGCTCCATGCGTAGTGATCAGCTGATCTCGGCTCAGTCTCTACCCGCTCTACTCGATGCAGGAATATTGAATAATTAACGAACTTGGCTAGAATTGTCCAAGAGTGTATGCTAATGCTAGAGAATGCGCTGAACAATGTTGCAGTATGAGGCTGAGGCTGCAGTGCAGTATGCCTGTTTGAAAATCACATAAATAATCAGATGTGTTGATAGTAGATATGAGGTGCCGAATAATAAACGAAACTTTACCCTCCATCAGTCAGAAATAGCTTGTTTCAAAATAGACTAGTTTTTAAAAGATTCATTATGTCACTTACCAACTGCAGCAGGGGCATATGTTGGATAACGTGAAAGCAGAAGGCAAGTTATATTTTTCAAAAATGTTTCAACTGTGTTCTCAAACCCATTTCTGTAGGCTTAGTAAAAAATCGTCCTCGGAGAAATTATTTGCACATATTCTTATGCTGGAAACGTCATCGGTACTTTCCAAATTGCAAATATTCATCAACAATAATTTCAGGACGGGGTCTTTTGGAAACCTGAAATATTAGTCGTGTGATATGAAGACAATAATTAATCTAAATTCCATATTTACCGATGGCAGGAGCTCGAATTCTTGCTATTAAACAGGAAGCAGGGTGTCGGGGACATAGTTGAAAAAATATATACGAACACTAACAAAACTCTCAACTACTAAAAAACCCAACTTTGAAAAGAATGGGTAAAGTATAAGAACTCAAACTCAAACACATTAATCGCATAAAACACTAATAATTGAGAAGACGATGAAGATACTTCAATAAAAAGAATTGGCTCGATGAATATTTTCAACAACTGTCAGACGCAGACGCTAAAATCTTTGGTTATGTTCCGGTTTCAATCATATGAAATAAGGAATTCATTCCCACTATCGATCTTGGTCGAAGCTCACGCATGTTAGAAAGAAACAGGTAATTAGAAGTATGTGTCATTGAAGAAATGTATTTTTCTCGCGCATGCGCATAGGTATAAAGAAACCGGTGATCGTCTTTTTTTTCGGATTCACGGCAGTTGTCCTTATTATCCATATTGGTATTAATGAATATATGCTCTAGACACGATCAATCATATCCACGGAATTTACTGCGATTTCCAGTAGATGGTGCGAGAATCGAATTCTGACAGCTTTTGACACTTGCATTCAAGTTAATCGGAATTTTGCTCGAAGTTTTTCACAATTTTACTGTTCCTTTCAACCAGCTATTTGGCGTTTCCATTTCAGTTCTCTACCGTAGTTTTCAAAGTTATTTCTCGTTTATCTGCCGTTGCTTTTGTTGTTTACCGTTTGTTCAGTAATTGATTTGGGTGTTGTTTTAAACAGTGTTTCATAATGGATATCAAACGCTGTTGTATTATTTTTGGATTTATCAATCATCTATTCATCTATATCAAGTTTCGATGGTTACAAAACATTCAATACAAATGTACTCAACTTCAACTGGTCAACATAAAGCGAGATTATTCTGACGCTGATGAAAACAAAGTTCATCTTGCTTAGTTTTTACTTTGGTAGAAGTTATATTTGTGTTATTTGCTGATTGCTTTCCAGTTTAACATATTTATTCCAAGTTCCAGCATTAGTGACAATGGTTGTTACATGGCTAGTAAAATAATGCAATATCAAATATTTTAAATCTTATAATAAAAGTTCTTTCGGAAGAGTGTTTTCAAATACGGTCTTCTTGTACAGCACCTATGAGCCTGCACTAGAGCACTCTTCCTGATGAATTGAAATTACTCAGGTTGATCTGGACTCTGGAGGGTCCAATTCATTTCGAATTAAACACTACAATGTTCAATAAACTCTATATTGCCCCCCTTTGTTTTTCATGTAGTCCAACTTTACTACCTCTCACGTCGATACCGATATTACGAAGAATCTCATCAAAAAATCTGAAATTTTCAGCACTACTCGGTGCTGAGAATTTCTATGAATTTTGATATCAATTTATCATAACATATATCGAGAATATAAAGCAAATGCATCTATCTGTAATATATGTATCAAGATGCATATCTGTGTTTACATCTAAACAGAAACAAACATCAGATTCAGGTAAGAACTCGGGCAATTTTGGACAGAACTCGTGTATCTTTGTCCTTTATTATGTATAGTGTTGAGAAAAGAAATTAATACACTGACTTTGCACGAGTTTTTCTAGAGAGTTCGCTAATGAAAAAATTCGTCAGACTTCATAATATCATCTGTCTAGATTTGCCGCTTAACGCCATCTGTAAAGAAATTTCTAAAATTCGAATTTACCTGGATGTCATTATCAAGTTAGCCGTAACACTCTACTGCTATAGGGGTCATTTCACCAGGAATATATGCATCTTGAAGTCGTATCTAAGCAACCAACAATGGACAATTGTTGGAAAAAATGCTGGCGTGACCCGGGCGCGAACCAACAGTGGAGAACGTGAATCGAACACAAGCGAGGGCTTTTGCTTCCTTAAACAACCCGTCATTCATTAAAACTATCTTCAAGAACAATATATTCATTATATAATGCTTATCTATAGTGTCTAAGCACTGCATATGCTTTTACAAAAAAAGTTTTCGTTCAAATATATCCCATTTGAGACCTCTATTAATAACCCTTAGGATTTATTATCGCCTACAAATTCAAATGTTATCACAAGTAATAACTATGAGCAAGTATTCCTAGGGGCAGAGGGGACCGCGCCCTCCCTAGTTTCTAAGAAAAGGGAAAATATTCATGCACCAATTTTCGAGAAAATCATTATAAAGATTGATAGTAGGAGCAATTTCTCGAAAAGGGTTAATACTGAAAATTTTGTAGCTGCTTTGAATTATGCATCTGTACTCCAAAGTTTAGAACATGTAGTTTGGATAGCTCCACTTCCAGGCTCCCTTCACAAACTTTCATATGGACGCCTATGGTACAAATCACTATTATGAACTTTATTTTTCCATTCAATATTCGAAAAATAGTCTGGGCCGAACCATTCTCCATCGAATGATTTGTTTTCGAATAATTTTTCATCATACCACCGAAAGCCTGTCGCTTGAACGTGACGTCACTAAACGAATTGGATTTCAACTTCGTCTGGGCATCTCCACCATGCAGTTTTCAGTGACGTTAGCGAAGCAACGAACTTTTGGATGGACATAAATAAAAAAATCCATTCGACCATGTCACAGGGACATTGTAACTTGATAAATAACACGATAGTGGTGAACCTAACACTGTTTCGAAACTCGTAAATCTCATGATTACGTTGGTAATGACTTTGAAATGTTACCGAATAAATATTTCGATTTTAAGTACCTTCACTAACCAATAAAAAAACTACATGCATGGCAATTACCCAATTTCCAACAATGCACGTCAAAGATCCCAATAGTTGATTGGAAATTCGTCCAAACGATCGGTTTTTCCAAATTTTCTGACGTCTTTCCAAAGCTTAATACTTGTTATCTTCGTTTCTATAACCATATCGAGACGTTACCAAGTGACCAAGGCGAAAACAAATAATATAACGAATTGCATGTTTTCATTTTGCACACGTTTCAGTAAGGAGATCGCATAACAGATAACATTCCATGATGTAAAATATTAAGTAATAGGTACATAAAAACGATATATTTTCTAAGCGCTCATCATGGGATTAACAGATTCACACAATAGGACACACCTGCAACTGTTACGGCTGAAATGCAGTAGAACAAGTTGGCCAGAAGAAAAAAACTAAGGCATAAACATTACCAGATTAATATTGAAACTGCAAGAAAATATCTGCTGTCGATAAAAGCAAAACGGCAGAATAGTAGTTGTTTGTGATTCGAATGTAGTTAGCTGAGTTTCTTTGAGTGTGGACTGTATATTTGAACTTAGAAAAACTCTTGAATGGTTGAGAGATTAAATAACCTTTCGTAGAACGAATACAATGCCTTTTTTATTGTAGGAAATTACATTTTTACAGTCAGTGTCAATCTGACATTTCTCTCTTATATCAACAAACTAACAATTGAACACAAGAGATGTAGAGCAGTTGAGGAAATGGCAAGAAACCTACCTATACAGAATGATAACAAATATTTTCTGATTCCAACAGTAGTTTGAACAACATGACTGGATATTGAATTGAATGGAAGTGGCCGTTACTTGATGAAAATCCATATTAAACAAATGTGTGATTGTTTTTTTTTTTTTTTTTTTTTTTATACAAATGATATACAGATATACAGCCTGTAAGATTTTCACATATTAGGGTTTGCTAAGCATGACACGTGTTTCGCTATACAATAGCTCCTGCAAGCAGGAACGTTAAACATTAATAAGATTAATGGTCCGACGTCACATCCTCATAAGCACAATTTCCTAGAACATATTCAACACAGGCGAATTATTCAAGTCCGTCTGATCATTCATTAGGAACTGTGAATGTTTACACTTATTAATTTCCAAATTCTCTAAGAGATTGAGTTTTAAGCCCTTCCCTAGAAAATGAGGGATTTCAAATTCTTGGTTGAACTCATTTCCTTCTGTAATGAGGTGAGATGCATACGTAGAATTTGTCTTACCATTTTGGAAACTACTTCTGTGTTCTTTTACACGTTTATCAAATATTCTTTCCGTTTGATCCACTGAATCGTTTTCAATTCATAAAAGTCCAAATAAATCGTAGGGATTTCTATAACACCACTAGCTGACCCGGCCACGCGTTGCTGTGGCTAAAGTTTTTGTTATATTACATTATAGTAAACAATCTAAGAGGAACAATAAGAGAACATCAGTCACGGAGTCCACTATGCTTTTTCACACAGATGGTATTTGTAGAAAAATATGGTGATCTCCTTATTTGACTTTCTACTACTATAACCCTTTAGTACAATGAAATTATTTACGAACAAAGACGAAAATGTTGATGTTGGTATACAAATTCACTGGATTGAGATTTGAAGGGGAAGTACGTTGAACACAATTAATTAAAATGTTCTTACACTTGATATCAAGCAGAAATCAATAGGTCCACAATACAAATTTATCAGATTTATTATTTCCATTCAATTTTATAACAAATATAAGTATATTACAGTATAATACAGTAAATAACATGTGACGCCTAAACTCATGAATGAGGTAGGCAAGGCAGACAGTCTTAAACTTTTAAACATTAATATCTATTTTTTTGAATTATAAATACTATCAATTTCAATTTAATTTAACACCAATCGGTGCACAATGTTTTTGGTTAACCTGTCTTTAGCTAACACAAATAGATTCGACGGTTTCCCAACACGTGAACACGCAACATATAGTTGCCCATGAGAAAAACATGGATTTTCCAAATCTAAACCATTTGTGGTTGTGCATGACCTTCTGCTGTCCTGATTCTTTGAGCTGGATTCCTTGATTCAATTTGTTCTGACAACTGATGGGCTCAGCAGCGCCATCTATTGATTACTTACTCAACCCAGTCGAAAGGTATCGACATCTTGATTCAATTTGTTCTGCCAACTGATGGGCTCAGCAGCGCCATCTATTGATTACTTACTCAACCCAGTCGAAAGGTATCGACATCTGTTAGAATCATTTGGAGTTAACAGATAATTGTGACTGTCAAATAATAACAGACAAATAATTAGCAATAAATTAAAATTGCGACTATAATTTGAGATTTAAACTATCCTATCTCTCAAGTTGGATCGAACTGCACATGGTGTGCGAATTTTATTATAATCGGTTAAGTGGTTTAGGAGTCCATTGAGGTCAAACATTGTGACACGAGATTTATATATATTAAGATAATATATTTTCTGAACGGTCATCTATTCGCAGTTAAGAGGTTGTCCAATATTTACGGGACACCCTGTATATGTGGTTGAAGTCGTTGTATTCGGAGATGAATTGGAGGTCTTTAGGCATAAGGGTAGACAAAGGTTTTGGATGTTACAAGATGAGATAGTCCATTTCGGGTAAAGGAAGGTTTCGGCATACCGTGAAGTTTTGAGGGTTAGCTAAGTCCTAGACAGCCAATCGAATCGACGAAGTAGTTTGGCACTGACGTTAAATAGGAAAAACATCGTATGTCACTGCGCGTTCTCTTAGAATTAGAAATAATTTATTATCTATCGAACAGAGGCCAAAAAAAAATGGGAAACGCCACATCCTCCTCATGCCATAAATATTCAGGTGAAATTCATTGAAATCCACTATATGAATCTTGGAATTCTGGATCTGGATACAACCAGATACCTCTCAGTTAATATCAGAGCGCGTTTAGTTGAGAGGTTCCAGTAATACGGGTTTTTTCACTTTATTGCAAAGATTATGCTGAAGTATAATTTTCATCAATTATACTGCCATTATATCAGGATAATTAGTTTTAATTAAGTAAATTACAAGCAGAATCTTCTGAAGATGGGTACCATTAGTAGTAGTTTCCTTGAGCGAATGAAATCGTGTACCTTTTTGACACGCATTTGGGAACCTGCTAGTTTCCAACTCTAATTTATTAAGATAAACCAGTTGAAGTTTCCCGACGTTTCAGTAAAACTTCATTTTCAAATCGGACTGACGTGCTGGCAATTATTAGACACTCATATAGTAGTTTGTACAAGAGTGGATATGGTCAATATCTATTCGAGAGTATAGTCGACCAGGTGAATATTTCAGAACTCCCTTCGAAGTATCATATTGATAACAAATTTTAGATATAGAGTATTATCTCGATATTTGTGAAAAACTCAAAGGAAAGAAACTTTATTAAATTCAATATCGAACGATACAAATCAAATTAGTAATGTGAAATTGAAAAAAGACCAAGAAAAAAGCCTGTTTTGGTGAGATTCGAAGCCAAGGATATAAAGTGAAACCGCCTCAGAAGGCTAACGCTCTAACAACTAGGACACATGGACCGTATTATTTCAACTTATTATTATAATACTTATTATTCAAGCGGGATTCGAACCCACGTCTTCCTTTCTCTAGGCGGATGCTCTACCACTGAGCTATCGAAAACACTGAGTTCTCCATCGCTCAGTCAGTGTATTCGATAGCTCAGTGGTAGAGCATAAAACGTAGTATCATTTATGAAGGCTTTCCGAATTTGAATATTTCAACGATCTTATGATTGTTGAAGAAATAGGTGCTTACGAAATACCAAACTGAAATCTCTTTCACATCAAGATATTAGAGGTGATCTTTTATGATATGCAAATATTCAAGAGTATGAAACTACACGTAAAAATAATGATGGGTTGCTATATGATCAAAAAATATTCCGTTTTGAAAATACGAGGTGTTAAAGTATTAAAGATAAAAATGAAAACTATAAAATATTTCCGAAATCATTTTGTGATATTTTTATGGTATTTGGTAAGCAGTGACAGTTGATAAAAGTATATGATTTTCAATAAAAAATATTATTTATGACTTCAATAGTGGCATGGGTACGAGAATTGCATTCGATATTTTTGAAAAAAAAATGATTCGCCTTTACATTTCTCGAATGGAAACAATTTCTGAACTCCACATTCAATTGGGGATCGAGAAGTCCTTAGATTTTTCCTATTTCCTAAAACTTGAATTGATTTCGATTTTACTTCAGTAGGCAATGACACTTCTCAATAAAGCTGCGCACTTCATGTGCCATGTCATGATACTTCAACACTTTGTATTTCCGCAACGAAACATTTTCAGACCATCGTTCTTAGTTTATATAACAACATATCATTATTTTTCATATAGATTTACACCCTTGAATATTCCCAGATTATCAAGGAACACCCTATAGAAAAACATATTTCAAAACAAAAGAAATAAATGGAGGCAATATGTGTGCCCAAAATCATATTAATTATTGAAATATTGAGGCTTCAGGTTTCGTGAGGATTGTATATTGCATCGTACAGCTATTTTGCTACTTCAATCCCGAATAAGTGTTCCTCCTTTTCGATGGAGAATTGAGATTTCATATGTGACGCCATTTCATACATTTGTTCGAATCGATGGCCGTTCACTTCCAAGCACTTCAAAATGTGGGTGTTGACTGCTTCGTTCGTGGCAGATCTGATTTCATGGGGATCCAAATCTTTCAAGGTTTGGGTAGCCCTTTCAAACAATTCTTCTCTCGAACGCACGGGTGTATTATGAAAATTTCCTTCAAACATTCCCCACAGATAAAAATCTATTGGATCAAGGTCGGGTGATCTCGATGGCCAATTCCATGATCCCAAGCGTCTTATCCACCGATAGTCAAAAAGTCTGTCCAGTTCTGCGCCTACTTCTGTTGTACAATGTACAGGAGCACTGTCTAGTTGGTACCAACAATTTCGATATTCTTCCGGTGGCAGATTATCGTTGAAACTCTCCTCAGTATTCTCCAAAATATTCAGGTAGCTTATAGCTGTTGATGATTCCTCGTCCTCGTATATTGCGTAGCTCAAATTGTTGTCCATAAGCATGCAGAAGACATTGAAACTTTTTTTTTCTTGAAATCTGCCTTCTTTTGTGACGTGAGCATTTTCACTGGACCAATAATGACAATTTTTTCTATTGCATATTCTTTCTCTCGAAAATTTCGATTCATCAGTCCAAATGATTTCAATAAAAAAAATGGATCTTCTTGGATGCCTATTGACAACATTTCTCAAAATTCAACTCTCTGTTAGTGGTCTTGAGGCTTCATTGCTTGAAGTTTGATAAATTTATAACTATGCATTTCATGTCAAGATTCTTTGAACCGGTGAATATTTAAACCCAAATTTTCTTCAGTACTTCTTATCGATGACTTGGAAAATGCGTTAAAATATGAGAGACATTTTTCTGGTTGTCAAGGCAAGTTTCTAGGTACTGGTAATAATTTTATCACGGTTTATCAAGATTTGAAATGATCTAAATAACAGGTCTGTGTTAAATGGAATTATTTCTATTGAAAATGAATATGAATGGTTTTTCCTCACATCCTTTCATTTGGACGTATGGTAACAATTATCGAGCCAAACAATAAATAACACGATTCTGTGAAAACTTCAATTGAACCCAATTAAAAAGCAATTGCAAAGCCTTACTTCTCGATGACTTGAATTATTTCCAAAAAAAAATTCAGAAATTGTTTCGATTAATCGAAGTCATAGGCATGCTATAAACAATCAAGTAGCGTGCGCTCCGAACATAATAATAATAATAAAAATAATGGCCGATGAGTTTTTAAAATATTTACTTTACCGTCCCCTCTACTGACATTTACTGTCCTTCCTGAAACACCACTAGCAATTTTTTCAAACGAATCCGCATTACTTTCGAGATTCTTTCACAGCTGAACACTAAAAATTAATTGCTTTCACACTATATACGAGTCTGACATAAAATCTAAATTTAAAACCAGATGCGAATCGAATTGAATTCTCGGCCATTTTTCAGCACATTCGAATCGAAACTGATACTCAAAACTATTTACGAGTGGGCTGATGGTTAACATTCGTTAGTGGAGACGGATATTGCGAGGATTGCGGTTTATTTGTTTTTTCGGTAATGGGATTTGAAAAAGCGCCAGTTTTATTGTGAGATCTATCCATCAGTGTTGATAGTTACCGGTGCTGCAGATGTTCGAAGCGGTTTTTTGGATCACGGTAGAGATAAGGAATTTACCGGCCGTTCTAATAGAAAATTTGCCCCCTCTTGTAGTAGCTCGGGAGCCGCCGTCAATCCTGAAAGATCCGTCATCACAGATTGTAAAATTTCTGATGAAAAATCAATAGTTTTTATTTACGATAATACCATAAACTCAATCGGCCTGAATTTACATTGCCAGAAATATATTTGAATAAATTATGGATTATTAAATGGCCCCAAAATTTTTTCGTCATCGCGGATTATCGCTAGTCTTAGTAAATTTTATGCGAAATGCTAATGACAATGGAAAAAAAATAGCCGACCAATTTTTTTTACCGGAAAAGTCCATTAACCTTTATCGCAGAAAACTTGTACTTTTTTTATAATATTATGCATTTTGACGTGAATTTTAATAATATCTTGGTATGCGGGTTACAAAATTGCCGGAAGTATCGCGCTATTTGGGAGCCCGCATGCCGAGATGTTAAAAAATTTCACATCAAAATGCATAAGATAAAGAAAGAAAAAAGTTTCCGCGATGACGGGAAATGTTTTATTTTTAACACTCCTTTAAAATAGGTATGCCAGATTTTTTTCTTATTGCCACCAGCATTTCTTATAATAGGGGGGGCGGGGCGGGGATTTTGGGATTTTTTAAAGCGCGGCAGATAATTATACAGGGGGATACCTTGTACCCGGTTAAGTACTTCCACTATATATGAGCCCTATATATATGGCCGCCCTTCAAGGATAAAGGATCAGATTAGTAATAAAAATGATCATCTGAAATTCTGGAGCGCGTCAGATTGAGGTAGGGTGAGTTAGTTGCATCCTGAAACGTGTATATTCCACAAATCTGACAATTCGATGTAAAAGTTGTAAAAAAACGTCATTTCGACATTCTTGAGCGTGGCTAATTTTATTTTTATTCTGGAGGAAATAATTCTAGAATTGCAAAGAATATATAATCTGACGATTTCCACAAGCAGAAAAAATAAAAATTCATCGATCGAAGTTTAATGCGTGCAGCTACGTGATGCCTATATTCCCCTCTCCACGTTTCTATTTATCTCTCACCCTTTTTCCGCCTATTGCTATCTCACTCCGTCCCCACTCTGATATCTGTTGCCATGATGTCATGACAGTTGATCACACAGACAAGTTGGTGGCATGATATTGTTTAAAACTTGTTTGAAACGAATATCCAACATTTTTAAATTTTGAAAATTTAATTGCTTATAATTATTTTCTTATGAATACAAGTGTTCTACTGAAAAAATTATACACTTTTTTATTTGCATGCTTTTTCCTGAGCTTTTCAATTGAGTTCAATGATTACAAATTTTTTTTTTATTTTCAAATTGGCAGAATAGGCGAATCCCTCCAGATAATCGTTGGATTATGAGACTGCAACGTCTAGGGCGTAAAGATGAACCATATATATCTCAATCTGATGCGCTTGTGTATTTCAAAATGAAGATTTTTTTTTAAATTCTGACAACGGCCGCGAATCTGCGTCACATCCAAACCGTCAGATTATTATATAAGATCTTTTTTTTTAAGTTCACTTAACCATCCCCCAGAAAATCTGACGCGCTCGAGAATTCTTTTTTTCATTCTCAACCCTTACGTAAGACCACCCCCATCATGGAAACAATCAGATTAGCATACGTAGATTTTTAAAAATATGTAGGACATAGATGATATCATTATCTGACGCCCTTTTTTAAACTTTTTTGAAAATCTATAGCCGCTCCCCCCACCGATGAAAAGGTATACATTTTTTAACATTTTTGTTATCATCTAAGCTTCGCAACTCAACAGCTCAAGTAAATCGCGATTTAGCATCGTGGGCTCTCCCACTATTATAAAATTCACTGACTAATGTAACTTCGCGATGGCGGAAAAATATTATGGCCATTTAAAGTATTAATTATCATCTTTCAGGATTGACGGCTCCTCGTCTATATCTCAGGAAGGACGTTTGATCAAAAATGTCAACGAACACGTCAAATGGAGATTCGAAGGGATACCATTCTGATTTGAAATTTTTACCCGAAACATCATTTCCTTGACCCCCAATTTTTGTTCAATAGTATCTTCGAGTAAAAAATTTTGCCAGAGTCTCAAATTATTTCAATAGCTCAAACCAAAATGCCGGCTTTATTCATGTGGGAGGAATACCCGAGTATTACCTGAACTAATGAAACGATTTTCAAAAGGGACGGGCACATTTCATCAGATCATCTGCATTTTGATTCGGGTCGGCGAAATGATTCAATATTTCAGAAGAATATTGTTTCTGATGAGATATTTCGAAAGATGGTACAATTATTTCGGTTGTACTCACAAATAAACTTGAAGCCGACATTTTGATTAGGGTTGGATCTCTTCAAAACCCAAATTGGTATGTTAATCATCATCTATAATCAGGCGTTCAGTTCATATAGGCACGATTTTCGGAAATGAATTGCTATTGAAATGAGATGGAGATCTAAAACCGGAATATCATTGGCCATTTTCTAGTAACATCCTTCATTGTTGCGAAAAATTTAACGAATTTGTACCTACATGAATCCATTTATGCAATGATTTCCTATGGATATCAACTGGATTCCGAAAATATTTGTTTGCCGGTAGGTATAGAAATATTTCCCCCTCAAAAAAACTGTTGCCTCTTATAACAACAATTCCACAGCAGTTGCCGGAAATAAAACACTAATGATTCATCAATCATTGTGCCAACTATATCAATTTATTATTTTTTAATTCGGTCTCTCTTGCTCAGGGCGGTTTTCATCATCTTTTAAAGAATGTGCTACTCGCCCCTAGTGAACATATATTCCATTTATTTCTATTATCAAAAATATCGCGATTATATCAGAAAGAAATCCTAGCATTCGAAGCAATCTTCATAATAGCTGAGATATGATTGGCATGTCAAACGCATTCAGTAAAATCAAGTTGAATGTGAACAATTTTTAATCCCCACGTCAGCCAATAGCTTTCACAAGGAATGCCAATAATGGCATTTGTTGGAAGCTTGACGGATACATTTTGCGTCTATATATATAATGCCCACTTATCATACAAAATTCATTGGAATTCACCTTGCAAATAGTTATTTTTATCCATTATTATAATATTTCTTTTGGAGGTGGATAGAAAATAATTGAAACTTTGTCAGTTATGCCAAAAATATCTTACTACGATTGCATTTATGGTCCTGTGGAAACTTCAGAAGATACAGTATAATTGTATTCGCCTATCACATGGAATTTGCAAATTCGATCATGTTTCAGATACATTGCAAAAATCTGACTGGTTGCGAATCAACAACATTCAAACTCTTCATCTTGTGACTTCTCAATGGTCTTCCGGTAATTGACTGTCATCACCAGAACGCGTTTGTTGGTACCAGCGATGGAAACGTCTTGAGTACATTCAACTTGAAACTTTGATTCAACAAATTTTCAAAACGATTCATATGAGTATCTTCATTCAGATATGTTTGATTTCAATATTTTTCATATTCAATATTTTGATTTTTTAACCGTATTAGTTTACGATCAATTGACTTTTTCAGTTTTATCCTTTGAAAAAAATCCATTTAGATTGTTGAGTTTGGATTTGTCCCAATTGTTTTTTTCTATCTTATGAGTTTTTTGCAATTAATTTCAGTAGAGGTTATTACAAAGACAATGGTCTGAACCAATACCACCACTCAGCTATAGGATATGCTCGCTTGTAATGACCAAATATCAATTGCCTCTTTTCAATAAGTTCTTGTCCGGTTAATGTACGAAACATTTTACAGTATTGTGCATATTTTAGTTGAGTGTATCTCCATATTGTGTCAATGTTTTATAAACATTTCTGTACGATCATTGAATGGCGTATCAATATTTTTTGTTGTTGTCATCAACAGATTATGTTATAGAACAGCGCAATGTGAGCTTCATCTTTTTATTATTTTTTCCCTCTCCCGTTAACTTTTATTTATAATCTGTATGATCGATGAATGCAGTCCACTTATTATTATTGCAAAAGTTATTTCTTCCTCGAGGAATTATTAACCGAGGTTGTAGGCTTAAGATGAATGATGCCCTTCGCGCCTTCGGTATACAGGGTGTAATTCAATTGATGGCTAAAAATATAGGATATGATTTCTTAGCCCAATTCGATAAGAAAAGTTCATATAGAAACATTCGTCCTGAACATCTTAACTTTAGGGATAGAGGGTGTTGAAATTTCAGGAAAAACTTCGTTTTCTTATTATAACTTCAATACTTTTCTACCTATTTTCATGAAATTTGACATTGTTGACTATAATAATAATAATAATAATAACTACTCTAATAAAACTAATAATTGACTACTCTTCAATAATTTCTATCAGTGGCGTACGTACGAGATATTTCTAAAAAATGGTACATACGCTATTATTTTTGAAATCCTCATTTATTTCAAACTGTAGAGGAACTAAGGCAGTTAATTTTGCTTCCTCAGCAAACTATAAGAGATACCCCTGGAATTTTCCAAAGGAGGACATTTACAACATTTCTTGAAATAATTGAATTTGATATATTAGTTTAAATTATCCAAACTTTTTTAAGTTCCATGCATTGACGTGTTTTTGTCGAATTTTTATTCAAATAAAGTGAATTTGATTGAAAGAGCATAAATGGTTTTCATTTTTGTAAGCGAAACTAGGTGTCGGGAGGAAAATATTCAGGAGGTCAAATTGTTGTTAAATAAATGAGGGTTACAAAAATGACTTGAATTTTTGGAAAAACCAATGGCGTATCATATTAAAAAAAACTCCAGTATACATCCCGTACGGACACGCCACTGGTAGAAATATTTAAAAAAAGGATGTTCCTGCTTAGTAGATGCATGTGAAATTTCATTGCAATATCTAGGACAGTATTGAAGTTATGATGAGAAAACGAATTCTGTCTTGAAATTTTCATATGAACTTTTCTTCTCAAAATAAACCAGAGAATCATATCCTATATTATAAGCCATCAATTAAATTGTACCCCTGTATAGTGTAGGTACTATTACTAGTATTAATCTAATTTTCATCAATCACCCGTCTCCGAAAGCATAACACGATGAATGTTTAAATTTAAAATATCGCATCTCTCAAATCCTGTAGCGTTTTGTGAAAAGAAAATAACCTTTGTCAAAGTTACCTTTGTGCTCTAATTATTCAGCAGAGAACCGTTGTCGATTTTTTTTCAAAATGATTTATTGGATAAAGTTTTTTCGTGCCGTTCATTTTGTCATTGTTCTCGATAATTGACAATTAATGACTTTATCCAGCTATTAGTTCCCGTGAATTAAAGATTAATCATTTCCCAATAAATTTCACGACATACGCTGCATTTTAGCATAAACTTGTGAAATGTTTCCTATTTTCAGCACACAACACTCGCTCTGTGGGTAGAATTTGATTTCCTCAATAAATCAATTTCTAGTATTGCCAAATATATACAAATCAGAGTGTTTATTGCAATATTCATTACTTCTAATGAAAATGATGATGTACTGAATGAGAAGTAAATTACAACGTTTACGATGCCTCATGAAGTTCAATAAAAAATACATAAAACCGATCATTCCGGTAATGTAAACCGTACCAGCAATAACTACAATAAATGGCGTGATAGTTATTTGCATTACGCAACGAATAATATCAATCTGTTTGATTTCAGTGCTTTCCGTGAAATTTTCTTCATTATAACCTATGAACTCTTTCAAGGTCCTCAAATATGTTTCGTCAAGATTTTGTGCTAGAGAAGATGATTTCAACAATTATGAAAATACTGACCAATAATAGTCCGTTGCGGTAAGCGATTCTACTAGGTTTCGAGAAGTCTTTACATCCATCAATCACAAAGTGTATCCGTTTGGAGACGACAATTGAAAAATATGGTTGGACTTTCATGGAAATGAACGTATGACTGCGTGATTGCCTGCTATTCATCTCCGGTTTGTGAATAACACTCCTCACATCAGTAGATTACAGAATTCCTCGGATTTTATGTACAATAATCTCGCTTCACGAGGATCAAATAGAAAATGATCATAAACTGCTTATTCAATCCACCCTGGCACAAATTCAGCTATTTGTTTTTTCAGTTACATACTGGTAATGACGAGGAAAAAACAACACCTACTATACTTTGGAAGAACTTTAACAGTGCATTGAAAATGTTTGTGATTCAATTCGTGGACACCAGAATTTTCTTTTCGAAGCCTGTAAAGAGTCGTGGATTCGACCTACAAAATTGATCGTTAATCAAACGAATGGGAATAATTCTGAACAGTTATGGTGAAAACGATATTTAACATGATAATGATGTTAAATAATTGTTTATATTGCAAACTAGCTCTTTCATTATGCAAATTTCATATAGGTGATTTTTGGTATATCAACTTCTTTTGACCAGTTCTACAAGTTGTTAAAATAAATAGCTCAACCTTGAAAACATCCTGTAAAAGTCAATAAAATACCTGCAATGTTGCAAAATTCTTCATTATAAAAATAGTTTATTATTGAGCTTTCATGATATAAAGAGAAGCAAGAAATATATGTTAATATCCAAGAAGGATCCATGTGCTACAGATGTTATCAGTTACGAGAACACGCCTTCGAAATCGGGGTAACTGTGCTACATGTACTCTACCAAAAAATCAAGACTTATAATACAAACTTAAGTAACATTTAATAGATAATCCATCAGATTATTTCGCTAGACAAGAGATGTCGATAAATACTTGATAGTTTCGAGCAAAATTATTCAACGCTCACTGATATCGAGTTACTGTAATTCATGAAGAAAAATGTAAAACGCCTATCATTCGGTAATATCACTAGATTACATGGAACTATATAAAGTTTCAGAAGAATTGATGACAAATCCGGTAATCGTGGAGGTCATTCAACCGCACTCCTCATTCTTTCAGCTCACCCATCAGTAAACAACTTCATTGTGAAATCTATCGACAGATGAAATATATTTTGGCGAGCACAATCTGGAATGATTCTCGGATTGCTCCTGATTTTTCAATGATACGAAAACGAATAAACTATCAGTATTTTCAGTTTCGGGTTGAGTTTGGACCATTCTCTAATGAATACCTATTTGTTAGAAAAATTATACCTACGATTAGTGATGATTCGTCAATTAGAACATGTACAAAAATAGATCGATCATCCAGTAAAGCCTGCACGCTCAAGTATTGGTTGACGGAATGGAAGTCATATTCAATCAGTGATTTTTTATTATCAATTTGATCTTCAAATTGACTGCATTCCTGAACTTAGCTAGGAATTCACTGCAACAATTTAGGTCAAGTGAAGTTCTAGTTGAGATTCTCATTCGATAAGGCATTTTCGAGCCTGTTATTTTAGTTATGGGATAAGTTCTATGTTGTACGTCTATGAATGTGAATAGTGCTACGATTTATCGTTGGGTTCGTTGATTAAAACTCCAAACAACACTTCACTACTTTTATTACAACTCTTTATCACAATACAATACAATCAGTTAAATTGCTCGGCTAAGTATCCAACGCTCGGTACTTAAACTCTCTGTACTAAAAATTCTTCTACACTTTGCAATAGCAGAGCTCCGAATAACTATCTGATCAACTCCACTCCAATTGGAATAACTCTGCTGTACTCTCTCAGCGAATAAGAACTGTCTCAGTGAATAACTTCCCAATAACTGTTGAATAACTGTCTAAACTATATCTGCCGCGATGAAGTGTCTCCTTTTATACCTGCGTACGCCTATGGAGAATCTTCGAGAGAGGCCTCGATGATGTTGTATCGAATTCTCTACGCTGATCAACAGTTCCTGGAAAAATGACGTTCGCTCTTCGACCCCCCATATTATTCTGCGTTTACGATCGTCAGGACCAGCGCTAGGAGATTCGTAACAATAGCTCATGTACCCACTCTCGAAAAGGTTAATTGGATTCTAATTGAGAATGAGCAATGAGTATTACTGCAAGTTTTTATAATACATGAATTTGAGTGAAATGGGTCTAACAAGATGATTATTGGTCGTGAAATGACACATAATGAATCATGTTCAGAAAGTTGCTGCTATATAAAATAACATATAGGCACTAAGTCATCACTTTGAGCGGATCAATAGGCTATATATAGGAGCAATCTGAATCCAACTCTCAAAAAAGGTAAAAATAGCTCACATTTTTCATTATCAGCATTAGTTTTGTCTTATTCAATAAATCAGAATATTCGTAGACTGAAACAAAAAATTGTAAGTATAACTACTTCTCTTCGGGCTTGAAGGCCGTCGTTCTTTGGAATTTCTTCCTGACGTTTCGCTAGCGCGAGTGGCCAGCTTCTTCAGAGGCTTATTCATCTCCGATGACTAAACGTTTCGATTTCTCAAGGCGTATTTATATTGATGCAGGTAGTCTGGAGTGTTAATTACTTCTGTCGGGTTCGGGGAATAATCATCATTATTAGTTGCCGCACTACCTGCCGTGATTTCATCAGTTATTCTTGATTTCCTCAGAATCGGATTCCAAAATCTGTTTAGATTCAACGCTTCTTCCTTTCTGTTAAAATTGTCCGCATGTACCAGTCGGCTATGGTAACTCTGGTTGGGGACAATCAGTGTTGCATTTTCGAACAGAATCCTGTGGTCGCCCTCACCCAATGCGTGTTCCGCCGCCGCCGATTTGTCGGTTTGCCCCAGCCTGCAGTTCCTTTGATGCTCTTTGAGCCTTGTACCCATGGATCTTTTCGTGGTACCGATGTAAACCTTCCCACAGGTGCACGGTATGCGATAAACCCCTGCCGCTGACAGTGGGTCTCTTTTGTCTTTTGCCGACCTAAGGCTTTGTTGGATTTTTCTGGTCGGCTTGAAAACCGTTTTTATGTTATATTTTCCCAAAAGTTTTCCAATTCTGTCAGTCACCCTCGGGATATATGGCAGATATGCATTCGCAACTACCTGAGAGTCCTCCCTGTTATGAACCGTGGAAATCTTCGGTTTCATGGCCCTGTTGATCTCAGATATACTGTACCCATTCGACCTCAAGGTCACTTGAAGATGTTCCAGTTCCTGCTCTAGATGTTCTGGTTCACAAATTCTTCGAGCACGTTCAGTTAGGGTAGATATGACTCCTCTCTTTTGACTGGGATGGTGGTTCGATAGTGCATGCAGGTACCTATCCGTGTGCGTGGGTTTTCGGTATACTTTGTGGGTTAGTCTAGCGCCACATCGTTCAATCAGAACATCTAAGAATGCTATCTGCTGGTTCTGTTCGGTTTCCATGGTGGATTTGATGCTGGGGTGTTGAGCGTTTAGGTGGTCCAGAAAAAGGTTCAGAGCATCCCTTCCATGTTTCAGCAGTCCTCTAATAGCCAACAATCATCGAGATAACATTCGCGGATCGATTGGGTGGCGGAACGCCCCTAACATGTCGAAAAATCGTTGAACTTTTCATTATTTAGTTAAGCTTCATTTTTTAGTATGTTACTGTGCTGACATTTTCAAGTGTGTATGAAAATTGGCGGAACAAATTGGCGGTTCTAAATACCTGGCGGAACGACTAGAATGTTCCGTATGCGCGCCCTCATTTCATCACTTCTGTCGCACAATAATGTATATTATTAATGCTTTAAATTCAAATAATGTTTTCTTTTATTTATTCTGGATGTTTGCAATGAACACAGGCATTGATTTACCTCTATAACGACTATTTTAATAGCTGTATGTTGAAAATTATACTTGAAATTGGGAAAAAAATACTTAAAAATACCCGTTATGTTTTTTGTAGCAAATTAAATTCTCTACAAAAAAGGTTCAGTAACATTTTTTTATATCTCGCTTATGGAATGTAGTGGAATAAAAAAGTGTAATAATAAAATTTTACGTTTGAACGCTTATATCTTTTGAACTATGACAAATACAAGATATACGAATCAGAGATTGTTTGTAGATAATTTAATTTTACAAAAAAAGCTATTTTTATTTTTTACGTATCTCACGTAGTTTCGGTGCTATAGAGTGAAAACAAAAACATTCAATAATCAGTATAAGTACTATTATTATAACAGCATCATGATTCATTAAAAACGCAATATATAAACGAGTAAAATATATTTCAAGAAATATCAAAATGAATCATTTCAATAATAAAATCATCTATTTCAAATAAATTATACAATAATTATATTCGTCATGCAATACACTTTCAATGAATAATAACAATGGCAGTGGATATAAAAAAAAATATATTAATATTTTATATATATATATATATATATATATATATATATATATATATATATATATATATATATAGAGAGAGAGAGAGAGAGAGAGAGAGATATATATATAAAGTGACTGTTCAGGAAAATAGAAAATCGTTAATTATACTATTATTTCTTTCGCCATGGCTGTATACTGAGCGTGGACATCAATAATTTCTATCAATATGAAAATAGTATATTACATTACTAGTGAGGAAAGTGACATTTTTCACATGAGTGGAAAATATTGTAGCACGAGGCGTAAGCCTAGGGCGACAATCTCACGAAACGTGTGAAATAGTTATTTATGATACAAGTGTTAAAAGTGGCATTTTATTTTGTGAGTGGGGAATATTGCGAAACGAGCGTTAGCGAGTGGAGCAACCCCACGAGCAAAATAAAATCACTTTTAACAAATGTATCATACAAAATTTTTTGTTCAACAGTTACTGCTACTAAGAAAAAAAAAATATAAGATCCGTAAGGATTCGAACACACGATCTTTGGATAACAAGTCAGATGCTCTACGCATCTAGCTACATGGACTTTATAATTGACAACCATATTTTGTATTTCAAATCTAAATTGCAAGCATGACAGGCAGGTAAAAAAACGATCCTAGCTTCTTTGTGTTCGTAGCTATTACTGTTGCAAATACAAATATAATGGAAGTTGGAATGGATGATTTAGATCAGTGTTTCCCAAACTTAAATGAAGCGCGACCCCTTTTTGTTAAAAAAATTGTTCACGACCCCCTACTCATCACCCAAACAAAAATAGCGACAAAAATAGCGTGCCTAATTTACAACTGATGGTTTCTCAAATTTTATTTTACTTTACTGTTTAAATTCAGCCACAGATAAAATTAAGGGGTTTATAAGAAAAATCGATTTATGGTCAACTTCACTTGGCAAAAAGCAGCTCGATTCATTCCAGTGCGTTCAGGAAATTATATAAAATGTATGTTACAGTGCTACAAATTTTGAACAAGTTTATGCAGGCATGTAAGTTACTTTGCTTAATTTAAAACAACAGCTCTGTGATTATTTCCCCGAAGAAATTCAAAACAGTTACTTACGACAGTTGCAGATGGATACTGAATCCGTTTTTAGCCGATTCCTTTCAACATGCTGAAATACCAATAAACATGAAAGAACAACTTATTGAAATATCAAGTGATGGAATGATGAAGCTCCAATTCATCTATGACTGCCATTAAAACAAAAGTGAGAAATCGTCTCGTACTTGAAAACGATATAATTGTGTGTGTCTCAAATACACAGCCTAGATTTGAAAGACTAGTTTCAAAAAACAGGCGCATGGGTCTCATTAACATTGTAATATTTGACTTTACTTTTTCTTTTACTTTTAAGGACTTTTTAAGGACTTTTAATATTTAGTTTTATGTTTCGTTTGATAATTAATTGTTAATTTTTATTTACGGCTTTATTGAAATAAAAATACATGATTTAACAAAGTAGTGTTTTTGTCTTATTTTGGAAATTTCCGGCGACCCCTCTAGTACCTCATTGCGACCCCCCAGGGGGTCGCGACCCACACTTTGGGAAACACTGATTTAGATGATTGTCTTACTAGCGTCTAGCGACAGATGGACATTTTGGCTCCCGAGCTGTGTACATCTGTCGCTAGACGCTTTTAGTATCCATCATCTCATCTGTCATTTTACTTTTAACACTAGTGTTAAAAGTGATTTTGTGAAAACGTCAGTTTTCAGTTCATGTGTCAATGAATTAAAAACGTCATTTTTAATGTCAGTTGTACAAAAAATATCTTTCGCACGAGTAATGTACATTATTTTTCTTATGACCACGTATTTTATTAAACAATATGTAAATATCAGATAGTGTATATATCTCATATACGCTATACAATATGAATTCACCTCAGCAGCAAACTGACAGCCCCTAGAGGGGTATTTGCCATTGACTATCGATGAATATAGATTTAATGGCGTCGGCCAGAATCGTTGCTGCAATGTAATGATCTTTGTAATAAATACCTATGATTTATAATATAACTGTTGATTGGACATTATTGTTGTGTGAGCTGTGAATACACAATTAGTTTATCGAGTTGCTTGACTGATCACAGTTTTTTTTAAGTCAGTCTATGTTTGAATATTGTTTCTATAAAAAGTGCACATGAATTTGCAATGACTTTTATAGTGAAACGAAGAAATAACGACAATAAGTAAGTACCTGTGATACAACACATTTTTTTCTTTATTTTTTATGAATAATTAGTTACCTATCATTCCAGTTTTTATATGAATAATAACAATAAGGAGGAGCAATTGATAATTGCATCTGTAAATCTTACTGGATTCATGGGTTTGACGGCTTATTGATAGCAGTGCAACTTTTTCGTTCACCTACCCATTAACATCTCACTACTTGATATTTCCTTAATCACGTGAGGAAAATACGCAGTTCATGTTTTGCGTCCGCATGATTCATCTTTCAGATTTCCAAATCCGTTTCAAACAATACACAAACACCGAGTACACGTTCTACCAAAACACCACTCAGTCTCTCAACCACAACCAATTCACCAAAATTGTTTTTGTTACATCTAACGCGTTGAAAGCTCCCATTTATTTTCCATCGGAAAACATTTCGAAACCGATACGTGTGCGTTGCATCTTTCATTCACCGCGTTTTGGAAAAGCGTGATTCACTCTAAAATTATTTTCGATAATAAATATCGAATATATTACCACCCACGCGCCAATAAATTACTTTGGAATATAATTAAAATAATGAGATCCATTAGAACTTCGTTTCGCAAGGCACTTCCAATCCAAACATTTCAGTCGATTTTCCATTTACTCGAGAAATATTTACGTTGCCAATATCGATATTATTTTTAGCGCTGCTTTGTTCGAAAACGGACTGTCCTACTTTTCTTTGTTTGCGCCGTCAAAGTCCGTCATTAAATGTGTCCTTACGGCTTTACGATGTTTGTATGTAAGCAATCCTTGGAAAATGTGAACAAATATACGATTTGTTTGGTTATTCAGATCCAAGGTGGACGCTGCTGTGTAGAGAAAAATTATTATCGTCATATATCGAGAATGTGTTTTGAAGTTGTTATTGAAAATCGATATTTTAACCGAGAAAAAAATTACCAGGCGAAGGACTAATTTTGTTTAAAAACAAGCGTGTAGACGAATTTGGTTTCGAATGCCTTTAGACATGTATCAAAATATTTTCCAAAAAAAATAAATGAATGAATGTTTGGGAATGCATATCAGAATATAAATCTTTTTATAGAGATCAATTCTAAACTGACATGACTTGCACTCTACGTGCGTTTCGCTAACAAGGTTAGTATCTTCAGAAGTCTGAATTTTACATCACATTTTCAGACCTATCGTTTATATCAGAATATAATGATTCAAAACAACTGCAATATTTCAATTTTGTCGAATAACACCTTACTTTGAAAATCCATTATTTTTATTGTAATCAAACCAGTTTCGCAGCGATGGAAAAAACAAAAACAAACGAAGACATACATATTTTCAATACTGCATTATCGACGAGGTGATGACGGATTTTCCATACTTTGATCGTTCGACACAAACCAATAACAAAAATGTATCTCGCCTTCAGAGTACATGGTGTCACATACCCTAGACGACTTACAATAAATAGTTCGAAAGAATCATTAAAAACTGTACTTTGAACACATACGGGTTGAAAATTTGGTTCCGATAAGATTCTTATAGTTTGTTGGTTTGACTTACTCGATCCAAGTATAGAAAATCACTGGCCCATTCTTGGAATAAAAGATTACTTTTTGGCGCATTTTTTCATTTCCTATTGGATAAAAAATAGCGCATAACTCGCAGGAAACTATTTCGTTGTACATTTCAAAGTTATCCTTCAGAGTAATCAGTCCTTGGTCCCATTCTTTTCAATATATATTTAAATGATCTCTTTACTCTCAACACGAATGGTAATATAATCGCATATGCAGACGACAGAGCCATCTTTTATTCAGCTGAAAATTGGACAACTTTAAAAATCAATGTTGAAAAAGACCTGAAAATTGTTAAATCATGGTTTCAGAGTAGATTGCTAACAATTAATGCCAACAAATCTTTTTTCCTTACTATTTCAACCAATAAGACAACGCTGCCCAATTATCGTACCCTACGAGTCACAGATGACTTTTCGATTGAGTGTGTGAACAGCTTCAAATATCCTGGAGTTATAATAAACAGTCACCTCAGATGGAAATAACACGTCGTCTATCTGATGAAAAAACTAAATTTTCCGATATATAAACTGAAAAATCTAAAATCAATATTGAACATGCATTGGATGAAAAGTGTCTAACAAGCGCTTGTTCAGCCCCATCTGACTTATGAAATAGTAGCTTGGGGAATAGTAGGAAAAACAAGTATATCAAATCCAATGATTGTACAAAAAAAGTAATTGAAAATGCTCTTCAACAAGCCCAGAACATATTCCTCAAACCTTCTATTCAAGAACTAAAACTTTTCGACCCTCGCCAGCTCTTTTTTTTATTTTCAAACATTGAACAACATAAACATAGAAGTGACCTAAAAACAAACGAACATCATTATCACACAAGAAAAAAAACACAATACTTTCTTACCTCCTCAAACATTTAAAAGCATTGGGCAAAAAGATTTCAAATATTTTGGACCGAAACTTTATAACCTCCTTCCTCCACAGCTAACAGATATTAAAAGTCACTCACGCTTTAAGCATGAACTAAAAAATCAGATAGTATCTATCCCTAGAGAAGAATTGCATAACTACATAGATCATCCTTTCATGAAATAACTACTGCTTTCTCTACCTCTCGTATCCTACACTTTTGCCTGTACTTTGATCAACACACATACATTGTAAATTATTTTATGTTATTATGGTGCAATAAATAATAACATAACATGTCAGCGATCCAGTGTCTTCCCTCCCAACTGGAACAAAATAGCCGCCATCAGAGCGTTCGGTGGTTAATGACCCTGCTTTCAAAATTTACGCGGAAAGTTCTGTGGTGATGACCAACCACAATTTACCACCCATGTGATATGCTATGGATATATTTTCCTCCCAAAATCTCATTCACCCCAACACTAATAGGGGTAGACAATCCATAATGCTCAATTCATAAAAGTTGAATACATTGTATTCAATGGGCTGGTTTACTAATATCGTAATGCATAAAGCATAACTTAAAGAAGAAGAATCATGCATCTTGAATAATGCATTATACGTTCCGTAAACCACATTTTTCTTATGAATCGTATCATGAATTCTACTAAATTGTACTATAAACTCACCATGTTTTCTGATGATATGATTAGTATTGATTTTGAAACTGGAAATTATTTTTTTTAAATGCAGGTTCACACGAAAGGTAAGCCATGTAATGCTTAAAGAACACCGTGTGAATCAAGGCACAGAAGATACGAATTAACATTCAATTCGAATTTTTGAACTTTGCAAGCCACAGGAAAAACCTATCCCGGCAAGGAGTTCTTAAGTTCAGCTGTTCTATTGAAAAAAGATCCTTCAGCAAGAGAGGTTCGACAGGTTTCCAAGCTCATAACAAAGGGGTGGGAATTCTGTATTCGTCTGGTGATCTGTGTAGATATTGCCAATTCAGAAGAGCACCGACAGTGAAAATAGCTATAGAAGAGAGACAAGTATCTGACCTCTCTACGATGCTACAATGAAGTCAGCGAGTCTGTGATCGAAGAATCACCAATAAGACGGATTTACTTTCTCTGAATAGAATAAAGAAGCTTCAATGAATGTTTTGGTGCCGAGCTCCATACATGAGAACTATATTCCAAGACAGAAAGTATCTGAGCTTTGTAGATTATAAGAAGCTGACGAGAAGTGAAGTATGGAAATCCAAGTTTCTGTGAAGGACTTTTTGCGATCGATCTCTCATGGTTTTCCCATGAGAGATTATTGATGATCGTAATTCCTAGCATCGAATTACTTGACTTTGTAGGAAAATTTACTCCTGTTTTTCTTGTGCCAATTAACATAGTAGTTTACCTAACAAGTGCGAAAAGTGATACCTTTCCGCATGGGATTGCAGGTGGCCAGCGGAAATCTCTACGCACGTGTTAGGTACACTATTTTTTTCTATTAGCGCGAAAAAAAAAATAACATAATGACATAATAACATGAAATTGAATTGACAAGGTAGTGTGTTGTATAATAATATACAAGTATACTCCCCACTCTAGTGCGAAAAAAAAGTTTTTTCCGCACTAGTGCAAAAAAGTGACTCTTTCAAGACTAAACGTGAACTTTTCCGTACGCTAGTAGAAAAAATTAATAACCCGATAATACACCTATTGCAGAACATCAACAACTAGTTAAACCAATAGTCGGTAAGATTTAAACCTTGTGTGGACATCACTTCAAGTATTCAGGCTGATGTCTCAATACTTCGATTCCGTATATCGGCCGGCGACTCATCAACAAAGGAAGAAGGGATATCTGTAAGAGAGAACACCGTTCCTTTCCGGAACAGACACTTAAACTTTTAGCTCTGAATTGATAACTTCATTCGTGCTAGTTAAGGTAGTTGATCTCCGAATATTATAAGTATTCAGTGAACAGTGAAGCGTTTCAAACCCTTAAATGCATGATTTTTTTTTAATAAATGAAAAAATTAAAATCTCGAAGATTTAATATTACTGGTACAGAGAAAAATAGAAGAAAAAATTAAATTTCATAATGAACGATTTTTTTATTTGAAAAAGGATTTGTATCCAAATGGCAACATCATGCATTGCGTGCATAATATGATAAAAAATTAAATGTGATATTTTTTGAAACAATTATTATGTTTATTGAGACATAGTTCTACACCGCACTTTTCACACTTAGTATGGGTAAATCCTTTGCAGTTGGGTAGCTTGCATCTCATTTTCTCATCTTCGATAATTGGCCAATGCCCAGTTTGGTCAGCTCGAACTTCCGGTGGCGGAATATGATTCATTGGTCTTCTCTTTCTCTTATTTTCGATTTCTTGCTCTAAAGTATTACTAGGGCGACCGCGTTAAGTAGTAGCTGATCTTATATTGCACAAGTTATAAGCTACTTCTGCACGAAATTGGGCTTGATTCAATAAGTTGCATCCTGGTTGCTGAATGAACTCGCTTGTAAAGTCACCAAGAATTCTCTAAGGTCGAGTCGAAAAGGTGGTAGAATATCCTGATGTACCATTTACGGCTATTCGTACATATTTTAAA
The DNA here is from genome assembly GCA_032362365.1 of Zygogramma bicolorata. Lineage (NCBI taxonomy): Eukaryota > Metazoa > Arthropoda > Insecta > Coleoptera > Chrysomelidae > Zygogramma > Zygogramma bicolorata. The sequence goes on from JAVJAQ010000582.1 coordinate 874,872, forward strand.
TCTTCCCGTGAAGCTATCCAACAGATCCACGCCTCCTATAAGTTTGTTGTATTCGGTGATAATATATGGACAATCAATTTCTATAACATTTTTTCGTTTCGATCATATCTTCTCACTTTCGAAACTGGTTTTTTTTCCAGCAAATGAGGATATTAGTGTCACATATTTATTGTCCTTCCAAATAACAGATGAAACATCCACACCATCAATTATTGCAACAAATTCATGACTTGTACCGCGACTAGCATCTTTCATAGATGATTCTGAGGGCAATTTACAATTAGGTACTCTATTTCTTCGTATAATTCCCAAGGAATAAATTCCCTCTTTTGCCAAAAGTACCATTATAATGGTAATGGTTACAATGATGTGTAATAGTTGTCATGATAGAGTCTGTAATTTTGATGTCGTGGAATGATTTTGGCTAAACGTAAAACGACACTAGATGTTACTCCAAGGTCAGGCTCATCAACTGGCACTTCTTTTTTTTTTTCTTGGCCAGCATATATTTCGAATTTATAGGCAAGTCCTGAAATGCCTGACATAACAAACAATTCGAATCCCCATTTGTGGGGCTTCATTGGCATATATTGTTTCATATAATGGCTTACTTTAGGGAGCACATTTGCTCGTCAATACTGAGATTTTGCTCCAAGGCAACAGTAGAAAATTTCTTGTTCAGAAAATCAACAACTGGTCTAATTTTGTGAAGCCTATCATGTCCTAGCTGATCATGGGGTATAAAAGAGTAGTTATTATTGAAGTGTAGAAACCTTATCATCTCGAATTTGTTGATTGACATTACATCAGCTACTGGTGCAAATCTCAGTTCATCACTCCAAAATTACCTCGTGTTAGGCATGTTTACTAATGAAGTATATATAATCATACCAAAAAACTGCTTTATCTTATTTTCGGTGAAGGAGAATGGTCTCTCAGTTTTGGTCAGAACAACATACAAATTTTGAATTGAACTGGCCGATACTTGATGAAAATCCATACAAATTGGATTCTTCAACAATTTTCGATACCAACTCACTCGAGATAAAGTAGTTGAAGAAGTGCAACGGCCGTTTCAAAGCTGGAATTTTTTCCGAAACTTCTGTGTCTCCATGGAACCTCAGCTGATCATCATTCAATATCAGAGGCTTAGATTTTCAGAGTATATTCTTTTTTACGGGGGCCCTACTTCGTTTCAACGAACAGAAAGTAGAGAGAGGCAAGTTATCTTCTTCGTCCTCTGAATCTTCTAGAAATTCTAGAATACCAATTCCACGAGCACTTTTTTAGCGTCTTCCACTCCTACTTTATCCCAACTACGGGCAAAAAACCATCTTCATCGCTATCTGTATTGCTAAAATCAATGTCGTCGTCACTTAGACCGGTAAATTTTTCCCAATACTGTTCCAAATCTTTTTCTGTTAGATTCATTTTCCCGACGATCGATACCTCGAATGCATGGTGTTGCCAATCGGCAACAAAACAAAAATTCGAGCTTTTCAAAAATCGTATACTAATATATAATATACGTAATCTATTCGAAAATACATACCTTTCAGGAGTAAAAATACAATTTTTCTGAAACGAAACATCTCTCTGAACCAAACAATAATCAATAGAAAAATCGATATAAGAACGTTGCTCAAAAGTTGTCTGCAGACTGAGAAATGTCAATAATACTCTGACAAGACCGCTGCCTACCCACAAAAGCGTGTAGCCTATTATAGAGTAGAACGTTGTCGAACGGATACATCATGCAGCAAATTCATATTTGCGCTAGCGTGAGTTTGAATGGTATAATAGAACGTGTGTTGCCGAGAAGCAACAATATGCATTTAAGGGTTGAAAACTACACCCCCTGCCTACACTCGGGTGTAAAATTGAAACCTGTTTTATCGAGATGAATTCTCAATTGGTCAACGGAAACGAACAATTACCCTTACTCCAAATTGATATCATCTGCACTCGATGAGCGTTTCGGTAATAGGGCATCCTCAGGATAAAAAAAAGATCGGTTGAACGATTTTCTAGCAGAAGGAATACAACGTTTTTAGTCAAAAAAATATTGAACTTGTGAACACATTGGTTGTAGGCTTCAAATCATATTGAATTTTATAGATGAATACGTGGACGAACAACTTCATCTGAAAGCGTAGATGCATTTTCTACTAAAAGAAAATCATGTTCCAATATATCACTATCGCAGCGTCGGATCAGTAGTCATGTGAATGTATATGCCATTTAAAAGTAAATTTATTCAGAGCAGATCAGATCAATAATTCAACCACATGGCCAATGATGAGTTCCAGGAATATTTTCCTTCGAGCGAAAAAACCTTCTCAGTGGTTGATAATGAAATGTAATTCTCATGAATTTTTTTACAGATTACTCTCTATTTCTGTGAAAATACCCTACGAAAAAGTATTTGCTTGGTTCAAATTTGGAGTGCTTGGTATACAAATTGAGTAAGGAGAAGTGAGTTCTGTGTGATTCAGCGCCCATCGAAGCATCTAGGCAGGAGAGTAGCTGTTTCAGACAGACTCTCCCTTCTTCTTTCAAATTGAACGTCTATGAATGATATACATATATCAACAAAGTGTTTGCTGAACATTCGATTTTACTGCTTTTTGAAGAACTATAAAATTACATGTACGGAAGACGACAAAATTGCTCTCAGTTGATAATATCATTACAGGAACCCCAAGAACGAATGTAGCATTTCTTGGATAACTCGTATTAAAAATATGATAATTCAATGTATGAGTAACGCTCGTCTAGCCAAGTCTGTTATGGTGCTATATTGTATGAATATATTACGTAGTTATGAGCAGACACAATGCAGATTCTTCTATCGTTGTGGACTTTTCACATCGTAATAGTGATTGATTTTTCATCAGAAACACTGACGTATCGTTTCTGACGGGTTTCCCTATAAAAACGTATATACGTATACGTATATTTTATGAAAGGAAGTCCATAGTTGGTGTCACAAGTTTATACCCAAAACTCACTGTTATTCTCTTTTTCTCCATATTAATTCACAGGTATTAGTAGAATTTCGATACAAGTGTATCATGTATAGTATGTATACAAAAGATTCGAAAAAAAAACTTGGCTTTCAGTACAATTATTCTTGTACGGCACTGAAATCTACCAGCATTTATCAGTTTGAAAAAGGCCGTTCAAACCTGATATTACGTGTTCCGTAGTTTTTTGGGTTTGTAACCTACCACAATCTGAAAAAATAAGAATTAATATTGGAATCTATACAAGTAAGTGTCGAAGGGCAGATTTTCAATCTACCCCGAAAAGTTGCTGCGTCTATTGAAAAACAGTTCTTTCTGGATAGAACAAGTCCAATTAGTCAGCAACTTCTCGTATAACTCAAATTTTGCCTATCAAAAAAATAATAAGAACTGATATATATAAGAATACTTATCTGTTAACGTTTCGGAAACTAAATCTGTTTCCGTTCTCAAAACTTCTAGGCGAATTCCTTTTCAAGTGCAAATACTTGGTAAAGACAGGTTTCCTGATTGACATTTGTCAATCACGAAAATTTGACTAATGTCAATCACGAAAACTATCTTTACCAGGTATTTGCACTTGAAAAGGAATTCACCTAGAAGTTTTGAGAACGGAAACAGATTTAGTTTCCGAAACGTTAACAGATAAGTATTTTCATATATATCAGTTCTTATTATTTTTTTGATAGTCAAAATTTGAGTTATACGAGAAGTTGCTGACTAATTGGACTTGTTCTATCCAGAAAGAACTGTTTTTCAATAGACGCAGCAACTTTTCGGGGTAGATTGAATATCTGGCCTTCTACACTTGTAAAGATTCCAATATTAATTCTTATTTTTTCAGATTGTGATAGGTTACAACCCAAAAAAACTACGGAACAAATATTGATCCACCATAAAAAAATGACGTTCAAAAAATGATATTACGTGTCCTCACACGGAGGAAAATCATTGTCCATCCATCAACAAGTGTTAACAAATTACAAAAAGCTATTTACCTGAACACCTGCTAGAAATTTGTTTTTATCGGATATTTCATAATAAACAGCGAGATATGTTTACAGAAATAACGTCGAATAAAGTATTAGCGTACACACAGAATATCGCAGTCATAAATTCGATAGAAAAATGAATTTTTCCCATCCAGCAGGCAGACATACTTTTCTTACAACAGTGATTTAAATACCTTCTTGGATTTTTCAAAAATATTTTTCTTTTTATATTCGAAGGCAAGTTATTACTGGCCATATGCACTCTATTACTTTGATATTAGAAGTGGATTATCTGTCAAATTTCGTAAGTTACTGGAAAATATTTCATCTGAATTAATTACTTTGGATAAAGTGTTTGAACGGTGCACATGACCGTAAATAAGTATCTTGAATCCACTACACACAAGCATTTTTTATAGAAAATAACTAGTAGCATGGTGTACTTTTTTTATACCTTGTTGAATAACAACTACTGATGATCTTCGCTGGTTTGGTACTAGACCAATTAATTATAAAAATACGAGTAAGCAGTCTTCAGGATATGCATTGATATCATCAAACGCCAATTTGTAGCGGTTTTCTCTCATTTCAAAAGAATATAAAAATCACAAACACATCTAGAAGTTTGGCTCCAGTTCACCAGAGTATATCTTAGAAGGCTATGATTATATATTTGTCTTGATATGGTTCGACTAAAGTGTCTTGTAGTAACTTCGCGAGCACAATCTATTACTAGGCATCCAGTACAGGAAAATCTGATGTGCTCTGAATAGTGGAGGTGAGAATCAACACAAGCATTCCTGGTATTCAGGAATAATTTCATTTAGAGGAATTGTTTTTTCAAGATTTCTTGAACTAGTGAATATAGTGTATACAACGGTTCCTTCGTTTGGGAAATGTTTGTTCTTTTGAAATTACAAGTTGACAGTTATCAGAATTGCTATAAGTGTCATCAGCGTATAAAACTGACATTATTGTTTTTCGGAATATTTTCCTCAAATATAAAATGTCCCATAAGAGCAATGCAATTATCGAAAACTTACAGCGGTAATTGCATTGTATCAAGTTACCATAACAACACATTTGAAACCGTATCGCTAGACGTCAGTAAACAACACAAATAAATGTCAGATAGACTTCAAAAATAGAAAAACATTTCGCGTTTAGGTAAGTACTCCATACAATCTATAGAGGAAAGTATAAATGAACAAAAAATAAAATTTCCTTGAGAATTTCTTCATTCGTGAAATATTCCAGTGAATTATATTCGTGCATAAAAATGACCAGATAATTTTGCATTCAAGCGTGATATCTTATACAAATTGCATTCGGTTATTTTCATATTTTGCTAAAATATGAAAATGAACTGCAATTTTTAGATATCACGCTTTCTTGCAGAATTATCGGTAATTTTCATGCACCCGTGCAATTATAACCGATAATTCCAACAAAAGGAAATAGATAATTGATAAAAACAATAACTACACTTGGACCCGAAATAGATCCCTGAGGAATCAATAGTGACGACTTTTAGGTTGAATGTGCTGAATGACAGATTAAAAGCGTCAAGTGACTCTTTAAATATACAGTGTCACCCCTTCAAAGTGGAAGCATCCTTTTAAAACACATGTTTTTTCAAACCGATTGGAATGACTTCTTTTCCTCTGATAGATATCTGAAAAGTTTACTAGAACACCAAATTTCACGAACTTCCGTGGCCAAAAATCGAAACAAATTAGTATCGATTTTTTTCCGAGAAATCTGACTTCACGTTGTTTAGAAATGGTAACTTTCAGAATTACTTTGAAACAATTATGAGGAGATGGAATTTGAAAAGCTACCTATTCATCACACCGATTCAATATTCCATCAAAATTTGTACTTTCTCTCTGGATTCAGCAGATTTTGATTCTCCACTGTCCATATTTTCATACTGATCTGTTCATCATTGAAAAAGTTAAAAACGAACAACAATGTTCTAAAAATCTGACGTCTAATGGAAAAGTACAACACGTTTGACTTCACTACTGGATTCGGAATGAAATATTCAAAATGTAATTAGAATAATTAGGCAAAAATTATCAGTATCACAATTACCCCGCAACAATTACGGAACACTTTTGAAAATGTTCTCGAACGATAAGATTAATGCATTGGCTTGAATAAAGATTAAGTGTTTAAAATTTGTATTTTTTTATATCATTTTCAATGACGGTGAAAATAAAATTGATTTTTCTTAATTTTTATAATCCAATGGTGTTATCAAATATTTTTACTTATCCACTGAACGTTATATTTTTTACGAAAGAAATCTTTACTTATGACTTTTTAAATGATGAACATATTTTGATGAAATTATAGACAATGATCAACCGAATCTTGTTGAATACAGTAGGGTAGTCAAAATTTCGATTATTTTGAATTTTGAAGTAATTCTGCCTGCAACCATTTCAAAACAACGTGAATCCAATGGTATGGTCAGATTTCTTGAAAAAAAAAAATTGAAAAATGATTTCAGTTGGCCCTGGGATTGAAGACTCAATGAAATTTGGGATTCTAGTAGAATTTTCAAATGACTATCTAACGAACAAATAATCAACAAAATGGTTAAGGCTTTCGCGGCCGAGTTTATTAGTATAACTACTTTTCTTCGGGCTTGAAAACCGTCGTTCTTGGGAATTTCTTCCTATCGTTTCGCTAGCGCGAGTGGCCAGCTTCTCCAGAAGCTCACTCATTTCCGATGACTAAAGATTTCGTAAGGCGTAAGACGTTTAGTCATCGGAAATGAGTAAGCCTCTGAAGAAGCTGGCCACTCGCGCTAGCGAAACGTTAGGAAGAAATTCCAAAGAACGACGGCCTTCAAGCCCGAAGAAAAGTAGTTATACGAACAAATAATCATTCCTATCGGTTGAAAAATATTTGTTTCAGAAGGATGCTTTCACTTTGAATGGGCCACACTGTATTGTTAATGGATCAACATAAAATATTTGCGGTGGTACTGACATGCCGCCTCACAGAAAAACACTTGTCAACATCCATTGAACATTGAAATCATTCGAACAAGAACACAAACTGATGTTTGTGCTTCGCTGGCGACTGTAAAACAAAACAGTGTTTGCATTGACGTATCCGGCGCCTTTTACCCCATAGTTACACGTGACTTTTCCATCAGAAGCTATGTTCATTTTAATTAGTTTCCAATCAATCAATCATAATTACTACCAGCTCATGTTACGTGTCAGACTGTCAAGTCAACAACATGATTGTTTAATTCGTAAACATTCATTGATACTTTCACCCCAGAAATATTCCGTTTCATGTGATAGCGAATGTTTGTGAACGGTTGGTAGATGGAGGATACGTGAAAATTGATTTCATCAAAAAAAATTGAGGAACGTTGAATTCGAAGTTATATTGGGGTTAGGTGGTAGAGCAGATGTGGGTCAATGTGCAAATGTTGAAACACGAACTGAACCTTGCCTAATTTTATAAATTTATGAATGATTCTCAGTAAATTACTGTTATTGAAGAAGACATTTATTATTATCATCATTATTATTATTGTCTTAACAATTAAACTCTTTCGAAGACTGTTGAATATAATTAATTGGGTCGGAATACAGTGATGAAGCTCTGTCGAAACAAAAATGAGCAATTCGAGACTGGGGAAACAATGAAATGAAATATACAGATAAAAACGAAAGAAAATTGAAAATAAAAAAAATATCTAACAGTTTAAAAAGTCCAAAAAAAATTCATACAGAATTAAAAAATAAATCTGAATTATGAAGAAGTCCAATCACTATCACTACGTTTCGATCACTAAAAGAATATTTATATTCCTTCAAAATTTCTTAAATGTCGATTTTGGTTTTGAATTAACATTTTTTTGTTTTTATTATAGTTTATTTTGACATTTCTATGGTTCGTTTCGGCTTCTTCTGCTTTTTTCATATCCTTGAAATAATAAGCATCGCTTTCGCATTGGATTCTTCCCATTCTCTCTTTTCCTTTTCATCATCTGTGGCTGCAGGCTTCTGCTTCTGTTCTCCAACCATGTTCAGAAGTCCTTCGGCATTGATGATAATTTGCATTTGATACTTCCATAGGCGAAAATTGGTTCCATCAAACTTGGATGTGAAGAGACCTCAGCCTGTCCATCTTCACTCACTTTCTTGGCTTGTGAGAACCAGAAGTAAAACTCGATGTGACAGGGACTTTTCCTCACAAAATTAACTGGTGCAAAACTCATTTACAGGACTTTACAGAACACAGTTACGTATTCTGGGCCGATAACCTCCTGAATTCAGCAGAAATACACAAGTTTGCAATTGAAAAATAAGTTGAAACGACTTTGTCAACTTCAAGTTTTTTTTTCAATAAATATTACATACAGTTTCTATGAGACCATACATATTTTAATGAGTCAAAAACAAAAGTTAAATAAAACACAGAAATAACAAAGCTGTTTTCGGTTATAATTGCACGAGTGCATAAAAATTACTGATAATTTTGCAAGAAACCGTGATATCTAAAAATTGCAAGAGTTTATTTAAAATATGAAAATAACTGAATGCAATTTGTATAAGATATCACGCTTGAATGCAAAATTATCTGGTCATTTTTATGCACGAATGTAATTCATTGGAATATTTCACGAATAAAGAAATTCTCAAGGAAATGTAATTTTTTGTTCATTTATACTTTATAGATTGTATGGAGTACTCACCTAAACGCGAAATGTTTTTCTATTCTTGAAGTCTATCCGACATTTATTTGTGTTGTTTACTGACGTCTAGCGATACGGGTTCAAATGTGTTGTTATGGTGACTTGATACAAACAAATTCCCGCTGTAAGTTTTCGATAATTGCATTGCTCTTATGGGACATTTTATATATGAGGGAAATATTTCAATAAATTGCACATATCAATAGAGATTGTTTGCTGAATATTCGATTTTTTTCATAGAAGTTTTGTATTCTGTCTGCATCGACTCAGAGAGGAAAAAGCTAGGAAGCATTTCCTCAAAACTTCCTTCCCACAAAAATAACCATGTTTCTTAATGAAGGAAAAGTAATTACCTCCAGTGCCGGCGGAAGATTTTTTTTTCAATTTGAAAGAAAAACGAAACGTCATACATTTTTGACGTTTCAAGACCTCACTATGAGGAAGGTTCAAATACAATTTTGTGAAAAATAGACCATGGCCTTAGCTGATGCCACTACAGTATCATGAGTATTTTGGAAACGAAATGCGAAAGATGAACTAATTTCTCGAGATGAAACCCGATAAGTTTCTTCAAAACCTCATATCTTCATGTGATATAACACTGGAAATGATTATTATATTCAACAAGCGAGTCAAACGGAATTCTTTTTTTTTAAATGTCACTTTTACCACCTAGACCAGTGGTTCCCAACCAGTGGTCCGTGGACCACCAGTGGTCCGCAGAAGTCAAAATATGGTCCGCGAGTGATTTCAAATTTAGCGGGCGCCATTTTTCATGAACTCAATATCAGAATATTGTGAGAAACATAATCCCATGTGGGATAAACTCGTTGCCCTCTGTACTGATGGTGCTCCTGCAATGTTGAGATCACGTTCCAGGCTGGCGACGTTAGTAAAACAGAAAAATCATAAGGTGATAACAACGCACTGTATCATACATCGCTAGGCGTTAAAAAATTTTTTTTAAAATTATTCACTGAAATAGACTCTTACCATGAAGAACTTCTCTTTCACACAGAATTTCGATGGCTATCGAAAGGTAATATGTTGGGAAGATTATATGAGCTGAGAGCAGAGGTTGAGATTTTTCTGGTTGACAATGATTGATTTGTTAAAACAGTTTACTAATCCGGCATATCAAATTAATTTGGCTTATCCTGCGGATATTTTCACACACAATCGAATATACAACTGCAAGGTTCCGGAAATAAACAATTGGAAAACGTGGCAAATATATTTTATATTTTTGAAGATAAACTTCGCGCTTTTATTTGCAAACTTCAGTTGTGGTTAGGTAAAAGTGAAGAAAATAATTATTTTGCGTTTGCTACGTTAAAAGCACTTGTGGAAGACAAAAAGTATGACACCATTAAAGCAAATATACAAGAAAATATCAGGACTGATTCAGAAATGTTGATGGATGAATTCAATCGTTACTTCCCAGAATACACGGAAGAAACTAAAGTTGATCAAAAACTGATTCGTAACCCTTTTAGTACGGACGCTGGAGAAGTTACTGAAGAAAGACAGGAAGAACTCATTGAATTCCAAAATGACAGAAACTGCAAGGATGCTTTTGAATTGAATTCACTTGAGTCGTTTTGGTGTAAAAAGGCAATTTCTCATACTAAACTTCGAGAAATCGCCTTGTGCTATTTTATGATTTTTTCAACAACTTTTTTATGTGAACAGGGATATTCTGCTTTATTGGTAATTGAGAACGAGGCGAGGAATCGTTTGAAAATAAGTGATGATTTGCATGTAGCTTTGAGCAACTCGTGAAGAAGATGCAGAAATCACTTTAATACAAAATCACAGAAGTTTATCCTAAAAATATTATTTCTTGTTTTGTAATATCCTATTTGAGTTGCTAATTAAAGTTACGGTTTGATTATTACAAGTATAACTACTTATCTTCGGGCTTGAAGGCCGTCGTTCTTCGGAATTTCTTCCTGACGTTTCGCTAGCGCGAGTGGCCAGCTTCTTCAGAGGCTTATTATGAGGCTTATTATGACTGAGTCATCGGAGATGAATAAGCCTCTGAAGAAGCTGGCCACTCGCGCTAGCGAAACGTCAGGAAGAAATTCCGAAGAACGACGGCCTTCAAGCCCGAAGAGAAGTAGTTATACTAATAACCTCGGCCGCGAAAGCCTTAACCATTTTGATTATTACACTTTATCTTCATCACCTACAATGTACGTATGTATATACCACTATGTAAGTCATTCATAGTGGTCCCTGCTAACAAGAATAATATAAAAGTGGTCCACGACTAAGAAAAGGTTGGGAACCCCTGACCTAGACAGAACGTAGTTACTTTTAGAACCGGAGACAGTGAAAGAAGAATGATACCATTTTAATGATGATTAGAATTCATGGGAACCTTCTATGATGTTTTATGGCAGTCACAAAAGTCGAAAATTTTTGATAGCTCGAACAGGATAACAATTACCTATTCCCAATTAAGTACAATTACTTATTCAATGATACCTGTTCTGAAAAAAGTAGAATAGATTTACGTTCATCTTACTTAAACAATCAGCTTGTTCCATAAAATAATAATGACAATCGAACACGCATAATTATTCAAATTTTCTGATATTCAATTCGACTTTTTATCTGTTTTTCATGTATCGCTATGACATTGAACCGTAACGACAAAATGATTTTGATAAAGGAAATACATATTCATCAGGTTCGCATGTAAGTACTTTGCAATATTCCGGTTGTTCTTCGATAAAAGTTTTTTCATTATCACCTATTTTCCATATAAATGGGTGAACTGACGGAATATTAGATAGGAGCATGTGAGTCATCAGAAGATTCTTTTGTTCGAAGCATTTTTTCGATATCAATTTCGAAAGGTGACAGATAAGAATTGCCACAAAACTACAAACCTTCATTGAACAGACAAAGTAGAAGATTCACAATATATTTGACGAACGGACTGCAATAAGAAGTGAAACATTTACAGATTTTGATTATCCTGTGAAACGTCAATAATTTTGTCACATACCATGTGAAAATTTGATTTACTACTCAACAAAATATTGTCCTTGTGTCCAGTCAGTGTATATATACTGGTCTGCAATCTTTTTTTCTCTTTAGATTTTTTGCATGTTTTAGTATAATTTCAATATTTATGAGTAGAAATATAATACGGAAAATTATGAAACATGTATACATTTTTTAATATTACTTTTGGAAAAGCTCCCATTTTGCTTCGAATTTGAATAATTTTTTTCATAAAAATAATACGGTATAAAATAAAATCTGTCAAAATCATCAAAAAGCATTACAAAAAAGTAAATACTTTCTCTCAGTAGGATTCACTTTGTAGATTTCTTTCTTTTCATATTTTCTGTTGGTGTTTTACGACAAATCGTCCATCAAAAATCGGCAAGCATTGCGGCTGGCCATTTTCCGTTGTAGCGCATGTTAAAATCTTGGGACTATAAATAGATGAAAAACTGTCTTGGGAAAAGCACATTGAGAAATTAAGAAAAAAAATTTCTCCCTTAATTGGTATCTTATTCAAAATAAGAGATTTTTTACCACGCACTTATTTATTAAACATCTATCACTGTTTAATAAATTCGAATATAAAGTATTTAGTATCTATTTGGGGCACAGCCAACAAATCATTAATGAAACCATTAAAAAAACTGCAAAATAAATCTATAAAATGTATTTATAATATGAACTATCTGGAACCTACAAGGAATTTATATAAACCCAAAAAACTCTTAGATATTGAATCTCTTCATAAAATAAAACTAATTATATTCATTCACTTTGTCAGAAACCGAATAAAATTCTCAAAATTAAAATTTTTGGAGGCGAATAATATTCATATTCACCATACCCGCCAAAATGATTCTTTGCGACCTTTGAATGTGAGAACAAACTTTGGTCAGAAATCAATATTGCATATTGGTGTAAATATTTATAATTCAATACCTCGTGTTCTCAAGAACATTAAGCAAGATCATTTATTCAAAAGACATTTGAAAAAATATTTTTTGAACTGCTGAGATTTTATTATTCCTGCAAAGTATTTATCACTGTCAGTTTTAGATCATTTTACTGTTAATTATCACTGTCATTTCGTTATTTTCTTTGTTACGTAATTATTCCACATGTATACCTACATATCCCTGTCATAAACTGTTATAGTTTCTTGGGATGATTAAATGATAATCTTAGTGTAACCTTTCACCATGTTCATCTGATACTCCGCCAAGAATTTCTGGGAATAAATCTAAGTGAGAGTCTGAAAAATGAATGTCAAAGGACATATTCTATAACCTATAAATGATATTTGCATTTGAAATCGGAATAATATTCTAATTACCTGATTTCATTCTGGTTTATAGTTGAAAAAACGAATATTCCTTAATGTAATTCATAAATTACCGAAATATCCGGTATAAATTGTATAAATTATAAAAATATTCACTATACAACTTTTCAACGCACTGATGCTACTAAATCACAGCGATAACTGCTGTGTCGCAGAATTGGTGTTAAAAAATCGTTCTCTCTCTCTTTCTATCAATATAAACCGTTTTTGTGGATGTGAATATGTCCTGAATTGAATAAAACATCGTTGAAGCAAAAACGACGGACAGAAAATACAAAATATCAAGCTATTAAAACAAATAATTTAAAAAATATACATGTGATAGCACAATATGATGTTCAACTCAACACATTCATTATATTCCATTAAAAGGAGGATTTTGTTGCAGACCAGTGTTACCAGTCTTGGCTACCCAATAAAACAACCTCTCACAGAAATCACAAATAGAATTTGGACACTATCGTCGTCTGCATATTATGATAATATTAGCATCGCTGTTATATTTATGCGAAAGTGGTCATTTGGATCATAATATAGTCCTAACTCGAAACAATTTTCATCAAGGCTATATTACCCAAACACCAATCTAAATACACCGGCATTCGGCTCGCGTTTCGTAAATAAAGCTGGAATCTCCAGGAGAAGAATTCAGAATGGTTACGTCCTGGAAAACCATGTGGGGTATATTTTCTTCTTGTAGGAACAAATGCATTACGAAATTTATTGCATTTCAAACAGACTCATTTCCGGATCTTAGAAAATGCCCTGTTTGTGTATTCAGTAAAAGCAAATCCTTGAAAATAGCGATCCCGGAAATGTGCGAAACAACATTGAATTCCAAAATCTATTCGTAAACAACAGTAATAGTAAAACTGCAAGTCGCATTCGCCGCCACATGGTTAAAATCCGTCTTACGTACAATGAGTCACATTCGCTGGCAACGTTATTGTATTCATGCAATTATATTTACATTATCATAAGAATCTGTTCCGCCGATTTTTTAAAAAGTATGTCTGCGTAATTCAAAGCTTTTCTGTCCGTAGTTGTTATTCAACAATTTTGTTGAATAACTTAAAAATCGTTGCTACGTAAAATGATTCATTGTCGATATGATAACATTATTCATAGAGTTCCTCGTTGCTGTTGTTTTTTTTCCGAAAAACTACGATTGTTATGAGTCGACTCTAATGACGTATACTCCACAATCATTGCGGAAATGAGGATTCGCTAACAGATTTATGAATGGCAGCGATTTCGTACATTTCCTCCACCATTCGGTTATAACGTAACGATTTTCAGGATAAACTATGACGATACTCTTCTGACGACTTCACAACGGATGTTGGTAGATTTACTATTACTACGATGCGACATATGAATCATGAATACCTTGAATCCAGAAGTATGCTAAATCGATTATAAGATGTGATTTTTTTCTTTCAGTTGATGATAGTTCGTTCATTCCCAGAATTTTGTTTGGAGTACGTGATGAAATTCAAGTTGAAATATTAGTCAAAAATGGAATCATTTCGTGAACTGATTTAGCAGTTTCCTGACAGATTCGGATCGTACAGGAATACGGAAGTTGGAAGATAATATTATATTTTAATATTATATTTTCAAACCATTGTATTACATCTTCAATTTTTCAAAAAAAGGAATTGGAAGGAATTGGATACTTTTAAACATTGTGAACTGTTTGTTCCGTAGTTGTCTGGGTTTGTTAACTACCACAATCTGAAAAAATAAGAATTATCATTGGAATCTGTACAAGTGTAGAAGGGCAGATTTTCAATATACCTCGAAAAGTTGCTGCTTCTATTGAAAAACAGTTCTTTCTGGATAGAACAAGTCCAATTGACATTTGTCAAATATTTCAAATCGATTACGAAGATTGCCAACAAGACATATTTGCATTTGAACTCAGAAAACTACGGAAAAAACATTGATCCAGCACCAAATAATGACATTCACACAGAATTCCGAACTGATTTTGTGTGATGTCGAAGTGCTACTCAAAAGAGAAAATAGTAGGTCAACCGCATTCACTAATTTTGTAAAAAAGTAGGCTATTTCAGGATATAGGTTGGTTGTCATGGTTATTGTACATGTAGAAAATTTGACCTAGTACAAAAAAATTAAACAACTCTTCAACCACTGAAGAAAAATATCTGTTTACCGGTAATTTTCGCTATCTGTACCTAATGGCTTTTTTCCAAAAAATCATATCAATTATAATTTGAAACATCGACAAGCAGTTCATCCAAATTATCTTGAAATTCTTACTCTCGAATTGAACTCGATTTATTTATACGTTAATATCAAGATGCCTTGAAACCCTGGTCTAGGGACTTGAACTCATAATGTAGTAGTTTGGGGTAAAATTGCGACACAGGCCTACTATGATAATAGGCATCAGGACCTCTTTCATTAAATCAGTTCAGATGGCGTTTGCAACAAACAGGGTTTCTGATTTCCTAGGAAATGTATTAACAGCCGACCTGTCGGCTGGCTAAAGGCTTGGTTCCGCATGGCTTGGACGCATGCAGCCACTGCTTGCAGCCGCTGCTGCAGCGGTCGCAGGGACTGATATCCGTGCGTCCTTATGGCATTGGTTCTACAAGCGCGTCGGTCGCATCGCATCGCATGCGACGGCTGCATCGACTGCTAGGGGGACCAGTCTGGACGCAGCGGTCGAGCAGTCGTTGTACCCGAAGACGTGATTTTGAGTATTTTATTGTTTAATTCTCGTGTTTTGCATTAGAAAAAAAGATGATTGGTGATAAACACTTCTCCCGTGATGAAGAAATGGCACTGATTGAATTGGTGTCATTTCACAAATGTTTGTATGATAATAGCATCGTCTTCTTCTTCGCCAAACAAAGGAAGAGCTAATAATCAGGGTTGGGCTGATTAAAATCAAGTGATTAAAATCTCGATTAAAATCATTATTTAAATCGCTTCATTTTTGAAATGAAAATCATGATTTAAATCAATTTTTGTTTTTTTATTCAGAACTAGATAACAACATAATATAAAAGTTTTCTCGAAGATTGAAAGAATTATTTGCTTTTAGCAAAAACAACAAAAAAGAAGTACATAATTCCAAATTCTCAAACTAAACGTAACAACTAAATTTTATTACTGTATATTTTCAGTCTATTCATTTGCGCTATACAATTCAAACAAAAACACGAGTTTTCCTCCTTTTTCTATGCCTAATCTGTTTCTAATATCCGAGTATACAACTAGCGAAATGCGTGAAATTGTTGGGCAACGTTAATTTATAGGTTGAGAAGGAAAACAAGCCTCGACAGGAATATTCTTGCAAAATGCACAACAAACGCGTTCGTGCTCATGCCTCACTCGGCACTGTATAGCGAGTGTATAGGACAATAGGAAAACAAATCGCGACAAAAATTTTCTTGCAAGAAGCGCGACAAATTCGTTGTCACAAGTTTTTGAGTTGCAAATTGTATTAAAATTTTTAGACTTATACATTGAAATAATTAACAATAATTTCAAAGAACCAAAATGTTCAAATTTTATATTCAAATTTAAAAAATCAAGAAAATCAAATAAATCGTGATTGAAGAACAATGATTTTTTTTTAATAAAAATCAGATTTTGCCCCACCCTGCTAATAATGCACCACGATTAATCATTTCATCATGAAAGCTCAAAATGAACTGACCAGACTAGCCCGAGTCTGCCCGAGTTTTTAAAAACGCTTGCGACTTGCGTTTCCACTGCACAAGGTGAACCACTTCCTACTAAGCAGCCAAACGCAGCAGCGGCTGCAAGCAGTGGCTGCATGCGTCCGCTGCACAAGCGGAACCAAGCCTTAATACTGCCTATACTCTTCACTTTTGGACGCTGTTCGATCGGCAGTCCATATTATTTGTTTATAACACCGGCCAAACTCCCCAAAACCGTGTTTCTTTCATTTGATTTTGTTTTTCATAAATATGACATCAGATTTTGCTTATTTTGTTGACTGGTCGAATGAAAGAGTATAGTTTGTCGATCGATCGGTTGACGATGCACTTTCAATTTCCCAACTCAAACTTCAAAAGTGTCGCCATATAATTAATTCTTAACAATATTGCGTCAACTCCAACACCAGGCGTTTAGGCATCCTAATTTCCTTGGAGCCAATTGCACCACTCCTACTCAGTAAAGATTCAACAAATCTGGGCTTAATTGCCAAGGAACAATGAATGTGATTGGCAAATCTATAGCAACAAAGCCTAGCTTAGATAAACCACAACTCAAACAAGGCGGTGCAATTGACCCTTAATCGATGAATAATGATAGCATAGAACTGCTGCCTACCTGTTGTCAGTGTCAAACTAATTCTTCATCAAATCTCAAAATCAGTGGATGGAGAAAAAAATTTGTGTTCAACTAGAACAAAAAATGCGTTTTGGGGACTCCTAAGATTTTTGGACTCTGCTTGGCAATTCTTCGACTTGTTCCGAAACTATGCAGTTCACGAAAGAGTTGTCAAGATTGCATTAATGAATATATTGTCCAGAGCCGAAGAGCATTAAACACCCGTTTCGAAGAGAATTATTCACACTTGAGATAGGGAAGGATAGTCCAGCTGTCGCCCAACATGCTCTGGACAATTATCACCGAGTTGGTGAAAGCAATCTCAAAATGATTGAGGCATCGCTACTCGATGCATTCGAGAGTCTGGAAATAGCAATATGTAGATAAAGTATAGATGTTGAGAAAGGTCCTATCCGTTCGAGCCCGCGTTTCAGTTTCTCGTTGAGAAATTCAAAGAATCATTAGTAGTAACAGACGAAGTCCATATCGGTCCATAAAACTTTGCAGGTAGTTTCTGCACTACCGTAAATTGTAAAGTATATAAATGCCTAACCCAAGTCTTGAGATTAAGTATCAATTTGCTTCTCCTGGAGATACTAAACTTGTTAGCGAACCGCGCGTCGGGTGCAAATTATATCAGTTTGGTGTTAGGATAATAAGTGATCTCTGCAAAAACTCTCAACTTTCACACCAAATATTCCAATCACATCGTTTTTGACTCATTATAATTATAACCAAGTATATTTGTATTAGATTTCCGTGATTGATCATGGACGTTCAAAAATAAGTATATACAGCTCATCCAATCCATCTTGGCACAGAACTAATAACGTATATGCCCAGCAATCCCTGTGAAGTATACTAAGATAAAAAAATACCTATTATATGTGTTCACTGTTGAAATTCATTCCTAGAAGGTGGTTTCTCTTTCGTCATGGTCTACACTACCAGTGTGCAACTGGAAAGGTATGCTGTAAGTATGCTGGTATGTGTATTCCGTGTACTTGGTTGGGATGGAATTCCAAAAAACAAACATAAACAGATTGTTAAAATCTGCAGAAACATCCATCCGACATACAACTTGAGGTCCTCATCTGAAATAAGTGAAAATGGAAAGAAGCCTGGGCACCATTCGAGTACGTACGTACATGAACATATATTTTCTCCGTATTTTTTCGATTCTTAACCTACCACAATATGGAAAAATCAAGAATTTATATTGAAATCTATACAAGTATATAAGGGCAGATTTTCAATCTACCTCGAAAAGTGGCTGCGATCATCAAAAACAGTTCCTTCTAAATGATAACGTTAATTTGCCTGTCACATAAATACAAGAATTAGTATAATTAAAGAAATATTGCAAGAGAGAACAATGGCGGGGAACGAAAATTAAAGAAACCTTCTTAAACCTTCTTTCATCATGGGTAAAACTCCGTTAATTGGGCTTCGCCTCGAAAATGATAATTTTCTGGTGGAACTTACGTATTTTGGCCTCCTGAACAAAAAATTCAAATGAAATTTTTGGGGTTCTCAACTCGTTTCGGAGATATGGCCCCCGAAAGACAGTAAAACAATTTTCTTCTCCTGAAGATGCTAACCTGGTTAGCGAAACGCGCGTCGAGTGCAAAAATACCAGTTTGGTGTTAGGGTAATTGATCTCTAGGAAAAGTTTCAACTTCCACACCAAAGGTTCCAAACTCATCGTCAATCAAGGAAAACAGGGTTTCACGCCTGTTTGTTTCTCAGCCAATTCCACTCGAAATTCTTCTTTCTATCAGCACAATATACACATTATATACCACCTTCTTCATCACTTTCGAACCGAATTATAAGAATTTTTCCATTTTTCCCTACAAGACTCTAAAGAATAAATCGTCAAAAGAATTGCATTGCGATGAGCTTTCTACTGTTTTGCTAACCTCGAATTCCTAAGACGATTTACCTTTTAGAGTTTTGTAGTGAAAATGCATATGATTCGGTTGAAAAGCGATGAGCACAGCAGTGCATTTCAATACTATTGGTCGGATTCTATTGTTTCCGTTGAGTTTTCTCGATCTGAGTTTTCGACAACTTTCAAACGAGTATACAGTGACGGCTCCGATTATGGGGGGTGATTCTTCACATATTACGAATGAAAGTTCATGTCAACAAATATCCTAAATGGTTTCGTTTTACAAATGCCAGGGAATTGAACGGTTTGCCGAGACCTCATCAGATTATTACATCATCCATCGAAAGAGTTTTTTTCAACCGGATTGCGAGAGAGAATACCTCCAACTCTGCATTCCAGAGACAGCATAGATACGACTTTGTCTCTCTCATCCGAAAATGATACGCAAAAGCAGCCGTTGTTGTGTTTGATTAAGGCACACAGCCATAATCCTGGCAGTAAACTTCAATGTATTATTATTTGGTGATCATTCGAAAAAGGCCAATCTGGACGAGATAAGCTTGTAACTGAAACAATTATTATATTTGTTGAGGATTTTGATTCAAGGCGAAAGTTTCAAAGGTTTTTTTCCATACACTTCGAGAGGGATATTGTGCGAAAGAGTGAACACAAGATGTACATCAGGAACAGACAGATAGGTGGTTCTGAATTATCAGAACATATTCTTACTGCCGATGGAGATCACACAGTAGAATGGAACGACACTAAAATTATGACGAAAGAGAGCAATGGCAGAAAACGAAAATTAAAGGAATCTGCTTTCATCATGCTTTCTGGTGAAAAATGCATATCTATGAGTTCCCTTGATATGGATCGCGGATGGCTGCCTCTCCTGAAGGACAAAATGTTATGTCAAATTTGAAATAATTTGACGTATATCAATTACGAAGATAACCTACAATAGATATTTGCATTCGAACAGGAATTTACCTAGAAGTTTTGAAGTTTTAAGAACGGAAACGGATTTAGTTTCCGAAACGTTAACGATAAGTATTTTCATATATAAATTAGTTCTAATTTTTTTTTGATAGGCAAAATTTGAGTTTTAGGAGAAGTTGCTGACTAATTGGACTCGTTCTATCTAGAAAGAACTGTTTTTCAATAGACGCAGCAACTTTTCGGGGTAGATTGAAAATCCGCCCTTCTACACTTGTATAGATTTCAATATTAATTCTTGTTTTTCAGATTGTGGTAGGTTACAAACCCAAAAAACTACGGTACAAAGAAAAATATTGAAACAAATGGAATTTTCGTCACTAATATTGGATTTTTTTTTTTTTTCGATTGACAGCACATATTAATTTTGCAGCAAATTAAGGACTTTCCTGCCTAGGCAGCAAAAGTAATACTTTGCTGATTGATATGTGTCTGGAGGAGTAAGTACTTCAAAGTCGCTGCTCATAATGTTGTCAAACTATAATCACTATGAACATATACATTTTCATAGCAACCAACCATTCCAACACTCGCGATTTCTATCAAATTTTGATTTTTTCATCACTACAGGAAAAATATAAAGATTCTGAGAATTGTGATGATCTGCACATACAATATCCCAAATATATCATTATCAACAATCGGAGAGAATAGTATATTACTTTATGAGGCGGAGAAGCATGACTTTTCTTGACGCGCCCGATATTACGCGCCGAACGAAGTGAGGCGCGTAATAGAGGGCAAGTCAAGAAAAGTCGCTTCTTTGCCGAATAAAGTATACTATTTTTTCTTCAAACGTAGCAATTTTCAACCATAAATAGTACAATTCATACGCTATTTTTACTCGAAATTAACTGTGACAACTATCAAAGTCGTCTAGATGTTAGAAATTAAAATAATTAAGTCGTCGCGTCGGTGGGATTTGCGTCTCCCTGGTTACAGTTGTTTGACAGTTATTTTATGTTATTAAAGACAGCTTATTTTTGTTGCAACCGCAAGCGCAAATTTAGTGCGAAAATGGAAAACCTAAACGAAATTGAGTCCGCGGCTAATGATGCAGTAGCACGTTTGGGGCCCTCTAAGTTCGGAATAAAGTATCGGTTAGCGTACAAGCACTTCCAAGAGTGGTGCGATACAAGAGGAGTACGGCAAGTTACCGAAGACGTTTTACTGGTATATTTTAATATAATGGAAAATGAAAATAAATGGAAATCTTCTACAATGTGGTCACGATACTCTATGATAAAATCCGAGTTAGTTATTAGTAAAAATGTGGATATAAGCAAATTTTTAAAGTTACGTGCCTTTCTGAAAAAGTCAAGCGAAGGATATACTGCAAAGAAGTCTAAAGTTTTCACTAAAGACGAGTTTGATAAATTTTTGTTTGAAGCGCCAGATAAGTTGTATTTAGAATTAAAGGTAAAAAAAAATTATATTGCAAAGCATGTAGTTTACTCTACTAAATTATAAAAATATTTCAGATTGTTTTGTTAATTGGGGTTACCGGCGCCTGTCGATGCGACGAATTGGTAAAAATGAAGACTGTGGACATTGAGGATAAAGAAAATGTAATAATTATCAAAATCCCAGACAGTAAAACACGACAAATTGGATCTCTTATGATAATTGGTCAAAACTACATTAAACTGTGTAAAAAGTATGCATCACTGCGGCCTGAAAATTTCACAGAAAACCGATTTTTTATAAAGTACCAAAATGGAAAGTGTTACCGAAGCGTCATGGGAATACATTCGATCAGCGCAGTAGCCCAAAAAGTAGCTAGTTATTTAAATTTAAACAATGCAAGCGCATCCACGGGTCACTCTTTACGACGAACTTCAGCAACACTTTTAATTGATGGAGGCGGAAATCTAGAATGCCTCAAACGACATGGGGACTGGAAATCAAGCACGGTTGCCGAAGGTATAGAGGATTCAATAAGAAATAAGAACGATAATGCTCAAAAAATTTTAAACCCTCATGATTCGCCAACATTGGGAATGATTGCTGAAAGTTGTGCTCGACCATCAGTATCATCAACAATTACCAATGCGTATCAAGAGTCGGGAACATTTTTGCACGATTTCAATTTTGAAAATGCTTCATTAACTAATTGCACTTTTAATATTACTATAAATGAAAATGATGTTTAATTGTTGTTAATGACATTTGTATTGTTGCTTTGTGACATGTTTCATATTGTTGCCATGACAACATTTTTCCCTCCGCCGCGCCGGCGCCGTAAAGAAATGGGAAAAAAAACTGCTGCCGGCGGAGACATCAAACTTTGACAGGATCAAGTTAGACGAGTAATGTCATCATTATTTGACGTTTGAAGAAAAAAATTATATGTTCATCTCGGCAGCAAAGCAGACTGACTGTTTCAGCTGAATTCCTGAACTATCAGCCGCGGCAATCAACCTACTAGTTTGCTTTTCAGTAAAACTATTTTCTGTATTAGATATTTCCATGGTCTATTCTTTTGGGACATTTTCATGGGCCTCTTTCGATATAAAATATTTTATTGTTTCTTATCACACATTCTGGTTGAGTTCAAGAATACGAACAGAATCGTATAAATTGAAAAACTGAATTGCATCGTATTGAAGTACAGCGAAGAAGACCGAATATAACAGAACCGTTCGCGTTTTCATGGAACCTGGTTCAGGATAACTTCAAAACATTTGGTCAGTTCAACGCGATTCTGTTTACTAGTTAAATATAATAATAATAATAATAATAATAATATAATAATAAGTTTATTCAGATTTGAAATAGGGTAGGTAATGTTTTAACAATTTCGTATGTACAATTTTGGAGGTGTGCTGAGATAGTGACAGATATTTTTGAATGAACAAATACCCACTAAGGCAGAGCCTGTGCGTGGGAGAGTAAATTATCCTTAAATAGTCACAGTTATTGGTACAAGACACTTTAAATCCATTTAACACATATGAATACACATATACCTACATATACACTCATACACATATAAACTTCGATATAAATTTCTCTAAAATAATTATAACAAAATAAAATTGTACTAAATATAGTGATAAAATATATGGTAAATAAAATAGCACTAAATAAGACATTCATATAAATTTGATTCATAAATATCACAATTAAGGTAACGAACAATGCTAATAAAATACATTTGAAAGATATTAAAATATTCTAATATTTGAACAATGAATGGATGTTCTGAAGAAAACATGAAACACTTGGTCCTTTTTTTGAAGGAGTGCATGTTGGACACTTCTTTGATTCCAGTTGGGAGAAAGTTGAAGAATCTACTAGCTAAAAAAATATGATTTCTCTGCCCTATTCTCGTTCTAGATGATACAATTTTCAGATAGTTGTTTGTTTTCGAACGAGTTTGGTAGTCATGGTCGATGGTTGGTAGATTAAATCTGTTTTTTAATTGTCTTATCAAAGATTTATAGTAATAGTGCTGACGTAAATCAAATACTTC
Organism: Zygogramma bicolorata; assembly: GCA_032362365.1. NCBI lineage: Eukaryota > Metazoa > Arthropoda > Insecta > Coleoptera > Chrysomelidae > Zygogramma > Zygogramma bicolorata. Next base: position 898,682 of record JAVJAQ010000582.1, read on the forward strand.
CGTTTCTGTAAATATTAGGTCTGATGAGTATCTGATGGGTTTGGATGATATAATTTTCAAAAAGCGTTTTTGAATAACTTGGAGATTTTGTAAGTGTGTATCTCTTGCTGCCCCCCATGCTAGGTGTGTCGCGTTTCCACCAATGACTGATAAAGAATTTTAAGGTATTTGAAATCCAGTATTTGTTGAAAGTGTTTGAACTTATAAAGGAGCGAACGGAGAGTTTTGCAGACTTGCACCAGATGCTTATCCCATCGAAGATGACAGTCAACTATGATGCCCAGGTATTTCGCGCTATTATCTCTTTTTATCATAATGGTTTCTTCAATACTTTTTTCAATTTGTAAGGAGTCATAGTCAGGTAGGCCACTGACGTATCAAGAAAAGGGAACGAAACAGGTTTTTTCATAATTTATTGAAAGTACTCTTTGATCAAAACATTTAATTAAACTTCCCATATTTTTTCTGCTTGTTTTTTCAACCCGTCCCAAGTTAAATCATCATACATAATGACAGTGTCATCTGCAAAACTGGAAACCGTACAGGAGCTATTGAAAGTAAGTACAGAGTTTATATAAATTATAAAAAGTATTGGACCCAATACGGTTCCTTGTGGTACTCCGCATTTTATTTTTAATTTTTTGCTCAATGTTCCATCAATTTGAACACGTTGTTTCCTATTCAGAAGATAAGTTTTCAAAAGTTCAAGGGCTTTTCCTCTAAATCCTAGATCTTGCAAAACCTCTAACAACTGTGTATGATTGACAGTGTCGAAGGCTTTTGCAAGATTCAAAAAAACGCATAACGATGGTCGGCCTTTGTCTAAATTTTCATAGATTTTAGTTGTGTAAATGAATCGCATCTTCTGTGGATTTTCCATTTCGAAAACCGAACTGTCTATTCGAAATTAAGTTATATTTTTCTATATATTTCATCATTCTTATTTTTATAACTTTTTCCAGTATTTTTCTAGGCCACTACTTTTGAATAGTCTGAAACCGTAGAATAATCGCCTCGATGCAATTTTCTGTGGATTTATTATAGATCTCTCGCATGAATTACATTATAAAAAATGTATGTCAAACGATCAAATAAGAGAAAAACGATAATCACATCACATCACGTTACCTAAAACTATTTCGGTCAATTTCCCGTCATTACTTCCGATTGCTTCTTTCTATTCACAACTCAAGACAGCGAGAGAAACGCTAAACGAGGGTACCCGATAAAAATTGTATTGAAATGTGGGTTCTCTTCGTTCCGTGTCCGGTTCCACTTCTATTAGAGGTCAACGAAATCTGGTACGACGACGCTTCATCGACCTGCACGATGTCTTTTTTTAAGAAAATCCGTTTCGATTCTGCTTGATTGATGAACGCGATGCAGTTTCGATCTTGAATCGTGCCTCTAGACTCTAGATGAACGTTAATATCGTTACCGCCGATGACATTGAAACGAGTCACGAAAATGGATTCGATGAATGGTCTCCGATTTGATTGATGAGATTGCCGAGATGATGAAAAAATGTATTGTCTGCCATTTATGTCGATGCAGCTTCTCATTGTATTGAAAAATAGTATACCAGAGTGAAATGTTTTGTTTTGTTTCATTTATTGTGATATTTTATAATCACTTCCCAAAATATTCGCATGCATTTTGTATTGAAGCAATTTGTAATAGTGTATTATTATACTCAGCTGTCGTTTCGGAAAAAAAACCTGTTTCCGTTCTCAAACCTTATCACAAATCTTCGCTTTCCATATAATTATTTTTGGAAGATATGTCAAACGTGTGAAATTTGACTTAGCATTATGTCATTCAAGAGCGGTGGTTTTTATCAAATGAACTCATTGAAATGCAAATATCCGCGGACATCATGATGAAGTAAAACTCAATTAATCGGGCTCCGCCTCGATAAATAAAAATTTTTTGGTGAAACTTACGTATTTTGGCCTCCTGAAAAAAAATTCCAATGAAGTTGGGGCAGTCAATAGTTTCGGAGATACGGCCCCCAAAGATAGGAAAATGTGGTTTTACGCCTGTTTGTTTCTCAGCCAATCCCGTTCGAAATTCCCCCTTCTTTCTATCAGCACAATGTACACAACTGATTCCACCTCGTTCATCACTTTTCAACCGAATTATAAGCATTTTCGCTACAAAACTCTGAAATGTTAATCGTCTTAGGAATTCGAGGTTATAATCCGGTTGGAAAGTGATGAAGAATGTGTTATATAATGTGTATATTGTGCTGATAGAAAGGAGGAATTTCGAGTGGAATTGTCTGAGAAACAAACCCTGTTTTCATGTCTTATTGGGCGGCCGTAACTCCGAAACAAGTTGAGAGCCCCAAAAATTTCATTTGAATTTTTTGTTCAGGAGGCCAAAATACGTAGTTCTACCATAAAATTTTTGAGGCGGAGCCCAATTAACGGAGTTTTACCCATGATGAAAGAAGGTCGTTCTCTGCTATTGCTGTCTCTTGCAATATTTTTTTAATTATACTAGTTCTTGTACCTATTTATGTGACAGGCAAATTTACGTTATACGGGATTTTTCTGACTAATAAGACATCAGAAGGAACTGTTTTTGGTCATCGCAGCCACTTTTTGGGGTAGATTGAAAATCTGCCCTTATATAGATTTCAATATTTATTCTTGATTTTTCCAGATTGTGGTAGGTTGAGAATCACAAAAAAATACAGAGAAAATATATGTTCATGTACGTACGTACTCGAATGGTGTCCAGGCTTCTTTCCATTTTCACTTATTTTAGACGAGGAGCTCGAGTTGTACTTCGGATGGATGTTTTTCCGCAGATTTTAACAATCTGTTTGTTTTTTTTTATTCCACCCCAACCAAGTACACGGAATACACATACCAGCATACTTACTGACAAACATTCATGATGTTGATAAGTACAGCTTATCCAATCCATCTTGGCACGTACTCCAGTCTATGACCATTTTCCCGTGTATTTATCCCATACAGCAACGATTCGCATGAAAATTTGGATTCAGGATCTAAATACCCTCTTTTTCAAAATCTACCCTGAGCTAAGGGTTGCTTTCTCCCTGGGGGTGGATGCCACCCCTTCTTGGGGGTGAATTTTTTTTTATTGGAAATAAGTGCGGAAATCAATAAATTGACTAATGGTAAGCACTTTTTGTTCAATGAAGTTTTTTTCTGAAAAGCAATACTTTTCGACTTATTCGCGAGTGAAATTGTCGGTTTTCAGGCAAAAAAAACACGTTTTCAGATTCTTTTTCGCGAATAACTGGAAAAATATGCATCTAATCGAAAAACCCGCGGAGAGCAAAATTATAGCTTTTGAAAAAATAAAGGCGGTCGTTCATTTGTGATGCATGCAAACCCACTACAAACTGAATAATTGCTTGTTGAAAGTTGATTGGTATTTTCAAACGCCAAAATGGAAAGTTTCTACGTACAATAACCAAAAACCAATGCATTTTTCGGGAAAAAATCTCTGGACCTTTTTTGAAGTCCTTCAAAAATCCTTCATTTTTGTTATTTGAAAAAGTTTCTAGCATCAAAACTGACCGAGGTATGAAAGAAATAATGTTGACTCCTATTTTCTCGTTGAAAAAAAATGGTGAATGAAATCGTCGTTACTCCGTAATTCACTTCATTCATGTTCTTTTGATGAGTTCCGAGTTATTCATCAATTGAAAGTACGTAGTTTTGGAAAAAATTGAGATTGAAGAGAAATAATCATATACGTAATTCAGCGAAAAATCACAATTTTTTCGAAATAACTCGAAAAGTATTGATCAAATGCAAAATTTTCTAGAGTACAATATTGAAGGTTATTCTTCTCTGAAGATTTTGATGTTTCATTTTTTTCTGCAGGAAAATAGAGTAAGATATGGCCAGTTAATTATTGTAAGGGTTCGCGCAAAATACCTTTTTTGAGCCCTTTCAGCATGAACCTTTTCAAAAATGTAATCTGAAACAAAAAAATCATGTGAATGTAGCTCTTGGGAAAAGCTACAAAATACTTTCTTGGGGGATTTGATTGCTTAAAGACTAAGCGAGTTATGGGAAAAAACCCAAAACAATTTTTGTAGAAATACATTGTACATTAATATATTAAGAATACACATAGTAACTATATTTTAGGCCTAGAGTCCCAATCTGAATTTTCAGACAGTTGGGTTTCCTGGTTACTCAATGACAGTTTCGATATAATTTCTTGATGAAAACTATCATAAGGGTGGTTTTTAGGGGTCTAAACTGTTCAATAGACCAGAAATTGTCTATCAAGGTTAATTCAACGTATTTAAAGATGATTTGCACGCTCAAAACTAGTATTTTGTATTTTATTTGAATAGGGGTAGTTTTCACCTCTGATGAATAAAAATCAACCCCAGGCCCAACCTCAACTTTGAAGTAGATGGTAGATAGAAGGTAAATCTCAAATTAAATGCAAATAGATACTGAATAAGTTGAATAACTGCCATGTTAATTATTATTTTCTGATGATATTCTGTCATAAGGGGGGGTTTTAAGGGCTGACACTGATTACTGAACCATAAATTATATTAAAAATTATCAATTGATTGATTTTACTGATATAAATATGATTTCAGTTCATTACATGCTCCAATCTAAAATTTTGATATTTTATTTCGAATAGGGGCGGTTTTTACCCCTCTCCACAAAAGCAACCCTCGGCACAGGGTAGATTTTGGAATAGAGGGTAAGTAAAGCCTATATCAAAATTTTCATACGAATCGGTGCTGTATGGGATGAATGCACAGTTTATACTTTTCTCACCGTCATAGACTGGAGTAACGAACTCAGATACTTTTCCAGTTGCACCCTGGTAGTGTAGACCATGACGAAAGAGATACCACCTTCTAGGAATGAATTTCAACACAGTGAACACATATAATAGGTATTTTTTTATCCTAGTATACTTCACAGAGATTGTTGGGCATAGCATCTACGCACAAAATTCCTACTCTATTCCAACTTTCTCAGCCCCGAATAAACTTATACAACATATAGATGTGGAAATGAATACCGGTTCATAGCACTTTCAATGCACAGTCGACCATTTCAAAATTATATATTTGGTAGCGACAGACTATCGATTATGCATTTGAAATACTCTATTTTCAATCATTTGAGCCCGCATACAACTGCCGACTTCCTGTGCATCTGTTTTACACGGTACAGTAGTAAGGTGGCATGGTGGTTCAATTGAATAGTTGATATTCTATCACGACTAAATCCCCTAATTATAACTACTGTTGCCTCGTTCACACTGCATTGATTTTGCACGAGTCTAAAATTATTGTTACGAATCTACTGGCGCCGGCCCTGACGATCGTGAACGCAGAGTAGTGCGGGGGGTCGAAGAGAGAACGTCATTTCTCCTGGAACTATCGTCACGCGTGGAATGTTTGAGACCCGAGATTTGAGTCGAAAATTCTCTATAGGCGTACGCAAGTATAAAAGGAGACAATTTATCGCGGAAGAGATAGTTATTGACAGTTTTATTCGCGAAGCAGAGTGATTCAGAGAGTTATCAGAGTTTCTAGCTTAGTGGAGAGGCGGACAGTTCTACAGAGTTTTATCGGGAGGAGCTTTGGTATTGCTAAGTGCAGAAGTCAAAGTAGAGAATTTCTATTACAGATAGTTTTGATACCGAGCGTTGGAAAGTTAGCGGAGCAATTTAAGTGATTTTATTGTATTTGATAAAGAGTTGTAATAAAAGTAGTTTAGTGTTGTTCGGAGTTTTAATAGACGAACCCAAGGAAATATTGTAACATTATTTTCCATGCCTGTATTGTATAAATATCTCTGCATTTATTCAACGAGTGTTTTCTGTACACAAATAATCTCTCACGAATGCTCTTAATCATACATACTCCTGTGGAATCTGGTTCTGTTTTATATTTGTTTCTGTTCGATTCATTTTCGAATTTGTTTGTACGTTTTATGATGTTAACACAAAATCGTTAGATATCGTATTCTGAACTGTATTAAGTGGTTCTTGAAATAGACTCGCTTCATCAAAATCAACAAATTGAATAATTAGTTATTTTATTCGCAGATAATTCTATTTTTATCAGCGGGGATTTCTATTTCTTGTTTGAATGAACAAACGACTGCTTTTGGAGAAAAATATTTGGATTGAACAGGAAACAGGGTCAATATAAAAAGGTGTTACAGAAAACGGTTTACGAGAATATGATTTTCAATGAATCTTGTAATAAGGTGGATAATTCGATATGGTTATTACCGACTACTTACTAGAATCCTGAATGAAACTCGTAGAAACAGAAGTCATCTAGTATTCTGGAGGCTACACCATATACAGGGCTTCTGATGATGAGCGTTAATTAGCCGTTTCTGGCAAACTATTCAACGGATCAATCTGAAAATTTCACAGTATGCATAAATCAATATGACCTACACGCCTAAAATATTTTAGACGATGCGGCGTTGTAGCTTCTACTATAAAGTAGCGGCTTCTTTGATTTTTCAAATGGAACACCCCGTATACAATATCAAATTATGACCCATTATCACTTTGTCAACAAATTCATATACTATTACCCTATACCAATCTATTACAGTTTAGAAGATATAAATTAATTTCGAATTTTTGTTTACCAAACATGAACTCTTATAAATGCTGATAATCTTGAACTCTCTTGCACTTAAACGATCAAATTTGCAATGGAGTGGAGTGATACTATAAGGATCTTCACTCCAAGTCATATTTTCATTTGCCTCATACAGGGTCTTCAAAAAATGCAGATACTTTGATCTCATGAAAAAATGAGTGGAACTCAATTTTTTCAAATGGAACACCCTGTATATTTCAACATTTTTGAGCTCTACATTCAATTTTAGATTGACTTCGTTCAGATAATACTATTTAGATTTCGAACCGTTTTCGAGATAAACTGTTTCAAGAGAGTTCCAGATTATCAGCATTTATAAAAGTTCATGTTTGGTAAAAAAAATATCGAAATTGATTTATATCTTCTGTATTTTCGGGTTTATCCGTTGAATAGTTTGTCAGAAACGGCTAATCAACGCTCATCATGAAAAGCCCTGTATACACATAAAAATTGTCTAGGGAACAAGCTAGCCTGCAACTGTAGAAAACGGTCCTGAACGGGCCCTGTGGTTCTTGTGCGGGGCCTGTTTGTCGCTCTCTCACATCTCCAGTCTCTCGGTATCTTCTCCACAATAGATTGATCATACTGGCTTCATCCATAAAAACCTTCACAACTCTTTTTTTTTGAGTTTGGCCAGCTTCGAGCACTCCGATTGCTCGTTACTGCTCCTCACGTGTCAAATGTCGTTGCGGTATGTTTTCAATCAGTGACTGAATGAAACTGACCGGGCATATCGTTGATTTTTATTATCGAAACTAAATTCAAGAATGTGCATTTTATTTAATACTTCATAGACAGTACATTTTTTTTTAATTTTCATGTCGAATTTTTTTCGCGAGCAACAACCGTATATTGAGATAATGATTATGAATAATATCTGTATAAATGTTCAGGAATATACCAGGTGTTCCTGAAGAGTTACATGAATTTTAATTGTTGTTCTCTAGGCTTTTTTGATAAGTGTATTATCTATCATAACTTACACATCGGGTTTGAAAGCCGCTTTTTCAACAAGACCACGTCTTTCTATCATGTCACTCGATATTTATTTACTTCTTTTGATTGATACGATGAATATACACAATATGCTATTGAAAAATGCCCTGCGTTGTATGCCCGTTCGTTCACCTGTACGTAAAACGCAGCAGAAACTACTAGGGCCTTTTGTGAGTAAAATCTCTGAAGTGAGTGAGGCTTCTGTCTGCCCTCGATAAATGGCCAACCGGTGTTGCAGAGAGGACGATGTATTGCTAGGTTTGTCGATTTTATTTGACGTTTTTCGTATGTCATTCATAACAGTTGTTTTCTGAACGCGTTTCGAAAGCCTTCAAAATAAAAATGCATTTAAATTTCGGGTGTTGAGTAGGACGAGAGATATATCAATAATTCAACTAAAGATGCTTAAAAACACTGGTGCATCTACTGATTCGATACTGTTTAAAATTTCTTGGCGAAAAACAATCGACGATTATGATAGCTTCCTAATTTTTTATAGGGGGCGTTACATCAGCATTTTCAAAAAACTGTCAAGTGTTGGTTTCAGACTGACGTAAGTTTGATGTTTTTGTTGTCAATCTTCGAATTTTTGATGATACCACTCTATCTAAAACTATATGATATTGCTATTTATTTTTAGATATTGAGATTAAACATTGAAAGACTGGGTGCTTCTAGAGCATTAGACATTGTGTAGAATCATCTAAAAACTAAGTACTTCATTGAATTGATTCAGCTTACGTTGAGATGCTACTGAATATATAAGGATTTCAACATTGAAAGATGATTTAGGATAATATGAAAAAAATACATTTAATTTCTACCCACCTTTCATGTGGTAAATTATTGCCTTCACTGACAATGGGGCCAGACGATTTATACAATTCTCCTCTTTCTCACAGAGAATCCATACATATTTTCATTTGTATTTGCCATCAATGATTCAATATAAAAGCCCTCAAATCACATTAATTGAATGAAAAATTGTATCATTTGTATGCATTCATAAATTGTTTTCAACTTGAGCGAAAGTCCGTCCAAAGTTTTATCGAGGAGGAAACATATTATATAACATTAAAACTTATCAGTGAAAGATTGAACACGAAGTGATCCGTATTTTGAACCATTGAACCAAGACACTGTGTCTCTCACTTTCAGTATACTAGCATATTTTTTTAAAAACAGGAAACTTTGTCGTACATTCCCAAGTGAACGGATAAACCATATTTTCTCCGGATTGAAGTCTAGTGTTAGAAACGAAAATTAAAACATCAAAAAGTAGCAGTTTACAGTGACGGGTTGTTAACGGTACATTTCCACTTTAAATACGCATTTTCTGAAATGCATTCGATTGGCTGTCACGGCTGTCAAAATCTCACTAGCTAAATAAAAAACAGTACTGCAAAATTCGCTTGCACATTCCTGTCCAGTGGAAATTAATCTTCATATTACACATGACGGAACGCCATCTACAAAAGAGATCTGAAGTTTTTAAGATCTCAGAAATCAAGCAATCACTTCTGCCAAGTTTATCCCAAAATTATTCAGGTATAAGTCGATACTCCAGTGTTTCTAGACATCTTCATTCAACTTAATCAATCAATTGATAACTCGAAGGTTCGTCATCTTTCGGTTAATTTTCACAAATTAAATGAATCCTCGAAAATTACAAACGATTGACAAATTTTCAAATTCCTAGGAAAATAATCAGAATCAGAGTAGTTTGTGCTAGGATCATTTTGCGTTTTAGCATGTCCTAGCCATATTTTTTGTTCACTTGATTCAGAGCTAGTTCAGAGTAGTATCAACATGCTCAAGAAATATCAATGGAATCAATCGTGTGTGATGCGACTAGAATGTAGGAACTTTCTCCACAATCATATAATCAGCAAACATCAGAACCATACCTAGTCGAAGACAGAAAACAATCACCAGCAACGAGAAGGGTAATAATAATTATTAGCTTCATTATATTTCAAACCGTGTCACTGATTAATATTTATTTAGATTTCCATAATAGACAAAATAATTCGTTGAAATAACTGGCAATGTGAACTAATTTCAGCATATAACAAGAATTTTCGATCGCTTGAGAAAATAGAGTAGCAGAAATCAGAAATTGTTGAAATAGGAGAAATTTCAAACAATGATAAGACCTCACAAACTATTGTTACGATTTTTCTCTGGGTTCGTCGATTAAAACACCAAACAACACTAAACTACTTTTATTTTAACTCTCTATCACAATACAATACAACACAATCACTTAAATCGCTCCGATAACTTTCCAATGCTCGCTCGCTATTAAAACTCTCTGTACTAACAATTCTGCTGTCGGCGTCCGCACTCCCGCTTATATATGCTCGCTCATACAGCAGAGAATCATCCAGACAAATCTAGACAATCGAATAATCTAGGCGAGCCGCGATCACGCCGGTATGATCTTTCCTGGAACGGTCGAACCAATTCGCATTCATAGCCGGCAGGGCCGGCGCCAGCACATTTCGTTACATTATCCCCCTCTCAATTTTGATCGTCCCGATCAAACAATACGTCATTATCGCCATTGTAACGTTTAAGTCTTTCTAGGTGAACGACCTTCATTTTTGCTCTGGGGCTACGTTGAATCCTGTACACCACGTCATTTATTCTCTTGACTATCGAATAGGGTCCTTCCCAGCATGGTGTTAGTTTGGGAGAAATTCCTTTTCTACGACGAGGGTTGTACAGCCACACTCGATCTCCTTCTTTGAATCCACCAGTATTTGCCTTGAGATCGTATCGAGCCTTCATCCTGTCACTAGTAATCTTCAATCTTCTCCTCGCAATTTCGTGAATCCTTATCAGGCTGTCTCGCAGTTCATCGGCATAATCCTGTACTTCTTTTTCCTCAGTGCTTGGGGATCCGAACACCAAGTCACAGGGCAAACGAAGATCCCTTCCGAAGATGATACTGGATGGGGTGAGCTTTGTGGAATTGTGCACAGCTGCCCGGTAAGCCATCAAGAATAGTTGAAGGTGTCGATCCCAGTCTTTTTGATGCTCTTCTACTACTTTGGAAAGGTGTTCTTCCATAGTCCTGTTGAACCTCTCGACCATGCCATCAGACTGTGGGTGGAGGGCAGTTGTTCTGGTCTTGCTAATTCCCATCAATTCACAAACTTTCCTGAATAAATTCGACTCGAAGTTTCTTCCTTGATCGGAATGTAGCTCCATTGGCACTCCAAACCTTGTAAACATGTTGTCCACCAGGGCTCTTGCAACGGTGGATGCTTCTTGATTAGGCAAGGCGTAAGCTTCAACCCATTTACTGAAATAATCCATGGCAACGAGGATGTATTTGTTGCCATCATTCGTCATCGGGAACGGTCCAGCTACATCGATGGCGATTCGTTCGAAGGGAGCACCAACATTGTATTGTTTCATCTCGCCCCTTGATCTTGTTCTAGGACCTTTGCTTGCTTCGCATTTTGGGCATCTTCGGCACCATCTCTCGACATCTTCTCGACATTGGACCCAGTAGAACCTTTGCCGTATTTTATCCAAGGTCTTGTTAACTCCTAGATGTCCACCTGATTTACCACCATGAATCTCTAACAAAACATCTTCTATTCTCGACATAGGCACAACCAGTTGGGAACTCACTTTCTTGCCATCGACTGACTCCCAAGCCCTCTTCAGTAGGCCATTCTCCACAATCAAGGAATCCCATTGTGCCCACAATGCTTTGAACGTCGGTGATCGATCTGAGATGTCCTTCCAGGTGGGTCTTTCCGCTCCATTTTCTTTCCATTTCAAAAATTCTGCAACGTTTGGATCATTTTCCTGGTCTTGTCGCATCTTTGCTGTCGTCCAATTGTCGTCTACTATCAATCTCACTTGGTTGATTCCTTCGCGACGTTCAATTCGCTCACAGTGTTTACAAGTATCCGAACAAGGTCTTCTTGACAAGGCATCTGCGTTGTTATGCAATCGTCCTGGTCGATGTTTTATCCTGAAGTGATACTGGTTCAACTTCTCAATCCACCTTGCTACTTGTCCTTCAGGAGTCTTCATTTCGAGTAACCACTTCAGAGCTGCATGATCTGTTCTGATTAGGAACTCTCTTCCATACAGATATTTGTGGAAGTGGTCTACAGCCTTGATTATTGCCAGTAGCTCTTTTCTCGTTACGCAATAATTCCTTTCTGGCTTGGTGAGTACTTTGCTGTAGAACTCGATTACTTTTTCCTGACCATCTTGCTCTTGTGATAGTACGGCTCCAATACCATTATTACTGGCATCTGTGTCCAAAACAAACAGGCCTCGTTGACGTGGGAAACTTAAAATGGGGCTGGAACATAGAGCAACTTTCAGTTTCCCAAATGCTCGTTCACTTTCGTTGGACCAGACGAATTTGACTCGATCTTCTGTCAACTTATGTAGGGGTGCCGCAATATCAGCAAATCCTTCTACGAAACGACGGTAGTAGGTGCAGAGACCTAGGAAACTCCTCACTTCATGTTTGTCTCTTGGTCTCGGCCAGTCTCTTATCGCCTGTGTCTTCTTTTGGTCTGTTCGGATACCGTCTGATGAAACTGTGTGACCTAGAAAATCCACTTCTTTCTGGAACAATGAACATTTCTGAAGATTCAGTTTGAGGTTGGCGTCCCTGAATCGTTGAAAGACTTCTTGCAGGTTGTGCAGATGTTCTTCGAATGTCTTTCCCATGACCAAAACGTCGTCGAGGTATACAAGACAAGTTTTCCAAGTGAGCCCCCGAAGGACCAGCTCCATTAGTCTCTCAAACGTTGCTGGAGCATTGCACAATCCAAACGGCATAACAGTAAACTGGTAAAGCCCACTCCCAGTCGAGAATGCAGTCTTCTCCTTATCGTCTTCATGTATGCCCACTTGCCAGTATCCGCTCTTCAGATCTAATGTTGAGAACCAACGGGAACCTGCCAAAGTTGTTAATGTGTCATCTATTCTTGGTAGAGGGTAGCTGTCCTTCTTGGTGACATCATTTAATTTCCTGTAATCGACACAGAATCTCGTAGATCCATCCTTCTTGGAAACCAACACAACAGGTGCAGACCAAGGGCTCGATGACTCTTCAATCACACCGTCCTTCATCATCTTGTCGACAAGCTCTTCCACCTCCTGTTGCTTGGCGAATGGAATTCTTCTTGGTGGTTGCCGAATCGGATGAGCTTGGCCAGTATCGATTCTGTGTTTGACCAAATTAGTTCTTCCTGTTGTTGTCGAATCAAAAATGTCACTTTCACTCCTGATGAACTTCTTGGCAGCCTTCAGTTCCTCCGTTGATAGGTGTTGACATGATTTTTCAAGAATTGATATAACACTCTCAGAGTCTGCCTTCATTTCTTGATGTTCATTTGAATTACAAGTCGCTACCCAAGTCACAGGTTCACATGTTCCAATAACATCGCCTGCCTTAACAGTTATTTCTCTAGGAAACACGTTGGCAACTCTCACAGGAATCGTTTTGTTCGTTTTAACTAAGGCTCGTGCAAGCACCAAATTGCTGGGGGATTCATCACATGGCTGGACTACTCCAACGCAGCACCCAGGGTCTTCTTCAACTGCAGCACAAACTACTTTCTCCGAAAATCCAGGAATTCTCGCAGTTTTCATTAAACGCAGTCTCACAGGCATTGTCCTTTCTGCTGGAGTTGTAAGGACAAATTCTTCTCCTCCGAACCTCATAATCTTCTCCTCATTGTCGAATGAGAATCCATAGTCACTGATCAAGTCCATTCCGAGTATGAATTCATCTTCTATATCTGCGACGTAAACTGTATCTGTGATGGTGAGTCGCCCAAGAACCAATGTAATTTCAGCCTCTCCTCGAATAGGTGCGTTTTCACCAGTGACTGTCCGAAGCACGACGTTGGAAGAAATTGGCTTCACGCTTCCAGGCCGAAGAATGTCGCTGCGTACCAAGGAAACTGCAGCACCGGTGTCTATGGTGCATATAACGTCGATTTTATTCAATTTTCCTGGAATGGTAAGGCTCTCAGATGTTCTTTTCAGCCTGTTAACATTGATGACCCTGGGGGCTCTGTTATTACTAGCCAGCATGCGCCCCGATATGCTGGCTAATTCTCGTTTTCCTGCCGCCAATTTGAGGACTCGCTGGATGACCTTGTCCTCACAGGTGATTGCGTACGGGATGGCACCCTTGCAGGTGAGCTAGATCTTGGTGGCATTCTCACCCTACAGTCTTTGATAAGATGTCCTGGTTTTCCACATCGGTAGCACGTTCTCTTCTTCTGGGTGCTCATTTCAGTTATCAACGATTTGATCTCCTCCAGAAATTTCTCAAATGAACCACTCGTAGCGCCAGATCTATGTTCGGGATCGTCAATTGTTACCGCTCGCACTTTCGGCCTCGAGGTGTTGAAGGCCGCCTCCACTTCTAGCGAACGTACCAAGGCATCGCTACTCCTTTTGAAACTTGTAAGTCGCAGAGTTCTTTGGATTTCTGGGTCTCTAAGTCCGTCAATAAATATCTGCACAGCCAACTGCTCCTTGAAATCTCCGGGTGCATCTGGGTACGCCAGCTGGATTAGGCGTCGAACATCTGCCTCAAATTCTTGCAGACTCTCACCTGATTTTTGTGTGCGAGTCTTCATTTGGGCCCGGTACAGCTGTTCTCGGTGTTGATCGCCATACCTCAACTCTAGTGCAGAAATCAGGTCGTCATATTGCTTCTGCTGTTCTATGGGTATCGTTTGTAATATACCCAAAGCTGGCCCTCTCAAAGCTACTATTAGTGCCGTAGCTTTTTCTTCGTCGCCCCATCCATTAGTTTCTGCCGCAGCCTCAAATTGTCGACGGTACATGGACCAAGACGACTGACCATCAAAAGTCGGTGGTTTCACGGAAATTCCTGACGTGGCAACACTGTCTCGGCGATCTCGGTTCTTGAGAAGGGCTATCTGTTTTTCTAGACCTCTCATCTCCTCTCGCACTATATCCACTTTCTTATTGACGTCATCGTCGATTTTCTTGACGTCTCCCTTTAGTTCTTCTTTTAGTTCCTCCAGATCTACTCTTAGTTCTCCTTTCAGTTCTTCCATTTCTACTTTTGTTTTATGTAAAACATGCTCGAATAACTCGTCTTGATGTTCTCGAACGTTCTGGAAGTCTGCTTTCCATTGTTTTTCTATTAGAACTAATTCATTCTTTTGTTCTTCTCTCACCTTCTTCTGTTCTTCTAGAATTTTCTGGATTGCTTCTTCTCGTTCTATTTTTTCACGTTCTCGTTCTTTCCTCTGTTCTTCGAGAATTTTCTGGATTCCGTCTTCTCGTTCTTTCTTTTCATCTTCTCGCTCTTTTCTCTGTTCTTCGAGAATTTTCTGGAGTGTTTCCTCTCGTTCTTTCTTTTCATTTTCGAGAATTTTCTGGAGTGTTTCTTCCCGTTCTTTCTTTTCATTTTCTCGTTCTAATTGTCGTTCTTTCTTTTCTTCCTGTCGTCGCTTTTCCTCTTCTTGTTTTTCCTCCTGCCGTCGTCTCTCATAATCCGCAAATTGGTTTTGAATTAATTTCAACATGTCCTCCATCGTATCGTAAGATGTACTTCTCGTATTCACCATCAAATGTTGTTATTTACCAGCAAAAATCCCACTTCTGACACCACTGTTACGATTTTTCTCTGGGTTCGTCGATTAAAACACCAAACAACACTAAACTACTTTTATTTTAACTCTCTATCACAATACAATACAACACAATCACTTAAATCGCTCCGATAACTTTCCAATGCTCGCTCGCTATTAAAACTCTCTGTACTAACAATTCTGCTGTCGGCGTCCGCACTCCCGCTTATATATGCTCGCTCATACAGCAGAGAATCATCTAGACAAATCTAGACAATCGAATAATCTAGGCGAGCCGCGATCACGCCGGTATGATCTTTCCTGGAACGGTCGAACCAATTCGCATTCATAGCCGGCAGGGCCGGCGCCAGCACATTTCGTTACACTATGTTATTACTGACTTTGAACTCTCATCACTACATTCTTGATAAGTAGTAATTCACTTTGTTTGTAGGTTCTCGGTAGAATAAAAAAATTCACGGAATTCGATAACTGATTATCCTACATCTTCAAAAATTGTATTTGTTTCAAATACATTTTGATTAGTAAACTATTTCGAAGAAAACAAATGGGAAGTACATGAATCAGACCAACCGGCTATCCCCACACCCAAGAAGTTAATGAAAGCAAACTTTCAGATAAATATATACATAGGAAATAGTGAGTGAATCTTATTAAAATTCCCTAAAGCCGCGTACAGACCAGATTTCTAACGTTAGCCAACGGCACATGTGAATTGTGTCGGAACGCATTGGTTTTTGTTGGCATTGGCTAGCGTTCGGTAGTCGAGCGGTAACATCAAAGAAATGCTTGTTTGTGTCGAATTTGGTTTGGATGCAATTTGGAGAGTATTTTCTGATTTCAGTCGTTGGAAAACATTTGTTCCGTGGGTACGCTTTTATTATTATTTTGGATATGTGTTTGAAATTGTTAGAAATTTATAGGGATAATCCTATTTTATGGGACAAATTGAAAAAATATACTCAAGTTATGCTTCTAAAGGCTAAAATTTTGTAAGCGGATCTAATAAAAATTTCCCCTTATTTATTTTTGTAGTGATTCAACTAAAGCCGAGCAAGCTTTTGGTATAATGGACGAGATTAATTGTTTCTATACTTTGGATGTGTATGCAAGACTAGTAAAGGAATTTCCAGTTGCTAGATAGTGCAGGGTAATGGCCAATCTTCCAATAGCTTTTCGGTAATTGGTATCCTTTTTTTTCAATGTTTGGAGCCACTAAATTGAGCAGTTCATCAAAAATATCTGAGGTCATTTGGCAGAAGTTCCTAAAATGACCAGTCTTCATTCTGGAGCTCATTCAATAAATTACTCGCGCTGTAGGAACTTCTGTTCTTATACGGTGTTGTCATCCACCAGCGTCTGCGCTTTCGTTTCGTATTTTTTTGTTGAGTAAATTATGTAACACGAGAAATCCTGCACTTGCATACAATAAATCATCATCACTTCCGCTCGATGACATACCATAAAAATTAAAAACCACCGAATCGCGACCAACGGTCTCCAGTGCTATACTGAAAATTCGGTATGGACGATGTTCTCAAATCCTCCCCAATGCTTTCCACTTCCAACGCCAACGATAGCACATGTGTGCCGTTGGCGTTGGTCTACGTTGGAAATCTGGTCTGTACGCGGCTTAACAGAGGACGATCCAAACAATAAGCGAAATATCTAGTGGTTGACGTTCGTATAGGGACTTCAGCCGGGGCCAAGAGAAAATTCAATTTTCAATATGAACACCGTCTATCTTCGAATAGTTCCTGGAACCTCCAATCATACTCAGAAATTCATGATTATGGATTCCGGATGAATGAATGTGTAAACGTATACGATATCAAGTTCCTTGTCCGTTGCCAATATTTATGGTTATGGAAAGGTATTTTATTTCTGCGCATTTGAAATCAACATAATGTCAGTTGATTATGCTATTATGAATTATTCAGAATACGTTCGCTTATTTCTTTCCTACTCCCGAGAATTTCGTTTTTTCCGATTGGAATTCAGTAAAAGTCATTTGGTTGTTTTTCGAACGTGTAAAAATTCCGATGTATATATAAGCTACTTGAAATAAACACATAATAAATTTTCTTGAAGTCGGCATTATTCTAGCATTCTGAACAAAATAATTGATATGAGAGGTAATTTCGAATCATAAGATGAAATGAAAACAACAAAACTAATCACATGAAGGGAGCAATCATTGCTAGAAAACAAGCAAATCTTTTTTCAACGATGCTTTTCACAGAGAAAGCTCAATACTGAATCAGTTCCATTGGAAAGAACAAAAATTATTTTTTTTGATCAAGGCTACAATTAGTTAGTTTACTTAAACTGAAACTTAATGTGTATCATACAAATACAAAATTATATGGCTGTGAATGATTCTCTCATTGAGTTTCTACGTTCCTATCTGATTTTTAGTTTGTCAATTATAAATAATTCTTCTAATGTCTACATATATTGTGTAGTCCTATAAGAATTCAACTTTGGTACTTTGCTTTTTTGATGAAAAATAGATCATGTTCATATCCATCGATCATTCATTGAACATCCTCCATAAGACTGACAAACTTTACTGAATTTCTGAAACAGTAATAGCTGTACAGGTTGATTCACGGTAGATGGCACATTACCCGGTGAACATTGTATGTGCAAAATATCGGTCATGAGATGGTTTGTACATGACGTCTGTTAGGAGATTGAAATAAACTTAGAGATTTACGTTCGTAATGAGATTGTCAAACAAAAAACCCAAACCTGACATTCATGGGATCATCACTTGAATGATGTTCTCAGTGGAACATCTAATTCACATTTCATTCATGCTCAAATTATTCAGTCAAACTGAAAACATCATAAAAACATTTTCCTTGTGACGGTCAAATCCAACCCAGCAGAGTTACATCTTTTTTTCATTCGTAGAAAGACGTTCTTTTTTAAATATATGAATGATGTTATGAAAATGCCCTTTCAATTCAATAATATTGGTGACGTCATACTAACATCTCACTGGAGCTCAAATTATTTCATTTCGTGAGAAACATCATAAAAACATTTTCTTTGTGACGGTTGAACTTGACCCAACAGAGTTACGTCTTTTTTCTATTCGTAGAAAGACGTTATTTTCTAGATATATAAATGATGTTATGAAAATGCACTTCTATTTTGATAATATTGGTGACGTCACACTTGCATCTCACTGGAGCTCAAATTATTTCATTTTGTGAGAAACATCATAAAAAACGTTTTCTTTGTGACGGTTGAACTTGACCCAACAGAGTTACGTCTTTTTTCTATTCGTAGAAAGACGTTATTTTCTAGATATATAAATGATGTTATGAAAATGCACTTCTAATTTGATAATATTGGTGACGTCACACTTGCATCTCACTGGAGCTCAAATTATTTCATTACGTGAGAAACATCATAAAAACATTTTCCTTGTTACGGTCAAATCCAACCCAGCAGAGTTAAATCTTTTTTTCATTCGTAGAAAGACGTTCTTTTTTAGATATATGAATGGTGTTATGAAAATGCCCTTTCAATTCAATAATATTGGTGACGTCACACTAACATCTCACTGGAGCTCAAATTATTTTATTTCGTGAGAAACATCATAAAAACTTTTTCTTTGTGACGGTTGAACTTGACCCAACAGAGTTACGTCTTTTTTCTATTCGTAGAAAGACGTTCTTTTTTAGATATATGAATGGTGTTATGAAAATGCCCTTTCAATTCAATAATATTGGTGACGTCACACTAACATCTCACTGGAGCTCAAATTATTTCATTTCGTGACAAACATCATAAAAACCTTTTCTTTGTGACGGTTGAACTTGACCCAACAGAGTTACGTCTTTTTTCTATTCGTAGAAAGACGTTCTTTTTTAGATATATGAATGATGTTATGAAAATGCCCTTTCAATTCAATAATATTGGTGACGTCATACTAACATCTCACTGGAGCTCAAATTATTTCCTTTCGTGAGAAACATCATAAAAACATTTTCTTTGTGACGGTTGAACTTGACCCAACAGAGTAACGTCTTTTTTTTATTCGTAGAAAGACGTTCTTTTTTAGATATATGAATGATGTTATGAAAATGCCCTTTTAATTCAATAATATTGGTGACGTCACACTTACATCTCACTGGAGCTCAAATTATTTCATTACGTGAGAAACATCATAAAAACATTTTCTTTGTGACGGTTAAACCTAACCCAACAGAGTTAAATCTCTTTTTTCTAGTCGTAGAAAGACGTTCTTTTCTAGATATATAAATGATGCTATGAAAATGCCCTTCTAATTTGATAATATTGGTGAAGTCACACTAACACTTCACTGGAATTCAAATTATTTCATCACTTGAGAAACATCATAAAAACATTTTCTTTGTGACGGTTAAACCCAATTCAACAGAGTTACATCTTTTTTCTATTGGTAGAAAGACGTTACATTTTTTTAGTAGTAAAAGGACGTTTTCTTGTAGATAGATGAATGATTTTGTGAAAAGAACCTTTTATTTTGATAATATTGGTGACGTCACACTAACAGCGTACTGGAGCTCAAAATATTTCATTACGTAAGAAATACCATAAAAACATTCTTCTTGTGATTGTTAACCCCAACCAAAAAGAGTTATATCTTTTATTCGTAGAGAGACGTTCTTTTCTAAATATATACAAAAAATACTATGAAAAGAACTTTTCGTTTTGATAATATTGGTGACGTCACACTAACAGCTTACTGGAGCTCAAATCATCTCATTACGTAAGAAACAACAAAAACATATTTCATGACGAAGATGTATTTTTTTTTTTCGTAGAAAAATCTTTTTTATTTACATATAAATAATGTTATGTATGTGACCTTTTATTTGGTTTTATCGGTGACGTTAAACAACAGTTTATTGAATCCAAAATAATTGCGTAACTTAAGGTACATCATAATAACATTTTTCATGTGACAATTGTACCCAAGCTGACGAAGATAGTATAGAAAAATCTCTTTTACTATAGATATAAGTAATGTAATAAATGAACGGTACTTATTTTTTTTAATCGTTGAAAAATCTCTCTTATTATGCATATAAATAATGTTATGATCGGGACCTATTAGATTTGTTTGCGGATTACATTCGGAACGGAACTGCACAGGGATTCTTATTCCTCGATTCGATTGTCGAGTGGCTTAGAATATGCGTATATTGTCGGCACAGCGCATCGTACAGCCACAGTATTAGCTACTCGACGATTGAATCGAGGAATGAGAATCCCTGTGCTGATTACAAACCAGGCCAGAACTGATGCAGGATTGTCCTAGAGCGCATGCCCAATTGTGAACCTTGTTCATGATTTTATTCTACCGCGAACGATTTTACCGATTTTGAACTGTTATCTGTCATTCTGTCTTTGGCAAGTGTCAAGTTTTCTAACTTCTAAGGGCCAGTTGTTTAGATATGGTTTGAAGTTTGAACTTTGGATTTGAGATAATATGCATGTGAATTCTGTCAAACTCTTCTTCTTAATCGCCACCTAGAGTTTGAACCGAACCTATACAACTGGCACTTTGAATAAAATGTGATTTCAGTTATCCTAACGGAAACTTTTCTGTATGAAGTTGCTTCGTTCGCAGCAAACCACAAGAGAACTGTTATACATTTAAGTGGAGTAACCTTCTCCGAATCCCTTTCCTGTAATGATCAGAATTAGCATATCGATTTGTTAAGTCCTCGGTCATTTCTCATTAATTTAAAATGCTCTACATATAGTAGTATAGTATAGTTCATCACTCAACTGTGGCACTACTTCTTCCAAGTACGCATTACCTCTGGGAACTTCAATAAGTTCTACCAATTCTTCCATATCCTCATAGCTAGACGATAAATGGTCCGACATGGTAGATAGAAAATGGAAACGAATAACCATAAATAGACAAGGTTTATACTATAAAATAGTAACTTTGCAATAATGCTGTAAAGATAGTAAGATAGGTTATAGTTTTGCTTTTTGTCTGCTGCTTCAAAACATAAAACAGCTGACATTCGGTCGATATATTGCGCATAATCGGAAGAACCGAACTTTCCGTCCTAACCAAAATCCTAGGACTGCTGAAACCGATTCTGAATGAGTAATTCATTTAAATATGTATTTAATTTATTTAAATGATAACATCAATCAAACAACTCGTTGAAGTTCTGTTGAAGAACTGCTGTGTACCTACTACATCTAATGATACAGAGGACGAGCCGCTGAAATATAATATTTGTATTAGAATGTTAAATTTAACATTATGACAAATATTATTGAAAACATTCCCTTGGGAGTTATTTTGCTGTTTTCATACACAACCTGGTGTTAGTAAGTATACTATTTTTTTATATAAGTACTGTTGTGAAACTTTATATTTTCTTCAGATGTCTCTGAAAAAGGAAATAATATATTTCCGAAAGCTTGACAAGTAACAAAAAGTTTCTCTTCTTCCTGGCCACATACAATTATAGCCAATATATGGCCAATATATATATATATATATATATATATATATATATATATATATATATATATATATATATATATATATATATATATATATATATATATATAAAATATATGAGGTATTTTATATTATCAGTTCAATATAAAGAAGCACTTGAATTCATCATGAAAATAGAGTAATATGTAACTTATATTCTCTTACGAATATGAACAATTACTTGAGATTCGAAGGAAGAAATATAAGGATTTGATATCATGGAGCTGAGAAGATTGTTGAACTTGTCAAATCCTTTGAGGAACAAAGAGTTCATGCCTGGTCTCGAATGACCTCTTTTTATGTAAATAACATTTTTCTATTGCATGTGAAGTGATTGTGAATCACTGAACTCAAAGCAACAACACTGCAAAAAAATATTTTCTTTTCGATACATTTAGCCATCCTAAACAGTGACAACATTGTAGTGAAATAGTGAAAGTGTTGTTGATTTATTGAATTGTACACTGTTAATATATACTTTCAGTAGTTGACTCTCTGCATATTATTGAAAAAAGTATCTCAAAATGAAATGTATCATATGACTGAAAGCTAGATATGACGCCATTGATCAAACTAGTTCAATTATTTCATTATTTTTTCAAGATTAATATCAAGGCTCACACCATTTTTGTGTTTGTTTGTTGTTGTCATTGCTTTAGTTCAAATGACATTCATTTATTATAAGTCTACTGGATTGCAAATAGCTGGCTACTTGAGATAGTATACCCACATTCATTTCATCATATACATAACGAAAAAAATTCCATGTGGGGATCGTAACCGAGCAGATGAGAATACACCTTTTCTTTATTTGTATAAAAAAATTTCTATATATATATATATATATATATATATATATATATATTTATTTATTTATTATATATATATATATTATATAATGTCACGGAAAGGACCTATTTTTCAAATAATAATGGTGACATCAATCAAACAACTCGTTGAAGTTCTGTTGATGAACAGCTGTGTACCTTCTACATCTAATGATATAGAGGACGAGCCGCTGAAATAATATTTGTACTAGACTCATTCTTCCCTAGTGATGGGAAGAATCGAGTATTTTTCAGAATGGAGTACTCAGTACTCGCTAACTTTATAGAGTACTTAGACAAGTAGCGAATACTTGAGCAGAAATTCTGTAATTAGTATCTACTTCGATAATTATTCAGGATCTTATTCAGTAGTGTTCGGATTTATGTTATTTCTGCAATCTGTTCCTTCTGAGAGAGTCTTCTCAACAGTAGGGCAACGAATCAATTTGAGAAGCCGTTTTTCGCCAAAGAATTTGAATACTTTTGACATGTATAGTTTTCGAATTTATGACATGCATCCCACGAACAAATATATTTCAGTTCATTATTACTTTTTTTTCAAACCAAATTGGACCTCCAGTTCGACCCTGTTTCCGTCATCTTAATTTTCCGTCACAAATAAATAACTTTCTGCATGACTGTCCTTGATTCTCCACAGACCATTGAAAGTACAGAACATAGGACATTGAACAACGAGTACTGATAGTCTGAGACAAGGTCTGATTCTATTTCACGAATTCGATTATCGAATGGTTTAGATATCAGAAGATGCGTATATTTTTGGTACAGAACATGCTACAGTCACAGTCTGATCTACTCGACGAGCGAATTCGTGAAATAGAATCAAACCTGCTCTAAACGTTTTCGATTGAAGCCGATTCATAGCAAATTTTTCCAAGCAGGAAGTAGAGGACCTTATTATGGCTGGTGAAACTACATAGGGATATTTTGAAATTTTCATCGTCAAATGATACATCTTTAAACATTTCAATCACATCAATTTGGAAAACATCAAATATCTGAACAACTAATCGAATATCTATAGGTTATACTCATAGGAAAATACAAAACAAACAGTTGATACATCAGTTTTCAATCCGCACATGTGTTCAACCATTGTATAACGTCTTTATACAATGGTTCAACTGAAACTTGTAATTTAACTGACCCTCCATTCATTAGTTAACAGTTGGCAGTCATAAACACCTATCAACAAACTTTATTCATTAAACCAAAAGTAAATTAACACTTGTGGGTGCTTGTGGTTTAAACTGAACGTATACAAGAGGGGCTAAAATCCTAAAAGATGACTAAGGGATAGAGATATAATGAGTGCGCACTAGTATTACGGATAGAAATCGCTACTAAATATCAAGGGTTTAAAATGCAGAATTGCTAATTTTTTTTTCAAAATCTCACTTCATTTTCAACTGCTAAACGCAACCATTAAAAAGTACACTATTTTTAGTTCTCGAGTTACATCTTCCACATATCTTTCCACAACCCTGCAAAGCATATATCTACATTCGTGGCAACACAGGCAACCATGTGTAGGCACGTGATATCTAATACCTGTTAGCGCCAATTTCGTGATCGTTGATCGTTCCGTCTTCCATCGTTCTGTGGTTGTAAGTGGTTGTGCAGGTTGTGCTAATAGACGTGTTCGGTGTTATAGTGTTTGGATTGAATAAAGTGAATATTTATAAAGTTGAATATTTCATTGTTACTCTCGATTTTTCAAGGTAAGCAAATTCAGTGGCATAATATGTCTTAGGTCTCAGACTTTGTTAATATCTGAAATTAGTACACATGAGGGCACAACTCGATTTTAAAATGGAGACCGATGCACGCCGAAGTATACAAGGTACAAGGAAATGAATGTGTGTGGCGGTGTAAAGAGTAGTTTACAAATTTCGATTAGTTTCAATCCGTTTATTGCAATGAACGCAATCAAGCTTTTAGTAAGTAGATGGGTGTGAAAACAGGAAATCAGACACGCTTTGATAATGTGGCAACACCCGCCCGGAATGAATTTATAAATTTTTTCAGTTTTGGTGGCTTTTCCAAAGATTCTAGGAGCCCTTCTCATGGAAAAGAATAAAAAAGTATTTCTTTTATGAAAAAACATATATATTTATGTTCGTTCAGTCTTGTCGTCAGAGAGAGGCAAATGTTCATGCACACTTTTAACAAATTCACTAGAGGATTATTTGATGATATCGGTGGAATTTGATATAGGTATGCCTGGCATTTTTATTGATGTCTTTTTGTAATTCCGAATGCCAAATAAGTCATTGTCGGGTCGTCAGAGAGATGAGATATGTTCATCCACACTTTTAAAAAATTCACCACAAAATTATTTGAAGATATCGGTGGAATTTGATTTATGACGACTCGACAATGACTGCTGATATGGAAACACAAAAAGACATATCGATATAAATGCCAGGTATAAATCAAATTCTACCGATATCATCAAATCATCTTGTAGTGAATTTTTGAAGTGTGGATGAACATTAGCCCCTCTCTGCAGCAAAAAGTTAGTTTGGATTCATGCAGGACAAAATAACAAATCATAATAAGATATAAGAAATAACAATTAGCAAGTAAAGTTGAACTTCTTGTTTGTCAATGATTGTGCTCATGCAGACAACATATTAGGAGTTGGCCAACTTTTGTTGTTTTAGGTACTGTTTCAGTTCTTGAAAATTCTCTTTTGAATTTTTTAGAGCTAGTTGACATGAAGGATTAGGTACATTGGTGTGGGCATTTTTTTTATGGAGGGTAATGAAGTATTTTTTGAGGGTAAAACATGTAAATATTACGATGGTAAAATTGTTATAAACAAATGCGTTATTAATGAGATAATTTGAAAATAAGTAATTGATGATAATTATGATTTTCAAAATGAAAAATGTTTCTTGAAAAATTTTTACGACTTGTTATTTAAATTAAGGAACCATTTTTCAAAATCATTCATCTTGGTTTTTGATATTGAAAAAATCGATTATTATTTATATTTTTTTAACCAATTTGAGATTATAAATTTTAGTTTTGCTCGGTTATTTTTCAATTATGAATAAAAAGAGAAAAATAATATCTCCAAGTTTATTATCCTAAGCATCTTGGTAACTAAAAATTAGAAATGTTATTTCCTTCAAGTAAGTTTATTCATAAAATATTTTTTACAAAAAATTAAAGATATTTTTTTAATGTAAAGAAGCACTTTCCGAGTAATGGGAGAAAATGTCAAGTATGTGGTGTCATTTGAATAAGATAAATATTTATAATAATATACATGGTGAAAAAACTGGTTTAAAAATCTCTGGAAAATTTAGTTATTTACCGAAGTATGAAAAAAATAAAATGAAATCACTTTTCATTCCACCTTGATTCAAAAAAACTATCATTCTAATAAATTTCTTCTCAATTCTTATAGGAAAACATTTCAATATGGGTAGGATCGCAAGAAATCGGACAAAATCGCGAAAACAAATTTATCGACAATTTGAAAAGCATTTCAAAGCATCTCAAAAGAACATGCCAGTTGTAAAACCATCCACAGAACTCGCTAGTCCATCGTTGTTGATTGATTTGGAAACTAGAATATCAGTCAGTCCAAGTATGCCAGCGGGAAATGTCAATGAATGTTCAACATATTTAGGAATTGAAGAAGAAAATATCCCTCAAGCAATGGACTTTCAACATGTTGCTTGTTCCCCAGAATATATATCTGAGGACCTATCACTGCCTGCTGATTCATTTTTCAACAGAAATGATCCTATTGATGTTCCAAACTCTCCCGCTGATCCCAATCTGTCAGTTATATCTGATATTCGTATCTGGGCAGTGGAAGAAAATGTGACTGTGGGCAGTTTGAGAAAGTTACTCAGAATTTTAAAGCCACTGATTCCTCAACTTCCATTAGATCCACGAACTTTACTCAAACATGAACGAATTGACCCATATTTAGTGACGGATTCCAATGAATTCTACATATACTGCGGTTTGGAAAAAGGAATTAATCATGTTTTGGATAAATCTGAAGGCAACTCTTTTCCTAATCTAAGATTATCCATTCATGTTGATGGCCTGCAAATTTTTAAAAGTACAAATGAACAGCTGTGGCCAATTTTATGTTCAATAGAGAAATCTTCACCCTTTGTTGTTGCACTCTTCAGTGGGAAGAGAAAGCCTTCAATTGAGAGTTACTTCGCCCCCTTTTTGGAAGAACTGAACAAACTTAATAATTTGACAATATCAACTAACAGGAGATATTCATTCAGCGTCGATTTGAATAAAGTCATATTTATTTGCGATGCTCCAGCGAAAAGTTTCATCAAAGGTTCGAAACTTCATAATTCGTATTATGCCTGTGAAAGATGTGTTCAGAAAGGACAGTGGAAAGGAAGAGTAATTTTCAGTGAACTGGAATCACCGCTTAGAACTGACGAAACGTATAGAAATCGCCAAGATCCTCTTCATCATAACACGAATCAATCGCCTTTGGAAGTTCTTCCTATAGACATGATCCATAGTTTTCCATTTGATTACATGCACCTTGTGTGCCTTGGAGTTACACGGCGTTTATTAAATTTTTGGATTAAGGGAAGAAAAAATTCGAACGGAAGATTCAGTTCACACCAGAAGAGAATGTTGGAAGAACGAATGAATGCTATTTCTGAATTCATTCCAGATGAATTTTCACGAAAACCGAGAGGGATCGGCGAAATTGACAGATGGAAGGCAAGTGAGTTCCGACAGTTCCTGCTGTATACTGGTCCTATTGTACTCAAAAAACTCTTGAACAAAGAGTATTACGAGCATTTTCTGTTGCTTAGTGTGGGGATAAGATATATTGTACAATGCCGCAAGACTGATGAAAATATCCAGGTTGCAGAAAGATTTTTGAGGAAATTTGTATTTGATTGTGTGGATTTGTATGGTCTAGAAATGTGCGTGTATAATGTTCACTCCTTGATCCATATATGCGATGATGTGAGAAGATATGGAGGATTAGAGAACTTCAGTGCGTTTAAATTTGAAAATCATTTGGGAAAACTGAAGCGAAAAATCAGATCTCGCCGATTTGTGGCCAAAGAACTTGCAAACAAGCTGTTCAAGGATGATACATTTCTCATCGATAAAGACGAAAAAAACAAAAAGAAGCTGAAGGGAAAACATCGTGATGGGCCAATAATTGGTGACGAGAACGTTGTGCAGTATAGAGTTTTTACGTGGAACAGTCAAAAATTTGACCTTTCCACAAGAAACAGTTGCCTATTCATGAACGATGGGAGGGTATTTGAACTGAGAAATATTTTGAAAACTGAATCAGGGGATATAAAATTGATAGGTCAAACATATTATAAATACAAAACCGTCTTCACGAATCCAATTCGTTCTGGATCCTCTCAAATATATAGAGTAGAAAATTTATCAAATCTCATGCAAATCGTTCCGGAAAATATATATTCCAAATGTATTAGAATAGTGTTGGATGACAAAATATATATTATGTCTTTTTTGCATGAATTATAATAAATTATTTATTTTAGAATCTGAAATATAAATGACTTAATAGTGAAAATAAGTATTCTTTCAATTACTCAGGACTCACGACTCGAAGCCAGTGATCACTCACCTCGAGAGGGGAGAAGTACGGGCTCGACTGAATAGGATTTGAGGAGAATAATAATTATAAGTTTACGAACTGGAAAATCATTAAAAACAAACATTAAAAAGTCTAATCAAAATCCCCAAATTAGGAGAATAGAACTTCACCTAAATATTTCAATTGTTAAATTTCTCTACAGTATATCAGTTTTTTTTACGTTTACATTATTAGGTGTGAAAAAATCATTCACATCTAGTATGATCACCTCATATTCATCTAAAAACTAAATTAGATGACAATGAAATTCTGGTTCATAGTTATTGCCATATATCTGAACAGACTTTATTATATCATTGGAACGATCATTTCATTAACGATTCCGAACTGGAATTGAACAATACTACTGTGCAGGGTCAGTACTCACTTATACTACTTAATTCAATATGAATAGAAGAATACATGTTGAAAGAAAATTATAATTCTCTTTTTTGCAGATGTCTTATACTTTGGTTGAATTCAAAAAGGACCACTCACTAATGACAATACCAAGTGGGTGGATTTTCGAAAATAAAAAATATAGCCACTATCCACCCAGCCGGAAAACCAAAACCCAAATAAACAAGGCCATCAAGGAAGCAACTACGCCATCTGCAGATTGGCAAAAGTTCAGAGTGAAAGTTCATATGGAAGGTTAGTATTCTTCCCTCTTCACTATGTTATCATAAATAAGTTATTACAGCTTGAAAATGGCAGGTCGATTTTGCTTTTTTTATAACATTCCATATTACATTCGACTTTTTGTGATACTATCATACACTTTCTGTTTGATACAAACTTGTTTCTGTAATCTCTTCAATATCAAAAAACAAAAATACTGTTGTTATTTTCTTTTTATAATTTGATGTGTTTTTTTAATGTAGTTTATTTTTAGATACTTTCGAAAATTGCGAGAAAAAGATCATAGACTTGAATGGCAACCCAGTGTCAGACTCTTCTTCAAGCGAGTTACCAGAACAAGCTGAAATGTCCAGCGAAATGGACATTAGTATAATTGATGAAAGTTTTGAGAGCTCAACTTCTGGTCTTGATGAAACCCTTAGTAAGTACTGTTCAATAGACATTATTTTGTGCTAGATGAATCCTTCGTACTTTTTTTTGGGTTCCAACCTACCACAATCTGAAAAAATTAAGAATTGATATTGGAATCTATCGGATAAGACTCGTCCGATTAGTCAGAAAAAGTATTTTTGATTAAGTTTTGAGGACGAATATATAAATATATATATATATATATATATATATATATATATATATATATATATATATATATATAAACAGGGTGTCCCGTAAATAATGGATTACCTTTCAACTGCGAATAGAGGTCAGTTTGACCGTTCAGAAATTTTATTGTTATAGAAAGTCCTACGATTCTCGAGTTATTTGGACTTAAATGAATTAAAAAAATGTTACCATTTTATACTTTTCTGCGCGCCACTGCCACAAATAACGAAACATTCTCAGAATTTTATTTGTAAAATATTCTTCACTAGATGTACCATCAGACTTGTATTGAAGTTGAGAAGTTGGTAGGTACTATAACAAAAAAATATTTAATTTCAAATTCGTGTTTTGCTAGTTTTTGTCAAAGTTTCAGCTTCTGAGGATTGAAAAATATTGGGAGAATTTTCATAAAAATGTCCAATTGAATGCAGATTTCGAAATGGAGTAACACATGCTAATTTTGTATCCAGGAAAAGAGTTATTCCTATACTACTAATACTAATTTGTTGTATGGAATTTGATTGAAAGTACCCACTTCGATACAAATGGAAATAATGCGATCATCTGACCTTAGAATTTCCGTGTCCTTGTGCGATTAAAAAGGGATGGTACGTGTGAAGAAGAGTGAGAATATTTCCAAAAAAAATCTTCTAATATTTCGTTATTTGTGGCAGTGGTGCGCAAAAAAGTAAAAAATGGTAGCATTTTTTTAATTCGTAAAAGTCCAAATAACTGTAGAATGGTAGGATTTTATATAACACTGTAATTGGGGTATATATATGTGCTCTCTGGAACTTCCGGTTGAACCGCGTCTGGAATTTTTCTTCTTTCGACGTTTCGGCTCGCACTTTGGAGCCACTCTCAATACTTCTTGATTTGGTGGCGAGGCCTAAGTCTCCTTAACCCCCAGCACTCATCTTGACAGAGTGCTCAGATTCAGTTATTTTCAGGGATATTATATATTTATCAGTTCTTATTTTCAGAAAATGAGTCTGCAGAAAATATACAAACGCTAATAAGAAACCAAAAGTTGATATTGAGAGAACTGTATTCACTGAGAAATCAAATGACAGAAATGCCAAGTAGAGAGTGTAAATGCACTTCCCCGTCTGTGCAACTAAGCAACAAATATCAAATGCCCATAGGTACCATAGAGGATTTGAAAAAACTGGATGAAATTTTGAATTCAAATCTTGAAGAAAAAAAAATGTTTGTAAGTAATTCATAAATTAACATTTCATTTAAAGGTGATAACACAGTGTGTTAAATGAAACATGCACGAATGGAAAAATCAAGAAAATACATTGCTAGTAATAAATGAAAGTATTCGCTGACTAAATGCTCTTCAACAGTATTTTAACGATTAGTCAAAAGACACTGTTTGTTTTTTTAATAAATTGCAAACTTGATTCTAGTTCAATTGGTACAGAATTGAAATGTTGACGGCTCTGAACTCAGCTCCTCTTTCAAATAAATCAGTTCTATGAGTTGGTATGTCAATTCACTGAAAAAACGCATGTTCCTGGCAAACAATCTGTATCTATCAATACTCCTTGTGAAAAAACAAGCATCATTCTTGTAAAAAAAAGCTATAAAGTGAAGTTAGGGTAAGGGCATTAGTCTAGGCATTTTGAAAATATTCTAGGCGACCTGCTTCCACGATCTTCCCGTTACAATGCACTTCTCTGAAATAAAAGCTCTGACAGCATATCTGAACATGAGCGAAATATACACAAAACATGTTTACAGAACCACCTAAATTATGTATTGCATAGTCTATTCAGTTTTCCACTGTATTCGAAATACGTCGTTCAGGAAGTAAATTTCATCAGCCAGAATAAGAATGACATGCAGAAAGCATCCAATTGCTTTGATCTTAACTTTGAACCCTATATATTCAAATTTATATATATAAATATATATATATATATATATATATATATATATATATATATATATATATATATATATATATATATATAATTTATTCAGATTATTCATTATTGTTTTTGAATTTTTCCCATTTTCCAGATGAGAACACTGGTTCAAGTTGGGGGGAGAAATGTGCAAGTATGCACCTACCGAATACTTGAAAAACTGCTGACAGCAGATTTTTCAATGCAAATGAATTGGTGCGGGAAGAATCCCTCTAAATTTCCATTCACTAATGTGAAAAATGTTGTGATGTGTGTTGTGCGTAAGTACATACCTATAATATGATGTGATTATTTCATTGTGTCTCAAGTCACTCTTCCATTTTGATGAATAATTGATTATCGTTTCCTCTCGGAAATCATTTCAGATTTGAACTGAAAATTCCATTACAAACCAACGGATAAACCCCCAGAATAACTTTATACATACATACATATATATATATATATATATATATATATATATATATATATATATATATATATATATATATATATATATATATATATAAATATATATATATATATATATATATATATATATATATATATATATATATATATATATATATATATATATATATATATATATATATATATATATATATATATATATACAAAACTGTAAAGTTTTTTGGGTGAGCAGCAGAACGGAAGTGTACTCTTATAACACAAGTTTTTCCGATATTTCGATAATGTTTATTATCATCTTCAGGGAGAAGCTACAAAAATTACTATTCTAGGTTATCACTTCAAATGATCAGTTATTTGTGCCTTACTGTATTTGAGGTTAGTCGTATTCAAAGAGTTGGTAAAATGGTTAAACATGTCACACGATAAAATATGTTCACAGTCCAATATTGAAATTTACACCAAGGACATTTGTTTAAAACACCATTAAAATATTGAAAGGATTAAAAAAATATTGTTGCACATTCAAAAAATGAATACACATGAAAGTCGACAATTTACGGTCACAGAACACTTGTATATATATATATATATATATGTACTTTTTGTTTACGGTTCGGTTTCTACAGATCTGACTGCTCGTTTTGCTCGTGCGTCTATATGTTAACAAATGCAGAGAGCTCAAAACGAGCTGTCAGATCTGTTGAAACCGAACACACCTATTGTGGTTGAATATGAATTATAAATGACACTCGACAATGAAGTTTGAAATGACATAATTGACATGAAGTGTAGAACATCCAGAAACAAGGTGTGTTTCTGGATGTTCATATTCAACCACACCGTAAATTGTCGACTTTCATGTGTATTCACCTGTTGAATATGCAACAATATTTTTCAAATTCTTTTAATATTTTAATGGTGTTTTAACCATTTGACCAACTTTTTGAAAACGACTAACCTCGAATACAGTAAGGCACAAATTACTGATCATTAAGTGATTACTTGGATTAATAATTTTTGTAGCTTTTCCCTGAAGATGATAATAAACAATATCGAAATATTGGAAAAACATGTGTGATAAGAGTACACTTCCGTTCTGCTGCTCACCCAAAAAACTCCAAAGTTTTTCATATATTGGCTTCATTGGTAGATCACGTGGATACTTTATTTGTCACTAGTTGACAGTTCACCCAACACCATTTTCATTTCAATATTCCTAATTTATTGAGAATCAAAAAATTTAATCCGTATCACCTACATACTTTTCGAAAGACTTGTCGTTTTGAAACTGCTTGTTGTTGCGGGTTTTGGTCGACATTCGTTGAAGTTTTTTCCTGATGTTCCTCCGACGCGAGTCTATAGACATACGAGTACATGGAGAAAAAAAACTACCTCTGAAGATACCGACCACTCGCGTCGGTGAAACGTCAGGAAGAAATTCCAATGAAAGACGACCAAAAATCCCGTAATTACAAACAGTTTCATACGATGTCTGCGAAAGTCTACATTTATACGTGTATCGACTTTTATCCAAGAATGGGATATCTCAATCATACGAGCAGTCCTTTCAAAAGATCATATATAAACACTCTGTATTGTAGCCACGCCTGCACTGGACATCTGCTATGTTGAAAATTTTGTTTTTGTTCTATTCCTTGTCACGTCTGTGTACGAATATCAGTGTTGGATATTTGGGGGCAGAATTTCAGTCTTGCGATGAGACTGCTCATATAATTGAGATATTTCATCACCACCCTATCTTTCAATTATGTTTCCCAGTCTCGTCTCAGGTTATAAACACTCCCGTAGATTGTGTAGATGTTTGAAGAACTTTAGTCAATGTAGGTCAAAGTATATAATTCTCATATACATTCACATAGCTATACAGCCATACCTGTAAATTTGTTACCACCGAAACTTTCAAACTTTTGGAATATCTTGGGATTCGGTTCTAGCAGTTATTTTCAAAAAAATCTGCTTTATTTTTCAACCATACACATTTTCATATGGACTACATTCAAGTATGAAAAAATATCATTAAAAGAGAATTGAATGAACAACTCCGTAAAGCTTTATATTTCTGATAATGACCGCCCCCTGGTATTCCCTATGGACGCCACTACATAAGTTTCATTGGTGATGACCATAAATATGCATGAAATCTTTCAGCAAAATTGTTATTTTATGACATTTTTTATAAACGTGTAGTTTCTTACGCAAGTCTCGAGGTTCGCTGTATGTCTGTTATGTCAACATTAAGTTACCTAATGATTATGTCGCTCTTTGGTAGCAGTGATTGTGTATTTACCTGTCACCCCGAAGGCCTGGGTTCGAATCCCGACCGATGCCACTCTTTTTCTCACATGAAAATATATTTGACAAATTTCTTTTTTTTCAATTGATTTCCTCAAAATTGGGACCTGAACAGCTTTTCCTGAATATTTCAGCGACAAAGCGTTGGTGTTGTTGAGGGACATAATTACTTTTGTCGAGACCAGGAAGTTTGGGGAAGAGATTTTTGGAGAAGAAAATGCCAAAAATCACTTCCGCAAAAGGAAAAGCTGTTTAGGTCCCAATTTTGAAGAAATCAATTGAAAAAAATAAGATTTGTCAGATATAATTTCATGTGAGAAAAAGTGTTGCATCGGCCGGGATTCGAAGCCTGGCCGGCGGAGTGACAGGTAAGAACATAAACACTGCTGCCAAAGAGCGACATGATCATTAGGTAACTTAATGTTGAGATAATAGACATACATTTTTTACCAAAAATAAATAAGGCTACTACTAATAAACGCAACCTCTTCATCCAGCCAGATGGCTCAGACTGTAACTAACAGAGCTAGAAGAACAACATAACAAAAAATCAGTTGTACTAAAATTCTTTCTCGAAAACGTTGCTAAGTACCTCCTATACTATACCCTCTAATATTATTTCTGATTTTCATTCCCTATTGTTAAAAGTTTTCCATGAAAATGAAAGTATCGCACGAAGTGAATTGAATTCAAACATATAGTTGTCCAACAAGCTAAAGTGACTCACTTGTCCACGGACGTGATGTCCAGGAGGCTAGACTACAGGGTGTCTATAAGCTGAAACGGGACCTAAAAATATATTTTGTTCAGTTCATAATTATCTCATGTTCCTCTTACAGAATCAGTTTGCATGACAATAAAATGTAAGGAGCATGAGGTGGAAACATACATCAAAAATTATCTGAGAACTGCAAAGGATCGCTTAAGGATAAGGAACAAGCAGACGAAGGTATTAGAAGTTATGATATTTTGATCATGTCTTTACAAATTAAGGGACCTGAAAAATACTTATTTTTACAATTTTCCATCAATTAATTTTGTACTATGTGCACATTCTCAAATATTGATATCCTTGACAATTTATATGACTACCAAACGAGTAAAGTTTTTGTGGCCCAGACGTTATTGTTCATTTCTTGTTGAAAACTTTTTCAGAGATCAATTACCCTAACACCAAACTGATATTTTTGGCACTCGACGCGCGTTTCGCTAACAAGGTTAGCATCTTCAGGAGAAGAAAATTTATACTGAATTCTCCTGATATTGATACTGAATTCTCCTGAAGATGCTAACCTTGTTAGCGAAACGCGCGTCGAGTGCAGAAAATATCAGTTTGGTGTTAGGGTAATTGATCTCTGAAAAAGCTTTTAACTTTCACATCAAAGGTTCCAATCTCATCGTTTATTAATTTCTTGTTGCTTCAATGAATCGTTTCAAAATCGTTTTTCCGCCAACCACTTCTTTTTTCAGTGACTCTTTGTAAATGCGGAACTACGTGAGCTGAGAAAAATTGAAGGTTTCTTAATTCATTGTTCGAATCAGAATTTGATAAAAATTAAGGAATGGAAAATTCTCCAGAACTATGGTGACCCCTTTCAAACGCCAGTATAGCGATTATCTTTGGTAGTATCCAAATAAAGAAAAGAGCTTGTCCCAACCGCTCGAATTGATTATTACTAATGAAATAATGTGGATTGATTTTCGTATTCTCTCCAAGATTGAATTCGAATGCAAATGTTATCTTTGAATTGATAAAAACTTGGTATTATGATCCTCTTGTTGAAAAGGGTGTTTAGATGGTTGTTCTGTTTTTGGAGTTCTTGGTAATGATGCCTTCACTACTCTCGCATCTCAATATCATGCTGGCTTGTCGCACAAGGCAGAAAACTTGGGCGGACAAATGCAGAAGGCTGTGTCATTCTCGGCTTATTGCGCCTACTCAGGGCATCGGTGTGGGGAGTGTTCATTGGTTGATTATTCTGACGCACCCCCTAAGTATTGTTGCTTCAGGTCAAGGCCTGACCACTTTTTCGAATAATGATAATGTGTTTTCACCAAATCCTTCCGATTCCCGCATCATTTGATATTTTTGAACGATGAATCGAAACCGAAATTCGCGAATCTGACCCATAATTGTCATTTTCCAAAAAAAAACTTTCTAAAATTATATTTGATAATTTTTTCGAATTGAGGAATCAAAATTCAATCAAGAGTTATTGAGTGTAAAAGTGACTTTTATTTTCATTATATTTTATTTTCATTATATATATGACATGTATTAATTATTTTTTTGTTTCAAGGTTAGGAGATCTACGCTCCCATATGAAACAGAAAACTATGAAGATCTCCTGAAAGAAATCAGTACTTCAAATAATGGAAATGAGTGAAATTTTATATATTTGTACATTCCAGAATGTTAAAGTTTTGTTTTATTTATTTTGTTTCAGAATTTTATTTATTTTGTTTCAGAATTTTGTTTATTTTGTTTCAGAATTTTCATTATTTTATTTGCAAATATATATGTTTACGTACATTTTTGAAAAAAGTTTAATTGTGGTTTTTGTATACCAACCACCATCAACTTCTACCGAGGTCCTCAAGCAATTAGGCCTTGCTAATGAGTAGCAGCATGACAGAGTCATTACGACAGAAAAAATCTTGAGAAGAAATCTGTCCCATTTGAAGATCGAACCGAGACGATAAAAACGAATTTTAATGATGCATATTGGAAGTATCTACGTGTATGATGTTCCCAAGGTTATGAATATTTCCATCTTTCATTACACATGAACACGAAAACATGAATATGAATTTAGAAAAATTCCATCTTGTTTCATACATATTTTCCAGAACGTATAAATATAATTCTAGCAATGCCTTATAATTTGCGTCATATCTGGTTCATAATTTTCGTTCTAATAATTTTATTCAAAATTTCTATCTTGAATATAATCCTACATATGCATCTTGAATGAGATCGAAAATATAAAATCCAATTCTTACGTCTTTTTTAAGACGTAAGTATGACGCTATTTATTATACGCTTATATGACGCCATAACTAGGGACTTATCGCCCCAAAAGAAACATCATTTTCATTACGTTAATTCGACATTCTCAGATATGATGCGTTCGGAAGTATTCAAAATTTCCATTTTGTTTTATACATATTGTCCGGAACGTAAATATGATTATAGCAAAATGCTTCATAATTTGCGTCATACCCGGTTCATAATTTTCGTACCACGAATTTGATTCAAATTTTCCATCTTGAACATAACCCTAAATATGCATCTTGAATGAGATTGAAAAAATATAATTCAATTCTTACGTCTTTTTTAAGATCTAAGTATGACGTTATTTATTTCACGCTTCTATGACGACATAACTAGGGACTTATCGCCCCAAAAAAAACGTTTTCTGGATACGTCATTCTGATGCTGTCCATCATTTCTATGATTTAAAATCGACGTTTTTTTTACTTAAACATTTGAAAAATGTTTACCGGGTAGACATTTCAAGTGAACCAGACAACGGAACAGTTTGAAAATTCATTGGGGGGCATATTCGGACATTCTCTACCCAAACGAAATACTCTCGAAAATGCGGTGTTGCCACTTGTATTTGAAAGTAGTAGCAACTTTGATTTTTCAAATGGAACACCCTGTATATAATATTATTTTTGGAATCTACATCAATAACCCGACAACTTTCCTTGACATTTGGTTTGGAGTTACGTGATATTTGGAAGCTTCCCACATTTCGGCACAATCTCCGTTACTACTATACTACTACTACTACTATATAGGAGTAAAAAAAATACAACTTTTTTGTTTGCTTTAAAATGAGACTGAAAGTTGGTTATTCCAAATGGAACACTCTATACGCTCCTGTTCAAATTTGCTACCTATCTAAGTATATCAAGCGTATACCTAACTAAACACGTTTCATGCTTATGCGCATTTATATGAGAAAATGTTCCTTCAGATGGTATTTCCATTTGGTATTTTGTAAGCAGGCCATGACTACTTCTTGGCAATAAAGTTGTGACAATTTTCTAATAATATCGACATTTTCGTATTCGCTTCTGTTGAAAATGTTTTTTCCGGAAAATTTTGCTAATAATGTAATGTAATAATGTATATGTAACCATTTAGAAAAAGTTCATTTGTGTAACAAGACACTCAATTAATATCATATTATTTCATTATTGTATTTTTATTGCATAACAGTGTACTTAATGTCCTTGCGGCTCGAACTCAAATAAAAATAATGTAAAAAACAGATGTAGAGAAAAAAAAGAGCAGATGACCGAAATTGTTCTCGTGATAGGAGCACTACTGAATGTTCATATTAAAAGTAATCAAAATTTCTTATGCGATTTTTTGAACCCAGTTTACAGACGAACTTGAAAATTTGCATTGGCACTTCATTTCGAATTCAATGCGTAACTTTCGATATGTAATCGACTGATATTGGCAAACAAAACAAATGAATACATCAATGCAAGGACATATACATTTGTCTCATTTTCCCGACTTCCTTCCTTTTCGTTCGATTTCGATTCCGGACATGTTTTGCAAAACTTAGGTTCAATGAAAGGATGGACAAATGAATTCCAATGCGTTTTGTTCAGACCTGATGATCAAACTAGTATAAACATTGACGAAAACCACTATATACAATTATATAGTTTACCTTACCTAGAAATAAAAATTTGGCATATTTTTTTTGTACTGTTTGAGCTTGTTCCTTTTCCCATAGTACACTATGCATTTTTTACTTCTAAATGTAGTATCCTCCTATTGGATGTGCAAATAATTCTGTTTGAACATTTCACTAGCTCACCGACTTTGACCTATGTACCTTTTTCTACAGCCATGAAACTGATGTTTTCCTCATCAGTTATATAATCATTCAATCAACTTTCGAAAAGTAGAATTTGAAAAATGAAGCAGTTTTCGAATGTGTAATGCTTCATAGTCGGAGTTATTAGTATTAGTTACTTGCACTGTGATGAAAATGTTATATACAATGTGTCCAATTCAAATTGGAAGCACACTCATGAAATATATTGTTACGTCCTAGCGCCGGTCCTGACCAGATCGTAAACGCAGATGAGGAATCGCGTCGTAGCGAACGTCATTTTCCAAGAACCGTAAATGCCGCCTGGATAATTCGAGACGCGTCATCGGGGCTTCTCTCGACGATTCTCGATTGGCACGCAGATATTCGGGACAGGCTCCGCTGCGGAGGGAATTGGTATTACAGAAAGTTAGTGATTCGGCAGTTTTATTCAGAGCTAAGTGACGAGAGTTTAGTAGAGCTAAGTGGAAAGAGTTTTCTTATTGCTTAGTGCGAAGGTGTAGAATTGTTAGTACAGAGAGTTTTAGTGCCGAGCATTGGAAAGTTATCAGAGCGATTTAAGTGATTGTGTTGTATTGTATTGTGATAGAGAGTTTTAATGAAAGAAGTTTAGTGTTGTTTGGTGTTTTAATCGATCAACCCAAGAAATATCGTAACAGTGGTGTCAGAATTGAGATTTTCCAAAGGAGAAATCGTAACAATATGTTTTTCGATCGTTCGAAATGACTTCATCTCATTGGGTCAACATTTGAAAAATCCTACAAGAACATCCAATTTCATAAATCAGTCTTCGTTTTCAGGGCCAACTTTTATATATCAAAAATGAACAAAAATTGTTAGCGATTTAAAAGAATTAACTACACCAATGGATTACCATAGTTTTGAAATGGACTGTGTTGTCGAGGTCCGTTTGTCATTAAAAAAGTTATAGAGTAATGAAATTCGATTCCAATTAATTATCCCACGAATTCAATTTCAAAACTTTCACCAAAGTTTTGATCACTTCACTTGATTCAGAAGGTTTTGCTTATTCATTGCCTAGAATTTCGTCGACATCTGTTGATCATGTAAAAATATTGATCAAGAATGTTTGAAAAATATGTCGCTTGCTAAAAAAATTTGCAAAATTCCGACTACACCACTTTGTTATGACTTCTGTAATGATTAACAGATTTCGATGATATTCTTACAATGATGAACCAAAAATCACTGTTGTTGAAAGTTCCGATGTTGAAATGGTGGGGTAATCAAATGGCATATTTTTAAAATTTTATTCCTCAATGACTTTTTCTATGACCAACGTTTTTCGATGTAATTTTGACATGAATCATTTCGAGAGTACGTGAATCCAGTAATATCAAATATTTATGATTGAACTTTGTTTCATTTCGGAAGAGTTCTCAACGCATAAGACGTTGACCCAGTCAATTAGGTAATCTGAGACGCAACATTTTTATCAATGTTACATTAATTAATGAAAATGGTGATAACTCATTTTTAATGATAAAAGTTGAACTTCGAAATTTAAAATTGATTGGATTCAATCAAAAAATAGATAAAAAACTACATAGAATGCTGGTTATTTGTTTCGAAACCGAAATTCCGAAATTTCCTGATAACACTTAGCTGTGCCAGTTTATGTACTAATACTATACACGAAACTTCATTGTGGCTGTTGAGAAAGCATTTGAAATGTCTGAACACTGAACAAAACTGGCTCTTATAGCATGATATCGGAAAAGTTCTCATAGAGTGCGTGTATAAAGTCCGTCTCCCGAACCACCTGGAATATCGCAACGATATTTGAAGGATTTGAATAGGAGATTGAAAACATATCTTTTTATGGAAAATGACAGTTGAACGTTTCAAAAAATGGCTTATTTTTCAAATAGAACATCATGTATATTATCCGAGCCATGATCGGTTAGGCATTATCGCTACGAATTCAACAATGACAGGTTTGATGGGGTCGAACGAATACAGAGATATAGCCGATTTTTTTCCAGATATGCCTCATGAGAGTGAGGAGTGCGAGACAACTTCCAGCTGGCATTTTTCTCTGTTATACTCATGGAGCATATCAGGAAAATAATCGACTGTATCTCAGTATTCGTTCGACGATACCCCATCAAATCTGGTATTGTTGAATGCCTAACCGAGCATGGACTAATATACAAGGTGTTCTATTTAAGAAAGTGTTTCAAGATGGCATTCATCCGCCACTTTGAAGATTTTGACAGTGATTTTTCCACAAAAAAATTGTTCATCACCTACTCAAGCCCTCCATATTTCGTTGCGATATACCAGGTGGTTCAAAAAGTAGTGGGGAGGGAACGGACTTTAGACGTGCACTGTATATTCACTTTTCATTTATGACGGTATCAATAAGTAATACGAAATTCTTATAACAATATATTTTGGTTTTCAGATAACAATTACCCCTCTTCAAAAACTGGAAGGAGTTTCGTAATTTTCAGGTGAACCTGAAATCCTTAGAAAATTGATTGAATGACCTATAGTTTGAATCCACCGACTATTGTACTCTATATTCTTGATAAATACTCATAGACTGGGCGGCAGTAACACATTTCTTGGACCAATTGCGTACAGTCTGCCTTCGAAGGTGGAAATATAAACATTGCCCACCATAATCGAAACCTTCGACCGCGTCTAGCACCAATCTTCAATAGATTCTGAGATATTTATTAGTTGATTTATTCTCATAATAATTTGAAAACGATCATATCACCATAATGTCAATAACTCATATGCCCACCATAGATACTATTGTGAGTCCTAGACAATTCTAACTAACCTAACAAGAAGAAATGATAAAAACGATTTTTCAAAGTCTGAACTTATCAGTCATGTTTAAGCAGGGTTGTCATTCTAATCGTTTTAAAAACACAGTTACGAGAACTGATATGCCCACCTTGTTCACGAACTTTCCATAAGCTACAAAATTCTGGCAAAGGAAAACTCGAAGTTTCTGGGGAGACACCGAACTAGCATTTCTAGATCAAACAAACAACTCTGGAAATATAGAACCACTACCATGGGATTTCAAATTGAAATTGCAGCGCCACATTCAAGAAAATTTCAACTAATAAGCACCATTTTTCTGCTATTTAAGGTTAGGACTTTGAAGTTTGAAAATTCCAAACCGTACTTGATGAACATAAATAATTTTTACATATTTCAAAATTTCAAAATATTATCGCAGCGCCATTTTAACCAAGACTTCAACTAATGAGCACCACTTTGACAATGCTTTGGCATTGTTTGAAGCTTTTCACCAGAGCTCATCGCTCATCTTGAAATCCCAATAGATTGTGTAGAACGGCAGCGGTCAGTCAGATTTGAACTTGATTTGAAAAGTGAGAAATCGAAACGAAGGTAATTTTTTGCGAATTCCAGACGAACTATTTTTACTCGTGTATTTAAGTTTCGCGAAATATTTTGCTGTTTTTTTTTTCGTTATAGCAAGTATCATTGAACCCACTGGAAAAATTGTATTGAAGATTGGTTAAATTTTTTGATCTCAATTGATTCAAAGTACATGTTTCCAGGATATCCCGCATTGAAAACTGTGTTCATAACCTTATAGTGGTTTTATTTCTGACAGATATCAACTCGTTCCACTGTTACTATGACAACCATATAATCTATCATTGGACCCAAGTCGTAATATATTGCCCAATCTTATAAAAATAGTTAGTTCAATAAGATAATGCTTGCATTACCAAAATAAAACGATCATGCGAAGAGCAAATGATATGGTAATGATAAAAATTATAGACGTAATAATTCAAAAGTTTGAAATGTACGAATTGGGATTTTCCACTTCACGATTCGAAGATAAGACATTGCATAGGAATTCGATGATTAAAATACAGTCATGAAAAGATGCTATATCCGCAACCTTGATCATGATATAGAAAATACCGTAAGATGGATTTCAACAGTCAATTTTTGGTATAAGATAGTTGAAAAAGAAATAAACTTGCATATTATTTCGTGTAAGTCATTAAAAACTGGCAAAACAAGATTTTTTTCATCCAAAAATAACTTTTTTTTAGGGAACAGTTACCTTCTATCATTAAGAATTTTATTATGTTTCTCTCATTATGTTATTATTTCTTATTCCCAGATTCATCCACTCTACCAATATGAACGGAACATGATTGGAATTTTGTATTAACCATGAATACATCAAACAAACTTTCATTAGGCCATTGTGAGAACATAAATTAACTTATCGCCTCTTTGGTGCAGAGCTCTCATAGTTCTGCTTATTTAACGTGGAATTGACTGTTTCAAACGGTAACAAATATTTTATTTTATTTTACTGACAGCTTTACATTGAAAATCAGAAT
Source organism: Zygogramma bicolorata (assembly GCA_032362365.1). NCBI lineage: Eukaryota > Metazoa > Arthropoda > Insecta > Coleoptera > Chrysomelidae > Zygogramma > Zygogramma bicolorata. Next base: position 942,117 of record JAVJAQ010000582.1, read on the forward strand.
ACTGGAGCTAATTTGCATCAAGAGAGACGAATTTTCTAAAGTCCTTTCATCAACAAGCGTATAATAGTTTATTATTCAACGAGCGTATAATGATGGCTCTTATTCACGAGGTGAAGTTTACGGCCATGAGCCGCAGGCGAGTGGCTTATATCACTGAGAAAATAATAACCAATAATCGCGACTAGAATAATTTACTTTATTCACGACTGATAAACATTCTTGTTGAAGTTTTTTGCTGCAAAAGTTTGGTACATTACATATGAAAAAACTATAATTTTTTTCTGATAAATATTTCATACAATACTTTATTGTTCATCTATACAAAAAACATAGTTATCGAAAATTATTATAATCCAACTTTTTTGACCTTTTTTTTACCAAGTTATCGACCATTTCATCAGCAACATCCAACTGTTTTTGAGTCGGTCGCTCTCGTTCAGGACATTATCGTCGACATTCTTCAATGAGAGCAGCCATTAAAACCAAGCTTATATTTTTATTACTCAGGCGAATGACACTTACAAAGAATGACGATAATGACATTCTATGGGAGTTCATATAGTTCGTATATTTTCATGCCTACTCGATTTTCAAAATTGATTGCAAATGATTATTTATATACAAAACTCGGCAAAAGTAACATTTCTCTCCCAAGAGAATAGTTCACCTAGGGGCTACAGTTGATGATGCACTTCCTGAGTAGGTCTGTAAATGGACAATTGACGACCAAACAAATAATATAAAATGTGAGTAATATCTGGTCCATATAAGAAATGCAAAAATTCCTGAAATTGAAATATATGAAAAATTCGAAGTGACTGTAGAGAATTGCAATTTGGGGAGGATATAATTGAGTAACCAGCAAATTTTTCCTGAAATATCTTCAAAAATATCCAGGAAAACCCGGATAATTTTGTCAGGCCCAGAATATCTAAATTAAAGAAAACCCTATGTGGGGCTGCCCTCAATTATATCATCAAAAATGAAACGTTTGAAGAGGTTGTTGCTTTTTCAGATTCCATATAAGAGAGGTCAAAGTATGACACGAGTCGCAGTTAATAAAAAAACTGAGTTTTTCATAAGTTCTATTCCACGAAGTGAATTTTGGAAGACACAATATGGGATTGGGAAATTTCATACTACTATCGCAATTGGCAAATACACTTCTATGACTACGTAAGCAGCAGATAAGTTCATTCAACATTATACAAATAAAACACATTGTAGTGGTAGTATCAGACTATTTGATTTTTGCAATTAAATGAATTCCTTTATCAAAGATAGTGTCGGTTTGAACTCATATGAACTTTGAAATAAAATTCGTTCTTGACGCAAAATGTAATTATAGTGGACAAAAAAGTTAAACCATTTATTTCTCAATTGAAATGATATGTATTACATCGTAGTTGGCGATAATGATAAATCTAGTTGTGAATACAATTTACAGTTCATACTTTTTCACACGTGACACTTCACAATTGTTCAATCATTTTCAAGTTGAATTTGGGCTGACAGTCCTTCCCAATACTTGCTTTCCTAGAATCAGACGTCTATAGATGATGAACATATTTCAACAAAAGGTTTGGAAGCATGAATATTTTTGTGTTCGAGGAATTGACTTTCGCCTTCATCTTTTTCAAATCAATGTAAGACATTTCAAAAATTATAAAAAAACCTAAAAAAAACTTTGGGATTTGCGAAAATTTCCTGTTGATGGATAGCATTCATAGACGTTTGATTTATTAATAAAATGGAAATGATCTAAAAGAACTACTTTCCTACCTATATGGCGCGACAGGCGCTACATCACATAGAAATCACTTTTGATTTATACATTGAAGTACTGTAGTTCAATATGGAATACCAATGAAAATAAATATACTGATTTGGTAGCAATAGGAAACATGCATGATTTTTTGTTGTCATTCAGCTTCATGACGTCAAAAAAAATATTGATAGGATTGAAAAGTTTCAAACTATTTTTCAAAGTGAAATTCAAAACATTGAATGATTTTGGGCCTTTCAAACGCGGTCATTTAGCGCGCGCCTCAAATGATGTTAAATGACGTTTCCCATGTTTGTTTAAGTGTTTCATTTTCGATTGCTTTACAGATCATGAAAGCAGTTCAAACAACTTCTTTCTCACATGAGTATTGTACAGTATCGAAGATCAAAAACACTATTAGAAATACAACCGATAAAGTGTGTTTCAGGGCACTGAAAAATCCCATAGTGACTGGTATGAGAATGCCGCGAGGAACTGAAATATCTGGCAGACCATAATAGACTGACTCCACATTGGGTTCCCAGGTCAGGTATCGCAGGAAATGAAAAAGCCAATGAGCTTGCAAGACAAGAATCATCAACACCATACACTGGACCCGAGCCAGCAGTCGAGGTATTCAAAACAACGGTACGGAGTCACATAAGGAATTGGGTGAGAACAAAACATAGGGATTACTGGGGAAATCTACCCAATAGCGTTAACGGGAGAGCTTTCATGAAGGGACCGTTGAGGAAAAAGACTGAAGACCTGCTTCAGTGTAACAGGAATCAGATGAAGGTTTTAACAGGGCTGTTGAGTGAACACTGTCCACTCAAAGAACACCTGAATAAGATAGGGCTGTACAAGGGCGACCTTAGCTGCAAACAGTGTAACGGAGGGATAGAGACAGCTCGACACATACTCTGCGAATGTGAGGCTCTGGATCATAAAAGACAACAAATATATGGAAAATCAATTTTGTATCCAGAAGAATATGACAAACATCCAGCAAGGTTGTTGGAATGGGTGTCATAAAGTATAGGGAAGCAAAGCGCAATAAGCCCTAGAGGCTGAAGTGTTTTCCCGAGACCTGGGAGTGAAGAACAGGTCAGACGGTTTCCACAAAGGAAAAAAAGTGTGTTTTCGTATTTTGAGCGATGCGAAAGTACGAAAACAGTGGTATGAGATAATGAGGAATGATGTATCTCCAAAATCGTATTAATTTTGTTGTGGTTGTAAAGATCATATCAAAACGAAAAATTCAACCTTTTTTTTCTACGTCATAGTGAAGAGGAGAACAACGCACAATGGCTCGAATAAAACTTCTTTTCATACTGAACCGTGATCTTTCCGGCTATAAATAACCACTTATTGGCGTCAGAAATGCACGACAAAAGCAAATAACCAGAATGAATTCGCGTTCGAATTGATTATTCGAAAACATCGCAAACTTTTAGCGAGTAGAGGATAATTTCATAAAAAATTCATTATTCATACCCGTCATTAAATTTTGAAGAGACGCCACGTTTTATTGAAATGAGATGAAAATCAATATACATTATTATGGTTCAGTGTTCTGTGACGATAATAAAACCAACGGTTTCACACCGGTTCTATTCAATTCAATTAACGATTTTTTTTCTTTTGTATCCATGTTCACTAACAGCTATATCGATAGATGAATATTCAACCTTTCTTTCATTATTTATTGATAATTAGTAACCAAAAGAAGGCAAGTAATTTTTTATCAGTGACAGATTCACCGTTTATCAGGACCGTTCTGTTCGTTTTATATGCTTTAATACTTGCAATTAGAACAATACTTCACACGCGGAAATTACGTCGTCTGAAAGAAACCATTTTATATTTGAATTTCACGATTCAGAGTAGGTAAAAGTACCAGGACTTTTGACAAGAGATACCTCAAGAAATGAGGAAAGCTGGATCGTCCAAAAAAAGAAGCGAACGATACGTTCGTCTGGCATCTGTCATAAGTAACCCGACGACTTTCGAGATATATGCCAAGAGTTTAATTTTTTTCATAGGTGCTAGCCCATCAACCCAGTGTGTAGGTATAGTAACACTTATAGTTCAAGGTATAGTTTTTATTTCCTCAAAATCAGTAATAGAACATAGAATGAGTTGTTTTTGATTTGAAATGTTGGCAAATGAATGCCAAAACACTCTCTGTTCATATATGTATATAAGTCATACTACATTTGATTCACTCATATGAAGGAAGAGTCTATCTAAAACAGCTTCTTCCATTGTGCATGTAGCGCGATGAGTGCTGAATCAAAGATGTAACTTTTTCTTGATCTATTTGTATACTTTGCACAATAAATTTTGAACAATCAGCATTTATAGCCTCTTATTGAATATTTCTACAAAACAATGGAAAATGAAGGTTAATTTGTAATGAAATTTCACTCGCCTGTATAATATCTCCCTCTTGATCCTCAATGGACATATGGTTAACCATGAAACTTCTCATGATAATGACTGTGTCATAGATATATAACTTTACTCACGGAAGACGGGCTTGAAATCGTTTTTTTTTCGAGAAAGTTCAATCTTTTGTTCCGAGTGACATATCAATTTTTACTTATGGCTAATTTATACACCTCTGTTTGAGTCTCAAATCCCACATGACAGTTCCACACTCTGTTTCGAGGAATTAGGTGGCTATCGATCATATATTGTTCGAGTAACATTTTTGAGATTAAAGGGAGGACTGAAACAGACGTAGTTCTTCAAATGCTCCTACCCAAACGACTAAGATCACTTTTCTTTCAAATGAAATAAGGACTGAGCTTGAAAGAAACGAATTAATTGGCCCTTACTCTTACCAAAATCAAAAATATAAACGACCAGAAGGGAATCACCTTTTCCAAGGTGCAAAAACACCTTACAGGTTTTTTGGATCTGAAAATGAATACAAAAACTTAATTTCAATTAATCGTGAAAAAAAGCTTAGGTCAACTGACTCGTTTGGATTTTCATCGATACAAAATATATCAAAGATTCAAGGCTCTCACTCGTTGCCAACGAACATCTATCAGTCAAAACCAGAGATGATAGGTTCTTGTCAGCGTTTTGATTGAACCGCATTCAATAATACTTACAAAAATAATGAGTTTAAATCGTTACATATATTAAATTGTAATAGCGTCTGCTAATTTACGTCAATAGTTTCGACTTTTCTAAAAATATAACCCAAGACTGAACTTCGACAGATAATAATCTAACATTACACTAAATATATATTTCTGTAAACGCAAAGCAATCTTTCACGGAACGTTCTCTTAATTGAAGTACAAGAGTATTGAAAGTAGCAATAATGATAGAGATTTTCTCAAACGTTCTCTCATTACGGCTATCGTGTACCAGTCGCAGTCATAAAGAAAAATAGTGGCGAAAGGTCATCCAGGTGATACTTTAATCAACGCATGGTTCATAATTTAGTAGCTTCGTTACCGCACACAAGGAAAATAATTTTTGGGAGACATATTACATACCAAGTCGGAAAGTGAATGTCGAGAAAAAATTATTCTTCTGTGGTCTTGGGCCAGTACATACCGATCTGACCTCTACCAATAAGCCCATGCTCAAATAGTTCATCTCATCTTTAATTTATGTTCTGATGTATTCACCGTCATGGAAGAATTTGTGGAAATTCAACACATTTTATAACTTATGTTTTATAACAGCAAAAAAAAACTCAAAAGGACAAGAGAGTTGCCCTCTCAATGATTTCAACTGATATTGAATACATTATGCAATTTCCATGAAATGCAAGTCCAAAATTTATAACGAGCTTGCGTGCGTGCAATTTTCTTGCAAGTCGGGAGAAATAGAAAAGGCTCCCATTTTCCAAGCAAGACTGTGTGTGTAGTTTTTATTGGTTGTATTCGGGTTCTCACAACAAAAACAGTTCAGGAACGGTTCGAAATAGTTGGACTGTTGAGGCGTGAAGGGTTTGTCGCGAATATATCTACAATAAGTCGGTTGGTGACTATTTTGAATTGTCCTAGATTAGTATTTATTGCGAACCCGAATAGAGTTTAGGGTTTATTTTATTTACCCAAGAAATGAATACATAAGAATATAACAACATATTTGTGTAAACTATTCGGGCAAACACCCTTCCATACGGCTATAATTAGAATACCAACCCAAACACTTAGAAATCACTACTGCACTACAACCAGTTGTTATCAGGCACATGAATCTGTACTTCTTGTTAATTATTATTGCATTATCGTACCACCTTCTTAGATTCCTTCTACGTCATGAAATGACATTATAAGGCACGATAATAAATTCGGAATAACCGACAAGCTAACTTTGATTAATATCAGCATAAGTTGAATGTACTGTCATAACAAAATGAATCTTGCACAGATAAATCATAATATATGCGAGTGGTCTGCTAGAAATTTGCATTGCCTGGAAATCCCATAACGTATGGCTGACTCAAGTAAAACTTATATGCAATAAATTTCAAATGAAAATATTAATCAGGTGAGCGCCTTCAGCGCCACCGAAATTATTATTTTAAATCTAGGAACATCAAAAATAGCTCCTTGGAAGCAAAAAATATACTAAAATATTTAGGAACAATCGATAATACAATTACATTCATCAATAGAATGTTTTTTGATCTTATTCGCATGAAAACCAATTTTATTATCTTCAAGATTTAAAATTTGAACTATATAACGCCATCACTTCAATATAGGTAGGTTTTAAAGTTCGGTTTTTTTTGACTTGCTCACAATTTCTGATGGATTTGATGTCACAAATGATGAAATTGCACTCCATTCCATTTAATGAAGGTTGTCCTGAGTTTTGTTGCTCATGATTTCACTCTACAATGGAAAATTCCCATTCTGATCGTTATCACTTTTTGAAAAATGATATGTCAGAAATGACGACAATTGGTGCTTCCCCATCATTTACAGTTTGTGCACCATTTTGTAGCGCATGATTTGACCCCAAAATAGGTAGGTTGAGGATGATGATAAAATAAGGTGCTTTAACGTTATATTAAAGATTTCTCATATTTCTCCCTTCATGATTCCACCTCCAAAATAGGTAGATTGGGGTTGAAAAATTAGGTTTCATCGAATCGTTCACCCTTTCTTAAGAATTCAGTATAAGAAATTAGGGAATTGGGTGCTTTTTCATTATGTGAAGGTTTTCCTGTATTTTTTAGCTTATGACTCCACTCCAAAATAGGTAGGACCAAAACGAAAAGTTTTTGAAGAACTTGATGTCGGAAATGTCAGAGTTGTGAGACTTTTCATTTTACAACGGATGTTACGTATTTTGAATTTTTATTTTACTCCAAAACGGAAAAGATCAAGCTCGAAAGGTTCAGTTTTTCCGATTCGCTCACCGTTTCTGTTGAAATGATGATATCTACATCATATAGCATATTTCATATCTCATTGAAAATATTTACCTTGATTTGTTTATTTGAATAACAGACAACGTTTATTAATTCTGTATATTTTCATATAAACTACTTCAATAAAAGCTGATGAATCACAATTTTGTGGTCTCGGTAGTCGCATCTCGCACAAGTTTCGACTTTAGAGGGTTGACGTTCGTCAGGTGTTCAACGGGAAAAAAATTAAACAGAACATTTTTAAATGAAACATGCAAGTATGGCACCTGCCGCCAAAAAAATACGATCGGCGCTGTACCTACTACTAGGCATCCCCCAGATTATAATACCATTTCCTCCACCAAGTACTCAAGTACCCCCTAAATAAACTATCTACTCGCCTGCTTGTTACTTAGTTTTGTGAACACATTGAAGTCATCACCTACTGAAAAACAATCTTAATAATATTTGAGTGCGAAACATATCCATTTCAACAAAATGGCTAGTAGATTCAGCTACAATGTGAATTGGGGGCCGAGTCTGACCAGTCGCCTACTCCCAACTTTTTCTGTGCTAGGAATCACACGTTGAAAGGTAAGACCCCTTTAATCATTAGCACGCACAAGTTTCGACTTCTGAGGGTTGACGTGCGGTTACTTCTCACCATATCGAAAAAGATTTTGAATGTAATTTTTAGCAAATTAGCGAAATTTCAATTGCCCAAGATGTTTTCGATTTGACACTTGTTTTTTAAGTGCACCACTGTTGACTATGGCACGCCGTTTTACTTTTTATTCGACATGACCGTAAACTCCAATTTAAATGTCACTTCTATTTTATGCCACTTCACTTAATATAAATGGAATAGATATTATTATCGTTTGCGGTAATTTCATTGCTAATAGCAATTCAAATGTATTTTCCTATTGGAAATAGCAAAACTTAAACATTCGGTCTATCAATTTGCAAGGGAATTTATTTCTATTCAATTATCAAAAATTCATTTTTATTATGTCAACCGGTATTTCAATTATAAATAACAATTGGAATTGATTTTGTTTGTGCACCAAAAAAGTTTGGAATGTTTTCGATAGCTCATGTAGTGTTATGGTATCTTATGATGTTATGTAAAATATCCAAAATGAATGAAATTATGTCATTCGCAGCAATTGGCAGAATACATGACAGATCCTTCAATTCAGAATGGAAAAAACGTTTTTATTGGAAATTACAAGAAAAACGAGACTCACCGAAATTATCTTAAGAGCCATTTTAATGAAAACAAATTAAAATGGCTCTTAGATAGCTAGATCGAATGAATATTGAAGGCGCCGGTTTTCCTCTTATTATATTACATTTTTATGCCATGTTCAAACATGGCACTTGAGGGTAATATGCCTCAAAAAATATCATAATCTCTTTCCATTTCTATTCTATATGCATTATAACTGTGCATGAATTTCGTTGCATACCATCACCAATAATCCTTGATGTGCAATAAAAATGAAAGTGTCAAGAAAACTCATGTAAGGTCATACCCCCTCATATGTTGTAAAAATTCTAGTATCATTTAAATTCCACTTCAATTCAATTGTGACTTTGATGTGCATGATAGTTGAGTGTACGAGATATTCCATTGACAAAAAAATTAAACAACATTTATATCAGATTTCGATACCTGCGATATCATGTTATAAAGCCGAATAGAAAAGAAACGGCATTCAACTCATTTATTGCGAAGTCATCATTAACTGTATATTACAACCGCAGGCCTCCAAGTGCCATTCAAATGCAACTTGCATTTTATTGTCACATTGATGTAGGCGACTTCGAAATGTAATGGAAAAGCAAGTAACAAAAAAATGGAATATCATTTAAATTCGACTTCAATACATACGACATCAACGTGGACCATACAATCATGTTGAATAGAAAAGGTATTCAAATTGCTATTACCAATGGAAATGCACAAGACACCATGAGTCCAAGTCGAATAAAAATGCATGTTCCATTTAAGTCGAAGACACCATAAGTCCAAGTCACATAAAAATGCATGTCCCATTTAAATTGGCATCTCAAAGGCATGCGTAACATTTTACGTTGAGTAATTAATTCTTCTTCTTCTTCTTCTTCATGTATTTGCCTTAGCTGCCAAGACTATCCGGCCAATGGGCAGAGTCATGAATTATGTCTAACACATGACAGTTATGACTGTCATTATTATTGTCATTTTAGACAATTAAACTATCAAATAACACATGTCCGCTCATGTTCCGCTAGGAATGGCGCTGATATGATATCATTGTCAACTGTCAAAAAGGACTTGGGGATGACAAGTCATGAATAGTCGGAATTCTTCTAAAGTTATCCTGCGTTCTGTTCTTCATTTGTGATCGGTTTCATTTTATTGTTTGAATACTTTATAAATTTGAATTATGATTTTTCTGAACCTCAATCATGAGAAATAAATGATGTGTGACGAGCTGCAGTCAATATAAAAAACATCGATTTCCCAAGGATAATCCGGAAATATTTGCGGCATGGATAGCAAAAATTGTAATATACTGCGGTTGTAATATACAAATAATGATGACCTCGCAAAAAATGAGTTGAATGCCGTTTCTTTCCTATTCGGCTTTATAACATGATATCGCAGGTATCGAAATCTAATATAAGTGTTGTTTCATTTTTTTGTCAATGGAATATCTCGTGCACTCTACTGTCATGCACATCAAAGTCACAATTAAATTCAAGAAGGATTCAAATAGCACTTGAATTTCCAAGTCATATTAGTAGATGTGACATTAAACGAGTTCTCTTATCACATGTATATTTATTGCACATGAAGACTTATTATATTGCAATAGTATGAGATGATAACAATGCTTGTGAAATGGAATAATAGAAATATTGTGTGCCATTGGATTTGTCGATGATAGGAGATGTGATGTTATAAAATCAGACACCAACATATCATGTACAAAAAAACAATATCCCATAGGAAGAAAAGTATACAATTGAAATTTGAATTAGATCGAAAGGCTCATGTGACATGAAAATAAGAGTTCACATTGCTATTAGCAATGAAATTACCGCCAACGATAATAATATCTATTTCATTTATATTAAGTGAAGTGGCATAAAATAGAAGTGACATTTAAATTGGAGTTTACGGTCATGTCGAATAAAAAGTAAAACGGCGTGCCATAGTTGACACTCAACACAACCCTTTGAAAATGCTTATTCTGACACTGGCACGTCCCGATAATTTTCTGAGAAAAATCCCACTTCTGGATTTTAAAAGTATATAGTTTTTCCTTCTTTCTCATCTTAATTGAAGTATAAATTGTGAGTTGAATTTCTATAAAGTTATTAATAAAAAAATCTCGTATGATGCGGATTACGTTAGTCTCACCGCAAAAAAACGTGTCTGAGAGACGTGCTGAAAATCACGACGACAGAATAGAAAAACTAGCCACTAGCCACGGTATGTCAAGTTATTCCACTAAATATTCACCATTACACTAATGGATTAATCACCATTCGACATCTAAATAATTGATATACGGACATCCTTCCATAACCCGCCTCTGGCGTATACATTTGCATATTCTCGAATTTAAAACCAATTAATCAAAACTGTTTTCATGGGCGATAAAACTTAATGAGCAATTTGTATTCGCCCGAAAGAGAAAAAAATGGAGAGATAAACAGCTTTACAGAAAAGAGAGCACAGGGTCGGGCTACTTTCGAATAAGGCGGAAAATAGGTTAAATTACAAATTGGCAATATGAAAAACCACTTTCATGTTGAAACCCACGAAATTAATTTCATGACATACTGTTTCATTATTGTTTATTTATCGCTTAATTACCAACTACATAACAGTGTACTTTATACCTGCCCGGGCATAAATTACACTTTATGGCCCGTGCGGATATAAAGACAGAAAGCAGTAACTGAAAAAACTCAATTACTTAAGACTATTTTATAATGAACCCATTATACGTTTGTTTACTCGACCTTGAAAATACCCATTAATCACTGCTGTCAGATGCTTTCTTGATTTAGCTATAAAATTATATTGTTTTGATCTTAATTCTATCCCTGCGATTAACTTGACCAATTGTTTAAATATACAAATATTAATAACTATAAATAAATATCTTGTAATATAAATCTCATCTTGTAAGATTAAATACGTGATATTTATTAAGCTCAATACATTGATTTCTGTGTTCATTAATATAAGATAACAAACGATTGATATAATTAATTTTCGATAACTATGTACTGTGTATAGCTGTAGAAAAATGTATTGTATGAAATGTTTGTTAGAATAAAATAATAGTGTTTCTAAAAAAATAATGTATGTGATATAACCTAATTTTTCAACAAAAAATCTTCAAAATAAATTTGGATTAATCGTGGTTTAAGTATAGTATTCTACTCGCGTAAAGTGGCTATTATTATAAGCCCGTTTTATTGATACGTTCTGCACAGTTTTCTGCTATCCAGTTTGGTAATTTGTCAGATTCTTCGTCGCAGACGTCTCTTGATTTTTTCGAAAGTTTTGTGTTGCTTCCCCTGCTTTTTTACAATTTTGTCAGGAATTTCAAAGCTTTCCCGCATTTTGACAGCTAGCAGAATTTGTTTTTAACAAAAGAATACAGCATTTCGTTCGAAAAACTTGAGAAATAAAAAGTGAGATAATCATTTTTGATAAAAATTCCATGAGATTCTATAAAAGCATTTCATGCTGTTTTCCAGATTTTCAGGAATATCTCCAAATTAAACCTTTATCATTATCAAATTCATCTCGAAGAGTATATTCAACTCAGAGTAAATTCTGTTCTGACTTAACATTTTTTCCGATTTTTTTTTCAGAAAAAAAATTATCAGTATATTCAGTATAACTATCATAATATAAAAAAATGACTGGAAGTGTATGGACGTGCCAAGAAAGTTCAGTCTTGTACGTTTCAGAATTCCATGACATTGTCTTCAAAATGAACATGGCGGGCGGTTCTTCTTCGATTTCTATGGCATTTTGTTATTTCTTCTGTCAAACATCGAAAACCTGGCGGACAGGCGGACAGTTATATGCTCTGCTGTTTCATGATCGGTAGGCCTGTCTCTGTAAGTTAGAGACCTTTGCCAGAGCGTTTGCTGTAAGGCTTTTGGCCACCAGTCAATGAGACCATACTTGATAACCATCACATATATCCTGTGGATTCGTCTGTCTGGGACCTATAAGCCCAGAGATCTCTCACAGATCATTTGACATGTTTGTGTTTTTTTTCTATCGAAGATAATGCCTAGATATTTCACTTTCGCTGCCATTGATGCAATTGAAACAAAAGGGAGTCAGGTCATGCGGATTCCTTCTCCTGGTGAAGGAATCCTTCACAGCTTTGCTGGGAGGATAGACATCACAAATAATGGACTGGCCTAAGAGAGAAGACTGCGGGTTGAGCCAGATAGAATACTTTGAGTATAATTCAAATGCATACCTCACTCAATGTAGCAGATAAAGAGAGGTTGTGATGGATAGACTGATTTAAGAATAAAATTATCATTCTGTCCTTCACAATATCCATTCAAGATGTATTTCGTTTCTCTATCTATATACGTGCATCAGAAGCGACCGCGGAAGAGAGGATAGTACTCCACCTTGCAGGAACCCCTGATGACTCTGAACCTGATGACCTCATCTTGGAGAGTTGTAGTACCTGTTTTGTGTTCTACCAAGGCGTAGATCCGGCCAATAATGGTTGATCCGATATATTATGGTAGGTATCTGTTTGCGCGTGATATCTACACGCCAAAACCCACCATCGCCCCACACAACTGCAATCCGTAGTCAACACGATGGTGACCCGATATTTTCGTCTAACGGAAACAACAAACAGACAAGCAGAGCTAGCAGAGACCTCCAAAGCACTTCGACAAAATGGCTATGAAACACACTCAATCAGAAAGGAAATCCATGCGCGCATAAAAACCCAAGAAAAAGGACGGAAGACCCTCCAGAACCCAGAAAGTCGGTGACCCTACCTTTCATGAAAGGAGTCACCGACAAAATTGGAAGACTAATTAGAAAACAAAATATATGAACCGTTTTCACACCTCAAAGTTCGTCTTGCTTACCGAGACCAAATGACAGGATTCCTCTCGAAAACCAAGGAGTATATAGCATCATATGCGGGGACAATATATAGACCAGACGAATAGGAGAATGTCAGCTAGAGAGCAGGAACACAAAAATAGCATAAGAACAAAACAAATATCTTTCGCTCTCTTTCAACACCACCACCACCACCACCAGACGGGTCACAAAATAGTTTTCGAGGCAGCAAAGTAAATAGCGCAGGTGAATCATTTCAGAACACGCCGAATTGGGAAAGCCATCGAAATAGAAAAACATGGAGAAATCAACAAAAGAGACGACTCTCAAAACATACCAAATATCTGGAGGGCCCTTATCAACGAAAAGGAAAAACAGTTCAGAAAATAGTCCTTTGATGGATGCAGGTCGCCACGAACCAGACCGACCATTATTACCTGAACAGTCATTAGCCAAGGGTCCGACAACCATAATTGACCCGACGACTGATGGAACGGATCAAATCGACTACAATTTACGACCGAGAAACTATTTTAAAACTGACAGGAGTTTTTCGAACAACAGTTGCTAGCACCAAGTAGGAGCAGTAACATTCTTGAAAATGCCAACTGAGATATTGGCGAAACGTCAAAACTCAATGCCGACAAACCAACGGATAAATTCCCAGAATAACAACTTCGCATACTCAACCATCCGTGAAAACCTTCACTGTAACAACAACTGATGAAAGAGATGTATTTCATTTATATATTATGTTGAGTTTCTGTATTTAACTCATTTTATCACCTTGAAAAAGACAGTAAACGTTGTCGAAAGCTGGGTAGAGAAAAGAAGAGTTTTTCTCCGAATTACTTAACGACTGAATATATATGGCTCGCTACATGAATATCACTTATCATCTGTTAACACAATGTACTATCTGCAACCGTCTTCAGTTTGATGAAATTCTCTATGGCCAGTCCGTTTCTGATCCAAATGTTTCGGGTACCAACTGAATAAGTACACGATTTACATATTTTATGGTCGCGCGATGTTGAAAATCAAGCGTATTGAGTGCAGAAGTGGACAGATAGATTTTTTTGTACTAGTGACGTCAATTGGTTAATTTATTATGTGAGGATGCAAATTTTTTCAATTATATAAGCATTGTTACAAAATTTATATCGGCGTATTATCATTAATTATTCCATTCTATTATCATTGTTTATTGGTGACCAGTAAATTTATTGCATGTCTCAACAATTTCAAGTAGAATTCAACTTACAATCAAGGGGAATTGTTTATGTATCGGAAGGAAATGATCCTAGAGATACTGGATATACAGAAGTCCCTCAATCAAATGAAATGGAGGATAACATTTCACGTGTAACCTAGTTGAACGGTGAAGATTCAGAGAGGAATCTATACCTCTATACGAGGTATTATGCCTGGTTGTGAGAAACTGAGCCGAGTGAGAATATCAAAACGAAATTGAATTTACTGTTGTTAGAGTTGTAGCATTGACATTGAATGAAAGGAAATACCTCACATAACATATTTAATATAATATAATATAATATAATATAATATAATATAATATAATATATTATAATATAATAGAGTGTAATTTCATATGATAGGTCATGACTTAGTAAAACTTCTATCCTGGAACCTGGAGAGTACCCATTCAACATTATCGGGGTCTTTTTGATTAATACACCACGACACTGACGAAGGCCAATACACTAGAAATCGTTCAGCAGGTGACAAACACAGTAAATGGATATTGAATATTGCATTATTTCATAACTCAATGGTATTTTCTATAGACATTGTTTTCTGGCGATTGCATATCTACCAACCTCTTGAACTGGTGGTAAAAAGGTTAGCTCTCGAATAATGGTTTTAATTATTTCTTCAACAAAATAAAAAATAACAATGAATGACACTTCTTTATAATTTATTTTATCAATAGACAGAGTTGACGGTTGATAAATACCATTTGTCTATGAATATTGATTTGTTTGCTGTCAGTACGTTACAACAGCAGACATCAAATTTTATGTTGATTCGAAAATTACGTGGAATTTACGACCAATCTACCACTTGTTATTTATGTTTCCTTAAGTACCAGCTCTTTAATTGAATGCATCGGTGATCAAATGCCGCTTTATTGATGCCTGCCCGACTTTCAATAGGGTTATACGATCTGTAAGGTTTATTCGACTTCTAGTTTTAAGCGTGGTTCTAGGACGATTATAATTCTTTGCAGAACTACTTGTGCAATAAAACAATCCAAAACTTTCTACTGACAGTCCCAGGCTCGTGGATTATTCGCTGATAGCTAACACTTGTTATAGTTAAAACAAGCCGACACGTTATCACTTGGGCATTAATGAATTTCGTGATGCAATTATATTCCGTAGTTCTTATTACTACGTTTTATCAAGCATACTCAAAAAAGCGTTTGAAAGAAGTCGAAAATGTCATAAACCCCATTTTTTAACCCCGTTAGGCAATAAATTTCAATAAAATACGAATCACATCTTACATCAATTCTGTTGAAGAATATTTCTACGAAATTTCAAGCAGATTGTTCCTAGAAATCAACTTGTCCCATACACA
Source organism: Zygogramma bicolorata (assembly GCA_032362365.1). Taxonomy (NCBI): domain Eukaryota; kingdom Metazoa; phylum Arthropoda; class Insecta; order Coleoptera; family Chrysomelidae; genus Zygogramma; species Zygogramma bicolorata. Next base: position 958,005 of record JAVJAQ010000582.1, read on the forward strand.
CTTCGACCCCATGTTCACCCCCTTGAGGGAAGAATTCAGGAAAATCCTTTCTCATCGAATGCCTACATTATACGAAGAACACCCCCTTCAAGTTTCAGATCTCTACGATCAGCGGTTTAGGCTGTACGTTGATCCGTTAGTCAGATTTTCATGAAAAAGTATTGTTTGTATATATGTATAGATTAACAAAAACAGCCGTGTAGTGATTGATTGAAATACAAAAGCTAGATATTAGATATAATATAGTACCGCTGACTTTTTTGTAGAACTGATAGAGACCAATATTTTTCCGACTTGATACTTGTACTATCATTTCTCACTGCCTTTTCTTTCAGTCATGATGAAATATAGCCTGTATCACTCCTGAATAGTGTAGCTTTCTATAAGTGAAAGAATTTTGATGATGGTCAGAAAAGAACCTCTTCTCTAAGTATAGATTATTATTATTATTATATCGCCAACCTCATAAGCAAAACAACAGAAAAAAACTTCGATTCCGAACCAAGAAAGCTCGGAATCGATACGTACTCTTGAGATCGTACTAGTTTCACATTTCGAGATCCGTACGTAGAAAACACCAAAAAGTCGAATAAAGGATTTTGATTTACGAATTGACTCATAACTTAAACACGTTTTCGTTATTGCGCATGCTCCTGACGGTTCTAGAACGGTTATTATAGCAAGAAGTCGAACAAACCTGTGGTCTGTTGATAAAGAAGTAGATAAGAACTTGATGTTTTTATGTGATGCAATCATTAACATCATGAATATGAATATGACAGTTATGTTTTCATGGTAGCAGAACTTTCTGGAAAATCCTCACAAAACAGCGATCGTCATGTGATTCAGTGAATTTCACTGCAACCATATCTTATTTAAATCGGCCCACTCTAAAAACAGTTTACTGCGCAACGTTTCGAGTCGAAGATACAGTATAGAATCATTTTGGAAAAAATATACAACAAATTTTTGTGCCCCAGAAAGCAGTCCTGAGAAGCCCTTCAAAAATGAAGTTCAGAGAAACATGCAAGGGCAAATTCAAAGAAAATAAAATATTAACAGTATATGCTCTATATATATATATATATATATATATATATATATATATATATATATATATATATGCAGGAGTGTATTCTTCTTTATTCAACAACAAACTTCGACTAACACTAACAGAGAAAAATGATTACTATTCATGTATTAGATTTTTCTGAGCTACCAGATAATATAAATGGAATGAATACTCGAAAACCCTTCAAGAAAGCACTGTATTACTTAATATAGAACCATACTCGACAGCTGATTATTTGGAAATGTAACATTTTAGATATTTTCATGTCTTTCTCTTTTGTTGTGACGTTATTAACTTTCTGTTGTGTATACTAACATTGTAACACCACTGACTAACAATAAATATTCGTTCATTATTATTATTATCAATGAGAAAACTCATTCTGAAAATTCTTCCTTTGAAAACATCACAAAAATAAATATAACACGTTCGAGGTCTCCTCGGTAACTTTGTGTTATTTTATGTTTTTTGGGTCGCTGTTAGTTAATTAGATATTTACAATTTTATTGCAAAAATAGATATTTTTTTCACCTTTTCTACTACTTACCATCAAGATAGGCCAAATCTGGTCACACCAATCGATTCTATGGAGATTCTAACAACTGTTTTGTAAACGACACATACAAAAAAATACAGGGTGTTCCTTAAACACATGCTAATATTCAAGGAGGTAATACTTAGACCCATTTTAAGAAAAAAACTTCCTATGGACGTATGTCCTAAACGCCTTAACTTTTGAGATACAGGGTGGCAAAGTTTTCAAAAATAATCAGTTTTTTAATAATAACTGAGATAATTTTGTAGACATCTTTGGCATATTTGGTACATATGTTCCATGCTTCAAGGCGCATTTTCTGATGTACAATTTTCTTAATTTTCTCTGCCAGTGGCGTACGTACGAGTTTTGAAATGTATATTTTTGTCGAAAAAAATACTACGCCACCGCTTTATATTGAAATAAAAATTATTTTTTAAATCTCCATACATTTTTGAGCACATTTGATTTGCTGGGTTTTCTTTGTCCGACGCATGGTTTTCGCTCAAAAAATCAAAAATCGCTTTACATAAGGATAAATTCCTTAAAAATCTGATGCGGTATCGTGCATCGACTGAAAGCAAACTAAGAGATCAGATTTATTGCAAAATAATTGAGGATCTAAAAGGTATTTGTTTGTTATGAGATGCACTGTTATCAATTGAAATTACGTCATAACGCAGCACCGCTTAATAATTTTTTGAAAACTTTGCCACCCTGTATCTCAAAAGTTAAGGCGTTTAGGACATACTTCCATAGGAAGTTTTTTTCTCAAAATGGGTCTAAGAATTACCTCCTTAGCATGTGTTTAAGGAACACTCTGTATACAAGAAAGCCCTATCGATCTACAACTACATAATTTGGTAGAGCATGATTTAGTTACAATTGCAATTTGGATGAGTCGAATATTACTATTTTCTTTGGAAGTAAATAATCATCTTCTTTTACATAACCGAATTGCAAGGGATCCAATTTTATGCAATCAGCTTGAATTGAATTGATTTTTTGATGGGTAACGTAAAAAGCTCTCAAAATATGCAGTTGTCGATTTCCCTGTTGGAGGAAGATCTTGCACTGAAACTGCATTTCCATAGTGGTATGTGTCGAGTAATTCAGAGACAACAAAAGTTGTATTTCTTCACATTATTGATTCAAATTATACCTCGTCCGAATTTCACCAAAAAATGTTTAGGTTTGGCTTTCATTTTACCTATATAGTCAGCTCCAGTTATAATACAGGTAATAGAGGATTTTGCTTTGCAAAATTAGGCAGGAGTTATTTTATTGCATCGATAGTTGCAGTCTGACGTACTCAACCTAAAAACACAAAATACTTACAAAAATGGCGAACGGAAGTGCCGCCATTTTGTGAAAAACCGTTTGGGCGTGTATCTCCGTAACCGTGCACTTTAGGCCCACAATTATCAGGACCTTTTTTATAGATAATTAAATTTCCTATCTTTTTTATTTAATAATTTTTTTCGTAGCACTTACCGTTCACGACTTATATTATTATTACTTTTTATTTATTCACTTTTTTACCGATATATCTTTAAATAATTGTTTAAACAATAAATTGTTCATTATAAAACTTTTAACTCGATTGATTTTTTACATTTTTCATTCAAAACTTTTTTCTCTAAAGTTAATATTTTTGAAGTTTCAACGCGGTCAATGTTGTTCTACCGAGTACAAGGTTATTAAGAAAGAAGTATGCATAGCGTAATGATGTAGCGGATCCGATACATAATAGAAAAAATAAATTTTAGAATTTTTTTGATTTAATAAATAAATAATAATTCAAGTTCTTATCTGCAAGAAATAGCGAATACCCATTAAAATTTTTTCTTTGTATTTTCTTTTATACAATTAAATATTACTATAATTAATTTAAAAACTACTACCATAATCAAACACACAAATAAAAAAATGGAATATTTATTGAAGAATATATGTGAAATTTATTTTTACAAATGTACACCAAAATGAATCATATGCCTTCTCTGACTCTTTGGCGTTTCGAGGGTGGTGAATTTTTGATGTTGGTTACATTCTCCTCTTCCTCTTCGTTATCTTCGTCAGTGGCATATAAACATTGTAACGCCTCTATTAATTTGTCGTTAGAATCATCACCAATATCTTCATCGATGTCGTATAATTCTGTGTTGGTGACGATTACTTTCAGCTGATTAGTGCACGTTTCCTCTGTGCAGTTCTCACAGATTACCGTACAGTCCAATCCTGCTTTTTGGCACCCACAGGCTCTGTCACAGCAAGTTCTGCATTTGCATGAAATGCACTCTAGTTGATCTCCCAGATACAAGACGATTGAAATTAACGCGTTGTAACTTCGAAAATATTAACTTTAGAGAAAAAAGTTTTGAATAAAAGTTGTAGAAAATTTATCGATTGAAAAGTTTAACATAAACAATTTATTGTTTGAACAATTATTTGAAGAGATATCGGTAAAAAAGTGAATAAACAAAAAGTAATAATATAATAAGTCGTGAACGGTAAGTGCTACAAAAAAAATTATTGAATAAAAAAGATAGTAAATTTAATTATCGATAGTTGTGGGCCTAAAGTGCACGGTTACGGAGATACAGACCCAAACGGTTTTTCACAAAATGGCGGCACTTCCGTTCGCCATTTTTGTAAGTATTTTGTGTTTTTAGGTTAATTACCTCAGACTGCAACTATCCATGCAATAAAATAACTCCTGCCTAATTATGCATTATGGACTCGAGTAGCTGGCTCCCTATTACCTGTACTATTATATGGAGTAAAGCCGAAAGTGCTGAAAAAAGTTGAATGCCACACTTTTTCGCCAGTGTAGGCAATGGTATGAACCTTTTCTTAAGCCCCTCACAGACCTCGTGATTTCTTGTCGGTTATCGGTGAACGCGACAGGCCATCGTGACAAAACCGAAGTCTGTGGGGCAAGAACTGTCACGTCGAATTGTCACGATGGATATCTGCCGACGCTTGATTTTCTTCGCGACAGTTCGTCGGTTGATGGGAAAAACTGAGGTGTGTGGGTATTTCGTTCCAACGTGACAGTTCAAATTCATTGTCGTTTCACATGACGTTTTCACTTAATAACAATCACACATTCTCGAATCAAAGTAACGAAATGGATAATATCGATAAGGAGTTTCTTATACAATTAATCGAGGTCTACAGGGGATATCCTTGTTTGTGGCGCATGAAATCAAGTGAATATAAAGACGAAAACAAAAATAATGAAGTTTAAAGTCTCAAGTCGGTCAATAAATTTATGTGTGAAAATGTTCTTCTTTTGAGCAACCATTCCTTCGTCCAAGTCCGACGTTTTTTTTTGTTTTGCTTTCTCCCCAAACTGCGGCTGCTGCCGCCACTGCCAGAAGTCGTGTCTTGTTCATCACGAAAACTGCTACTAATCACGAGGTCTGGGGCTTCATCGAGCGCGACGGTCGATCAGGATGGCCTGTCGCGTTCACCGATAATCGACAAACAGTCACGAGGTCTGTGGGGGGCTTTAGCAGCAGCACCGGCTCATACCCAATGTTTCTTATATGAGATATTATTATCATCATTTAAAGCAATAAAAAGTGGCCTTCCCAAAAAATATTGAAGAAAATTACCTTCAAACCTTTCTCTTCAAATATACCCCAATGATGTAATAATAATACTATGACATTTGTCTGATGATGAAACCAATGTTTTTTCAGAGTCTGAAGTACATGCTTGGTATATATGTATTATTATTTCAGAATCTGCCTCTTGAATGTCATTATTTCATTATCCATCGCGATAACATTTGTCTGACTATGACTCTCATTCGTTTCACTGTAAACTATCTCTACACCTGGCCAAATTGTATGTCCATTTCTCAAAACATATTCACGAATGAAAATATGCAATAATGTCTTATTATTGTCTGATCTCCAAGATGTATTGATTTTTCTTTGTACCTTTCTCGTCTTTCTCCCATTTTGATGAGATTTTTACGTTTGAATCGAAGATCAGATCTATTCTGAGAACACCTCGTTACGAAAATAAGCAACTTGATCACAGAATTGATCAACAAAGTCTTTAAATGTAGTCACAATTTTCCATCGTAGCTATCGACAAAAAAGCATAACATCAACTAATAAAGTGAATTCATTAAAATCTGAAATATCTTGACAAGGTTCAATTTTATATTTCTTGGCTAATTCCTCAATAAGGTTACTTCTGGCATTTGCTTTTTTTTTTCTTTGTTAGCTAGATTTGGCCTATCTTGATGGTAAGTGGTAAAAAAGTGAAAAAATAGCTATTTTTGCAATCAAATTGTTAATAACTGATTAACTAACAAGTTTTGGGCCTGGTTACCAAAAAATTCGTGACCAGCGACCCAAAAAACATTGAATAACACCAAGTTACCGAGGGGACCTCGAAGAGTATACGAAACACACCCCTGGCAGTCGGACTATACTGAGGATTCCTTTAGAATAATACAAAAAATGTAAATGACACACTGTTGAAAAAAGTGAAAACATAATGATGAAGATTTGATAACTGAACTGTTTACGGAAGCGAATACAGTATTTCTCCTGCCTCGAGCGAATTATGAATAAATTATCATATCGACAATCATCGGCATCACACCACAAAAAAAGGAACCCATTATCGTCACCATCATTTTTCAATTACGGTCGGTTTCACCGTGATGGATACCGAGAAGTGAACCATTCTTCTTCGTCATAAATGGAAGTCCACGTAGTATATCGATAACCTATTACTTTTGATTTTGGACTGAGGTGGCCTTTACTTGATGGAAATCCATAGTTATTACGCTATAAGGTAGACACGATTAAATTTCCACAAAATTTATTGTCTTCGCGACATGTTTCGGTACACTGTACCTTTATCAAGCGAATGTATTTAAACACTAAATTATTCTTCGCTAAAAGTTCCTTAAATATATCAGGGCCTACTCTAATTATCTATGATTCCTAGAATAATACCACTGACAATGATGATGATTCCTAACTGATGGTGATAACTGATACTGATTCCTAATAATAATTATGATATCGGACCGTAGTTTACTACTTATTGATTGAATAAGTTCAACAAAGGGGAACTATTGAGATCCAATTGATCATTTAGCAAACAATTTGAATTTTTTAATTTATTGATTTCCAAAAATTCTAAATAATTAAGTCTAATGCCCTTATTTTCAACATGCAGAATTTCGAAATTTTTATCGAAGTCATGGCCTTCCTCCAAAATATGATTGGCATATGATGAATGAGTTGTTTTCTTTTCATAATTCATACGATGTTCACGTATGCGGTTTTTGAATGGTCTACCTGTCTGGCCAATATATACTTTGGAGCAAGATCCACAATTCAATTTATAAACTCCTGATTTTTCATCTTTTATTGTTTTATCTTTGTTATTCTTGATAAACCTTCCCAACGTGTTATCTGTTCTATATGCTACTTTTAAATTTTGTTTATGCAAAAATGAAGCTACTTTTTCCGTAGCAGGTCCTGAATAAGTTAAGATTCTATAATTATTGTCATGGGTCCTCAAAGTGGGGTACACTTCTTGGATAGCTTTTCTATGTAGTTTTGTTTATGTATGATAAAATTACATAAACAAAACTACCCTATTCGGCCAGTAGTATCATTTGTTACAGCACCATCAGTTAAGTTATCAAGAAAGCTAATACAGTTAATAACAAACTATTCTAAATTCGAACCGAAATTCAGCCTTAAAAATTCTTATGATTTGATAAATAAAATACAGGACATAACTGTTCCAGATAACGCAAAATTAATATCATTTGACGTTCAAAATCTTTTCCCTAGTATACCTCCACAAGATACCATAATCTTAGTCGAAGGTTTACTAGATAAAAATCATGTTAATCCGCTCATTAAACAAGAGATATTAGACCCTTTGTCGATATGTCTTGAACAAAATTACTTTCAATTTGACAATAAAGTATACTTTTCATCTGACGGTTTGATCATGGGAAATCCGCTAAGTCCTCTACTGGCAGAAATTTTCATGGACAATCTGGAAAATATAATTCATAAACATCCACTGTCGCAACAGTTTTTGTATTGGTACAGATATGTAGATGACGTTATAGTTTGTTTTAAAGGCACCAACAGACAATTAGATACATTTCATAAATATATTAACACTATTCATCCAAATATTCAATTCACAATAGAGATGGAAACAGATAATTCAATTAATTTCTTAGACTTGACAATAGGTAAAGCCAACAGCAAACACCACTTTGCTATTTTTCATAAACCTTCCCACACTGATATCACTATTCATAATAATTCGGTACATCCATATAAACATAAAATATCAGCATACCATAGTATGATACACAGATTAGTGAACATTCCTCTTTCTGTGGACAATTTCAACAAAGAATTAAATATCATAAAACAAATAGCAGTTAACAATGGATATCAAGTCAAATTAATAGAAAATATTCTTGCTAAAAAACTACATAGAAAAGCTATCCAAGAAGTGTACCCCACTTTGAGGACCCATGACAATAATTATAGAATCTTAACTTATTCAGGACCTGCTACGGAAAAAGTAGCTTCATTTTTGCATAAACAAAATTTAAAAGTAGCATATAGAACAGATAACACGTTGGGAAGGTTTATCAAGAATAACAAAGATAAAACAATAAAAGATGAAAAATCAGGAGTTTATAAATTGAATTGTGGATCTTGCTCCAAAGTATATATTGGCCAGACAGGTAGACCATTCAAAAACCGCATACGTGAACATCGTATGAATTATGAAAAGAAAACAACTCATTCATCATATGCCAATCATATTTTGGAGGAAGGCCATGACTTCGATAAAAATTTCGAAATTCTGCATGTTGAAAATAAGGGCATTAGACTTAATTATTTAGAATTTTTGGAAATCAATAAATTAAAAAATTCAAATTGTTTGCTAAATGATCAATTGGATCTCAATAGTTCCCCTTTGTTGAACTTATTCAATCAATAAGTAGTAAACTACGGTCCGATATCATAATTATTATTAGGAATCAGTATCAGTTATCACCATCAGTTAGGAATCATCATCATTGTCAGTGGTATTATTCTAGGAATCATAGATAATTAGAGTAGGCCCTGATATATTTAAGGAACTTTTAGCGAAGAATAATTTAGTGTTTAAATACATTCGCTTGATAAAGGTACAGTGTACCGAAACATGTCGCGAAGACAATAAATTTTGTGGAAATTTAATCGTGTCTACCTTATAGCGTATTACTTTTGAAATGATCGTCGGGAAATTTCAACAGCTGTTCACTTTTCTTTTTTCGTCTCCGGTAATTCTTTATTGACGCAAGTCGAGCACAAGTGCTCGGCTACGGAGATTGACGAGTGTTCGCTTTGGGATCGGAAACTGGGTGGCAGAGGGAATTTTCACTCAAAATATCACAATATAAAACACAACATAAACAATATATATAAACAATATAACAATATAAATATCTAGGCCTTACAATAACTGATAATTTAACATGGAATGTCCATATAGACAGTATCCTACAAAAAGTAGCCCCAATGCTGGGTGCAATACGACGATGCAACCAACCATATGCTTAGCAAAAATGCTATTCATCTCTCATATAATAGCTTTATTGAACCCCATATAAGATATCTTCCATAGCATGGTGAGAAAATACCGCTTTTCCAATAATAATATTGAGTCCAGAAGGCTATGATCACTGAAAAACATCTGCTTTCCATGAAATCGAATCAATAACTGTTCTTTCTCAATCAATCACTCAACTATTTGATTGAGATTTTTATCTTGCCAAATTTTTTTTCAGATGGCACCATCACGAATCATTTTATCATTTAAAAAGATTCCTCGCGTAGAAATTTCGATACATGTCATACATGTCATCAAAAAGTGAATGGATAAGTCCGGAAGAATATCCATAGGCGTACACAGGGTATATATAGGGATGTACTTCATCGAAACAGCAGTTTCCAGCAGATACTCATTAGTGAGGGATTGGAAAAGTAGAACGTAGTGAAGCTGAGTACAGGAGTCGAAGTTTTAGGCCCGATTGCACCGTTCAATAGAGATTCAACAAAGCTTGGCTTAATCGTTAAGGAGAACAAGGAAGCTGATTGGTGAATCCATAGCAACGAAGCCTGGCTCAGATTAATCACAACTAAAGTATAGCGGTGCAACTGGCCAATAAAGAGTTTTAAGTAAATAGCGTTGAAAGTTTCAAGCAGCTAAGCATTTTCTAAGTGAATTATAAGTCAATGGAGTTGTTGTATTTTATAGTGAAGTTGTTGAAAGTAGTTTGTAGTACTCAGTGAAATTGTAACAATATTTCCACATGGTTGAACTATGTATCTCTCAAAACAATGATACGAGTATGGCGTTTCCTATCTCCTTCCCAACACAGGTCCTTCAGGTACGATCAAAGGTCAGAAATATACTGCATTCATGACTATGGGCGAAGAAAATTGAAAAACAGTCGAATGGAGAATGGTATGCACACACGGATACAATCAATCGTCAACCCATACCATACCGAAATCTGATCTACAATCCAACTTCCCATGACGTACCACCGAAAAAGTTCTAAATACTGCTCGGCCTGTTAAGTAACTACCGCCTAAGAATAAATGAATATCAATGGCGGACCTCCCTGCTCCTGTGAGCCTTAAACGGCGCCATTATAGCCTATTACCTCATCTTATAGACGAATTTTATTGCTAGCCATCTCGCAATTTGGGCAGATGGGATCGTTTGAATTCAAAGCGTTACCGATTTCGTGGGTGGTCGGCTTTTTCCCGTCCGTGTGGCATTTACTGATTGATCATTATTTATAACAATCGACAAGGAATCACTAATGTTTTGATACTTCATTGTTTATTTATAGATATACTAAAAATAGATTGAATGCTTCCTTAGGACGGGTAAAGTAGTAGTCGAGAGCAACTCCATTGATACTCAATCCATATTTTCGACTTAAGAACAATAAGATTTTTTTTGCCACCCTGCAACCCATATGGTCCTTAGGTTCAGTCTAAATCTTCGAAATGATGAGAATTCTAAAAAACGGTTTTAATTTCCTGAAGATCTTCGACACTACAGGATCAAGAAACTTGATCCTTACAATGTAACTCAACACTAAAGTAGGCATTTTGATTTAGTCAAGTAACAGCTTCTCTGTTAGATTTACTCAATCTATTGAGGAAATGACTCCACAATGCTCATAACTAGCATAATCTCGGTTCTGTAAGTGGTTTCGTTACCAGTCTCAGACCCTTAAACCTGTTCCATCCTTTTAGGCGTTGTGCTAAAGAATATCAACGTCAGTCAAAAGAATATCAACGTCCAGTTCAAAGTGACTTCTGGCAATACTAGATTGTTCGTCAAAAAAGACCTTTTTCACCAACTAGTTTTCTGGCGCTAGCATCCGTATTAACTTTACATCAATTTTTTTCGTGGTTTGTTTGTTATCCTTGGTTTCGTTCATTATATCAGTGTTTGTGGGTATTTTCTGTATAGCGGGTAAACCTTCTGACGCATTTCTAGGAGTATCTCTGTATCTGTAGAGTAGGGAGCGTGAGTGTAGACCCACATCCCTTAGGCCACAATATGACTCACTGTACATCCTCCCAAGGAGTCGCCCTTCTAGGACATTGTCCATCCTGCCTTATCCAGGAAGGAGGACAGGTCACCAGGGGACCTTAATATCGGCAGGTGTAGCCCAAGACTCACCGAACACACACTCATCGACGATAGCTCCAGACATTCACATAAGACATGCCTGACAGTTTCATCTTCCTGTTCACACATCCTGCAATGAGGTGTGTCCATTAGCCCCATAATATGGAGGTGTTTCCTTAGTTGACAGTGTCCAATCAGAAATCCCACTGTTAAACGTAGGTTCTTCCTGGTCATCGCCAAATATTTATTCGGATCCAGCTTCCCAGGGTCGCCCAGGGTGATCCTGGCAAAACTGCATGTCAAAAAAGACCTTTTTTACCAACTAGTTTTCTGGCGCTAGCATCCGTATTAACTTTACATCAATTTTTTTCGTGGTTTGTTTGTTATGCTTGGTTTCGTTCATTATATCAGTGTTTGTGGGTATTTTCTGTATAGCGGGTAAACCTTCTGACGCATTTCTAGGAGTATCTCTGTATCTGTAGAGTAGGGTGGGTGAGTGTAGACCCACATCCCTTAGGCCACAATATGACTCACTGTACATCCTCCCAAAGAGTCGCCCTTCTAGGACATTGTCCATCCTGCCTTATCCAGGAAGGAGGACAGGTCACCAGGGGACCTTAATATCGGCAGGTGTAGGGCAAGACTCACCGAACACACACTCATCGACGATAGCTCCAGACATTCACATAAGACATGCCTGACAGTTTCATCTTCCTGTTCACACATCCTGCATAGAGGTGTGTCCATTAGCCCCATAATATGGAGGTGTTTCCTTAGTTGACAGTGTCCAATCAGAAATCCCACTGTTAAACGTAGGTTCTTCCTGGTCATCGCCAAATATTTATTCGGATCCAGCTTCCCAAGGTCGCCCAGGGTGATCCTGGCAAAACTGCATCCTTTGGTTTCATCCCATCTCTTGAGGAATTGAGTATGGGTGTAACGTTCGGCTAGTTCCGCAATTGTCGAAGTCGTCAAGCCATGGGTGTCACCTGGTCCCAAAATTTTCAGTCCAACCGCCATCTTGGCCAAAGAGTCAGCAATGCGGTTACCTTTGCTCCTGTCGTGCCCTTAAACCCACCTTAGTACGATATTGTTATCTACCGAGGCGTTAGCTAAATCTTGGTGGCACTCCAGTACTAACCCTGAGATAATACTTTGTCTATTCAAGGTTAGTAGGGCTTGTCTACTATCGGTGCAGATTATTATGTTTTTGCCAGAAATTCCTTTTCTGGTTAGCTCTTTTGTGGCGATGAGATACCAGCCAGTACTGTTTGAACCACGCTGGTATTTTTTCCCATTCCCCACTTAATCCTTAGGCTAAGTGATCTGGAGTAAACTCCACATCCTGATCCTTCCTTGGTTTTTGAGCCGTCTGTGTATATGCGTATTGCAGCATCTGACTCAGTGTTCTGTTTTATTTGTATTTTGTAGGGTTTATTAGACACAAACCTGGGTTCAATTGCGTCACTGGCTGCCTGTAGCAGAGGTACCGCAGTGAGCGCCTCTCTCCACAGGCCCAGCCTCAGTTGACCCATTCCTACCTCGGGATTTACACTAGCCGTGCGCAATCGTAGCAGTAGGAGTAGTTCGTGCTAGAAATCGCTAGATGAAAGGTAAGACTTCGATTAACCTTTCCCCATGAAAGATTCTACCTCGGATTTTACCTTCGGAGGGTTTAACAAAATTTGAGGAGGTGACAGTTGCTTGGACATACCTTATATATGATAGAGTGAAACTAAAAATAAATCAACAATAATTTGTTGCACTGTCACACACTGCTGTACACATATTATAGAAACAGCAATACTGTGAATATTCAACCACTATCAATCGTTGGGGTTACATCATTAGAATAATATTATTCCAATTTTGCTTCTATATGAAAAATATATATTTAACATTTGCAGATAAAAGTGAGCACAAAAGAAAATCAATGAATTAGTTTCTTTAATCACACCAAAAATCTCCTGATTGTGTAATATCATAACAACTCATATTTGCCGTTTGAACGTCATTATTTTGTGGTGGATCAATATTTGTTATGTAGTTTTCTGGGTTTGTAACCTACCACAACCTGAAAAAATGAGAATTGATATTGGAATCTATACAAGTGTAGAAGGGCAATTGGAATATATATATATATATATATATATATATATATATATATATATATATATATATATATATATATATATATATATATATATATTAGTTTCGGAAACTAAATCCGCTTCCGTTCTCAAAACTTTTAGGCAAATGCCTGTTCAAATGCAAATATCTCTTGTAAGCAGAAGACACTCAACAAGTGTGCTGTAGCTGAACAAGGTGGTGAGGTAGTATTAGAAGCTTTTAATCCTCGTAATAGATTTTACAATCCTCTTGAGAAGAAAAGAAGGCAGGATATGTCCTCTTCCAAACTTTGATGAGCCATAACTTCGGAGAAAAATGGAGCGCTCCTTTTTGACCTCGGGTTCGTGTTGAGCGGCTCAAAATACGTAAGTTGGTCCAAGAATTCTTTCAAAACTAGGTGATTTATTATAAACAAATCTTTACCGCAACTTCATTATCCTGGATAATGTGGACAAATCCATTCCATAAAAATCTCCAATTGCTACTTGATGATTTTTCTGTTACATAAGACGGAAGACATGCTAATAATAATTGATTGATGGGAGGAAGTGTTATTGCTGAAAAAACATTTTCAACGGTACAATTTTTCAAATTAACTTGAATATTCCGCAATAATGAGAGTGAGTGCAACACAGTTCCCTTATACATCCTGAATAGTTGGAAGAATGAAAATCTGTCCATAGAACCGAAATAGTTCGATCGTTGGTGTATTACATTTGGAAATCCAAAATCAATCAATTCCAAAATATTGTTATCATTTTCGGAAATGTATTTGTCTTCAAATAAAATATACATCTCCTCAGAGAGCTTCAATGATAGTGGAGTCATAAAATTTGAATTGAATTTGAATCCGCCAAATCTTATCGGTTAATTTAATTTGGTAGTAATGTTATTTGCTACCAAATTAAAAAGCGGTGCAACATAAAAACACACTTTAATAAGGATTAGAGTTTGATCCTGAAATAAATATTTCGGTGCACAAAAGCTATTATTGAGATAAATGAAAACGTTTATTTTGATGATGTCCTCTTCATCGAAAATGTAAATTACTCTTGGAGGCAAAACGATTAACCTCACTAGTGAGTCGATGAATCTACACCATTGATGAAAGTTAAAGTTAATTCATCTGTTTCGTCCTTTTCTTTCAGATGAAGTGCCGCAGAAACATAATAAATGATGAGTGGTGTGACTTTTGCGAAAACCCATCAAGAGTTGGTCATGCCTTCTGTTTCCAACACAGTGATATCTCAATTTCAATTATACTTCCAATTCACCGCAATTACATATTCAAGGTTCCAAATTACTCAATTAACACCATTTCCTAACCAGGTTCGTGACATTTCTGTAAATACGCACATCTTGGCCGTGGTATTAAACATAATAATATGCGAATAATACGCCATTTTTTTATAAGATATAATAGTCTAGGGTATTCCTGGAGATTATAGGGAAATTCAGTGTCTCCACTAGTAATAGTAGTACTGTTAGACTTGATTTGTTTATCAGTTAACACAATTTTTTTCGAGTAGCTTTAACCTAGTAGCCTTCAACCTTGTAGAACAAGTATGATGTTGATTCCATATTTCACTGGAGCCCTTGGAAATATCACGTAACACTTGATTCTTCCTTTATTTTATTGCCATTTCTTTGGTTGATATTAGCAAATTTTCGAAGATTCTTTTTGAAACCTAGTTGACACAGATTGATTTTTTCTTTTTACTTCCGATTAACTTCGTGATCTATTTATTTTCTTCTGCTTTATATTCTGTTGATGTATTATTTGGTTTCCAGAGTCTTTGTTTGCTATTAGTAAATCAAATTATCTGATTGAAGATGAGTTGTTCCCATATGGAGACATCTTCCTTGTTTTTCTTCTGCTCACCTTCGTGGTCTAGAGATTTTCTTCTGCTCTATATTCTGTTGATGTATTATTTGGTTTCCAGAGTCGTTGTTTGCTATTTGTAAATCGATTCATCTGATTGATGATGAGGTGTTGAGTTGTTGCCATATTGAGACAACTTCCTTGTTTTTTTTTCTGATTACCTTCGTGGTCTAGAGATTTTTTTCTGTTCCATATTCTGTTGATGTATTATTTGGCTCCCAGAGACTTTTTTGCTATTTGTAAATCAAATCATCTGAATGAAGATGAGGTGTTGAGTTGTTCCCATATTAAGACAACTTCTCTGTTTTTATTTTGAATACCTTCGTGATCTATTCATTTTGTTCTGCTCTATATTCTCTTGATGTATTATTTGGCTTCCAGAGTCGTTGTTTGCTATTTATAAATGAAATCGTCTGAATGAAGATGAGGTGCTTGAGAAAGAAGTTATTACAAACAGTCCATATATTATTTTGCCTGTGATAGCACGAATTTGAAGAAAAACAGGCGAAACCAATAGAATCCAAGATATACAGTCTAAGGAATCACTACAGAGCCGATCATGTCTTGTAGTCCGAGTTTCCAATACAGAATCAATTTTTCCCGGACTATTAAAATGTTTTATTCGCCAATTGTTATTTTAAGGAGCGAACGAGCCAAAGAAACAATAGCGAGACAATTACGTGGGATCTTGGGCCTTGTGTAGTTTTTTATCAGTTTCAATAACCAAGGAGAATGCATTGCGTACGTAATTCGATGAGGTTAGTAAAAATCAACGAGTTGCATTGTTTCTTTAATGAATGGATATGAAAATGTATCCGAAATAGGCATCGTGAGTCATTCATTTCGATAGAAAATCGAATCGATACTCTTCAATAACTACTGTTTGAACGTCATTAAAATGTGGTGGATGATTTTTTTTTCAGTTTTTTGATTTGTCAACTCACTTCGATCTACAAAAGTAAAGAATGATTTTGATGAGTTTAGAAGAGCATTCTCAAGATGGATATTGACGGTAGCTGATGATGCAAATGCGATTTCTCAAAGCTACAAGTTGGATCAAGCGACAGCTCACGAGTGGATTCCGAGACCAATGGTCCAATTGGACAAACTCTGGCGAGATCTGTCGTTCACCAATAGAATCATTAATATACAAAAGTTGTGTAGAGGTCACCTTATAGAAAGCTAAACCATTACAGACAAGTTTGACAGTTTGATATTTCGATTTGAAGTATTTGAAATTTGGAAAAATTTCGGAAATACCAGAATCAAAATTGATGTCGACTGATAATAGAACGCGAGATTATTCTGACGATGATGAAAACAAACAACACCTTGAATGACCTTTCTCAGCCTACTCGGGTAGAAGTTATATTTGTGTTATTCACTGAATGTTTTCCAGAATTTTCCAGTTTAACATATTTTTTTCTGCATTAGTGACAATGGTTGTTCTATGTGCCTAGTAGAGAAGGATGCAAAAACAGTAATTTGAAATTACGGAAAAAAAGTTCTTTCAGGCAAGTATTTTCAAATGCCTATAACCTACAAAACTGCCTTCGGGTGTACAGAAAATGTGACGTTACCTTACCAGATTCATGTTGGCAATCTCCCGAAAGGATTTCTTCAGTAAAAATTGTTCAAAATCAATAATGCGAGATATCGAGAATTTGGACTTACGATTTTTCAGGTAAAAGTCAACGCACCAAGGTTTTAATAGATCTTTTTCTACCCCAAAAAGGTGCGTTCATTAAAAAAAACAGTTCCTTTGGAATGTAACTTATCGTAACCTGTGGTAGAAGTCCATTATATCTCAAAGTGGATTGTAAGATTTACGATGCAGAAAAACTCTAAGTCGTCTACACAATTTAATATTTGAAGGATGATAATATTTGAAGGATGTTTCGAACCTACATAGGTTCATCATCAGATGAATTAACATTTAATTATGGAAATGAAAAAATTCAATTGGGAAAAAAGGTCACATGGTGAAATTTAGATAAGCATTAGAAAAAATTTATATTGAAACGAATTATGAAAATTTTGTGATTAGGGGAATTTAGGACATCCCTAACACAATGATGGCATTAAAATTGGGAGGCTTGGAGCCCTTGTGCCAATATGTAATGTTAGAAATAGCCACATGAAAGAAAACTATGATTTGAGTTGATTCTCCTTCATTCCCAACTCAATTCAATTTGTGAACTGTAGTAGTTTTTTCATAGTTTTCTTTCATGTGGCTTTTTCTAACATTACATATTGGGCACAAGGGCTCCAAGCCTCCCAATTTTAATGCCATCATTGTGTTAGGGATGTCCTAAATTCCCCTAATCACAAAATTTTCATAATTCATTTCAATATAAATTTTTTCTAATGCTTATCTAAATTTCACCATGTGACCTTTTTTCCCATTTGAATTTTTCCATCTCCATAATCAAATGTTAATTCATCTGATGATGAACCTATGTAGGTTCGAAACATGAACTGAATGACCGTCCTGACATCCTTTAAATATTAAATTGTGGAGACGACTTAGAGTGTTTCTGCATCGTAAATTTAACTTATCGTATAGCTCTAATTTGTCTATTGAAAAAATTCATGACAAATATTCATGAAAATAATTCGCGTTGTTGAAGTTTTGGAAACCAAATGCCCTCGAAAATCTGTCTGTCAAGGTAGCTATTGCGTAAGCAGAACTCTGAAGTCATCGAATCCATATAATCGAAAGTATTGCAAAATATTGATGGTATGTACGGCGTTCACCTCAAGACATCAATTAGAAATGAAGGCTCTCTCATCGAATATTTCCCTCATATATAAAATGTCCCATAAGAGCAATGCAATTACCGAAAACTTACAGAGGTAATTGCATTGTATCAAGTCACCATAACAACACATTCGAAACCGTATCGCTAGACGTCAGTAAACAACACAAATAAATGTCAGATTCCAAAAATAGAAAAACATTTCGCGTTTTGGTGAGTGCTTCCTTCGGACTCGGGCACTTTCGCCAAAATTAATTAAAAAATAAACTTGCAATTCTTAGATATCACGCTTTCTTGTAAAATTATCGGTAATTTTTATGCACTCGTGCAATTATAACCGAAAACTTTGCACTCCAAGGGAAGGTTTATGCAATTCCCAATACCTAAATAGTAACTAGTGACAGTACTATAACTGAAGCTGTCGTGTTTATGCAATTTCGTGTTCCAGATTCTAAAAGATCATCAAATTTGCTGAAAAAAAAATTCCGACTCCCGGAACAGTACCTCTATTATTTATAATTTTTACAGAGCTCTGAAACTAGAGCCAAAAACGGGTACACTAGCTTTCGCGCGCGGTGCGTCACTCTGACACAGCAACAAAAAAAATATTTAAACATATTAAATATGACAATTAAGGCATGAAAAAATCATGTGGTTTTGAAATACATCAATGAACAAAAATTATTTATCCCAATCTTTCCATGAATTACGCATTTGTTGATTGAACATTTTTTATGAACTGAAAAATAACATGAAAACCCTGATAATTAACAAACTAAAACCTTAGAATTTTTTTCACTTTGTGAACTTATTCTGAATAGGCTAATGAATAGATCACCGTTGCAAAAATCACAAAATTTTGATATGCGACTTCTTTCATTAACAATTGAAAATTTGAAAAAGTAAATGAGAAAATTAGTTTTCCTAAAATCTTGTCGTTTCGATGTCTAACGGTTAAAAACTACTTATTTTTTTATTTTTTACTGTTATTGTTCAAAAAATTGTTATTAACAAATATACATTCATGAGTAAATCTAACAATGTTTTCGGTAATGTACTTATTGATGGAAATTATTATTTTTAGAGAAAAAACGGTTCTTTATAAAATTTATTTGATGCTAAAAACTGCGTTTATTTATTAACAACCGTTTTTTGTGACCAGATATTATAATTAAGGAACGATTTTTTTTTCTTAAAATGAATTCTATTCTTTTTTGAGATTGAAAAACTTTTTTTTACACTTGAGTATAATGAAGTTCTGATTAAAAGACGAAGAAGTTGGAACGTTATTTCCCACCTCGTCTTCATCTTGAGTAAACAATTGGTCACTTTTCAACCTGAAAATAGATTAGAAAATACATTTCCGAATGATCACTATAAATACATGTATAAAATAAATAAAGTCTGTCTGTCCTTAATGAGTGAAAAATTAAAAAAAAAAGTTGATGTCATGCCATCGAAAAAAAATATTTCCATAAGGTCTTCAGAATAATATTGCGTTGATCCGTGCAGAGAACCGTAGTGAATCTCATATAGTTACACGAATATTATAAAGACAAAACGAATGAGCCTACACTCAAAGTTGGCACTTCGAAAATAAAATTTAAACGGAGCAAGACATCAAGTTCGAATATGCGCGAAAGGATATCCATCAGATAGGAAACGATACTCAGATACTTGTAACTTGATGTCTTTCCTCAACTTTTTTTTCATTTTTTTCTTCAATGGCATGACATCACCATAAAAATGGGCTGCGTGATCGGAGCGTTCCACATAATGAGTGAAAAATTAAAAAAAAAGTTGATGTCATGCCATCGAAAAAAAATATTTCCATAAGGTCTTCAGAATAATATTGCGTTGATCCGTGCAGAGAACCGTAGTGAATCTCATATAGTTACACGAATATTATAAAGACAAAACGAATGAGCCTACACTCAAAGTTGGCACTTCGAAAATAAAATTTAAACGGAGCAAGACATCAAGTTCGAATATGCGCGAAAGGATATCCATCAGATAGGAAACGATACTCAGATACTTGTAACTTGATGTCTTTCCTCAACTTTTTTTTCATTTTTCTTCTTCAATGGCATGGCATCACCATAAAAATGGGCTGCGTGATCGGAGCGTTCCACATAATGAGTGAAAAATTAAAAAAAAAGTTGATGTCATGCCATCGAAAAAAAATATTTCCATAAGGTCTTCAGAATAATATTGCGTTGATCCGTGCAGAGAACCGTAGTGAATCTCATATAGTTACACGAATATTATAAAGACAAAACGAATGAGCCTACACTCAAAGTTGGCACTTCGAAAATAAAATTTGAACGGAGCAAGACATCAAGTTCTAATATGCGCGAAAGGATATCCATCAGATAGGAAATTACTGAGATACTTGTAACTTGATGTCTCTCCTCAGTTTTTTATCATTTTTTTTTCTTCAATGGCATGACATCACCATAAAAATGGGCTGCGTGATCGGAGCGTTCCACATAAATGTATGCCTAGATCTTCAAAACTCCGCAACGGATTTTGATGCTGTTTTTTTAAATAGATACAAATGATTCAAGAGAAAGGTCTATATGTATAAAACATGCATAATATAGTAGAGAAGCACTGATAATTTGATAGGTATCTAATGTGATATCGTAAATAAACCCCCTTTTTTTCTACTCCCACCCGTAAATTGGCTCATTCCTTTATAATTTACCAAGCGGATAAGTAGGATATGGATTCTACCAATCACAGAGAACAAAATACTTGGTTAGTAGGGAAAACCTTGTAGAAACGTCACAATTCTGTTCTGATTACCTAATTATAAAAATTTTTCGAGAAAATTTTTCAAAAAATCAATGATTTCAGCAAATTATCTTTGAAACAAAAATTCATCTCAAAAATGGATGATAACAATAAGTATTGAAATATCTCGATTTTCAAGTAGTTTTTTTATGGAATTGAAGGATTCACATCTACTCTCTCCACCAGTAACCTAAATTGTACAGTCCAATTGGCCTAGTTGGTTAAGGCGTACGCCGTGGTCAACTTTATAGTTGTTGGTTCGAGTCCCACCAAATCCGATTTTTTTTACTTTTTTCAACGATTGAAAAATTAAAACTTCTCAGGCACTATTAATTGTTGGAATTTCCGGAGGATGTCGTCGGCAACAATTAAAATGCTCGAAAATTAGTGACGTGAGAGATTTGGGGTCTGAAGTGCAGGTAAAACTCATGGACACATGAGGCATCCTGCTCAAACTTCGTCCTCGTGCGATATGGCCACCACATCAACTCTTGTTGTACAAACTACTATGTACACTGGCTGAACGAGATAGATCCAAATGATATACTACAGTACACCTCAAAAAGGTCTACAAAAAAGTCCGCGATGGTATATGTCTATCTCTCAGGGAGAACCCGCAATAACCAATAATTATCCGTGTATTATGAATGATTCATGTTGTATATCACGTGTGCCATTGGTTAATCACAATTCTATAAAAAAGACACCTGCCTTTCATGCGAAATCGGTATTTCTCGAAGACATTTGTCAACGATCCCATCTGACAGCTTGCAATCGACAGAAAAGAGATATTACGGCAATCCTAGAAGCAATCGTAGAAAAATCTCGCATGCCTGCAGTACGCGCCTACCGGGAATCCATGCAATAAAAAAAAACGATCGGGTTAAATAATTCATGAAAACAACCGACATCTGGTACGGAGATATGATCGAAGAACGCCTTGCACAACCGACCGAGAGGACTGGCAAATGTTAACGGATAAATAAATTGTATATTAATGAGTGCGTTGTTGTTTGTTGTACCGGCAGACTTCATGTCTACCTTGCAGATGCTGCTTATGGAGAAAACCCATTCGATTCGGTACGGTAAGAGTGACTGATGTGCGCGTGTGGGATTTTGCACAAGACTAGCAGAAAGTCCGATCGGTAGTGATTTCAGGTGTAATTATTATTGTCGATGGGTTCTTCTCTGAATCACTATTGCCAATAAGCGTTCCAGGTCAAAAAAGCAGTATAACTAGCGAGAACAAGATATTGTTACGATAATTCCAACACTAGACTACTTTAATAAAAACTCTTTATCACAATACAATACAACCACTCAAACTGCTCAGCCAAACTATCTAACGCTCTTTTCTAAAACTCTCTACCAGGGCCGGAGCTTGAGTTGGAAAGGCCCCGGGGCAAAAGACTATTTGGGGCCCCTTATATTAAAATAACTGGTAATGATAATATCGTATTGATATTGAGTAAGAAGAACGACAGTTTTCTGTTAATGACGAAATTTATTGTTCACAACTTGTAGAAACAGTTATTATAATCTGCATGCAATATCCTACATGTAAAATGTTTGCAAACGCTCTTATGACATTTTGTTACAAACGCAGAAACTTAAAACTGAAAACACTTTTTTCTAGATTTTACAGAAGAAAAGTTGTTTATTACTATCGTTTATACTATATTATGTATATTATCAAAGTCAATCTTGTGCGCTTTTTGATTTTCAATGGACAGTAGCGCTAAATTACTAAGTCTATTTTGTCCCATTGAGGTACGCAAGTAGTTTTTAATTAACTTTAATTTAGAGAAAGTCCGTTCAGCTTTCGCAGTAGTGATAGGGACAGTTGGAAACATCAGCAGTGCTGTGCACACATCTGGATAACTGGACGACAATGACGCATTTTGAATCATCAAGAAACGGGCTAGCTCTTTGACATCTTTCATTGAATTGATTTCGATCGAAAATGTTGACCGTACAGAAAGCAACTGAGAGGAAAAGGAAGGTGACACATCATTCGAAAAGGTTTTGGAAAACAAATCAGCTTCTTGCTCCAACTCGCTCTTGGATGAATTTGTGAGATACCGAGGTTGCAGGATTTTATAAGTTTCCAGAACATTTTTCATTCTAACAAACCTAGATTCAAGTTGCGATAATATTGTATCTATATCATCGGGTAGAAGACGTTAACTCGAAGGCGTCGTTGAGAATCATTCAATCTTTTTTTTCAAGTTTGTTTTTGTATAAAATTGTTAAATATGTCCAGAAAGGGCTGAAGATTTTTCCCTTTATTTTATTCCCTGCCAGGGGGCCCCTAAAGTCGGGGGCCCCGGGGCACCGCCCCGGATGCCCTATTGTAGATCCGGCCCTGCTCTCTACACTTCGACTTCTGCATTACCAGCAATACCAGAGCTCTCTCTACTAGAAACTCTGAAAAACTCTGCCGTCGAGATGAAGTATCTCTATATTTATACTTTCGTAGGCATATGGAGAATCTTCCAGACAGGTCTCGATGATGTGTATCGAATTTCCTACGCGAGTCTGGATTTACTGGAAGGCTACATAATTTCTTCGATCCCTCATATTAATTTGCGTTTAAAGAGCGACAGAGCCGGCGCTAGGAGATTTCGTAACGATAGCTAGGAGATATGCATCATCTATAGTACAATAGTAGTGAATTTTATCTATAGTGTGTGTCTACTTATGGATGACATTCAATTTTGGGATATGAAGGATGCAATATTCAATTCTCACTGTTCAGGGTAAAATTACAGAAAAACAGTGAATTCATGAAGATTTTAATGTACTTACCTACTTTGACAGAACATAAATATCGATCGAGATTAACAATGCAACTATTTGTGAATTAACAGACCACAAATTCCAATGATGAAAGCCAACCCCCAGAAGTCGTAACTTGTGCAAGCGATTCATTTAACGTGTGAATCCCAGCACGATCGATACAAACTTTGCTATCGTAGGCCTAAAGTTTCATCTGCCAGGTCTCATTGGCATATTTTTGGGAAGACACATTAGACCATCGGAAAAGTTGTATGTGACAAAAAAAAATCATTAAGTACTGTTTGAAAGCCATTAGTTTGTGGTCGATGTATTGTTGTTCTGAAAATTGGTGTTAACGTCTTCTAATGAACCACCTAGGGTTGCCATCTGTTCGGCTTTAGCCGGACATGTTAGGTTTTTTCCGTTCCTGTCCGGCCAAAAATTTGTGGGTCCGGCCTTGTCCGGCTCTAGTAGGCTTTTCGGTCTGCTCTGAGCCAACAAACGACAATGAACTCTTTAATCAATTTTCAAAATTTCACCAATTTTTCAGAAAATGAAAAATAAAACTGTGACTTCCAAAACCTGAAACCTGATTGCATATAAAAAGTGCAGAACAAAATACACGGTTACCAGGGACAACCTTGTAGAAACGTCACAATAATGATCTGTTTACCTAACTATAAAAATTTCCAAAAAAACATTTTCAAAAATCATGATTTCAGCAAATTATCTTTGAAAGAAACAAAAATTAATCGCAGCCTATTTTGAATCATTCGGTAATACTACAGGGTGTAACTGAATACGTGTAAAACCTTTAAGGAGGTGATTTCTCATCGAGAAAGAGATCTTTCATATAAAGAAACTTCATTGGAGCATCCCTTGTTAAGATACAGCCTCTGAAAGGGGGTACATAACAATGTTTTTCACTTCACAAACACTGAAAAAGTTACAATATTGAAATTAACCTGACGTTTTATACTACCAAAAAGACACTTAGTCAGTGATTTATTTGGTTCACACCATGGTTGTAAGGGGTGGAAAACGCAACCCCTAAAATTCATTTCCAATGTAACTTTTTGTCTTATTATTTGTTTACCATAAAAAAAATTATTATCGATAGGCTGTTTCGTTCTGAACAAAAAATTGTCTCTTGGGTTTTTGCCCAAAATAAACCAGTTCGCAGCAAATTTATTTTACGAACAACTACAGAGATACATCGTCATAAATGCGAAAATACGAAACTATTCTATCTAGTAAGTCGCTATTAGCGATAGTGACAATTAAATTGGTATGACACTGTCATAATAATTTCAATATTATAACTTTTTCAGTGCTTGTGAAAAAAATTGCTATACAAATTTTATGTACCCCCTCTAAGGGGCTGTATCTCAACAAGGGATGCTTCAATGAAGTTTCTTTATATGAAAGATCCTATCTTTTTTTCGATGAGGAATCAACTCCTCAACTGTTTTACACTTATTCAGTTACATCCTGTATTTTGCAATTACAAGTCATAACGCTAACGTTGAGAGAGGTTTCTCTTTGATGAATTTTCAGAGGAAGAAGGAAAGAAAAAAAGTACAATTGCGAAGATAATATTTAAGAGTACATTGTGCAATTTTGATCAAAAATGTTCAGAATTTTATTACATGATAGGTATCTGAAGAAACCAAAGTTTCAGATGAATTGGCGGAAAAAAAATACAGCCAACTAGAGATTTTTGATCAAATTTGAGAATATAATTCAAATACCAATGATAATTATAATTTCATAGTTTTACACCCAGGAAAATATTATATTTTGTTTTTGTTTGAATCATTGATTATATAAAAAAGCTGAATATTGTTAGTTTTTTTGTTTTACTTCATATTTGGTGTCCGAGAAACTAATGTCCGACTTTTAGTGACAAATGTCCGCCTTTATATATATAGCACCAAGTCCGGCGTTAGTATTTCACGAGGTGGCAGCCCTATCGTAGGTCCAAAGTTCTGACCGTCAACTCACCTAATCTTATTGACATATTTTTGGTAACACTTTAGACCACCTGAAAAGATGTATGTGACCATATAAAACTTCATTAAGTACAGTTTGCAAGTCATTATTTTATGGTGGATTAATCAACGAGTTCATTTTATACAAACCGCCCTGTCTACCCGGCTTGAATGACAAAATGCCATGTCAAATCTCAGATCTTTGACAGATTGTGTTTCAATAAAAAAAACTGTACGCAGCAACTTCTCGAAGGAGATTTGTAATCTGCCCTTCTACACCCATATAAATTCTTAATTCTTCAATATTAATATAGGTTTATACCCCAAGAAACTACGAAAAAACCTTCTGGATCTGGATGAGAAATTTAAAACATCCATAGAGTTTTTTTTTTCAGAAGATGGTCTTGGAATGATTCAACTCTGCAACGACAATATTTGTTTGATACGCAAATGACTTGAATAAAATAATGAGTTATGGTTTTTACCTTTACCAAGGTGACTAATATTTTTGTTGTTGCTACGATAAAAATATACCAATTCGTGAATTTCCATGGCTACTGCCTTATCACTTTGCAGAGGTACTCACCGTAGAAACGTATGCTCAAAACATAATCGACTTACCTGAAACAAAAGGAAAAAAATGAATGATCGTAAACCTGATTCAAATATTTGGTTCGTAATCAATTTGTATCAGGTAAGTGGCTCCTTCGAGTTGAAAGATACCGAAAATTTTATATTTTGATGATATCAACGAATGGAATCCGTTAGTTCTGGTTTGAACCAGTTAATGTGGCCTTTCGGTCAGAAAAGTGAACTGCCGAAAAATGGACTGTATCAAAACAGGCATTCTGAGAACGAGCTCCTCGTTTCTCTTTATATCTAGATGGAAAAAAAATTATGACTACAGGAAATTTTTTAACACCGTTGCCAAGCTTTTAATATGGAAGACAAAGAGTGGCCCACATTATACTGAACTCAAAATGAATAATGTCTGTTGAATACAGAAAAATTCTGATATTCTGAAATTAACTACTGCAGACCTCAACCGCTTAGAATGTTTACCTCTCTTCCCTCTATATTCCAACTTTCTAAGTTTGCCCAGTGACCAATGAAGTCAACAAACCGACATAACGATATAAAAGCTTATTGTACTGTCATTATTTTGTGGCGGATGAATGTTGTTGAAACGTCAACAAAGCTAGGTTAATTACATAAATTTCAGTTATTGTATTTTTGTGATAGTCAAAGTTATTGACTAATAGGACGTGTAAAATTGGTTGGGAATTGTTTTTGATTAACGTAACAACTTTTCGAGGTGGATTAGAAATCTGCCTTTCTCCACTTGCATATATTCCAATATTAATTATGAATATTTTGGATTGTGGTGTATCAACAACCCAGAAAACTAAGAAGAAAATCTTATTGATTTTGACTACATAGTCTTCACCATCTTAGTCTGGCTCCAGAAGTTCTCTGAGATGTTTCACGAGTCTCCAAATTACTACATAGTAATACACATAATTAAGTTCAACTATAAAAATAATTAACATACGAAGGCTCTTTTTCGTCTTTCGTGTCACTGAGGCTACACAAATCAGACTTTATACATTTGCAAAAAAATTTATCAGCAAAATTGGTGATGAAAAATTCAGTACAAACAACCAAGTCGTTGTTATTCTTTTCTAGAAGAAAAAGTACTGCCTGAGAGGTCATACATCTTATCCGCTTTTCGATATAGGATGTATACATAGTTAAATTTATTTTCATAATATATCTGGGTGAAAATAAAAGAAAATCAACATCCACTTACGCAAATCGAGAAAGGGGAAACCGCTTCTATAAATAAACCGAATTGCAAAACAATGCAAGATTGTTTGTATTAAATGTCACTCGCAGACGTCAATGGGTTATATTCGTGCTATTTACCAAGAAGTGGTGCGTTATAATGCAATAACGAATATTGATGAATTTGCAAAATTCACAAAAAAAAAGTTACCGATTATTTATATCGAAATGAATGCAGATGTGGAAATTGAAATTGATACGACAACAATATGAAATATTAATAATGTCGACACTGAAGACCGAAGATAATATTCCCAACAATGGTTCTATATCAAAGTATAATTGCGAAATCAACAGGCCAGATGTGAGAGTTATCTGGAAAAACAACTAAATTCAATCACAAGTCGAACTCTCCATTTTTTCCTTGGGGACAATAATTATAATATAATAATCTCATCGATGGGAATCAATGGGTGTTTTGGTTCTGGTTTTGTCTTAGCTAGACAAGGAGTACATACATGTAGGAGATGGGTGCCAATAGATGTATTCCTATGCATGTCGTGGTACTAGCCAAGTGAACTGTTCTTATTTGGAGTCCTATTCAAAAATGTGCAAAAAATAGGCGTATCAGAAAATCTTCGAAGGCACCACCAGCGCTGAATACTGGGGACACCATTTGAAGTCTTGAAGAAAGTAACACCTACCTACTGTTTGAATAATCTCTCTACTACGGTCTTTTGAAGATCTCATGGTCATGCAAGAACTTTCAAATCGTAGAACTATAAGGAACAGAGTGGCGTGAGCCATTCAAGAATTTTTGAATTATTTGTCGATACAGCACAAGGTATAGTAAGCCTATTAACTTAAAAATGTTATAAGGAAAAACAAAAAAGTACTTTTTCGCTTTCAAATATAAGGGAAATAAAGTTTGAGTAAATGCTCGGACAAGTTTTTGGGAAGAATTCATACATATTCTTGAGATATTAGAATAACGGATCTATAGTAATGTCGAAATAATAAGGCAGCGGACATCTAGACCGACTATCAAATCGCTAGGATAATTCGCTACATATTGCAATACTATATTATGACAGGCTCGACAGGTTCACTGGAAAATATAAGTGATCTATTAAAGATGGCATCATATCATCAAATGAATACGAAGGTATTTTTCATTCGTAGAGATGGGGGTAACCGATTGTAAAGTTTAGGTGCCAGGTAAGTGAAATGTCTTTGTCCTATCGATTTATTTGTTTTCGGTTGTCTCACGGAATCTCCACTGAGGTGTCTAGTTTCATGTGAGTGTTCAATCTTCTTCAGGTATTTTTCTTTTCGGTAATTGAAGATTAAAATAGTTTTTAAATATATTTGTCGTATATCAAGTACTTTTAGCTCACTGTATAATGCATTCGAAGACTATTGATCATCCTTAAAAGACATAATTTTCAAAAATTTTTTGTGTACCACATCTAATTGACTAAGGATAGTTTTTCTGACACCTCCCCAGCCAATTATTCCGTAACTCAACAAAGGATCAATGAGTGCGTAGTAAATGATTTTCATTTTTTCCAAGGGTAGTATTTGCCGACATTGATGAAATTTATAGAAAATTGATCTTATTTTTTTCTTGATATTCTCTACATGAAGGTTCCATCTCCAAAACGAGTCAACGTGAATGCCTAGATATTTTGTATCCCAAGATAAGTTTATATTTTGGTTTCCTATACAAATACGTTTAAAGGCTGGTAGGTGACTCTCATAAGATGCAAATGGCATTATAACAGTTTTCTCCACGTTTACTGTCAATAACTTACTTTCAAACCACTTAGTTATATGTTCCAGATCATTTTCTGCCGTTTTCTTGACTCCGTTCCAAGAATCTCCCGTATATAAAATAACGGTATCATCTGCAAAAGAGATTAATGTTCCGGGGGATTTTCGAGTGAGTAGATTATTTAAGTATATAATAAAGAGGATAGGTCCGAGTACTGTCCCTTGTGGCACTCCACACGTTACGGTTTCTTCAGTACTGAGTGTGTCACCTAGTTTCACTTGTTGTGTACGGCCATCTAAGAAGCTTTTGAAAAGATTAAAAACTACTTCTCGTACGCCCAGGTGCTCCATTTCATCCAGCAAAATCCTATGACTGACAGTGGCCTTCGTCAGATCAACGAAAACAACTAGGCATGCTCGGCATGCACGTTTTTTATCAACGGCCTCATAAATTGTTGATGTCAAGTGGGCTATTGCGTCCTGAGTACTGAGATTTTCTCTGAAACCATATTGTCTACCAGAAATTGCGTTCAATTTATTGAGGTACAGCACTAGACGACTTTTTATGAGTTTTTCAAACACCTTGGAGAAAACTGACGTAAGGGATATAGGTCTATAATTGCTCATATTTGTTTTAGCTCCTTTTTTATGTACAGGCACTATATGTGCTTCTTTGAGGCGTTTTGGTACAATACCCTGTTCCATGCATAGATTGTATATATGGCAGAGTGATTCTGATATGTATTAGATATATATATATATATATATATATATATATACATATATATATATATATATATAAAAGAACTTCGAAACCACTAGGTGATTTCTGTTGGTGAGGTTGCAAGTCAATCTTGAGGATGCCAGGAAGTGAGAAAAACTCTTTGGTATTGCGTCAAGCTTTCGGAAATGTTTATTTCCATAAAATTGTTTGTTAATTTTTTAGTAAGTCCTGAAGAAGGACTTACTGAATGTATGTAAAGAGACATCTGCCAGCATGGAACAACGCCAGAGTGAGAAAACACTGCTACAATCTGGTAGCAGGAATATATTGGTCAAACTTGCAGATCTCTTAAAGATCGAATTTCATCGCATAAAAGCGATAGTAGGTTACATCCTGAAAGGTGTGCCCTAAGTAACCATGTTTACAGAGATGGACATATCATGGATTACAATTCAACAAAAACTCTGAGTATTGAACAAAACGAGTCTAAGAGGTTGTTCTTGGAAATAGCGTTCATTTCTCAATCAACATCTTGTCTCAACAGAAGAACTGATATTAAACACCTCAGTGGAATCTATGCATATCTACTTGATATTGATGAAAATCTTCGACATTTTGTAAACAACAATAATTGTACTAATCTAAATTAAAAATTTTTTATGGAATTTTTTTTTTAAATAGTTATTCATATAATATTTACAATTCTTTCTCAATTCCATTCTGATTCAATGTCAACATCCTTCAATTTCAAATATCAATAATATTCATAACTATAAATTCAATTCCAACAGATGGTAGCAGTGTTTTCTCACTCTGGCGTTGGTCCATGCTGGCAGATGTCTCTTTACACACCTGTTTCTAGATGTTCCATACTTCATGTCAACTCTGTCATTTCAAACTTCATTGTCAATGTCATTCATAATTCATATTCAACCGTTATTGTCGACTTTTATGTGTATTCACCTGTTGAATATTTTTTTAATCCTTTTAATATTTTAGTGACGTTTTAAACAATTTACTTGGTGTAAAGTTTTAATATTGGACTGTGAACATATTTTATCGTCTGGGAAGATGGTAATAAACATTATCGAAATATTGGAAAAACTGATGTTATAAGACTATATATATATATATATATATATATATATATATATATATATATATATATATATATATATATATATATATATAAAATCAACCGACCAATCGACTGACTATACTCTTTATTTAGAGCAGTTAACAAAATGAGCAGAATCTTGACGATATTTCGATATTTCTTAAAGATATGAAACAAAACAAAGTTTCTAGGGAATCTGCCACAAAATTTGTATTTTTATTATTGCAAGCGCCATCTGAACTAATTTAATGGAAGGGACCGTGACGTATACTCATTGTAGATGTGTCGCAAATTTTACCTCAAACTTTCAGGTATTCGCTCTAACAGCAGGGTTCCCAGCCATCTGAAATATCATTTGAGATCTGTCATATATAGGAAGGGAACCACGCTCATTCGAAAAATCTAATGTCTCTTGCTATATTGGACAACATCATTTTTGTAAGCAAAATAAAGTTTGGCAAATATTCCTAAAAATTTGAGGCTTTTTGGTGAAACAATTCTGTCTTCTTTCGTTATCAAACCATCAGATTTACCCTGTATAATTGGGCTATGGCCTGTGGGTGTGACTGCTGGCCAGTTGCCTTGACGAAACTGTGAGTTATCTTATTGTTCCCATAGCACAATTCACCACTTTGCATATTCGAGATAAACAAAACGTCAGAGCGCTTTGTGTCGCAGCGCCTTTAGCCAGTTTCATTTTATCGATGGCATTTGTTATTTACGCCTCCGACATTACGAAATAATTCTGTGACCGAGTCCTTGGATGGAAAGACTAGTGACATATTTGTGCGGTGAAATGTTTCTCACTGTTTATGTTTGCTAGAATGATTCTCCATCTGTCATATCCCACTTGCTCATATGAATGTTTGTACCCACGTCACTAATCGCATCTCCTCTTATAATTTATCCCTCAAAACAATCTAGCAGATCAAACCAATAAACGATGAGATTGGAACCTTTGGTATGAAAGTAAAGAACTTTCTGTGAAACTTAATGCTGGGAAAACCCAGGCATGTCTCATCGCAAAGAAAAGCGATTCATCATAATCTAGTATTCAGATGTCAGGACTGTCAGGAGTAACTATTCTTACAAAGTCAAGTATCTCGATGCTAGGAATTACGATCATTAATAATCTCTCATGGGAAAACCATGTGATATCGATCGCTGAAGGTGCTTCCCAGAAACTTGGATTTCTGTTTCGTGCGAAGAAATACTTCACTTCTCGTCAGCTTCTAATGATCTACAAGGCTCGGATACGACCTGTCTTGGAATATAGTTCTCATGTATGGAACTCGGCCCCAAAACATTCATTGAAGCTCCTTGATTCTATTCAGAGAAAGGCAATCCGTCTTGTTGGTGATTTTTCGCTTACTTCATTGGAGCATCGTAGAAGGACTTATTTATCTTCTATAGATATTTTCACGGTAGGTGATCTTGTGAATTGTTATCAATCATTCCACCCTTGGCAATATCTACACGGATGACTCGACGAGTACACAATTTCCACCCCTTTGTTGCTTGGAGACCTGTCGAACCTTTCTTGCTCAGGGATTTTTTTCCAATAGAACAGCTAAACTTCAGTAATCCTTGCCGAGAGGTTTTTCCTGGGGCTAACAAACTTCTTTGAATATTACAGAGCTTTCCGTTCGTTTGAATATCCATATAAAAAAATAAACTGATATGATTCGCATCGAGTATGCGTGATTCGCTAACAAGGTTAGCATCTTCAGGAAAAAAAATTGATATAGTCAGCTTGAGTAAGTGTGAACAATGGCATTCAATGGGCAGCCAATTACCCATTTGCAGCGCTATCTGGCATAGACGTACAAATCTTTGTTTGACCTATCTATTAGTTGGAGAGCCCACGATGCTTAATCGGAATTTACTCAAGCGTCATAGAGACAGACCTATTGGGTTGCGAAGCTTAGATGATAAAAACAAAAAAAATGTAAAAAAACTATTGCATGGACATACTCGAGCGAGTCAGATATTGATATCATCTATGTCCTGCATATTTTTAAAACAATGTATGTTAATCTGATTGTTTCCATGATGGGGGTGGTCGTACGTAAGGGTTGAAAATGAAAAAAAAAATTCTCGAGCGCGTCAGATTTTCTGAGGGGATGTTAAGTGAACCTAAAAAAAAAGCTCTTCTATAATAATCTGACGGTTTGGATGTGACGCAGCCGCGAGTCGCGGCCGTTATTAGAATGTGAAAAAAAAATCGTCATTTTGGATTACACAAGCGCGTCAGATTAAGATATATATGGTTCATCTTTACGCTCTAGATGTTGCAGTCTCATAATCTGACGATTTCCTGGAGGGATTCGCCTATTCTGTCAATTTTTTTTTTTTAATCATTGAACCTAATTAATTGAAAAGCTCAGGAAAAAGGAATGCAAATAAAAAAAGTTTATAATTTTTTTAGTAGAATACTTGTAAATTTATTTATTTATTTTATTTTATTCATTTTATTTATTCATTCGGGACACAAACAGGACAAACCCAGAACATGTATCCACTAAAAGTTCACAAGTATTCAAAAAAGTACATATTTACAACAACATATCACCAAGTGAAAAAGCATAGAATAACATTGAGTTGTTTTTGGATGTTCTGAAACATGAAAATTATTTAAACATAAGAACACGTTGTATACCGCGGTGAAGAAGTAACTCGCCAGATAATCAACGGGATTCCAGTTCACTGAAATATATTTTTAGTGAACGTTGAAATTTAAAATAACTATTTGGGAAAATATCTATATTTGTAGATTCTGCTACTTTATTGTAGGATTTGAGTATTTATGAAGAGGGGAATTCAAATAATAATTCGTGTTTGCTTGATTGGTATAAAACAAAGAGAAATGTCTGGTAATATAAACAGGAAATGAAATTTGTATCAGGTGAAGAATTTCTATCGAGTCAATTTCTTGGTTGATAACTTTGTACAAAAATTTAACATCCGAAATCATTCTTCGTTCTTCCAAAGATATAAAGTTCAATTCTTTACAAATGAGACTTCTTTCGGTAATTCGTGGAAAACATTTCCTATTGATATATTCGATAAATTTGTTTCGAATACTTTCAAGTTTATGAATATATATGTTGTAGTGTGGATTCCAGATCACCGAGACATAATTCAAGACACTATTCACGTAAGACATGTACAGAGTCCTCAGAGTTCGTGGATTCCTCAAATCACTGCAGGATCTGAACAATTATATTTCTTATAAGAAAATAATTTTTTGGTTGAGGTGGCCTTATTATAAGAAATTAAATTTTTAATATTTCAAAACGTTGGATATCCGTTGTAAACAAACAATATCATGCCACCAACGAGTGTGATCAACTGTCATGGCATCATGGCAACAGAAACCAGAGTGGGGACGGAGTGCGAGAGCAATAGATAGAGAAAAAATGAGAGAGAAATAGAAACGTGGAGAGGGGAATATAGGCGTCACGTAACTGCACACATTAAACTTTATCGATGAATTTTTAATTATTTCGGCTTGTGGAAATCGTCGGATTATATATTTTTTCAATTCTTGAATTATTCCCTTCAAAATAAAAATAAAATTTGAGAATGTCGAGATGACGGTTTTTTTACAACTTTGTAGCCCTCCTCCTTCTTTAGGTAACTCTCGAATTGTCAGATTATACACGTTTCAGGATGTAACTAACTCATCCTACCTTAATCTGACGCGCTCGAGAATTTCAGATGATCAATTTTTTTTACTAATCTGATTCTTTATCCTTGAAGGGCGGCCATATATACAGGGCTCATATATGGTGGAAGTACTTAACCGGGTACAAAGTATCCCCCTGTATATTAATCTGCCGTGCTTGAGTAAATACCGAAATCCCCGCTTGGGCTCCCCTATTATAGTACCTTGATTTGGCGTTTGACTACCTTGATGCTTTTTTGACGAGTAATTAATTTCTACTGATTCCAGATGATATTCAGTGGTTTTTGTCCTTTTTGAATGCCCATGTGGAGGTGAGCATAATGGAACTGTTAAGCACAGTTTGGGTGTCAGCAACCGTGGCACAAATTCAGGTTTTCACAGTAATTTCTGATCTGCTGTTCCCTGTTGTTCAATTTCTCTTGTAACTTCCTGTTCGTGTTGAATACATGATTGTGTAAACAAAGAACTGCGTTAGAGTTATTTCTCATTCGCACCTTATTCTATGCCGATCCCACGAGATTACCAAACGCCTTTCGCACGGTTAGCACAGTTATAAAGTCAATCGTTAAAAACAATTAGTGGTTCGTAAATTTCATAGTTTATTCGTTATTATGGCAAATCCGCCTATCTGTTTGTTATTCAATTATAAATCGAAGGAGTAATAATTGGTATATGTCCGTATCGCATCTGTCCGATGTTAAAAATCGGAAAACGAAAAAAAACTTCCTGTCAATAACGTTTCCTTGATAATATTAATATCCCGTTTATCGTCGAAGTATAAGTCATAGTGTTTCGATTCCGTAAACACTCCCAGGATATGGAAACTATAAAATATTGCTAGCCAAGAAAGGGTGGGATAGAAATAATTGATATTCCTTCCTAATTTTGAAATAATGTGTTATATACTTCACGGTCGCATATTTTTGTGTGAGATATGATAATTGACTATACACATTTACAATTTGTGTTATTTATTTCTGATGTTTCCTGAGACATTGCCAGTTCTAAACTCATGATAGTACATCACAATTCACGAATGAGTAAAATACATTTCATAGGGGTTTCAAATTGATTTTCAAATTTAGAAAATCTGATGAAGCATGACTAGAACCGGAAAGGTCTACCATATCTGCGAAATAGAGTGCACCAAAAAGTTGCTGAAAGGGCATAATATAGGACCCGAAGACCAATAATGCACTGTGATGAATTGGCTGGGTACACACCTACATTTTTTGTTATACTCCATGGGTTGTTCCTTCAGTCAGTCAATTAACACTTGTTCACAGTTGGTATGCTATAATATCTTTTTATCTACACCCGTACTCTAATAATACACTTATATGCCCAAAACCCGTTTTATAATGAAATCCATTATGATACAGATTTTTCATAACGATACAGATTTTCAACCAATAGAAACCCATTATTTTTCAATCAAGCATGATGTGCATTCTCTGCATTTGACGTTTGTCAAGTCAAAATCGGTAAAGATATTGAATTTTTGAAGAATATAGCCAAATTTCGATAATCATAACAAAATGTCTGATACCTACGATATGGGAGAATCACCTTCGAAACCTTCATCGACAGAAATACAGTTAGAATGATTAGATTTTTCATTCGACAAATGCATGATTTATCTCTTTATTTTTTCAATCAAATTGTCTGAGCTCTCCATAGCTGAGCGGTCTAAGGCGCTGGGATTATTGAATCTAATTCGACTAGTTGGAGACATGGGTTCAATTCCGGCCTCGAGTAATATTTTTTTTTATTTTATTTCTCGAAGTAATACCTTTAATTACAATTTTGTAGAATTTTTCAAAGAAATGCGTTGAATTACTATTATGTGTTCAATACAAATATAAATATAATATTTGAGGTTCTCCCCTATTTATCGGGTCTAGATAAAATCGTGTATCAACTCGCATAAACCATACGAAACTCACCTTCGGCTCGTTTCGTATCCCGGTTTATGCTCATGTATTAATAACCATCATTACATGATCGTTGCATAATATACTATTGTGGATCAAGTTCCATTCATGTTTTACAAGCAAACTATTTCAGCCAGACCGTACTAAAACTATAAACTATTTAGAAAAGTTCATTTATCTGATAATTTGCTGGGTTTTGTCTGAATATATGAGGTATGAATCATGCTTCAGGACTCCGTTTAGATGAATTGTTCTAAAAATTGTTGTTCTAAAATTGTTCGTTTCCGTTGACCAGCTGACGAACATCAACCCTCAGAAGTCGAAACTTGTGCGAGCAATGGATCAACGAGGCCTTAGCTTTTAACGTGCGATTACCCAGCACGGTGGCCCGGCGAGGATTCGAACCCCGGCCTTCCGCTTGATAGGCAGATATGCTAACCACTACACTACCGAGACCACAATAATTGACAATTCCAAAGATTCGTGTTCTCCTTCAAAACATTCAATATGACATCATCGTTGAAAAGGATAGATGAATATAGTTGTAGATTAATGACAATATCGTTGATGTGAACGATAAACAAACTAAGCCCCAGAAATGATCCTTGGGGTACTTCATTCTCAATCACCTGAAATTCGTATTCAATATCATTCAGATGAACACCTTAGTGCCTATCGGTTACGTATGATCGCAAAAAGTAAAGAGTGACATTTCATATTTCGTAGAATTCCATAGGAGTATCATGTGAGACGCAAACGCTTCACCAGGTTACACAGTCACTAAGTGACCTTACCTGATTCAATTCAATTATTTGGTGATTTACAGTTTCTGAACCCAAGTTTTCTGGTGGTTCGATTTCAATTGAGAAATCTTCTAATTGTGGGAATTATTTGAAAAGGTCTGAAGTTGTTGAGGACGTCTTCGTTGCCATTTCAAAACATCAGACTGATGTTTGTGGTTTCAAAGACATAACAACCATACGTTAATGATATTATGTGTTAACCTCGTATACATCATTTAACGGATATCTTCCCCTCACTGGTAGTTGCAGAAGAGAGAAAAAAACTTGCTAACTTTTTCATGTCATCCGTTACCAATTTGTCAGATTTTCAAGAATTTTTTGTTTTTCCTTTTACCATTCCACAAATATATAATCAATAAACTCGTAATATTCATATTCGTAATGGCATATTCAGTTGCCAACTGTCAACATCATTATTCTCTGGAAGGCAGCTCTTTCACTTCTCTCCAATTTGTGTGCAAAGTTCAAAAATCACGAAATCGAACGGATCAATCAATAATCGCAAAAATATTTCTGTCAGTAAATGTTTGGCGAAAACAAAAATTTTCATAACATATCAGAATTGAGGTTGCCTCAAAATATCATTCCTAACGGCATGTGACAATCACAACTATAAAATGTTAATTCAAAATGAACATTTTTTCGCAATTCCATCCGCATGACTATTCCACACGAGGTTAATATGACCTGAACAAATTTAATTGTTTACGAACTTTCAAAAATAACAGGCCGATGATTCATACAAATGTCACCATTATTAATGGTGACATATTATTATTTTACTCACATATCGACACGATCAACAGCAGCATTCCAAAGGAGTTCTATCAATCAATCAACCAATCTTTAATTTTTTGACATGATTTACACATTTCAGAATAGTCAGTTCACTACGTCCTCAAAAAACAACCAGTGATGATTGAAACGAATCAAAACATAAAAGTGATGTTGTATACAGGAAGTCTTAGAATTTTCATAAATTGGGATATTTCTCACACCTGACCCTCACATTCTTCAAGGACTCATTGAGGTACAGAGATCATATGACACTATTCTATTATGTTATGAATCATATATTTTTCTATCTTTCATATTGTGAAAATTTACTATTATTAGTTTCATATGAAATATTTTTGAGAATAGTTATTTAAAACCTATCCTGGTACTTGCCGCTCTAATAAAAGCTGGTATAGAAAAGCGACAACAAATCTAAGATTGATCAAAGATGTATATGACAAGAGGCTTTTCGATTTGGTTTGGTTTAATGGTATTTGATCTCTATAAAAAGTTTCCTTTTTCTTCCTTTCACACCAAAGATCCCAATTTTACCGATTATACCCACTTTCTGTATTTTATAAAAATTTGTTGATGTTGTTGAAGGGGTTTTTAAATTCCCTATCCAATAATGGTCCATTCCAGGAAATCAAATGAGTTGTTATTAGCAGTTTCATTTTGAATTTAATAATCAAACAGATGATTATCAGAATGGAAACTTAAATCAAAATTCACATCAGTTCATTAGAAAAAAAATACCTGCTGGACTTTTTGTAGAATTCCACATGAAAATCATTTCAAAAACCGCAAAACAGGTCCACAGAGCTTTTGCTGATTTGGTAATTTCCCCCCCCCCCATACATTTTAAACGGGACGGTATATCCAAGTTAGACAAAGTTTACATAAAGAAATATCTTCAGTAAATTTCTAAGTGAAGAATTATATATAGAATAACAATAAGCAGAAAATATGAAAAAACAGTTTTGAAGAATATTTAAAAATCATTTATTAGTGAAAAATCTTTTTGCGGCATAGTTGGTTGCAAGGAAATGGTATCAACCTTGTTCGGATTTTTGCTGTTTTATTTTGTATGTTCAGAGTCCTAACTTACACCACTTTCTGTTTCCATAGTCTGTTTTCACATTGTTTATGGGGAAAATTATTTCAGTTTTAATTTCAAAATGTGCACTCCTATCGTTGACCCTAGATGAAGTCCTGTGTCAACCACTTCACAAGTTATATATTCCTGTTATAGAATAGGTTTTCATCTTAAATTTGATTTACACTTCATGGTAGTTCATGGTAAATTCGTAAGGAACATTCAAAAAAAAAAATGACAATTCTCAGCAGAGTTGCATATTTGTTGATTAAGTATTATTCACAAACCGTTTGAAATAATGTTTGAATATACTCTAACTTCGGTAGTTTTTGGTAGAATGAAGCGATCATGTACTGTAACTTAGGCCAATAAAAATTAATATAAACATCATCATGTGCTAAGGTTCACTTCTCGGTAGGAAGTGCTTTCCAAAGAAATTAAGAGTGAAACTACTGAAACTTAAGTTCTTTGATCGAGAATTTCTAGATTCGATTCTCCAAAAGGACAGAGATTTATCTCTCGTGAACAGAACCTCCTGAAAGTTGTTGTAGGGGGCAGCAAGTAAAAGAAAAATCCAATGAATAATCAAATATGTTTATCTAATTCACCAACCGATCCGGTAGCTTTATCGGTTTGCCGGATTAGTTGAAACAGCAAATGCTCTACCAAAAAAAAAATCAGTAACCCCCCTCAATGATTCAAAAAAGAAATTAAAAAAAAACTGATCTGCCATTGTGATGTATGCACTAGAACATGAAAATATTTAGAAACTTATAGGCAGTGGAGTCGCTGTTTTAGATAAACTCTTTTTTTATCATATGATGTTGAAGATATACACATCAATATAGAAAGATCATTAATGTTTTTATGTTACTTCTCTCATAGAAAATTTGTATCTCTTTTTTATTCGGACAAGAAAAGCCAAAAAATACTAATGGAAATAATATTGCTATCTAATAACAATATCATTATGACAGCATATGCTGTGCTCCTTATATACTCATTTAGAGGATCCCTTTTCTCGAAAACTCCAGAACACATTATAATCTTTATTGAGTAGGTTCCAGCATGAGTAATCTCCTGGAGTCATTATTTCCTCATCTATTGATAAGTACACAATTTTTTTCGCTTCAGTAAACTGCTGCTGCCAGCACCCACCTCAAAAACCGTCAATTGTTTCGATGATAAAGAGGCTCGTATCGCATCCATTGACGTCAATGACGACCACACGAATGGTGATTATTCTGTCCCTCAGGCTACCAGTGGCGGCACATAGTTCCGTACAACAAACATGCCAAAACGTAACCCACCATATGCCATGGGGCTGGGTTTGTAGAGAAAGAGAGAGAATATTTAACTCTTTGTTGCACGCTAGAATTGGAGAAAAAGATCCCCTTGTTGCACGAAAAAATCAAGAAATGACCGTCCGCTAACCAGCAGGAGGTTCCTTTACTGACCATTTGTCTCCTTGCCAAGTGCTATCCTTTATGACCTGCTAGCTACCGCCATCTTTCTCATAGGGGAAATACCCCAAAAAAAGTTCATTATAGCGATATACATAAATATTTCAGCTTCAGCACATCAACAGAAATATGTGAGAATGGTGGTACATTATGTTGTACCACCATGCATCAGCTGAGGCAGACTGGGTGGTACAACACTTATACCACCATGCCGGAAAGAGTCCATTTTTTGACGGTAGGTGGTGATACAAATGCGATTTTCTAAGGGTACATTCTCATTGACGCGACAGCTTACGAGTGATTTTCGTTACCGGCGGTCTCATTAGATAATCTCTTGCGGAATCTTTCGTTCATCAATAGGATTATCAGTATACAAAATACGTCACAATCACTTGAGTTTTTGATTTATTTTTCATAAAATTGAAAGCAAAAGGAATACCTGATAATCTGTCAAAATGTGATGACTTTATAATTTCTAGAATTTTGCGGGAAAGCAAGAAATTACACGCAAAAGATGAGACCATGAAATAAACATAACCTATAAATCAAAAAATCAAAATCAAAATCGTTTATTAGTACTTGCCATAGCGGCCATCCGTTGGATGGATGTACACGTCACTTTTATACAGTTACAAGATACATACATATTTTAATAAATAATAAAAGTCCTAAAATCAATTCCATTACCATGGACATTTCAGTTGTTTACAACAAACAGTCATTTAAAAACTCGTTCACGGAATAATATGATTTTTGCACCAGAAGCCTTTTTATTTTTGTTTTGAAAATGGAAGAGCTCAAATTTTGAAGATTAGGTGTTAATTTATTGAAAAATTTCACCCCAATGTAATCCGGACTTTTCTCGAATTTTTTCAGCCTATGTTGAATAACACTCAGTGCATTGGCGTTCCTTGTTGGATAGTTATGGTACTTTGAATTTCTATCGAACAGATGTACATTATTTTTTACATGAATCAATATCTTATAAATGTAAATGCATGGAAAAGTTAATCTATAAATAATCGAATGGCCGTCGAGCAGACACCGGTTAAATTAAAATCACGTAAGGTGCGCCTCTGCTGACAAACTCTCGAAGGCATCTCTTCAGTTAAAATTGATCGAAATCAAGATGGCGAAAAGTCGAGAAAATTTGCTTACAAGTATTAGTCAACACACCAGGGTTTGTATTAATCTTGGTTGATACTGACCCTTGCTGAGTGGTATTGTTTCAGACTTGAAACCACAAAAACATAAATAACGAATAATGGAATTGAAGTGCACGGTAAAACAGACAGAAATAAAGCCCTCAAACTCTGCAAATAAATGAGCGGAACTTGAGTACACTCGACTTAAAACTTGGTTTCAACATTCGTTCTTATTAAGTCATATCTCTTCATATGAATTTGTTTGACTCTCTCAATTTATATCAACGTTTTTGTATTTTTATTCTGTCACAATATTATTTTTTGGTCAACTGAATTTTTGATTTTAATCTTTGACCAAAATCAATTTCAATATTTTTTGTTTGCATTTGAGTGCGTTATTTGCTTTACCCACTTCTGCACATCCAATTTCAAAGTTTGAGAGCTATATGTTTGACTGTCTCAACGTGCACTTTATTTCCTGTATTTGTAATTTATTGTTTTAGTTAAATTTTTGCATCCAACAAGTTAGTGCAACAGGTATCAATAGAGTCAAGTATTATAGATTTCGGAAGTCCGATCCAATAGCACTCAAAGTAAGAACAGTCATCATTCAACACGTGAAAGTTACAAAACCAAACCCTCATTTTCATTATATAAAATGTGGAAGCAACTCGACAAACAGATGTTACGAGAATAAGTTCTTACAACTTCACTAGGTGAGGATAGGAACTTTAAACACTGTTGATTTTCTAAAATATGTTGGGCACAACTGCACGATATCCTTCGTTTTGAGTTTCAGCAGTCTATTCAACTCATTTGGTAGCCAACTGAATGCAAATTATTGCTTTTGTCAACTCAGAGTTGTGAGAGTTGTACCACTTTTCATTCCTTGTTAGGTATGGACTTTCCATTTCCTTTTGAGGCTAAGGTAGTTTTTCTATCAATTTTTGTGGGGTTTTACTGCATTTTTCAATTTTCAGTCAACTCTTCTTATTCCCAGCCATTTCTAATATATTTTCAAGTTTTATGTTGAAATTTCTCATCACCTATAATGACAGTGGTTGAAAAATATTGTAGACATTGTATATGTATATATAAATAATTGCGAGCACCATCAATATTGGGATGTAACCATTCGAAACTGCTTTTATAGCCATTATCGTATATTTTTAGCAGAATAACCCTACAGAAAACTCATTTTTGGGTGGTCCACACACTTGAAGAACACAGTATTTTCAAAAAATACCAGAAATTCTCATCTTGCAGGGGTACCTATTTTGTATATTGTTATATTTCTAAAAATTGTTCTAAAATTGTTCGTTTCCGTTAACCAGCTGACGA
Source organism: Zygogramma bicolorata (assembly GCA_032362365.1). Taxonomy (NCBI): domain Eukaryota; kingdom Metazoa; phylum Arthropoda; class Insecta; order Coleoptera; family Chrysomelidae; genus Zygogramma; species Zygogramma bicolorata. The sequence continues at coordinate 1,001,317 of JAVJAQ010000582.1, forward strand.
ACGTCAACCCTCAGAAGTCGAAACTTGTGCGAGCAATGGATCAACGAGGCCTTACCTTTTAACGTGCGATTACCCAGCACGGTGGCCCGGCGAGGATTCGAACCTCGGCCTTCCGCTTGATAGGCAGATATGCTAACCACTACACTACCGAGACCATAATATATTGTTATATGGAACTAAATATCAAAACAATAAAAAAGGGGCAAACTTTCAGTCAATTCCAAAGAAATTTTGGTACGATAATGAAAATGTTTCCAGTGAATGAGAAGGCATCGGAAGATAATACTAAAACCATACAAATGTCAAAAAAATATGGCGACGAAAATAGTCTTCAATTCTTTGTAAAACATTAATGAATAACTTTATTGTCTGTATGAAAAAAAATTGGACAGAAGTGCGAAAAAGTGAGAACAAAATGTTCATCAAAAATAGGTGTTTTTTGATTTATCAAAAAATATTCAGGCGACGGAGATAAAGGGCAGAATGGAATGAAAACCAAATGATAACAAAAAAGCGATAACAGAAAGGGGAAGTTAAAAGAATATGCTTTCGATATATCGATGAACTTAATTCATATGGATTATATTTGGAGTATGGCACAAAATCATATATTTTTGTACCATTGATTGCAAAGTTTTGTTTTTTTTGCAAAACGTTGGAAAAATAAGTGTTTTTCATAATTATCGGTTCATTTATTTTTGATAACATTTTTTATTAATTCACCAAGTTTTCGGAAGAGACTGGAAGTTTGCCTTTTTTATTCCAATAACAATACAATTGTTTTTCAGATTGCGGTAGAACACAGAAAATAATTCACGAAGAAAAAATCATCCTCCACATAAAAAAACTTTCGAACAAACGTTGATACTTTGCATTAAAGTATAGTTTGAGTTAATCCATTACTCGCACAAGTTTCGACTTCTGACGGATTACGTTCGTCAGCTTGTTAAAGGAAACGAACAATTTCAGGAAAACAATTTTTTTTAGTTATTTTAGATATACTCTTCATTTCCTTTTTTGTGTATTGATTCAACCGTCTATGAACTTTAAATTCATACCATTTACTGAAATGATCATAATTTTCTCAATAATAGTCGTATGTCCCGATTGCCGCCGAATTCTTTGATAACCTTTCCAAGATATTTCGAGTTCTTCGAATTCTCATTGGGACTATCTATTCATCACGCGCTACTGAGAATAGCTTACCACATCCGACTTTACTGGATTCATATTTCTGCAACTGAAAAAAGCAATATCAAAATAATTGCAATCATTATCTGAGGAAGCTGGTGGGAGAATATAATTTTATTGGCATATTCCGATCTTCATTGAGAGTCAGTCCAATATCACGAGACGTTCATCAAAAAATGCTGGGATCTATTTCATGTTGAAAAGTAATTGGAGCAACTTGATACATGAAAATAATTCCGTTTGCCTCAAATATATTGATACACATCGACCCCAGAACTTACACAATGATAGTGAAATTAGACACGGTAGATACAATCTGATCGATTTTTGCCAAATCGATATGAAAATAGTTTGCATTCTTATTCCAAATTGTATAGATGCGATAAAAAATAACTCAGATTGATTTTGATAGAGAATTTATGATATTGTTGGGGATTTCAGTACAGTTTTTTCGTCTAAAAAATACTTACAGACCATTTCATATGACCGATTCAACAGGATACTGCTCTGGAAATGCATCAGATACAACAATTACATTATCTGTCGTTTGTAGCATGAATGATAAATGAAGACGAATTATATTCGAAACCTGTATATGTTAAAACTGTTTTTTTTGTTTTGAGGTTTTCTATGGAATACAGAACCATATAACTTCTATATCAATATTGATATACCACGAACAATGAAGGATATATTTATATATGTGGATGTGTAGCGAAACACGTGTCGCGGTTTCGTAAACTCATTGTCAATGAGAATACAACAGGAAACTGTTAAACTTTTTGTGAATATAGATTTTCATCAAGTATCGGGCAGTTCAATTCAATCTGTGAACATGTATATATGTGCATTGTGCATATATATATTTTTTTTTCCCACATCAAATTTCCAATTTTACATTTATGTGCATAACGATAAATAAAAGGGCGGCGTTCAGTTCATTTGGTGATAAAATCTCCACTGAACTGTTCTTCCACTCAATGTGGACATATACGGGCAAATGTATCAATACTTATACTTTTAACTCTGAATTAATAACTTCATGCGTGCTAGTTAAAGTAGTTGATCTCCGAATATAATAAGTATTCAAGTGAACAGTGAAGCGTTTCATTCAAACTACACCCCCTGCCTACATGAGAAGTGGTTGTGAACGTTGAAAAGTGTTTTGTGCAATCAAATCAGTCAATTGGATTCCTGAATATGGGACGAAAAAAGCAAGAAGCCACGTGATTGGTCGTCTTCATCATCAGATGAGAGATCTTCATCAAGTGAGGATATGGAGGATCGGCGTAAAAGTAAGAAAAGGTCCACGTTTCGCAAAAAAAATTATGCTAGACCACATCATACACTAGGTACATGTGGACCATCTTGGACCTTTTGTTGAGACCTTAAAGGGCAATAAATATATCCTTGTTACTGTGGATGGGTTCTCAAAATATACCTATGTCAAGCCGGTTCCAAATACATCTTCCAAATGTGCGATTGGAGCCCTTCAGGAGATTTTCTCACTTCTGGGAAACCCCAAACGTATAGTAACAGATCCAGGTTCTGCTTTCACGTCAAATGAATTCAAGGAATGGACCAACAGTAATGGTATTAGCAGAACGTATAAACAAAACAATTTTAACTGCAGTGGCAACATCTGGGGCACAAACAAGTAAAAATGATTGGGATAGCAAAATAACTGAAATTCAACAAGGAATCAATTCCACAAAACACCGTATAACAAAATACACGCCCTCAGAACTACTATTTGGCTTTCAATTGAGAACAAGCAGTGATCTACATTATACTTCGGAGGAAGACGCATTAGATGTTACCAAAATCAGGAAAGAAGCTGCGAAAAATCTCGAGGAAAATAGAACGAAACAGGACCTCACATTCAACAGAAAACGCCGACCTCCAACATTCTTCTGAGTGGGAGATATCGTACTAACGAAAGTAACCAGTTTCCCCGCCAATAATGAAAGTAAAAAGTTACTTCCAAAGTTTCGTGGCCCTTTTCATGTTGTAGAAGTGTTACCTAACGATAGATATCGAGTTAAAGAAGACATCCACACTGAACGTTCCAGACGACCATATGAAGGAATTGTTTGCTTGGAGGATATGAAGCCTTTCAGAATTCAGAATTGCTGAGGTGAATATAGCTTAGGCAATTTAGAGATCGCCATCTTAGGCAAAATAGAGATCGCCATCTTAGGCAAATTAGAGATCGCCATCTTAGGCAAATAAGAGATCGCCATCTTAGGCAAGATAGAGATCGCCATCTTGGGCAAATTAGAGATCGCCATCTTAGGCAAATAAGAGATCGCCATCGAAGGCAAAATAGAGATCGCCATCTTAGGCAAAATAGAGATCGCCATCTTAGGCAAATTGGAGATCGCCATCTTAGGCAAAATAGAGATCGCCATCTTGAGCAATTTAGAGATCGCCATCTTAGGCAAGATAGAGATCGCCATCTTAGGCAAACGAGATCGCCGTCTTAGGCACAATAATGGTTATCACTATACAAATATCGATAATAAAATTCTCCCCTTGTTTCAGGATACCTTTCGAGGACGAAAGTTTCACAGGATGGCGGTGTGGACATATACGGGCAAATGTATCAATACTTCGACTCCGTATATCGGCCGGCGACTCATCAACGAAGGGAGAAGGGATATCTGTAGGAGAGAACGGCACCGTTCCTTTCCGGGATAGACACTTATACTTTTAACTCTGAATTAATAACTTCATGCGTGCTAGTTAAAGTAGTTGATCTCCGAATATAATAAGTATTCAGTGAACAGTGAAGCGTTTCATTAAAAACTACACCCCCTGCCTACATCAAGCCCAAATATTCTGCCCTGATCATGTCAATATTATCAGCATATCATGATCGCTACATATCCTTGGTGAGTGAATATTTCAAGTACCATGAGAAAAAAAAAACAATATGATGTGTATATGTGTATCAATATCTTCTCAATCTATTCCCTATTAGAATATGGTTTACCTCCTTTACACTTAGGGCAAGTATTATAAGTTCCAAATGGACCAAGTTAACTACCAACTATTGGAAAGAATGTGTCCGTAGAATGAACACCGAAAGAAGAAGGTTCATAGTCTGACTACCATTTGAAGTGAGTAAGGCTCAACCGCAACCTATAATATCGCCATCAGACTGGCAATATGAGCGTCATTTTTTATGCGGAAACAACGGAGTATTATTTGTATTGCCAGATATCTGGGGGAAGATCAGGAATGAGAGATCTGGCGGCAGGAATTCAGAAAAAATTGCGGATGATACGGAAGAAGGGATTGCTTCAGACCTAGAATGACCAATCACACCGCTGTACACTCCATTCCGGAAAGAAACCTACCCTGGTTTTCTGCACTCCTTTCCGTCTCTCTTATCTTCCCTAAGTCAGAGTAAACAGACTCTTCAACTATCCATAGAACATAAATGATTTTTTTTCTGAGCTTCTATATTTTTTTTATATGCAGATGCACACGAGGGGAAAGCCAGCAAAGGAGTGGAAATTCTGTACTCGTCGAGTCATCCGTGTAGATATTGCCAAGAGTGGAACGCGTGATAACAATTCAAAAGAGCACCGAACGTGAAAATATCTATACAAGAGAGAGAAGTCTCCGACCCTTCTACGATGTTCCAATGAAGTGAGCGAGTCTGTGAGCGAAGAATCGCCAACAAGACGGATTGCCTTTCTCTGAATAGAATCGAGAAGCCTCAATGAATGTTTTGGTGTCGAACTCATGAGAACTATATTCCATGAAGTATTTTTCCACATAAATTAGAAATCCAAGTTTCTGGGAAGCATCTTTAGCGATCGATCTCCCATGGTTTCCCATAAGAGATTATTACTGATCGTAATTCCTAGCATCGAGATACTTGAGCTTTTAGGAATAGTTACTCCTGACATCTGAATACCAAATGATGATAGATCGAGTTTCCTTTAGGAGAGACATGGCTGGATTTTCCTAGCATTAAATTCCACCAAGTGCATGTTACCCCATTCTATTATTTTTACCATGTCATCGTTAATTATATTGACGTGAATTTTTGTTTCTCGAGCTGGTTTGGAGACTCTGGAAGAGAAACTAGTATGAAGAGTACTGTCGTCCGCGAAACTGAACAAGATATTTTCTCGAGAAAATGTATAACTGAAACCAAGGTATTTTCAAATCACACATTCATAAGTTCCGGCATCTGATTTGGAGTTTAAATCAGTATTGATAGAATTCATTTTGGATACTGATTGATGAATATACATTATTCAAACATTCATGAAAATACAAAACGAGACCCACTTTTCCACAGTATCAGACAACGATGTCTCTTCTACGTACTTTTGTCATCACGCAATTCAGAAGTATCAGTTTCCTTAGGAGAAGTCCAAACATTATAAAAAAAATATGTAGGTTGGTGAGGAATATCTTTTTTGTTCTAGGAACTTTTGGCCCGGACAGGCCACCGCACAACATTTCAAGTGAACTGAATTTTATAAGTCCGAAATAACATCGGAGAACAAGAAACCTTGAAAGCGGCATCGAATAAAAAAAAATTAAAAAAACGATATTTTTATATGATCAGGTATATTTACGAGTCATAGTGTTCGGCCTTCCTTGGCGGTTTTTCAGAAGCGTTGTCATTGAAACTCAAAGAAATTAGCAGAATACTTACAAAAAAAATCGATGCATGCTAAGACCCCTTTGAGCCCCTTCGAGAAAATTAAGGTAGAATATATTATATTCCTACAGAAATACATTCAGGTAAATAGAAATGTACTCATATCTAGACTAATCATGACATAAAATTAAGCGTGTCATTGTCAGATGACGAAGGGAAAAAAATTTCAAGAATGAGATTATCCTCAGGATTCATTATCATATCATTAATTTGTTCAGATCATTTTCAAACATATACCATTTTGGTCTATGAGAATATGATTCAAAGTATAATTGAAGATTAAATGAATTACCTGTAAGGAAACCACGTTCGATTAGACCAACCCTTCACAATGACAAGAATATATTTTTTGGTTACCCTCTTCTATCCCGAACCCATTTTTGATGCTTCATCAAAAAAACGCACAGAGTTGTCCAGGGCACGGTGAGTGAGCGATATGATATCACTGTTTTTTGTTGCAAGAAGTAGTGGCTAGTAGCACGACAAGGAAGTGACTTTCATTTTGGTGTATTCGAAAGCGATTTCTTGTACAATTTCCCCCAAGAGAGTCATTTATTCTTCAAAAATATTACTCTCTGTTAACGTTTCACAAAGAATAAACTCAAGATGTACATCGAGAACAAACAGATTTGTAGTTCTAGATTATCAGAAAACATTCTCACTGCTGATAGAGATCACACAAGAAAATGGCACTCAAATGATAGCAAGGGTGAACGAAAATTTAAGAAACCTGCTTTCATCATGCCGTCTTAGGCTAGATGCATCTCAACGAATTCATCTGATATGAACCGCATCTAGCTACCCATTTCAAATGACAGAATGCTAGGACAAATTTCAGATCTTCTACAGATTTTCCACAAACCCCACAGAGGAGTGGAATATTGTGAAACAGTTTTCAAAACGAGAGCAGATTTGGTTTGGCAACTCTTGGGGTAGATTAAAAAAATCTGCTCTTCAACCCTTGTATATATCTCATATCAATTTCTTATTTTTTCACATTGTGGTAGGTTTACAACCCAAAAAACTACAAAGAACATTCACTCACCAGAAAATAATGGCCTCCAAAAAGTAATTAATTTCATCTTTCGGATCCTGAATGTATTTTTAACCATGTATATCAATTTTTTACCATATCGACAACAAAGTCGTACCAATTAACAGTTTTTTTTACTGAGAAGTTGCTTTCAATTCTTTCCGAAAAAAAAAACTGATAACACGAATGAATTCACCATCTAATATCGATATAATTACTTCAAGCTGCGTCGAGCTTGGTTAACAGGTTTAATAGCCCGAAGAATGCAACATCAAATCATCGTCATTAGGGTGTATTAATATAATTACAATCATTAAAGTCCTCGATGCGAAAAAACAATCCAGCGCTTTCGATAGATGCCAACAACAGCATCGTGCAGTAGCTGGTTATCAAGCGAAAACAAACTTCGACATCCCTGCCTACCTGTGATTTCATGTGTCACAGACTATTTTCAAAAAGTGACCTAAAGAGAAATTCGAAAAAAAATCGGGGGAATTCGATCCGGGTTCAAAACCCGGCCTTTTTCCAGTTTCACGGCCTTTACCATATTTCTATTTTTAATCATGGGACCTTAAATCAGTCAAACCACAACAATATTTGTAATCAGTGTCGACCAATCAACACCGAATAAGTCGGACTAATAATAAATCTCGCATATGTTTTAATAAACAGACGTCAAGCCAGCAAAAAATGCAAAAATAACAAGATTGATCTACACCGAGATACCCTACAATTATGATGCGAAAAGAGGTTTCCTGATCGACTTCACTAAGATAAAAAAAATCGGAAATATTTGAAGTGATTCTTGACAGCTGATGAAGAAGTTGGCATTGCAACATAATGCTTCTTTATAACCTTTTGAACATCATCGATATTGTTTTAACGTCATTCTTTTGTGGTGGATCAATATTTGTTCCGTAGTTTTTTGGATTTTTAACCTGAAAAAAATAAGGATTGATATTGAAATCTATACAAGTGTAGAAGGACAGATTTTCAGTCTACCCCGAAAAGTTGCTGTGTCAATTGGAAAACACTTCTTTCTGGATAGAACAAGTCCAATTAGTCAGCATCTTCTCGTATAACTCAAAACGTTTCCGCTTCCTTTCTCAAAACTTATACGCAAATTCCTGTTCAAATGCAAATATCTCTTGTAGGCAATCTTCGTAATTGCGTATAAGTTTTGAGAACGGAAGCGGATTTAGTTTCCGAAACGTTAACGATGAGTATTTTCAGATATATATTAGTTCTTATTATTTTTTTGATAGGCGAAATTTGATTTATACGAGAAATTGCTGACTAATTGGACTTGTTCTATCCAGAAAGAACTGTTTTTCAATAGACGCAGCAACTTTTCGGGGTAGATTGAAAATCTGCCCTTCTAAACTTGTGTGGATTCTAATATTAATTCTTATTTTTTCCAGATTGTGTAGGTTACAAACCCAGAAAACTACGAAACAAATCATCGATATATTAGTCTGGGAGTAAGGTTTTGCGGTTGTTTGAATCTATTAGGATTGCGTAGCGACTTTCAATGAAATTTAACACCTAACTGAAGAGAGCTGCATTCCATAACTTAAGCGAACGTTATGAAGCCAATGCATTCATTGACACTAACGTTGATTACACCTGAGAGTTGTATACACAACTAACAATACAATAAATAGTAAACAATGTTTTCGACTCCTACGCATTATCAAGAACTTATGGACATATCTCTTTCAAAACCGCAATCTAACCAATCAACCCCCTCACGAATTGCCAAACTATTTCACTAACTTCGACAGCCTGTTACGCCTTCGAGTATTCGGTATTTGAAGTAGCCTTCCCTACAATTGAGCCTAGAAATGACAAAATGTAAAGATAATATGAATATTGACAAAACGAAAATCCCTTTCAGCCCGCTTTATAGTTTATAGTCGAGAAAGTTTACAGACGAAGCCCATATCTAACCAAGAAAAACATTTCCCGGTAGTTCTTGCACTACTTCAGAGTGTTAATAATTAATCCTAGTCTTCAGCTTCAGTAATGATCGCGGTAGTGTAGAGGTTAGCATATCGGCCTTCCAAGCGAGCTGGGTAATCGCGCGTTTGCAGATGAAGCCTCGTTAATCCATTGCTCACACAAGTTTCAACTTCTGTGGGTTGACGTTCGGCAGCTGGTTAACGGAACGAACATTTTTTTTTAGTATCAATTTTCTTCTCCTGAAGATGCTTGCCTTGTTAGCGAAACGTGCGGCGTGTGCAAATAATATCAGTTTGGTGTCAGGGTAATTGATATCTACAAAAAGTTACAACTTTCACTCCAAAGGTTAAAATATCATCGTTCATTTTTCTCGGATTGTCGAAAATCAGTAGGTAAGTCAGTTGTGGAGTGGAAAAGTTCATGGAAAAACATTTTCACTATCCAATTGGGCGACTATTCCCTTACAGGTTTAGTACAGTCCTCATGGAACCAGAATAGACATGGAGCGTAATTTGTGCTGGTTCAGGACGGGGTGAACGAAATACTTTAAAGGCGTTAAAGTTCCATAGTTGAGCAGATGTACTGTCCAAATTTTTGTAACAAGCCTCGATCCTAATGAAAGGGGGTGTTACATTCCTGAAGTGGGGTTTCGAATGCCGGAGCTCATCGGAGAGGGATGCTGGGTAAAATAATTTTCAACTGAGAATTGTATAATATATTCCCTTCAACAATTTAGACCGATGTGAAGGTGATCACTACAAGCTTGTGGCCCAGAAGTATACTTTTGGTTAACAGTGATAAGGTAGGTAACCTTGGTTCGTTCTAAATTCATTAACTAATTACAGTTTCCCTTTCAGCATCCAGATTTTACCATTTATCGACTGTGACAGATATAATTTGGTCCTGGGTTCTATGTCTGGTACAAGTATATAAGGAAAGATCTTACTTGTTATGGATTGTACGAATGACCAAGTTGAGCTGCCAGCAATACGACACAGGTTCTTCGTAAGTGGGTCAGCCAAACAGTAGCCCTGTTACTCAAATATAGCCTGCTCCTGGAGTGGTATGTATGTCACCCTTCGAACAATGAACAAATTACAGTAAGATTTCTGTTCTAGGTTTCCGTAGGCAGAATAAGAAAGATTGGGGTGTAAATGAAAAGGCCTGAAAGGAGAATTCGGTCAAATTGGCTTGTCCCTTTGTTTATACTCGAAGGGAGGGTACTTACCGTTGATGATGGATGGCCTTATTAGATAAATTGTGAAAACCGAGGTAGGTATATTAAAAATATCCCCAAGACAGAAAGTTATCTCTTCAGATAACAAAATAATATTATTCACTCGTGTTTTCTATTTTGGTTTCTAGAATCCACAAATGTGTTGAGCTGAAACACCTGCTCAGGGAAAGATAATCAAAACTTCTGCTTGATAAGAATCTAAAGTGAACCCGTTTTTTCCATTGAGATTAGGATTTTTTTTCAAGATCGAGCTTATCTGAATACCCTAAAGAACATGGAATTTGACAACAAGAATGAATCAACTGAATGAATGAAAAATTATACAGGGTAGTTGCTGTGAATTTATTGTACAGAGAAATTTTACTCAGTACCAGTATTGAATGAAATTTATTTATTGTATATATTTGTGGAATAGTAGAATAAATATACTGAAATAATAAACGTTTGTTTGTATTTTATATTATATAGTACATGGAGCCGTAACATTTTCTATTGCAGTTGTGGTGTTCCCTATTATGTAAATTATTATGTAAAATAAATTATGTAAATAGGAAACAAGGAGGAAATATTAAAAATGAATATTAGATATATAATATGTTTAGACGATAAACTTTGGTAAAAGAAAATAAAAACTATCGATGTACCCTCACTTTTTATTGGAAATCCGAGTTGACTTGAAAGAGTGAAATCCAAGAAAGATCCAATTTCATCGATGACTTCGAAACTAAACCTGGGAGGTGAATATTACTCATAACCTAAAAATACATCCATCACAAATAAAAACATCAATTGAAAGAATGTTATCACATCAATATTATCGACTTTATGGCTCGACCACTGCCGTAATTATGCAGTTTATACTCTTTACGATGAATACAGACAAAACATCCACAATGATCACCAGAACTTTGGTATCCGCATCGTCATCTTTATTTTTTACTTGGTGCGAGGTTATGGCCGGCCGAAAAGAATGATGTCTTAAAAAAATACGAGTTCAATATGTCCGATCAATGAACATGAAATTGATGACTGACCGTCGAACTTGTTTCTTCGAGTATCAATAGTGTGATCTCCATTCAGTAAATGTGTGGCCTTGCAAGGCTATAACAGATATGGTATTTGCCAGGGAACTAGTTTCTGGTGCAAACTCAAAACTCCCACTACACCAACTGGAGGAGACCTCGTTGAAGTTTTCATTCCCCAATTTATACAACTATCATGCGTAATGTTGAATCTGAAAGACACCATTCATAGGATTTTTTTAAACATCTTGAAGGTAGATGGCTTGTTACATTGAGGTTTCACACGGTGATATTTTTTGTTCACTCTCTAATTCAGAATAAACCTGTTCAGGTCGGAAGAGGAAAAGGAAACTCAGTCAGAATTCAAAACAACAAATCAGGAAATTTGAGGGTTGCAAATTACTCTACAAATAAACCGAAGACAATATTTGTTCTATGAGGGTCATTTGTTATGGCTTTGTCGTACGATGTACCTGCTGTAAGAGGTCTCCTCTACTTGGCGTAGAAGGAGTTTGACTCCTTGGTCGTCATCCAACAGATCGCTTTCGCCTTAGAGGTTCACACCATCTGCACCATAACCTTGGCAAATACCATATCTTTAACAGCCTTACAAGGCCACACATTTACTGAATGGAGATCACTATTGATATTTCACTCGCTTAAACAAACAAATTCGACGGTCAGACATAAATTTCATGTTCATTAATCGGGTATATTGAACTGTTTTTTTTTTCGGGACACATCATATTCTTCGCCCGGCCATAACCTCGCACTAAGTAAAAATGAAGGTGACGATGCGGATACCAAAGTCCTGGTGATCATTGTGGATGTTTTGTCTGTATTCATCGTTAAGAGAGTATAAACTGCATAATTACGGTAGTGGTCGAGCCATAAAGTCGATAATATTGATGTGATAACATTACAATTCATGGTTTTATTTGTAATGGATGTATTTTTAGGTTATGAGTAATATTCACTCAGGTGGAGTTTAGGAGTCATCGATGAAATTGGATCTGTGATCATAGCACAAATCAGAACATATAGTAAAAATGTATCAGAATAAAATTCCGAAGGGATTCAGAAGAGCACTGCACAATATGTAATTCTAAGAGGAAGTTATCTCCACATTCTTTATTTGAATGCCCCGAGGAGTACGTGAGTCCTACAAACACCACAACTGCCATAGAAAATTTGGACAATACATATCTTCTACTATTGAATTTCAACGCCCTTTAAGCATTTCGTTTACCCCGTCATGAATAAGCACAAACTACGCTCCAGAAGGTCTGTTCTGGTTCCATGAGAACTATTCGAAACCCGTCAGAAAATAGTCGCCCAATTGGATAGTAAAATGATATTGCATAAACATTTCCACTCCAAAACTGACTTGCCGATTTTCAACGATCCCAGACAAATGAACGATGAGATAGAAACCTTTGGTGTGGAAGTAAAAACTGTTGTAGATATCAATTACCCCAACACCAAACTGGTATAATTTGCACACGAAGCGCGTTTCGCAAACAAGGTAAGCATCTTCAGGAGACGAAAACTGACACGTAAGCTTAAGACTAGGTTTAGTTTATTTTGATATTTCTAGACCCAAATATGTATCGAATGAACGAGGCTACTTTGAACACCAAACAATAAAAACTAAAAAAGTGACAAATGAACCCGTTATGAGTTTGTTATCGTTATCAGAAATAACAACGTGATAATATGTACATCAAAATCCAACCACGCCCCTAATTACGTTCATTTTGTAGGGAATATAGGCGGAGTCGAAAATTAGAGGAGAGCAGTTAGTTGGTCTCTCACTCGCTGAGAAAATATGAACAGAATTATTTGATTTTATACGCTCGTTCGTCTAATTTTCTTACTTTGTTTCCAGTCTCCCCACTTCTGGCGTCCAATCCCCGCCACTGACTGCAGGTACTTTTACTCAATTATGAGCATTGATTTCATGGAAAAATAGAGTAGATATATGAAGCACCCTCTGATGAAACAATTTTACAGCAGAGTGTTTTTTACCTAGCAGTAATGTTCACTCCCAGGTAACTGTTTTCAAAAACAATATGGAAACATTTGCTTCACCATTTCTTTCTTTTCGAATATTTCGAAGACAAGAATTGTGGTGATGAAATCTGATTTATCTCCCATATACAGATTTAAGTCGAAAATTGCAAGAAAAATATTTTGTGCATTTCAATCGACGATTCAATAACATATTTTTCACGTTGGGGGTTCTGGAAGGTGTGTGTTACTCAAATATTCCCAATAACACCTACAAACATCCATTAACTGAAAAAAAACATCATATCAATATTATGGTTTTATGACTAGTCCACTAATAATTATGCAGTTTATACTCTTGACTATAAAAAATTCAGACACAACAACCACATTGATCACGCGGTCTTTGGTATCCGCATCGTCATCTTCATTTATATTTTGTGCAAGGTTATGGCCAATCAATGATGTGCTTCAATAAAAAAGTCATGATGCTAATCACACCAGAGTTCGATGTATTCAATCGATGATCAAGAGGTTGATGATTGATATGGTTAACATTTTTATTTGTTCAAGCGTCTGAAATTCCAGTGGTGACCTCCACTCAGTCGATATTTCATTTTAAAATGTGTTCCATAACGTATCGGCATGACCACTGATGAAGCTATTCTCGTAGCAAAAACAGGCGTGATCGATGGTGGGGATTCATCGAAAAAATATCGAAAGTTTGCGAGTTTTCGTTGCATGAATAGTGAAGATTTTTTGAGGACGCTTGTGTGCTCAAACAATGGCAGCATCAAACTTGGAAAGACTTGTTGAAAGGTCAATCGCAGGACGGAATCATGTTTTCGTTTAAACAAACGCTTTACTTCTACTATTTTAGGTATCCTTCAGTCAGCAAAAGTCAGCTGAAAAGACAAGCAACGATTCTCGATGTTCTTGAAGAAGATTACATTCATGGACTGCATGCGGCTTCACCATTTTATCATTCCCTGCAGCTTTGATAAGAGCTTTTCCCCATGCGGGTACCAACTCGGTGACAGAATTTTTGTGTACCCGCTCGGTGTCGATGGCTATACCAAGATAATCAGCAGCACTACTTGCTGCCTTGAACAAAAAGACTTTAATTTCCTGCATTTTCATGGCCTCGGACCATCCAGTGAAGGGGATTCGAACTCTTAATGGCTGTACAGGCTCACTCCAGTAATGGACACTATAGTTATTATAAAATAGCCGGAACATATAGCTTATTGTCTTGAACACCCTGTTGAACTATCGTGACAAAGTTACATGTCATGGGGGAATTATCAACAATTATAGACTTTTTCTTGTTGAGGGAAGTCATACAAGACGAGAGAAGCGGTCAACTACTCTTGTCGAGAAAAAAATCACTATTTCCTTTGTTACAAGAGCAAAAGGGAACATGTTTTTTGTCGAGAGAAGACGCCATAGTTGGACTATTCATTATTGTCCTAAAAAAATATCACTTCGATTTGTTGAAGCGCCTCAAAAAAAAGGTGCTAAAGAAAATTGATATGGCATAATGAGTGGTATCAACTCCTTATTATTGAACATGCATTTTTATATGGTATTTATGAAAAAATATCAATAATTGCAGTTTTCAAAAAGTGATTTCTGAAACAGAGAGTGCGCCTTGGAGATTATAGCAAAAGATCAGCCAAGTACTATTGAGCTATTACGGCTCTTAGCACTGTTACCATATTGTGATTTGTGGTATAGCTTTATAACAAAAAAGGAATAAAACTGATAAACTTACGGTATTATTTGTTGTGTGTACGTTTATTCGAAAATTCTGAATGATGGTCTGTCAGAACGTTGAAATGACGTAAAACTCCTTCGCAAACTAAGTGTGTGACGGTATTAATTCTGACGTGTTTGGCACATTTTTCCTATCACTGATCAACATGTTGATGATGAGCAATATTGTTTCTGAGCGGATAGAAGAAAATGTGATAAACGTGGTCAGAGATAATTTACCTAGGGACATTCTCAGTTTGATGTTGATCTGATCGGATTATTTCGCTCATAAGAACGTAATAACATATATTTTGAATACTTGATTCAACAAAAAAACTCTGAAAACTCGATACATTAATAAGAAACTTTATGAGTTCATACCTCCAAGACTTCCATGCGGCGCGTTCCCAATTTCCCAATTAAAAATGATCCTATCCCTATAACATCGCAACAAAAACTCGCAATCCCGAACTCATACAACACCATAACGTGCCACCGATTATACCACAAAAACGAAATTATCGGAACTCATTTAGCCTTAACACTCCCTCGCAGTCAGTAACTCGTCGACACCGCAACTATACACTTTCAGCCGTCGTTTTATTCGAAATCCACCAAAAAGTGTCGAACAAAAAGTTGAATCTCAACAATCCAGACGAGTTTCGAACAATTGTCTTCGTCTGTCTTTTATGAAATTTGCAAACCATATTTGATTATGTAAATACATTTAAATGTAATACCCCTTCGCCCCCAGTGATGTTAGCCGCTGGACCGCATTGACGTCAATGCAAAGATGTTTCTTTGATACGGTTATACCCGCTGAGGTTGCATGCATGATATGAAAATTTGAATGAAGCACGGCATTCTTAGTAAGAATTGTTGACATACACAGGGTTGTACTAAGAAGTTTCAAAATTAATGTTCGAATTTTTTAATGTTGCCGATTCTCTTCTGTCTTCAGTTCGTATAGTCTAAACACACAATTCTTTTATTTTTTCAATGATTTGAAGAAAGAGACAAGAGCCACTTCCACAAAACTTCCTTCTCCCTTCTCTCCACAAAAATAAGCATATATGTGTCTCAACATCCATCTGAACTTGAAAAGTTGAAATATCAACCCAGTATACCTTCATCATCGATCTATATATCTAGTTGTGTACTTTGTGTCCCCACATTTTTCAGAAAGTTGATGTCTCAATACCGGATCATATTTGCCGGATCACGTAAGATTTTGAGCCTTCATGAAGTAGATCACTCTTCACATCAGTACACAAAATTTGCGTAGATAAGGCCGCCTCATATTCTGAATATTATAATTAGTTCTGTTTTTGTGTCATCTCACGTTGTACTTTCTTTTCAGGTTTTTATTGTTACTATTGCTAGAGTTGAATGAATTTCTCACATTCATTAAATTATATGGCAATGCATTGTTTGTGGTGGTAATAGCGAAGAATCTGATATCCATCTACATAACAATATGAAGTGGCTACCACCGGTAAATAATTTGTTAGTGTCAGAAAATATATAATCGTTTCAGAAGAATCGAAGATAGTTTTGGAAATCCCAGGACCAAAATTGGTGTCGATTATTAGTAAGTTTTCTTTAATATTCTTCATGATTGTTCTGAATTCATAGCAAGAAAAAAACCATTCAGTTTAGAACTAGCTCTTGATTGAGAACTCAAGTAACAGGATTTGAAAATTAGCAGAAATAATGTGACAAATTTATAAACATAACCTATAACCATAAAGTGCGCCTCTGTTGGCAATCTCTAGAAGGGATTTTTTCAGTTACAATTGTTCAGAATCTCTTGATTTTGATGCGAGATATCGAGGTCTAAGTTGAGGCAGAAGACCCAGAAGGCTCAAAATTTTTTCCATGGTTTATGGTGGTCAAAAATTCTCGATTACTTTGGCGTGACTTTTTTCATTATTTGAATGCATTTTCTGAAAGTCGTTGACCTCAGAAGCATTTATGATCAGTGCACTTTACACTTGCAAAGACTTTTATATCTCTTCAGCATGTTGAGAGTCATAGTGATCATAGTGAGTATGTCATCGATGAAATTCTTTGACACAATTATATTGTCTGAAATTTATCAAAAAATGTCTGGCGCGCACGATATTCCAACTGTTAATCTTCTGTACTTCATGATACCTATCTTCGTTGGTAAAGAATGTTGTGATATACCTTGATCATCATTGGAAGTTCAGGGAGTCATGATGAGCTCATCTCGAATTCTCAGGTAGTCTAAAATAGAACAGAGCAATGGTTCCGAGGGAAGTATCTGAAACTGAATCCAATTAAAAGCCAGAAACTGGTTTTATCAACACATTATTCCTACCGAAGCGGCGCTACTGCAAACTTACTAGGTATCACAATAGCTGATAGATCAAATTGGCACCCACATATTTAGACCGGGAGGCCCCCCCGCGCGTCCTCCTAATAAGGAAAAACGCTTTTCTTTCTGTAGCGAATTTTCGTGTTTTTCCATGATATTTTACTGCATGCCATTGTAATATACGGAAGTTCAAACTAATTGAAGCTCTAATAATTGATGACATGCACCCCGCAGCGGCCCAAGATGAACAAAGGGTTGTGAAAACCTGAAAAAAAATTTAGGAAAATTCCGTGTTTTCAAATTGCATGCCGATGTGAAGAATTGAAGTTTTTGTAATAAAAACACTATGGAAAAATTGGCATGCACCCCTCGTAGGACCAACGGTGAAAAATTTCCGGAAAATTCTGTAAAATTTTAATACCGAATTCCGTGATTCCAAACTGCATGCCATTGAAAAAATACTTAATTCGTACCATTATTCAATAGAAGAAAATTTGGCATGCACACCAGGGTGTTGCAAAATAGAGGCATGCGTGACGAAAGTTGCAAAAAACACTGAGCAAATTTAGGTGACTTGTTTTTGCATGCCGTTTTGAAATTCATGAATTTACCTTATTTTAAGTCATGAGTGTAAATGGCATGCATGTAGCTACAGCCCAAAACACAAAAATTGTGAAAAAATTGAAAAAACATCTATTTTTTTATTGAAAAAAAATCTAAAAAATGGCGTGACTTCTTTTTGCATACCGCTATATACTTTTTTGAGCCGAAATGCAAAATAGCATGCATGTAGCTTTATGACAATTGGTTAAATAAACGAAAAAATCGTCCTATTTAATAATTTTATTATTTTTCAAATTTTTTATGAAAAATGAAAGTCGAAAATCATTTTCAGCATCATTATTTTATACATGAAGTATTATTATTAAATTCACTCGCCGCCCTATTTGGGTTAATATTCCCATCTCTTACTTAACGCTCAGCCGATGTATCTGAGGCGTGAGTGCACCCTCCTACCGCACCACATGCCGCCAGAGCCCAGCTAAATTTAAAATCTTGACCTGATACATCATGCCGACTGGTAGCGAACTTGTTGTTTACTTCTATACGGTGGTATAGGCAATGGCGTAGCGTGTAGCGGTGGTGAAAGTTATTGGGAGCTAAGTGGAGCAGAGCTTTGTGCGGAAGTAGAATTTTTAGTACAGAGAGTTTTGGTACCGAGAATTGGAAAGTTATCGGAGCGATTTAAGTGATTGTGTTGTATTGTATTGTGATAGAGTTATAATAAACGAAGTTCAGTGTTTTTCGGTGTTTTAATCGACGAACCCAGGGATAAATCGTAACAGTAGTGTCAGAAGTTGGATTTTGAAAGGATATATCGTAACAGTGGTGTCAGAATTAATATTTTCCAGAAGAAAGATCGTAACAATAGGGTAGTAGTAACCTCTCGTGCTAGTCAACGTATGATAGGCCACGTTTAGACTAGAGACCGGGAGATTCGAGTCATTTGAATTTTTTTTTTATAATTCTTGAATGTTGGACTGTGATAACATATATGTTATTTCAGCCATCAACTTGAAATAATGTTTATTCAAACAATTTTCATGGACCTACATGCATGCCATTTCGTATTTCAACTTAAAATAGTATCTACAAACGAAATACAAAGTGGCATGCAAGAAGAAGTCACGGCATTTTTTAGATTTTTTTTTCAATCCAAAAATTGATGTTTATTCAATTTTTTCACAATTTTTGTTTATTGGGCTGTAGCTACATGCATGCCATTTACATTCATGACTTGAAATGAGGTGAATTCATCAAATACAAAACGGCATGCAAAAACAAGTCACCTAAATTTGCACTGTTTTTTTGCAACTTTTATTATTATTTATAATACGATGGGCTCATTCAACATGCATGCCATTCGAATTAGATAATTATTCCGTTATAAAATTAATATTCATCCTTATTAGGAGTGATTTGGAATCACGGAAAATCGGTGTTAGAATTTTACAGAATTTTCCGGAAATTTTTCACCGTTGGTCCTACGGGGGGTGCATGCCAATTTTCCATAGTATTTTTATTACAAAAACTTCAATTCTTCACATCGGCATGCAATTTGAAAACACGGAATTTTCCTAATTTTTTTTCAGGTTTTCACAACCCTTTGATCATCTTGGGCCGCTGCGGGGTGCATGCCATCAATTATTAGAGCTTCAATTAGTTTGAACTTCCGTATATTACAATGGCATGCAGTAAAATATCACGGAAAAACACGAAAATTCGCTACAGAAAGAAAAGCGTTTTTCCTTATGAAGAGGACGCGCGGGGGGGCTGAAAACCCGAGTATCTTTGATAATTTAGGGTTATTTATCAAGCCTTAAAAAGGCATGCACGAAAAAATGGTGGAACGTCACCTGTCATAACCTCCCGGTCAAATCGATATATTGTGAGCTGGCTCGTACAATCTTTCTCCTCAGACAACTAAGGTGCGTCAATACCCCGACTCTGAAAACAGTCATGGAATCATTTTATGGAGAAACTCTTCTTATGCGAATATGATTTATTCACAGCAAAAGAAGGCGGTGAGAATATTGGCCAATGCACAATCCAGACATCACCGCAAACCCCTATTCATCGAATATGGCATGATGCCCTTACCGTTCCTGTTCATCTACAATGTACTCCAAGATATTCATAATCAGACAAGTACCCTGGAAACTCAGCGTGACACACATGAATACAATACTAGATACGCAAGAAAAATCAGAGTTCTTCGACATAGACTCAGAGTATCCAAAAAGAATTCGTTGAATTTCAATCTGTACAACATATTGCCTATAAGGGTGCAAAATCTTCGCCCCACTGACTTCAAAAGAAATATCAGACAGTATTTCCTAAAAAATTGTTTACTCCCTCGATGAGTACCTGAAATCAAATTTTCAAGAATTGTGATTGAACACTGAGTATTGTCTGGAACATGCCTGATGTCCTGGAGGAGTCTTCATAATCACTATGTGAATCATATGAAAGTAATCTGCAATTGACTTAAGTTATTTCATTCATCATTCCTCAAGGATATGTGACCGTCTCAAATGACCTTCAGCAAATCATGCATTTTCGAATTATTATCTTATGTATTCGAGAATTTACATTTCAATGTGTTCTAAATATTTTCTGTTTATAGCTTTTAAAATTTATTTTCATTCGTTCGATCGAGGTAGATTATTCTACTATTATTTGTCATTCCTTTTGTGTATACCTATAGGTGTTGAGTAGTTATGTAGTATGTATTTCATAAGCGTACCCACCCTTTTTTAAGGCTTTTTTGTAATTTCCTTTTTTTTTACCTGCTACAAATGTACTCTGCATGTAAAATAGTAAAATAACGCATCTATCTATCTATCTATCTATCTATCTATTGTATAATGACTTCATTTGCTTATCCTATATCTAGAGGAAAATATAATTCTCCAATTTACTTGCTGATTCTTGAATTTTCTCTTTGACGTTGGATTCTAGAGGTATTCATTGGGAGATATAAAGCCATATGGATTTTTCATCGGGCCAAAGAATTTTTAATATGAATCAATACAGAAAACACACCAGAAGTGCTGGCCAAATTTTAAATGTCTTTGATCCAATCGAAGGAATTTGCTTTCACTTCCACATAAAATAAATATGTAATGAACCTGTTGCCGCACTAGTGATGTAATTGTCCAATTACATCACGAAAGGTTAAGCTCATTGCATAACTTTAACCGGTCAAAATAAGTTACGTGGTACGAATTCATCTAATAATTCTAATGTATACAAGAAAAAATATGAATGAAATAAAAACAAATCATATTAAAAGACAAATTGGTGATTACTTTTCCATAATAGTCGTCCCATTATATTTGACGTTCGACAATTAAAAAAGCTCTGCGCCCGGAGAACGCGAGGACCCTGAGACGAAATTCTATAATTGAAGTGATGTTTATGTAGGCAGAAACCCAATATATCAAAAGAACGAAGACCTCGTAGCATTGACGTCAAAAGGCGCATGTCAACGGTCGAGGAATTATCATAAATCGAACTAAAATAAACAATGCATCTATACTAACGTGATTCATTTCGGCCGTTCCATATTCATCGATTATTCCAATTGCTCATTCTGGTTATATTTATACGCTAGCGCATGATTTATTCATCGATTTCCCATTGAATTTCGTATTTTTTTCGTTGGCGAATACTTCGTAGTAAGGGCGTGTAATGTGCGAGCCCCAAAACTATCAATATCATACTAGCGTGGGCAACATCAATAACACTGACATTGTCACGTTTTTTCACGATATTAAAAAAATTTGTCAAGAAAACGCGCAGCTCTAATTGTGGAGGCAAGGAGGTAACCCGGTGAATAGTGGTCGATCGAATTTCACTAGAAATTCGATCAACAGTAGCGAAAAGGATCGAAACAAAAGGATCCCTCTTGGAAGTCATCTACAGGAAATGAAGTTGAACTCGTTTTCAATACTTGTATCTGTATATCAACTTTATAGTGCTGTAATGCATACAAATGGAACGATGAATCAATGTTTAAATATATAGTGATACTAGCTGACCCGGCCACGCGTTGCTGTGGCTAAAGTTTTTGTTATATTACATTATAGTAAACAATCTAAGAGGAACAATAAGAGAACATCAGTCACGGTGTCCACTATGCTTTTTCACACAGATGGTATTTGTAAAAAAATATGGTGATCTCCTTATTTGACTTTCTACTACTATAACACTTTAGTACAATGAAATTATTTACGACCAAAGACGAAAATATTGATGTTGGTATACAAATTCACAGGATTGAGATTTGAAGGGGAAGTACGTTGAACACAATTAATTAAAATGTTCTCACACTTGATCTTAAGCAGAAATCAATAGGTACAAAATAAAAATTTATCAGATTTATTATTACCCTTCAATTTTATAACAAATATAAGTATATTACAGTATAATACAGTAAATAACATGTGACGCTTAAACTCATGAATGAGGTAGGCAAGGCAGACAGTCTTAAACTTTTAAACATTAATATCTATTTTTTTTGAATTATAAATACTATCAAATTTAATTCAATACCAATCAGTGCACAATGTTTTTGGTTAACCTGTCTTTAGCTAACACAAATAGAATCGACGGTTTCCCAACACGTGAACACGCAACATATAGTTGCCCATGAGAAAAACATGGATTTTCCAAATCTAAACCATTTGTGGTTGTGCATGACCTTCTGCTGTCCTGATTCTTTGAGCTGGATTTCTTGATTCAATTCGTTCCGCCAACTGATGGGCTCAGCAACGCCATCTATTGATTACTTACTCAACCCAGTCGAAAGGTATCGACATCTTGATTCAATTTGTTCTGCCAACTGATAGGCTCAGCAGCGCCATCTATTGATTACTTACTCAACCCAGTCGAAAGGTATCGACATCTGTTAGAATCATTTGGAGTTAACAGATAATTGTGACTGTCAAATAATAACAGACGAATAATTAGCAATAAATTAAAATTGCGACTATAATTTGAGATTTAAACTATCCTATCTCTCAAGTTGGATCGAACTGCACATGGTGTGCGAATTTTATTATAATCGGTTAAGTGGTTTAGGAGTCCATTGAGGACAAACATTGTGACACGAGATTTATATATATCAAGATTTAGATGAATCAGTAGTGAATAATTACGTAAAAGATCTCAAATGTATTAAATCTTCAGTTGTTGACTACAGTTTCTTACGTCTTACTATGGGTCGAATGCATTTTTCCTAACAAAAGTAGATATTGATGTTAGGGAAACACTTCTGATTGAAATAATGGAGTTTTCTCAGCCCAACTGCTACGCAGTCACTCAGTATGGAATTTTCAAGAATTTTGATAAAAACTACCAACTCTCTGATGAGCATTTGGATAAAAATATCAAAAAAATATATAATTTCATTTTTACTCTGCAGAACTTTTCGTGTTTTCGTGCTGGTTGGAAAAAACATGACTCATGATCATCAACATTTTCCCTTTAATCACCAAAATTTCAGTTCTTTCTGTAAAGCCATATAGAAAGTACGCTAATCGTTTCAATACTTCGTACGTACAAAAGATCCCTTCATCCAAGACAATTGAACGCCTTATCGATCACTTTTGATCACTCCTAGCATCAAATAAACCTTTGCTGCCCCAAAGCAAAAATGAGGAGGAAACTATCATCACACTTTCGACATTGGCATTTCTTGCTTCCTCACCACAAAAAAATGAACAAACAGTGAATTCAAATTGATTCCGTCGTAATATCAAAGATAATTGTTGTAGTATTGGCAGATTTTGAAGGGAATGAAATATGTTCTTGGAGAAGCAGTAAAAAGTACTGAGATGTGGAAAAATAAAATTAGTATGTGGTATCATACAATCAACAATTGAAATAAATGTAATGGTGCTACTTTGTGTTCACGTAGCCATGCAATGCATATAAAATCAACAACAGTGAAAATGAAACGTTACAATATCAAACAATAACAAAAAAACGTATCTCCAAACTCAAAAAATATTTTGCGGTGTCAGGCGTATAGGATATTTATTTATGTATTAAGTGTGTGAAATGATTGTTTTTTTGATGACACATGGGTGTTAATTTAAAAAAAATTAACACTCTTCTGACCCACGAAAAAACGAATTTTATACATGAAATACAAACAATATATTTTGTACAACTGTAAATGTGAATTTACATAGTCTGAAATATATTATAAATGAATACTTCCAATATATCTTGACGTGTTTTTTAGTCCCGATGAGTTATAGCACGATTTCACAGCATCCAGTGGTCTTTCTGTGTCGTTACTATAGAAATGGTTAGTTGGCACGCAGCGAGTTTGACTGTTTTCTCGTAGTTGCTTCAATTTCAGTTATTTTCAAAAAGATGGATGTCGATGACGATAGTGGTAGTGATAGCTTATCAGATATAATATATGAGAAGGCAAATGCAATAGTATCTAATATGTTACCGACCAAATAAGTTAGTATATTATGAGAAAACATGATGACCAGTACCGTGAATGGGGTGACAAGAAACATGTAAAAAGGTTTTGAAAAATGTGCTCTTATGCTATTTTGAAGAAAAAACAAAACTTATAAAACCTCCTACGCGAGGAATGTTTACTCAATGTTGAAAAGTACATTGAATGATAAGGACAATATTGATATAACCAGGTTTTCAAAATTGGTCCCGCTCATTAATAACAAAATCGTCTGATACCGAGTAAAAAAATCTAAAGTTTTATCAGTTATATCAATACATTTATTAAAGATGCTGATAACGGAACAAGTTTACTTTATAGAATAGAAATAGAATTTTTATTTGACATCGTTACATATAGGAGATATTTGTTTGATGCAAGTCAATCAGGAAAAAAATTCTTAAGAATACTGTAAAGGCAAAAACACCAGAATTTAAAATATAAAGGGGTCACTTGACAAAAAATTTCACATTCATGTGAGAATATAAAAATTATATAATATAAAATATAAATCTATCACAGAAGATACGCCTGCCTGAGGACTGAAAGGAAGAGAGAGAAAAAATCAGATCTCAAATGGAGTTTCAAGGAATTCAAGAGTGCTATGGAAGTAATGGTGCAGAAGAAATTGTCGAATATTATTTTCGAAAGTTTTCATGTGGAGAGTTTTCATTTCTTCCGGAAGATGATTGTACAAATCTATATTCAGGGAGTTTCTCTGAGATCTGTCGAGTCTAAAACGGGGCTTAACAAGATGGTTGCGATTTCTAGTATTGAGGCTATGCACTTCTGTGAAGCGAGTTCGTGTTTTGTTTTATGAATTTCCAAAAGGTATTGGAAAATAAAAACGCATGGTATATGGTATATGGAGTTTAAAAATCTTGGTAGAGTGGTATATAGTATAAGGTACAGGTATAATGATGATTTTGTAATATTAGTAGTGATATCAATATTTTTTATTAGTAGGTTGTCCCAATTTTGGGTATCAGCGGTGCTTGTCGCCGTGAAGAATTATTACATATAACTATTGATGCTATTGAAGATGCTGGATCTATATTGATTGTTAAAATACCTGATACGAAGACCTATTGCGCAAGAACGTTTACTGTTTCGAATTCTGATTATATTGAGATTACCGCAAGTATCGAGCACTACGGCAGCCACATACAAAATGTAACAGATTATTTTTGAAATATTCAAGAGGAAAATGTATTAACCAACATGTGGGGATAAATAGAATAGGAGAAATTCACAGCTTGATTACAAAATGGCTTGGAAAAGACAGTATGAGAGCTACACAGGTCACTGTTTCAGGAGAAGCTCTGTAACTTTTCTGGCCAATGCAGGGGGGGCAACATTACATCCATAAAATGTCATGGTGGCTGGAAATATATCTCCGTAGCAGAAGAAGATAGTTTGAATAACAAAATTAAGATTTCTAAATATTGAATTGTCTATCTCCTTCCAAACAAATTGAAATATCTGATAAAAATTTGGAATAAACTCTAAAAGAACTAACTAACGTTTCTGAACAGCAGCAACATGGAACATATTCGGGAATTTATCTTGGAAGTAATTGTGGGGATTTTAATATCAATGATTATCATTTCAATGATTGAAATTGTTTTATGATTAATAATCAATTGAGGATGGACTTTGTTTGAAATAAATCCTTAAAAAAATATTTCATGTTTATTTTGTGAATTATTTTGGCAGTAAAAAAGTAAACAATTACTTTTTTTATGTCGCTTCCTCCAAAATGATATCTGGTATCCGCCCCTAATTTCGAATATAAATATTATTTCATTTTACCGCTTCTGAACAATTTTATTGCAATTTCTTCCTCTTGTACCAAGATTCAGATGAAGAGATCTTTTGTAATATGGGTTCAATAAGACGATCATGAAATCTGATAAACATTATGATGGCAATGACCGTTGAGAAACGATGGAAAAACAATGTTCGATGTGTACTAGTTATGTCAATTGAAATATACTTCCACCAATCGATTCGAATGAAAAACACTTATAAACACTAGCATATCCAAGAAACACAAGTTCGATTGTTTTGACTGATACCAGAATTAAAATAATGACGTTATTTATCATTTGCTTCTATATAAACGATCTGTTACGAGTAGTAAATAACATAGATTCGCCCATGTCAAGAGATACCTGAAAGCTAGAGTAGTGACAAAATAAACACACCGGAACAATTTTGGATCGATAATAATTATATAATCTTTAATGTCATGCACGAAAGGTAGGAGGAATTTAGCAAAGCTGTTCTTCCATTCCACCATAAAGAAATATTAAGAATAAATATTTCACTATATTCTTCCAGCTAACAAATATTTGGAGTCAACTGACATCTGTATGGTATATCACGAAAAAACCTTATAAAAGGATTTTGAATCGGCTGTGATTTATTTCGATTGTAATTTGGCAAAAAACTGATATACACCAATAATCTATTTGTGGATATATCGAGGCCTTGATGAGTTTGAGTTTAGTATCCTCATCAAGTTGAAATTTAAGATGATACCTATGATGATTTACATGTTGAGTGAAACAGACTTTACTGTCATCAATAAGACCAAGATATTTTGCAGAGTATTCAAGATAATATTTCCATGCGAGAAAATTGGCAAGTACCTAACATGTATTTTAGTTACTGCATTCCATTAAAAATAGCATTATTCTCGTTGATGATATTTCACTCAAGGAGAGTTTAAACAGCAAATAAAATGAGATAAGAATAAAATAAGAAACTAATTAAGAATAAGGACAGAAACGTGTGTTTATACAGATGACTGAAATAAAATAAGAAATAAGAACGAACCAATCAAGTTGCAGCTTTCTTGACAATGACTTTTGTGTTCTCTGAATATCACAATTTCGTTTTGACAGTGGCTACAGTAAATAACCTCCTAATTGTTGATATTTTGAATTTTGATTCTATAACATATAGCAAAGATTACCAGTAAATAATATTCTGAGGTTGTTATTGTAAGAAAAGAAGGTGAAATAATTTCAAACATGGAACGTTAAATACAGAAAATATTTCGGTCATGCGCATTATCAGTTTCCAAATAAAATAGTGAAAGATGGCATCTTTTGTTGTTATTCTTATTTCTTATTTTATATTATTTCTTGTATGAAAGCTTCAATAAAGATCTATATGTTAATCTTTCTTATTTTGTTTTATTTTGTTCCTTATTTTATTTTATTTGCTGTTTAAACTCACCTTTACTCATTCGTTGAATGATATGAATCTATACTCAAAATACGGCTACTAACGGCTGTCTGTAAGATTATCTCTATATAATAAGGTTCACAAAACCGCGACCCGTTTTCCGGTACACAATTGCTTCTACAGACAAAAAAGCTATTGTATAGCGGAACACGTGTCTCGGTTTTGTGAACCTTACATGGAAAATCTCACAGGAAACTACACAAGTATTTATCACTCATCATACATTTTCTCTGAATATTTCAATAACGGGGCGTAACAGTGGTGTCCTCTACGTGGCCAAAAAATAAAAAGTTATGCCTCCTGTTACAGAATAAATACGGCATAAATGGAGCCGATATTACATATTGTTACTTTTCGAAGCAGAACTCGATTTCATCAATTCATAAATCGACAGAGGTGCATAATATTCGTCTATAGACAGAAATAGCAGAATTGACGTCAATGGAAAAAATAAAAATATGGATATAAATTAGTCTATTCAGCAAATCGATTATGCTTTTCCAGTGACTAATGCTACTTATGCCTTATTTGACATTTCATGATTATGCTGGAATTCGAATGATCAATTCACGAGCGATAACAACACTATTAAAGGTTGCACTTTTCACCAAAAGTAGAGAGAGCAATTAGTACGGTGAATTTTAACAATTTTCACAATTTCAGAGCAACAAGAACAAAAACATTCATTGAAGAGCAGAACATTTGTCATGATTTGGAATGTATTGGTTTATAGGGGGGGAAGCAATTAGTTTTGCGAGCTTTTATTTCAGTTCTTCATTCGATAAGCTCAGAGAACATCTGTCACTAAATATTGATGAAAAAATTGAGAAATTTGAGTTTTAATCGTTATCGTTTACCGAAAATAATAGAGTTATTAGCGAAATAGGTGAAAATTTTTTAACAAATTTTATTTTCGGTGGAATTTTTCGAAATGCTTCCAATATTTTATTGAGTAATCCAAACATTGTTCTTTTCGTTCCCAGTAATTAAGGATAAATTGCGTGGATCACGATTTTCATCGCCCGAAGAAGCGGTTGAGGCCTTCAAAACGCATGTTTCAAAGCTACCATCTTCTGATTGGACAAAGTGCTTTGAAGGGTGGTTCAATCGCAGGCAAAGTTGTTTAGATGTTGAAGGCGATTATTTTGAGAATAAAATAAAAATGTTTCTGATAAAATTCATTTGTTAATTTTTACTATTCTCAATACATAAATAGTAACCCTCCTACCCCAAGGGCCAGTCTGGGGACCTCTACTGTGATACAATGTATCAAACAGTGTGAACGATTTCATATTTTGAAGCTTCATTAAATTTCTTGCAAATATTTCAGTCGAACTGACCGTCAGAACTGCACCTATTTTTCCTTTTAAAGTAGGAAACTGTGGTGCATTGTCAAGTAAACAGAAATATCGACATTATTATGTAGGTGGCATAACAAAAACGATCCAAATCTTTTTTACACAGGCACTGATTGACTATATCTCTATAAACAATGGTAACTTCACACATTTATGTTTTATCACTTTACGAGTTCTACACCCGCCAGGGTTTTGTACTGAAGAAGAAATAAATACTCAAACTATTCCTTAAAGCGAAATTTATAGATAATTACATCTGTTGGGAGCTCCATAAAGTTCGCCTATTTGCAATGTCTATTCAATCAATCAATCAATCAATCAAATATGCTTTATTGTCTAAGGAATCCTTATTGACAAAGCTACTGCAACTTTATAAAGTCTAAGTGTCAAAATATAATATTAAAATCATGAAATAAAATGAACCATCACTATATAAAAACATATGTACATAGACGAATACACATAAATAAGACAAATATTTAAACCATTGTAGATAATCACTAAATAAATAAACCCTTATGTCATAATAGGCTTTTTGCAGAAGTACTTCTTTAACTGATTTTCTGAATTTTTTAAAATTTGTTATTGCCCTATAGCACATTGGAAGGTGGTTGTATATTTTCTTGCTCTCATATATCAGAGAAAATTTGGTAATTTCTGATTTTGGGATTGGCAAGGGTATATTCCTACTTCCTCTTGTATCGTAACGTCTGTAACTATTTGCTGCTGAGTTATAATATTTTTTGTGTATTAGGCACACGGTTTCTAAAAGGAACAAACAAGGTACAGTTAGGATTTTTTGACTGATGAATAGTGGCTTGCAATGGTCTTGAGATTTTGCGTTACATATGTATCTGAGAGCCTTTTTTTGTAGAATGAATACTGATTTCAGTAATTGCTGACTACATAAGCCCCAAAAGGCAATTCCATATCTCAAGTGCGACTCGATCAAGGAGAAATACACAGTTCTGGCTGAGGATTGATTGAGTTCATTAGAAACAACTCGAACAGCATAGCAGCCAGATGCTATTTTTTTGCACAAATTTGTTATGCTCATCGAATTTTAATTTTTCATCTATAAATATCCCCAAAAACTTTGTGTGAGTTTTGTTAACTATAGCGTGATTTCCTATGAGTAGGTCGTCGAAATTGAACTTGAAGCAAACTATGTTTGTTTTATTTGTATTGAAACATAAAGAATTTGAATCGCACCACTGTTTAATCTTATAGAGATCCAGAGTTATGATGTCTTTGAGATTATCTTCATTTGTCCCAAGCCAAAGGATAGTGGTGTCATCTGCAAAAAGAGTGAACTTTCCTCTGATATCAACAGTCACCAGATCATTCAGATAAAGCAGAAATAGAATAGGACCCAGAACCGAGCCCTGTGGTACACCTGCTGTATTATTCTCAATACGCGATTTATTTCCCTGGAGTTTAACTAACTGCTTCCTACCTGTTAGATAACTACAAAGCCAGTTATATGACAATCCTCTGAAGCCATAGCATTGAAGTTTAAATAATAGTGTTTCATGGTCCACGCAGTCGAACGCTTTAGAGAAATCGCAGAATACTGCCCCAATAGATTCGTTATTTTTTAAACCAATATACACATCTTCCAGAAAAGAGAAGATTGCATCGCCTGTGTTTTTATGGCTTTGGAATCCAAATTGAGAGTCGCATAGTATATTATGATTGCTCAAGAATTTCAGCATTCTCTTCTTAACAAGTTTTTCAATTATTTTTGAGATTGTCGGAAGCAATGATATAGGCCTGAAGTTTGATGGATCATTCATTTCCCCACCTTTATGAATCGGAATAACTATTGCTAGTTTCAGACATGCAGGAAATCTACCAGAATGAAATGATTTATTTATGGCCTCAACAAAAATGTTCAAAGCGTATTCTGTGAGATTTTCTAAAATTCTAACTGATATTTCATCATAACCAGATGACGTTTTGTTCTTTATTTCATTTATAGTCTGCTTCAGTTCATATATGTCAGTATCAAATAGGTGAAAGTTAACTGGAATATTTATATTATTCATGAACTCTGTTGGATGAATTGTCGGTTGTAATTCTGATGTTATTTTTTGTGCTATCGTACAGTAAAAGTTGTTTAACACGTCAGGATCTATATCAGCATTGGTAGGCAATATATTACTTTTCCCACGTAATTTATTTATTATAGCCCAGTTTTCTTTTGTTGTATTTTCAGCCTTGTATAGTTTGTTTTCAAAGTATTTTTGTTTGGCAAGCTTTATTAGTTTTCTATAAATCGTCCTGTATGAATTGAAATATGATATGAAAAATTCATCAGTTATGAATTTTTTAATAGTATGTAGTGATCTCAAGTTCATTGCCGATTTTTTTATACCTTGAGTTATCCAGGGCTTTTTCTCTTTATTTTTGATTTTAATCTTTTTTATTGGAAAACATTTTTCGAATATATCTCTTAGGTAGTTTTGAAACATGTTGATCGAATCATCAAAGTTCAAAACGTTTACCCATGGTGTTATATTACATAGGTTTTTAAATGAGTCGTAGTTCGCCTTGCTATATATTCTTCCGAATCTATATTTACTTTTTACTTTTACTGTTTGGAGTGACATTTCGAAGATAAGAGCTTCATGGTCTGAAAGACCTGCGGGAACAGTCTTACAGCTGATATTCACTTTTTTTAAATTAGAGAAGATATAGTCAATGATAGTGGCTGAATACCTGGTTATTCTAGTATGTTCATCAACATGCATTGTCAAGTTTAGAGAAGTCAGTAAGTTATGTAGATTCTGCTTTACCATACACTCTTCATTGTCATAATGAATATTAAAGTCACCTGTTAGTACAATCTTTGAGTTAATTGGTAGATTTAACAAAAGAGTTTCAAGTTTATTCAAAAAGTTTTTAACATCGGAACAAGGTTCTTTTTTTCATGCACCAAAGAGAATTCAAATTCATTATCTGTTAAAAGATAGGCATACTTATCAATGTTCACTAATATGAGATCAGTGACTATTTTATCATTTGCTATCATCATAGTTCCACCATGTGCTGAGTTTTTTCTGCAATATTTCGTTACTATGACATAATTTGGAATATAACAAGGTTCGTCATCCCTCAGCCAGTGTTCAGTGAGAAAAACGAGATCTGGCATATTATGCGATTCAAGAAAGATCAAGAGTTCATTAGTTTTGTTTCTTACTGATTGTATATTGAGTAATAATAACGAGAGGGTAGTTTTGATATTGGCAATTTGTGTTTTGTTTCTACGTTTCTTCCCAGTTGGTAAATTTATGTGTGCTCCCGTTCGATCTGAGTTATTCGCGTGTATAAAAAATCAGTATTTACAATTTCGTTTATCAGGTTCGTATTTTTCTCGACTTCTTGAATTTCTTGGGCAATTGGAATTGAATACCCGCAGTCAGCAGTGGAATTCATGAAATGGTCCAGTTGGGGTGTTAGCTGGGACAGACTGGAATGAAGACAACTTTTTCCATCATCACAAAATGACAGCTGGTTTTCTTCATTTGCTGTACTACTTCGCATGTTCTGGATACATTTAGGCGCATTGACTTGGTCGTTTGTGAGACTTATTCGTGCTTCATCAAGATATTTTTCAATATGTTCCAAAATGGCCTTGCATATAAACCACTTTGCCGATTTCTTGAGATGATAGCCATCCCCGTAGTAATTCCTTCTCTGAATTATCCCGTTGCATTCCAGTATACTAATAGATTTGTTAGCACCGAGACAACATTTCTTGAGTGCTGAGTTGTTGTTATAAATTATTTCGTTGATGTTCCTTAAGTCATATCTGAATGGTTGTGTAATTAAAATGAGTTGAGGAGTTTCTCTCAGATCTGTGAATAGTTCCTTGATTTTCTGGCCATATTCATTGGACCATAGGATGATGATATCATTTTCATTATGTTGTTTCATGGTTTCAAGAGTAGTTGTAATCAACTCATTGAAACTGCAGTTAGGCTTCAGAATGGATTGGATGGAGAAGTGGTCATTTGCATGTTGCTTTAGATAATCTGCCATATTTCTTCCGTTATGACCTGAGACAAGAACAATTTTTCTCTTCCTTCTTTCTATCGAGGGTTCCTTTGGGTGGTTATTCGAAACACAAAATGCATTAAAATGAATTCTGTAAATATTCATGTCCTGTTCATTTTATGAAATCGTTTTTCACATGCACGATAGCGTTTTACGAATCGAATACAAAGATTGAATCGTTGGTATCGAAACAACGCGATACAGTGAATTCCGATGAGTAGAATGACGTTTCAAATGGAAGAATAGAAAGAGGTCGAAAGAGATCGTGAAAGTTTTTTCCGACGTCTTCTTCTACTAGGCGAACAATCCTGACCTGAGAGTGGGTTAGAACTGAGCAAATTTTTGAATCGAAAGGATGTTTGCGTAATTAACAGATGAAATAAATTTTTAGCAGCATTCTCACAATTAGGAAGAAAAATGAACTCTTTCAAGCGGGATTCGAACTCACGTCTTCCATCAACTAGACGGATGCTCTTACCATTGAGCTTTCGAGGACCCTGAGTTCTCCATCGCCGAGGGTTCTCGATTTAAACAACAACTAACACCAGAATTCGAGAGGAATGACTTTCGAATATGCGATGGAGAACTCAGGGTGCTCGATAGCTCAGTGGTAAGAGCAGCCGTCTAGTTAATGGAAGACGTGGGTTCGAATCCCGCTCGCGGAAGTTTATTTTTCTTGAATTCTCAACTGTCTGAATGGTGCTAAAAATTCATTACATTTTCGAATGATCATCAAAAAAAAATTATCATCACTAACCTAATATACGCATCAGCCAAAAGCGAAGTAACAATGAGCCATTGTTCGAAACGACTCTTGATCGCCGCGGGTGGAATATTTCAATGCATCATAAAACCACCGAGACTACGATAAAATATGATGTTGTACATATTGCAAAACGGCATGCCGATAAATACCATTCGTTCTGCGATAATGGCCACGCAATGATAATGAAACGGGTTAACAAAACAATTGAATAGAGTGAGAGTCGAGATGTCCAGAATGTCAGGCCGGATCGATATGTCAATGTTACTGTTATTGCGCTCTGCGCATTTATTTATATTGCTCAGCAGATGGTGGAATCGGTTTCAATGAATAATACAATAGATGAGATTATATTCGAAAAAAAAACAACAGCTGGCGGACGGGTCGAAAACACGTCTAGGATCTTTGCCGCAAAAAAAATTATAAATATTTCACGAGTGAGTGACAAGTGATTGGTAGCGTAAATGACTTTCCAGATTATTTTTTAACTTCATTGGATTATTTCAATGGTGATGTTGAATGATCCAAACAAAATCATAAAAAAACTTGCATATGTTAAAACCAGACAATAAAATAATTCTTAGACCTATTGTAATAACAGTTCATACGATACAAGCACTTTGCTCTGAGGTACATATGCGGTAACACTTTTTTGGGACAGCGCATAAAATTCTTCGATTTATTCCTTTTTTTCCATTCTTCCGAATTCCACGTTGAGGTCTAGCCGACGAGTAATCTTCTCCAACCCATTGTGGTTCAGAATTCATTTTTTTGTTAACCAGCTGACGAACGTCAACCCTCAGAAGCCGAAACTTGTGCGAGCGATGGAATAATCCCGGCTTTCTGCCCTATAGGCGGAGGTGCTTACCTTTACACCACCGAAAACCACCTGTCAAATCTTTATTACTCAGGATTCGCTTCTAACGAAAAGGACGGACAAATGGACATATCTCCAGAAAGGCTAATAACCTTCAAATTTCTAAATGACCTATCGTTCGCACAATTTTCTCTGGACATTATGGGATATTGCCGCAGGAAAAGTTACTTATTGGAAAAAACCAAATCCAAAATATTGCCTTGTAAATGGTTTCTGTTCGGCAATAAATGCTTTATTATCACCGATTTCGAAGCATCTATAAAGATAATTAACGGTCATATCAAAACTATAGAAAAGATCAACATCGAGAACCAAAACTTGAAGATAAACATTAACAAACTTGCCAAGCGAATTAATGATCTCGAGCAATCAGCTCGTATGAATAATGTTGAAATACAAGGAATACCCGAAAAAAAGAACGAAGATATACCTAAAATTATTATGGAGATACTTCAAAATCTGGGTGTGAACTACACACCCAACCTAATAGAGTCTGTGCACAGAGTAAAATCCTTCAATTCCAACAACCCAAAAAAAATCGTCGTTGTGTATAATTCTCGAAAAGTGAGAGACGAACTCCTGGCTGCTGCAAAAACCAAGAGATTATCATCGCCAAACCGAATGCTGCAAATCGAATCCATCTCCAATGACCCCTTATATATTTCTGAACACCTCTCTCCCGAAAGCAACCTACTATACAAGAAAACTAGAGATTTCGCTAAATCTAAGAAATTCAAGTTTGTCTGGGTGAAAAATGGAAAAATTCTGCTTCGCAAAGATGAAAGTTCCAGAGTTAAACTGATTGAACGCGAAGATGATTTGAAACTTGAATAACCTGAAACGTCCAATATTTACTTATAAACTTCAAGGGAAGGGTTTTCGCGGGTTTCAATTGCTTTGTTCAGAACGTAAGAGGATTACGTTCTAAAACCATCGAATTCAAGATGAATGCCCACGTTTGTGACTACGACGTGATATTTCTTACTGAGACATGGCTAAATCAGAGTGTTCAGGATTGTGAAATTTTTGGAGACGAGTTTCAAGTCTATCGCAGGGATCGTCAAAGTTCCAAAAGTGTCAAAAATGAGGGCGGCGGAGTCTTAATCGCTGTTCGACAAGGATTACAGATGGTTGAACAACCGGAGTGGCAGAGTGACGCGGAAGACCTATGGTTAACACTTTACACACCTAAACGAGGTAAAATCCATCTATGTTGCATATATTTACCACCCTTAGATGACAACGCACTAGGATATTTCTCCACCAATCTCTATAGACTTTCCAATGAAATTTCAAGCGATCCTATTTTAATCTGTGGAGATTTCAATATGTCAAATACCTCCTGGAATTTCGACCAAAATTGTTCTTTCTTAACACCTATCTCAGTTGAAACGAAGTTCACCGATTTGATTGATATTTTTGACTTTTATGGTCTAATGCAATTCAATTACATCAAAAACACAAACGACAAAATTCTCGATCTAATTTTTTGCAATAAAGTAAACATCAAAGATCTGGTCATCGGCGAGCCTCTAGTGCCGGAAGATTCATATCATAAAAGTGTGGAATTCATTTTTCATTCCCCTACTTTCAAAACTATTGATAATAACTTCAAGTTCTCAAGTAACTTCAAAAATGCTGATTATGGCAACATCAACTATGAAATACATCTTGTATTCAGTAACACTGAAATTATTAGTAGCCAAGTTGTAGAATCACCCAAAATTTCTGATCACTATATGGTTACACTTTGTCTTGGAGGTAGAAAAAACATCGATACAAGTACAGATCAACGAATTTTATCACGTGGTAAAATAAATTATGACGATATCAATAAGAAATTGACTTCAAAACAGTGGAACTATGTTCATGACGGTGTGGATGACAAATATGATTCATTTTTTGCAACCATATTCAGTACCTTAAACGAAGTCGCTCCTAAAAGAGAGATTGTAATCAGGGCTAGATACAAAGAGTGGTGGAATGGTAGAGTTTGTGAAGCAATAAAAGAAAGAGATGTGTCTTATAAAATGTACAAACAGAACAAAACAATTGAGAATAAGGCGATATACAAACGATGTAGAAATAAGGCGGTGCAAGTAATACGCGAAGAAAAAAAAGTTTATTTCGAAAGTAAAATAGATGATTGTAAGAAAAACTTTAAAAAAATGTGGCAGACATTGAAACCGTTATTATCTGGGAAAAAACAAAGTACTATTAATGAAATTGAAATTGATCACCAAATTATTCACGAACCAAATCTATTGTGTAATAATCTCAACTTATTTTACGTGAACAGCATCGATGAAATCATTTCAGAAATTGACACAAAAAACATAACTGAATGTCTAGATTCAATACCAGCACCCGCGAACGTGCTAATGCATTTTAATCTGGTCAGTAGAGAACAATTGAGGGAAGTAGTTTTTGCATTGCCGAATAAAGGCAGTCCTGATGAAATATCATCGGATTTTTTGAAAAAAATTTACGATAGTATAGAAAACCCTCTT
This sequence comes from Zygogramma bicolorata, assembly GCA_032362365.1. NCBI lineage: Eukaryota > Metazoa > Arthropoda > Insecta > Coleoptera > Chrysomelidae > Zygogramma > Zygogramma bicolorata. Next base: position 1,038,422 of record JAVJAQ010000582.1, read on the forward strand.
ATCAATTTCATTAATTATTCACTTGAAACAGGCACCTTACCGTTAGCTTTGAAAATATCAACTGTAATCCCGATCCCAAAAATTAGTAATTTCAAAATAGCAAGCGATTTGAGACCCATAAATATGCTGGCATCCATTGAAAAAGTTCTCGAAAAAATAGTCTGTAATCAATTAACTGATTTTGTTTCGGATAATAATATTTTGTACGAGAATCAATCAGGTTTCAGGAAGTCACATAGTTGCGAAAGTGCGGTGCAAAATGTCTTACATGATTGGAAACAGCATCAGGATAATATTATGATTGGAGCAGTATTTCTTGACCTACAACGCGCATTCGAGACAATTGATAGACAAAAACTAATATGTAAATTACGAAAGTATAGTATTTCAGGGAAGGCATTGGAATGGATCGATAATTATCTGCAGAATAGGAAACAGGTTATACATCTTAACAAAATTACATCCTCAGAAATTTCAAATGAAAACGGTGTACCACAGGGGAGCACACTGGGGCCACTGTTGTTCTTGTAATGATATTGTCAATTGTGTGAAAAGCTGCCAAATCCATCTATTTGCAGACGATACATTAATCCACTTTTGTACTGAAGACATACTTACTCTAGCTGATACGATTAACAACGATTTACAAAATATAGTATCCTGGTGCAATGGTAACTTACTCAAATTGAACGCGTCAAAAACCAAATTTCTTCTAATAAGTAATAAACAACAATATGACTCTTTCAAAAATAGTTCAAAAATCAGTATTGGCAATAATGAAATTGAAGTTGTTGAAAAAATAAAATATTTGGGTATAATAATAGACCGAAACCTCACATTCAAAGACCACGTAACATATGTAAGCGATAAAATCTCAAAAAACACCAACTTTCTATCTAGGGTAGCACCGTTTCTTAGTCAATGGTCCCGCATAACGGTATATAATACTATTATCCTACCACATTTAACTTTTGCGTCATCGATACTGTACGTAGCAAAATCGAGCCATGCGTATAATTTTGGGTGTTCCTTGAATCTTTAAAAAGAGATATTATCGGGGAACAACATGGGTTTTTTCCTAAAAGATCTGTTGAAACCAACCTGCTCTTGTACACTTGTAGACCCGTGTATACCGATTTCAGTAAGGCTTTTGATAAAATAAATCACAATTTATTGATTTCGTACATCAGGTGTACCACAGGGCTCACATTTGGGGCCTCTTCTGTTCATTATTTATATTAATGATATAGGGTCCTGTTTCAGTTTTTGTAATTTTCTGTTGTACGCAGACGATCTGAAAATATTTTCAGAGGTAAGAGGGGTTGCGGACTGTTTTCTGATTCAAAACGATTTGAATAAACTCAACGAATACTGTCAACTCAACAAACTTTTTTTGAATTTAGATAAGTGCTGCTTCATCACTTTCACCCGAAACCACAACGCATTTTCCTATGATTACCACTTGAATAATTCTCGTTTAAAAAATGTTGAAGAAATTAAGGATTTAGGAGTCATATTTGACAAAAAACTAACCTTCTCATCTCATATTGCCCATATTGCATCCAAATGCAATAAAACTCTGGGATTTATCCCTAGGCAATGCGAATTATTCACGTCAATCCCTGCAATGAAAACACTATTCTACTCATATGTCTACAGCAGATTGAATTTCGCAACTATTATCTGGTGCCCACAATATAACGAGTACAAGAGTAGATTGGAAATCGTTCAAAATAATTTTCTCAGGTTCCTAGAATACAAAAATAGCGGAATATATGATAACACAATAAGTACGTCCATCCTCAGATACAAATTCAATTTCATCACTCTGGAGGCTCGCCGAGAACAGTCTGATATGACATTTCTGTACAAAATCTTGAATGATCTGATTGATTCGCCTGAAATATTGGGAAATATTAAATTTAACGTACCACTGCGACAACTCAGGAGCAATAACATGTTTTTTGTGAACTTTAGTCGAACAAACCTTGGAAAAAATTCACCTCTCAACAGAATAGTTAGGCAATATAATGATAAATTCGAACACATAGATAAATGGAATTGTTCTTTCAATGTATTCAAATCTAAAATCAAATCTACACTGTTTAGTTGATATTATGTATCAAACTTGTAACTTGATGAATGTTTCTCAACACTCAAGTGAATGTTAGTTTTAAATCTGTACACCAAATTGTAATTGTGGATAACGTTCTGGGTTATGCCTGTTGTTATCCTATATGAAATGATAAATAAATAAATTATTATCACATTATTATTATAACAAAATGTAATGAACAAAGGCTTACAGTAATAATCGTATTTCCATTTCCAAAATCATCAAAAAAGTGATTGAAAATTAGATCAAATGATAGATCATGATTTATAGATTACAAAAATTCAGAATCTTCCATAACCAATTATGAATCCTGCAAAACGATCATTTCATTTCACCAAATTATTTGCGCACTCAAACATCTGAGACCTCGTTTTTTTCGGAAATTTAGTTTTATTTGAAAATCATAAAAGTTTTTCATATTCCCGCCTACTTGAAAATAAACATCTATTTTAACTTCGATTTTAACTTCGTAGTATTATGAGAAACAATTGCTAGTTTTCGAACTTGAAAAAATTTGGGTTACGTTGGCATATTTTCGATAATGATTTTCGAATGATTACCTGATAGTTAAGGTGGGTATTGCGGATCTTTGAACTCTTTTCCATCAGCATGAATACCACAACTACCGCAGGCGATTAGGAATTCACCTGCGTCAAACAATTCTTGCAAGAATCCCTCATTACCTACTCTGGTTACGCGCCGGACATACAGTGTGTGTCACATTGTACTTCAATAAAACTTGGAGGTGAAGGAGTGGAGCTATCGTAACTTTATTCGTATTAAAGTTTCAGATATCATTGCACTTTTAGGGCCAGTTGTATGTAACGTAGTTAACCAATTGGTCAACTGAACCAGGTTCATATGTTGACCATAGTCAAATCAATCAATCGTTGTACGAAAGAAGTTAAGGATGTGATCAGCTGAACCACAGTCAAATTAATATTTGTATGTTGGTAATACGACTTTCTAGTAACATATATGCATTTTATCAAAATTATTGGTACTTATGTCGAAATAATGTCAAAGTCGAAAGCGTCATATGAGGAGTTTATAGTGGATCTTGTTTTGGGTATTCTCATTATCTCGTATTCTCTCCGAAATAAACTCATGGCAGATAAAGAAAATAAGCGCACCCCAAATTTCAGTTCGTTTGAAGAGTCAACGTTGATTGCACTAGTTTCAAAATATAAAAACATTATCGAGTCCAAGAAAACTGACGCAGAAAATTCTCGGCAAAAGAAGAAAGTGTGGCTTCAGTTGACTGAAGAATTTAATTCGATTAGTGCTAGTACACAACGAACAAGCGACGTGTTGATAAATAAATATAGAAACATAAAAAGAGAGTGAAAAAAAAATTATAACTTCGGGTACAGGTATTGTATCTATGCTATTCATTTGCTCGATGAGATTCTCTAGATTTATATCAAGTGTAGGAGGTAATGGATCTGCATTTCTGAGTGTTATGATTTGAAGCACAGCTGTTGCTACTGAAACTTTTCCTAGAGATCAATTACCCTAACACCAAACTGATATTTTCGCACTCGACGCGCGTTTCGCTAACAAGGTTAGCATCTTCAGGAGAAGAAAATTGATACTAAATCTAGAGCTGAGGTTAGTTATTTATATACCTAAAGTTTCTCGGTCCGATATGGTCAATTTTCTTCTCCTGAAGATGCTAACCTTGTTAGCGAAACGTGCGTCGAGTGCGAAAATATCAGTTTGGTGTTAGGGTAATTGATCTCTAGGAAAAGTTTCAACTTTTACACCAAAGGTTCCAAAACTCATCGTTTAGCTGTTACTACCACAACAGCTTCTACACGTTGTACTTGTAACCGTATGCCTTGAGCCAAAATAGGAAAACGACGCTTCCAAATCCCAAAAAATCTTTTAATTGGGTTTCTTGTTCGAATTTGAGACTCGGTAAAAAAATGCGCTCCAGTTGTTCGTGGATTCAAAAAATGTGTTAGTTATTCATGGCATGTGTAGTGTGAATCGTGCTAGAAGTGAGCTCCCCAAAAATAATAGAAGATTCAGATTAAAATAGCCGCTAGAATTTCCAAATTTCGACCAAGAGATAGAATAACACATTCTCCATAAGTGATCATACTTTCACAATGGTAATAACACGTGAAGTGCGAGAAGAAATTGAAAACGCTGTTACTCAGGCAGTAAGTAAATGCCTGAAATCAGAATCATTCATAAAAACTATCACAAATAATGTAGCCGCTGCCGTTATAAAAACATTAGAGAGCAAAATGGAATTGTTGGAGAGTTCAGTGGCGGAGCTGAGAGATGAATTGAAAGAAACAAATGAACAACACGAAAATAAAATCAAAACGTTGGAGAAAGCATTGAGACAGGAAAAACTCGATAACACAAAAATGAAAGAGGATGTTGATAGATTGGATCAAGAAAGTCGCTCTAATTGTCTAAGAATTTTCAACATGACTGAAAAGGATAAGGAAGATACTAGGAAAGAAATTTTGAAAATGATAAACTCTAAAATGAATATGAACATCACCACGAATGAAATAAATATCTGCTATAGGATTGGGAGGAGATCTGACAGCAAACCCAGAGGAATTTATCTCAAATTGATCAACGAAGAGGTGAAAAAACAAATTTATTCTAAAAAGAAACTTTTGAAGGGCTCAGGAATAATAATCCGCGAAGACCTAACCAAATCAAGGGTTGAACTACTCAACGAAGCAATCTCCAAGTTCGGACTCAAGCAAGTATGGACTGATTCTGGGAAAATATACCTGAACGCCAACGATAAGGTTACAACGATAAAAAATAAAATGGACATAGAAAAAATAGAAGTGAACTTCGAAATCCAAAATCCTTAACTTGTTAAATAGTATGAAAAATGTTGCTTATTCTCTTTCCTTCATTATAACACTGTAATTTTTTATAATAGATGCGCAGTAATTTAGTTTTTCCCTTTATGTCTTTAGAAGTAAAATTTCTTAGTCAGTTACAAACACATATATTCATTGGGGGGCCTCACTTCCCTCTACAAGTTGCATTTTTGAGTAATGCTTGAATTAATTGACGAATTGGATAATCAAATCATAGAGACCGAGGTATGTGAAAATCTCCATAATTATTTTCAAGAGCGATTGGATGATAAAACTCACACCTTGGGAGTGATACACTTCAATATACGAGGCCTACGAAAACATATGGACGAACTACTTGTATATATACAAATGGCCAAAGAACAACTGGATATAATTGTCCTATCAGAAACAAGAATAATTGAATCGGTAAGTAACTTCACAATTCCTAACTATACTCAATATTACAATGAATCAACTATCAATAAATGCGATGGAGTTATGATATATATCAAAAATCACATATCAGCAGATGTAACAGTAGTGCAAATAAATGATAGTCGTTTCCTAAGAGCTACTTTCACCATTAACCATCTTTCGAAACAAATAAAAATAGGTTTGACAGCATATTACAGACCACCCGCAACAAACAACTCAGAATATACTGACGACTTGGAAAACTATCTATCCACCTTGAATAAACAAAACTTAGAAATTTATGTAGGGGACATAAACATAAATCTATTGAATATCCACAATAATGAAACAAACAACTATTTGAACATTCTATGCTCGAATGACTTCATCTCATATATAAACAAACCAACCAGAGTAACTAAAGATACGGAATCTGCTATTGATCATATTTTCATAAGAAAAGAAAATTGTTTGAAAAAAAATGTTTCAATCTCACCTATAATATTTTGTACAGATATGACCGATCATTTTACTCCATTTGTATGCTTCACTTTCTCAGAAACTAAGAGACACAAAGATGAACATAACAAAAACAATAAAACAATCAACCATAAAAAATTGAACACTTTAATTTCAAGAGAAACATGGGAAAATGTCTTGTTTGAAACGGACCCTCAGCAAAGCTATGACATATTTATTAGTGAACTTGGAAATCATATAATAGCATCTACAACCGAACAATCAATGAGGAAAAATAAATCTATCATCAGAATCAAACCCTGGATTACTACAGGCCTAGTAAACTCCATAAAGCATCGTGACTATCTGAAAAAGAAATTACTAAAAGAATATTCAACAGATTCAGAATCAGAATACAAAAGATACCGAAATAAATTGAACGCCCTGTTAAAGAAAACAAAAAATGATTATTACAAATCCCAAATAAAAGATGCAGGTACAAACTTTAAAAAAATCTGGAATATAGTAAATAATATACGAGGCGAGGATAAAAAGAGAAATATTGAAAACAATGACATCATACTAGAAAACAACATTACCGTTAGTGATAGCACAGCAAAATCAAACGAATTCAACAAATTTTTTGTTGATATAGGTAAAAACATGAGTCAAAAAATACCGAAGACAAACCTACCCGAAAATTTTTTGTGCGATATCAAAATTAAACAATCAATATATTTAGAACCTGTAACTAATAATGAAATTGTCATGACAATTGCTAATCTAAAAAATAACTCTGCACCAGGACCTGATAGAATAAACTCAAAGACACTCAAATCAATTCATACCAATATTTTAGTCCCCCTTGTCCATATCATCAATCAAATATTCTCAACAGGCGTCATACCTTGGCAATGGAAAATCAGCTATGTAACACCAGTTTACAAAGCTGGAAAAAAGACCCAAATAAATAACTATAGACCTATATCTGTCATAAATACGCTAGCCAAAGTATTCGAACAATGTGTCAAAAAAAGACTACTGAATTTTTTGGATAAACATCAAATAATAACTGACAGACAATTTGGATTCGTAAAAAATTCAAACACTGAGAATGCTATAATGGATTTTCTCGAAAATACTGTGAAGGCCATGGACAGGTCAACCAAATGCTTGGCCGTTTTCTTGGACCTGGCCAGGGCCTTCGATACAGTTGATCACGACCTATTGATGGAAAAATTGAATAACTATGGTGTTCGAGGCAATGTATTGACATTGATGAAGAACTACCTATCAAATCGAATCCAACAAGTGAAAATTGGTAATGAAATAAGTGATGAACTGATTGTACAAACTGGTATACCACAAGGGACCGTTTTGGGACCGATACTTTTTCTTATTTACATTAATAGCATAACAAAAATCAACAACTTCGTAGGCGATATAATATGCTACGCTGATGATACTGCACTCATTTTCACGGGAAAATCATGGCAAGAAATAAGAACGACAGTAGAAACAAATTTACAAAAAATATATATGTGGTTAAATAATAACAAACTAACACTGAATGTGAATAAGACGAAGTATCTGACTTTTTCACCCACCATTCGTGATCAACCAAATAATTACAAATTAAAAATGCATGAAATTCTCTGTGATAATCAAGATACTTGTGACTGTCACTCTTTAGAACAAACTAAATCTACAAAATACCTCGGAGTTATACTAGACCAGCACCTAAAATGGACGGAACATATCAACTTTATTACAAAAAGGCTAAGAGTATTAATACACACTTTTTATGAACTACGAGACATACTATCAGAAAAAAATCTCATAATTCTCTATACATCTCTTGCCGAATCTATAATAAAATATTGTATTCCTGCTTGGGGTGCAACATTCAAAACTGCTATTAGCCCTTTACAAACCGCTCAAAACATACTATTGAAGATAATCTTTAAAAAAAATAGGCTTTTTTCAACAAGAGCATTATATCAAGAAACAAATATATTGAACATCCACTCACTATACTATTATCACTGCTCATTAAGAATGTTCCATATACGAACAGATTTCGCACTGAAACATTCAAGAGAAACCCGATCAAAAATGAACCAGGAATTAAACATTGAATTTTTCAATAAAACTGTCACTCAAAATTCTTTTCTTTTTTATGGTCCAAAAATATTCAATACTTTACCAAAAAATCTAAAAGATATAACATCCTTTAAATTTTTCAAAAAAGAAGTGAAAAAATATGTTCATAATCACCCAGAAAAAATTTTATTTTCAAATTGAAACATATACCTACCGACCTACAGATGCATACATTGTGAACATAAGTTTTTCGTATATAGTACCAGACATTAACAATAATACCGTACCAGGTTTTGTGAAAACAGTTAATCCCCAGGTGTTTCGAATTGTCCAATCGCTTTTGAACTTTAGTTATATATATGTGTGTGAATATATGTATGTGTGTATATATATTTTTCTATCCTTCTCTCTCTCATTCTGTTTAGATTTCCACATAAATTCAAGTCAACTTCACCTGCCATTCGCACATAGAATATACGTTTTGCACGAATGCCTTGCTGATTTAGACATCGCAACACAGGCTACAAAGCCTAGCGCGAGTCTATCCAGTGAGTCATTTGAAATACATACAACTGTCCACTCGTCTATAAAAGCCCTTTATATTAGTTAGTAAGGTTAGTAAACTTGAGAATGGTGCTAATGATAACCATTGTATTTTGTGATGATGAATAAATCTTGAATCTTGAAATCTTGAATCTTGAGTATTGTTTGATAGCATAGCCACTATCACTTACTAATACATTATCTTCGATGTCTCCATTCTCAAATTTGGCTCGTATTCTGCTATTGTTCCAAATAGTAGAGTCATGAGTAGATCCTGGCCAACGACATACAATATTTCTCAAAGTGAGGAAGGAATCGCAAATGCATTGTACATTAAAGGAGAAATACCCTTTTCGATTACGAAATGTCTCGGCTGTATCACCTCCTGGCGACTGTATTTTTATGTGGGTACAATCCAATGCACCAATGCACTTTGGAAATTTTGCCACTTTAAAGAAATTCAAGCGTACTTCAGATTTTGCCTCTGTTTCTGGCATTTTGATATAAACGTTTTTTTATTGGGCAATAGCTATATAATATATATAATATACTCTATACACTACTCTACTTGCAGTTGATTTGTGTACACCAGAGAAATCACCGGCGACAATTAGCATTTTTAATAACATGTTCTCTGGGGAAAGTGCTTTGCTCCTTAAATTGAAAAACAATTGTTATAGGTAATGAATTTCCTCATGCAGGTAGTACCAAATACTAACCTCTTGGTAGGCGATACAATGTCGATATGATTCAAAACTTCCCTTGCAGTGCCTTTTGATATTCTGAATCTATCAAAAAATTCATTTTCCGTCCACTTTTCAAAATGATTTATTCTAGTTCGAAAAATAAGAAAGTTTTTTCCTAAACCTAGAATCACAAGTATAAAATCCCAAGGTACAAAAGTTACCTATATAAGTAAATAAACCTCCTTCTACTTCTCTTAGCAATTCTAGAAAATCCTCATCATCCATTAACTCATCAAAATAATTCATCTTTTCCATTGTAAATGAGAAAGAAGTTGTGAAATCATAGGTTATATGTCATATCAAAATTTGACGTTAACTCCATGAACTAGTTAAACCACCATTTTTGGTGGTTCAGAATATTGCATAGTTAACTCATGGGTTAACGAAAATAATCCTTGACTACGTTTCATACAACACTCAAATAGATTTAATCATGGGTTAACCCTAAACACTAGGTTAACTATGCTTCATACAACTGGCCCTTAGTCTTTTTCAAGTATCGATCAATATAACAAGCGTGGGGGTCATTATGTTTTTTTCGAATGCTTCAAAAAATAAATTACGTTCCGAAATATTGAAAGTTGGTGTTTTTGTGTGATTTTCACTATTTTAAGGTCGACCTTCTAGCCTTCACATCTCGAAAACTAGTGACTCCTCAGGTTTAAACTTTTCTTAGAGATCAATTACCCTAACACCAAACTGATATTTTTCCACTCGGCGCGCTTTTCGCTAACAAGGCTAGCATCTTTAGGAGAAGAAAATTGATACTTTTATTCTACAGGTTTATGCTAAAGAGAAATTTTTGTCGGTAATTTATTGGCAAATATTTTTGATCTATGGAAAAATTGGTATATTCGTGATACTTTCAGAGATGTGGCACAAAAAGTGAAACATCTAACCTTACAAAAATATAGTTACGTTGGTATAGAAAATAGTGTCCACAAATCAGGATTCTTGAAATTATTATCACAATGAGTCAAAAATGACTTTATTATGTATTATTTTTAGAAAAGCCATTATACGAGAGTAGAATACTATACTTTATCCACGACTAGTAAACAAATTTGTTGAAGTTTTTTTGTTGGAGAATTCTGTTACATTACATATATATTTTCAGAAACACTATTTTTTGTTATTCTAACAAATATTTCATAAAATACTGTTAACAGGTTTGAGTCAAATTTCTTTGGATTCAAAAGCTATGTCGATATGACACACATATTCATAATATAATCTCTGATGGCTTTTGTATATGTAGGCACAGAACTAAATTGAAAATATTTGGTGGTTTACACGATGAAATTTCAAAAACCGATTGTTTGTGGGAAAACAATATAATATTATAGCTATATCAAGGAAGTATTTGACAGCAATGAATAATGACTCATTATTCACTAGTGATTCATGGGTAATATAAAGGTCGAGCAAACAGACGTATAATGAGTACATTATACAAGAGTTGTGGATAAACCATACTATGTATTTTTTCCGGACTCATTCCTCCGACGACTGGCCTAAAATTCCTTTCCGGACGAACAAAAGAACCGCCACAACTACCGCAGTCGATTAGGAAATTCATGTGCGTCAAACAATTCTCGCAAGAACCCCTAATTATTACGGTTTATCGAAAACGTATCATTCAGTGCTACTTCCTACTCGAAAACCAATAAATATTTTCACCGGAACGTTATCGGTTTTCCGAGATACGGGAGCAAAGTCCGGTGTTTCCCAAAATCCGTTTCGAAGTGCGCGGTATAGTGCAGTCAATAGGGGTAATTTACCGAGCAAAGTGGAGTAATTCTGATTTCGGAATATTTTATTAGGTTAGGGACCCTGATGAAAAATCCAAGTTTTCGACCTTCTAAATGGTAAGCGCGATCCGCAATCTTGGATTAAAGGGACGAAAAACTGTTTTTTCCAATTTAACTCCTTAACGGTTGACCCCACGACGAAAAAGTTCTGTTCAAATTTAGAGAAGACAAAATAACCTACAATTTTTGTAACCACGCATTTTTTCGTAAGCCTAGGAATAGCGAGTTACAGCGGACGAAACGTGAAATATTTTTTCCAAAAAATCGTCAGAGCCCTCGTTTTTCTCATTTTGAGAAATGATTTGTAGCTATTCGTTACGTGTTAAATGATAATAATTGTTGTTTCGTAGCAATTCGTTACATAATTATTACATTTTGTTTTCAATTGTGGTTTTCCCAGTAGGCCTAATCTATAGATGTTCTTGTCAGAGTCGTTCGTTTCTTCTTCTTTGACGGTCCGGTTCGGTTGATGGTGTCTCCGTCATTGTCAATGTCACAGTCGTCTCCGTTGTCTACCGTATGAATGTAGATGTTATCTTTCGACCTCCTGAAGCTGTCAATAGCATCAAAAGATCTACGTCTTCACCCACGGCGAAAATAGCGTCAAATGATGAAGAGGCAGATAGCGCCGCGGCTCTTCTTCGGGATTTTTTTTGCATGGAAATCAGGCGAAATTTGTTTTTTTCATTGGGAAAAAATCGTTCTTGAGATACTTGAACCTTCATTGTCTTGTCAGAAGAAGAAACTTGATATTAAATATTAATCCTAGGGTTGGCTGTTTATAAAATTTACAATATAAGGTAGTTCAACGACTGACTGCGAAGTTTTTGATCCATTGACTTCGTCTGTTATTACTTATTCCGATTGATTTCAAAACAATAAATTGAAAATCGGGATGTAGTTGAGAAATTAAGCAGAGTGGTAGTAACTGAACCACACAACTTTGCGGGTAGTTGTTGCCAATATCCCAATAACACAATGTATTTCATTTTTACAAATATTTACCGTAAAGACACGTTTCGTCCTCTGTAACTTGCCACCTGTTACACTTACGAAAAAAAAATTGAAGTTACAAGAATTGTAGAAAATTTTGTCTTCTTCAAATTTGATTAGAATATTTTTGTCATGGGTTCACCGTTAAGGAGGTAAATAAGAAAAACCCCTATTTCGTACCAATCCAAGATGGCAGAGCGCACGCACCATTCCCAAAGTCAAAAACTTGGATTTTTCAACAGGGTCCCCAACCAAATAACATATCCCAAAATCAAAATAAATCCAGCTTTTGCTCGGCAAAGACCTTTTTTGCTCCCCATTGACTGGAGTAATAATTGTTTTCACTTTCCCTTCTTGCGCCTCGGAAAACGTAAACAGAAACCTAATATTCGTGCACGCGCGTTCTTAGAACAGATTTGTTTTCGTCGCATTTCATACCGAACATAGTTTTATGGTTAGGTTCGGATTATCCGTTTAGTCATCACTTCCAAACAACACCATAGACATACGTACCCACGAACCGTATTTTGTGTGAATCGGTGACGCAGTATCAAATGTCAACAAACATAAAGAAGGATCTTCAGAAAAACGGCTACTCGAAGAAGTTAGTGGATCAGTGGATCAGACATTGGCTGGGACGAACCAAAGGAATGCCAAGGAGGCATTGGGACAAGTTCTTTCCATCCACTACGTGAAAGGACTCTCAGAGAGGATCAGGAGGGAAATACAACGTCAGAGTATTTTCTTTGACCAGGAAACACAACACGCAGCCAGCTCATAAAAACAGGACCACCGAATAAAAACAGCGACATCAACAACTGCGTTTACCGGATACCATATGAGTGCGGCAAATCCTTCATCGGAGAAACCAAAAGGCCATTGGAAGTGAGAATGGGCGAACACAAGAAAAATACATAACGAGGAGAAACCACAAAGTCGGGAATAAGGGAGAGGATGGACCAACTTCGGCACGTCGAACGAGAATCTCGCGCCATTGCATCCGTTTCCCTATCAGCAATGAGCCTTATTGAAAAAATGTCTCATCAGCGGAAGCAAAAGCTGAAAGGCAAAGCAATTGCTATAGTATCATAAGAATAAAACTCTGGAGCATTTGATGACAGGTGTTATGATTTGACCATAATATGCCAGGAGAAGCAATTGTATAGGGAAACACATACACAACAAAGTGTTTTTTTAATAACGTTATCATCGATTTTCGTCAAGTATCCACCAATTCGATCAGTTATCTTTTAGTATCAATAGGCAGATCTTGAAAGCGACATTTTTAATGGTTGTCAAGAGTATTGAAAGATGATGTTTACAAAGTAGCGTGTTAAAAATATTTTTATTACTTGTGTTGAAAGTATTCCAACACGATTTTTTCGACCAAATAGCAATGAACAAAACATAATTATTCAATTTTCAAGGAAGTTTTATTATGAACAATAGATATCGATACAATTAAATTCTGTTACAAATGCTTTATATAGATCAATTACATTTATCAATATTATTCATGAACATTAAAGTACAATTAGAACTGCTGATATTGATACCTTGCGATGTTGAAGAGCCTTGTAACACATTTGAACTAGCTGAGTTGACAATTTCATGGGCATTGAAGTGAAGAGGACGATGCTGTAACACTGGAGTTAGCTGCTGGGATTATTCTTTCAGCAATAGCCTTTTTAAAAGAAATCGATTGATCGGTGTAACCCTCAGCTACTATTGTACACTTCCATCCTCCTTGCTTCTAAATATCCGTTGTATTTGCTCCTGATTCTGCTAGCAAAGAAGCAGAAAACCTTCTGACACAGTGACCTGTATATTCCTTTGGTTACGGGAGGTTCAGAAACTAAGCAATAGTAGGGGGCATTTTCCCAAACGTGTTTATATCATTTGGGTTGGCACTGCATTTATAATTCGAGTATTTCAGAAAAAAACGTTGATGATTGATAGCAGAAAGGCGTAATGCAACGTATTTATTAAAATAGTAAATGTTTTTTTCAACAATGCAACAAGATCGACCTATTTTCGTTTTTGTATTTGGAATTTCAATTTTAGAACAATCAATGAAATATCCATTAATTTAATGTCTTCTATTGATAATTGGCACAGCTCTTCACGCCGGCAGGCTCCATATTGTAACGAAAAGTCCTGGCGCCGGCCCTGCCGCCTATGGATGCAAATTGGTGCGACAGTTCGAGGAAAGATTGTACCTGCGTGATCGCGGCTCACCCAGAATATTCGATTGTCGTGATTTGTCTGGATGATTCTCCACTGTATGAGCGCCTATATAAACGGGAGTCACTCACCGCGACGGCAGAATTTTTAGTACAGACAGTTTTAGTACCGACCATTGGAAAGTTAGCGGAGCAACTTGAGCGAGTGTATTGTATTGTGTTGTGATAGAAAGTTGTAATAAAAAAAGTTTAGTGTTGTTTGGTGTTTTAATCATTGAACCCAAGGATAAATCATAACAAAACATTCCGAAAATAGTAGCAATTTTTATCATCAGATATTTTCATCTGGCGCCTCATTTATAAACCTCTGGACTTGTTCAAACGTAAGAGTTTCTGATTTCTTGCTCCTATAACTTCCATTTTCCGCTTTGAGAATGCTATTACCTTGAACGAGCGTACCCGACTTTATTATTGCTACACAAAGTTGACGAGTTCCATATATTTTATTTCTCTTCTTGATAGGCTAAGAAGACGGTTTCACGAAAATTTCCCTCGACGTTTTTAGGTCTGCACCAGCTAAAAAAATTAGAATATGCCATGTCGTACTGCTGAGACGATTTTTTCGTTAACAATTCAATTGAAGCTCTTTTTGCAGCCCCTTCAATATCGTCAGGAACACACAATTCCTCACTATTGTTCTTCATTATGCGAGACATTAAACACGAGCAAAAACTTAAAATATAACTCCAAATGAAACGCGTGAGCTGTAAACAATACTGTTTGTTGGTAACTAGGTGATTCGGCGTCAACTGACACGGCCACTTCACAGCAAATGCGATAACATGAAAATAGTTAACTGACAAGAGATGTCAAAATGTGTTTTATATAAATATTAAATTCATCTATTTTATTATAAAAACGGTAAAGTTGTACAAAAAACTTTGTATCATATTTGTGTTGAAAGTAACCGCTACGCTCGTTTCGCAAACTTTTTCACTCCCAAAATAAAAGCTTACACTCATATCATAAATAGCTATTCTCGAATCTTCATTATCGTCACATTGTAATCAAAAGATTTTTTTTAATTTAATTGTAATTTTATGTAAGTTGTACTTGTACTCAAAATACTACAAACCAATATTCCTGTGGTGGTTCATAGTAAATCTTGGTTTATAGTGAATCTGGGACAATGACTGATACTTATTTCTTATAAGCATAACCGGACAACGCACCGGAAATAGATACATATATGAAAACAGCACATTTTATATTAAAACTCGATTTTACGTACGCAAAGATCAAAGGAGTGAAAGCTGCGAGGTAATAATTATGTTATATGATGTATTTGAGTTCATAACATAGATTTTCATTCATTAGGTCCAACAGCAGAGAAGTATATCATAAATCGATATTTCGATATGTAATTAAATGGATGCTCGTCCCGCACTGCGCAATACGTCATTATTTCCGTGCCAAGATGAACTGGTTAGCTGTACATCTCGTCAATTATCATTACTTATGTTATTGAAGGAAGTCGTCACAGATTCAGACACTATTGCTTGCGAATAGGAAAACATCGCAGGGTGAAACAGGAACTACATATTGTTACGATATATCCTTGGGTTCGTCTATTAAAACACCAAACAACACTAAACTACTTTTATTATAACTCTCTATCACAATACGATACAACACAATCACTAAAATCGCTCTGATAACTTTCAAATGCTCGCTCGCTACTAAAACTCTCTGAACTAACAATTCTGCCTTCCGCGTGAACGGCTTCCGCTTATATATACGACCCATACAGTGGAGAACCATCTAGACGAATCTAGACAATCGAATAATCTAGGCGAGCCGCGATCACGCCGGTATGATCTTTCCTGGAACGGTCGAACCAATTCGCATTCATAGCCGGCAGGGCCGGTGCCAGCACATTTCGTTACATTATCCCCCTCTCAATTTTGATCGTCCCGATCAAACAATACGTCATTATCGCCATTGTAACGTTTAAGCCTTTCTAGGTGAACGACCTTCATTTTTGCTCTGGGGCTACGTTGAATCCTGTACACCACTTCATTTATTCTCTTGACTATCGAATAGGGTCCTTCCCAGCATGGTGTTAGTTTGGGAGAAATTCCTTTTCTACGACGAGGGTTGTACAGCCACACTCGATCTCCTTCTTTGAATCCACCAGTATTTGCCTTGAGATCGTATCGAGCCTTCATCCTGTCACTAGTAATCTTCAATCTTCTCCTCGCAATTTCGTGAATCCTTATCAGGCTATCTCGCAGTTCATCGGCATAATCCTGTACCTCTTTTTCCTCAGTGCTTGGGGATCCGAACACCAAGTCACAGGGCAAACGAAGATCTCTTCCGAAGATGATACTGGATGGGGTGAGCTTTGTGGAATCGTGCACAGCTGCCCGGTAAGCCATCAAGAATAGTTGAAGGTGTCGATCCCAGTCTTTTTGATGCTCTTCTACTACTTTGAAAAGGTGTTCTTCCATAGTCCTGTTGAACCTCTCGACCATGCCATCAGACTGTGGGTGGAGGGCAGTTGTTCTGGTCTTGCTAATTCCCATCAATTCACAAACTTTCCTGAATAAGTTCGATTCGAAATTTCTTCCTTGATCGGAATGTAGCTCCATTGGCACTCCAAACCTTGTAAACATGTTGTCCACCAGGGTTCTTGCAACGGTGGATGCTTCTTGATTAGGCAAGGCGTAAGCTTCAACCCATTTACTGAAATAATCCATGGCAACGAGGATGTATTTGTTGCCATCATTCGTCATCGGGAACGGTCCAGCTACATCGATGGCGATTCGTTCGAAGGGAGCACCAACATTGTATTGTTTCATCTCGCCCCTTGATCTTGTACTAGGTCCTTTGCTTGCTTCGCATTTTGGGCATCTTCGGCACCATCTCTCGACATCTTCTCGACATTGGACCCAGTAGAACCTTTGCCGTATTTTATCCAAGGTCTTGTTAACTCCTAGATGTCCACCTGATTTACCACCATGAATCTCCAACAAAACATCCTCTATTCTCGACATAGGCACAACCAGTTGGGAACTCACTTTCTTGCCATCGACTGACTCCCAAGCCCTCTTCAGAAGGCCATTCTCCACAATCAAGGAATCCCATTGGGCCCACAATGCTTTGAACGTTGGTGATCGATCCGAGATGTCCTTCCAGGTGGGTCTTTCCGCTCCATTTTCTTTCCATTTCAAAAATTCTGCAACGTTTGGATCATTCTCCTGGTCTTCTCGCATTTTTGCTGTCGTCCAATTGTCGTCTACTATCAATCTCACTTGGTTGATTCCTTCGCGACGTTCAATTCGCTCACAGTGTTTACAAGTATCCGAACAAGGTCTTCTAGACAAGGCATCTGCGTTGTTATGCAATCGTCCTGGTCGATGTTTTATTCTGAAGTGATACTGGTTCAACTTCTCAATCCACCTTGCTACTTGTCCTTCAGGAGTCTTCATTTCGAGTAACCACTTCAGAGCTGCATGATCTGTTCTGATTAGGAACTCTCTTCCGTACAGATATTTGTGGAAGTGGTCTACAGCCTTGATTATCGCCAGTAGCTCTTTTCTCGTTACGCAATAATTTCTTTCTGGCTTGGTGAGTATTTTGCTGTAGAATTCGATTACTTTTTCCTGACCATCTTGCTCTTGTGATAGTACGGCTCCAATACCATTATTACTGGCATCTGTATCCAAAACAAACAGGCCTCGTTGACGTGGGAAACTTAAAATGGGGCTGGAACATAGAGCAACTTTCAGTTTCCCAAATGCTCGTTCACTTTCGTTGGACCAGACGAATTTGACTCGATCTTCTGTCAACTTATGCAGAGGTGCCGCAATATCAGCAAATCCTTCTACGAAACGACGGTAGTAGGTGCAGAGACCTAGGAAACTCCTCACTTCATGTTTGTCTCTTGGTCTCGGCCAGTCTCTTATCGCCTGTATCTTCTTTTGGTCTGTTCGGATACCGTCTGATGAAACTGTGTGACCTAGAAAATCCACTTCTTTCTGAAACAATGAACATTTCTGAAGATTCAGTTTGAGGTTGGCGTCCCTGAATCGTTGAAAGACTTCTTGCAGGTTGTGCAGATGTTCTTCGAATGTCTTTCCCATGACCAAAACGTCGTCGAGGTATACAAGACAAGTTTTCCAAGTGAGCCCCCGAAGGACCAGCTCCATTAGTCTCTCAAACGTTGCTGGAGCATTGCACAATCCAAACGGCATAACAGTAAACTGGTAAAGCCCACTCCCAGTCGAGAATGCAGTCTTCTCCTTATCGTCTTCATGTATGCCCACTTGCCAGTATCCGCTCTTCAGATCTAATGTTGAGAACCAACGGGAACCAGCCAAAGTTGTTAATGTGTCATCTATTCTTGGTAGAGGGTAGCTGTCCTTCTTGGTGACGTCAATTAATTTCCTGTAATCGACACAGAATCTCGTAGATCCATCCTTCTTGGAAACCAACACAACAGGTGCAGACCAAGGGCTCGATGACTCTTCAATCACACCGTCCTTCATCATCTTGTCGACAAGCTCTTCCACCTCCTGTTGCTTGGCGAATGGAATTCTTCTTGGTGGTTGCCGAATCGGATGAGCTTGGCCAGTATCGATTCTGTGTTTGAACAAATTAGTTCTTCCTGTTGTTGTCGAATCAAAAATGTCACTTTCACTCCTGATGAACTTCTTGGCAGCCTTCAGTTCTTCCGTTGATAGGTGTTGACATGATTTTTCAAGAGTTGATATAACACTCTCAGAGTCTGCCTTCATTTCTTGATGTTCATTTGAATTACAAGTCGCTACCCAAGTCACAGGTTCACATGTTCCAATAACATCGCCTGCCTTAACAGTTATTTCTCTAGGAAACACGTTGGCAACTCTCACAGGAATCGTTTTGTTCGTTTTAACTAAGGCTCGTGCAAGCACCAAATTGCTGGGGGATTCATCACATGGCTGGACTACTCCAACGCAGCACCCAGGGTCTTCTTCAACTGCAGCACAAACTACTTTCTCCGAAAATCCAGGAATTCTCACAGTTTTCATTAAACGCAGTCTCACAGGCATTGTCCTTTCTGCTGGAGTTGTAAGGACAAATTCTTCTCCTCCGAACCTCATAATCTTCTCCTCATTGTCGAATGAGAATCCATAGTCACTGATCAAGTCCATTCCGAGTATGAATTCATCTTCTATATCTGCGACGTAAACTGTATCTGTGATGGTGAGTCGCCCAAGAACCAATGTAATTCCAGCCTCTCCTCGAATAGGTGCGTTTTCACCAGTGACTGTCCGAAGCACGACGTTGGAAGAAATTGGCTTCACGCTTCCAGGCCGAAGAATGTCGCTGCGTACCAAGGAAACTGCAGCACCGGTGTCTATGGTGCATATAACGTCGATTTTATTCAATTTTCCTGGAATGGTAAGGCTCTCAGATGTTCTTTTCAGCCTGTTAACATTGATGACCCTGGGGGCTCTGTTATTACTAGCCAGCATGCGCCCCGATATGCTGGCTAATTCTCGTTTTCCTGCCGCCAATTTGAGGACTCGCTGGATGACCTTGTCCTCACAGGTGATTGCGTACGGGATGGCACCCTTGCAGGTGAGCTAGATCTTGGTGGCATTCTCACCCTACAGTCTTTGATAAGATGTCCTGGTTTTCCACATCGGTAGCACGTTCTCTTCTTCTGGGTGCTCATTTCAGTTATCAACGATTTGATCTCCTCTAGAAATTTCTCAAATGAACCACTCGTAGCGCCAGATCTTTGTTCGGGATCGTCAATTGTTACCGCTCGCACTTTCGGCCTCGAGGTGTTGAAGGCCGCCTCCACTTCTAGCGAACGTACCAAGGCATCGCTACTCCGTTTGAAACTTGTAAGTCGCAGAGTTCTTTGGATTTCTGGGTCTCTAAGTCCGTCAATAAATATCTGCACAGCCAACTGCTCCTTGAAATCTCCGGGTGCATCTGGGTACGCCAGCTGGATTAAGCGTCGAACATCTGCCTCAAATTCTTGCAGACTCTCACCTGATTTTTGTGTGCGAGTCTTCATTTGGGCCCGGTACAGCTGTTCTCGATGTTGATCGCCATACCTCAACTCCAGTGCAGAAATCAGGTCCTGATATTGCTTCTGCTGTTCTATGGGTATCGTTTGTAATATACCCAAAGCTGGCCCCTCTCAAAGCTACGATCAGTGCCGTAGCTTTTTCTTCGTCGCCCCATCCATTAGTTTCTGCCGCAGCCTCAAATTGTCGACGGTACATGGACCAAGACGACTGACCATCGAAAGTCGGTGGTTTCACGGAAATTCCTGGCGTGGCAACACTGTCTCGGCGATCTTGGTTCCTGAGAAGGGCTATCTGCTTTTCGACTCTCTTTTCCAGTCCTTTCATCTCCTCTCGCACTGTTTCCACTTTCTTATTGACATCTTCCTTCAGTTCTACCTTTAGGTCTTCTTTCAGTTCTACCTTTAGGTTTTCTTTCAGTTCTTCCATTTGAACTTTGGTTTCATGTGAAACATGCTCGAAGAACTTTTCCTGATTTTCTAGAACTTTCTGGAAGTCTTCTTTTTGTTGTTTTTCTATTTGCTCTAATTCATTCTTTTGTTGTTCTAGAATTTTCTGGAGGTCTTCTCGTTCTTTTCTCTGTTGTTCTAGAATTTTCTGGAGCCCTTCTTCCCGTTCTTTCTTTTCATTTTCTCGTTCTAATTGTCGTTCTTTCTTCTCATTTTCTCGTTCTTTCTTTTCAGCTTCTCGCTCTTTTCTCTGGTCTTCGAGAATTTTCTGGAGTCCTTGTTCTCGTTCTTTCTTTTCATTTTCTAGAATTTTCTGGAGTGTTTCTTCTCTATCTCTCTTTTCATCTTCTCGTTCTTTCTTTTCTTCCTGTCGTCGCTTTTCCTCTTCTTGTTTTTCCTCCTGCCGTCGTCTTTCATAATCCGCGAATTGGTTTTGGATTAATTTCAATATGTCCTCCATCGTATCGTAAGATGTACTTCTCGTATTCACCATAAATTGTTTTTATTTACCAGAAAAAAATTCCACTTCTGACACCACTGTTACGATATATCCTTGGGTTCGTCTATTAAAACACCAAACAACACTAAACTACTTTTATTATAACTCTCTATCACAATACGATACAACACAATCACTAAAATCGCTCTGATAACTTTCAAATGCTCGCTCGCTACTAAAACTCTCTGAACTAACAATTCTGCCTTCCGCGTGAACGGCTTCCGCTTATATATACGACCCATACAGTGGAGAACCATCTAGACGAATCTAGACAATCGAATAATCTAGGCGAGCCGCGATCACGCCGGTATGATCTTTCCTGGAACGGTCGAACCAATTCGCATTCATAGCCGGCAGGGCCGGTGCCAGCACATTTCGTTACAATATTATATAACTACTCCAATGGATTTATGAGCAATTCTCATGTAACATCATATTTAATACTCAAATAATTTGGACATAATTCCCAACAGATCGTTATCTGGTTGTAAATAGTTCACATAAATTAATAAACGATGATGTGAAAGGTGTGTCTCACTCATAACTGTATCGCTTATAACGATTACATTGAGAATGGTCAGAAAAAAATCGATAAACGTGCAGCAACCATATCGTCGAGTTGCGTTGAAAAGTTTCAATCGCTAATTATATGCAAATCGCCGCAGCTAACGAAGTAGAAAAAAGTGTTCGAAAAATTTGAATTTCAAATCATTTCATGTGAAACACGAAACAATCAATCAAAAGTAAGCGGACGAACGATTGTTACCAGATTGTACGACGAACTTTGGCTCTTGTCATCGATGATGTACTGGAACGATAAGTGCATGCGTCTTATTCAATTTCGAGTGATATGAGCTATTACCTACCATTTGCGGTAAACGATTGATTTGACTTTGTGAATTCTACAAATACAAAGTTGCTGCGAGTAACGAAACAGGGTAAGGGTTCCGTCACAGAACACAAAGATAAAGTCAAAAATGTAACAGCCGCGTTCCCCGCAAATTTTGGAAGCTAAGGTCAACAACCACCGGAGGCGCTGATGGCGCTCATTTTGTTCCAGTTTCCACATCCTATGGTGGTGTCAATTGACTTTGACGTCTATCTGACATGTAATGCGTTTTTGAAATTTTGGATACTCTGAAGCATAATTTTCAAATGTTTTTTTTAATGCAGATTCACACGAATGTTCAAAGCGCACCGCGTGAATCAAGGGACAGGAGATACGAATTAATATTCACTTTGAATTTTTGAATTTTGTAAGCCTCAGGTAAAACTTCTTTCGGCAAGGAGATCCAAAGCTCAGCTGTTCTATTGAAAAAAGATCCCTGAGCAAGAAAGGTTCGACAAGTCTCCAAATTCACAACAAAGGGATGGGAATCATGTACTCGTCGAGTCCGTGAAAATATCTATAGAAGAGAGACAAGTCTCCGACCCTTTTAGGATGTTCCAATGAAGTGAGCGAGTCTGTGAGCGTAGAATCCCAACAAGACGGATTGCCTTTCTCTGAATAGAATCGAGAAGCCTCAATGAATGTTTTGGTGCAGAACTCCACACATGAGAATCATATTCCAAGACAGGTCGTATCTGAGCCTTGTAGGTCTATAGAAGCTGACGAGGAGTGAAGTATTTCTTTGCACGAAATAGGAATCCAAGTTTCTGGTTATCACTGATCGTAACTCCTAGCATCGAGATACTTGTCTTTGTAGGAACAGTTCCTCCTGACATCTGAATACTAGATGATGGTAGATCGGCTTTCCTTGAGAGGAGACATGCCTGGGTTTTCCTAGCATTGAATTCCACCAAGTTCATGTTACCCTATTCTATTATTTTTACCCAGTCATCGTTTTATTGACGTGAATGTTTCTCTGAGTTTTTGTTTCTCGAGCTGGTTTGGGGACTCTGGAAGAGAAACTAGTATGACTCTGCCACCATCGATAGAAGACTTACATAATGTTGTCATTTTTCGTAAAATCCCAGGTGAGTTACATAAAATAATGTATTCTTTTTATTTATTTATCGTTATTTATTTATTTATTTATACACGGGTAACCCCCATCACACTGTATGATACATGGTAAAATTATGAATAATGAATATTCTACCTTAATACTTATCAACTAGATACATATTTACATAACATAACAACATAAGACTCACACAATACATACTAGAAATTGAAATCAATATGTGAAATCAATATGTCGCAATGAATTTTTGAATCTTCTAATAGTACAACCTAAAACCTCTATATCGAAATCATTTATAATTTGCAATGTCCTTTCAATTGGAGTATGCCGGTCATAATTTGTGGCATGAAATGATATTTTGAATAATTTTGGAAATCTTAGCGATCTATTCGGAACATTGAAATGAATAACTTCGAGTAGTTCTGGACAGTTCACGGTTCCATTTAACAAGCTGAATACAAAAGTTAAATCTAGCTGGAGTCTTTTATTTCGTTATGACATTAAGTTGAGTTCGTTCATGATATGCGAATATTGGTGGTTCTCTATGCGAATATCCAATTTAAATGCACAAAACCTCAAAAATTTATTTTGAACTCTTTCAATTATTGTGTTATGAGCCTGGTAGAACGGAGTCCAAACTATAGACGCGTAATTCAATTTAGAGACGACTAATGAAAAATACAATTTTTTAATTGAATTTATCGAAAATTCAGAACAATTCTGCCGTGCTGAGGAAGAAGGTCGTAACTGACAATTTCATCAAAATTGAGTTATTGCCATTTTTGGCATCTACAACCACCAACGCAACTTCTGAGAAATTTTGGATACCATAGCTATTCAGCTGAAGACACAAATTTAGTTTGACATTTGTCGTATCTACAAACTATACTGACTTTACAACGCAAAATTGTCGTATCTGATATTACTAAGCCAAATTATCTATCGTATCTACGATGACATTGGCAGATACGAAAATTTTGCTTATAGTCGGGCTGTTCAAAAGATAGAATTCAAGGACGCGTGAACAGTGAATGCCTGCATCTATATTAGCCTGCGCGGCGTAGCCACGCCTTCTAAACTGAAATTAATGAAGAACTGTTTACACTGTACTGTACTCATTTGTGCTTTGTATTTACGTGTGTTACGTTAATTAAATAATATGGATGGAAACACTCTTTCACCTCCAAGAAAAAGATAAAAAAAACATTCAACTGTAGAGGAAAAAGGTGTAATAATGAACACTTATAAAAAAGCATCCCAAGAGTTTATGGGAGAACAGAGAAATACTGTTGAATTCACTGCTGAGGCGACGTTTTTGTTGAGTGGTGTAAATCGAACTTGTAACATTGGGGAGAGGAACATTCAAAGAGTGCGTGCCGTTCACGTGATCATTCTATCTTTTCAGCGGCTACACTATAGTAATCTTCGAGTAATTTGGCAGATACGACAATTTTGCGTAGTAATTCAATATGAAAAATTCCTTCTTCACTCACATTTTGAGGTTATGTGTAGGAGTTTGTTGTTGTTTACATGTGTTATGGGAATGACTTTTAGAAACTCATGTAAATAAACTGGATATAATTCGAAAGTATTTTCTCAAAATAATTTTCAAAAAAGATTTCACCTACCCAACAGATGAACTATTTGCAGAAGCAAAATGCCTCGACATGAGACAACTTTATAACCAGGCAGTGATGATTCACCTTTATCACAATAGAGCCCAGTTAGTGTTTCTGAATCATCAATACTATACCCGACAAAAGAGCAAATCAAATACCAAAACAAATACATCTGAAAAACCATAGGTCAAAGATGCCATAGTTACCTAGCTCCAAGACTCTTCAATTCTCTAAATATAGCCATGAAAGGATTAATTATTCACTGCAACTCACCAAACCTTTTCGAAGAGAAACTGAAACTCTACGCTTTGAATACAGATAGGATGAGAACTAGAGAAATCATTAATTCCGAACAATAAATGAAGAGGTTATCGATACTCTCTTGAATAATATGTAAACCCTTCATTTTTTGTCTAACATAGAAAAAAACACTATTAGATACCATAATACTCCATTCTCAGTAAGGTCTAATGTTAATGTCAAGATACAGATTTTCTACTGCAAAATGCACACCTATACATAACATACGTAAACTTTTTAGTTCCGCGTTCGACTCAAGTTTTAGCGGAATAGCTTGTTTATTGTACATATGTGTATTTGATTATATCATTATGTATCGCTTACCATTTACATGTGAAAAAACTTATATTATTATTAATAAGCAGTAATAATATAATATTTATGTTCCATTTTATGCCCTAAATATTTGTGTTTACTTACGACATTTTGTATTATACTTTTCAAATGTTTTCATAAAAAAAAGTCGTATCTGCATTTATTTTTGAATTTTTTGAAATATCACAACGAAATACCAATGAAAAAATAACATCCAACAATATGTACTCCGACCCCGAGAATAATCAAATTCCTATCAGAAATGTGGATGGCATTGAAATAAGTCTTAAAATGCGATTATCTCAAAATGATCAAATTGTCAGTTACGACCTTCTTCCTTAGCACGGCAGAATTGCGGAGCACCATTCCCAAAATTTTTGACGATTCAATAGAAATCATATTAATGTGATCTACAAATCTCAATTGTTCATCAAAGATCACCCCTAGATCTGTAACAGTAGAGACGTAGCTTAGCTGACTATTGTTGATTCCATATGAAGTTTCAATTTTTTTACATCCTTCGAAAAAACTTATGAAGCAGCATTTATCTATATTCAAATACAGATTATTTTTAACGCACCATTCATATAATCTATTTATATCTGCCTGTAAAAGATACTGATCCAATTTTGTTTCCACTGTCCGAAAAAATTTCAAATCATCTGCGAACAGTAAAAACTCACTACTTGCAAAACAACTATTGATATCGTTCACGAAGATGTTGAATAAAATGGGTGCACAATGAGACCCTTGCGGTACTCCTGATGTGACATGAATTGGATTCGATTTGAACGAACCAACTCTGACACATTGTCTACGACCCGTTATGAAACTATATAGCCATTTCAAAAACCAGTGAGAAAACCCAAAAACCTTCAGTTTTGTCAAAAGGATGGAATGATCTACCCTGTCGAACGCCTCAACTCTCAACTACTTCGCATAATGTAAGTCGTCTTAGGGTATGTGAGGCCACGTATTCTGAATAAAACTGCTTCTCGCACAAGAGATGTGTTATAATTGGTGGAGATAAATTTTCATTATTGGTTGTATCGAACGATTTAAGTATGGATAAAGCCTAGTATCGACAGTGCGAGGCTGCTCGCTGCGAATGCCTCGTGGCGAAAGCTCGGCTTTGCCTCGGACTGTGGATACCGGGGTTGCTCGCCTCATATTGCGCGACGCGAACGCCTCATAGCGAGCAACCCCGGTATCCACAGTCTCAGGCAAAGCCGAGCATTCGCCACGAGGCATTCGCAGCGAGCAGCCTCGCACTGTCGATACTAGGCTTAATCCGTCATCAACTTGTCGATTACAGTATTCTGCACTTGTAGCTTCTACACTTTTCTCCAATCCTTCCAATTTTCTTGAATAGTTCGAGTCAACAACCGCCACAAGAACTGCGACACTGGCATCTTGGTTTTTACAAGAAGTATACCGTTGTCAATCTAAATTTATTTCGTGGGTTCCATGTTCGACAACGTGGATTTTGTTAAAAGAATGAAAAAACTGGTCTTCACAGAACCGATTCCGATCAGAGTTTTGTAGACTCATCCATTCAATTTTATGGTCCTGAATCTTTCTGACGACTATCGAAGAGCTCAATAATAGTGTTTTAAGTATCAAGAAGCACGTTTTACCGATCGATGACGATTGTTTAAAGGAGGAGCGTAGCGAAGACTTCAATTATTGTTTGAGATCGGCGGTGTTTAACAATCGTGATGGTTATAGCGTTTTTTTTTGCACGATCTAAATATTTTTCCATCGACTCAAATAAATAATTTTCCACCTAATAACTGAGAAGTCGAAAGTGACATGGTACGTCATCAATGAAATCACTTATACGGCATTGACGACCAAAACTATATTCTGTTATGTAAGTATAAATTTTACAGTTGATTTTACACCCTGTAGTTTGCAAAATGGTAGGAATCAGTAAAGAAGGTGGGATATTTTTGGTTATAATTGCACGAGTGCATAAAAATTACCGATAATTTTGCAAGAAAGCGTGATATCTAAAAATTGCAAGTTTATTTTCATATTTTGGCGAAAGTGCCCGAAGGACGAGGGCACTTTTACAAAATATGAAAATAACCGAATGCAATTTGTGTAAGATATCACGCTTGAAAGCAAAATTATCTGGTCATTTTTATGCACGAATGTAATTCATTGGAATATTTCATGAATAAAGAAATTCTCAAGGAAATGTTATTTTTTGTTCATTTATACTTTCCTCTATAGAATGTATGGAGCACTCACCAAAATGCGAAATGTTTTTCTATTTTTGAAGTCTATCTGACATTTATTTGTGTTGTTTACTGACGTCTAGCGATACGGTTTCAAATGTGTTGTTATGGTGACTTGATACAATGCAATTACCGCTGTAGTTTTCGATAATTGCATTGCTCTTATGGGACATTTTATATATGAGGGAAATATTCGAGAAGGGAATATATTAACAAAATAAAAGTTGAACGGCAAATATTGTATTATATTATACATTATTTATTTTCTTTTATTCTTTTATCTTTGTTTTGTAATAATGTTGTCATT
Organism: Zygogramma bicolorata; assembly: GCA_032362365.1. NCBI lineage: Eukaryota > Metazoa > Arthropoda > Insecta > Coleoptera > Chrysomelidae > Zygogramma > Zygogramma bicolorata. Next base: position 1,066,418 of record JAVJAQ010000582.1, read on the forward strand.
TTTCGTAAAATCCCAGGTGAGTTACATAAAATAATGTATTCTTTTTATTTATTTATCGTTATTTATTTATTTATTTATACACGGGTAACCCCCATCACACTGTATGATACATGGTAAAATTATGAATAATGAATATTCTACCTTAATACTTATCAACTAGATACATATTTACATAACATAACAACATAAGACTCACACAATACATACTAGAAATTGAAATCAATATGTGAAATCAATATGTCGCAATGAATTTTTGAATCTTCTAATAGTACAACCTAAAACCTCTATATCGAAATCATTTATAATTTGCAATGTCCTTTCAATTGGAGTATGCCGGTCATAATTTGTGGCATGAAATGATATTTTGAATAATTTTGGAAATCTTAGCGATCTATTCGGAACATTGAAATGAATAACTTCGAGTAGTTCTGGACAGTTCACGGTTCCATTTAACAAGCTGAATACAAAAGTTAAATCTAGCTGGAGTCTTTTATTTCGTTATGACATTAAGTTGAGTTCGTTCATGATATGCGAATATTGGTGGTTCTCTATGCGAATATCCAATTTAAATGCACAAAACCTCAAAAATTTATTTTGAACTCTTTCAATTATTGTGTTATGAGCCTGGTAGAACGGAGTCCAAACTATAGACGCGTAATTCAATTTAGAGACGACTAATGAAAAATACAATTTTTTAATTGAATTTATCGAAAATTCAGAACAATTCTGCCGTGCTGAGGAAGAAGGTCGTAACTGACAATTTCATCAAAATTGAGTTATTGCCATTTTTGGCATCTACAACCACCAACGCAACTTCTGAGAAATTTTGGATACCGTAGCTATTCAGCTGAAGACACAAATTTAGTTTGACATTTGTCGTATCTACAAACTATACTGACTTTACAACGCAAAATTGTCGTATCTGATATTACTAAGCCAAATTATCTATCGTATCTACGATGACATTGGCAGATACGAAAATTTTGCTTATAGTCGGGCTGTTCAAAAGATAGAATTCAAGGACGCGTGAACAGTGAATGCCTGCATCTATATTAGCCTGCGCGGCGTAGCCACGCCTTCTAAACTGAAATTAATGAAGAACTGTTTACACTGTACTGTACTCATTTGTGCTTTGTATTTACGTGTGTTACGTTAATTAAATAATGTGGATGGAAACACTCTTTCACCTCCAAGAAAAAGATAAAAAAAACATTCAACTGTAGAGGAAAAAGGTGTAATAATGAACACTTATAAAAAAGCATCCCAAGAGTTTATGGGAGAACAGGGAAATGCTGTTGAATTCACTGCTGAGGCGACGTTTTTGTTGAGTGGTGTAAATCGGACTTGTAACATTGGGGAGAGGAACATTCAAAGAGTGCGTGCCGTTCACGTGATCATTCTATCTTTTCAGCGGCTACACTATAATAATCTTCGAGTAATTTGGCAGATACGACAATTTTGCGTAGTAATTCAATATGAAAAATTCCTTCTTCACTCACATTTTGAGGTTATGTGTAGGAGTTTGTTGTTGTTTACATGTGTTATGGGAATGACTTTTAGAAACTCATGTAAATAAACTGGATATAATTCGAAAGTATTTTCTCAAAATAATTTTCAAAAAAGATTTCACCTACCCAACAGATGAACTATTTGCAGAAGCAAAATGCCTCGACATGAGACAACTTTATAACCAGGCAGTGATGATTCACCTTTATCACAATAGAGCCCAGTTAGTGTTTCTGAATCATCAATACTATACCCGACAAAAGAGCAAATCAAATACCAAAACAAATACATCTGAAAAACCATAGGTCAAAGATGCCATAGTTACCTAGCTCCAAGACTCTTCAATTCTCTAAATATAGCCATGAAAGGATTAATTATTCACTGCAACTCACCAAACCTTTTCGAAGAGAAACTGAAACTCTACGCTTTGAATACAGATAGGATGAGAACTAGAGAAATCATTAATTCCGAACAATAAATGAAGAGGTTATCGATACTCTCTTGAATAATATGTAAACCCTTCATTTTTTGTCTAACATAGAAAAAAACACTATTAGATACCATAATACTCCATTCTCAGTAAGGTCTAATGTTAATGTCAAGATACAGATTTTCTACTGCAAAATGCACACCTATACATAACATACGTAAACTTTTTAGTTCCGCGTTCGACTCAAGTTTTAGCGGAATAGCTTGTTTATTGTACATATGTGTATTTGATTATATCATTATGTATCGCTTACCATTTACATGTGAAAAAACTTATATTATTATTAATAAGCAGTAATAATATAATATTTATGTTCCATTTTATGCCCTAAATATTTGTGTTTACTTACGACATTTTGTATTATACTTTTCAAATGTTTTCATAAAAAAAAGTCGTATCTGCATTTATTTTTGAATTTTTTGAAATATCACAACGAAATACCAATGAAAAAATAACATCCAACAATATGTACTCCGACCCCGAGAATAATCAAATTCCTATCAGAAATGTGGATGGCATTGAAATAAGTCTTAAAATGCGATTATCTCAAAATGATCAAATTGTCAGTTACGACCTTCTTCCTTAGCACGGCAGAATTGCGGAGCACCATTCCCAAAATTTTTGACGATTCAATAGAAATCATATTAATGTGATCTACAAATCTCAATTGTTCATCAAAGATCACCCCTAGATCTGTAACAGTAGAGACGTAGCTTAGCTGACTATTGTTGATTCCATATGAAGTTTCAATTTTTTTACATCCTTCGAAAAAACTTATGAAGCAGCATTTATCTATATTCAAATACAGATTATTTTTAACGCACCATTCATATAATCTATTTATATCTGCCTGTAAAAGATACTGATCCAATTTTGTTTCCACTGTCCGAAAAAATTTCAAATCATCTGCGAACAGTAAAAACTCACTACTTGCAAAACAACTATTGATATCGTTCACGAAGATGTTGAATAAAATGGGTGCACAATGAGACCCTTGCGGTACTCCTGATGTGACATGAATTGGATTCGATTTGAACGAACCAACTCTGACACATTGTCTACGACCCGTTATGAAACTATATAGCCATTTCAAAAACCAGTGAGAAAACCCAAAAACCTTCAGTTTTGTCAAAAGGATGGAATGATCTACCCTGTCGAACGCCTCAACTCTCAACTACTTCGCATAATGTAAGTCGTCTTAGGGTATGTGAGACCACGTATTCTGAATAAAACTGCTTCTCGCACAAGAGATGTGTTATAATTGGTGGAGATAAATTTTCATTATTGGTTGTATCGAACGATTTAAGTATGGATAAAGCCTAGTATCGACAGTGCGAGGCTGCTCGCTGCGAATGCCTCGTGGCGAAAGCTCGGCTTTGCCTCGGACTGTGGATACCGGGGTTGCTCGCCTCATATTGCGCGACGCGAACGCCTCATAGCGAGCAACCCCGGTATCCACAGTCCCAGGCAAAGCCGAGCATTCGCCACGAGGCATTCGCAGCGAGCAGCCTCGCACTGTCGATACTAGGCTTAATCCGTCATCAACTTGTCGATTACAGTATTCTGCACTTGTAGCTTCTACACTTTTCTCCAATCCTTCCAATTTTCTTGAATAGTTCGAGTCAACAACCGCCACAAGAACTGCGACACTGGCATCTTGGTTTTTACAAGAAGTATACCGTTGTCAATCTAAATTTATTTCGTGGGTTCCATGTTCGACAACGTGGATTTTGTTAAAAGAATGAAAAAACTGGTCTTCACAGAACCGATTCCGATCAGAGTTTTGTAGACTCATCCATTCAATTTTATGGTCCTGAATCTTTCTGACGACTATCGAAGAGCTCAATAATAGTGTTTTAAGTATCAAGAAGCACGTTTTACCGATCGATGACGATTGTTTAAAGGAGGAGCGTAGCGAAGACTTCAATTATTGTTTGAGATCGGCGGTGTTTAACAATCGTGATGGTTATAGCGTTTTTTTTTGCACGATCTAAATATTTTTCCATCGACTCAAATAAATAATTTTCCACCTAATAACTGAGAAGTCGAAAGTGACATGGTACGTCATCAATGAAATCACTTATACGGCATTGACGACCAAAACTATATTCTGTTATGTAAGTATAAATTTTACAGTTGATTTTACACCCTGTAGTTTGCAAAATGGTAGGAATCAGTAAAGAAGGTGGGATATTTTTGGTTATAATTGCACGAGTGCATAAAAATTACCGATAATTTTGCAAGAAAGCGTGATATCTAAAAATTGCAAGTTTATTTTCATATTTTGGCGAAAGTGCCCGAAGGACGAGGGCACTTTTACAAAATATGAAAATAACCGAATGCAATTTGTGTAAGATATCACGCTTGAAAGCAAAATTATCTGGTCATTTTTATGCACGAATGTAATTCATTGGAATATTTCATGAATAAAGAAATTCTCAAGGAAATGTTATTTTTTGTTCATTTATACTTTCCTCTATAGAATGTATGGAGCACTCACCAAAATGCGAAATGTTTTTCTATTTTTGAAGTCTATCTGACATTTATTTGTGTTGTTTACTGACGTCTAGCGATACGGTTTCAAATGTGTTGTTATGGTGACTTGATACAATGCAATTACCGCTGTAGTTTTCGATAATTGCATTGCTCTTATGGGACATTTTATATATGAGGGAAATATTCGAGAAGGGAATATATTAACAAAATAAAAGTTGAACGGCAAATATTGTATTATATTATACATTATTTATTTTCTTTTATTCTTTTATCTTTGTTTTGTAGGTCCTCTTCATTTCAGCAGCATGCTACATTGCACCTACTTCTTAGTTTCAGTTCTTCAATAAATGTTGTTTGTTTGTTTCATAAATATATTATTCAAACTGACTAAAATGAAGTCCCAGCTAAGCCACTTGTGGTTTAGTTAATTGAATCCTACCTTTTGATATTTGTGCATAAGTTTCTGTAAACGTCGTGTAAATTTCTCTGTATTCTATCAATGATAGCTATTTGTATAACAAGGGAGGAAAGTGCTACTTATCTTTCCTTGAACGATTACTACCCTCCGCTATGCGTGTGGCGGTAAACTTCATCCTCAGGAGGAAAAGTAGCACTTTTCTCCCTTGTTATACAAATAGCTATCATTGATAGAATACAGAGAAAATTAGAGGACGTTAACATAAACTTATGCACAAATATCAAAAGGCAGGATTCAATTTCCAACTAAAACACAAGTGGCTCGGCACTTGTTGTCTAAACTATAGTTTAGACTGGTAAGAGGAAGTAGAGTACCAGGTCAGGAATAAAATGGGTGATATGCCAAATTTATGCAAAGTATTTGGCGGACTGTGTGTTCCTTCCAAGAATGAAGATAAGGGTTAGGTTATTCTCAGCTCTAGTGACGTCAATGGTCAGAAATCGGTGCAGGAACAGTTCAGTAGCTTGTGTAGAATTATTCTATATAAATGGCATCTGTTTGATAAAAGATTCGAATGATTGGTATGAAAATGCAGCAAGATTAAGGTACTTCCATCTGACACAGTGCACGTCGCGTCATTTAGGCAGGAAAGTAGCTATCTTAGATAACTTTTTTTTTTTGAGAGAGACTACTAAATAATTGATATTACATCTTTTATAGAAGTTTGGTATTTTTTTGGCATTAACTTCGAGAAAAAATCCGAAAATCACCAGTACAACAGAGCAGTTTATAAATATATTTGCAACTATGCAAAATACATTTTTTTAATTGGGTGCTGTTCTCGATTCTTCTAAGAGAATCTCTTCGAAACCACTTATATTGAATTTGGACAATGTTAACGAGTCATTTTTTGTTACGTTTCATATGTTTGGTATTGAAGGTGATAAATACGCAGATGCTTTTGAGAGTCTACCGTTTCACATACTTTCTGTTATGAAATTGTAGGGTAGTTAAGCGTATTAATAATAATAGATATTCATTGAGGCATGGTTGGTCATATTGGCTAGTCGAATTTGAAAGAAATATCCTGAATTCTTGCTCGTCGTCATCGATTGCATAATTTCATCTTTTCCATGAAATTGGTCAGATCCCTAAAACAACAAAGCTGACCGATTTGATAATAATATCCATTCTCTAGCAAGACAGAAAAAAGTTCTTCATATTCGGAACGAAGAATTAATACGCAACAGCGAGCAGCAAAAGCAGTTTCAAAGATAGAATACATTCAGTGCCGGACTAAGCCACTGGGATATAGAATAAAATTGAAATTTCAATAGTATTTACTTCGTATAAAAAAATGCCACTTTCTTAGACTTACAGCTAGTACCCGTCGTTTCTTGAAACCAATAAGGCCAAGTTTCACCAACGACTTTAATCTGGATTATCTTCTTAACTGGAATTTCTGAATGCATAAATGCGTAAAAATATTCTATTTAGATTGAAATCGTTGTAAAACCGGGCCTAAGAATCTTCCTCATTCAAACAATTAGTCAATTGAGCATGAACTCGAAATACCCAATGAGCAACATGTGTAAAGTCAGTGACCAATGAATTTAATGATGATAATATAATAGAAATAGACATTTATTTATTCGTGTAGACAATAATTCATGTATACATTTTGTCATTACACATAAAACAAATACGAAAAATGAATAAAGATTAATACTCACACGCACATGCACCCCCATGAAGTAAGAATTCTTCCACAGAGTAAGACAATGGTAGGTAGATTAAATATTTGCGTATGTGATTTTCAAATGATTTCAAAGTCATATACTTTTTATGATTTTCGAGAAGCGCATTAAACATTTTAAAACCTAAGTACAAATAGGAATTCTGGGTTTTGGTTAGTCTGACATAGTTTTTATTGATAGGAAAAAAATACCTAGAAAAATATAACCAAATATGAGTTCCTATCAAACGGCAGGATTCAAATGCCACAAAAAATCGCATCATGGGCAGACCTTGCTCTTCCATCCATTTGAAAACAAACAAGATGTTGCGAAGGAAGTACCGCCAGTGTAAAGCTACAAAAAATGCATCTAAACATAAAGAAATAAAAAAGGATAAATCGTGCGATTTAACTGGATAATTTCTGCATTTGTTACCCAAACACTGTATATTTGTTGTTTTACATTCCTTAAAATTTTGATTTGATTATTCAATCAATAGTTTCTCATTTCGACTTTCAGTCCGATACTGACTGCATGCTGTAAGGAAAACGACAACGGTGGCAACATTGACATGGAAAAAAGTCAAGAGGGGTTAAAATCGGTAGTCCCAGGAGTTCACACACTGTATATTTATTCACCCCTTATAACTACTGATATTCTCATCACACACACAGAATTATTATACAGCTCTACAATCGGAATATCTTGTTCTACCTGAGAAGATATTTATTATATACCGGGCATTCCCTTAAAAATGGCGTTTTACTCATGAAGTCAAAAAAGGGATCTATGGCTTCTCTTACTTGAGTCATTATAATAGAACAGTTACCATTTCGAATCAATCTGTAGAGTCTAGTTGCACCTGTTACAAAAATCACTTCTCGTATTAGTTGTTTCACATCTCTTAATTATCTGATTTTGATATTGAGTAAAAAGTTGGCGGTGAATTAATGATGGATGGAACATGCCATATACGAAATGATTTTGTCCAATACTGAATCCACTGTTAGGAAGGCGATGGAAAAGGTCACCACAGACTTAGAAAACAGTCAAGAGGGGTAAGGTTTGGAGTTCTAGGAGGCCACACATTGATGTAATTCACCTATAATTCTTTTTTTTTCACCAAAAAAGTCGTTATAATTTTATTATTGGATAACAATTGAGAGTTTTCGTCTGGGAAAACCTGTATACTTTAGTGGAATTGTTACAAAAATAAATATATTCGTTCGTTAGCACCTGCTATGGTTCTGATTTCGATATTTGATGAAAACCTATGCTAATCATTGGAATATGACAGTAACAATTGTTTTAACAGTAATATAATGTGAATAAATTGAGGTAACTCACAAAAAGGCGAAATATTTTTCTGAAATAGTAATTTGGAGAACCAAAGACTTAGTTTTTGTTTGAATATTTTCAAGTTCTGGTTATTTTTTAAGTCGTTCGGTATAACATTATAAAGTTTTGGACCTAGGTAAAAAAAATCCTTTGCCGGATGGTTTTTGGTAGTCTTGCTACTTGCGCTAAATGTGATTTTTGCCTGGTTTGATACGGATGACTGATGGCTTTTAGATTTATTGGGTGCGTATTCCTACGTCGAATTCTTCCTACGGCGAATTCTTCCTACGTCGAACTCTTCCTACGTCGAATTCTTCCTACGGCGAATGTCATCCCCTCCACTGACGTCATCAAAACACGAACGTTTCCGATGATGATCCATACACCCCATAGTGGAAAGTTCGCCGTAGGAAGAATTCGCCGTAGCAAGAATTCGACGTAGGAAGAATTCGACGTAGGAAGAATTCGACGTAGGAAGAATTCGACGTAGGAAGAACTCGAAGTAGGAAGAATTCGACGTAGGACGAATTCGACGTAGGAAAAATTCGACGTAGGAAGAATTCGACGTAGAAAGAATTCGCCATAGGAAGAATTCGCCGTAGGAAGAATTCGCCGTGTGAATAATTCGCCGTGGGGAGAATTCGCCATAGTAACACTCCCTGCTCCTCAGTATTAGTTAACATCGCCGCCAAATTATCTCGTCGACTCCATCAATAAAACGGAATGCACCGAGGGATTCCTCTTTCGCATTTACGGTGGAATTCATTCATATTGATTCATATTATTAACAAAATAAAAATATTAAATTATAATACATGAAGTGATCAACATCGATAACATACATCAAGAAAAATTACTGCTTTTTTTATTCTTTTCTACAAACTCGATACACGCCTCATCATTGTTAACGGTTCAACGGACTGAATTTTCCAACAAACAATGGGGAGTTACGGACTAGAAATTTTCATATGCCTTTCTTCAAGACGTTAGATTCTGAAAAACATGATGTGATTGGAAGCCGATAATTTTTGTTTCAGATGAATTATAGCTCCTGGTACCGTTATCATCATATGGGACTGGGTTTTTCTCAATGAGTTTTCTGGATTAATCATATTGAAGACAGACGTACGAGAAAATTCGACAGTAACTTCTTTTTTCGCTGAGACAATCAGTTATCCCTTGTTAATATTCGATTGTATCAGTGAAAACTGACGACATAGTGCTACAAGTTTTTGTTCATATAGGTAGCAACATCGTCCTGAATATGTTTCATGATGGGTCATTTGACCAGAAAGTGTCATTGGCTTGTAGCCTATTCCTTTCATTTCAGTTCACTACTTCGAAGGATATCGAACGCAAATGTTTCGGACCCCTATTACCTTCCAAATTCAAATACGAGGTCGAAAATAGCACATTGTTATGAATGTTACATTTTGTATTACAGACTATGTCGGGTATTTCAACTTTAACTGCCACTATTATGTTTTCGAATGATATAAGAAATATGAAGAAGGTTGATTTGGGGCAAAGTTGCACATTTATGTGGCCAACAGAATGCCTTTCAGAAAGTTATACAATCTCGAGTATTAATGAATGAATCCCACTGTGAATGCGAAAAAAGGAATTTTTCGGTACAAATCGTTCATCTGATGACATCGTTGTCGATATGTTCTGTCTGCGATGTGATATATTTCGAGAGAGAAGGGCGTGTATTTTCGCCGATTTTTTCTTACGTCGAATTATTCCTACGGCTAATTTTTCCTACGTCGAATTCTTCCTACGGCGAATTCTTGCTACGTCGAATTCTTCCTACGGCGAATTCTTCCTACCTCGAATTCTCCCTACGTCGAATTCTTCCTACGGCGAATTCTTCCTAGGTCGAATTCTTCCTACGTCGAATTCTTCCTACGTCGTATTCTTCCTACGGCGAATTCTTCCTACGTCGAATTCTTCCTACGTCGAATTTTTCCTACGTCGAATTCTTCCTTCGTCGAATTCTTCCTACGTCGAAATCTTCCTACGTCGAAATCTTCCTACGTCGAATTCTTGCTACGTCGAATTCTTCCTACGGCGAATTTTTGCTACGTCGAATTCTTCCTACGTCGAATTCTTCCTACGGCGAACTTTCCACAATGGGGTGTATGGACCATCATCGGAAACGTTCGTGTTTCAATGACGTCAGTGGAGGGGATGACATTCGCTGTAGGAAGAATTCGACGTAGCAAGAATTCGCCGTAGGAAGAATTCGACGTAGCAAGACGACCCGGATTTATTTTATATTCATATTGCGAGTTACAGTAATTACAAAAAAATTGTCGAATATCTAAAATTTTGGATTCGTTATCAGTTGGGTAAGTATTCGGTTTAATGAAGATTAATTCAAGTGTAATTTTTTGAATTTTTCTTGGTTGCACCCCAAGCAAAAATTCCATAACTGAGGTGACTCTCGATAAACGCGTAATATAGCATTTTTATTTGACTTGTGGTAAGAATTCTACAATAGTGTTTCATCATATATAGAATACTTCTCAATTTTTCCACTACGTAATTTATTTGAGCGTTCCATTTCAAGTTACAATTGATGTAGATTCCTGGATATTTGATACTGCCTGCCTTTTTTATATCGATAATTTCATTTGTATCTTCAAACTTCAGGGAGTCAAAATAGGGTGAATTTTTGGAATAAGAAGTGAAAGGAATGAAGCATGTCTTGTTTGTATTCACCGTTAGTAGCTGTCCATCTAACCCTTTAAGGATAGGTCAATAGTCCGTTTCTACTATACTTTTCAAGATAAGATTCTTGCTTTATAGAGCAAAGCTTGCCACATTTCCCTTCACCTCTACTTTGAATAAATCGTTCAAGTATACGTTGAACAGTATAGTTCCCAGAACAGTGCCCTGTGGAACGCCAAATTCAATTATTCGTGATTTTGATGCATTGTTTGCGGTCACTCAAATAGCTACTGAATAGGTCTTAATTGAGAGATTGATTATATATTTATGTGAATCGCTAAAAGCTTTAGAGTTTCGGCCGTTCTTTCATCCTTTCCAGTTTCTTTATTTTTCAAGCATCGATTGTTTCTATTATCTCCTTCTCAGTAGTCTCTTCTATGAAGAATGAGTTCAACTGATGAGTTCGAGGTTTGTTAGGTATAACGTTGACCTGACAAGAAACGACTCTCAGTCCGATACTGAATCCACTGTTAGGAAACCGACAACGGAGGTCACCATTGACGTCAATCGAAGTGGTCATGTGCCTTTTAAAAACTCTCGCCGGCTTTCGAAGAATCCACAAGTGCTCGGGACGCCTTTATCGGCACCAGTCAATCTCTGTACGCTCGGTGCACGATCGAATACAGTGAACACAGGGTTGAATACCAACCACTATTTTCAATGTGATCACAACAGAACTCTTACGATGGGGGTAGATCATAGAAATCGTAGTCAATTTCAATCGTCAAAACTTTTTTGTTCTGAACTGCTGATTACAAGTAGAGCTCTTCATTAAGTCTACAAAAATAAAATTTAGTTCTAATTCACGATTTCGCATAAATGGAAAGCAGCTGTTCGTTATTCCACAGGAATTTTTCATAATGAACAAATCATTGGAGCTATGAATGCAATTCAAATTAATTTGGCTTCAGAGGATATATCCCGGTGTACCTACTGTCCTCACACGAATAGAATGTAGAATATGACTTTTCATATATAGATAGATATATTATATATACGGAAGTGTCCTCTTCACTAAACAAGTTTTTCCAATATTTCTATAGTCTTCATTATCATAGGAATTCACTTAATGAACTGTCAATTCCCCTAAACAAAACATAGGATTATAAAAAATAGAAACATGTAAAAATGCCAGATGTTGACATGAATGGAGTTCATCATGTTCATCGTTATTACATATTGGACGTTGATCTCGAAATAGATCTGTAGATATCTTTGAATGATCAACAAAATATATCACAATCCTGGCATAAATTGTTATAATTTTGTCACATGATGAGATACCTATTAAAAAATGTATTAGGTGTAATAGATTACCACACTCTATAGAACCATGTAACAGAGCGTACAGAAATTTAATGCTCAATATCAGTCGAAGAGTAATCATAGAGATGAAATGGAACTCGTTAAGCGAAACTGAATAATCGGTTCCTCTCATGGGATGTGGTTTTCAAGGAGAGATATTTCAAAAATATTTTTTGTACACGTTCAATTTCGGCTATATGAACATCATAAACAGGATACCAAATAAATGATCCTTATTCAGGCTTACTCCGAACATAACAGTAATATAGAGAATTTATTGTTTTAATTTTGCGAAAATCTGTAACCTATCTCACCAAAAAACCATACATTCTATTATCTGAGGAGACAGTTCTGTTTCTGTATTGAACAAATGTTAGCCTTTGGTCGAATATGACACCAAGATCTTTCATCTCAATTTTTCTTTAAAGACGAGATACCCCAATGTTATAACTGTATCCAATACAAACATGATTTTTGGAGGAGGAAACTACAGAAAACGTGAAGATATTCAATTGAAGTTTAATTGTGGAGAACCAGCTAGAAATTCATAGTTTTCAATACTGTTGAAAATCTTCAGGTCGTCGGCATATGATAATTTTGGAAAATGAATTTTACGTGGAAGGTCGTTGAGAAATGACAAAAACAATAATGGTCCAAGATTCGATCCTGGAGGAACTCCCGATGGATATGAACAACATTTTGATTGATAACCTTCTATTTCAACATACTGCTTTCAGTTATATGAATTAGTTTCAAAAAGTTGGAGTAAGTTCGAAAAATAAGTAATCTCCAATCAATTTCATCAAATGCCTTCTGCATATATTACATCTACCTGAGATTGTCTTTCAAGTATTCAAAAATGAAAGTCATTTGCATGTCTGTTTATTACCAGATATCGGAATTCATATTTCAATTGAAAAATAAAAGTGATCTTTTAAGTCGAACAGTAAGGTGTCAAATTTGATCAATTGCGTTATCACTACGAATTTTTATTGAAAAATTCATGCTCAACTATATAAACGAAAGTCGAGTGCATCTGTCAATAGAATCAGAATTTGATAATTAGGTTTAATTAAACAATATAAATATTTCAAATTAATCGATATCACGGCATTTTTACGATAATTTCAATAACTTATATTTTTCAAATGAAAGTAAAATTTCAAAATATGGTCCATGAAGGCACGCAATTGACTTTCATCTTTGTGGTTGACCACTTATTTCCCCAGAAAATAAACTAGTGGTGACATGATTAGTCAAATTCCATACCTTGTTTTTACGACTTCAGTGCACTGAGTTAAATACTTTTACCAATGGCCCATAATCCTATTTATATAAAACCATGTGCAACCAGCACGTGTTCAGTGCCCAAGCTGGTGATTTATGAATCTTTACTTGGGATAATGCTGCTACTCAACCGAAATCATACCTTTGATAACCACCTGACTATCCTTCACCACAAAATCAACAAAAAGAATATATGAATATTATAGCAAAGAAAAAATAGCTCATTATATTTGATAATGATTTGAAACAGTGTCTTCTCCATCTATTGATTTTTGATTAATAACTCACAAACGTCAAATAAGTATCAATAGTTGAACGGAAAACTTTCTGAAACGTTTAGGTTTTTCATTCGTAAAGTCATACAGTCTCAAATTATAACAAAAATTTCAATGATTTCCTGGACCAACAGTTGAAAACTATGTTTTCATATTCCATAAATACATATTGGCGGTGGTTTTTCAGGTGGAGTGTCTTAAAGTGGTGTGTAAATCCTACGAAGCTCTGGAAGGGACACCCAAAATAAAAATTTCGCCATTTCTAAAATTCCGAGTTATAAGTCGGAATTTTACATCAAAATTCCGTCTTATAACTCGGAATTTTAAAATTCCGAGTTGTAACACGGAATTTTACATCAAAATTCCGAGTTTTAACTCGGAATTTTAAAATTCCGAGTTGTAATACGGAATTTAAAAATTCCGAGTTGTAACTCGGAATTTTAGAATCTAGATTTGATAGTCGGATCTTCGGGGTATCAACTTCAACTTTTAAGTCTGGATGAAATGTTTCTCAATCAAAATAAAATATTGGGTGAAAATAAAAATTTTCATAATAAGAATTTTCAGGTTGAAAGTAAAGATTATTTAGATTTATTTCAATACTATACACCATAGCTGTCCAACATACGGCCCGCGGGCCGCATGCGGCCCGCGAACTCCTTTCTTGCGGCCCCCGCTTCACGGGTCATGTATACATCACATGTATAAATTACTCTCAAATACCGAATATACATCACATGTACAAATCACTCTCAAATACCGAATATGCACAATTCTTGCATTACCGATAACATACAATAACATGTGACGCCACTGGCGACCGACAGCGGGCCGCAGAGCATTTACTGGAAATTGGACCGATCATCCCCGAATATTCGAGAAGCCAACATGAAATTTATCAAGTCAAAGTATAGATGTTCCCTCTCTGATAAGTCACTTACTCACTTACTTCGTTTATCAACAACAAATATTAATGTTAATATTGATGCATTAGTATTAGAAAACCAACATCCTCAAATGTCCCACTGATTTTTACATATTTTTCATATTTTCTGAATGAATGAAAATTATAGAAAAACTATTTTTGTATACCGTATTCACATAGTATTATAGTATATACCTATTAAAACTCAGTGATAATGTTGTATAGAAAGATTTTATAATGCGGCCCTCCAAACTGCATTTCTTTTTGAAGTGGCCCTTGGGCCACTTGAAGTTGGACAGGCCTGCTATACACTATAAATAGTGGGGGAAAGCTGTTGTTTCGTGATTAGTGTGAAGTTACCCACAATTTTCATCCACAGTTTCTAACGTACGGTCGGTCGCGATTGGGATACGAGCTGATTTGCACGCAGCGTTGCCAGATTTTCATATCATCCGTAGCATGTATTAATTTCTACCAGGAATGTTAAATTACCGAGATTATGTACTTTGAAGCGGGTAAGATTTATGAAGACACCGTTTCCAGTAAACTGTTGATTTTTCGTTTTGTACTTTGCGTGACATATGGGACGGATTTGGATATATGGAATTTCGTGTTGAAAATTGAACAAAAGATATTTTGTAAACTACGCCGAGTAAGAAGACGGAATGGAAGATCCTGTAAGCGTGAGAAAACTTTGGGAATCATCAAATTTGCGTGATATATGGGACGACCTTTGATATATGAAATACTTATTGTGTTGAGAAATCAAAAAAAATATTTTCTGAACTACGCCGGGTAAGTCGACGCAACTTTTTTTGGAACATCCTGTTAGCATAAGGAAACTATGGGAATCATCATATTCACGTGACATATGGGACGTCCTTTGATATATGGAATTATATGTTGAAAATTGAAGAGAGGATATTTTCTAAACTGCGCCGGGTAAGTCGACGCAACTTTTTTTGGAACATACTGTTAGCATAAGGAAACTATGGGAATCATCAAATTTGCGTGACATATGGGACGGCCTTTGATATATGGAATTTTGTGTTGAAAATTTAAAAAAAAGATATTTTCCAAACTACGCCGGGTAAGTCGACGCAACTTTTTTTGGAACATCCTGTTAGCATATGGAAACTATGGGAATCATCAGATTTGCGTGACATATGGGACGGCCTTCGATATATAAGATTCTGTGTTGAAAATAAGGAAAGGAATATTTTCTAAACTACGCCGGGTAAGTCGACGCAACTTCTTTTGGAACATACTGTTAGCATAAGGAAACTATGAGAATCATCAAATTTGCGTGACATATGGGACGGCCTTTGATATATGGATATTTGTGCTGAAAATTAAAAAAAAAAGACATTTTCCAAACTACGCCGGGTAAGTCGACGCAACTTTTTTTGGAACATCCTGTTAGCATAAGGAAACTATGGGAGTCATCATATTTACGTGACATATGGGACGGCCTTTGATATATGGAATTATATGTTGAAAATTGAAAAGAGGATATTTTCTAAACTACGCCGGGTAAGTCGACGCAACTTTTTTGGAACATCCTGTTAGCATAAGGAAACTATGGGAGTCATCATATTTACGTGACATATGGGACGGCCTTTGATATATGGAATTATATGTTGAAAATTGAAAAGAGGATATTTTCTAAACTACGCCGGGTAAGTCGACGCAACTTTTTTTGGAACATCCTGTTAGCATTAGGAAACTATGGGAATCATCAAATTTGCGTGACATATGGGACGGCCTTTGATATATGGAATTTTGTGTTGAAAATTAAAAAAAAGACATTTTCCAAACTACGCCGGGTAAGTCGACGCCACTTTTTTTGGAACATCCTGTTAGCATTAGGAAACTATGGGAATCATCAAATTTGCGTGACATATAGGACGGCCTTTGATATATAAGATTCTGTGTTGAAAATAAGAAAAGGAATATTTTCTAAACTGCGCCGGGTAAGTCGACGCAACTTTTTTTGGAATATACTGTTAGCATAAGGAAACTATGGGAATCATCAAATTTTCGTGACATATGGGACGGCCTTTGATATATGGAATTTTGTGTTGAAAATTAAAAAAAAGACATTTTCCAAACCACGCCGGGTAAGTCGACGCAACTTTTTTTGGAACATCCTGTTATCATAAGGAAACTATGGGAATCATCAAATTTGCGTGACATATGGGAAGGCCTTTGATATATAAGATTCTGTGTTGAAAATAAGGAAAGGAATATTTTCTAAACTACGCCGGGTAAGTCGACGCAACTTCTTTTGGAACATACCGTTAGCATAAGGAAACTATGGGAATCATCAAATTTGCGTGACATATGGGACGGCCTTTGATATATGGAATTTTGTGTTGAAAAAAAATATATATAATTAGAAAATATTCCTTTTCTCATTTTCAACGCAGAATTTTATATATCAAAGGCCGTCCCATATGTCACGCAAATTGGATGATTCCCATAGTTTCCTTATGCTAATAGTATGTTCCAAAAAAAGTTGCGTCGACTTACCCGGCGTAGTTTAGAGAATATTTTTTTTTGTTTTCAACACATTATTCCATATATCAAAGGCCGTCCCACATGTCACACGAATATGATGATCCCCATAGTTTCCTTATGCTAACAGGATGTTCCAAAAAAAGTTGCGTCGACTTACCCGGCGTAGTTTAGAAAATATTCCTTTCCTTATTTTCAACACAGAATCTTATATATCGAAGGCCGTCCCATATGTCACGCAAATCTGATGATTCCCATAGTTTCCTTATGCTAACAGGATGTTCCAAAAAAAGTTGCGTCGACTTACCCGGCACCCGGCGCAGTTTAGAAAATATTCCTTCTCTTATTTGCAACACAGAATCTTATATATCGAAGGCCGTCCCATATGTCACGCAAATTTGATGATTTCCATAGTTTCCTTATGCTAACAGGATGTGCCAAAAAAAGTTGCGTCGACTTACCCGGCGTAGTTTGGAAAATGTATTTTTTTTTTAATTTTCAACACAAAATTCCATATATCAAAGGCCGTCCCATATGTCACGCAAATTTGATGATTCCCATAGTCTCCTTTTGCTAACAGGATGTTCCAAAAAAAGTTGCGTCGACTTACCCGGCGTAGTTTGGAAAATGTCTTTTTTTTTCATTTTCAACACAAAATTCCAGATATCAAAGGCCGTCCCATATGTCACGCAAATTTGATGATTCCCATAGTTTCCTTATGCTAACAGTATGTTCCAAAAAAAGTTGCGTCGACTTACCCGGCGTAGTTTAGAAAATATTCCTTTTCTTATTTTCAACGCAGAGTCTTATATATCAAAGGCCGTCCCATATGTCACGCAAATTTGATGATTCCCATAGTTTCCTAATGCTAACAGGATGTTCCAAAAAAAGTTGCGTCGACTTACCCGGCGTGGTTTAGAAAATATTCCTTTCCTTATTTTCAACACAGAATCTTATATATCGAAGGCCGTCCCATATGTCACGCAAATTTGATGATTCCCATAGTTTCCTTATGCTAACAGGATGTTCCAAAAAAAGTTGCGTCGACTTACCCGGCGCAGTTTAGAAAATATTCCTTCTCTTATTTTCAACACAGAATCTTATATATCGAAGGCCGTCCCATATGTCACGCAAATTTGATGATTCCCATAGTTTCCTTATGCTAATAGTATGTTCCAAAAAAAGTTGCGTCGACTTACCCGGCGTAGTTTAGAGAATATTTTTTTTTGTTTTCAACACATTATTCCATATATCAAAGGCCGTCCCACATGTCACACGAATATAATGATCCCCATAGTTTCCTTATGCTAACAGGATGTTCCAAAAAAAGTTGCGTCGACTTACCCGGCGCAGTTTAGAAAATATCCTCTTTTCAATTTTCAACATATAATTCCATATATCAAAGGCCGTCCCATATGTCACGTAAATATGATGACTCCCATAGTTTCCTTATGCTAACAGGATGTTCCAAAAAAGTTGCGTCGACTTACCCGGCTCTATTTGGAAAATATCTTTTTGTTTGTTTTCAATACAAAATTCCATTTATAATAGGCCGTCCCATATGTCACGCAAATTTTATGATTCCCATAGTTTCCTTATGCTAACATGTTATAAAAAAAGTTGCGTCGACTTACCCGGCGTAGTTTAGAAAATATTCCTTTTCTTATTTTCAACACAGAATCTCATATATCAAAGGCCGTCCCATATGTCACGCAAATTGGATGATTCCCATAGTTTCCTTATGCTAACAGGATGTTCCAAAAAAAGTTGCGTCGACTTACCCGGCGTAGTTTAGAAAATATTCCTTTTCTTATTTTCAACGCAGAGTCTTATATATCAAAGGCCGTCCCATATGTCACGCAAATTTGATGATTCCCATAGTTTCCTTATGCTAACAGGATGTTCCAAAAAAAGTTGCGTCGACTTACCCGGCGTAGTTTAGAAAATATTCCTTTTCTTATTTTCAACACAGAATCTTATATATCAAAGGCCGTCCCATATGTCACGCAAATTTGATGATTCCCAAAGTTTTCTCACGCTTACAGGATCTTCCATTCCGTCTTTTTACTCGGCGTAGTTTACAAAATATCTTTTGTTCAATTTTCAACACGAAATTCCATATATCCAAATCCGTCCCATATGTCACGCAAAGTACAAAATGAAAAATCAACAGTTTACTGGAAACGGTGTCTTCATAAATCTTACCCGCTTCAAAGTACATAATCTCGGTAATTTAACATTCCTGGTAGAAATTAATACATGCTACGGATGATATGAAAATCTGGCAACGCTGCGTGCAAATCAGCTCGTATCCCAATCGCGACCGACCGTACGTTAGAAACTGTGGATGAAAATTGTGGGTAACTTCACACTAATTGTTTCGTGTTAGTCATCATTTCAGATTACTCTAATTGATATTACTAAAGGGGAACATTTTCACAGACGCTGGAATAATTGATATTGTTCAGAATGGTTTTTGTTCCATCATTCCATAAAAGATGAAATTGAAACCTTTAGTAGGAAAGTTGAGACGTTTCCTGGAAAAAGTCTCAACTTTTACCTCAACGGTTCTGAAGTCATATTTTATTCGTGATGACTATCAGGTCAACGGAATTGGATTTGTAACGTAGGTATACAACTATGATTAGTTTTCTGAAACCATGTCTATATAGGTCATGCCATGCTACTAGGAATCGTTTTATCTCTTCCTTCAATAAATTCTTTTCATTTATTCAATCAGGCAATTTTCCCAACCACTGTTTCAGTGAGCAATTTGAAACTCAATAATATATAAAGCCTTCAAAAATTTACTGATGTGTTTCAGAACTGTGATATTCACAACTTGAATTATATGAAAGGGTCTAGTAAGATCATAAATATTCATCCTATATTCTCCAATAGGATATTTGAAATAATTTTAGAGTTATAACTTTTTTCAAGAACTTGTTTGCTTGCAGAGCTATTCCAAATAACAACTACAACTTTCAGCCTCTTTTGCGGCTAATAAAAAAAATATTTTTATATCTCAAAATTACTCATTTCATTAAGTCAGCATATTACAGTCTGAAATTGGTCTGAAAATTGAAGAGTTTCTGCAAAAAGCTCATGGTAAAAGGATTCGTTGTTTTGCGCACCAGTTGCATATTGCTTGCAACCAAGTTACATTGAAATCTGTATACGAATGAATTTACTTATTTAGCAGATTTTATGAATATAACACTTTTCGTGTTGTCCTGGTGGGTACATTTGATATTAATAATAAAAAATATTGACAATTCTGATTAAATGTATATTGTCTGATAGAAATAAAGCGATTTTGATTTTTGTACCAGGGCTTGTTATTCACTTCTAGCTAGGTGCATTCTAAATAATATAATTACACCAACGCAACAGCACAGCACAAGTGGCAATGAATTAGGAATCTCTGAAATTCCGAGTTAAAACTCGAAATTTTGATGTAAAATTCCGTGTTACAACTCGGAATTTTAAAATTCCGAGTTATAAGTCGGAATTTTGATGTAAAATTCCGTGTTACAACTCGGAATCTTAAAATTCCGAGTTATAAGTCGGAATTTTGATGTAAAATTCCGTGTTACAACTCGGAATTTTAAAATTCCGTGTTACAACTCGGAATTTTAAAATTCCGTGTTATAACTCGGAATTTTAGAAATGGCGAAATTTTTATTTTGGGTGTCCCTTCCAGAGCTTCGTAAAATCCCATGTCAGTAAATATGAAAACTTTTCACCTTTACATCAAACTGTTATCATTCGTACTCGACGAACGTATCGCTGAAAATATTGGTATCTTTACTAGAGGGAAATTAACAAAACAATTTTTTCTTCCGATAAATCAATTTTCTTGTCTTGAAGATGGCAACTTTGTTAGAGAAACCCGCGTCGAGTTATTTATATCAGTTAGGTATTAGGGTAACCGATCTCTAAAAAAACAGTTTGCTAATTAAGGAGAAATACGACGCTTACGATATTTTCAAAGGAATTGAAAAAAACATATCAAATAGGCAATTTCACAGACAACATTATCTATAAAAACCCTTATGAGTCTGTACTTTGATCGTACGTCTGGGTAATCACGGCTCCATATAATTTGTTTATAAACAAGCATCTATTTTTAGACGGTATTTTGAGTTTCTAATCATATCTTATTAAAAAAAAGGAAACTGGCGCGTCATTACCAACGATTCAATACGTTTTCATTCGATTGAAATTACGTAAATTCTCCAAATCTCTTCAACCGAATAGAGAACAATATTGAATTCGAAAATTCTCGTAGATAGCAGCACAAACTACGTTCAACAGTGAACGGCAAAGATCTCGACAATCTCGACATTACCGTCCTTGCATTGGCTTTTCAATGGTTGCATTACCCTATATCATTGTGGCGCCATCTACATTCCGTAATAGAGTACTCACACAGGCAGAGGCGGACTCAGAGTTGATAAATGGGAACTCGGAATACAGAAATAAAATCAGAAGTAAAACAGCCGCTTTCCCGCGTGAAACTTGGAAGTTTACGGTGAACAACCACCGAAGATGCTGATAACTTTAGTTAGTTGTTCGGTATTCAGTAGTCAATACTGAGCCGGATACTTACAGAACCTCAGCTTATTTAGGGCAACCAAGTGTTAATATTTCTAGATTCTTGAAACATAAAGATATTTATACAGCATTTCGTACTAATAATAAATTGGGGATATATATCAAAAATAATAAAGACAAAAATGAAGCGTCACAAAGATCAGGAGTTTATGAATTAACATGTGGGTCATGTCCGATGGTCTACGTAGGCCAAACGGAAATGATCTTTTAACACACGCCTGAGAGAACACAGAACTAGTTTTTTGAATGGAAAAACGAATTCTAATCATGCATCTCACATCATTATAGAAGGTCATGAGTTCAACCACGAGTTCAAAATACGGCATTTTGAGCAGAAAGGTTGGAAACTCAACCTTCTAGAAAGTTTGGAAATTAATAGAGGTAAAAATTCAGAATATTTATTGAATGATCAGGTTGAATTAAATAACTCACCGTTGTTGAATATGTTCCCGGCCAATGATTTTCATAGCCTATTTCTAGAAATAATCACCCAATGTGATTAATTAATATTTGGACAAATTAATTACAGGTTGAACATCGGACCTAAGTCGGACCTTTATTGTAAAAGACGTTCTACCTACATGTATATAAATAGTGTATTAAAGAATAGTGATTTATTTATCTTGCTTGAAGAAGCTATTGTAATAGCGAAACACGTGTCGCGGTTTTGTAAACCCATTGTAAGTGGAAATCATACAGGAAACTGTAATATATTTTTGTGAACTTTAGTTAATTCAGACTGAGAGTGAAGATACTGACTTTAATGATGCAATGCGATTTTTCGTCGTTTTTTCAAGGATAACGGAGATTTTATCCATACTTTGAATGAATGAATCGAACCAATAAATTATAAAAATTTATCTCGCGACCAAACTTTCAGCCCATATTTTGTGTCCATTTAATGGACAAAGACTTTACATAACGCACATTTTTTCGTTCAAAATACAAGGTGAGCT
This sequence comes from Zygogramma bicolorata, assembly GCA_032362365.1. Taxonomy (NCBI): domain Eukaryota; kingdom Metazoa; phylum Arthropoda; class Insecta; order Coleoptera; family Chrysomelidae; genus Zygogramma; species Zygogramma bicolorata. The sequence continues at coordinate 1,089,017 of JAVJAQ010000582.1, forward strand.
ATAATAGGAAATGATTAATTTTATGAATTGCGACATATGAATTATATTTGGTTACGTGACGGGGGATATTCCAAAAAAACTGTTTTTTCCCAATTGACAGCAAATATCAATTTTGCAGACACATATCATAGGAATTTGTTTGGTTTCTGTTTGCATGAGACGCGTCGAAAACAACATACAGTTGGAACGACGCGTTGAAAAAACCGTGTGCATTATAGATAAAAATATATAAAATTCCATCAGTTTCATTGTTACTTTTCGGTAATTGTTCACTCTCTGAAATCAAAAACATTTCTTACTGAGAAAAATTTATTAGACATCAACCTAAAGAAGTGAGAAAATGTGTGACAATAGGCCATATCTGGTTGCTGCCTGCCTGGGCAGCAAAGTAAGGAATTTCCTGCCTAGGCAGCAAAAGTTATACTTTGCTGATTGTAAGTAGTTCTAAGTCGCTATCACTATCAATAATGTTGTTGAACTATAATTACCTACTATGAACATATACATTTTCATTGCAACCAATCATTCCAACAGTTGCGATTTCTATCGAATTTTGTTTTAATTTATCATCGGTTTTACAATCAGCTGACAACTGGTTAGTCGTGTTACAGTATTTTATTGACTGTTTGGACTGATGATGACACGAACTGACTAGAAGGTATTTCTTTTTTTTAGGCACTCTACTGAAAAAAATAGCCGCAACTACCTTGCAATTTAATTTTTAATGTTAGAAATTTGTTTTTGGACGTACTTACTTCTTCTGAATCGCTGAAAAAAAGCAGCTCTCTCATTATTCGTGAGCTACGGCCTTTGAACGTTTCAAGAAGGGGCATATTCCACCTTTCCTGCTTGCAACAGAAAACAATCGATATTCTCGCATGTTCTCGGTCGACAACCCCCATTCCGCCTTACAATATTAATAAGATCTCAGAGAATTCTGCTTATCAATAAACACATTTTCACAAGTTGTTCGATACATTGTGGGAATTCTTTGATACGTGAATAAGTCCGAATACACCCACCGAATTCCTACAAGGAAGTTTCAACACTACTAGACGATTATACTTCTTGCACCTCTCACATCTGTTATCTGCTACCTGGAAAAAAAGTCCATCAAAATCCAAAATATATATTCATAGCTGAAAAACTCGGCAACCAGATAAGGCCTATTATTGTCTCACATTTTCTCAACTTCGATTTCTGATAATTTTTTCTCAGTGAGAAAAGTTTTTAATTACGGAGAGTGAACAATTACCGAAAAGTAACAATGAAACTGGTGGAATTTTTTTTTATCTATAATGCACACGTTTTTGTTTCAACGTTTCGTACCAACCCTGTATATTGTTTTCGAACGCGCCTCATGCAAACAGAAACCGAACAAATTCCTACCATTATTACATTATCTCGGAGTTTACGGAACAACTAAACAAGTATTTTGTAGAACGGTACAATTTTACAACTGTTTACTATTCGAATGAAATAGTACCATTCTAGGAATAATGTTTTTGTATGCAGATTCATACGTGAGGGAAGCGTAGATCATCAAAGTCTCATTTGAATAATATATATTTGGTAAAATTGCCATTGCCAGCTGAATTTATGCGAGAAAAACTCAAAATAAAATAAGTTGAGAAATTTTCAAACCTACTAAAAAATTAAAATGAAAATTTTCAATTCGTTATCTGTCGATAATTACATCGAGGATATCATTCCAAACAAATGCCTGTAACTCTGATAAACTGTATAGAACTGAACAAATAATAATTTGTTGAACGGCTATCGCTATTTGTTCCTCAAATATAAATCAGTGTAGGATACTAGGAAAGTAGAGCGGAAAATATTCAATTCGAAATAGGTTGACTCAGAATCAACACTGGGTAAAACTATGTATTTACGAATTAGTCATGCGGGTTTGACGGATTTTGCACGAAAAATCAAGGAATATGGACTCTTAACAAAAAAGTATACAAGACTTGGGAAAGTATATACGCTTCCGAAACGTCGGCGTCGCCTAGAGGGAAGTTATGTATACGTTATTTCATCCATTTCTCAATCTCAAAAAAAAATAGGGTAAAACAGTCAGTTAATATCACTCATTCACAATATGAATCTCTTCCATATTCAGTGGTGATAAAACCCAGAAATTAACACTATAAATATACGGTATCCACATATATGTCACAGAAAATATAACACTCCTGCAGCCATATAACAATTGAATTGTGAAAACTTGTGGAAAGAGTTCTATGAAAATTATGCAAAATATAGCTCTGTGCTCTGATTATGTACAAAAAAAGCGTGCGTATCGAATATAAATATTACCTTGTCTTTTTCGACATTCACTTCTACAGGATGTTTCTTACTTCCGAACAGGAACTGTAACAGGGAAGAAAAATATGTGTCAGGATAAGTCTGAAGATGCGTGATTTCAGGATCATAACTAGCCGTAAAATAGTCCACTTTTTTCAAAGCAGCTGATCTTACAAATTCGATACAGAAGTCTGTGACTCTAACAGAAACAAAATCGGGCATTCACTCTCGGAATCTTTTGAGATGGACCACCGAAATTATTGGTTGAACTTTCGTATTGACGTGACGTCTTGAATATGAAAGGTGAATCTAAAATTTTCACAAAACTTTCTTTGTTAACAGGTATATCATATCATTCATCATCATCGTAAAATATGGAAGCTAATCCATAAAGAAGTTCTTTACTTCGTAGATTTCCAATAGGGAACTTAGAGTTATTTGCCCATCCGAAAGATCAAACCATATATTTTGAAGAGCTACATGAGAGGTGTTTCTTTTCGGAAATCTGGTGTACAAAATCTTGTTGAAATCCATGAGATCCATATTGAAATCCAGAAATCCCACCAGAAATCCTTGAAGAAATCCTGAAATCCACTAGAAATCCTGATTTGGTTTACAAACTTTAGGGAAGGGAAACACCCATCGGAGCTACATCAAACTATTTTGAAAAATCGAGATTTTCTCATATTCATAAACTGCAATTACTTACTGCGTTCCTACAAAGTATAAATATTGTTACGCACAACACCTTTAATATCCAGTACTGCAGTATTTGTAAAACTCTTAGTCGTTCGTGAGCTTTGTTATCTTTAATCTTTCGAGAAATCATACTGACAGTATACATTCTTGACTTCAAAACTGCTGCAACACGATAGTAATGAATATCTGACTGTGGATTATAAAGATAATTCACCACGTTCAATTTACCTCTTAAAGGTAAGCGTCCATAGGTGCGTATCGTACGGATCGTATAAAACGGATCGATTTGTGGTAGTGCGTCCACTGTATCCGTAGCGATCGGATTGCCGATGCGACGGTCGGCTTTTAAGTAACATTCGCATTTTCGTAGTGAGTGGACGATCGGAAACATTACAGTGTGTAATGTTTCCGATCATGGAAAGTGATGAAGAACTTGTCATTATTGCTTTGTTATTAGATGAAGAAGAAAGGAGGGGAAATAAGAGAAGACGTAGATTGTGGATACATGACATATTCAAAGAAAGATCACAATTTGGAGAATATCATACACTATTCACTGATTTGCTCCATGATATGCGTAATAACAAATATAATTAAAGCACGTGTGTGTACTTAGTGTCGAAATGTAACAAAATTCAAATGATCTGTGAGGCGACCAGTGACTACCTATTGTGACATGCGTCCACTTATCGGCAATCCGCATGTTGTCATCCGCACCAGTCGGAAAAGTTGCCCCTTCGATAAATTTCATCGGCATTACCGACGGACCGATACGTGCGATCCGTCCGCTGCCGGTCAGTGGACGCATATGTATAACTTACTATACTAATAATTCTAAAATCCGTTTCGTACGATCCGTACGATACGTACGATGCGTACCTATGGACGCTTACCTTTAACAGCCATTAAGGAAAACGAAGGAACATTATTATCCTGCTATCTTTCGAAATAACTGATCGAAGATGTCACCAACTCTTGGCAAAGATAGTTTTTAATCCTTTTGGAATTTTTACAAAGAGCCTTTCTATAGAAAGATTGAAATACACAATTTTTGATCACAAATATCTAATTTGAAGTACCAAAAAGACCTGAACACGGAACTGCCACTTTCGAATGACAATTGTCAATTGGTTAATAACGGGCTTCAAACAAATTGCGGCAACATCGAGAGTGCTGCCAACCAAATGCCACAGAATAACAGGCGCCAAATTTGAAATTCAATACAAACGTTCCAATGCATTTTCATCAATGATTGATTTCATGTCGTCAACGATAACATGCAACAGTTTTTAAATCATATTCACTGAAGGAAATAACTTTCCTGGCATGTTTTGAAACCCTTGCACGATAGTTTATTGGTTCTTTAGATTATGTCTAGCATAATATAGAACAAGTCAAAATAGTACAGTTATAAAAATGGTTATGAGATGAATTAATTACAAAACATTTTGCACAAATTGTGGTCAGAACCATTTTTTCGATAATATAAATAAAACTTATGTTACAAACAGCTCACATGTAACAAGTCATACAAGTGCAAAGCAAAGCAAGTAGTTTAACAAAAGATAAAAAATATGAGATATGCGTGCTTGCGTAAAATATACAAATATCAGTTAAAATCTGTGTCTTCCATATACTCACTTATAGAGTAGTACGCTTTCTTTAGTAATATATTTTTGACTACTAAGTATTTTGAATTTATTCAAAGGAAGAACTTTGTAGCAGTTTGGCAGATGATTAAAAAGGCTTATTGCCATGTATTTTGGGCAACGTTCTGTTTTTTGGAGACGGTGATTCGGTACTTCAAGGATTGCTGAGTTTCTTGTGTGGTATCTACTGTTTCCAGCGCTCTGAATGAGGCCAGCTCTGTTTTGTTGTATGTCAGTATATGCATGATATACAAAGAGTGGAAAGTCGGGATTTTCAGCTGTACAAATATATTCTTACAACTCACTCTCCTGGCCACTCCAGCGATATTTCTCACGGCTCTTTTCTGGAGTTTGAGAACCCTATCGGCCTGATTGGAAACTCCCCATACTATGATCCCATATGTCATTACTGACTAAACGTGTGCAAAATATATTATCATCAATACAGATTTTTCGACGATTTTTCTGAGTTGGTACAGGAGGTAACACTTTGGAGCGAGTTTTTTGCACACTTCATTTATATAGGTAGTCCATGTACAGTTTTCATTCACATGCAGCCCAAGAAACTTCATAGAAGGTGCTTGAGTGATAGATCTGCTGTTAAATTTTAGCAACAAGCTGTGGTCGATTTTGTTATTTGAATGACTAATGAACTTTGTCTTCCCCATGTTCAAAACTAGTTTATTCGAAGAGAACCATTCTTCAGATCTTTTGATTTCATCATTGGCCATCGAGACTGTTTGCTCTATGTTGCTCCCTGTGGTGATGAGGGAGGTGTCGTCTGCGTACATTATACAACTTTCATTACAAATATCATTAACGTATATCAGATATAACAGAGGACCTAAAACAGAGCCCTGGGGAACCCCTACATCATTTGTTGTTTTCAATGAAGTGTGGTTGTTTGCCTGAACATACTGCATCCTGTTTGTGAGATAACTTTTTAGCCAATCATGTACCACTCCTCGGAAACCGTACAGTTCTTGTTTTGTTGATATTGTAGCTACCACACACTATCTCAGTGCCGAACGTACAAAAAAGATATAGGTACTCAACTTCCTTGCTCAGAACCGTGATCAAGAATTCGATAACTGAAGCCTCACTCAGTTTTCAGAAATGAAACATTACCACTTCATCAGCCATTTTCTGAAGTTGCAGCATCAGTTGCACTGTTGCTCATAAGGGCGAGTCCATTTTTATCGTTCAAAATGCCGCCGATATCTCAGTGAGTTATCCAAATATTAGAAATATAAAGTCCATCCTCGAAATGGAGTTGGTGATTTTCAAATGAAATAAAAATCCAGATTCGTCTCCACATAATAATATGTAGGTCTTTCAGCGTACAAAGTATGAAATGACATCCTCCATTTTGTTCCTAATTCGAACAATTATTTCAATTCTATTTTTTTGGTATTATATAACTGAAGGTAGGCGCCTAGACGCCCGAAACATCTTTCAATAATTATTCACCACTGAAAGAATCACATATGTGGAGACGACTTTAGATTTTTATTTCATTTGAATATCCAAACATTGCCTGTTTGCAGCAATACCTCGTAACAATACTGATATTTGAAAAATGTTATTGCATGCCAAATGCATTCATTAAAAACGAAACCGGAATATTCCTCCATAATAATGACAGGTTTTTGGCAGCTTCATGAAATTTGTCACACCGTATTTATGCAACAGTGTTAAGTAATGATTAATAGGCTTCAAGTAATAAGCTGTGAGAAGTTCAACTTCAACTTTTCAATTGGGACCTTTTACTTACCATAAAAAAATCGGTAAATTTCCATCACTTATTACTTCAGAATGTAATGTTGTTAGAGCCAATTCATACATCCTAGTCCACATCAGAATAATTGTTGTTATAATAGTCCCAACCTTTGCCTTGAAAAAAATTATATATATATATATATATATATATATATATATATATATATATATATATATATATATATATATAAAACAGATATTTCAGATATGTCAACTTGAAAACCAATTACAGTTCTACTTCAGTTAGTTCGGAGGAAATGATGATTCACAGTGCATATATCGACTCCAAGGGCAAGTTTTTCACCAGTGAGATGATACCCCGATCACCTCAATCCTAGTTTTATATATAATTGTTAACTGAAGTAGATCATATTCATGGCAGCATCGAACTCCTACAGGATTAAAAATAAATTTTTTGGTATTTATTGATTAAAAATTCAATAAAAATCACCAAATCCGTTGTAGGGGGTCATCCTATATTGAACGACCGAATTGAAAATCCATCTATACAAAATTGAAAAGTCTCGACTCCTGAATATGTGGGAATAGAAGTATGGAGAAAAATAACGGATACTAGTTTACTATTGTTTGTAGGTAGTTTAGTGGATTTTGTTCAGTATATCTCTAATTTACGCCTTCGCTAACGTTTTGCGGGTATATTTTCTGTTTCTTTCAGGGCTCAAATATCGTGAGGTGATATTTTCATATACTGATGAATAATAATAAAATATTAGCTCTATTCTTAGGATCCTTTGGTGAAATGATGTATCAGCTGCTCCTACCACCGTTTCGATGCATTCATTTGTAAATATATCAAAATCCCTCTCCACATAATTTTAGCTCTGAAGAAGCGGAAAGGATACCCACGAAACGTAAGTGGCAGCATAACTACATGAAAGATCATAAGCCGTGTGAAATCGTGATTATTTTGTTTGGGAATAAGTTTCACGTTCATTGGGTAAGAACATATAATAAGCAAAAAACAAGGCAAGGTTAGAATTTAGTTATATATTTAAAATAAAATCACATGGTCAACAATTGAAAAAAAAAGCTTGAACATTCATGAGGACGGGTTAATTCCAAAAATATTTTTCCTTGTATTCATATGATAAAAATAAGATTATTGGCGATTATTTTTATATAATTATGACAAAACTCCAATAATATGGGTTATTTTACGAAGCAAACGATTAAAAAAGACATACGATTTTTGCTGGTCAACATATAGAGAGGGCGTTACAGAATTCGACGAACAAAATCGTACAAGAAATCATGTAGACCGTATTTTCCAAAACTAACTTTGTTACTGTGTTTCATTTTTACGTTACTAGAAATAGTTATTATAAAAACTGAGGAACTCAGTTTTTTTGGTTTTTGGTTTTTTTGGTACAAAAATACTCGCTATCTAAAATAAAGTTATATATCGTTTGCCTTCAGAGATGAAAGAATACAATTAGATATAACGGTTTTCAGTTCTTTTTTCAACACCATCAATGAATATCCGGAATACACGACTGAGCTGAAAATTGTTGCAATCAGATAAAGAGTTTAACGATTAATTGCAAGAAACTATTCAGTTCATCACTTCAGCCATTCAACACGTTTGATCGTAGAATTCCGTATCACCCTGCGTACGAAACACGTTCAAAGTGAAGTTTTTCATGTATAAAAACTAGGGCTTCCACTACTTCTAGGGATTTATCAAATTCAAGACTAGAAGTCAACTAGAGTCAACTACCTATATCACATAATATTTCAGTCTCAGAATGAGTTTCTGATCCTCAACGCTCAAAACTCGACCACACCAACGTGTCGTCATATCCTCAAATCAACGTCTCATCAACACGACAGTCTCAGCATCGTTCGAATCCAGGAACACTTCTCTGGAATCCCTCGCGCCCGGATACCTGCTGAAGCAACGCCTGAACAACTCCATCCTGATCGCCATGTCCATCATGATGAACATCATCAGGAGCACGAACATCCACACCACTAGCGTTTCCACTTTTTCGACTCTATCCTCCAACTTCTTATTGGAGACCAGAACCTCCCTGTTCTGCAAAAACGCCTCTTTGGCGTAGTTAGTAGTGGCAGGCGTGGAAGTAGTCGACGTCGTCGTCGTCGTAGTCGCTTCCGTGGTTGAAGGCTTCACGGAAGTGGTCCTGACCGCGCTGCAGTTCACGGGGCTGGTCAGAGTGATCCTCGAGTCCTTCAGGTGGTGCTCGATAATCAAAAAGTCTTCGCAGAACCAACTGTTTCTGCCGAGGTCCAGCCACTCCAATTCCGGCAGGTGTTTCCTCAAGCCGTACACGTTCAGCTCACTCAAAGAGTTGTCGCTGAGATTTAGCGTCTTCAAGTGGAAAAAGCTGAAGTTCAGGGCAGTGTCGAAGCTCTTCAAGTAGTTCCCGGCCAAATTCAACCTCTTGAGGCCAGTGAGACCCTTCCAGTTTTCTGAACTGATCTCCGCTAGGTAGTTGTGGTCCAAGTCCAACTCTTCGAGAGAGCTCAGGTAATTGAACAGCCCTTCACGAATGTTCCTAATCTTGTTGTAACCCAGATTCAACCTCTCGAGCTTGGTTAGAGTCATGAAAGAGTACTTCTCCAACGTCGATATCTTGTTGTGGGACAAGTTGAGATCCCTCAATCCGTTGAGAGTGAAGAACGTCAAGCCGCTATCGGGAATATCACCCAGGCTGTTGTAGCTCAAATCCAGCTTGAGTAAATTCAGCAATTCCTCGAACGAACCCTCGCCCAGATGCGAGATATTGTTGAAGCTCAAGTCCAGTTCGTTGAGGCAAAACAGACCCATGAAAGCTCCGGCGTCGATCGTTTGGATCCCCTTGTGGTCGAGGCTGAGCTTGAAGATATAATCTGAATCGAAGCTGATGAAAGCGTTTTTGGGCAGCCTGTCGATAGAGACGAAATCGAAATTGACGACGTTGCCTTTGTAGCCGGGATGGTGGACGTTGAAGCTGTTCTTGGAGCCTTGGTAATCAACTAAGGAGTGGAAGGTCCTTGTTGGAGACTTAGGGTCGAAGTAACATTCAGTTACGTTAGAGGGCGTTTGAGCGGATGCGAAGCGCAGTAGAGCTGAGAGGAAAAGCAGGTACATCATCTGGAAAATATAATTTAGTTTTTTTTTTATTGGCTGAAAATTGAATTATTCGAAGCCGTTACTTGTATTTCTCGACAATTTCATCTCAACTAATCCGAACAAACAGTGGCACTACATGAATAGTTCGAAAGTTATTCATTTGAAAAAACAATTTTTATATTCGATAAAGATACGAAAGATAAAAATTCTGTGGTGAACCACAGAAGAATCAATAACTGGACACGTTTTTTCTTACATACTGAATTACTTACACGAAATCAATAGCTAATTTGATTTAGGATAGAATTAAATCATTTGATTGATGGTGACACAACCTTTCAAAGAATCATAATCAGAGATATAATCAGATGATTTCATTTTATCAAGTTTTTGTGAATACATTGATTCTATTCTTAAGTAGTGTGCTAATACCGAATTACTGAAGATAAATATAATATCTGCACTTAACGGTGTTATATGTAGTGTAAGAAGAAGTGAGAATATCGATTTGGAGGAATCAGAAAATAGCATTATTAGACAACGCCTCTAGTTGAGCGACTGACCTTCAAATTCAATAGATATACGACTCGATTATACTCCAAAACGAAAATGGCGTAAACAACTCGTGCATACCTTTACTTTTTTTTACTCGTGTATGCGAGCTTATTAATATGTATCACTTGTCTGAATTTAGAATTATTGACTGTTATCGCACTCAAGGTGTACGGATATTTTCACTTAAGATTATTAATAATTCATTCTGTTGGAGTCGACATGGTCAATGCTTTCGTCGACAATTCAATTCATCACCGTCGATATAATCGCAAAAAATTAATTCCAGAAGTTCTTCGCTTTCATTGCTAACTTCATCCATCATATGCTATATTTTTTTCAATGACCTAACAAGAAACGTTGACTTTTGATTTCGATGATGTACAATTTCATATGATAAAAACTATTCAAATTTCACATAACTTCCACATATCGGGAGTTTTCAGTTTGAAGCTGCTCTGTGGATTTGAGTATACTTCTTATGTATTGGTATAATAATTAACACAAAAATGAATTCATTGCGGTAATTGTATCGCTAAAGGCATATGCAAAATTTTTTTTCTGTGAAGAATCCTCCACTGACACCTGTCAGATATAATTCCACACCCTTCGTAGTATTAGCCAGGAATATAGTTTATTTCTGACAGGTATTAGTCTATCCGAGTCATTACAAAAATACCTTTTCAGAGGTAGCTATCCATAAAAAATGCAACTATACCTTATATACCAATAAAATACGTTACATCTGACAAACACCCATGCAAGACTATCCATAAAAGGCACCAGAAGTTTGTTGTTAATCCATTGTTGTTGGTGTAAGTGCTAGAGAAGTAGTTGCTTTCTGATGCCAACGATATATATGAAGAGAGACAGGATTTTTATAGTACAAGATCCCGCTGCAGAATCAGTACGTTCATCACGTAGATAAGCAAACTCAAATTTCAACATACATTTATGACTGGGTAAATACATTGATGAAAAGTGCCCACAAATATTTTTAATCAAAATAATGTTAATTAATTTTCCACAAAAAAATTCATTAACTTAGTAGTTCAATGAAATATCATTCACATCACAGCAATGCATGTAGAAAATTCATAAAGCCACAGTTGTTGATGCCCGCTCGGCCGCTACTACTTAGCTGCCGGGTGTAAACAGGTTAGTCTTTGTTATACTTTTAGGTTAATGACGTATATTCACGGTTCCTATATCAAATTAAGGGTTATTTTTCTTCCAATATGATGATATACCGCTGCCTGTGAAAAAGTGGTGGCAAGTGAGGGTTGCTAGCCTTTGAAAACGCTAGGTATTGAAGATAAAGAAAAAGAGAGTCATCGTGCAACGTCACCCGTTAGACGAGGAAGGCGAGTACCACCTGTGTTCGTTTTAAAGCCATTGTGCATGCGTCTATTTATGACGTTCACCACGACGGAAACAGTATACGACTTTACAGATACTGCAAAATTATGATTAATAAAGTATTATTCAGAAAACAAAGATAACAAAGCGTTCATTCCAAGATAAATCATTTTTTGTATTGATAAAGTTGAAAAAAGATTATTAATAAAAAATAGAATTTCGTTTATTAATATTACAAAAAATCACTTTGAAAAAATCATCAGAAAAACTATTTGATTTTATTGGAGTTCCAATTACCTTCAGTCAATAAATATTAGTAGAAAACAAATAAACACAAAATTGTTCATGAAATGAAGAAATGATAAAAAACTCAAAAAATCTCATTCAATAATTAATACCATCCATATTAAAATATCTTATTATTTAGTGAAAGTCCGATTCCTCGTTGCTTTCACTATAATGCTGTCACTATAATTATCGCAAGAGATTTGTAATTGGTATTGAGTAACCCATTTTCATCTCGTTTTGGAATTGAGCTTTCTTGGAATCTGAAAGTAACCAACCATTATTTTTGGCGCTGAACTTTATGCAATCGGACTCAGTGGCATTGAGCCACATCGAATCAACAAAAATCATACGTAACATTTTTTATCTACACCCGTACTCTTAATAATACACTTATATGCCCACAACCCGTTTTATAATGAAATCCATTACGATACAGATTTTTCATTACGATACAGATTTTCAACCAATAGAAACCCATTATTTTTCAATCAAGCATGATGTGCATGCTCTGCATTTGATGTTTGTCAAGTCAAAATCGGTGTAGGTATTGAATTTTTGAAGAATGTAGCCAAATTTCGATAATCATAACAAAATGTCTGATACCAGCGATATGGGAGAATCACCTTCGACACCTTCACAGGCAGAAATACAGTTAAAATGGTTAAATTTTTCATTTGACAATTGCATGATTTATTTCTTTTTTTTTCCTTCAAATTCTCTGAGCTCTCCATAGGCGAGCGGTCTAGGCGCTGAGATTAAAAATGGCTAGTTCAACTAGTTGGAAGAGACGTGGGTTCGATTCCGGCCTCGAGTAATTTTTTCTTCTTTTAATTTTTGATCTTCTCTTCGTTTCTCATCGTTTCATATCTCGAAGTAATACTATTAATTACAATTCTGTAGAATTTTTCAAAGAAATGCGTTTAATTAGTATTATTGTGTGTAATACAAATATAAATATAATGTTTGTAGTTCTTCACTATTTATCGGGTGTAGATAAAATATTGTATGCAACTCTCATGTAATGGTTATTAATACATGATCATTGCATAATATACTACTGTCAAAGATTTCCAGCATGGTAAAATCGAATGCAATTACTCTTTCGCTTTATCTTCAATACCTAGCGTTTTTAACGGCTAGCAACCTTCACTTGCGGCCACTTTTTCACTTTTATCGGTATATCATCATTGAAACAAAATTAAGCTTCCATTCGATTTAAGAACATGAATATACATGATGAACGTAAAGGTATAACAATGAATTACCTGTTTACACCTGGCTGCCAATTATTCGAGGCCGAGTTGGCATCAGCAACCATGGCTTTTTAAATTTTCTACGTGGATTTTTTTGTGGAAAATTAATTAACATCATTTTAATTGTCTCCCTTCTATGGCTATTTTCACGGTCGGTGCTCTTCAGAATTGTTATCAATCATTCCAGCCTTGGGAGTACAGAATTTTCACCTCTCCGTTGTGAATATGGAGACCTGTCCAGCCTCCTTTGCTCAGGGACCTTTTTTCAATAGAACGGCTGAGCTTTGGAACTCCTTGCTGAGAGAGGTTATTCCTGAGGCTTACAAACTTCAAAAATTCAAAATGTATGTTAATTCGTATCTCCTGTCCCTTTATTCACGCGGTGTTCTTTGAACAGTATAGGGCTTCCCTTTCGTGTGAAACTGCATATATAAAAAAAAATTGCGGGCACTTTTCAACTGGTACCCTGTTATCAATGCATTTTCCTACTCATAAATGTATGTAGAAATTTGAGTTTGATTATCTACGTTGATTCTGCACAGGGATCTAAGACTATTAATTTGTATCGACCGAATATTTTGAATTTGTCAAAACTTGACAGCCGTCTGCAAATATGTTCACAGGCGAACCAATTTCACCTGTATAAAAATATCACTATTCTGAATTCAATCAAATATAATGAGGTAGACGAGAATCGCGAATAACAAAGCCGAAAGAAATTCACAATATTCAATGAAAAACCTAGAATGAGCATTGAAATGCAAATATCGAGTTCAATTTTAGGTTATGGCGTGGAAACAAAGGCTTTTTTAACGAGTTAAAATAGCTATTTTCAATTTCATGTTCAGTTGAAAATCACTTTCTTGGCACAATAATCTGAAAACAAAAGCTAGAAGAATCCAGCTAAAACTACAAAGGTCTTCAAATTCTCGAAAACTGAACTGAAAACTTTCCTGACACATTCAGTAAACAATCAACATAGATTGGACTGTTCTCGTTTATCTCTTACAAATAAACGAAAAACAAGCTAATATCACGTACAACTTAGACACCGATGTTTCCAAGCCACAAAACTAACACTACCACCATGACTGATAAAAATTACCACCTACCTTTTAACTCCTCTTCACAACTTCATATCACAGATTCCAAAAACAATATGGCAGTGGAGGTCTGTTGATTGCTTTATTGGCGATATGAGATTTTCTTATCAGCATATGGTCATTGTGGAAACATCGGACGTTAAATAGACCAAACATTCAATTGTTTTTACAGCGCGTTTTGTTTTTGTTTCCGTTCTTGTCTTCCAATTGGATTTATGAAAAAATCGAGGAATTTGTCCGATTGTACACACAGTATACACAGTAATATACATAATGATTTTCGATTTTCGAGGTTAACTCACGAATTTTCGGTTCATATTAAAACATCGTTTTATTAGTCGTGCAAAATTCAATACTTATAGCTGGAACACGATTCTAGAAGGTTGCTGCCACGTTTCGGCCATCATCCTCGCCGTTTTCAGGTCTCAACTCTATAGATCAGAGTAACATTGTCTGCTAGGGCTTGGCACAAAAAGATATGATTACCACACACACACATATACGTCAAGATGCAGAATATCAACCGAAACGATATAAATAAAAAAAAATGTATTGAAATGAATCGATACTTTTCAATTAGTTTTGGAGGTCTCACATCGATCAACTTATCGAGTCGTACTACTTACCATGTAGCGGGATCGAGCAGAATTGTGAATTCATTCAAAATGAATTGAATTCATTTCTACTGATTCATTGGCGTCAATCATTGTTTTTTGTGTAGCTGCTCCAACTTCTGGAACAACTGGAAATTTTCAGCTTCTGGAAGCTTTCTACACCCTTTCTATTCTCAGTTGAGCAGAAGCAGAATTCTCTTGAAGAAAAGGGGCCTGTTTCATAAAAGTACAAGTCATGTAGCTACAACAGCAACACAATAAAGTTACAGGTAAAAAAACGAGTAAGAAACAATTATTGTGCATCGTATTTTTTTGTGTTTCTCTTGTAGCTACAAGACTTGTACTTTTATGAAACAAGCCCCAGTCATTTTTACTCACTTGAGTATTCTCTAATGCATTATACATATGTCCCATAAACACTGAATAATTTTCAGAGGTGGTAGAGGACATCCACACAACCATTTTTGTTTCATAACCATGTGTTCGATGTTGTTTCGAGTGTTGAAAAAAAAGTCTATTTTATTAATATTTGGATAAAAAAATGGGCAACTTGAATAAAATTCTCATTGATGTCTTCAGAGTTATCTTTTGTATCCATAATATCTCATGCAGTATCTCGAAAATGTCGATTTTCATTTCGAGAGGAATATATTTTGAAGACATTTTCATCCTTGGAGGAGTGGGATCCAACTCTTGAATGTTAAATGGGAATAGGGATCATAGTTCGTTCTCTTTTCTCGAAAAACCCTCTTCACCTGATATTCAGATGTCAGGAGTAACTATATTCCTGCGAAGTCAAGTGTTTCCATGCTAGGAATTACGATCAGTAATAATCTATCATTGGGAAAACCATGTGAGATCGATCGCTGAAGGTGCTTCCTAGAAACTTGGATTTCTATTTCGTGCGAAGAAATACTTCACTACTCGTCAGCTTCTTATGATCAGAAAGGCTCAGGAACGACCTGTTTTGGATTATAATTCTCATATGTGTGGGGTCAACACCATAACATTACTTGAAACTTCTTGATTATATTCAGAAAAAGTCAATCAGTCTTTTTGGTGGTTCTTCACTCACGGACTCACTACCTTCGTTGGAGCATCATAAAAGGGTCGGAGACTTGTCTCCCTCCCATATACTCCAGTAAAGGGAGTAAATTTTTTAGTAAAATGAAGGACTAATTCGAGGCCACTCAGATCAACTTAAAATTTTTTGGAATTTGTCAAAAAAGGTGTCAAGTATCCGAGTAAACAAGTTTGGTTACTGGGCAAAGCTCCAAAATGTTCATAAAACTTATAAATAGAGGGTCCCAATGAATTAACTATAAAAATTTTATGTGATTCATGGAAAAAAAAGGTTTTTTGGCCATAACTTTTTTTTGGCTGATGATAACGAGATGTTCCAGGAACCATTTTGAAGCTAAGGTTATCGCCGAAATTTCATGTCATATGCAACATTTGATTTGGATGGGCCAATTTTTTTTTAATTCGCCCGACAAAAAAGAGCATTTACCGTTATAAACATAAAATAGGCAATTTCAAAAGGACAAATTTGCTTACAGATGAAAAATTATAACAAAAAAATGAAATACAACTATCCTGGAATAAATGCTGAAAAATTTGGCTGTTTAAAAAAAATAATGTTCACGCTGCTGGCCAAAAACTGAAAATGTTTTAAAAAATACACGATTTTGCCCAACTTTAGCAGGCCAAAACATAAACAATAATTACCCGATAGGGCCAAAAATGGCTGGACATATTGAGGAATGAGTGTTCTGACTTTTCACCAAAGGATTTTTTTTTCAAGCACCTTAGCCCATATGGCGCTAAAAAATGGCATTGAAAATTTTTGAAAAAAAATTATTTTGCCCATAACTTTTTTTCTTCTTATTTCAAACGGTTCTGGTTGGTCTCAAAATTTTCCCGATTTTGTCATCTTGCAAAATTATAGGAATCATTTTTTTTGTAACAGTTATATTTTTCAAGATATTTACGCCAGACGATCCGGTTTCCTCATTTTTCGTTAAGCAACCATTTTTGTCATGTTATATCTCCTTTAATATTAATCGTACAGAAATAAAACAAAAACCACTTTATTCGTCAACTAAAATACTTCATATAAGTAATATATAATTTTTTTTTGTAATACTAACAGATTTTCGGTAAATTTAAAAAAACTTTAAAAACTTTTAAATGTTTCTTGCAAAAATCACACTTTTCTTTGCGCTATTACTCGAAATGGGTGCATTTTCATGAAAAATTGCAATCAATGTTTTTATGTTAAAATATGATAATTTATCGATTGGTTTCATTATTTTTTTTCACCCCCCCTCCCCCAATGAGTTCCACCCCTCCCCCCCACCCCTGCGCTTTTCCCCAGTAACGGAAGTTGTTTAGTCGGATACTTAACAAAATTCAAGTTACTCTAAGTATCAGCAATTGGTCTCGAATTAGTCCAGCCAGTTTTTACTTCCTTTACTGGAGTAATAGATATTTTCACAGTCGGTCCTCTGTCAAGGGTTTCACCCTTGACAGTATCAACACGGATGACCAGACATTTGCGGAATTCCCACACCTTTGTTGGGAGCTTGGAGACCTGTTGAACCTCTCTTAGTCGGGCAACATTGGAACTCCTCCTAGAAGGAAGTTTTTCCTGAGGCTTGCAACCTTTGGCAAATGGAAAGTGTGCCTGTCCCAATAATTGAAAATTTATTCCGGGAGTTGTATCATCACTAAAAGCATATGCAGAAATTTCTTCTGTGAAGAACCCTGCACTGGTGTCACGTCGAATATAATTCCACGCCCTTCTTGGTATAAGCCAGGGGACCAGTTGCTTTGAAGGTTCATCAGCTTTCTGTTAATATTTCAGTCGAACCATTACGCCAAATTGACAAATGGACCTACTTGATCCTTCAGAGACGATAACTTTGTCTTACCATTGTTTATAGAGATATAGTTAGTCAACCTTTTGGAAGGGGTGGATATAACATTAATATGACACTAGTGATTTCGTCTCCAAGAAATGTATTTTCTTTCGTTTTTCTTCAGGATGTCGTAGACTGAATCAAACATTTACTTGAATATTTCCATCGGATGTTAAAAATCCCATATGAAACGGGACATTTTCGATCATTTACAGTACAGCGATAAATTCCCGGCGGAACATTTTCGGGCTGGTAAATACCCGGTAGGTATAAAAAAATACCCGCTCGGTCCGTGAATCTATAGTAACGATTGTTAAAATGAACATTTGTTATCTTGACAGGCATAAATACTGAATTTCGAGCTGAATTTTAAACGTCGTTGTTTCAACTCCGGAAATATTCTACCGAATTGCACTCGTGCATCAAAATAAACCTGATAATTTTCCATTCAAGCATGTTGTCAGTAAAAAAACTGCATTCGGTTATTTTCATATTTTGCTAAAAGAACAAAATATGAAAATAAACTCATGCAGTTTTTAGACAACATGCTTTCATGGAAAATTATCGGTAATTTTGAAGCACTTGTGTAATTACTCCCGATAACTATATTCATGTTTTGAAGATTATTTTAATGCTTAAAATTTCATTTTCTTCATAATCTTCTATCGTCAACTCTATTTTGAATCTTCATTATCCTTCTCTCAACATTTCAGTCAAACTGACAGACAGAACACTGCACCTATTTTTCCCTTCAGAGTAGGAAACTTTGTCAAATAACCAGAAGTAAAGTTTATAATATAATATACTGTTACAGGTATAACTATATTTCTATGAACAATGGTCTTACATTGTTGAGTAAACGGAAATATCGACATTATAGGGCAGATGGCGTCAAAAAATGCTTCAAATACTATCAGGGGTAATATAATAAGTGGTATGATTATAACCGATAATTTTTTGGAATATTAATGAATTGCAATCCCAAAGCTGAAAATACAACGAGTCCGCAGGACGAGTTGTATTTTCTTGCATTGGGATTGCCAATGAATTGATATTCCAAAAAATTATAGGTTATTAATCATACCACGAATTATATTTAGGACGACAATATAACCCCTGTTTGAGCAAAAATTGTTGAATTGCCTGGTAATTGATTCTTTATTTCTGGCCGTATTCAAGGGAATACTCTTTTCCACTGCTTCATCTATGATACCAATCGCCATTTGTCCTCAACGATCGCTCATATTGATTAAGAAATATAACTAATCAAAACACATAGATTTGACGTTTATAATTTAAATCATTATTTTCACTTGACAGCTAGTAAAACAAAAACTAAGCAGGTTTATCACCGTGAAAATACAGCGACAAGCTATATTTTCACTGTAATTCGGATTCTATTGGCTGAATTTCAAAATTTGAAATAGACTGATTGGTTGTTAAGCAAGGAGATATAGTGTCAAAGTAATAATTAATTATAATTGAATAAAGTTTAGGGGTGCCTGGGTGGAAGATGTGATTTCTAATACCATTCCGAAAAAAAAATGAAAAATCTGAGCTTTATACTTTGACGAAAGTGAGGATCTATTTTATACAATCCTCCATACAACCATCATCCAAACTTCATAGTCACCGATCGTTCTCATTTGTATTGGGGAGATGCGCAGAGAAACTTTCATAAAATAACGAAGGTGAGGTGGTTGCGTTTTCAATTAAATTGATTTCAATTCACGATTCACAGCAACTTATTCAAATATAAGTATGTCAGAATGTGAGTATCCAGTAACAAAAAGTTGGCATATATCGATTATGTTATTATGTCCTTCCTTTTTCAAGATATTCAAGGGACACTCGAATGATCAACATCCACGCAGGAATTTCCTCGTAACAATAAACAAAGTTCACATTTCACGCCGGTTCGTTCGTAAATAGGAACGACAAAACATTTTCTTTGGCAGCGTTTCGCGTTCCAAAAATACCACCGTCTATTGTTAACGCCTAAAAATAGCATCGAAAAAACATAATATATCGTGCTTGAAAACGACCGAACGAAACGTCGTCGCATCATCGATTGTCATTTGTCTCAATTAAGGCACCATCAATTTCATGAAACACCAGTGCTATTGACATGCCAACCGTTCGACTTGCGTCACGGCATTCTCTTGACCTTTTTTTGCAACGACGCTACTGGGTGTCTATGCCGAATGCATCCAAAGTGTCGAATTAAAGCAGTTGTTTTGCATAATGGAACACTAATACACAACGAATAGATCGAAGAGTAGATTACGTTCGACAATTTTGCAGGAGAAAGTCCAGTAGAACACAAAATCCAGTAATGTAAGGACAACAAGGGGTTTGCTAGTAAACTAGCTTGCCAATCTGGCCCTAAGATTGAGAGAGCATCGAAATGCAGACTGAAACAGATGTCATGCCGTGGTTGGCAATATGAGGAGTTTCCTGGCGCTCTTGTATTCAAAACGTATTCGTCTCTCCATCTGTTTCGCTAGGAACAAGGAAACCGATTGGCAAATCCATAGCAACAAAACCTAGTTAAGATAAACCAAAAGCAAAGCAAAGCGGTGCAATTGGCCCTTAGCACTCTCAGAACTCAGAAGGTAGTACTATTCGAGAAGAATTTCAATTTATTAGTGTCTCACAACTGAAAAACAACGCTGGTAATATAAGTACATGTACTCTGTACTTGTATTCTGGATTCCGTACTCAGTCAGTATCACGACAGACAAACGCAAGTGGTGTACCTTTAAAGTTTGCATCAAAAATATCCATTCATAGAACAAAAAAAATGATACTGCAACGTTACATGTGAAAAGTGTCGTACTGATTTTAGTATTGGACATGCTGGTGCCAGTGCCGCTCATTTCCAACTATTCGACAGACAACAAAAACTCTGGCTGGAATGCCGAGAACGATTCCACTGAAAACCGTTGGGTCGAGTTATTCCAAAACTTTCGTACCAAAAATCTTCATTCAACAAACTGTTCTACAATTATTGAGTACGATATGTGTCTGCTTGGAAGTAACGCACCTGCCGAAATAGTTTTTTCTCAAATATGGACAAGTAATAAAACACAGTTAACTGTAGCAGTAATGATTGAGAAGATAAATAAATCATGTACTGAGATCCACACTTCATCATCTAAAAACAAGACCCGACATTTCGAAACAAATTTGTTCAGCTGACAAATACAAAAATACGTCTTAAGGTACGCGTCCATAGGTACGCATCGTACGTATCGTACGAAACGAATTTTAGAATTATTAGTATAGTAAGTTATACATATGCGCCCACTGACCGGCAGCGGACGGATCGCACGTATCGGTCCGTCGGTAATGCCGATGAAATTTATCGAAGGGGCAACTTTTCCGACTGGTGCGGATGACAACATGCGGATTTCCGATAAGTGGACGCATGTCACAATAGGTAGTCACTAGTCGCCTCACAGATCATTTGAATTTTGTTACATTTCGACACTAAGTACACACACGTGCTTTAATTATATTTGTTATTACGCATATCATGGAGCAAATCAGTGAATAGTGTATGACATTCTCCAAATTGTGATCTTTTTTTGAATGGTGTCATGTATCCACAATCTATGTCTTCTCTTATTTCCTTTTCTTTCTTCTTTATCTAATAACAAAGCAATAATGACAAGTTCTTCATCACTTTCCATGATCGGAAACATTACACACTGTAATGTTTCCGATCGTCCACTCCCAACGAAAATGCGAATGTTACTTAAAAGCCGACCGTCGCATCGGCAATCCGATCGCTACGGATACAGTGGACGCACTACCACAAATCGATCCGTTTTATACGATCCGTACGATGCATACCTATGGACGCGTACCTTTAGAAGTCACACCACTGCTGATGGTTAGGTTAGGTCGTGTACTTTGTAGCCTCGACTATTTTGTGTTTAGTGCTTTGATTATTTTGTGTTATTCTATCTGTTATATTAAAAACGTGTGAAACACTTAAAAACAAATGTATTATATAATTTCGCAGATGTCCCTCTTTGCCAAAACAAATAAATGGTCACGTTAGGTATACCGGTAACGTTTTCTGGCTTGAGAAATGAACCCCGCCTATAGTCCACGTATTTACGTAATATCGGATTCAAAAATCTCTCTCCGAGTAGTAATTGTTTCGGATCTCTAGTCGTTAACGAAACTCTCTCATTTCAATGTATTCCGCATTAATTTGCATGCATATTGAATGGGAAACTGACGTAACAGGCAGTACAAATATTATACAAGGTCTATGTTTGACAGTCCTCATCTAACACAGCCTTTTGACCCATTTTCAGGGTTTTATTTCAATCGTTTTTTTTTTTAAGAAGAGGTCTGGTTTATCGAGCTATATCTGGCACATATCAAAAATTGTCGGGAGTAATTACACAAGTGCTTCAAAATTACCGATAATTTTCTATGAAAGCATGTTGTCTAAAAACTGCATGAGTTCATTTTCATATTTTGTCGAAAAAGCCCGACTCCGAAGGAGGAGGGTTCTTTTAGCAAAATATGAAAATAACCGAATGCAGTTTCTTTATTGACAACATGCTTGAATGGAAAATTATCAGGTTTATTTTGATGCACGAGTGTAATTCGGTAGAATATTTCCGGAGTTAAAACAACGACGTTTAAAATTCAGTATTTATGCCTGTCAAGATGACAAATGTACATTTTAACAATCGTTACTATAGATACACGGACCGAGTGGGTATTTTTCGATACCTACCGGATATTTATCAGCCCGAAAATGTCCCACCGGGAATTTATCGCTGTAATTGATCGAAAATGTCCCGCTTCCTATGGGATTTTTAACATACGATGGAAATAATCGCTGCAATTGATCGAAAATGTCCCGCTTCATATGGGATTTTTTACATACGATGGAAATATTCACAAAAAATACAATTTACGTCAAAAGTAACGCAGCAATAGAGTAGCAACCTTACGCTATTGAAATAAGCGTTATCGTCAATCGAACATGCGCAAACGTAATGTCAAAATTGTCTTAGCATTATCACAACTAGTCTTTATATTGCAGAATTGATTCGTAACAAGTCTATTAGAACTATAACCTCTACTATGACATAAATCATCAAGCGAGTCATCAAGAAAAATGATAAATGAAGCTTACCGTGGAAATAAAGCAATCCAATAAAGGTGTAGTTTTTGACTCGATTTCGGCAGGCACCTCTATGTTGGGCACCAAAGAAGATTTGTCATCCTGTAATGATAAGATGAACATTGAGGTCGACGATCACTGCGCTTGACGAACTTATCTGACCACGGCGCTAAGATAAATTTTAATGAATATTTATCGTATACCTATATCAACTCGACGAGGCGACAGATTGTCACATATACCCCATTTTCAATAATTATTCACTGATGGTGCAATTGGAATCTGAATGAATATATTCCTAAACCAACTTAATGAAACATTAAGTAAAAGATAATATAATCGAGTAAATTTTTCTCAGTGTAGGTATTTTGCGGCTCTCACTCTGGCCAATTTCAGACCCTTTCAATGGCCTATATCATATGGAATTCCACAATATGTGAAAATATGTAATCATGAGATCAAGACGTATCATAATTACTCAATAGTATTAATAAGTAACGAATAATATGTATCTCAAGAAAATAATAATAGATAGGTAATTCGCCCCCACCCAGTTAGCAAAATTCTGATCCGCCTCCACAATAAATCTTGATATGAAAGAGAATCTCGAATTTTGCAATCTATTAGAAAATGCACGAACTCATAGTTATGTTCGTATTTAAGTATATTAGAACTTTTCAAAACTCTCTGGATAACATAGAAAATGGTCCTCATTTTAGCACTCTCTAGATAACGATTACACTTACCTCAGGTTATACAATTTGAGAGTCATTTCAATAGAATAAAATATTGACAATGTTCCTTGTTGAATGGTAATGGTTCCGACTTCCACTGTCTATATTATTAACTCTATAGAAACCTGTTGCTAAGAACGAAAGGATAAAAAATACATAAGGTAATCAAATCCAAACAAAAGATTGAAATAGATTCTTTGGTCAATATCTCAATTTTCTTGTCACAATATTATTTCATTCATTTCTTCATTCACATTTTTCTTACTAATATTTCACATTAGATATCTCAATTTTTTCTCAAAACATTATTTTCTTTGATCAATCCAACTTTCAATTTTCGACCAAAAAATTCATTTCAACCTTTTGTTTGGATTTGATTACCTAATTTGATTTGTATTTTTTATCTTGTTGTATTAAGCAATAGGTTTCAATAGATAGAATAGAATAATAATAATTTAATAAAACAATACAACAGCTGAATTTTGGAACTCTGAACAAAGTTCAAAGTGAATGTTAAGCTCTTAATTCCTATCCTCGATTCACGCGGTGTTCTTCGAACATTACAGGGCGTCCCTTTCGTGTGAATCTGCATATGAAAAAAAGGCCGAACCATTACCATTCAGAACAAATATTCATTGAATTTGTTTCAATTTTGAGTGTGATCGAATGATGGCAACTGCCCACGTAGAATTTGAAAGGGACATGGAAATCTAATATTTTTGACAGAAATAAATTCTCTCAGGAAATTATTGAAAAAAAATTTTTCTGTCTAGTGGTCACCAACAAATGTAATAAAGCGAGGGAGTTGGCGCAATTTTTTTTTTTTTTTTCGCTCCGTGGAAGCCGTCTGACCTGTCTTTCACAACCAGGTCTCCGGAAAGCACCTCAGCCTCTAGGGCTTATTGCGCTTTACTTCCCTATATTTCATGACACCCATTCCAACAGCCTTGTCCCCTGCACAAGTTTGTGCAGGTTGATTGCTGGGTGTTTGTCATATTCTTCTGGATCCAGAATTGGTTTTCCATATATTTGTTGCCTTTTGTGATCCAGAGCCTCACATTCGCAGAGTACGTGTCGAGCTGTCTCCGTCCCTTTGTTGCATTGTCTGCAGCTAAGGTCGCCGTTGTACAGCCCTATCTTGTTCAGGTGTCCTTTGAATGGACAGTGTCCAGTCAGTAGCCCTGTTATAATCCTAATCTGATTCCTGTTACACTGAAGCAGGTCTTCAGTCTTTTCCTTCAACGGTCCTTTTATGAAAGTTCTCCCGTGAGCACTACTAGGTAGATTTTCCCAGTAATCTCTGTGTTTTGTTCTCACCCAATTCCTTATATAATTCCGTACCATCGTTTTGGGTACCCCCACTGCTGGTTCGGGTCCAGTATATGGTGTCGATGATCCTTGCCTTGCAAGCTCATCGGCTTTTTCATTGCCTGTGATACCTGAGTGACCTGGGACCCATTGTAGCGCAAGTCTATTATGGTCTGCCAGATTTTTCAGTTCTTCGCGGCATTCCCATACCAGTCTAGATGTCACTCTGGGGTTTTTCAATGCCCTAAGTGCAGCTTGGCTGTCCGTAAAAATATTGATCCTCCCATTTCGTTGGGACCTCAGATTGATTGTTCTCGCGCATTGGAGTATAGCATACATTTCTGCTTGAAAAACAGATGTGTATTGTCCGAGCGGGTAGCTGTACCCTAGGTTCCTCCCCGCACAGTATACACCGGCCCCTGTACCCTGTTCCGTCTTGGATCCATCTGTGAACCAGTTGCTCCAGCCGGGCTTGATTTCAGGGGCATTGTCTTTTTGCCACTCTTCACGATCTCCTATCATTACTGAGAAGTTCGTGTTGAATGTAAATTTGGGTACCATGTGGTCCGTATTCATGTCAAGTACATGTCCCTCCACATGGTTGGCGCAATTGGTTGTGCATCCGGCTCATGACCGAGAGTTCCTGGGTTCGATTCTCAAATGAGAAGTAGACGAGTCAATAGGTATCGAAGAATTATTCTGCTATGTTTTACAGTTGACAGATCCACGAATAACAATGCGGCCCCTGAACGTTACGTACCGTAAATTACATGTAATATAACTAAGTATAGTAATTAAAATTTAGCTTATTGGATACAACTAAATTTTGCTATGAAATGAGGGTGATTATTTCCCTCAATGCGAATAATCGATGAAACAGTTGAAGGCTAGACCATCGTCCATAGATATTCTAATAAGTCTGGTAACTCCTTTGATGTGGTAAAATATGCCGCTTTTTTTGCGAGCGGTCGTAAATCATGCGGGCTACAAGCAGAAATACGTTATACGAGGGTCAGTCAGCAGCGCGAACAATATGTTTACTCGAAAGTGTGTCTACGAGGGTCAGGCGTCAAGTGTTGATCATATTCATTATATATTATTTATGTTTTTGTATGATCTTTCATTGAGATGATTATATCATATGAGATTCTAATAACAATAAATTGAGGAATATTTCGTTGTAATAACTGGCATGAATCACCTGATTTCTTAAATTATGGGCAGGTAAAAAGTTGAGATACTTATAAAGGGACTTCACAATAAAGAAAAAATGAAGATGAATAATCTTTATTCACATATTACCTAATTGAATGGTGATTTGTTGTTTTCTTGAGAATCCCCTTATAGTATAATTATAATCTATTCAGTACTTTGGCATATATATTTAGACACATTTCAAATATTTAGCTGGGGGTTGGTTGGAGTTAGGTCGAATAAATGAAACTACTATTATTTCTTTGCCGACGTTTCGACTTGTATAAAGTCATCGTCAAGGTACTACAAAGTTACAGTAAATCAGATATACATACACACAAGGTAAAAAATTATTGAAATTTGAGACAAGAATCACTTCTGTGAATGCGAGGTCAAGACTGAGTACATTAGTTTGGTACAATTCAATTGACAGTAAAAATGTAAAAATGGACATAAACAAAAATTAAAAACTGTAGGAAACGGTTGAACTCACATAAATTTCTGGTTTTCTTGTCTATTGAAATAAAAATTGAAGGACATTTACATAAAAATGAAAATTCCCAGTTTTCGATACTGAAATATATATTTTGTTTATATAATATATATATATATATATAAATCAAAACTCTGTTTGAGTGCAGGAAGTAAGTGAGTTCCTAATTTTATTTTCAACGGTCGCTAACACAGTGGACTTTTCGTCGGTCAGAAATATACTTCTGTATATTTCAGTATCAAAAACTGGGAATTTTTATGTAAATGTCCTTTTATTTTTATTCTAATAGACAAGAAACCAGAGATTGGGTTCTACCGTTTCCTACATTTTTGAAATTGTTGTTCATGTCTCTTTTTACATTTTTACTGTCAATTGAATTGTACCAAATTTACTCAATCTTGACCTCTCGTTCGCAGAAGTGATTCTAGTCGCAAATTTCAATAATTTTTCACCTGTATGTGTGTATTTATATCTGATTCACTGCAACTTTGTAATGCCCTGAGGATGACTTTATAAAAGTCGAAACGTCGGCAACGATATTAGTGGTTTCAGTTCAGTTGTTCATTTAAACATTGAAATCTTATTTGCCTGTTTGCAAATTTGATTGTGTAATAGATTCGAACTCTTGTAATCAATGAAAGTAAATAGTCTTTGGGAAAATTGCTACATGGATGGCTGAATTCTACATTGGAATATTCTTTCAGAAATATGTTTCCTACACCATCATGTATGCAGTAATCATCATTAAAATCATCAATCATTAAAATTCGAAACAAAAATATTTTTTAATTGTATTAAATACTTACAAAAATCATTTGGAGGGACTGTTAAGCCACCAAATATATTTTTACTACCTTTGTAAGCTTTGAGCTCACAAAATGAAGTAGACTTGTCTCTTTCGGATGATGAACAATATTCCAAACAAATATGACAAGAATGTTTAAAGAGACATCTACGTAAAAAATATCCACCAACATAGACCAGTGCATTTCCCTCCTCTGATATCAAATTCCTATAATCGGTTGATTCTATTTTTATAATTGGAGAAATATTTTCTTAATTTTTTTCCTGAAAACTTTCAATATTTTTCAATGACTCCGATGTTGTATTAAGCAAAATATCGTTACTGTCTTCCATAAAATTGCTGTCTTCTGTCTCGTGCAAATATCCTATAGCAAAAAGTTTTTTAAATGCTCTGGTAAACTGAATGGCAGTTGGATTTCTAGCGTTTCCACAAGCATTTCTGATTTGACCAAAGTAATTATCGAGACAATCCTGATTGAGATTACGCGTCGATAAAAATTTATAATTTTCAATTTTCATTATTTTCCATAAATTCAAAACGGAGGAGATAGTAAGCCTCCAACCAAAAATAAATTCCAGAGAATTCGTAACTTTCTTTCCTCATCAAAAAATGTTCAAATAACTACAAGAATAAAAGTTCAAATAGAATGTTCATTTCGCGCACTCAGTTTAACCGGCCGGAACGATGCGAACTGTTCAATCGGAGACACTCTGTTAAACTGGCTCCCCCGTCAGACGGGCACTGACGACCGACCGGCCAGGCAAGGGACGCGCGAGGACGGAAGGTGATGATTTGGGTCGCTGCTGAGAGTGAGCGGACTTATTAGAATATCTATGGACGATGGCTAGACTGCTTTTACAGAGTTTTACAGCGATTAAATGCACTAGACCTTTTAACCGATTAAAATGTTCGAAATAAACCGGGCGTTTGGATCACTTTTCAGGTACTATCTCTGGTACTATATTGTTCCTGTGTTCGATTTTGATGTTTCCTGAGTTTACATGTTTTCTGGAAATAATCTAAACATATATCCCTCCTTCACCAAGTTCAATCGACCAAAAGGCGTGCATTTCCATGATTTTCAAAATTTTGCTTTCAAGCAAATGCTTTCGTGTATAATAATTTAAAATAAAATCCCTCGACCTGCGGTCTCGGGATTTTATCAAATTATCGTACATTCAAGTCATTTGCTAACGAGTTTGCTAAGCAAACTTTCGAGAATCATGGAATCGCAGCACACATTTTAACCGATTAAACTTGGTGCACTCGGGATATAACCCCCGATAATCACAGACATTCACAGAGCCCATATTCAACTGTCCTGTTACTAGTCAGCATTCATTTGATTATTTGTCATCATTCATTGGAAAACATAAATCGGAATCATTTTCATAGAGATTCATGAACGATGAATGGAGGAATTTAGTTTCATAACAGAAACGATAAAACGAAAATGTGAAATCAGACTTCCAAGCGTTACAACACAAAGTACATCAGTACATTGCCCTTTCCGAATTCAAAAAAGACCAAAACGTACTGTTTACAATTGGCGACATAACCTCAAAAGGCCACTTACCTCCGCCAAAGCGTTGATATAAAATGAAGACGAATACGTTTGCGGCGGAAAATTCGTTGTAGAGTCCGACATAATCACTGACACTATTTCAATTCACTCAATCGGACCGCCTTTTTTTGTTTAGCACACGGCGAATTTATTTTTCACAGATGCACGAGCATCAACCTGACAGTTCGTAGTATTTCTGTGCGGGTTTGTTTTGTTTGTTGCGGTTGCGTGATATCGAGAGCATTCGATATTCAAAATACGCAAGACCCATTTTCCAATGCAATTCGCTTCAGACTTTCAGACAGTACACATGCGACAATGTGACAGAGTTGGATCAGCCAATATGCTGTTTATACTCGGAATTACGATGCTTAAACACCCTGGTGAATCTACTCATTCGATATTGTTTAGAATTTATTGGCGGAAAACAATCGACGATTATGACAGCTTCCTAATTTTTTTATAGTGTGCGTTATATAAGCATTTCCAAAAATCTGTCAAGTGTTGGTTTTTCAGACTGACGTAAGTTTGATGTTTTTGTTGTCAATCTTTGTTCGAATTTTTATTGATATCACTTTATTCAAAACTATTGAAGACTGTTAATTCTTTTTAGATATTGAGATTTGAAATTGAAAGACTGGGTGCTTCTGGAGCATCATACATTGGGTAAAATTGTAAAATCATCTAAAAAAGGATTCCAGTGAATTGATTTAGCTTACGATGATATATATATGTATATATATATATATATATATATATATATATATATATATATATATATATATATATATATATATATATATTTGATCGGCTAGGCTTCCGCGGTCAGAAATGTGCTGGCTGGAACTTCCGGTTGATCCGCGTCTGGAAAGATTTAAACGTAGACAAGTAAATCTTTCCAGACGCGGATCAACCGGAAGTTCCAGCCAGCATATATATATATATATATATATATATATATATATATATATATATATATATATATATATATATATATATGTTAGCATGAAGATTCTCACGGAGATGAAGTATGATGCGTTGTTTTTTCGGGTTTCATTCCGTGTTCTGTGGTTTTGATCCTCTGAAGGATAATTCTCACAACGTTTCGGCAAAGTCTCATTTGCCATCTTCTAGGTGATGTCTTGAGTTTCGATCTCCGAGCTCGACTAATTAATTTGAGTTCTACTTCTCAATATATAGGGGTGTTCATTGATGGTATCTTTGATCTGAGCTCCTCCCACTTTCTTCGTTGGTCCGCCTGCATTTGTCATCGTGTCTGGGTAATTACGTGGTAAGGTCCGATATTGTTCCTCTGGTGTAATCGGCTTGTTATTGTTTAGTGATATAATGGATTTCCACGTTCTTGGTAATCTTTGGGCGTCGTCTCTCTTGTTCATGCTACTCGGTCGTTTCTCAATTTCGATAGCCTCTCTGATTGTTCGAGAGTAGAAGTTTTCATCGCTTGCTAATGTTTTTGTGTTTTTGAAATTGATGGTATGTCCTGTCTCCAATACGTGATTGAAGATGGAAGATGTGGTAACTTTTCCTTTCACTGATAGCTCATGTTCATCCTTGCGTACGTTGATCCGTCTGTTGGTCTGGCCGATGTAGGACTTGTTGCAGTCTCGACATGGTACTTCGTAAACTCCCTGGGACTCCAGTGGTATCTGGTCCTTCGGATTACGGAGTATCGATCTTATTGTACGTTCTGGTACGAACGAAGTTGCTATGTCGTGTTTGCGGAGAATTCTGCTGATTTTATCTGTGGTTCCTTTTATATATGGTAGTCTGGTTGTTATGACCGGTGTTTCGGGGGTTTTTTGCTGTTTCGGTTTGTTCTTGGAAGCCGTTTTTATAATTCTCTCCGAGTAGTTATTCATTCGAAGAGTTTCCTCGATCGTGTTCCGCTCTTGTTAGACCAATCGTGAGCTCTATAGGGTCGCCAACTCACCAATTAGCGAGACACATTGCCCAAGCTCTCCAACCACATGCGGAACAGGTCGATTCGTACGTACGCAATGCCGACCATTTCATAGAAGGGCTGAAAACACAAACCGTTAGTCCGAACGATATCCTTGTCAGCTTCGATGTAACGTCCTTATTCACCCAGGTACCCATCAGAGAGGCACTAGAAGTAATCAAAAAGAAATACAAACCAGAAGAACATATCATTGACTTGGCTGAACATTGCATAAAAAACACATATTTCATCTATAACGATCAAAGATACAGACAAATTGAGGGGGCACCAATGGGCTCACCACTGTCACCCATTATTGCTAATCTCTTCATGGAAGAGATCGAAACCAAAGCAATAACAATGTCAGACGTGAAACCAAAATTCTGGCTGAGATATTTTGATGACATTTTCGTGATTTGGTCACACGGACATCAGGAATTCGAAAGGTTTTTCAATCACTTGAATGAACTCCACCCACGGATCAAGTTCACCAAAGAAATTGAAGAAGACAACAAGCTCGCTTTTCTCGATGTTCTAATCATGAAAAAGCCCGACGATACGCTAGGCCACACGGTATATCGCAAAGCAACACATACCAACAGATACCTGAACGCAAATTCACATCACCACCCAAAACAGATTCACGCTGTGGCAAAAACACTAATTACACGTTCAATCAGATTGGCAGACAACGAACATCAAAAACAAGAGCGGAACACGATCGAGGAAACTCTTCGAATGAATAACTACTCGGAGAGAATTATAAAAACGGCTTACAAGAACAAACCGAAACAGCAAAAAACCCCCGAAACACCGGTCATAACAACCAGACTACCATACATAAAAGGAACCACAGATAAAATCAGCAGAATTCTCCGCAAACACGACATAGCTACTTCGTTCGTACCAGAACGTACAATAAGATCGATACTCCGTAATCCGAAGGACCAGATACCACTGGAGTCCCAGGGAGTTTACGAAGTACCATGTCGAGACTGCAACAAGTCCTACATCGGCCAGACCAACAGACGGATCAACGTACGCAAGGATGAACATGAGCTATCAGTGAAAGGAAAAGTTACCACATCTTCCATCTTCAATCACGTATTGGAGACAGGACATACCATCAATTTCAAAAACACAAAAACATTAGCAAGCGATGAAAACTTCTACCCTCGAACAATCAGAGAGGCTATCGAAATTGAGAAACGACCGAGTAGCATGAACAAGAGAGACGACGCCCAAAGATTACCAAGAACGTGGAAATCCATTATATCACTAAACAAAGACAAGCCGATTACACCAGAGGAACAATATCGGACCTTACCACGTAATTACCCAGACACGATGACAAATGCAGGCGGACCAACTAAGAAAGTGGGAGGGGCCCAGATCAAAGATACCATCAATGAACACCCCTATATATTGAGAAGTAGAACTCGAATTAATTAGTCGAGTTCGGAGATCGAAACTCAAGACATCACCTAGAAGATGGCAAATGAGACTTTGCCGAAACTTTGTGAGAATTATCCTTCAGAGGATCAAAACCACAGAACACGGAATGAAACCCGAAAAAAACAACGCATCATATATATATATATATATATATATATATATATATATATATATATATATATATATATATGATAACCGAAGTTTTCCGCCATTACACTCGTGTGATGTTGTCACTTTTGTTGACAACAAGCCCAGCGGATGCTTTCGGAATTTTCATTCTTTCATTTCATTTTCATCATATATATATGGATTTCATCGTTGAAAGATTATTCAGGATAATTAGAGAAAAACATACATATTTTCATTTTTATTAACCATCAATGATTCAATATAATAGCCTTCAAATCACATTCATTGAAAGAAAAATGGTATCATTTGTCTGTTGTCTGCATTCATGAGTTGTTTTCAACTTGAGCGAAAGCCTGAAGTTATATCGAGGAGGATACGTGAATATATAACTTAAATTTTATCAGTGAAAGTTTGAAAACGAACTGATCTGTATTTTGAACCATTGAATCAAGACACTGTGTTTGCCACTTTCAGTATACTAGTAAATTTGAAAAACAAAAGGAAACTTGTCGTGCATTCTCAAGTATGCGGAAATAAAAAACATAAAAGTAGCAGTTGACAGTGACAGGTTGTTAACGGTACATTTCCACGTTACATACTCATTTTCTGAAATACATTCGATTGGCTGTCACGGCTGTCAAAATCTCACTAGCTCAATAATAAACAATACTGCAAAATCCGCTGCATTCCTGTCTAGTGAAATTAAGCTTCATATTATACATGACGGAACGCCATCTACAATAGCGATCTGAAGTTTTTATGATTTCAGAAATGAAGCAATCAGTTTTCGCCTAGTTTTTCCCAAAATTATACAGGTATAAGTCGATATACCAGAGTTTCTAGACGTCTTACTCGGGATGAACCAGCTGAACGAGTCACAAATAATGGAAAACGTCAACGTCGAGTAATATTTCGTGGGAGAGAGTTGTTGAAGACAATTATTGAGGTTAATGTAACGATCAAATCACTTTCATTTTGAATAATTCCTTTTTCTATAGATGTATAAAATCCCTGGCGATATAGGTATCACTGATTCGATTTTGTTCCGTCAAAACCATGGTAAAATTCCGATTATTGAGCACACGAAAATAAGAAAAAAAGTTTGCGGGAACTTAGGTGTTTCGACCACCTGGACAGGAAATTCAAATTAAATTTTCGGCGCTCACAATGAGTTTCGGAGATACGCGCCAATTTCTGGAAAAAAACAGGGATTCTCTAGTACATGTTTCTGCGACAAAATAAACTCGAAATGCCTCCTTCTTTTTCATCAGCACAATGTACACACCTTCAATGATCCCTTTCACACATTTCTTCAATCGAAACACAACTTTTTCAAACAAAAAATACACTTTTGTTCAACAACAACAAAAACGTGGAAGATTCAGCATGAGACAGCTGAGGTGAACAGATACCGGCACTGGAATATCAGTCAAGCGCCGGGATCTGTTGTTTTCTTGAATACTAAATAAAAGGCGCATTCATTTTGGAAAGTGGCATTTTCAATTGAAAAAATGTGTAAAACGGGTTATTAAGGGTATTTCGAGTATTATTTTGCCGCAGAAACGTGTACTAAAAAATTCCGTTATTCACCGAAAAATTGGCCCGTATCTCCGAAACTAATTGAGAGCGCCGAAAATTTCATTTGAACTTTTTGTTCAGGAGTTCAAAATAAGTTCCCGACAACTTTTTTCGTGTGCCCGATAAACGGAATTTAACCGTCAGCAAACTAGTCGGCGAACTATACTTTTTGTTCAGAAGTCCATGGAACTGCAAGGGCATTTGCCTAAGTAATCATCGCTCACAATTGTAATGCATTACCAATTAGAGCAAATATAAGATGCCTTATAAAGGTGCATAAATGTTTTCGATATATGACTCTTCAGCCAAGGTCACTATTTTTGGTCACATATGAACATAGGAATATTTGTCCACACCTAATATTTTGAAAAATTGCATTCGGCATTTTGGTATATAAATATTCGTATAAAAAATATAGCACACAACTCTCCCGAAATGCTCATTTCCCACCAGTATGGCTACAGCAATCGCCTAAGGCTCGTGCTGCAAAAGTCATACAAATGAGTAACATTCCGTGCTACTATCATAATACATTATAGTACTAGCGCGAAAAGTAATTATTTCCACATTAGAAATCATTGAAAAAAAGTTCACTTCACCAGACGCTCGTAGAAAAAAGAATTTGAGGAACGTGATTTCTCCCAATCTCTATCATCAAGTAAGATGTAGGTAAGATGGGAATGCCGCGAGGAACTGAAAAATCTGGCAGACCATAATAGACTTACGCTCTTACGCTACAATGGGTCCCAGGTCACTCAGGTATCATAGGCAATGAAAAAGCTGATGAGCTTGCAAGGCAAGGATCATCGACACCATATACTGGACCCGAACCAGCAGTGGGGGTACCCAAAACAATGGTACGGAATCATATAAGGAATTGGGTGAGAACAAAACACAGAGATTACTGGGAAAATCTACCTAGCAGTGCTCACGGGAGGACTTTCATAAAAGGACCGTTGAAGAAAAAGACTGAAGACCTGCTTCAGTGTAACAGGAATCAGATAAGGATTATAACAGGGCTACTGACTGGACACTGTTCATTCAGAGGACACCTGAACAAGATAGGGCTGTACAACGGCGACCTTACCTGCAGACAATGTAACAAAGGGACGGAGACAGCTCGACACGTACTCTACGAATGTGAGGCTTTGGATCACAAAAGGCAACAAATATATGGAAAACCAATTCTGGATCCAGAAGAATATGACAAACACCCAGCAATCAACCTGCACAAACTTGTGCAGGGGACAAGGCTGTTGGAATGGGTGTCATGAAATATAGGGAAGCAAAGCGCAATAAGCCCTAGAGGCTGAGGTGCTTTCCGGAGACCTGGTTGTGAAAGACAGGTCAGACGGCTTCCACGGACCAAAAAAAAAAGATGTAGGTCTTGTCTTCTGACATAAAAAAATAATCAACAATCTGTGAATATGATTAAATCATTCACAAACGAACACCTCATACACAAAAGACAGAAGAGAACCGATCTAAACAACTCCTCCCTTGTATAAGGTCAGATAAGTCGGGCAAACATTTATAATCTTAAGGGGGTTTTGATGAAAAAAGAGTTGTGTGACGTTATTAAATCAACTCCTTTGTGGGAGAGGAGGGGATCTTGTGATAATCCAGCGTACATACACCTAACACTGAAATAGTAAAAAATGTGAGAGTTGTTTCCGAAACGTCGCCAAGAGAAAGTATAAAATATTCATATAAAACTCAATATACATTTCG
This sequence comes from Zygogramma bicolorata, assembly GCA_032362365.1. Lineage (NCBI taxonomy): Eukaryota > Metazoa > Arthropoda > Insecta > Coleoptera > Chrysomelidae > Zygogramma > Zygogramma bicolorata. The sequence continues at coordinate 1,124,744 of JAVJAQ010000582.1, forward strand.
TTTATTAAAACTTCAAACAACACTTCACTTCTTTTATTACAACTCTTTATCACAATACAATACAATCATTCAACAAACTACTCCGCTAACTATCCAACGCTCTGTACTAAAACTCTCTGTAATAGAACTTCTCTACTTCGACTTCTGTACTTAGCAATACCAGAGCTCTCTCCGATAAAAACTCAGTAAAACACTCCGCCTCTCCGCTAAACTAGAAACTCTGATAACTATCAGCCGTAGCGATAAATCGCTTCCGTATATATACTTGCTTACGCCTATGGAGAATCTTCCAGTCAAATCGCGATCCCACAGGTAAACAATCTTCCTTTGGCCCCTCATATTATATTGCGTTTACGAGTGACAGGGCCGGCGCTAGGAGATTTCGTAACAATATGGAAGAGAAAAAATAGTCATTTGATCGCAGTTACGTTTAGGGGCAAATGTGCCAATTTGCCTACTAAAAATATTATGAGAATTCAAAGCTTTTTCATTTTCAGGAAGGAGAAAACCCAAAAAATGGATTACAATAATGATTATGAATACCCTTACATTCATCAATGGATCGTTGTTCGATGTTATTCGTTTGATAACCAATTGACATTATTTTCAAGTTTTCAAATTTGAAATAATAAGTATATCGCCATCTCTCGAAAATAGGTAAGTTAAGGATTAAAGTTCGTTTTTTTCAATTCGCTTGCCATTTCTGATGAATTTCGTTCTATATAATAAATTATAAAATGGGTGCTTTAGCATTATATTGTTACGAAATTTCCTAGCGCCGGCCCTGTCGCTCGTGAACGCAGAATATTATGAGGGGTCGAAGAGCGAAGGTCATTTTTCCAGAAACTCTTGATTCGCATGGAGAATTCGATACACATCATCGAGACCTCTCTCGAAGATTCTCCATAGGCGTACGCAAGTATAAAAGGGAGACACTTCATCGCGAGGAGTTAGTTATTCAGATAGTTATCAGAGTTTCTAGCTTAGTGGAGAGGAGGAAAGTTTTACAGAGTTTTTATCGGAGAGAGCTTTGGTATTGCTAAGTGCAGAAGTCGAAGTGGAGAATTTGTGATAAAGAGTTGTAATAAAAGTAGTTAAGTGTTGTTTGGAGTTTCAATAAACGAACCCAAGAAAAGATCGTAACAATATTAAAGTTGTCTCGTATTTTTTAGCTCATGATTTCACTCCAAAATTGGTATGATGTTTTTGAAAAGAAAGTTTTGTCAATTCGCTTATCTTTTCTAATGTATTCAATATGAGAATTAGAGAAATTGGGTGTTTTTTCATCATATAGGTTTTCCTGTATTTTCTAGCATATGATTTGACTCCAAAAAGGTAGTCTGACAATGAAAAGTTTGGATTTTTCAATTCGCTACCGTTCTGATGGAATTGATGTCAAGAGTGCTTTAACTTTTTATAACGGATGTCCCGTATTTTGAAGCTCATGTATTCACCCCAGAATGGGCAAGTTGAGTATGGAAAATTAGGTTTTTTCGACTCGTAGACCATTTCTGATGAATTTGAAGTCAGAAATATCAGAGATGGCTGCTATTTTACTTTATAACGGATATCCAGTATTTTGAAGATCGAAATTTATTCATTCCAAGAGTTCGGTTTTTTAGAATCGTTCAGTATTCCTGACTTTTGATGCTAGAGATGATAAAATTCGGTGCTTTTTCACTTCAGAAAATTGAATATATCTTTTAATCTAGTCTAGAGGTACCTAACGTCTTGTTAATTAGATCTTATCAAGAGTTATCTACTTTTATATAATCTTTATAGTCTAAGAGCTACTGACGCACGTTTCATGAAGTGTTTTATGCACCTTGAAATTTTGCTATAATGCCTCTTCCTGGGTAGATGTAAAGGTGAGTATGTGTTGGCTAGACCTACCTTGGGACACCAGGTACTGCGCATAGAAGAAAGAAGAAAGTAGCTTAATCGGCGATAAATCGCCCAGTCTGGCAACCCTGCCAGGGTTATCAGTGAGTGATGAGCACGTAGAAAGTCAGTCCTCGCGTTTCGATTGGTCGGCTGTGATATCGAAGAACGCACAGAGTTGTATTAGGCTGTCACAGTCGACTACTTCTGAATAGTATTAATACATATTCTTTGGAGAGCACGTATTATTTCAGACAATATGTCCAGCACAGATACGGATGGGATTGGAAACAATGTCGTATCAAATGAAGAGCGCACGGAAAAAACGATGAATGCCCAAGAACCAAGAATATTCAGGAAAGCGTTTTTTAATTGAAATTCGGGTTATCAGCTATTCACTCATTATCTTCAGCTAGTGAGAAAAACAGTACCTCTTGATATGTTTTCTTATAATCACGTTTATAGCTAGCCATCAGAACTACCTTTCAGAATTCGAAATGCAAAATCTTTCATCGTTTTTGCCGAGTATATGAATTTTCAAATTCACGTTTTCTATGTGACTGTTATGGATATTCCCGTTCATTCAGGTACCAGAAGATGCAGCTTATTGACAGGAAAAATATTATGTCAAATAAATTTGGTAAAAATGGACTGTTTTCATTCTTCCCATGTGCTCTTCAATTGCTGATAATAATAATAGTCCTCCTCGAAATAGAATAAAGAAAAGGCATTTGAGGCCTTCTATAGAAACACCTCTTTTCAGTAGTTCCAAGTCCTGCCCTGACCCACTAGAAGTGTATACCTTTTGTTATTATTTTTAATTATTGAATTGAAGACGGTGTTTGAATGTCTTATTCATTATCCGTTGTGAAATTAGCTCAATTTTACATAGAAGATTGTTGGCTTCTGAATAAAACATGACAACTTTGGATTATTTTTTTATGTTATCCCCCTTGAAAGTGTCTGCCTCATTCATTATCCATTGTAAAATTAGCTCAATTTCACATTAAAGATTGTTGGCTTCTGAATAAAACACTTCATTTGGGCCATATTTTTTGCACCTTTCCTCTATGCGCAGTACCTGGTGTCCCAAGATTGGTCTAGCCAACACACACTCACCTTCACAACTACCCAAGAGATGCATTATAACAAAATTTCAAGGTGCATAAAACACTTCATGAAACGTGCACCAGCAGCTCTCCGACTATAAAGACAAATCGAAAGATTTCTACTTCTATCTGAATCATTAAACATATAAAATGTGTTTGTCGTGCATTATGTTTCACTGAAATTATTCATCTTGATTTGTTTATTTGAATATCTGATGATCGTTACTTTGTTATTAATTCATTTTTTATATTCTGTATTCACTTGAGTATAGCACCTGGCGCAAAAAATACAATCGGCGCTGTAGCTACTACTATAGGCAACCTCCAAATCATAATCCCGATTCCGCTACCAATTACACGCCTAGAAAAAAATCTACGTGCTTGTTGTGATACCTTGTTGGAAAGGTCATTCAATTCTTTATCCAGCTACTGATTCACTATTGCAAATCGAATCAACCGTGTCTGAGTTATTGGTGATTTAATTTCGCTTTTAATAATCTTCACCAGTAGATTGAAAAAAAAAACAATATTTTTATAGCACAATCATTTCTCGAATAGAGGAAAATAAAAAAACCGCTCGCATGTGATTCGCACTAACAAAACAATATTTCATATTCAATATGAATGCGATAAAAAATGATCTATGAACTCAGTGCTCACGCTCATACCTCCTATGTTGCAACTTCGATTAAAATTGCATAGGTTATTTTATTTTTCGCAATTGGCAATACTGAGATTACTGATCGATCATCACATTCTCCTGCAAATAATTGTTATCAGTATATTTGAATGACTAACTACTTATAATAATACACATTTGTAGTTGAAAATCTATTTCATTCACAGGTAACTCTGGTGATTTCTGTTCAAGATGGCATCTCATCTGAGTAAGTAATTCAGTGAAGTTGAATAACTGTTATAGCTATTTTCTCAGATGAGTTCTAGGGGATTCCCATAAATCTCCGAAACGAATATCCATGCAGTTTTTACGTTATGAAATCTCTTTGTGAAATAGATATTGAGTAATTGATGTTTTTTTATTTTGTCATTCTCGGTAATCTGACAATTGATTTATTTCTATGGCATTTCTTATCAGAATATCAAATATACAGTGGCCGATCGTTGTTCTAGAGATGTACTACAATTCCATATTGGACATATATGGAGATTTTTACACTGGATTTATACAAGTTTCAAGAAAAAAGAATTCAGTCATAAGCTTCAAGAAGTTCAACGTTTTCTTTTCAATAAGAATATGTATTCGTCGTGAGAAAGTTTGTCAATTTACATCTCTCATTACTCGAATATTTATTTATAACAACTGCTGAATGTATGAAGGCGGATTCAAGCAAGCCAACTTAATATATATGAATATCTTGAGTTATGAACACAAACAAATCATCAGTATTGAATAAGGGCATTCAGACAAGTACATACTAGACTTCACTTGAAAGATTCCCATGTTTTTGAGTTATTAATAAGTTGAGTTTTCTTGCTTGAATCCACCTTAAATCTGATGTTAGTTTTTTTGTTCAATGATAATTGAAAAAATCTGCCAATAATTTGTAAGAAGAATCACAAGAAGAACTGTGGCTGGTTTGCAATCTGACAGACAGAATCTTTTTGATTGGGTTGTTCTAATTGCCAAGAAATACTAATAAATTTAGAGATACAGTTAGTACATCCAATAAACCAAATGTCATATAGCATTGAGAAACTGCCTTTTGATGGCAATTGTGATCAGCGAGAATTCAGAACAAAATCAATGAACCAAAGGTATTGCCCAAAGGCATACACCATTTCATTCCTTTGTTACAGCCTTGGAACAGATAACACTTAGAAGCAGACAATTGAATCCATGTGACCATTTGTTCTGGAAATCCCGAGGGTATTCAGGAAGACCAGATAATTGGGAGGGTGAGTTATATATGGTTTGAAAAAGAAGTTGTTTTCATTTTTTTTTATTCATTAAAACATGATCAAAATATGAAATCGAAATTTGGCTATCCTCATCATCGACCTACTTTTGAAATTTCTCCTGCTTTTCTCTTGCATCACATCTTCTCTTGAACTAAATTAATTTTGTTAAATTAGAATGTTATGGGCATTAAATAAAAAATCAATCTATTTACCAATGCTCTTTTCTAATCATTGAAATGTTTGAAAAACTGATTCATTTATTGGATTTATTCGAATATAGTACTGCCATAATAACCAAATTTTGGTTCCTTGATGCCTAAAGTGGAAGAGAAAGGCAAGTTAAAGGTTTGTAGGAGTCAAAACGATATTTTTGAACACGCGGTGCCTCCCAGATAGCATTAGTACACTTGCTATGTTCTATGAATATGCCGTAAACGTGTTCCTTTTTACAATATCCTAGCCTAACCGAAGAATATCATTGCGATAATATATAATATATAATGATATTTTGGACGGAGGGATTTTTAACATTTGACATTGTTCTTCATCATCTCCAATGAATAAAAACATGATTAAAAATAGGTACTGTTGACAGACAAAAATTAAACAATATAAATTATTTCAAGAAAACAGACTTGAATATTAGAATATATTTAAAAATGAATCTAAAAACTTGTCAGATCAACAAGAAATTAACAAGAAGAAGGCAAAGGAAACTTATTTTTGGAAACCAATCAACGGTACGTCGTCAGAGCTAGATGAAATTAAAAAAAAAAGAATCCTTTTTCTTTGGCATATCAATTCATTTTTAATAAAAACAAATCTTCCTTACTTTTAATAAAAAGATTGTACGACCCGATTTCTATTGTTTTTACTTGAATAATCAAATCAAACTTGGGGAAACTACCGATTCCTTTTCGGGGATTCACACAAACACGGCGACTCGAAATCTAAAGATCAGGGATTCCCAATTTTGTTTATGCTTTCGTCAATGCCGTATTATTATATAATAAATATATATATATATATACATATATATATATATATATATATATATATATATATATATATATATATATATATATACATATATATATATATATATCACTCTGAATATCATGATATAATAATATGTCGTGTATGATGATTTTTTGGCTTTTCTCCGAAAAATAATTTATATATTTTTTTCTAGATCCTCAAACTTCATTCTCTTCACAAAATACCAAGTTCCGAAACATTGCGTGTGTGTTTTACGCATATGCCGTAGACGTGTGCCTAGGTACCTATGTCCTTTTTACAATATCTTACCATAACTGAAGAATATCATTGCTAGAATATCCCGCTGCCAGTGTAGTATCTGTTTAAGATGACTTTTTTCTCCCTTTTTGAGAATGAATCAAACGCCATAGAATGTAACTATCAACAAATTTTTTATCACCTTTTTTCATAGAAGTTGTAATTTCTATTTTTGAATTGGAGAAGAACAAAGCATATACTCCAGCATAAATGGTGTCCAGTAAATGTGCATATGCGTAGAGCACTTGATGCTCGTTCTGAAAAGCCATATATATCTTGGAACGTGTTACCTGAGCTCTGGGTGCTACTACATCTATTTTCACTCTACTGCTTCATTTTTTTTCAGATCTTCTGGAGGAAATGGGCTATTATAGTAATAATGGTGAGAATATATATTTTAAATCCATTACAGTTTGGAGATTTGTAGTATACCTAAAATACTCATGCCATCATCAATTCATTTCCTGCAGTTAGGTGAATGAGAAAGGTAAAAGTGCAATATCATTTTCTTGGTTCTGGTTTCATTTCCTTGTGGAAAAAATCTTCCAAATTATAACTTGATTTTTCAACTAAATTCAGTCACTAATCATTAGGTGATGAGGAGTCTGAAGAAGAAGAGGAATATGAAGAAGAAGAGGAATATGAAGAAGAAGATGAATATGAAGAAGATGATGGTGAGGAAGAAGATGATAGTGAGGAAGAATACGACGAAGATGAATATGATGAAGAATATGAAGAACATAAAACAATTTGCAACCAGAATAATCCCAACAATGATGCATTTTGGATGTTGAGAGGTTACAGTGAACGTCCCGATAATTGGAGAGGTGAGATTATTTTTGATATCTGCCAAACAAATTTAAGATTTGTTTTTCAGATCTTCTATAATACCAAAAATAGAAAGTATCTAGCACCATCATCATGGCATTAGCTACTGTAAGATAATGAAACGTTTTCACATTTGTAGCTTACTTTCATCAGACTATAATTTTCAATAAAAACTCATTGTTCCACATTGCCTGTTTTTACATGAAATTTTCCAAACACACCTATGAAAAATCAGTATCCAAACATTCAGAGATAATATATCAATTGTTTGTTTACCTCGGGTTATACATTATACGTGATTAGTAGAACTTTAAAATATTAAATGAATATATATCAATTTTAAGTGTGACTCAATGATTGTAACTGCGCACGAAGAATTTGAATGGGACATGGTAATCTAAAATTTTTGAAATAACTTCATCATTCAAGAAATCATTAGAAGGATTTTTTTTGGTCTTCGAGTAACCAGGTATATAGCACACTTAGTTGAAACCAAAAGATGTGTTAGACGAAGGAGTTGGAACAGGTGGTTGTATGTCCGGCTCATGACCGAGAGGTCCTGGGTTCGATAATCAAATAGAGCAGAGCAAATTTCTCTATACCTTAGGCGAGATCATAGGTATCCAAACAATAATCTGACATGTTTAGTAGTTGACGTCTCCGTGAAGAATAAACATGTGCTCCTTAGGAAAGCCGTAGGGAATAGTTACTGGACGTTGCTAAAAAACTTTTGTCGAAGTCGATAGAGTTTGGAAAATAATACCAAAACTCATTCTATTACTACTATTCCTCAAATTTCGTTTCTTGGAAATAACGATTTTCTGCAAAGAAATTTAGGTGAAAATTGCAGATCTGAGATGATTCAATTCAAAATTTTCAACTGTCCTGTTACTCGTCAACATTCATTTTATCATAGTCATCATCATTCATTCGAAAACAATATAACTTTCATAGAGCTGTAGTTGTTGAGATGAACTTGCTTTCCTATTACATATGGACTAAAAATCCATACATGATATTAACAAATTGATAGAGAGTGGCTTTTATGATTGTTGATCATATTCTGATTTCGTTTCCTTTTCCGAATTCAAGGAAGGCCAAAACGCACTGTAAACAATCGGCGACATAATCTCAAAAGGCCAGTCATCTATGCCAAAGCGAACAGTACCTTTATATATAAAAGAATAAACCCAACTAATAATAATTTTATCACCTATCTCGACACCTGATATTGAAAAAAATTCAACATAGAAAAAGTATAGTACTTATTCGACTCGCCTGGAACACTCGTGGGAAATGAGGAACATTCCGTTCTCGTCCCATAATATACTACTACCAAACGAGCGGGGGGTGTGGTAAAGTACTTTTTCCACGACTGACAAAAAATGTATAAATTATTAATGTGATTTATATATCAACTATTGCAGCACTGGTGTGGAACTAATTCTTTCCACGTGAGAAAACAGTGCACTTTTCCACACGCTCTTAGGAAGAATTATTTGAGGAGTACGAACTTTCAAGTAAACTGTAGGTCTAGTTTTTGACAAAAAAAATATCAATCAACAATCTGTGGATTTGATATAATTCACAAACGTACACCTCAGTAACTGAAGGGGAATAGAGAATCACTCTAAACAATTCTCCCTTGGTTATACAGTGTCGTCGAAGTCGGGCAAACATTGATTCATTATCTTTTTTGGGTATTTGAGAAGAATATTTGTGTGACGTCATTTACCGCGAAGAGAGGGATATCAACTTCTTTAAGTTAATTTATTTCCATTGTAACATTTTTCTTATTATTTGTTTACCATTTAAAAATTTATTTCTGATAGCCTAAACAAAAAATGTCTCTTGGGTTTTTTGCCCAAAATAAACCACGCAGCAAAAAATTATGTTACTAACAACTACAGAGATACATCGTCATAAATGCGAAAATACGAAACTATCTATCTAGTCGCTATTAGCGATTGTGACAATTAAATAAATAAATAATACTTATTGTGTGTTGTTGTTCTGTTCTCAAATTGTTATACAGATTTCATGTACTCCCTTTAAGTGGCTGTAACAAGGCTCCTCCAATGAAGTTTCTTTATATGAAAGATTCTATCTTTTTTCCGATGAGAAATCACCTCCTTAAATCTTTTACACTTATTCAGTTACACCCTGTATAGACAATGGAAGTCCGAACCAACACCACTCAGCAAGGAACATTGTCAACCACATTCAATACTATTTCCTATTTTGACGTTGAGAATGAAAATTCAGAAAAAAGTAAAATGTGTGTGAAATGGTCCATTATTTGAATTATCGAAATTTCTGCAAAAAATTCAACAAATTTCGTCTTGCTCTGTTTCTCACAGCAACTATTTGTTTGACAATGGTATCATGGTTTAGGTGCCGGCATATATAAATGAACCATGGCTTTTCTAGTTCCTCACACTTCATTATCGCCACAAAAATACGCAAGTTCATGAATATCGCCATATTAAAATCGGGAGTAAGTAGCTCCTAACTCTTATGAAAGAAATGTACAGGAAGGAACTTTAAACTGTTTAAAGTTCCTGCTCGAGGAAGGTATTGTATAGCGAAACACGTGACGTGATTTAGTAAACCCTACTACGTGAAAATCTTACAGACAACTGTATATTATTTGTTTTCTTCTATCACTGTGTGGCGTGCATGCAGTTTGCCGGAGGACCCGTGGAGTCCGCCACTTTTTCTCACAATTGCACAAATTATTTCATGAATACATTTCTAAGAACATTCATAACGACCGGGTAATCAATCACCACCTGAGTCCTATAGTTAGCTAGTTTAGGTGTTCGAAACACCTTGTTTCGACGATGCAATTTGTCGCTGCAGTTTCTCGCGAAGACTTGTTGCTGCGAGAAATGTCATCCATCTGTCAGTTGCATTGCCAAAATTAAAAATAGCACCGAATGTTACCACGACGAAAGCCTACGTTATCACAATAAATGATATATGATTTCATTCATTTCTAATAGTTGATGTTGTGATGAAATCACCTTAGCACTCAACCTGATTCCTTATGTTTCAAAAAATAACTGAAATGTTCGAAATTAATATTCTCACAATGATGCCACCACATATTTGGGGTTTGCGCCAACAAATATACAATATACCTCAGAAATAACCAAATAACTAAGTCGCTGCAACCACCACCAAAAAAATTCATGCAACTCCAGAAACTTGCATGAATACATGCAATTTCCTAGAGTTGCAGCGACAAATTGCATAGTCGAAACAGGCTGTAAAGAGCCTGTTTTTCGATTCGATCGGCTGCTAGCATTAACAGCTGAGTTTTCAACAATGGAATGAAAAACCACCACCAATATTTATATTGCACGATAGATTCTCGAATGAAGAAAAATTGAAAAAACCGCTAGAATGGATTTGCACTAACAAAACAAGATTTCATGGTCAAAATACACTTATGCGTTAAAAAATGATCCATGAACTCAGTGCTCACCTTCAAAATAGGGTGTAACTTAGAATGGGATTGAATTGGTTATTTTATATTACGCCATTGGCAATACTGAAATCACTGAGTCAAAAAGTCATTCTCTCCTACAGATAATTGTGATCAGTCTATTTGAATGTTGAATGACTAACTACTTATAATAAAATAATAATACACATCTAAATTAAAAAAAAAAAAATTACATACAGTGATAACCCTGATGATTTCTGTTGAAGATGACATCTCATATGAGTAAGTAATCCACCGACTTTTGTCTATTTGCTTAAATGAGTTCTTGGGGATTCCCGCATACACCTCCGAAGCAAATGTCCATACAGTTTTCATTTTATAAAATCTTTTTGTGAAATTGATGTGAAGAAATTGATTGATTTTTTTGAGTTAATCATGCTCGACCCAATCTGACAACTGATTTGTTTCTATGGAATTTCACATAAGAATATTAAAACATATATATATATTGTATAATATTATACTTAAGTATACGGTTTTTCTTACAAGGGATTTATACAACAATTTCATAATGTATTGAGAGTTGAGTAATGAACTTTAGAAAGTTCAACGTTCACTTGCCAATAAAAATATACACTCGTGAAAATATTTGCCAATTTCTATCTACCATTACTTGATTCTTATTTTTTATAACTGTTGAAACCACATCGGCGGTACTTTTTTCGTTCAATGATCATTGAAAAAAATATCAACTAGAATTGGACTCTGAAATAATTTCCTCTTTTTTGTTGGTTTGCAACCTGGCAGACATAAGCTTTTTTGACTGGGTTGTTCTGATTGCCAAGATATACTTAATGAACTTAGACATAAGCAGTTGGTACATCCAATAAACCAAATATCAACTAAGATTGAGAATCTGCCTTTTGATGGCACTTGTAATTAGCGACAATCCGAAACAAAATCAATGTACCTAAATTATTGCTCAATGGAATACACTATTCAATTCCATTGTTACAGCGTTGAGACAACTAACACTTAGAAGCAGACAATTGAATCCATGTGACCATTTGTTCTGGAAATCCCGAGGGTATTCAGGAAGACCAGATAACTGGGAGGGTGAGTTATATAGGCTTTGAAGGGAAAATTGAGGAACATCATCCCAAGTCTTATATTTTCTTGATTCATTTGAACATGAATATGAAATCAAAATTTGGCTATCCTCATCATGTACCTACTTTTGAAAATACTGCTCTTCTTTGACATCACATCTAGTCTTGAACCAAATTCATTTGGTTACATTGAAAAATTATTTTTTGTGCATTTCGAAAGAAGATTTTCAAAAATGTATACACCAAAGGATATTTTTCACCCTTGGATTTTTTTCTAATTATTGAAATGCTTGAAAAATTTATTCATCTATTGAATTGATTTGAATATAGTGCTGCCATAATGGTCAAATTTTGGTTCCTTGATGCCTAAAATGGATGAAGAAGACGATTGAAAGGTATGTAGCAATCAGAACGATATTTGTACAAACACGCAGTGCCTCCCAGATAGCGTTAGAGTACTTGATATGTTCTATGCATATGCCCTGGACATGCGTCTAAGAATGTCCTTCACAATATTGTAGCATAATCGAAGAATATCCTTGCTAGAATATCCAACAAAAATAATAATATTTGGAGAATAATAGAGAGTAATGACGTGTGCGCATGCGCAATAGTAAACAAAATTTGTTAGGGTGTAACGTCGTATGCTATAGCTAAGGAATAAGGAGAACCGTAAACCTTATACCTCATATATATGTATTTGATGTTCCATGATTGGTATGGTTGTTTCGTGATAAGAAATAACAAGAAACTCCGAATCAGAACACGCGCTATGTTATCTATAATTCAGTTTAGAATTGTTCCAAGTTCCTTGAAATTGAAAGTGCAAGCATTCAAAACATAAATTCATTATGGAAAATCTTAAACGAGTTAGATTTGCTCAAAATGATTATTTACTTTTACAAGGAGAAAGTCATCAATAAACGATGAGTTTGGAACCTTTGGTGTAAAAGTTAAAACTTTTCCTAGTGATCAATTACCCTAACATTGATACATTGCAGTATCAATTTTCTTCTGTAAGATGCTAACCTTGTTAGCGAAACGCGCGTCGAGTGCAAAAATATCAGTTTCGTGTTAGGGTAATTGATCTCTAGGAAAAGTTTCAAGGAGAAAGTCAGTTTACCACATACGACATTTACTCCATGTGACATTCCTTGTTCTTGTTCTAATCACAGCTATGGTAACTAAGACTAGTATATTCTATTCACGTTCCTAATAATGATAATAAATCATATGCATAGTTCACTTGTTGCTCGTTCTGAACAACCAGAATGTGAAATTGTTACCTGGGCTCTAGGGGGCTAGGTACTGCATTCGTTTTCATGCTACCAACTGAATTTAATTTTTTTCAGAACTTTTGGAGGAAATGGGCTATTATGATAATAATGGTGAGACCATATATATTTTGAATCCATTACCGATTTATTATTGTACACCATAAATACTCATGCCAACATCAATATACATTCTGCAGTTAGCTGAATGAGAGATGAAAGTGCAGGACCATTTTCTTTGTCCTGGTTTAAAAAAAACTTTGAATAAAGATTTTTCAACTCAAGTCAGGTGTTAATCGATTAGGCTATGAAGAGGAAGAAGAATATGAAGAAGATGAATATGAGGAAGAATATGATGAAGAAGATGACTATGAGGAAGAATATGACGAAGAGGAAGAATATGATGAAGAGGAAGAATATGAAGAAGAAGATGAATATGATGAGGAAGATGAAAATGATGAAGAAGATGAATATGATGAGGAATATGAAGAACATAGAACAATTTCCAACCAAAATAATCCTAACAATGATGCATTTTGGAAGTTGAGAGGTTACAGTGAACGTCCCTATAATTGGAGAGGTGAGATTATTTTTGAGATTTGCCAAACAAACTTGAAACTTTTTTTCAGATCTGCTCTAATATCAAAAATAGGAAGTATCTACCACAAGCAATCATGACATTAGGTATTGTAGGATAATAAAACTTGTTGACATTTGTAGCTAACTTCCAATAGACTGCATAATTTTCAATAAAAATTCACTGTTTCCCGACTTTTTTTAGAAGAAATTTTACAACCACACCGCTGAAAAAACTAGTATTCGTACATAGAGAAAATATCAACTATTCAAAGATTGTAAACTCACGGCCGGTAACTGCATGAAACGTCAGGCTCAAAAACCTGCAGACCACGGCTCAGAAGCCCCGAACTCTAACAAGTTCTCAATTATTTGGTATTATTCCCGGAAAATAAAATGATTCAAATGAATACAAGCATATTACATGTATATTGTAAACTGTATGCATGTGTACATGTTGGAACAAAACTACATATATGTGTGTACTAGTATCAATCAACTCAAGATGCATAATTTTTCATCTTGAATCGAATATTGTTTTGCATATTATACTAGTATTCCTGAAGATACTCCTCGAAGTAATCATATTCATCATTACTACAATCATGATAAAAGTTATAGTTGAAATCATAATCATCGAATGTTGGATCACATAATTGACAATCAAGTCCTTCATGATACTTGCAGCAATCGAATCCATCAGCAATATTATATTCACAATAATTTAATTCTTCAAATAAATCATTCTCAAGGGTTCCATTCAAAGAATCATATTCATCATTAATATCATCTAGATCATCAGATGTACTGTAGAGATCTTCATCGTTATCATCATCAATATAAAAATCTTCAAAAGGATGATATGGACTGAAGGAGTCGAAAGTACTATTTTCACAATCGCTTAACAGTTCACAGTTACTATCACAGAACTTGTAACAGTCTTCGTAATCACATATGTCAATCATTTTACAATGCTGACTGTATATGCCTACAAAAAAAAATTCATAAAACATTTTGTCACGTTTTACCTAGAGGTAGAGTATTTCTAACATTTCAGAGCAAAGTTGCTAATCTCAATTTCGAGTGAAGCTCATTATGAAACACTTCAAGTCCTCATTCAATGTCTATTATATAATTTGAATAGAAGAAAATTCATGGTTATACTGGAATTTCAAATACTGCTGTTCGATAAGAAAAGACTCAAAAATGGTACTATAAGGTAAAGAACTTCAAGATTATAAGGCCTAATTCCGATTAACTGAGAAAAGTGATGTAATATGTACCAGAAACTAGGAATCTAATAGCTTCAGGCAATCAGGGCAAGGGTAACATGCACAGTTCAAGATTATAGGCTATATTATGTACAGACATTCATCGATTTTTATCTCGTAAATTCTAAAAATACCACACTCCACTTGCAAAGGTCAAAACCAAGAACTAGTTTCAGTTTAGTGGCAGATACAATTTTTGAATCTTGATAAAATCACTGATTTTTTTTCATTTCAAATCAGAAACTAGAACCAGATTCAGGGTTACCAATGTAGTAATTTTGTAACACACCGTTAAGGTCAGGCATCACGTTGAAATAGAAATCGTGGATCAAAGAGGCCATAATTTTTTTTAATGAGGTATATTATGGTTTAATCTTCCAATTTCTTATAAATTACCCTAATGAAATTAATTGAAAAAACTACAAAATTCAACAGAAAAATAAGAAAAAATATTCGAGACAAGTTTTGAAATCATACGAAGACGAAAACATACAATTTTTTCACAGTCTTAAGGCAGAGCCTTATGCGGGACGGCTAACATTCCAGAGAAAAAAAAGTTTATTCAAGATTAATTATAAATTAACATGTACAATGATAAATAATGAACAGTTACTTGACTGAACTTAAAAAAGCTCACGAAGTGTAAAACTTGTTGACTATAACAATTTCAATAAAAATATTATTAAGTAATACTATTATTTGATAATTGTTACAAAAATAGAGCTTTATATATTCAATAAATTACGAATAATATGTCGATCTTGTTCAAATAACCAATTTTTTATTTTAAATTCATACGAGTACATTGATTTTGAATTTTTGATTTAATCTGGTAGTATCGAACAATTTTTTCTTTACATATATATAATATATATATATATATATATATAAAAATTGAAAAAAATCTGTTTTTGTTTCTTGTTTCATATAAATGATTATTAAAATTTTTATATTTTTTATAAAGGAAATCAGATGAACACATATAATTTTGCTTATATATTATTTTCAAAAATTGTCTTTGGATGACTTCGAGATTGTACAGAAAATTTTGTTTAACACCTGCTCCCCACCCAAGAATACCATGATTCAATTTATTATTCTCTGAATCAGTCTCATGAGACTGAATCAGAGAATAATAAAGCATTTCAAGATGTTTGACAGGAAGGAATTCTTTCAAATGGTAGAATTTGGGTAAGAGGCATCTCGTTTTTTTTATTATATATGAGAAATTAGAAAATTCCATCTCAGGTGCCTATCAATCATTATACCTAAATATTTAATGTTTCATGAATTTGAAACTCACTGTGATTTTGAGTGGACCCATATTTGGTAATGAATTATTGTAACAAGTGAATGGACGATAAAATGTTTTTTCCAAATTTATTGTTAATAAATTTTGTACCGTCGGATCATTGGATGCATGAGAATCTAGCTTAAGATAGCTAGTTCTCTGGTGAATACCAACGAACCTTTCATAAAAATTCCCAACAATTGGCAGCGCTGACTGCGATGTTAGTCTGAATTCGCGATTTCAGATTTTTTTTTTCTACGAGCTTGACGTCTTCTTTTGTTGTCATAATGCCCATGCACCTGAATACTGATATTCCTCGAGTGATTTCATATGTAATTTTGCAATTGTTATAAGTTTCCGATTGAAGCATTTTCGATTGGAATTTTGACATAAAAAATACAAAAATCGGAAGAATGAAAATTTGTGATTCATCTACATATTGTTGAATCTGTGGTGTTAGTGGATGAGCGAACCTATTCACAATGAGCTCCGTGAATGTTATTGGTTGACCAATTGAAATTCTTCGATTTTAGACAGGTGTCAATTTTGTGATTGGCCAAGTCTCTGGAGACCGATCGAGTTGAACGCAGCTTCTTGTATCAGTACAAGTCATCTTCAAATATGTTTCTTTTAGTATGAATAACCTATTAGAAAATCAGTTTCATACGAAAATTTGGCAAGGAATATTCTGGTGTAGTTGTTTTCAACATGAATTTTCATTTGATTGAACAGATATGTGAAAAAATGTAGGTGCTCAATGTTATAGGGGAATCACAAAAAGAAAAAAGAATCTTTTTTTTCACATGGATCTCTTAAGATACCGTAGTTGGTTGACTTGGTTGATGTAATATAAGACAGTAACTAGATATACCACTTGTAACTGAAGGAATAAAAAATTGCAATTATTCTAAAATAATCAATCATCAACCGAAATCGCTCTGGGTTCAAAGAGCAAATTAGATAAAATAAGGAATAGTGTAAGAAATAAGACCTAATTGGTTGTTTATATAGATTAAATGAGATTCAAGAATCAACCAATCGAATCAATGCTTTTTGACAATGATAAATGTCTACTGCCAACTTGAGTCTTCAGTTCGTCGTCTGTGACACAGAAATGAAAAAATGGAACACAAAATATTTTGTCTGCACATGCGCACCAATATTTTCGAACTAAAATAAGAGTGATGAGTGAGTTCACTCTTATTTTATTAATACGAACGTTCCCATTGAACGTACATTCAACTTTCTTATCTCATTCCTTATTTTATCTTATTTGCTCAGAATATTTTTCTCATGTATGGAGCGCTCGGCACCAAACCAATCATTGAAACTTCTTGATTCTATTCAGAGGAAGGCAATCCGTTTTGGTGGTGATTCTTCGCTCACGGACTAGTTCACTTTGTTTGAGCTTCATAGAAGGTTTGTCTCTCTTCTATAGATATTTTCACAGTCGATGCTCTTCTGAATTGTCATCAGTATTTCCACCCTTGGTAGTACCAATACAGATGACCTGACGAGTTCGGAATTCCCATTCCTTTGTTGTGAGCTTGGAGACCTGCCGAACCTCTATTGCTGAAGGATATTTTTTCAATAGAACAGCAGAACTTTGGAACTCCTAGCTGAGAGAGGTTTTCCTGAGGCTTACAAACATCAAAATTTCAAAGTTCATGTTAATTTCTATCTCCTGTCCCTTGATTCACGCGGTGTTCCTATAAGGATATTATAAGGATTTAAAGCGTTTTCCTTTTCATTTCAAGGGAAGAGAACTACTCGAGTAAAGGAAGTAAAAACTGGCTGAACTAATTCGAAACCAATTGCAGATACTTGGAGTAACTTGAATTTTGTTAAGAAAGGTGCCCAGTATCCGAGTGAACAACTTCCGTTACTGGGAAAAAGCGCGGGGGGTGGAACTCATTGGAGGGGGGGGTTAGAAAAAATATAATGAAACCAATCGATAAATTATCATTTTTTAACATAAAAACATTGATTGCAATTTTTCATAAAAATGCACCCCTTTCGAGTAATGGCGCAAGGAAAAGTGTGATTTTTGAAAAAAAAAATTAAAAGTTTTTAAAGTTTTTTAAAATTTACTGAAAATCTGTTAGTATTACAAAAAAATTATATATTACTCATATGAAGTATTTTAGTTGACAAATAAAGTGGTTTTTGTTTTATTTTTGTACGATTAATATTTAAGGAGATATAACATGACAAAAATGGTTGCTTAACGAAAAATGAGGAAACCGGATCGTCTGGCGTGAATATCTCGAAAAATATAACTGTTACGGCATATTAAGTTATGGGCAAAATAATTTTTTTTCAAAAATTTTCAATGCCAATTTTTTAGCGCCTTATGGGCTAAGGTGCTTGGAAAAAAATCCTTTGGTGAAAAGTCAGAACACCGTCCTAAATATGTTCAGCCATCTTTGGCCCTATCGGGAAATTATTGTTTATGTTTTGGCCTGCTAAAGTTGAGTAAAATCGTGTATTTTTTAAAACATTTTCAGCTTTTAGCCAGCAGCGTGGACATTATTTATTTTAAACAGCCAAATTTTTCAGCATTTATTCCAGGATAGTTGTATTTCAATTTTTTGTTATAATTTTTCATCTGTAAGCAAATTTGTCCGTTTAAAATTGCCTATTTTATGTTTATAACGGTAAATGCTCTTTTCTGTCGGTCGAAATAAAAAAAAATTGGCCCATCCAATTCAAATGATGCATATGACATGAAATTTCGTCGATAACCTTAGCTTTAAAATGGTTCTTGGTACATCTCGTTATCATTAGCCAAAAAAAACCTTTTTTTTCCATCAATCACATAAAATTTTTATAGTTAATTCATTGGGACCCTCTATTTATAAGTTTTATGAACATTTTGGAGCTTTGCCCAGTAACCAAACTTGTTTACTCGGATACTTGACACCTTTTTTGACAAATTTCAAAAAAAATTAAGTTGATCTGAGTGGTTTTGAATTAGTCCTTCATTTTACTGAAAAATTTACTTCCTTTACTGGAGTAAACGTCCTCAAAAAACATTCAAATAAGCATGGATATTTTCCATTGCACATTCCAATCAACTTTTTGTACCAATAGTATTACTGTTTGTTAAGGATGGTGACAGGGTGTCAACTCGCCTGGCCCCCTTTCTCTTCTTCCAGAAAATGCAGGACATCCAATGGATATCCATAAAAAGGCGGAAAGTGGATCATTTATCTCGAGAGGAAAATATTGTATACGAGGCGGAAGTGAAGAATTTTTTCGAAAGAAATGCATAAGAATTTCAATTTTTTGTTGTACATATTGAAGGCCAATTCTAGAGCTATGTGCTCTTTTCAAATGTAGAGATTCCATGTAAGCTTCAGGGCCTTGGAACAGGCTCCGATTAGTATATGGGCAGGGAGTACCCACTTTCAACATATAACTCTCATGAAAATTTAATTTCATAAAATAGATCTTCAGTTAGAAAAAATATCTTTAATATAAAATATTTTCGAATAATCACATCAAAATACAATAAATATAAAACGACGATTTAAAATATTTACAAATACTAACTCTAACAGTCAACTAGGTTTATCTCTTAACATATCCAGAACATGACACATTCTCTCCAGATCTTCAGCCTTCCATCCAAATTCATCTGGACCCAGCAGCTGACAATGTTTCACCAAGTTTTCGAGTTTATCATCTAAGTGAAGGGATTTCAAGACGATCTTCGCTTTCTGACTATTGGCCGAAATTGCCCATATTATGACCACAGTAATGTTCTTTTCTTCGTTAGACCCACTGGATAGTTTGCTTTGTAAAATATTTAAGAAGTCCCCTGAAAAAATCGTGATCTGTCCAGATAACCTACAGAAAATATCTGAAGCACATTCTTAAAGTATGAAAATTGGCTCTACATATAGCCTGCAAACATCGATGAATTGAAGAGACATATTGATAAATTCATAACAAATACTGATGACACCAAAGCTTTCATTGTCATGTAATTTTCCATAATGGACTTACAATATTATTTGATGATCTTCCAAGAAAAATTGAACATAGTGAAAATATAATAGTATATATTATGCAACGATCATGTAATAACCATTACATGAGAGTTGCATACGCTATTTTATCTACACCCGATAAATAGTAAAGAACTACAAATATTATATTTATATTTGTATTGCACACAATAATAGGAATTTCTTTGAAAAATTCTACAAAATTGTAATTAATGGTATTACTTCGAGACATAAAACGATGAAAAATGAAGATCAAAAATTAAAAAAAATAAATTACTCGAGGCCGGAATCGAACCAATGTCTCTTCCAACTAGTGTAACTAGCAAATTTAATCTCAGCGCCTGAGACCGCTCGGCTACGGAGAGCTCAGAAATATAGATTGAACAAATAAAGAGATTAATCATGCATTTGTCAAATGAAAATTTAATCATACTAACTGTATTTCTGCCGGTGAAGGTGTCGAAAGTAATTCTCCCATATCGCTGGTATCAGACATTTTGTCATGATTATCGAAATTTGGCTATATTCTTCAAAAATTCAATACCTATACCGATTTTGACTTGACAAACGTCAAATGCAGAGCATGCACATCATGCTTGATTGAGAAATAATGGATTTCTATCGGTTGGAAATCTGTATCGTAGTGGATTTCATTATAAAAAGGGTTGTGGGCATATAAGTGTATTATTAGAGTACGGGTGTAGATAAATATTTTTATAAGAAACTGTTACTGAAACATATTTTTATCTATTTTACATAAAAACACATTATATTATGTTTTTTGAGTTAATTATGGGTCTAGTTGTGATTCAAATGATTTTTTTGCGAGTAACCGGGTTACAAATGGTAACGATTTTCAGTAACCGGTTGCATTTTAGCGATACGCGGTAATGGAGGGGAAGTTGATGTGACGTCATTAATGATGTCACTATTTATTACCGTGTTATTGAAAACGTAACCTTGCTCGACAGCAGGGTTATAGGCGGTTATATGAGAAGATGATGAAAACGACAGAGACAGAGGAAGAGAAACACACAATTGTAGATTGTAGACAGTGCACAGTGCATTTAGCATGCAACTGGATGAAAGTTTTTTTTTATCGAAATTGTTGGAAAAACGAAAAACGTATTTTCATGATACTGGTTCAATTTAATATTATGATCTATTGGCATCCTTTAATGAGTTTCACATGTTTTTCCTATTGGTAATCGTGATCTCAATCATTAATCAAGTTCAAAATGTGGAAATATAAATTATTGGCACTTTAGAAGAAATCTTTGAAAACAACTTGATATTTCAATATTTCCATATCTATAAAACTTTCAAAATAAATAGTAAACAATAACAACATAACCCCACTGTTTTTTCATTCAAAATAAAAATACCTATAACCAGATCTTTCACGCACGTTTTTGCGAAATCAAGTTTGTGTTACCAGTTTTGAAATTTCGTGAAGTGGGGGTTATAACTTGACGGTTACCGACTTTTGTAACCGGGTTACTCGCAAAAAAATCATTTTAGTATATATATATCAATATTATTTCTCGAATGTCACTGAAATGTCAATTGAAACTGATGACAAACTTGTCACGAGTTGAATATTTTGGAATCGTCTGAAGATTCTAGTGATAGTATTCAGTAATTTATCCATTTTCCCATTGAAGACCTCAAGAGATAATTTTCTCTGAGTGATACGACATCTAGTATGGGTTGGAATGAAATTTACTTCTGGTGAGCGATTTTTTTTCTACAAATAGCTCTCTATTCTGCTTTGTGTAGATATTCCTATATTTGCTATCATTTTGATTCAACTTGTGATATCTTGTTCTCAATCTTGTCTCTCAATCCTCTATCCGACACCGATTTACTTTCGAAAATGGACAAGCAGTTTCTTAGTTATTCAAAGTCAAAGTTACCTATTTCAAAAATGGTTTGCTTCAGCTCTGTCCCGAATATATCGTGCCAGTTTCAATTTATGCGAAAGCTTGACGTAATTATTTATCATGGAGGTTGATTAGAGGGTATTGAGATGAATTGAAGTGATTTTTACATTAAATTCGAAATGGAATAACGATTTTTCGTTTTTTGAAGATTATTAAAAATAAAATTGAAGTGGTATTTACTCAGGAATGGCTAATGGAATTCTCAGAAGTAAAAACAAATTCAAAACCACCATGGTTTTGAATTTGTTTTTACTTTTAACGAAAATATTTCCAAATTAATAAGAATCAGAGACAAATACTTCGCGAAAAAAAAAAAGAAAAATCCCTCTCAAAATAATATTGATCATTACTATTATTATAACAAATCCGTGAAAGAAGAGGTAAAAAGTACCAAAAAACGTTTTTTTGGAATGCTATCAACTCAATTGTAAACCCCAGTAAAGATAAGAAACCAAAAATAGACCATGTTGAGGGGAATGGAAATAAGATAATTGATCCGACGAAGATTTGTGATAGTTTCAATAACTACTTTGTAATAAGAAGATACGAATAATTTGAAATCCATATTCCTCAACCCCCAAGAGATGGAGGAAATCATCGATAATCTCAGTACGAAAAAAGCGCCTGGATTCGACAGAATTAGTGCCAAAATTTTAAAACAAGTTAAATCAGAAGTGTCACCATTACTCGAAATATAAATATTTCTTTTGACTACGGTAAAATGCCAAATAAATTGAAAGTTGCTAAAGTAACCTGTTTTAAAAACTCGAAAAAATATAATATTAGTAATTACAGGCCAATATCTGTACAAGTACAAGGAAAATATTTCGTATTTTCCTTGTACCAGGAATTGGGGCCATGCGGATATGCTCTTGGTTAGTACCTAGTCTACGGGCAGATGGCACAGCAACGCTTATTTTGCTAGTTGTTTGTATCAGCCTAGGTCTAGGGAAGATACTCTACTCGAGTATGATTTTCAATTGTGGTAAGATGTCTATATACTGGTGTTTCCAATGTTGCGATATTATTTCAGACAAACCTGTGGACAAGGCGTGGCAGTTCATCTGTGGCCATGAGGGAGCGCTGGTTATCAAAAATTTCTATTAATTTTCGTGATCACTCGATCCATGGAACACGCTGTTGCCAATTCTGATGTTTTAGTAAAAGGATAGAGAATTTATCGGAACTGGATATGTGAGGTTATTGAAAACACCAAAACACGCCAAATTTGTGTTTAACTTTATGCGTTATTTATTCCATGCAGTTTGAAAATAATTTCTCAGTTGGAATAAATTTGCATTGTGTTTCTACTGATATGGACCAGAATTCGCAACGACATGGCCACTTGGCAACACAGGACTGTCATCTCCACTGCAAGAGTGCCGGTACCTGGCGGATTTTTTGCAGTACTACTACGCCTACATCATCAATTTTTTGATCAAGTTGGCCATATCGGTCGTCTGATTTGCTGACAATCTTTTATATGAAGTGAAAACACCAGTATATAGCCACCTTAAATTATGGGAAGTCATCGACTTATGTTGATGATGGCACTGCCTTGCACTGACGAGTGGCCAAATAGCCCGAAACCGGTCTGCAAGTGTGTCCCGTCCCAATAATTGAAAATCAATTCTGGTGGTGTATCGCCAAGAGCATATGTGGAATTTCTTCTGTGAAGAATCCCACACTAACACCTGTTGGATGTAATCCAATGCCCTTCGTGGTATTAGCCAGGGAAGTAGTTGTTTTCTGATAGGTGTTAGTCCGTCAACCTACAGTGTAGGTGAGTTGAGGCTGGCCTGAACAAATTGTTCATTTTAGAATATTTGATTTAAAGCCAGTCTTCAAGCATCCCCATGAATATTTGTTTCGAATTGAACATCACTGGAAAGTTGGTATTATTTGCTGATGATACAACTTAAATATATTTCAATAAAGATTTGGAAGTGATCCAATGTCAAATGGAAAATGATTTGAAACAAATATTTATTTGGCTCAATGTTAATAAACTCATTTTAAATTTCGAAAAATTTTTCTTGTTCATTGATAAAAAACCAATTTTATCACAATCGAAATTTTTATTGCTAGGACAACAAAAAATGAACAGGTCATGTAATATAAAATTTTTAGGTCTAAATATTTCGTGGGATATTCATATTGATTTGATCCGAAAAAAATATCACCAGTCATTGGAATTTTGTACAAGATAAGGAGCTATATACTTTTGAAATATCTGAAATTAATTTATTTTTCACTAATTTATTCGAAATTACAATATTTAATCAGCATATAGTACCCCATATGTCGAATACCACTCTGAAAACACTGAAGTCTTCACAGAATAAAGCAATGTTAATTCATTTTTTATTTACCTTATTTGGAACCAACAAGGAATATTTACAAACCAAATCGTCTCCTCGACATCAATTCTATTTATAAACTGAAAATATGTACTATTTTGCATTATATTGTGACTAACAAGAAACATTCTATTACGAAATTTTCTAAATCTTACAGTGTACATAACCACATAACAAGGCAGTTCAATAATTTGTTAACAAAAAATCTCATGACGGAATTTTCCAGAAAATCCATTCTCTATTAAGGTGTTATCACATATAATGGATTACCCACTGGAACAAAATGTTTTTCTCAAATGACCAAATTCAAAGTAGCTGTGAAGCGTTATTTGTTAGAATTTTTTTTTTATTTTCGAGTAATAAACAATTCTGATTGAGCTTTTTAATAAATGTATTATGTAAATATTTCCTATACTGTAGTTTCGTGGGAATAAATAACTGTTATGATTATTATATAACGTAAGTCGTCTGTAAGGGTCATTTATCCAGAAGAAACCTGCTTCTCGCACAAGAGACGTGTTGTAATTGGTGGCAAGAGGAATTTTTATTCTCGGTTGGTTGGTATCAAACGATTAAAGAATGGAAAATCTGTCATCAGCTCGTCGATAATACAGTATTCTGCATTTGCAGTCTGTGCAGTTTTCTCTAACCCCTCCAATTTTGTTGAATAGTAGGAGTGAATAACAACCTCGGGAATGTGGCGCAATACTTCTGGTTTTTGTAGAAGTGTGCCACATACTTTTTTGGTTTATAGAAGTATACTGTTGCCTAGCTAAACTTGTTTCTTCAACCTGTGGTTATCAATCGTCGATATCACCTGATTAACATACCTGAACTCAACAGCCTCGCCTTGTTCGGTTGGTAGAACGATATATTCCTCAACACCAACATGGCCATTTGTCGATTCTGGATCCTGGAACTGGTCGTCAAGGTCATTACCAACTCGAGGACGTCGGGTATTTTCGCTACGCTCGTCTGCCCTTCCGGGTGGATCGTGAACGTTTGCAAAAACTCCAACCAGATCAGCTCTACGCTCTCCCACGGTTTCTGTCGTTTCGTTATGGCGGGGTGCAAGCGAGAAATGCTTTGGAAGAGATTACTCTGAAAATTTCACACCAACATTTTTAACCAATAGCTTCAGTTTCAGCTCGTATCTATAGCAACCAAAAAATTTCGCGAAAGTTTTTTCCTCCTGGGTAGCCTGGATTACAGCGAATATTTCCATCGTATGTTAAAAATCCCATATGAAGCAGGACATTTTCGATCAATTACAGCGATTATTTCTTTCGTCTATTAAATATCAGTCATCAACCAATCAGACGTTTGTTTCCTGTTTGACAGAACCAATCAACACGCTCTATT
This sequence comes from Zygogramma bicolorata, assembly GCA_032362365.1. Classification (NCBI taxonomy): domain Eukaryota; kingdom Metazoa; phylum Arthropoda; class Insecta; order Coleoptera; family Chrysomelidae; genus Zygogramma; species Zygogramma bicolorata. The sequence continues at coordinate 1,150,428 of JAVJAQ010000582.1, forward strand.
AGCGAATATTTACTTGATGCACAATAGTCACCGACTATTCAGCATGATACTCATATCAAGGAGCCTGAGCATCTGACAGTACTCTAAATAAATACATATTAAACGTCAAATAAAATCAATTGTGTTGAAGCTGTATAAGTATTTGAAAATGAATCGATTTGGAGAAACTATAAATGAAGAGATAGATAGGATAATCGAGGGTGCAATCCCTGACAATACAGTGAGGAGTAAAAATAGCGTATGGAAACAGTTTACCAAATTTTGCGGGCATCGTCAATATGAATTGAATGAGTCGACACCAATCACAAAACTGAATGATATTTTGAAAGACTGGGCCTGGAATATGAAAAAAGAAAATGGGCAAGATTATAAAGAATATACTGTGAAGTGCATGTGGAATTCTACAGCTAAAACTCTTCAAGAGATGTATTTCAAGAAGTATAATATAAAAATGGATCCATTTCAAGCGTGCGAATTCAAAAGCTCTCGAGACGCACGCAATGCCAAGAGACGGGAATTGCAGAAACATCAGGAAAAACGGAAACAGAGTTCAACGGCTTTAAGTATAGAAAATATGTTTGCTATTATTGACAAATGCGATGAAAAAACTCCAGATGGACTTCAAAAAAAATTTTACTATTTGGCTTCAGTAGAATTAGCGTGGCGTGGGGGCGAAGGTTGTTCAGCTTTGATTGAACATTTCAAATTTGAAATTCAGAATGATGGTAATGAATCAGGTAGGATAGAATACAACCCAATTTTTACAAAAACCTGTCAAGGAGGAAACCAGAAATGCGCAGACAGCAAGTGGCTTACTAAAAATGAACAAAACCCACAGCGCTGTCCAGTTAGATTGTTCAGAGAATTGATTGGAAAAAGAGGACCAGGATTCACATGTCCACGCTTGTTCCTAGCTCCAAATCCATTCTGGCAGAATGGAAACTCATTGTGGTACAAGAATTCGCCCGTTGGGAAAAACGAATTTTCAAAATGGACTAAATTGGGAGCAAAGTCTATTGGTTTAGATACCATCCAATTGAAAATTACAAACCATTCTTGCAGATCAACTGCAGTTTCTCAACTGGCAAAATCCGGAGTACCAGAGCAGCAACTCATTCAAATTACTGGCCACGCTAGTACTTCTTCAATTCAACCTTACTTGCAGATGGATGAACAACATCACCAGGGTATTTTGAACAGATTGAGAAATCAGAATGAATGTGGACCTTCTACGGTTAATACTGCAAGTTCTTCAAAAGCTGAACAAATGTCACATATTCCGCATGGTGGAAATGTCACATACAATAATTGTGTTTTTAATTTCAATTGATAAATTATAAAGATGGTGCGGTTTTTGTTTAGATTTTGTGCTTTGTTCTTGATATTTTGAATAAATTATTCCAAATTGTTTAATTTTCATTCATTCATATGACTGATATAAAGAAGTAGATTCAAGAAATAATCTTCACAAATATAACACGACCTTGATTAATTGTCGACTATTTTATTGCTGCTAAATTTCTCTTGTATTTATTAATTTTACTAGACATTATTTTGGCATTAATAATCAGAGATGAAAGCCCTCGAGCTTCGCTCTCGGGCTCTCATCAGATTATTAATGCCAAAATAATGTCTCGTTAAATTATTATAAAATACAGTCGAAATTTAGATGCAATAAAAATAGTCGACTATTTATCAAGGTCTTGTTATATTACCCTTGAATATTTCCATCGTATGTTAAAAATCCCATATGAAGCGGGATATTTTCGATCAATTACAGCGATAAATTCCCGGCGGGACATTTTCGGGCTGGTAAATACCCGGTAGGTATCGAAAAATACCCGCTCGGTCCGTGTATCTATAGTAACGATTGTTCAAATGTACATTTGTCATCTTGACAGGCATAAATACTGAATTTTAAACGTCGTTGTTTTAACTCCGGAAATATTCTACCGAATTACACTCGTGCATCAAAATAAACCTGATAATTTTCCATTCAAGCATGTTGTCAGTAAAAAAACTGCATTCGGTTATTTTCATATTTTGCTAACAGAGCCCTCCTCCTTCGGAGTCGGGCCTTTCGACAAAATATGAAAATAAACTCATTCAGTTTTTAGACATCATGCTTTCATGGAAAATTATCGGTAATTTTGAAGCACTTGTGTAATTACTCCCGATAATTCGTTTCTTCCTAGCAGTGATAATTTTGACATTTCAAGGCACATATTTTGTGAAATTGATATTTAAGTAATTTGATATCACTTGTGATTCCTTAGGAATAGTAATAGTAGCTTCATTGTTCATAAGATAATTTACATGGTATGGGACACATCAGAGAAGTATTGTCTTGAGAACAGTCTTTCAATTATACAATATAAATAAAACAGAATATAAAGAAAATAGGTGAACTTGACTAGATAAAGATAATTATCGCAACTCCTGCAAACCTTTATTAAAAAAATTCGGTATTCTAACAGTAATGGCATTATGTATTTCAGAAACTGTCACATTAATAAAGAAACATATTGACAGATTTGCTTCACCCTAAGTTCATTACTCCACTAGACAATACAATAATATTAAACTTCCGAGACCGTCTTCCGCCTTATTTAAAGATTAAATCATTTACAATGGATGCAAAATATACACTCACCTAGTATCGTTTTTATTTTTTTTATATTCATTGTTTCATACTATTTTCAAAGCTTTGTAACCATGACTCATCATGTATACAATAAAGCATATTCTCTCTCTCTCTCTCCTTGGATATACATTTTTTATATTACTTACTAGAAAGATTACTGGTGAAAAAAAATATAATGTGTTTCCTTAATTGAAAATTTGGGAAGAATTTGGGATCTGAAAAGCATGTGAAATTTCGCCCTGTTGTCTTGAATAACCAACTATTTTTGTTCATATACCCTTTAACCATTCACCGTCGTCAGAACAGCTCATTCCCAGAAAAATCCAAAAGGTTGTCAGAAATAATTTCTACATCTATAAAGGATACTTTGAGGTGGGCTGATAATTCAGATGTGACAAAAACATAATAATGTGGGACGGACCTATTCGTAATTTTTTTATTATTCCATTCTACGGCGGCTTACCTTCGAGATCATCACTCTGCACTCTAACGTATGGCAAGCATTGTGCAGAATATTGAAGGAGGTGCGTAAAACGCTCAAGTCGTGGGTTCGACTTATCTGCTCCATCTGTTTGTTCACTAGGACGATTATGGCGTTCAACAAAGAAGCCGTTCCCGGTGACTTCCTAGGTCCTGAACCGGCTACAGAACTCGTCAGCGGTAACGTTTGACATGCTGGAAGGTACAATCATGAAAACATTTAAATTTTCAGTGTGTTATAATTTCAAATTGAATGCATAACCTTGATGCATTTATAAAACGATTCATATTTGTTCCGCAATAGTTGTTACTGTCATATCTGTGGCATACAAGAAAGATGTCTTACCTGGTGCCTCGACTTGCACCTGTTATAGTTTGGAATAAACTTTTCAAAAAATGCTTTCGATTTCTGACATGAATTAGGCTTCGAATTGCACTGCCAGATGGCGCTGTATTACCATTGTTTATAGAGATATAGTTAGTCAATGCCCGTGTAAGAAGGATTTGAAGCGATTTTGTTACGCCATCTACAGTATAATGACGATATTTCCGTTTACTTGACAATGCACAACAAAGTTTCCTGTCAGTTTGACTGTTGAAAGAAATATAATGAAGCTTCAAAATAGAGTTGACGAGAGAAGTTTATGAAGAGAATGAAAGCTCATGCAGTAAAATAATCTTCAAAACATGAATGATTACGAAATTGAATAAAAAATCCACTCTTTCTGCTAACCATTTCGAATAGTCAAAACAATTTATAGCAGATAAATGATGATTTTCGAAATAAATTATGTGCATGACCTCTTATACCAGAGTTGTATAGGATATCTAATAAAATGTCATGGTTAACTGTGTCGAACGCTTTTTTCAAATCCAGAAATATTGTTATCACATAGTTACTTCCATCTAGACTTTCATAGATGTGGTTCATGAGGTCGGTCACTGCAGATTGTGAGTTTGAATTTTCTTGAAAAGCATATTGAAAGTTGTCAAAATTATTATTATCACTAATGAAATTTATAATTTGAATTTTCAGAACTTTTTCGAAGATTTTGGCAAATATATTCAAAAGAGCTATAGGACGGTAATTTGAGGTGTTTTTTCGTTCACCATTTTTATAGATTGGTTTCAAATAAATCTCAATATTACAATTTTAAAATAAATAAGTAATATGTGAATAAATATTTAAACCTTACGAAGTTATTGCACTTGTTGTAAGGATTAGATATTTTATTGAATAATTATTATGGATTAAAAATAAATGATTTAATAATATAATAACATTCGAACCATAAATGAAAATGACAGTATAATCAGCATGGAAAATTTCAATTCTATAAGATTCTGGAAAAATAATCTGGGAGTTTCAAGAATCCATTTTTTCACCAGTTTTTTATAAGAATATTTTGACTTTGTTACTTTAATCGAACTTGGTAATTTATCGTAAATAAATGATGCTAAATATAAAAAGTTTTTTTTGTGATTTGGCTTTGGAAATTTTATTTTTAGCAGTAATTTTGTTTTTATTTCGTGTATTATATAAATGTTTATTATACTTACAGCAATTTTTATGAGAATATGTAAGTTATTATATTAAGACAAAATAATTTATTAGAGGAATATCGAATATTTTTACGTACATGATTTTTAAGAACCATTTTTGTAAATTTTCCGAATTTTTCAGATAATTCTGATTAACTCCCCCCCATGACAGTATACCATAATTTATTTGAGATTGAAATGAAGAAAAATAAATCATACCCATGTGTGTTTTACTAAGAATATCATGAAGAAATTTGAATTTTGGCAATAGGGGGAGTATTTTTTTTTTAGATAATCAATTTGGAAATTCCATTTTAAATGCCTGTCTATCATGATGCCTAAATATTTGATATGGTCGACTTTTTTTATATATGAGTCATTTATTTTAATAGGTCCAAGATAAGGTAGATGATTTCTATAAGAAGTAAAGGGGAGATAATGGAGAAAGTGAATAAAAGTGAGCATGAGTTCAAACTATAGATCCGTCCTTGTCATATCTCAACAACCCGCATAAGTTTGTCCCAAAAAATTTGAGTGTGAGCATTTGCTCACAATTTTTTATATTTTCAAATTCATTTTATAGGAGTATTTTAAGAGATTGCCATGTATTTGATATATTGTTACGATATTTCCTTGGGTTCGTCAATTAAAACACCAAACAACACTGAACTACTTTTATTATAACTCACTATCACAATAAGATACAACACAATCACTTAAATCGCTCTGATAACTTTCCAATGCTCGCTCGCTACTAAAACTCTCTGAACTAACAATTCTGCTGCTGGCGTGAACGGCTTCCGCTTATATATACGAGCTCATACAGTGGAGAACCATCTAGACAAATCTTCACAGTCGAATCTTCTGGATGAGCCGCGATCACGCGAGTATAATCGTTCCTGGAAACTCGCGCTAATTCGCATCGATAGGCGGCAGGGCCGGCGCTAGCACATTTCGTTACATTATCCCCCTCTCAATTTTGATCGTCCCGATCAAACAGTACGTCATCATCGCCATTGTAACGTTTAAGTCTTTCTAGGTGAACGACCTTCATTTTTGCTCTAGGGCTACGTTGAATCCTGTACACCACGTCATTTATTCTCTTGACTATCGAATAGGGTCCTTCCCAGCATGGTGTTAGTTTGGGAGAAATTCCTTTTCTACGACAAGGGTTGTACAGCCACACTCGATCTCCTTCTCTGAATCCACCAGTATTTGCCTTGAGATCGTATCGAGCCTTCATCCTGTCACTAGCAATCTTCAATCTTCTTCTCGCAATTTCGTGAATCCTTATCAAGCTGTCCCCTAGTTCATCTGCATAATCCTGTACCTCTTTTTCCTCAGAACTTGGGGATCCGAACACCAAGTCACAGGGCAAACGGAGATCTCTCCCGAAGATGATACTGGCTGGGGTGAGCTTTGTGGAATCGTGCACAGCTGCCCGGTAAGCCATCAAGAATAGTTGAAGGTGTCGATCCCAGTCTTTTTGGTGCTCTTCTACTACTTTGGAAAGATGTTCTTCCATAGTCCTGTTGAACCTCTCGACCATGTCATCAGACTGTGGGTGGAGGGCAGTTGTTCTGGTCTTGCTGATTCCCATAAATTCACAAACTTTCCTGAATAAATTCGATTCGAAATTTCTTCCTTGATCGGAATGTAGCTCCATTGGCACTCCAAACCTTGTAAACATGTTTTCCACCAGGGCTCTTGCAACGGTGGATGCTTCTTGATTAGGCAAGGCGTAAGCTTCAACCCATTCACTGAAATAATCCATGGCAACGAGGATGTATTTGTTGCCATCATTCGTCATCGGGAACGGTCCAGCTACATCGATGGCGATTCGTTCGAAGGGAGCACCAACATTGTATTGTTTCATCTCGCCCCTTGATCTTGTTCTAGGACCTTTGCTTGCTTCGCATTTTGGGCATCTTCGGCACCATCTCTCGACATCTTCTCGACATTGGACCCAGTAGAACCTTTGCCGTATTTTATCCAAGGTCTTGTTAACTCCTAGATGTCCACCTGATTTACCACCATGAATCTCTAACAAAACATCCTCTATTCTCGACATGGGCACAACCAGTTGGGAACTCACTTTCTTGCCATCGGCTGACTCCCAAGCCCTCTTCAGCAGACCATTCTCCACGATCAAGGAATCCCATTGTGCCCACAGTGCCTTGAACGTTGGTGATCGATCTGAGATGTCCTTCCAGGTGGGTCTTTCCGCTCCATTTTCTTTCCATTTCAAAAATTCTGCAACGTTTGGATCATTCTCCTGGTCTTCTCGCATTTTTGCTGTCGTCCAATTGTCGTCTACTATCAATCTCACTTGGTTGATTCCTTCGCGACGTTCAATTCGCTCGCAGTGTTTACAAGTATCCGAACAAGGTCTTCTTGACAAGGCATCTGCGTTGTTATGCAATCGTCCTGGTCGATGTTTTATCCTGAAGTGATACTGGTTCAACTTCTCAATCCACCTTGCTACTTGTCCTTCAGGAGTCTTCATTTCGAGTAACCACTTCAGAGCTGCATGATCTGTTCTGATTAGGAACTCTCTTCCGTAAAGATATTTGTGGAAGTGGTCTACAGCCTTGATTATTGCCAGTAGCTCTTTTCTCGTTACGCAATAATTTCTTTCTGGCTTGGTGAGTACTTTGCTGTAGAACTCGATTACTTTTTCCTGACCATCTTGCTCTTGTGATAGTACGGCTCCAATACCATTATTACTGGCATCTGTGTCCAAAACAAACAGGCCTCGTTGACGTGGGAAACTTAAAATGGGGCTGGAACATAGAGCAACTTTCAGTTTCCCAAATGCTCGTTCACTTTCGTTGGACCAGACGAATTTGACTCGATCTTCTGTCAACTTATGTAGGGGTGCCGCAATATCAGCAAATCCTTCTACGAAACGACGGTAGTAGGTGCAGAGACCTAGGAAACTCCTCACTTCATGTTTGTCTCTTGGCCTCGGCCAGTCTCTTATCGCCTGTATCTTCTTTTGGTCTGTTCGGATACCGTCTGATGAAACTGTGTGACCTAGAAAATCCACTTCTTTCTGGAACAATGAACATTTCTGAAGATTCAGTTTGAGGTTGGCGTCCCTGAATCGTTGAAAGACTTCTTGCAGGTTGTGCAGATGTTCTTCGAATGTCTTTCCCATGACCAAAACGTCGTCGAGGTATACAAGACAAGTTTTCCAAGTGAGCCCCCGAAGGACCAGCTCCATTAGTCTCTCAAACGTTGCTGGAGCATTGCACAATCCAAACGGCATAACAGTGAACTGGTAAAGTCCACTCCCAGTTGAGAATGCAGTCTTCTCCTTGTCGTCTTCATGTATGCCTACTTGCCAGTATCCGCTCTTCAGATCTAATGTTGAGAACCAACGGGAACCTGCCAAAGTTGTTAATGTGTCATCTATTTTTGGTAGAGGGTAGCTGTCCTTCTTGGTGACATCATTTAATTTCCTGTAATCGACACAGAATCTCGTAGATCCATCCTTCTTGGAAACTAACACAACAGGTGCAGACCAAGGGCTCGATGACTCTTCAATCACACCGTCCTTCATCATCTTGTCGACAAGTTCTTCCACCTCCTGTTGCTTGGCGAATGGAATTCTTCTTGGTGGTTGCCGAATCGGATGAGCTTGGCCAGTATCGATTCTATGTTTGACCAAATTAGTTCTTCCCGTTGTCGAATCAAAAATGTCACTTTCACTCCGGATGAAGTTCTTGGCAGCTTTCAGTTCCTCTGTTGATAAGTGTTGACATGATTTTTCAAGAGTTGATATAACACTCTCAGAGTCTGCCTTCATTTCTTGATGTTCATTTGAATTACAAGTCGCTACCCAAGTAACAGGTTCACATGTTCCAATAACATCGCCTGCCTTAACAGTTATTTCTCCAGGAAACACGTTGGCAACTCTCACAGGAATCGTTTGGTTCGTTTTAACTAAGGCACGTGCAAATACCAAATTGCTGGGGGATTCACCACATGGCTGGACTACTCCAACACAGCACCCAGGGTCTTCTTCAACTGCAGCACAAACTACTTTCTCCGAAAATCCAGGAATTCTCGCAGTTTTCATTAAACGCAGTTTCACAGGCATTGCCCTTTCTGCTGGAGTTGTAAGGACAAATTCTTCTCCTCCGAACCTCATAATCTTCTCCTCATTGTCGAATGAAAATCCATAGTCACTGATCAAGTCCATTCCGAGTATGAATTCATCTTCTATATCTGCGACGTAAACTGTATCTGTGATGGTGAGTCGCCCAAGAACCAATGTAATTTCAGCCTCTCCTCGAATAGGTGCGTTTTCACCAGTGACTGTCCGAAGCACGACGTTGGATGATATAGGCTTCACGTTTCCGGGCCGAAGGATGTCGCTGCGTACCAAGGAAACCGCAGCACCGGTGTCTATGGTGCATATAACGTCGATTTTATTCAATTTTCCTGGAATAATAAGGCTCTCAGATGTTCTTTTCAGCCTGTTAACACTGATGGCCCTGGGGGCTCTGTTATTGCTAGCCAGCATGCGCCCCGATATGCTGGCTATTTCTCGTTTCCCTGCCGCCAATTTGAGGACTCGTTGGATGACCTTGTCCTCACAGGTGATTGAGTACGAGATGGAACCCTTGCAGGTGAGCTAGATCTTGATGGCATTCTCACCCTACAGTCTTTGATAAGACGTCCGGGTTTTCCACATCTATAGCAAGTCCTCTTTTTCTGGGTGCTGATGCCACTTATCATTAATTTGATTTCTTCCAGAACCTTCTCGACTGAATTATTCGCTGTGCCAAGTCTTTGTTCCGGTTCTTCTATTGAAACTGCTCGCACTTTCGGCCTCGACGTGTTGAAGGCCGCCTCCACTTCCAAAGAGCGAATCAAGGCATCGCTACTCCTTCTGAAACTTGTGAGTCGCAGAGTTCTTTGGATTTCTGGGTCTCTAAGTCCGTCAATAAATATCTGCACAGCCAACTGCTCCTTGAAATCTCCGGGCGCATCTGGGTACGCCAGCTGGATTAGGCGTCGGACATCTGCCTCAAATTCCTGCAGACTCTCACCTGATTTTTGTGTGCGAGTCTTCATTTGGGCCCGGTACAGCTGTTCTCGGTGTTGATCGCCATACCTCAACTCTAGTGCAGAAATCAGGTCGTCATATTGCTTCTGCTGTTCTATGGGTATCGTTTGTAATATACCCAAAGCTGGCCCTCTCAAAGCTACTATTAGTGCCGTAGCTTTTTCTTCTTCGCTCCATCCATTGGTTTCTGCCGCAGCCTCAAATTGTCGACGATACATGGACCAAGACGACTGTCCATCAAAAGTCGGCGGTTTTACGGAAATACCTGATGTGGCAACCTTGTCTTGGCGATCTTGGTTCTTGAGAAGAGCTATCTGTTTTTCTAGACCTCTCATTTCATTTCTCGTCTCCTCTCGCACTACATCCACTTTCTTATTGACATCTTCCTTCAGTTCTACCTTCAGGTCTTCTTTCAGTTGTACCTTTAGGCTTTCTTTCAGTTCTTCCATTTGAACTTTGGTTTCATGTGAGACATGCTCGAATAACTTTTCCTGATTTTCTAGAACTTTCTGGAAGTCTTCTTTTTGTTGTTTTTCTATTTGCTCTAATTCATTCTTTTGTTGTTCTAGAATTTTCTGGAGGTCTTCTCTTTCTTTTCTCTGTTGTTCTAGAATTTTCTGGAGTGCTTCTTCTCTATCTCTCTTTTCACCTTCTCGTTCTTTCTTTTCATTTTCGAGAATTTTCTGGAGCCCTTCTTCTCGTTCTTTCTTTTCATTTTCTCGTTCTAATTGTAGTTCTTTCTTTTCATTTTCGAGAATTTTCCTGAGCGATTCTTCTCGTTCTTGTTTTTCCTCCTGCCGTCGCTTTTCCGCCAATTCTTTTTCCTCCAACCGTCGCTTTTCATCTTCCGGTCGTCGCTTTTCCTCTAATTCTTTCTCCTCCAGCCGACGCTTTTCATCTTCCTGTCGTCGTCTTTCCCAATCCGCAAATTGGTTTTGCATAAATTTCAACATATCCTCCATCGTATCGTAAGATGTACTTCTCGTATTAACCTTAAATTGTTTTTATTTACCAGCAAAAATTCCACTTCCGACACCACTGTTACGATATTTCCTTGGGTTCGTCAATTAAAACACCAAACAACACTGAACTACTTTTATTATAACTCACTATCACAATACGATACAACACAATCACCTAAATCGCTCTGATAACTTTCCAATGCTCGCTCGCTACTAAAACTCTCTGAACTAACAATTCTGCTGCTGGCGTGAACGGCTTCCGCTTATAAATACGAGCTCATACAGTGGAGAACCATCTAGACAAATCTTCACAGTCGAATCTTCTGGATGAGCCGCGATCACGCGAGTATAATCGTTCCTGGAAACTCGCGCTAATTCGCATCGATAGGCGGCAGGGCCGGCGCTAGCACATTTCGTTACAATATAGATTATAACAGTATCATCTGCAAAACTGTGTGTGGAACCTCTTGTTTTCACATAAAAAATGTCATTCAGGAATATATTAAATAACACAGGACCTAGAACTGTTCCTTGTGGAACTCCAAAATTCAAATTTTTTTCCGAACTAATATAGTCACCTATCTTGACAAATAGTAATCGATTTTCTATATAACTTTTTATCAATTTATAACTCAATCCACGAAATCCAATTTTTTCTAATTTTTGTAGTAATAACTCATGACTCACTGAATCGAAAGCTTTAGCTAAATCTAGAAATAAACAAACAATTGGGGATTTTTCTTCTATGGCTTCATAAATTTGAGTTGTGAGATGGCATAATATATATTATATTTTATGGCCTTACCTAGACTGCATCCTGTAGTATAAACACAAACCATCTTCAGTACGTCAACCAAATGAGTGTTCTGGACCAGGAACCACACCCACAGTTTGTGAATGACATCTGCCAAATCCAAAGTGGCAGCTTCTGCCTTAATTGACTCGTCGTTCGACATGAAATTCGTGAGCAATCCTATCAAATCGTTGATTTCGTTCAGTAAGGGATACACCTTTTTTTTGTCGGCGACTCTTCTGAGACAATCCACAGACTCCAAGCTGAGTCTAATATGATAGTCTCGAAGTTGCTTTACTATCAATAGTACAAGTCCATTTTTCGAGGCAAATTGTTTTGCTTTCCTTGATACACAGAGCAGTCCAGAAAGGGCCGATATTACCATAGGTTTCTTTCTTTTAAAGCTAGACTCACAGACTTTCAAGTCGCAGATATCATAGAGATATAGCAGTATTTTACATATTTCAGCGCCTGACATCAAAGCATTGTCACTGTTTTCGATAATGCTAACCTCGATCTCTTCATTGTCTTCTTCTTCACTCTTGTTTGGAAAGACTTTCCCAAAATAGGCCTCTTCGAGTAAATTCATACTGTACTTGTCAACATTTTTTTGACGGTGCTGCCGTTTGTTGGTTTTCAATGATCTGACAGTATCTTTGCAATCGGATATAACTATGGTTCTCGAAGTTTTCACTGAATCCAACCAATTTTGTAGAGTTGAACTCTCTGAGGACGTTCTTCCATTTTCGAAAACCCTGTAGATTTCGGTGCGTAAAAGACACGTTAGGGAGTTCAATGCTGATGTCTGGAGATCTGCGAAAACCACTGGTGAACCTCAAGGAACAAAATTGGGGCCGGTATACTTTCAAGGTTATGTCAAATATCTTACCATTCGATCCTAGGCAGCTGATAGATTCACATAGAGTCTCGAAAAATGGTTCATTCCCTAATTCTGTTAGGGTGTTGGAAAATATTGAAAGGACTTCCAAGGATCTATTCGATAAACAACCCTTAGTTTCTCCGCTATATTCTATCAGAGTGGAAACTAAATTGTAAATTTCTGTCCATAGATTATTTCTCAAGTAAACCAACTGGGGAAGATCGATTTCTGAAAAAAAAAAGACTTTATAGAGGACAAAACAAAACTGTTTTCAAATTATTTTTTGAAAAGGCTGATTTATTTTTTGAAAAGAAATACCAATATATAAAACTCTTGATTTATAATATTGTTAGAGGACCTATGATCAAGTGAATAAACCCACCTCGTTCACGAATTTTTCTGCTCTGTCATTTAGTGTTCAATGAATATTTTTTTTTATCCCGAGTGTCATTTATTACTGAGCTCACAGGAAAAAGTAACAGTATTGACGTTTATTTCTGCCAGTGAATGACATTTATTTGAAATACGGAGTAACAGCAGTTTGGTTAGTTAATTTCACCCAAAAAATAATTGAAACACCCAAAACGGTACGCAAAACAAATGATAGGTATTCTCCAAAATATTAAAACCAACGTCCCTTTGAGGATTCTTCAGGACTCTTCATAAACAGGTGTCTCCTTGCTAAGATGAGTGCTGCAGATTCCCTTTGGTATATTTCTTGTGAAACTACTGAAATGGAACATTTCCTGTAGATCTTTGAGTATGATATACCACTCTCATATCTGATAATAATATTTGTTAACCATCTGGCAACTGATATTGCACGAGAATAATTTTGCAAATTGTATCTAATATATCTAACATATAGAGTACCTATAACTTTCTACGATTCAGTAGGAACTATGCATCAATTCCCTGCTTCGAACTCATCAACCAGAAGGTCACCACTTCGGCAAAATTATAAATACAAACGAGCAGATATTAATGTAAATAATGTCACAAAATAATGCCACTTTCGTGTTGCTCGCTTATCGATAATCGAATCATGGGTAATTATTTCTTCCGAATGAACGAATAAATATATAAATGACGTTCTCTCGAATATCATTCTAGTTTTGTAGATGCAAACATGACATCAATAATAACCTTTTGTTCTGTATTATTCGTAGTTCACGTAAGTATAATTGTTTTCAAAAAATGTTGGTGATTGTTTAACAAAAACTAGTCAATTAGTCTGTATCATTCAGTGGATGGCAAACCCAGATTCAAGAATTAGGAGAACGTAGTAAACGTGCTGATTTTGGCAAAGCGTTCGATGAGATATCACATAACTTGATATCTTTTGAGAAAACTGTCTTGGTTTGGGATCCCTCCCGAAACCCAATGCTTTTTGAAGTCTTAATTAAACAAGAACCTCGGGTATCCCGCAAAGGTCGAATTTGGAACCCCTTCAATTTTCATTTTTGAATTTTTGTGATTCCCTACGTTCTAGAACGTTATTATTTGCTGGTGATATGGAAATATTCACAGAATGAAGAACATTGATGACGTTACTCTTCAAAACAATCTAGATAATATTTTCTAATTAGTTTTATTATCCTAAGAAACATACCGTCTATCGTTAATTAGGGAATAACTGTAAGCCCAAAATCATGATTAGAACTATTGTAATTAGAAGAAAACAGAAATATGTACAGTATAAAAGTCAAAAATGGACTTGCTTTTAGCAAAGATCAATCGAAAAAAAAGAAAAATGAGTCTAAAATGTGTAAAATGAAAAATTTTGAAAATAGCTATAATTGGAAAAAAACTTCTTCAAACTGTGTTAGAGTTTCATTGTCGATCGATATTATTTTATTTTATTTGGAATTGAATTATATATCATGACACCACTATGATATATCGATTTTTTGCCAATATCTGATTGAATTTCATTCATGTGAATAGGTATTACAAATTACGTTGAAAATAAGATTAGATTTTTTAGTATTATTTCTGGTGGTAGAATGTGTAAAACAGCTGATTTTCAGTTTATGAAGAGAATTCAGGTCCAATAGTTTGTTTGGCTTGTATAAGTTTGATGTCGATTCTGAATAACATAATTTGTAAATACACTTGATTGTTTTGAGAGGTTTCATTATACGTTATGCAATTTGTCGCTGCGAAAATGTCATCAATCTGTCAGTTTGCATTGCCAATATTGAAAAATTGCACTGGATGTTACCAACGCCTACATTAATAAAACTAACATATGATTTCATTCACTTTTATTTTGTAATTATAATCAATTTACCTTATGAATGTTTTTGGTAATTTCAGTTACGAAAAATAATCAAAATTACCATTCTTCACAATGCCAACAGTTTGCGGCAACAAATTTACCACACAAATAACTTAGTCGCTTCAACTTATCGCACCAAAATATTTCCATGCAACTCGAAAAGGTTTCATGAATACATGCAATTTTCTTGAGTTGCAGCGACGAATTGTATCGTGGAATACGTATGTTACTCGTGACAGAACTATGAAACTAGTTTGGTAATACAACAAAACATTTAATGTATAAGTAAAAATTCAGGGCGTCATCCGTAGTCTTGTGTAATTCAGATAAACGCCTACATTAACAGAGACTGTAATGCAAACTTTCAACAAATCTATGACTAAGAAGTTATTACCCAGCAGAAATTTGATTCATTCAATACTACTTCATTTCTTCTTCTCAAATCATCTTCAATCTCTTTGACTTAACAATATTCTTATTTGGAATATCATCGATCGAAACCTGCGAAGTTCTATACGATACGACAAACTTTTGAGGAGACAACATTCTGCAGACTGTTTTTATGTTTTGGGAAAGTAATTTGTGGCTTTCTTTTCTCCAAATCAATGTAAAAATTAAATAAAACTATTATAAAAGAAGCAGCAAAAAACAATCAGCAGACAATCTCCGTTGATACACGTATCATTCACAGATGTTTGATTCATTAACAAAAAGGAAAAAATTGTCTTTCTGGAGCAGTTAGTCACTCCTCAGTAAGCAAGTAAGGAGCTAGAGAGATATTTTTTTGAGCGAAAAAACCTGCCTGAATTAAGAATGAGATGATATTCTGGTTAATTAAATTAACGGCCGTACTATGAACATTGTTATCCTAACAATATTGGCAAATAGGCAATTCTTTCAAAAACTGACGTAAAAACTGCTCAACAATAAATTAGAATTCGCTACTATCGTAGCCACATTGACTATGAATAATCAAAAGACTCCGAAGTCAACAAAAGTCTTCAAAAGTGCCAACTTGATACTAACTTCAGAAGAATTACTTCATTTGTAACCTTGAATACAGAAGCCAAAAAAAATTATCTCGTTGCTCAATGCCCGCTGACCACATATCATCGAGAATGGAAGATATAAAAACAGGCGCCCAATCCCTTACGATTTGAAAAAGTTTTCTAGACATTTGTGGATCATCAAAGGGTGATGGTTGAATGGCCACACGAATATATGGTCCGAATTATTCCCGGAAATCGTCCCCTCTCTGAAAATCCCCCTTCAATACTATTTCTTTCTTGTTCTGTTGTTGGGAATTTCATCAGATATCCCGTTTGAGTTGATGAGGCTGAAGTAGATAAATGCGTTTTGAAAGTATGTTGAGCAAAAGTTTATAGTCTTGGCCGACATATTTTTTGTATCTCCCTTGAGCAAAGAAATGAAGTGTTGCTACGACCTCATAATGCGCACCTTCAAATATTTATGTCACTTTTGGTCCGACAGACAGAGTAGTCCGGCCATTACAAGGTCTCATAGCATTAGGAGACACACTTATATATTTTTGTTTTCAGGTGATTTATGCAAACATTACTATTGACAAAATAGAAATGTGCGATCCTGCCGCAGATTACCCTATAAAATATACGATGAAACTAAGAAACGAAGGTAAAGGTCAGGTTATAGAAGAAGGAAGCCTTACCTCAAGGGTGGACCTGAATAACGATATTATGGTATGTTTTTCTCGAAGAGTTTTGAATATTTCAACTATTTACTCAACTTCAAATAATAACAGAGTGCTATCAAATTTCAGGCGTATGTTTAATTTTTTTCGAAAGTATCTAGATCAAAAATTAGAAGGAAAATACTTATTGCATAAAATCATTTTTTTGACATATAACGTTTATTGCTCCCAAGAAATAACATGTGTTTATAATAGGGAACATCTTGATTTCGAGAAGTTATATTCAGTGTTTCATTAATAAAAAACAAGAAGAAAAACACTTATACATGATATAGTCATGGGTAAGATATAATGAAATGATAAAGAAAAAAGTGAATGAAGTTCAAGATAATGAGCATTTTTTTAAGTTTTTACAAAATGAATTAGTATTTTTTGTATTTTTCAATGTTTTCGGCAAGTTGTTATAATTTTCCACCGGAATTACCTATTATACAATAAGAAATGTTTTTTCTATTGAATGAGGTGAATACAATCGGAAAAAAATTTGTTGATGTTTCATGTAATAGAAATTCAACAAAAATTGAAAATTACTAATTGTAATGTAAATGTTTTATGGCGAAAATGTCAACGTCAATGTTTAATGTCAACCACCCAGACAGCACAAGATATTCTTAGAATATTCTCTCTATCTGATAAAATGAAGAAATATATCTCAAATATTCATAGAATATTTATAGAAATCTTCAGAGAATATGTATGGAATATTTTTGAAATACATACTATAAATTTTCACAATATTCTTTACGGTATATTTTTAGAATATTACGGCATATTTTCAGAATATTCTTCACTGTAAATTCTTAGAATATCCTCTGTAGTATATTACTGAAAATTCAGGTTGGCACTCCTCAGTTGAGTAATATCGCTGATATTACTGTCAGAGGTTGAGTTAGGGTTGAAGGAGGCAAGATTGTTCAACTGCTTGGACAAGCATTTCACAAAGTTATCAGATTTGAGTTATGAACGAAGACTATTGAATGATGGCAGGGTTAAATTTTGAAAATATATATTTCGCACTTTATGAGTTAAGTATCAAATAGAAATATATGGGATATCATTAAATTATGTAAATTCCATGGTTGCCCTTTTTATATAATAAGAATAACTCTGATATAATGTTGGAAAATACTCTCAAAAATATTGGTCGAATATTTTTTCTGCATATTTCTGAAACAATCGTTTTATATTCTGGATACTCTATAAAAAGTCTCTGAATGATACTCTTGGAATATTCTCAATCTGATATGCTACGAATTATTCAGGATACTCACATATTAATCTTCAAGAAATATTCTCAAAATAAATACCTCAAAAGTTCGCTAGGAGCATTTTCAGGGAATATTATATAAATGGTGTATATATTCTTGGCATATTCTTAGAATAATACAATATCAATAAAAGAATGTATCAAGAATATTCATTGAATACCTACTATTGAATACTGGGCATAAGGTGATATATTTTCTATTATTCAGGAAAAACACGTTTTCAACTGCTCCTTGGGTCTTGAGGATAATGAGATTACATATCTTGATCACATTATAATCAAGTTGCAGGAAAAACCATAACCTGACTGAGGAACTATCTGAAATCGGGCTTCAATACCCTTCCTCTTATGCCAGATCAACGAAGATGGAAACTGTGTTTTTCGAAACAAAAATAATAATGAACCGATTTTTCAGGAAACAGTAAAGATTTATAGCCTGGAAGAGGATGAATGGATGTTTGTCGTAGGCAAAGAAGATGGGTTTTGCGATATGAAAGAAAGATTTTTCGGAGAAATTGCCACTATATTAGAAAAAGCAGCAGGACTCGAGAAACCTTGCCCTTATCCTAAGGTTAGCACATATGCTTAGTGCCCTTGAAGCTCGTATTGGACGAATCGAAACATGATACCTATTTTGAGCTGAACTATCCAACAAATAAACTGAAAACATTTGCGTTCAGTTGGGGAAACGCGCATCGAGTGCAGATGTTTTAGCCTGACGAACAGCATATATACCTAATCAAATTGTTCTTGAAATTTCTATCTCTATACCCCCCAATCTCCAAATATCTCGATCATTTTTAATGATTTCATCCATTCTAGGGAACATACAAAGTTTCAAATTTACCCATAGACTGGTCCAAGATGAAATATCAAGATGTTCCGGATGGTCGAGTCAAGATGATAATAGAATACAACAACACAAAAACAGAGGAATTGCTGGGATGTATCGAAGTACTAGTAACTTGTAAGAAATAGTTTGGTATCATACACGAATCAATAAATAAAATATACAATCTATATGCATTCAATTTGTGTTTTTTTCGCTATTATAACTATAGTGCCGATGAATTAATATCTTCTGTGAGATAATGTATCCCTTCAAATCCGAGTTCTGATCAATAGAATTTTCAATAAAATTTAATCGAGTGCGGCATGAAGTTTGATCAATTAATCAGTTTGAAAAGTCCTGTTTGTCATATTGTTGATTCCCTTGTGTTCCTTTTGTTTCAAATTCAGTTATGGGCTGTGTATTGGCCCAAAAGCGGAATCTCTAAGAATTTAAAAACCCTTAACTTTTATCATCTTCTATTTGATTCGAAATCAACAACTCCCTTGAAAAGATAGAGATCAAAAATGTGTTCACAAAAGGCCCTGTAAACTATTAATTTACAGGGCGAAAAATGTTTGTCGCTTAAAAAACTATTATCTTCCAAGAAACCTATCATGCAGCTAATGTTCTTGGATGAGAGTAAATAGGATGATATATGGAAAAAACTGTTTTGATTTGCCATTTCATCTCTCCTCTTTCAATTCTGAACTAAAACACCGGCAAGAGAGGGCCTCAAGAAACATGTATCAAGCAAAAAAACAAGAATACTTATTCACCCAAAGGCACAACGGAAAATAGAGAACTAACGATCACCCCAACAAATTCGAGACTCATATTTTATTTATTATTTTTTCAAAAAATTGATTTCAGTGTCCCAAAAGGCCATCTATCTATAAACAATGATATCTCAAATACACTCCTATCTTGATAGCAACAAAATTAACCCTAAAACAAAATCAGGCTTTCAAAAAAATTTTAGTACGACATCGGCTTTATTCGCTATGACGAATGATTTTATCAAGGCTATTGACTGTCAAAGGGTAGTATCCCTGACTCTACTTGACATGAGTAAAGCTTTTGATACGTTGAACATCGAATGTCTATTGGCTAAGTTCCACTTTTATGGCTTTTGCAATGTGATATTCGACTAGTTCAAATCGTATTTGACGAATAGGTACCAATTTTCTATTCTAAATACCAATACTGATATCTTGATTTCTGAAAGAAGATCAATTAGATCGGGTGTACCACAAGGGTCGGTACTTGGAACAACACTTTCCTCTTTGTTCACCTCTGACCTCAGTAATCTCTTAAAATACTGTCGGATTCATTCATTTGCTGACGATATTTCGGTCTATCTCGACTTTCATCCTAAAAATATACCTGTTGCCATGGACAAGATTGCTAATGATCTTGAGACTATCAGAATATGGACTGAGAAAAATTGCCTGTTACTAAACGCATCTAAAAGTCAACACATAATCATTGGTTCTCCACATAATACGACAAATCTTGAAGACTTTCCAGTTCACATTGGAATAGAAGTTGTACCCACCTCCAATAATGTGAAATACCTTGGACTGATATACTGAAATGTACTCGAGACTGAAAGAACTGTATCCTTATAAAAAATGTCTAGATAGTAAAACCATAAAATGCTAGTTAATTCAATGGTTCTATCTCAGTGCCCGTATGATCAAACCAAAACTACATTAGATTTTGAAAAGAATAAAAATTAAATTGATAATAACTTACAGTAAATTTTGAGAAAACAAAATATGTCCTATTCTTATTTTATAATATTTCCCTACCGGACTTAAGCCCACTAATACTTCATGATAATACTAGCATTGAAAAAACTGATAGTATCAAGTACTAAGGAGTTATAATTGATAATCATCTGAAATGAGACAAACACATAGCGTTCCTTTTGAAGAAATTACGAAGTTTATTATCAAAATTCAAGTATCTCAAAACATTTATGAGCGTAAACACCCTTAACTTTCTTTATTTTTCATTATTACAGTCCCAATTGAATTATAGGATTCTGGCTTGGGGAGGGGTCATGAAATCCCACATTAGAAATCTTGAAGTTCTTCAGAAACGGTTTTTGAAAATAATATAATATATAATAAGTCTTATTTGTATCCAAGTGAAAATCTGTACATAGAAACACATAAAATGGACATAAGACAATTATTCGGATATAACATCATGATTTATATCCACAAACACAAATTAAAAATAAATTTCAATAATCATATTCATAATAGAAGGAATAAAAATAATATCACATTGAAAAATAGAGTTAAAACAACGTCTCAATTTTTTTAAAATATTTATTGCCATTCTACTATGATTTGATTCCAAATCATATGAAAATGATCAAGTCATTAGTATCTTTCAAACTACAGATTAAAAAATGGATTCAAGAATCACGTCGAAATTTATTTCATGAAGTCTCTCACTTCAGTTGAGAAAATTAGTTAATTTTTCAATATTATTTTGTTGAATTCTACAAATTTATCAAATATATTATACATAAATGTAATTCGTATCTCTCGCAACAAGTTTTTAACTTCGCGGGTATAATTGAACTGTTTATTCACCTTTTTACAAATTGATGTATATGCTCTTTTTATGAATTTTGAATAAACTTTATTATTATTATTGTGATATAATTTACTGTCCTTGTTTAAATAACAAAAATAGAGAGCTAACTTGGAGCCAACTATGCTTAAGCTAAAAGAAATCCGATTCTTGCATTTTGCAAGCTTTAATGCTTGATTCATAATGTTTTAAAGATTGGTTTGCCTGGATACCTATTTGAAACGTTGGAATGGAGGCAGGAAACTCATAATCGACTATTGAGAAACGTTGCCAATAGTCTTACTGAACCTACTCACAGAACAGAATTCTTTCAGTCAGGCGCGTATACAAGGGGGGGGGTAAAGGGGGTAATTACCCTCCCATGATCAGTCAGTCACATAACATATTACAATATATATTAAAAAATATAGGGGAATATCAAAAAATATAATAAATGAGTGAAAAATCAATCACAATTTTATTTCACCTTTACTCCCTGTAACCCTGTAGGATCGCAGAATCCAGTAATTAAATTCAAAATTATCATCAAAATTATAGAATATCTCAGAAGATTATATAGTCTCTGGTATTTCGGGAGAAATTGATAAACCTAAATTTGAATTTATTATTTAATTTTTCTGTTGCATTATTTTTTGTTCAATAAGTATATATAGTCGGAGAGCTGCTGATGCACGTTTCATGAAGTGTTTTATGCACCTTAAAATTTTGTTATAATGCATCTCTTGGGTAGTTGTGAAGGTGAGTGTGTGTTGGCTAGACCAATCTTGGGACACCAGGTACTGCGCATAGAGGAAAGGTGCAAAAAAATATGGCCCAAATGAAGTGTTTTATTCAGAAGCCAACAATCTTTAATGTGAAATTGAGCTAATTTTACAATGGATAATGAATGAGGCAGACACTTTCAAGGGGGTTAACATAAAAAAATAATCCAAAGTTGTCATGTTTTATTCAGAAGCCAACAATCTTCTATGTAAAATTGAGCTAATTTCACAACGGATAATGAATAAGACATTCAAACACCGACTTCAATTCAATAATTAAAAATAATAACAAAAGGTATACACTTCTAGTGGGTCAGGGCAGGACTTGGAACTACTGAAAAGAGGTGTTTCTATAGAAGGCCTCAAATGCCTTTTCTTTATTCTATTTCGAGGAGGACTATTATTATTATTAGCAATTGAATAGCACATGGGAAGAATGAAAACAGTCCATTTTTACCAAATTTATTTGTAGACATATTTTTCCTGTCAATAAGCTGCATCTTCTGGTACCTGAATGAACGGGAATATCGATAACAGTCACATAGAAAACGTGAATTTGAAAATTCATATACTCTGCAAAAACGATGAAAGATTTTGCATTTCGAATTCTGAAAGGTAGTTCTGATGGCTAGCTATAAACGTGATTATAAGAAAACATATCAAGAGGGACTGTTTTTCTCACTAGCTGAAGATAATGAGTGAATAGCTGATAACCCGAATTTCAATTAAAAAACGCTTTCCTGAATATTCTTGGTTCTTGGGCATTCATCGTTTTTTCCGTGCGCTCTTCATTTGATACGACATTGTTTCCAATCCCATCCGTATCTGTGCTGGACATATTGTCTGAAATAATACGTGCTCTCCAAAGAATATGTATTAATACTATTCAGAAGTAGTCGACTGTGACAGCCTAATACAACTCTGTGAGTTCTTCGATATCACAGCCGACCAATCGAAACGCGAGGACTGACTTTCTACCTGCTCATCACTCACTGATAACCCTGTCAGGGTTGCCAGACTGGGCGATTTATCGCCGATTAAGCTACTTTCTTCTTTCTTCTATGCGCAGTACCTGGTGTCCCAAGGTAGGTCTAGCCAACACATACTCACCTTCACATCTACCCAAGAGATGCATTATAGCAAAATTTCAAGGTGCATAAAACACTTCATGAAACGTGCGTCAGTAGCTCTTAGACTAATACTTTTCATTCTGCTCATATTGATAAGAACGAATATCATTATAACGGTTCATT
Source organism: Zygogramma bicolorata (assembly GCA_032362365.1). Classification (NCBI taxonomy): domain Eukaryota; kingdom Metazoa; phylum Arthropoda; class Insecta; order Coleoptera; family Chrysomelidae; genus Zygogramma; species Zygogramma bicolorata. The sequence continues at coordinate 1,173,539 of JAVJAQ010000582.1, forward strand.
TTTACTTCCTTTGACATGGCAAATGTAAGTTATCTCTAAAGTCTGAAGTTTATTTTCATCGAAAATGATTGTTTTCTCTACTTTCCAATTTTATTTATGAAAAAAATGAAGATTAAACAATTCTGACGTTTTTATTCCACAGTTTCCTAATAATTTAGGTCATTGTGAAAGGTAAGTTTGTAAAAAGGCCAATATGTATTTGTGTTTTGATAAAATGGTGGAAACGCATAATTCTCTCAGTGATTATTACCCCCCTCCTATAAACTTGAGCTGTATACGCGCTGCTTTCAGTCCAGTTATTCCTACATAATCACATATATTGTGAATAATCTGCCACCAGATTACTTTCTCTTATCTGCATCTGTGTTCAAGCACAAGCTGAAACTAGGTATAAAACAAAATATGTTTGACATTTTAACTTGTTGAATCTTTAAATGTGTGTTACCTTTAGATTTTAGGTTTGTATTGGGTTAGGTTAATATCATTGTACAATATTCCTAGTTTATTTGTGTCAGTGCTATACTTTGTATATTTTTGACACAATAAACTCTTTTTACTTTACAATAGTTATTTTACCGAAGGTTGATCCAAGTTATCTAAAATATTTATAAATAATAATAATAATAATTCATTAACCCAAGTTATGAATGTTACATTTAAGGTTGTCCAATGATCCGAAAACAGATAATATGAGCGAAACGACGTAAAGGTATGTACATAGATGAAACGTCGACAATTATAGTAAAGATTAAAAAAAAAATTGTATATGTATACTCATTCAGTCATCTGGAATACATAAAATTTAACAAATACATATAAATTTAAAATTGGTCTATAAAAAAATTCAGTCATTTGAAATACATAAAAAATTCAAAAAAATACATACAAGTTCAAAATTGGTCAATATTACATCACAACAAAAGATACAGGGATAAAAGATAGTCACTTATATATTAATTAATTGTTTCGTCAAAAGTGAATTTAAAATATTCTTCTAGAGAGTAAAATGCATTATTTAGTAAAATATTGATGATTGCTGCCTTCAACTGTTTGATATGGCCGTTTTTTAGTGCATTCGGTAATTTGTTAAATATTTTGATAGATGTGTGATTAATTGGCTGTTGAGTCTTTTTCAGGCGTGATAAGGAATGCTCAACGAATTTTTATTTCTAGTATGATATGAATGGTAGGAAGAATTCGAAAGTAGATGCTTTTCGTTTTCTTTCACAAACATAATACAGTGTAGAATGAATACTGAAGGTAAAGTTAAGATACTGAAATATGTAAATAACGGTTTGCAATGTTAATGCGGTATCCAGAGTAGTTAATTCCGTTAGTTTCCTAATTTGATACACTATTTTATTTAATTTATTAGATAAATAGTTGACATGTTCTTTCCAGTTCAACTTCGTGTAAATATGTATGCCTAATAACTTAATGCTATTTTCTTGAGCATCATTGGAGAAAATAAGTTCACTTGTTTTTTCTGTGTTCAGTTTCAAATTATTGGTCGAAAACCATTCTGAAGCCTTTGCTATTGTTGCAATATTTCTGAGTTCTAGGTTTTTTTATATCAGGGCTTATATTCAAAATTGTTGAGTCATCAGCATATAATGTCACTACGTCAGCATTCAAGTATTTTGGTAAATCATTTATGAAAACAATTAAAAATATGGGTCCCAATATGGATCCTTGGGGAGCTCCAATATCTATTGACATTATGTCTGACTTCTCACCTGAGGGTAGAACCACTCGTTGCTGTCGATTATGCATAATAATAAAAGCAGGAAAAACTGATTTGTTCCAGATTTAAGCAGTTTACTTACGGTAATTCTTTCGGTTCAATAGTGAAAACATCAGATTCAAACAATCCCTGGTGTGTAAAATGGTTCCGAGGCACGCAGAATCGATGGTAGCGAGTCGAGACAAAACAGAACAGATAACAGAATTCATCTCTAGAATGTCACAGTACAAGGACAGCTCTTTCGTATTATCGATACTCATAGACGGGTTGAAAAGGAGTCTGCAAGTTCAGAGTTAAAAAATCAATCAATTAGGAATTATTATCAATATCTCACCTGAACAATAACTTGACGAGGCCCTGCTCTTGTAGCTTGCGACACACAGTATCAGAATCCAGATTCAGCAAATTCAACAGAAAGTTACCTACGGATTTCACAAGCCCTGGTGTGGTTTGAATGGCAGAGTTATCACTGCCGTTGCTGTCAGAGCTCCATGAAATCTCTGAGCCCGGCAAGCACTTGTTGAAGTGGTTTTCTGAAAAATTAAAGACAAAATGTTTCAAACGATATTAGACAATGGATATGCTTGATCGGGAGCAAATGCTTTTACTTTTGCTTCATCTCTGTCTGCTAGCTCTATGAAACGTTTTTGTTTCAACAAAAGTCAAGTAAAAGCTTTTACTCATGTATAGCTTCTCTCGACTTACTTCGTGAAGACTTGACCTTTTCCGAGATGTTCAACGTGAATAAATTGCTAAGAAGGGTTTCTAGGTTGTGGTAAAAATCGTACTCCTCAATTAGGCCGAGTAGCTTCATCGTGTAGCTCTGAAATGCAGGTTTTTTAGAAATATAGCAATCAACTATATGTATCAATATAATTGTGATTTGTTTTTCATTTTCACTTCGAAATGAAGAAAATATGTCAGAAAAATGATCTAAGGCGAAGTACAGTTTGATATTAGGATACAAACTTTGAGAACTGATTCATCAAAAAATATGCATGACATTTAATCACAAGTTGATTCAGACGAACTAATTTTACAGTTTGACTTCAAATCCTTCATCAAACTGACTGATATCATAAATGAACAATTGCAGCTCCAAGATCAGGTGTAATAGACTTTCGATTAAATTCAAACGAAGTGACACTAGGGAGATCCCTAAGGCTCTCTTTCTTTGACCTTCATGACCAACTTTTGCAAATTCAATGTTGCATGAAAGAGCATTTTTCTTTCCTCGTTGAAGAAGAGCGACTTCTGACTTTCGTGTCAACCGAGGCCAAGATTTAGTTTTTTTATGAACTTTTGATATGATACCTGTATTCTGGTGATACAACACATGTGTTATTATTACTTCATGTCTAACCGTCATATAACTAACTATACTATTGTTACGTTTTTGCAACGAGAAATACTCGAAAACAAAATATCTATCCGAAATTCGCTTGGCTACACTGTCATTATATGTCGCTCGGAAGCAGTTAGATTCAATCCAAACCCTCAAGATTGACTTACTCTTTCGCTGTCACTTCTTATCTCGGATCTTAAGATGTTCCAGAAATATGGTTAAGATTTATGGGGATTGATTCAGAGAAATTTCGAGATTGTTCTTCCAGAAATTACTAGAATATGAAAAGATCGTGAACAAGGTAGGTTTATTTATTCAATTTATTGAAACTCGCAACACTATCTTATGTTATCATAGAGAAAAATATCATAGTGTATGAATACAGTAGCTAGTTTTAACATAAAATGAGAATTATCATGAACATTAAACCAAGTACACTAATTTGATGGATATCGCAGTGTCAATTTGACAACCCAACACAGATCAGATGGCAGTTCTACTTTCTTGGTTTAATGTAAAATCTAAATTCAGAGAGAAAGTTATGACCCATAGACTCAATTGAAGGAAATTTGAGTCCCTAGCAATAAGATGATTTTTCAGGAACTTCTGCATTGTCGATTTGAAAAAATCATACCAAACTAACTCAATTTGGCATATTATTCAACAAAGAAAAGCTTCAGAAAAAATTGGATTGTTGAATCACTATTTTTTTAATGAACAATTGTATGTCATACTGAATATTATAATATATTGGAATGTGTCTGATGATTTCCAGGAATTTACGACACAAAAATAAATTTTCAATGGTGGCTTTTTCAAAATAGCTCTTCTGCACCTTACCTCACAAATTGTAATCAGGAATATGCACGCAAATGAAACATTGTGAAGAATTGTACCATTATTGTTTTCCTAGAAGAAAAATTAGTCTGTGGCGACTGTGGATATTTCCACACAGAAATTTGTTTCTTCGAATTACAAAATAATTTTCATTGATATATAAATTTGAACTCGGTCACTTTATTGAATTTGTCTAAAAGTCAACTTATAAAGAAATATCATTCATAAAACGTAATAAATTTTCGAAGAATAAATTTAAGTAACATCTGAAATATCTCGATTGATTCATTTTCTTCAGACATTTAAAGAGAGCTAAAATCAAAGAAATTATTTTCGGTAATAATTCTAGATTTTGGAATATAAGTTGTGTCTGCTCTACTTTGATTATTATTATCAAAAACATCCCAGGTTTATCTCTTACCTTTTTCAGAGCATGCATACTAGTTCCGACGGATTTCTCGCTATCCAAAGGAGCAGAATGTCCAGCTAGATTCGCCAGTAACTGTGCGGCATTCTCTCTGACTATACTAGCCTCATCGTGATCAACGAGAACGGTGAACGCTAGATCCCAAATGGTCGCATTATCGATTTTGACGGCTGAAATTTATCGATTTTTCAAATACTGGTGTTAGAAAATAATTAAAATTGAAAGTACTGAATTTTACATGAGGAAGGACTTCTACAACCAATCAAATGCTATAACATCCCAAATGATAATTATCGCTCGAGAACTCAATAAAAGTCGCAAATGACATTATTGTTCTGACCTTAGCATAATATATCATCTGCCATCGTCTCTCCTGAAATACAGCTCCGAAAAGTTCAGTTTGTCTCTAAAAGTTAAATATACGCGCACTGGTACAACACTGTGTCGACCATTTTGCTCACCCATAGCACATTATTATCTATGTTCTTTTTTTGCGCATCTGAGAAAAAAGTTAAATTTGGTGACCTGTACACTCAATAATGATGATGGCAGCACAGAACTCAAAGAGTAATATAAGCTCTGTGCAAAGATAATTGGATACGTTTATTTCATTCCATGCTTCTTCGTGTCACATTACAATAAAGGATCTGTCATAGACATATAAATCCAGCCAATGACAAATTATATATGAAATGACCCCCAACCTATCCAACGCCATCTGTTCCAATCTTTCCAGATTACCTGCCATTTTGTCAGTTCTGTGCACAGACAAATTTTCTTTGGTACAATGGATCTATGTGTCAAAACTAATTTTAATGATAGTTTGTTATTCATTATTTTGTTTGATTTCAAAGGAATATGATGGATAAATATGATAGTTGGATTTCCACACTCAACCAGTGACAACGAACATGAAGAAATTGAAATTGTAGACATAAAAATCTCCTGTTTAGGTACGATTGAAGACAATTACAAAGTACATATTAAATAACCCCCAACTCATCCAACGCCATCTACTTCAGGCTTTCCAGAATACCTGCCATTTTGTCAGATCTGTGTCAAGACAAATTTCCTTCAGTTCAATGCCTCTGTGTCTGTGTGTCAAATCATCAAAACAAATCCCTAATGATATTTTATCAATCAGTTTATTTAATTTCGCCAGGAGGCGTTAGTGACTTTAGAGGTCAAAACATATAACTCAATGAATTCTGTCAGTTATGTCATTCAAAAAAACTCAAACAACCAAAATTCACTGCAAGCAATATTTTGTCGTGGTCGAACTGTCTTAAAAAATGGAATTGACAAATAGAAAGATAATCACTTTTGAGACAAATCTTCAGATTGTTTGCCATTATTTGAGAGGAATTGGCTTATTTTGAAAAGAAGTTCATTCTCTTATCAATTTCTACTCTATTTCTGTTATCCATCTTCGAAAAATGAAAAAATTAAACTGAATTTTGCCCTATTCAAGACATGCTTGCTACTTACTGGTCACAATTTCTATAGCTGCTCTCGGAGATACAGCTAGTCCACTGAATAACTGCAAAGCAGCTGCTCTGAGAACAACATCTCTACTTGGCCACAATGCGATAAAGCTGTGCAGAGAACTTCCATTATCAATGTCTCCGAAAAAAGAAGGTTCCCATCCCTGCAACATATAGGAAAAAAAATCTCTTATGCAGAAGACATGTCAACCAGATTCACTTGTAATTTTCATCCTGACTAATTTATTTCTCCTATCCATAAGATGGTAAAGGGTGAATTCAAATTTTTTATTTAGCTATGGACACGATTCCAATTGACTTTATAGACTGGGGGATTTCCTATGGAAGCCAACTTTACCTTCATTCAGCACCCACAATCATTTGTGAATGTTCGATATAGAAACTGAAGAAACAAGTTATCGAAAGATCATTCAGTACTTTTTCGAGAATTAGCGAATGGAGCAGTTGCCAAAGATTAGGTTAAGCTTTTTTTTTGAATCATTTGTTTATATATCTCATATTTCTGTACAGGATGATTAACTATCAATGAACTGCTTATTGGAATAACTACCGCTCGAAAATCTATTGCTAACAAGAAATTAATAGCCGTTGAATCGTTATACTCACCTTCACTTTTGTATAATGCAATTCTGCGAGAAGGTGGTTGAGCACCAAAAGTGCGTGTCGAGTAACGCTCAGACCCATAACGGATATGGCAGCCGTGAGTCCTTTGCCAGAATGAAAAGCTCCAATCAACTCGTAAAGACCCGAAATCATATGAGGTAGCGGCTCTTTGAGGTTTGAATTCGGTTTACAATCGCTCCAACCAAGAGATGCTGTCAAATGCACCAGACACGATAGTAAAGAATCCAGATAAGCTGCAAATTGAAACGAATATTCATCATGATCTTCAAGAGAAAAATGATAAAAATATATATGAAAAAAAAACATATCAGGCGCCGAAAAAATCAAAATGGGTTAAAATTTCATTTAGCAACAACCAACTCACCCAAGTTGTAGAAATGCTGTGAATCACTGAAACTCAAATTCTGAGCAATAGTTTTGATCACAAATGTCCAAGGTTTTGAATCGACGACAAAGCAAGACGAATAATAATCAAGGTAATGCTGTTCCTGCCGAACACATACGGTTATCAATTTCAGAAGTTCTTGTCCAATAGCCTTACTCATTTCATCTGTAGTACTATCGATGCTCAGCATATCCAATAACGACTCTGTATTGTCTTTCAACATTGATGTTATCCAACAATCTTTGTCTGAAATATAAAGTTACTTTTCTTTAATTGGGAAGAAACTGATGGAAAAAATAAAGCCAATCTTCAATCCAAAGCAAGGTAAAATTCAAAACTTAAGGGGGAAAATGCGTATATTTTTATGGCATACATCATTATAGTAGGTTTTCAATAACTCAAAAAAGAATTAATGAAACTTCGATTATTTTTGGAGAAAATTAATATTTGATATTTCTTTGTAAATAACAGCGATTCAAACAGCCATTGAGATCTCAAGATAAGCGATACGCTTATCTGCGCAACTGCCTGGTGGCAGTTGACGAACTAAAGTTGTCTATTAGCAGATATCTGTCAAGGTCAAAAGTTTGTTGTTTACTTCATGTATTTTACTGACATGTAATAAAAAAATTAGTTTTTGAATTATCAAATTCACAAGTGGTACAGACAACCGATTAATATTGATGGAAATACTCCAATAAAATATTAAAATAGAATCACATTCAAATATTTGACAAACTGCTCCTACTCAATCTCCAAATATAACTACCTATTAAACTTAAAGAAAATGAAAAGCAATTTCTTATTCGAAAAACATTTGAAGAGGTATTTACTGAATCTGATTCAAAAAATTAATTTCTGATATTTCAGATTCAATCATTTGTTGGTAATACAAATTCAATTTGTATTTTTTATAACTTGACTTCGTGAGTTGATGGATATATGGTACACAACTATTGAAATGTGCCGAGAGATGCAGCTACCTAGGGATCCTGATTCTCAAAATATAATAAAATGTATTGCTGCTATCCTTTAGTATATTCACGATAGTGCCAACCACATTCATATGCATTTGATTGAAACAGTGACGAACCAAAACTCTCAAATCATATTATCATTGAAGCCTTTCATCTCTTCATTGGTTCCACATAACGAGATATCTGAAAAAAACTACCCACCTACCTTATCTTTATGGAGACTCGTGGTTGAGTATCTAGTGCATACCTGAACTATATATTCACCTATACACTAAAGAATTGTTATTTATTCAAGAATCATATTTCAAGTCTCCCTGTATTATGATCTCGAATTGAGATACTCAGTCGTTAAGCTTTTATTTAGTATTATATCCTAAACAAGTGAAAAAACCTTTCATGCTTTGAGTAATTTTTCTTATAATAATAATGGTTTATTCAAGAATAATAATAAATTACAATTCACAAGGATAAATAATATACAGTTGCTTGACTAAACTTAAAAAAAGGTTGCCCAGAGCCCAAAGCTATGTGGGCACTTTGAATGAAAGGTAACATGTGAAACAAATGAAATAAAATTGAGACATATTAAAAGAAATTGTTGAATATCAAATTTTTAAGTTTGAATGGCTTCATTATTAGAGTCTTGATATCTTGAGGAAGTTTATTGTAGAGTTTGAGTCCATCACATAAAATTGACTCTTTTCCCATGGAAGTCTTGGCCAATGTTGTCCTCATGTGGTTTAGGATTCTTGTTTTGTGATGATGGATATTCCTGTTATGTGTCAATTGTAAATTTGATTGAATATTCGAATATCTGCAGCCATGAATGAAAAAACAGACTTGAAATATGTAGATAGAGTTCACATTAAGGAAACGGTTAGGAAAATAGAGGTTAATTGTTGGATGACGAACTGAAAATTCAAATATCTTCTTGATAGCTCTATTTTGCAGCACTCTCAATGGTTGTAACTTGCTCTTGCAAGCATTTCCCCAAATTATCGTAAGATATGAAAGTTGACTGTGAACTAGAGTGTAATAGAGTAATTTGCGATACCTGATACCAATAAATTTTGCTGATCTTCCAAGAACACCTATCACTGGAGAAATTTTTGTAAAAATTTTGATAATATGTTGTTCCCATGATAATTTATCATCAATGTATAGTCCAAGATATTTGATGCATTTTGATCTTTGGAGATTTTCTTTATCAATAAATATCTTCAAGTTATGCCATGAATCATTTGAATTTGATATAACAATAAAACAAGTCTTCTTCACATCATCTTTGGAACAATCTGTTCAGGCCAGTCTCAAATCACCTACACAGTAGGTTTCGGCTGGCACCTGTCAGAAAACAACTACTCCCCTGGCTAATACCACGAAGGGCATTGAATTATATCCGACCAGGTGCCAGTGCAGGTTTCTTCACAGAAGTAAACACTGCATTTGCTTTCGTCGATACAAATGAAGGAATTGATTTTCAATTATAGGGACGGACACACTTGCAGACCGGTTTCGGGCTATTTGGCCACTCGTCAGTGCAAGGCAGTGCCATCATCAACATAAAGTCGATGATTTCCCATAATTAAAAATCAAACTCCCACACGAGTATCAAGCCCCGGCCAAAGCTGATGCGAACAACGAAGTTATTACGCCATCTACCAATGGACGAGGTATTCCAAAAGCAAACCAAATTCACCCATTCCTCCTGCGAGGAAAATGTAAAAACACTTGACATAGTCAGTGGGCATACTTGAAGACTGGCGTTAAATCAAATCATCTTTGGAACAATCTGTTCAGGCCAGTCTCAAATCACCTACACAGTAGGTTTCGGCTGGCACCTGTCAGAAAACAACTACTCCCCTGGCTAATACCACGAAGGGCATTGAATTATATCCGACCAGGTGCCAGTGCAGGTTTCTTCACAGAAGTAAACACTGCATTTGCTTTCGTCGATACAAATGAAGGAATTGATTTTCAATTATAGGGACGGACACACTTGCAGACCGGTTTCGGGCTATTTGGCCACTCGTCAGTGCAAGGCAGTGCCATCATCAACATAAAGTCGATGATTTCCCATAATTAAAAATCAAACTCCCACACGAGTATCAAGCCCCGGCCAAAGCTGATGCGAACAACGAAGTTATTACGCCATCTACCAATGGACGAGGTATTCCAAAAGCAAACCAAATTCACCCATTCCTCCTGCGAGGAAAATGTAAAAACACTTGACATAGTCAGTGGGCATACTTGAAGACTGGCGTTAAATCAAATCATCTTTGGAACAATCTGTTCAGGCCAGTCTCAAATCACCTACACAGTAGGTTTCGGCTGGCACCTGTCAGAAAACAACTACTCCCCTGGCTAATACCACGAAGGGCATTGAATTATATCCGACCAGGTGCCAGTGCAGGTTTCTTCACAGAAGTAAACACTGCATTTGCTTTCGTCGATACAAATGAAGGAATTGATTTTCAATTATAGGGACGGACACACTTGCAGACCGGTTTCGGGCTATTTGGCCACTCGTCAGTGCAAGGCAGTGCCATCATCAACATAAAGTCGATGATTTCCCATAATTAAAAAGCCCGAAACCGGTCTGCAAGTGTGTCCGTCCCTATAATTGAAAATCAATTCCTTCATTTGTATCGACGAAAGCAAATGCAGTGTTTACTTCTGTGAAGAAACCTGCACTGGCACCTGGTCGGATATAATTCAATGCCCTTCGTGGTATTAGCCAGGGGAGTAGTTGTTTTCTGACAGGTGCCAGCCGAAACCTACTGTGTAGGTGATTTGAGACTGGCCTGAACAGATTGTTCCAAAGATGATTTGATTTAACGCCAGTCTTCAAGTATGCCCACTGACTATGTCAAGTGTTTTTACATTTTCCTCGCAGGAGGAATGGGTGAATTTGGTTTGCTTTTGGAATACCTCGTCCATTGGTAGATGGCGTAATAACTTCGTTGTTCGCATCAGCTTTGGCCGGGGCTTGATACTCGTGTGGGAGTTTGATTTTTAATTATGGGAAATCATCGACTTTATGTTGATGATGGCACTGCCTTGCACTGACGAGTGGCCAAATAGCCCGAAACCGGTCTGCAAGTGTGTCCGTCCCTATAATTGAAAATCAATTCCTTCATTTGTATCGACGAAAGCAAATGCAGTGTTTACTTCTGTGAAGAAACCTGCACTGGCACCTGGTCGGATATAATTCAATGCCCTTCGTGGTATTAGCCAGGGGAGTAGTTGTTTTCTGACAGGTGCCAGCCGAAACCTACTGTGTAGGTGATTTGAGACTGGCCTGAACAGATTGTTCCAAAGATGATTTGATTTAACGCCAGTCTTCAAGTATGCCCACTGACTATGTCAAGTGTTTTTACATTTTCCTCGCAGGAGGAATGGGTGAATTTGGTTTGCTTTTGGAATACCTCGTCCATTGGTAGATGGCGTAATAACTTCGTTGTTCGCATCAGCTTTGGCCGGGGCTTGATGCTCGTGTGGGAGTTTGATTTTTAATTATGGGAAATCATCGACTTTATGTTGATGATGGCACTGCCTTGCACTGACGAGTGGCCAAATAGCCCGAAACCGGTCTGCAAGTGTGTCCGTCCCTATAATTGAAAATCAATTCCTTCATTTGTATCGACGAAAGCAAATGCAGTGTTTACTTCTGTGAAGAAACCTGCACTGGCACCTGGTCGGATATAATTCAATGCCCTTCGTGGTATTAGCCAGGGGAGTAGTTGTTTTCTGACAGGTGCCAGCCGAAACCTACTGTGTAGGTGATTTGAGACTGGCCTGAACAGATTGTTCCAAAGATGATTTGATTTAACGCCAGTCTTCAAGTATGCCCACTGACTATGTCAAGTGTTTTTACATTTTCCTCGCAGGAGGAATGGGTGAATTTGGTTTGCTTTTGGAATACCTCGTCCATTGGTAGATGGCGTAATAACTTCGTTGTTCGCATCAGCTTTGGCCGGGGCTTGATACTCGTGTGGGAGTTTGATTTTTAATTATGGGAAATCATCGACTTTATGTTGATGATGGCACTGCCTTGCACTGACGAGTGGCCAAATAGCCCGAAACCGGTCTGCAAGTGTGTCCGTCCCTATAATTGAAAATCAATTCCTTCATTTGTATCGACGAAAGCAAATGCAGTGTTTACTTCTGTGAAGAAACCTGCACTGGCACCTGGTCGGATATAATTCAATGCCCTTCGTGGTATTAGCCAGGGGAGTAGTTGTTTTCTGACAGGTGCCAGCCGAAACCTACTGTGTAGGTGATTTGAGACTGGCCTGAACAGATTGTTCCAAAGATGATTTGATTTAACGCCAGTCTTCAAGTATGCCCACTGACTATGTCAAGAGTCTTCTTCACATTCAGAGTAAGCTTATGTTGAATCAACCAGCTAAATATAATATCCAGATCACATTTGATCATATTTTCTGTAAATTTTTCATCGTTTCCAAAATTCATTTCATATGTATAATGTTTTGTACCAATATTTTCATTTGTTTAATTTTTTGAACAAATTCTATTTTTGTTTCTTCTATCGTATGAAAGATTGTTGAAATTTATACTTTTTTTATTTTTAAAAAGTGAATCAATATTCTGTAAAGAAATAATTGTACAATATCAATTTTTTCATATTTTTTATAAAGGAAATCAGATTAACACATATAATTTTGATTATATATATTTTCAAAAATTGTCTATGGATGACTTCGAGACACCTCCCCACCCAAGAATAGCATAATTCCGTTGAGACTGAATCAGAGAATAATAAAGCATTTCAAGATGTTTTCAGAAAGGAATTTTTTCAAATGTTAGAATTTGGTTAAGAGGCTTCTCAGTTTTTTTTATTATATGAGAAATTTGAAAATTCCATCTCAGATGCCTATCAATCATGATAGTTAAATATTTAATACATTCAGTTCCATGAATTTGTTGACTTTGAGGGGACCCATATTTGGTATTGTAACAAGTGAATGGCAGACAAAACGTTTTTTTATATTTAATTAAATGGGATGAACTTGCATTCTCCAGAGTTTTAGTTTTGAAATTTCAATGGGTTTTTCCTCTCATATTTTAAATATTGCCTGAAATACAATTTTTCTGATGGGTAGATGAATTAACGAAATTCATTTATAATATTCAAATACTCTGAATTCAGAAAATTTCATCGAATTTCCAAATAAAATTGAAATATTATTTCTCTTTCCTCAACACTCAATGAACGATACTTGCATATTCATCCATTTAACTCTCACTTACCTAGAAGGGAAAATCTGAAAAATTTAACTAACAAACAAACCGACCAACCGTCGAATGCGAATCCTAATGGATTCAATAGAGATTTGCCGTCGAGGTCCTACGGAATGCCCAGACCGCTCGCCAGATCTGACAAGTTTAGACTTTTTTTAAAGAGCTAATTGAAGCAAAAGGTCTACGAAACTAAATCTGATTCAATATTTGGTATACGGCAGACAATAATGAATATTTCTGAAATATCAACGTTCCTATGTTCAAAAATTTTTGGCCTCGATTATCTCACGCCTTGAATTTAAACGTCGACGTATTCAGGCAATTATCAAATATTCCGCTATTTTGTGGTAGTTGAAGATATTAACTTTATATTCTAGGGTTATGCGGTATTCGTCAGAAACTTCAAAAGGATGTGTCACAAGACCCCATTTTCATTTATTTTTTTCCCAGATGGCGCACAGTCATCTGTCAATTTCACTCCAAAATATGGTATGCATGCTTCAATTTCTTCATCCCAATTTTTTGGGATTCCTCCCCCCTAGAAATGGAAAGGAAAAATGTTAAGTCTTTATAATATCTCTTCTTTGGGCAAATTGGTATATTCGCCTCGTTACCTAGCAAATTGAAAAATACAAATTTGAGTGGCTATTTTGTCAGTTGTATTTTCATGAATTTGCAGATTTTATTAACGAGCTAATAAAAAATTGCGTATACTTCCCCTTGGCGACGGAGGTCTGTTTCCTATGAACAACAAGCTTGAGAAAGCTGTTATAAATTTTTGAGCGTTTGTCAAAGTTCGAGGGTTATTCGGATAGATTTTTTTTGCAAATTTTTGATCGAAATTGAGAGAAAAACCATTTGATCCTGCTAAATGGTTTTGACCGTAAACTCTCTGCCATCTTCTGTTCTCATGTTCACAGCGCAATCCTTATACAAAATTGATCATTCTTCCGCCTCCCGATTTCCATCCAGATGATAGTTTCTATTATTGCACAAGTCCATAAATGCTTTCCATACAAATTTTCGACTGTGAACTGTTACTTTTGGTATATTTGATTCTATAATTTCATTTATATTCCAAATAGTATTACAACCAAATGGTGACATTTCGAAATATCAAATATTTGAAACATAAAAATCGAAATAAATCAATTTGTATGTATCCATGGCAATATCATAAAGAAGTGGCGTTGATAACTTGATTTGAAATCCCAATAGTGTGAACAAAATTGTCATCATCAGACCTAACGAACAACGAACGAACAAAATTGTAATCATCAGACCTAACGGCGATCAGGAACATATTTACAGTTTGATGTGATGACTTCTAATATTTTTGGATTTTCGTTTTTAATATCATTCGCAAGATAGTATTGTAATTATAATTCAGTCATGAATCCTTTCAAGAATGAGAGTGTGAGAAAATATAGTTTCCAGATTTATTCACCATTTATTACCCATTTTTTGACGAAATCGTGGTTGGAACACTCACCAAACGTTTTATAAAAAGGAGCCAGCTGAGACAAAAACTGGATAACTTTCTTCAACAACACTGCATCTTCTTCACAAGACGGCAAACTCTTGAGAAACCTCGCAAAAGTATTCTTCCACGGCTGAGTGAGCAAACATCTATCAAAGTCTTTATTCCCGAAATCTTTCACGATTTTATACAAAAACACATACCTGAAATCATAAAATTACCCTCCCGTTTTCACTTCAGACGTTTCTACTCACAAAGTGAGATTGTCGATCGAACCGACGACAGCAGAGTGAGAAGTCCCGTTTTGGATCTCATCCAAGTAGTACTTGACGCAATAATCAATGGACGAAGCTTTGATAGCTTTCAAATCGTTGTTGTTGAGCTTCAAAATGTCGGCGAAATCGTACATCGAATGGTCGTCGCGAGTGATTTCATTCCGTTTTACCAGTTCCTGGAAACCTCCGAAAAATTCTGCGTTCCACTGGATTTGAATTGAACTCAAACACCAACGGTCAGATACAATGGCATCTAGAAAAAAAATTTAAAAACCTAATACCAAGTATTTGGAAAGATGATTATTTTCGTGGAGGGAACGAAGTTTTGAGGACGTGATTTTTGTTATTTTCTTCCTCTTTGTGAATGATTTAATAATTTATATAAACATAATGTTACAAAATGTCCTAGCACATAAACGCAGAATAATATGAGTGGTCGAAGAGCGAACGTAATTTTCCCAGGAACTCGTAATTCGATACACATCATCGAGGCCTCTTTCGAATATTCTCCATAGGCGTACGCTGGTATATAAGGAGACACTTCATCGCGGAGGAGACAGTTTATTCGCAGAGAGAGTTTAGCAGAGTTATTCAGAGCTAAGTGGAGCAAGTTGAGCAGATAGTATATCAGATTTTCAAGCTTAGTGGAGCTTAGTGGAGAGAGCTTTGTTATTGCTGAGTGCAGAAGTCGAAGTGTAGAATTTCTATTGTAGAGAGTTTTAGTACCGAGAGTTGGAAAGTTAGCGGAGCAATTTAAGTGATTGTGTTGTATTGTGATAAAGAGTTGTAATAAAAGTGGTTTATTGTTGTTTGGAGTTTTAATGAACGAACCCAAGGATAAATCGTAACAATATCAACAAAGGGTGTTTGGTAAGTTTTTAATGTTACTTCTTTTATAACAGTTTTGTATTCCTTTTTTCCATCCAGAGAAGAAAAAAATCCAATAAAAAGTAAATGATCAATGATATATTGATTAATGTAATCATACCTTTCAAATTCTCTTTGGTGTAATCACTAACATTCCAATGTGAGGCACAAATAAAAGGCACGTGAGTTTTTCCAATAACAATTTTCGGCAGAGAAAAATTCGCTCTGGACGGATTTCCCAAGATGAAGTCTTTGAATATCAACATAAATAATAATGTTGCCGCATCTTGCTTCATTCGTTCTTCGGTAAAATATAAAAATAGACCTGGAAACCAGATGATGTTTCATGTCACAATAATAGGAAATCAAAAGTGACTTTCCAGTAAAATACAATTCGAACTAGCTTTGAGGTTTTTTTTGAAAGTGCCATCACCAACTACTGTATAAACTCAAGTAAAGATATTTTTCACGAAATAATAAGTTCTCCCGATAAGCATCAGCAAAATAGAAGTTATTATCATTATCTATATTTCACTACTTTTCTTCCGGTTTGAAGGTTGTCGTTCTTTGTAATTTCTTCCTGACGTTTCGCTAGCGCGAGTGGCTCGCTTCTTCAGAGGCTTACTCATCTTGACTATTATTGCGATGACTAATACTCCTTCTGCAGATTTATATAAAGTAACAGATAATATGACTTTGGATCAACTAATTGATTATGAAAAATCTAAGTATATATATATATATATATATATATAAATTAACAAAAAATCTTCAGAAATGTAATATAAAACTGTCAAAAAATTATGATTTACATGGCCACGATACCAGAATATCAAATAACTTTCATTTAAATATGATTCATTTCAATAAAGGAAAAAAATAACCCCATTTTATCAGCATTAATAACTTTCAATGAACTACCAGAAAAAATAAAATAATCCAAATCCATTAAATTTTTTCAAAAGAACTAAAAAAATATTTGCTTGCATAATGATGTTCACCAAATTATCAAATGAATATTACACCCCAAGTTATTACTTATAGTTCATAATTTTATGATGTTTTTTTTTTGACTTCCTCATACCGGAACCCTGTTCTGTCTGGAAGCTGTATATTGAATAAATAAAAAAAAAGAACGACGGCCTTCAAATCCGAAGAAAAGTAGTGATATCGAAAACCTCAGCCGCGAAAGCCTTAACCATTTTGTCATTATCTAGATTGTTATTTACACTTTTTTAGACAAATTATTTCAATTATCAATAACTTGCTACATTTTCATTTCAATCATTTTTAAAATTTCAGAAAATAAGTTATTGAAGGTTTTACAATGACAGTCGTCAAGTATCAAAACATGAATTATGAAACAGATAAAGCAATAGAGAGTCATTACTTCTTTCAAATTTATCTCATGTATGAAATGTCTGAATGAGGTCTTGTAAAAAAAATTACACCTATTGAAATATACGTTGAAATGGAATAGCCACTGTTAAGATGGTAATTCGAAATTTATATTTTTACCTCTCAAAACACAATAGAAAACATCGGCGTCCAAACTCAACTCTTCCCTTACGTTGCCATGGAAAAAACAAATATTCTTGAAAATCGACACAATCGGAATAATAGAGTCGGGATAGTTCTTATAATCGCTTTCAGTAAGTGCGCTTTTCATTATTTCGGTTAATGTGGCGATTCCATGAGAGTCCAACAATATTTGGTGCAATAAGGGATCTTCCATCATGACGCTGATCTGATTCAAGGCAGATCTCCTAATCACTGGTTCGATGTTCGGAGAATTGAGGACTTCTAGGACTTGGTGTAGGCTACTTTGCTACAAAAAACAAGAATCCTATGAAATTTGATCGGTTTCTCACAATTTATTAGACATCCTACAACTTATTTACAATTTTTTTTGAAGGGTAATAGTTTCACCCAAAGAATACAGAAATAAATCCAGAAGTAGCTGCTTCCCCGCGCGAAATTTGGAAGCTACAGTCAAAAACCACCAAACGCTGATGAAGGTAATTTTATTGGCGTCGATCTGACATGCAATGGGGTTTTGAACATAATCTTTCGTGATTTATGAGCTATATTTCATTTGAAGAAAGGGTGGGAACTACAAAAATGCGCAAAAAAGTCCTCTTTTTTGCAAGAATGATCCAGAGGTTTTTCATACTTGGACAGAGTGAAACTAAGATCCCTAGAAACCCTGGTGATTCCACTGATAAGATTTTGTTTAAGTTTTTGAGGCGAAAAAAACATTCGACGCTTCTGGAGGTTTTTTTTGGTAGGGGGCGTTACGTTCCCGTTTTTCAAATTTGACGTCAAGTGCCAAATCAATTGTCATGTCACTTCGACATTTTTGTCTTTAAAGCGTAACGATGTTTTCATCGTGTTTATTCATTGAGCTCGTTGCTTTCAAACATTGAAACGTTTTTACTGGTTTTCAACTGATATTTGATTGGCAACCCTTTATCCTTTATGTTGCCATCTCTCCTCACTAGCCAATCAAATAAAAATGGAAAACCTCCAAAGCACATTTTCACTTAGTGCAAATTTAGCTTCAGACAAGACTGAAAAGAGCGTGTGGGCGACATCTGTACATATTGTACGGCAACCTCCAAAACCTCAATTATCCAACAAAAATCAAACAATGCAGATTTTGCCACTTTCATCCCAAACTCTAATAGGTATAAGTAAACACACCAGGGTTTCTAGGCATCTTAAGTGAACCAAACCACCATACAATAGAAATCTCTCTCGAGACCAAATTTCCAACGCATATTTTGTGTGCTAAGTACATTTTTCTTTGGACATGAAGAGGACATACTATTTTCCCTAAAAATGTATGCATGTTATACAAAATGATGAATTCTTATGAACTGCGTTATATTATGAAGTTTCAACACCTTTAACCACCTTGGAACCATCAGTGGAACAACTGTGGGTCGTATGGTGCACACAAAAGTTGGAAAGAAATATTTGTGGGTTTGGACATGGATTCAAGTGAAATAGTATCCAGAATTTTCATGTGTCCACACAGACACATTACAATGATGTGCAATAACTAAATATTTATTTATTGACAAATCAAACCTTCCGAACAGAACAAGTTCTGGTATAAGGAAGATAATACATTGTATATAATTAAGTTCAAATATTTCAAAATAAACGAAAAGTAACAACTACAACAACTTCACATGTTTATTGATTGATGAACATCATTATGATATCAATTCTAGTTTAAGTTTTTTCAAGAAAACATTTATGGATTTTGAATTTTTAATATCGTCTGGAAGATTATTGTAAGTTTCTATACAACTAGATATAGGATTGTTTTTGCCTTTATTTGAATGAATGTTATTTAAGTGAAAATTATTGGCATTTCTGATATTATAGTTATGTAATTTTGATTTTTTTTGAAATGACTATTACCTTTTTGTAAATTATTTGTTAGTTTGTATGCAAATTTTGCTCTTTCAAATTTTATTAGTTTATCTAATGTGAAAGTTTTGATATCTTTATATAATTGTAAAGAAGGTGTTTCCCACGGTTTTTTAAAAATAACTTTTATTGTTTTATTCATCAAACGATAAATTATCTCTTTTTGGTTTTTACTACAAGATGACCATACTGTTATTAAATATCTAATATGTGAGACAATATGGGCATTATTAATGAGAATTTGAATTTGATTATCTAGAAAATCAATTCTTCTTATTGCTCCAATCAAAGGAATAACTGTTCTCTTAATTTTATTCACATGGCAATTAAAATTCAAATTTTCATCAATCATTAGGCCTAAATATTTGTGTTCTTCAACTTGTTTTAAAATCTTATTCTTCATTTTTATTTTTAATTTCATTTGCTCCATATTTTATTGTTTGAAAATCATGTATTCAGTTTTTTCTGTATTAATAGTCAGATTCATTTCATCCATCCATTTTTCATACAATTGAATATCTTTTTCAATAATATTTTCTAATAGTTTTGTATTCTTGATGGAATAATAAATCACAGTATCATCTGCAAAACAAAAATGTTTGCCTATCAATTTTAATTTGGTTATACTATTTACATAAATTAAATAAAAAATTGGGGCCAGTACTGAACCTTGGGGAACTCCCATGGTGGATTGTTTCTCAATACTTCGATTTCCATCAATAACAACATATTGAATACGATTTTCAAAATAATTTTCAAAAAATTTATAAGAGTGACCTCTTACTCCAGAAGTATTCAAAATTTCCAGCAATATTGTATGATATACTGTATCAAATGCTTTTTTTATGTCTAAAAAAATGGCGACGCCATATTTACTTTCATCTAAAGTTTTGAAAATATCATTCATGAAATCAGTTACTGCGGATTGGGTATCTGAATTTGGTATGAAAGCATATTGAAATTTATCGAAGCCAGAATTTTCTTTGATGAAATTAACCAGTTGTTCTTTTAGTACTTTCTCAAAAATTTTGGAAAAAACATTCAGAAGAGCTAGTGGACGATAGTTAGAAATATTATTCCTCTCTCCTCCCTTATAAATTGGTTTCAATATGGTTCTTTTGAGATAATTTGGAAAAACACCTTCTTCAATACATTTATTAATGATAAGTGATAGGGGTAGGCTAATTAGATCAACAATATCTTTCAAGTCTTTCGAAGTTATTTGATCTTCGCCAGGAGCAGTGTTGGATTTGAGTGATATTATAATTTCATGAATTATTTCTTCAGAAATAGTCACCCTCATCTCCAGAATATTGACAGGGCACATAGACAACTGTCACCTCCTTCATTTGTGTCATGACTGAAGAGTCACCATAATCTCCAAGACTGCGATAGGGCACGTCATATAGCCCCTTGGATTATCAGGCGGGTAAATCGTTGCATTTTCTGCTCAACTTGCCACATATGGTTGTTCAATTTTTTGGCACCATACTAATGAGTCATAGATAACCATAGGCTAGATGGCCGTTTGGTATGACTTGAAGATAATCATGTACTATAACTATGTACTTCAACTAGTGAGTGTGATGATGACATTTCAAAAATCTATTAATCTGAAATCCTAAACGATCTAAACATTCAGTGGTGACACCAATTTTGTATGAATGACTAAGAACTATTTTAATTAAACGCGATATATAATAAAAATTCACAGAAAACTCTCTTACCTGGTAGAAATGTTCAGTCCTTCGAATCTTGTTTACATCCACAATTTTTTTTAAGCGACAAACACCGGCCAACGAAGTATCGTACAATGTATTAAACTTGGGCAGTAACTCCCGAGAGTTTTCCTGGCAAGACAACAGCCAGCAAACTCTTGAAAAAGCCTCTTCGCGCAAATAGGGATCATCCGTGAATAGAAACTGGATATTGCATTTCAGCATAACGATGGGAGGAACAAAAGAATCCCTAGCTGTATCTGGATCCATAAGGTTCAATACTGCCTTTCCAACTGCGGAATTTTTGCTGGCGTGACACGCTATTATGGGAAGGGATGGTATCAAGGCTTGTATTACTCTGTTCCAAATAGAGTCGCAGACCAGGATTTTACACTTCAAAGTGTAGGTTATTATGTCCTCAGCATATCTTTGTATCTAGAAAATTTTTCATCAAGAAAACCTGTGGCGGTATCGTGCTGATATTGCAATCAACTCTTAGATATTTGTTCATGTACCCTCAGTACATTTATTTAATTAAGAATAAATTGAAGTATTCTAATCCACCTTCGAAATCAACTTACACCAGCATCTATTTTTTATTTTCTTTTTCCACAACTTGTAGGTTTCTTGGAAAATATATGAATAAACTGACAGTTATTTATTATAATGAATATCATATGGCAGCATATACAAACATTTTGATTCTTTTGAAGATATCTGATATTAGTTAGTATTGAAGTATGATCAAAAATTTCATGCACAATATTTTTTTTAGAATAAATGATTACGTTTTTTCCTAGACTTGAATGCCACATCTGAAATTCTTTCACAATAGTAATCGAAGAAGAAACTAATTCAACAATGGGCATTTTACCAATTATATAGAAAAAAAAAATTATTTCAAATCAGAAAAAACATTTTTGAAAATATATTTGTTATAAGAACTTTCATTACTGATGATTTTTTGTTTAATTTACTTAATCTTATGTATGGGTATATTATTACTATAATCAATATTACCTCCAGATTATCATTCGTTATACCAAAAGCTGCAACTTCAGTTAAAATTTTGGATGAAAGCAGAAACAAAATTTGAGAACCTGCTACACCACCTGTAGGATTACTCAATTTCGGTCCGATATTTGACACAATCTTTTTCTGACAGAGCCTGTAGGTTTCTTCTTTTATTTCCATTACACTGTGAGACAACAATGATAGAATTACATCTGAAAATCAAGCAAATTAAAAAATATGTCAGGAAATTTTTGTGCCATACCTTCTGCTAATGCGAGTTTTGCTGAATCTTCAGAAAACTGGTGTAAATTTTCCGACAAGATATCGATTAAAATTTTCAGGAAATCGAATTCTCTATGGAATTCCACGCTAGGCAACGATTCCACTGCTAACCGAAGGTTTTCTGATGAGGGGAGGTTTTTGTGCTCTTTGAGAAATTTCACTGTTGATGTCATTCCTTGACAAACCCTTTGAACATCCCCATACTTTTTCAAATGGTCTATATCTTTATCCGCAGAGAAACTCTAGAATGGAAGACAGATTCTTTTTCAATTTTTTTTTTTTTTATAGTTTCAGGTAGTCATGAGATTCTGTAAGTAACTTGCACTTCACTTAGTCAATATTATTGTGCCAAAATCGATATTGGTCAATACCGAAACGCAGTACAGCATTATATGAAAAGGAATCTGAATATATACAGCAATAAATATTTTTACTGCACTTCCAACTAAACGTGGAAAATATAAATAACTACAAAAATAAAGTCAAAGACTACATAGCTGTTAACTGTTTTTACTCTTGACGAATATTCTAGCAAAACCGCCATATAAATGGTCAATTTGGAGTTTATATAACATACACTTATCAGTGAAATCGGACATAATCCGTATATGTGTGTTGGTATTATATATGGTTATTTCAATGTGTGTGGGTATGTATATCGAGTCATCAATAAGGCTCAACCATAAACATGACAAGTGTCAATATCTACTCTATGTAAGATTTTATTACAATAAATAGTCTAATTATTACTATTATTCAACGTGCAAGGAGTATACTGCAACAATTATATTGATAGAAATATGGAGGAAAATAAAATCAGTCCGATTTATAACGAGGCGGCATTCAATATTATTGACACATGCGAGGGTTGTTTCTGACTATTTTTTGTCCTATTGTCTTAGAGATTGATACTGATAAATCTTTTTGTAGCCATCAGGATCCCTGTTTACTACTTTACATCAATTCTCCATTTTCATGATTCCTCATATTTTTTTTGTTCACACTGCCAATTGCCGATATAGTTTCCTCTTCTCAATGACCAAATCATTGATGTATATGCTATTTTTTATGAATTTTGAAAAAAAATTTATTATCATTATTATTTTTATTGCAATGTAATCGCCGATGCATTGAGTCGTATGGGGGTTACTGATTTTAACCATATATTGCATTAATAATACTGTTTCAATAAGATTGATCGTGCAAGGCTCTCTCAAATAAGGTGAATTATTTCATCATTGAATGAAAATCAATGTATTTCTTACCTGAACGTAATTCAAAATAATATTATGTGCAGAGGGATACAGTCGTCCGAAAGTAATATCTAATAAGGAATTGGACAATGCACTCTTGAGATTCCTAGGCAATATCAATCCCGTTCTAGAAATCGGAACAACTTTGTTCAATAGGTTAACACAGTTGTGCAACAAGTAGACGTAAATCACCCTATACTTTAGATTATCTTCACAGGTTACAGATTCCAATCTAAAAATATAATCAATATTCCCTAATGTCTTATAAAAATTATTGTTATTCACCTGAAATGTTCTAGGGCCATTCCATATTTCACCAACATTTCATTAAGATTTTTCAAAGAGGAGAGCGTTCTTTCATTTTGTTTCCCATCCCAAATGCGTTTTTTTACACAAAGGCAAATCAAATCAGTAATTTGATCTAATAATACCAAACACAAATTAACAGCAACCTGAAAGTATTTCCATTAATCAATTAGGTATTTCAGTTTAATATCTGGGTACTATAATATATATGCAAGTCCTTCAACCTTCTAGATCAAAGACACAAATATACACGTCTATCATGACTAAACGGAAAAGATGCACATTGAAACAACCAAAATCCTTACCTGATTACTTTTAACTTTATTCTCCCGCAAAATATCTTGCTTGACGCATAAATATTTGAATATTGCATCCACAGTTAAAAAGCAGTATTTGGTAGTAGATAATTGATTTCTTTCAAGAGTAGAAACCTCTTCTGGTGCCTCAAACTGCCCACGGATCTCAGAGAATAAATCCTCATTTGAAATCCTATTGGTACTGGATACAGGAGTGTCGGGAAACGAACCAAGACGAGTCAGTTGCTGAAATTATGGATCACAGACATTGTACAGTTCGTCCACAACACAGATTCTTAACTTTTGAATGGGACAAGACATCAAAGTCTGACAGAGTTCACGTGGAAAAGCATCAAACACCTCTCATTCATACCATTCAATACTATTAAATTATTTTCATTCACATCATAACTACGGCACACTCCTCGTCTAGAGTAAATGAGAAAACCACATTTCCCTTAGTTACTGGCCACTTAAAGTGAATTCATACAAGTCAACTTAACTTATCTCAGAAAGTTATATTAAAAAAAGGCATTCATGCAACAACTCCCAAACTTGAAAAGCTGAGATATGAGCGACTGATTTTGGCAGCTGATAAATATTTGAAGCGTTACCGGAGAGAAAGTTGATAAGTTGCTAAACATAATGCATGAATGCTTCCATTTGATTTTGAACATCAAACTTCTTAGGTCACCGAGTTAATTAATTAATTAAATTGCAAACTGGCTACATTATTTCTAGTACCTACTCCCAGTTTGTGATTTCTCATGGTCAGGTCATTTTGATGAAGAATTCTCCTCTGCAATGCAGCTGTCAAGTTGCAAAAACAATTCAAAACAGCATTGGTTATTCTAGTGGAGCCACATGTCATCAACGAATATAATTCCTAAAATTTACCAGGAAAAACATTTTCCAAAAAAATAAATCAAGTGATTGGTACTCACCAATATGATTGTAGGCCTTTGCAAAAATATTTCTGCAGGAAAATCATGCAGTAAAACATTAGCAAAAAACTCACATGAATGCAGTAAAGAGGATGGTTGAGGAGGATTGGTTAAAGATTTTTCCACAGAATGTAAAACATGCCTGTCAGTTTCAATGAGTTGTTGCCATTCAAAGAATAAATTTGGTAGGTCATCGGTGGCATTATCTTCCACCCTGTAGGTCAACGAATCCTCCACAGAGCTTTTAACATCATCTACTCCATCAATCCTAAGAAAATGCAAACTTTCCAGCTTGTAACTCTTCAAATTTGTGATTACACTTACCCTGCTTGTGGTGGGACAGAGGAACTTTTTTGAATAAAACCCTCTATAGGTGTTGCTGTTGTGCCTACTAGAATAGAGGATACATTGCTGCTACTTACAGTCCTATAACTCAATGGCACATCACATTCTAATGGAGGAACTAATATCTCAATTGATTGTTGCTCAACCAGTCTTCTAATCTCATCTAGCTTGGGGTAGAACTCGGGTTCCAAGTAAGAACAAATTTGATTCAACTCTTCAGTTAGAGTGGTTTTTCCTATGTGAGCAATAAGACTCTTTCCACTGTCTGTCTAAAATATCACAAATAACTTATTATTCATTTTGCTGAACAGACACCACTTGCCTTCAGGATACGCTTGAGCAGTAGGAAAACCATATCTTCCTGGGTGCATGGTTCAAAAAGAAACCATTTGAATAGCTTTGTGAGGAGCTCTTTAGTCCTAGCCAGGTCATTATCGAACAGAACACCATTTTCAAGTTTTGAAATGATATTTAGAAGCGCTCTTTCTCTAATTTCTGGTATTTTGTGTCCTGAAAAGTGTTTTAGGTTATACGAGCTTATTTGCTGAAAAGACATCTCTAGGATCTTACCCAACTTTTCTATGAGAGCAGCCGAAATGAATTGATCACCCATATCAGAGGATACATTATTCGCTAAATAGCATTGAAACAAATCAAATAAACATTATCAAAATTCAAATTCATATATTTTGTCAAAACGGTTTCCTTCACTGTAAACAAACTCTATGCGCATGTCTTTGTCAATGTCAGTTTCAAAATAATTTCGAGCCACATTCGAATAAAAACGTTATAGAAACATTTTTGATTAAATTTTACATAATAAAAATCACAGTTTAATTTCTGGGATACATTAATCTGTAGGTTTCAGTTCTTCAATTTCCATAGGACTACTACCCAGGAGAAAACATGACAAAAGAAAAATAACTTGTAGAGATCTTCCGGAGTTCGTACGTCGAAATATTCCATGGACTTCAGGTTTTCCAGTGTTTCTTTTAAAATATTTGTGATTTCCGTCAACATTTTTCTATTTCAAAATACTCCTCAGGCCACGAAAGGAATAATCGAACTTGAGAGTTTGGCCAATCTGGCAGCTTTGTTTGTAAATATCAGAATTGATGGAATAGTTTCTTTAGGATCTAACTGTAATACCTGGATGTGAACTCTGCATTTGTTGCTTTTGGATGAAGTGAGCACACAATTTTTCGATACTTGTTCAAAGACAAAGCTAGCCAAAGAGTACTCGAGACTCTTTGTCAAACGTTGTTTTAATCCGGTAGAATGAATTTCTATGGGATAAGTTGGCCTTTACACAAAACGAAAACCGGAAACATTTCGAACAGTTTACTATTCTGTGGTCTGAACCTGCACCCTCTTACCCTACAGAACTCAAAATATGAACGATCATCAGTTCTGTGATGTGCACTTGCTGAAATAGCTTGAAAATCTTAATTGATGTTGATATATCATGGGCCTGCACCTTTTTCAAATTCAGCAACAGCGATTTCTAGTGACGAAACTGGTGCGAATTCAGTATAATTCTATCCTTTATTCATGTTTCAACTAATAAAAGTTGGAGATACAATGGTTTATAGCGATTTTTTGTAGAACTCGGCGTGTATAGTGTATTAACTCTCTTTTTTCAACACTCAACATATTAAAAGATAAAGATCACAAGTTTTGTCAAAAAATGCAAGAGGTTTCACAAAAAAACTTGCTTTTAGAAATGAAACCCGCTAAAAAAATTGGATAGATCGCTTAGATCAATGGGGATGACGGCTGCAAAACTCTACCACTAGGAGCGCCACCACTGCATGTACCTTTGACAGCCTCTCAAGTCAAAGGACAACAATTCACAACATTAAACGTCCTTTCTTTGCAATAATTAAGAATATAAAGATTTGAAATCGACATAAAATGGTCTTATGTAGTGCATTCGGATGTAAA
Source organism: Zygogramma bicolorata (assembly GCA_032362365.1). Classification (NCBI taxonomy): domain Eukaryota; kingdom Metazoa; phylum Arthropoda; class Insecta; order Coleoptera; family Chrysomelidae; genus Zygogramma; species Zygogramma bicolorata. The sequence goes on from JAVJAQ010000582.1 coordinate 1,200,813, forward strand.
AATGTAGGTACGCATTTATTTCCAAAAGAAACAAAACTGAAAAAGCAGTGGGAAGTAGCCCTGAAAAGAAAGAGCTTTCAGGCTCCTGAACATTCTAGATTATGCTCCAGTCACTTACAAAAGAACGTAGCAGGGCTAGTAGATGGTTATTATGATGATTTTCAATGAAACACCTCTGTTATCAGTTTGAATTTTTTACCTTTCACTCAGATCTTTTTTTTTCCTTTGAGGGATCCACCACGTTCCCTCAACAAACTTTTCAGTTCTGGTACAGACAAACATCCATATCTATCGGTTGGAAAAAACATCCTTATGATTCTTAAGTATCTTTTGAAAATATTCATTGAGATAAAAATAAAACATGACCTGCAAAATTACTCGTTAGGCACATGCAGTCGTGCTGTCACCTACTAAAAGCTTTGGGTCATCTTCCCCATTGGTTAATTCATCGGATGGATCGGTTGCACAACATATAAAAACTATGCTGTCAGTTGACTAGTTCACAGCATATGCTGTGGCTGTGACTAGTTGACTCAGCGACGAATGATTTGAAACTTACCTTGTTTTGGTCAAGGATGCTCGACTACTCATAAAAGGGGTGTTAAATCCGTTATCCTATGTGACGTCACACGATGCCTCAATGTCAGGGGTGCTATTCTTGACCCACCCTTTTCGAACTGAAAAATGGTAAATACATTTCGAAATCAAATATGTATAGAGGCTTCTTACGCGAAAGGTCGAGAACAGAACTCCAGAGCGAAAAAAAATTACACAGATTGTTTGTTTCTGCTTCAGAAACCCACCTCTGAAATTTTGATGAGCTCAGCACCCAGATCCAATTCTTAGGTACACCTTCGTCATTTTCTATATCCCACTTGTATTTCATTGCAATGAGGGATAAGACTCTTCTGAAGAGAAGTCGAATGTGGCCTTGCATGTTTGTAACTCATGGAGTGTTACAAAGTCTATGGTACTAGGTTCTGCTTAATCGGATTCAGTGAATACGGTCTGTTGCGCCTTTTGGATCATTTTGGAGAAAGCTCTTGAAAATATGTAAGATTCCATTACTTTGCACTCTGATTTTGAAGATAAAAAGATTCCCAAAATCAAACCCGTACCTGTATTTCAAGAGTTGTACAATCTGTCTAAGGCTATGTACTAACAAAAAAGATTTGAGAATTACAGGTTCAACCTGTAGTATTTGAAAGCTTTTTGACATAGGCAGTACTACATCATACATTTCATCATTATCTCGGTTCATTCAGAGATATTATGCAAAGTCATACCAGAATCCACATCACGAGATGTATATGAGACCAAATTCAAAAACCCATGTTAATAATAGACCTACATATTCATTTCTTCTTGGCATATTTCATTTTGAGTGAACAATAAATCATTTTTTATATTATCAGTTGTTTGATCATATTTTGCAAGTTTATGTCTAATCTGTATTACTAGTGAGAAGTCTTATCGCTAATATTTGCTCATTTCATAAACCGCGCATGATAAAAATTACGAAACAAAGAGTACACATTCATAATAGTTTTTATTAACAAATAGAAAAATATTTTATAGAAATAAAATGCTTATGTACAATTCATTAAAAAGCTATGGAAGCCTATTTAGAAGATTAATACATCTTCAGATTCCGTGGTATAAGGCACGCTAAGAATACATATTGTTTCATTTGAATTTCTATTCATAAGTGTATATAATGGAATTTTCCCGAAAGTTATATAGTATGATATATTAACCTGAGTAAACAACATATTTTATAAGATTTATAAAATATTGGGAGAATATATCTGTAACAAATCATTTGTCACTTTAAAATAAATATCGAGTTCAATCTTCTTGGGAAAACTCCATAATGGAAATAATTTTTTTCATGAACCATCAAAATCAACTATCAAAAAGAATGCGAAATCATACTAATAAAAAGCTGCCTATATCTTTCCACAACTGAAAGTTGCAGGCATTTTCGAAACTTCATTCGTATGAAAATATAATTTGTTATTTACATATATGTACAGAAACAGTCACATAGATTTCCCGCTTTTTGTGAATAGAATGATGGAAGTAATGCTGTTTCAGCAGTAGCATTATCACACTTCAAAAAAATTACAGCTTCGAGGCACATTGGCAGTTGTATAATGTCAGAGAATATCTGTCGGTAAAATATATAAAAACTTAGCAATTATATAAAAACACATCATTTCAATGCATATACATGCAATATAAAATTACATAAATATCTGCGAAACTTCAGAATGTTTCATACAATATCTCAAGCTCTGAGGAATATCTTTGGTCAATAACAATATTTTGAGAAGTTATTTTTGGTTTCTTCAAGTATTTTCACACACTACAGTGCTTTCAAATGTCTTCCCCATTTATCCATTTGAATAAGTAGACCATATATCATAATGTTACTTGGACCCCTTTAGTCATCCATATTTTCATCAAAATCAGCTATTCATGAAATAGCGGTTGATTCAAAGTAGCTTCAATAACATCTGCATAAATTAGCCACTGGGGAAAACTTTTGAATAAGCACAGAATATCAAGAATCAAGTGGTTATACATAGGATCCCAATTCAACCAAAGCATATGTTTGATTTCAGTTCTGAAAACCAAAGTTTGTGACAAAATGGTTAAGGCTTTCGCGACCGAGGTTATTAGTATAACTACTTATCTTCGGGCTTGAAGGCCGTCGTTCTTTGGAATTTCTTCCTGACGTTTCACTAGCGCGAGTGGCCAGCTTCTTCAGAGGCTTACTCATTTCCGATGACTAAACGTTTCGATTTCTCAAGGCGTATTTATATTGATGCAGGTAGTCTCGAGTGTTGATTACTTCTGTCGGGTTCGGGGAATAATCATCATTATTAGTTGCCGCACTACCTGCCGTGATTTCATTAGTTATTCTTGATTTCCTCAGAATGGGATTCCAAATTCTGTTTAGACTCAACGCTTCTTCATGTTCTGTTCTGAGGAAATCAAGAATAACTAATGAAATCACAGCAGGTAGTGCGGCAACTAATAATGATGATTATTCCCTGAACCCGACAGAAGTAATCAACACTCCAGACTACCTACATCAATATAAATACGCCTTAAGAAATCGACACGTTTAGTCATCGGAAATGAGTAAGCCTCTGAAGAAGCTGGCCACTCGCGCAAGCAAAACGTCAGGAAGAAATTCCAAAGAACGACGGCCTTCAAGCCCGAAGAAAAGTAGTTATACTAAGCATAGTTTGTACTGGACAAGCCAGAACTTTGCTACAGCAAACAACTACTCTACCACAGATCCCAAAAATATCAGTGATGTGGACCTCTAAAAGAGACAAAGAACTATACTCCTAAATCTCAAACTCATGTTGGAAAATAATTCACTATAACATAGCAAAGTCTAGGATAGTGCATTTTTGAGACAGACAAAAAACTGTTCACTGAATTGTTCAAGTAAAAAACCCAAGTGAGATAGGTTATGGGTTGCTATAAGACTAAAGGCTCTGTTGATGGAACTAAACTCAAATCTACCCATCTAGAAGAAACTAGATGCAGAATGAACTTAGACTTAAACAATAATGTAAAATTATTTCTTTATAAAGACATATTGAAATGGGTTCAGAGTTAGATTTTGAAACAGATACAAAGTGCAATGGTAACTTTTTTCAAGAAAGTTTCTTATTGTTGAGACTCAGCTAAAGATTTCCTCGGGTGATCAAGTTTGTTAATACCCAAAAGAGAAAAATAGCTGAATCTTAATGTAGAAATGGATGAGTAAGAAGAAAAAAGTCACGAGTTAAAGAGCATATTTGGAAAAGCTGCTTCGTAGATACTCATCACATGATCATGCCTGGTCTATTTCAAGAATAACATAGAGCAAATTTGCATATACAATGGAAATTTTTAAGCTTAATTCATTCGTGAAATCGACTATAGAAGTGAGTCTTAAAACTTGAGAAAATTCAATGGAGGAAGAACAAAAAGTGGGATGAATCTGCCAAAGAAAAATGTGTCAAAAACATGTTTTACATAATCTGACATCTTTCTCTGAATATTGTCAATATAGCAGTAACTTGAAATTTAGTTTTTATGCTCACATATTTGAAATAGACGCTCTTAAGCACATTTCTGAACATTTAATATTTATTTTTAATTTTTTTACTTTCAACAGAAAATTAAAATTCGAGATAGGTTTATGGGATTATGAGAATTTGTTATATCATATTTATGAATTAACCTATGAGTCATAAGTTTTATCCTGGGACACCACATACTTCTGATAACAATTTGTACTACCGACCTGATTCCTGCTTATGTAACAGATAAACATTGTTGTACTCTTTTCATAACTATTTCAAAAATTCCTCTAGACACCGAAATCGTTAAAAACAATTAAGACTAATTTAAACTTTAGTCAGTCTTAAATTAAATATATTTTGTGTTTGACACAGCCAATCGAAAAACCACTTTGAGACACAGACAACCATCACCCCAGCATCAGAACCTCCAAATTTCGGTGTAGGAGCGTATCTTTGACAGAATTGAACACGACCTTAATATTTTCAGTATCCACAGCCGTTGTGAAGTGGTGGTAGAGGGGTTTCTTGTGGTCCCTCTTGATGTCCGTGAACATCTTCAGGATGAAAGCCTGGACGTCTCGAACGGAGTGTGGATGCCCAGTGAAATGCGGAAAGTATCTGCGAATGTCCGTTTCGGGGTTCTGCACTTTCTTCACCAGCAAGTCGAACTTGTTCAGAAACAGTATTATAGACACCCCGGAGAAGATTATGTTGTTGACGATGGTGTCGAAGATATCTCTAGATTCCTCTAATCTATTGGTTTTTCTATCCTCCAGCAGTACTTGATCGAATTCCGACGACGAAACTAGAAACAGTATCGACGTCACAGAGTCGAAACACTGCACCCATTTTTGGCGCTGCGTTCGCTGCCCTCCCACGTCAACGAACAAAAACGGGATATTGTTTATGGGTATAACGAATTCCGTGATACCTTTGGTAGCCTTCCTGCAGTGCAAGATGTCTTTGTTGGTTGGGATGTAGTCTGGTTTCGATATTCGGTCCAAGTTGTTCAGGAAATACTCCACGGAATCGCTCTGAAACCATAAAAGGTGTTAATTGACAGTGAAAACTTCGTCGTTTTGATATTTCGGAGAACTATATTTCATACAGAGATTTAAAGATTACAAGCCCCATAACACAGAGAAAACTGTATAGTTTTCAGGTTTCAGCCAACTATTTCTCATATAGGAATTCAATATTTTGTTTATTATTAATAGACTAGAAACCTATAACACAATTCTAGGGTGTTGAACGAAACAATAACTTGAAGCATATGCAATCGGTTTCAAGAACAAGAAATAATTAATAATTATGAGAAATTACCACAAAATATTATCGAACGGCCTTACCTAAATGATGATACCGGAAATCATAAAAGCTATTTGAATTTCGAAAAATTACTTTTGTATGGCACAAGGTTCTTCGTGATAATTTTTTCAGGGCCTGTCATCTTGAAGAAAAGCTTACATGAATATTCTGTCGTAAATTCCTATTCCCTTAGGTGGAAATTTCAATTTTTTCTATAGGGTGTTAACGAATAAATTAGACATAACTTCTAGAATAGCAGATGCATCAATTTGAGATTTGGTAAAGAAGAATGATATGTGCGGGGAGAGTTCTGGCTTATTTTTCACTTCGATATCACTTCCAGTTTTACCGGAAATGGTTGTGGCTTGTAGTTTTCAAATGAAACGCCCTTTACATTTCCATATTTTTGGATTTCTGAGACAATTATGGATCAGAATGTGACATTTGCAAAAGATTCTCTGCCTTCTTTAGTTTTTATTCTTGTCAATTTGTCATCTAGCTGGCCATGATCAGACATAAACTAATCTAAGGACCTCATGTTAGAAGAAATTTGCAGTCTCGAAGTTTTAGTAACTAACTTGGACAAGTTGGCATTTTCGACAATTACTTTAGAAAAATATATTTTTGACAAATCTAACGATAATATTGTAACGAAATGTGCTGGCGCCGGCCCTGCCGACTATCGATGCGAATTGGTGCGACGGTTCCAAGAAAGACTATACCTGCGTGATCGCGGCTCACCCAGAATATTCAAATGTCAAGATTTGTCTAGATGATTCTCCACTATATGAGCGCCTATATAAGCGGGAGCGCTCACGCCGACGGAGAATTTTTAGTACAGAGAGTTTAGTACCGAGCATTGGAAAGTTATCGGAGCGATTTAAGTGATTGTGTTGTATTGTATTGTGATAGAGAGTTATAATAAAAGAAGTTTGATGTTGTTTGGTGTTTTAATCGACGAACCCAAGGATAAATCGTAATAGTATCTTTTTACTGTTAGGTTAAGGATATCATCTCAAATCGAATATTACTAAGGAAGACATGCATGATATTTTATACAGAACTCTTGCTTAGATAATGACAATGGGATAAGCTTCATGAGCAAACAGTGAACGTTTCTCAATTTTCATTGAATTTCAGTTCTATATTTTTCGCCAAAATAATATATCGAAGGAAAAGTGGATATATGGAGATTGTAATAAAAATTCAAGGAATCAGAGATATTCTAGTCGGCAACACCCCAACTATCAGTATTTTCAGTATGTTGAGATATTTAAAATTACATGCGTTATGGTTATAGATGGAGCACTTGACAAAAGTAAATGAATTATCAAACAGTATTTCCTCGTTAATATGTTACTACTTTCGAACCAATAAAAAAAACTCGTAAAAAATTGGTAATACACACAGAAATTTTCTGATATCACCTGAGGTTGTTAGATTGGTTCACATTCGTTCATGACCACCTCGATATAAAACTTTTCCTAGATATCAATTACCCTAACACCAAACTGATATTTTTGCAAAAATATCAATTTGGTGTTAGGGTAATTGATCTCTAGGAAGAGTTTCAACTCTTACACCAAAAGTTCCAATCCCATCGTTTACACTTCGATATAGTATTAGAAATGACTCGAAGAAGTTGGGAAAACTTTTTCAAAAGTTCCAGATTTGTCGAAATATACAAGGTGTTCCATATAAAATTTCAAAATGGAAGTGACAGTAAAATGAAAAATATTTAAAAACTCAATCTAATACACCAATTTTTCTAGAAGTTATAACATGTCTATTAGATTTGTTGACCCCAGGAAAAATAATGAATTACCATGGCGATATTCAAACTACTTTTTTATACAACCACGTTTTCCAAAAAACTGGTCCATTAACGTAATATTGTACATTATTCTTTTCAATCTTTCGTTTCGTTTCTTATTTTCTATACTTGCTTTATTCCACGTCAAATGGAATTTTGTAAAAAATAGTTTCAAGTCTTATAAAAGATGTAAATGAATTGACTCTCTGTTGACATGCTTGCTAAAAATTTTATGTTACTTGTTTGATGTTTGTATTTTTGTATTGTATTTCCATTGACTTGGAGAGAACAAAAAAAGCCAAATCATTTTTTCAACACTTCATTCTCGCCACAAAAATAATGTTCCTTTCCTAAGTTTCAAGTTGTTCAACAAACAGATTTAAAAAACATACGAATTCATCTTATCGCAATTGTCGACGTGCAATATAAAATTCATAATAGGTACCTAAATTGTTATCAGTCTAGCCATAAAACACGTGTTCACGGCGAGATATCCAACAATGTTTGTTAATCGACTAATCCTTCTCTACCTCGTTTTACAGGGAACGGTAAAAAATAAGTACTTATAAAAACATCCTGGCAACCGAGAACAGGGGAATTCCTGTGAAATTCACAACATTCGAATTCTCGGAATAGTCCCAAAAGATGCAGGTAGGCATCCACTCATCTCGACAACGCACTTATCTCGCCTTATTCTAAGAATAGAAGCGGATACAATTTTGGAAATTTAAATTAAATAGCTGAATCATAATTCCGATTAGATAGCCTTTACCCGGTAGAAGCTAGTTGAGAAAAATAAGTGTACACAGATTTCGAAAGCCTAATGATATATATATATATATACATATATATATATATATATATATATATATATATATATATATATATATATATATATATATAAATATATAATTAAATTAAAGCGGCATTCAGACAAATCATAAGAATTTGAGAAAAATCAACTTCTTCGAGCGGGATTCGAACCCACGACCTTCCGTTTTCTAGATATATATATATATATTTTTTTTTTTATTCGATATGTACTCAATAGCTATCAACGGTATTTTCCGATCGATTCCCTTTATTTTATTTGAAACGTTGTTCTGGTCATTGAAATTCAAGAAGGGTTTAGATCCTAGTTAAAGTGTAGTCATTAACAAGGTGACCCTGACTCGATATTACACCCTATCCTTATACTAAACGAATAGACAAAATATAGGTGCTCAGTTCATCTCTTTAAGACCTCCAATTTCTTCGATGACTGGAACCTCAAACCAGTTTCCAGAAATAAAACGTTACAGGTTAACCTATCACTGTTATCATATAGCAATCCGGGTTAAACCTGATTGAGAATTCTGAGATATAAAATTGACATGTTAAACGCATTTATCAAAACCAAGCCAAGAACTAAGCCATTATTTCTAAACTCCACACATTTGAAGTAAATCGCAGTGATTTTATTGATTCGGAGCCTGATTTAGTTTGCATTTTTGCAAAGCCTACTTGGAACACACACTTCCTGACTGAATAAAATGCTAACAAACCTCGGCAAAAGTGACATTTATCTGTCGAGAAAATGATGCACTTTCCGTCTCGGTCTGTAATATGAATTTTATAATTCCAACAAGAAAGTTTTGGTTTTTTGAGAGTACGTCTAGAAAATATAAATAAAATCTCGAGTAATATCTGCTTACTTTTCAACCCGAAAATAACCCAACACGAGTTATTATTGTGATTCAAAACTCTATTCGGTCACTTTTTGTTGATTTTGAATCATTCGAAGCAAGTGAACCACTTTAGAGAAGACGTAAAATAAGTAATATACTTGATTTGTGGAAAAATCTGTACACAATAAAACCATTATGAAATAAATGTCATTTATCGAAGATAGAAATATTCTGGTGTGCAACACGATAGGAATTTTTTTTATGTAATTACGCTAGTACACCAAATGAAATGTTTCCTATGAATTATTAATAATTCAACATAACTGTACAGCATAGAAATTGCCCAGGCTGTTGAGTTACTGCTCAACTCTTGATTGGAATGAATCATTTATTACTCGGAGTACGAAATTAGGGTGTATTGTTTATCATAAGGGCTAAATGATTGACGTTTTTTTCAAAAAACATGGAAAACAGAATTCAAGAAGATTTTAAGCTTCTTCGTCCTGTCTTTTATTTATTTTTGAAGATATACTTATTTACCACATTTGTGTTCCTGAGTGAAATTACATGTTTAACAAATATATCATAAAAAGTTAGGTATTGATTTTCATTATTTATATTTATTCCTGATTTTGGCACTGAATAAATTTAGGTGAACATTTTCAACAAATTGGTGAAAGTTTCGTTTTTCACAAATATTTCAAGGACTATCACGAATATCTGAAATTAAAAACAAATCTTAAAGAGGAGGGAAGAAGTCCCAACAAGGGATTTAAAGGAGAAAATAGGTCATGAAACCCTTATTGACGCTATCGATTGCGCTGATCATTTTTCTACCCTTTTTCAAAAATATGTTGAACTTATTGATTTTGAAAAGTGAAACCATTCTTATTATCAGCTTGCTTTCATTTAGAGGTGTTTGAAATTTGTATAAGACCATGAAACAATAATTTTACCAGAAGACCTAATTTTTTCTCTTCTCTAGTCTATTGTTGAATTGCTTTAAATATCATCCATAAATTTTTTTAATATTCCAATTGTTACATTTTTTAATAATGGGAACACTACATGGAAATAATTCAATTGATGTATAAAAAATATATTAGATCATTGTGAATTATAGTTCGAGACTAAAACAGATGTCTTCTCTTAGGTCGAATTCATTTCTGGTATTTTTGCTTTTACCATAATCTGCACTACCACAGCGGAATCGAAAAAGGAGCTAAGCTACTAACAGAAAAAGTATTCCTATAAAAATGATGGTAGGGTAATTCAGGTGAACAAAATAAAGGAATTCTTTTATTTTTTTATTTTTCATAGAAATTTTTCATTCGGTTAGAATTCTTTTCTTTTCCTCAGTAGCAATCGTACAAGTAAAGTCATTTTTGGAATTCTCGTAAAACAAATATTGAAATAATATAAACCGTCTTATAATCCGTAGAATAGACTAAATTAATTGGAACATCGCAGACGTGGCTTGTAGAAATTATTTGAGCACGTAGACAACTTCGTTTACATTTATATAACAGGAAGTTCGGTATTTTCAGGAACATTTTTCGGAAATAAACAACGCGTACCGGGAAAGAAGCCCAAATATAAAGATTAATTGAATACATACGTTTACTCGTAGGAGTATATCCTCTCACCTGATAACATGGTGGTTAGTAAAAATGAGGAACGCTGTATTATTTAAAAAAAGGGTGATACGAAAAATCATTATGTAAATGAACAAGCGTTAATCGGTAATTGGGGCTTATTAATTCCCGTAGAACATTGATAACTTTACTTCTAATCGATTTCATTGAAGTTTTGATTGTTTTTAAATTTTAGGAAACATTTAAAAATTGTATATCGTTATTTGTAATAACTTGAATGAATACTTAGCATGTCTTATTCATTTTTATCTGTGAGAGGTAGATGAAATTGAAGTATCTTCAATATCCGGAGGTTATAACTTTATTCATAGCTTAATTATAATGATATAAGCTTATAATATAAATAATGAGCGATGTCATTAGGCCATCATAAAATAAACGAGTTTATTCACAAATATTATTTTGGTGTAATACATTTAATTTAATACAAAAAATATATATTATAGAAATTATAATTTCTGGTACTTTCCATATATCCATTGCAGAGAGCCGAAAAATAATTGAAACCTCCCAACAAAATTGTACGTAGAGATCACAGACCTTAGAAAATACTTGGATTGAAGGAAAAGCGTTGTAACTATTCGGTTTCGGTTCGTACATCTGTGACGATTGAATTTATTCAATATCGGATTCAAAAATGTTTTTTTGAGTTGTATGTTTTTTTGATCTCTGACGTTAGCGGAGGTCTAAACACTTTCTATATTCACAGTGTCTCTCTCTCACTTCAATGTATTATGAACTGAGTTGAATGTATTTTGAATGAGGAAGTGACGTGACAGTCCAGATTTTATAAGTTCTATGGTCGAGGAGGAACATTTGACTTGTTCCACAGTAAAGAAGTTTTATTTGCCAATAATATATTAGTTGTAATTCACGATAAATGGCATTAGTCAACAGAAAATTGTGAGAAAACGAAATACAGGAGTAGATGTGGCGAAATTGACTGGTCGTTGATGAATGACGATTCAAATCAAGGAGAATGGGAGAGTTAACACTTTCTCATTCTTCTTGAAAGCATATTTTTGAATGATTGTTGATCAACTTGCTTTTATTTGGTTTGGAGATAAACTGATTTCACTTTCGTCTTGCAATCAGCTAATGGTTTGGATGAAGGCTCTCACTAAGCAAATAATTCATTCATAAAACGTTGAAAATTAGGAATTTGGGTATTTTTGTGCAGGGAATGAAGTTTGATGACCTATTTTTTATTTTTCTTCTCCGAATCAAAAAATAGAAATTACTTCTATGAAAGAGGTGAAATAAAAAAATTACAAACACTCTCTGTTGATAGGTAGGTATGTGTTTATTATTCAAATACATTTGATTCATTCATAAAAAGAACAAACAGTCCATCTAGAACAGCTACTTCCCTGCCTATATGGCAGGGACGGGCACTGGGTAAGATAGAAATCGCTTTTACTTGTTCAATTTGTATACTAAACATATGAAAATGGAATGAAATAGATAGCAAATTCAGAAATATCTACACGAAGCAAAATAGAGAGCTATCTGTAAAAAAAATCTCGGTAATACTTTGGTCGCTATGAGCACCTTTTTTTGAAATTTTCTTTTGTGGAACTCACGTAATTCAGTCTACTCTACAAAAAATCCAAATGATATTTTTGGCGGTCTCGTATATTTTCGGAGATACAGGTTCATTTTGTCGTGAGACTTCACAATTACAATTTTTCACATCGAATTTATGTTGCTTGAACACACAAAATTCGTCTTTCTTCTGATAAAATACCACACACACCCATATTTACCCGTTCCCAACAGTTTTAAGCAGAAAAAACATTATTCTTTCAAAAAATCCAACTTTCTTCAAATGTCAACATTAATACATTCAGTTCTCAACAATAAAAATGAGAGCGGCAACACTTCAAATACATCACTTTCGATTGTCATCTCACTGTGACATCAAAACAAATTGGTTATGGTTTGAAAAGAGATGCATTTTTTGAAGAAATGTTTTTTTCTTCTTAAAACTGTTGGAACAGGTAAATAAGGGCGTGTGTGGTATTTTATCAGGACGAATTTTGTGTGTTCAAGCAACAGAAATTTGATCTGAAAAATTGTGTAGTCTTACGACAAAATGGACCAGTATCTCCGAAAATATACGACACCGCCAAGAATATCATTTGTATTTTTTGTAGAGAAGACAAAAAAATTTCAAAAAAAAAGGTGCTCATAGCGACCGAAGTATTACCAAATTCTCACTTACCAGGACAACATTTCATTCCAACCCGTACAAGATCTTGTTTCGCCCAGAGAAAATCTCTTGAGCTCTTCAGTGGGAAAATGGATAAATTACTGAATACTTGCAACTATCATCTTCAGACGCTGATACTTGTCAAATAAACCAATATAGCGGCATCTGACACCCAGAAACTTTCGTTTGTTTTTTTCAAAAGATATCAAAATTAAAACTGGTATGTACATTTCCTTCATAAAGCAATTGAATAATAGATGAAGATACACGAATTTCACACTGGTTTGAAAATTAATCGGTTTCTTTATTTCTTGACCCCCCTCCCAGACATCACGTGGTCTGGAATGTCTAATTGACACGTCGGTGACGTTCAGTCGTTTGATAACCAAAACCAGCCATCCTAATTTTCATTATAACGATGGCTGGTTTTGGTTATCAAATGAATAAATGTCATCGAGATGTCAATCAAACCTGATGACAGACTTGTCACGAGTTGAATATTTCAGAAATGTCTGAAGATTCTAGTGGAAGTATTCAGTAATTTTTCCTTTTTCCCTCTGAAGAGCTCAAGAGATAATTTTCTCTGAAGGAAACGAGATCTTGTATGGGTTGGAATGAAATTTCATTCTGGTGAGTGGGATTTTTTCTACAAATAGGCAGCTCTCTATTTTGCTTTGTGTAGATATTCCTGTTTGCTATCTATTTAAGTCCATTTTCATATGCTTGGTATACAAATTGAGCAGAAAAAGTGATTTCTATATAACCCAGTACCAGTCGTCGCCATATAGGTAGGCAGGGGGAAAGCCAAAAAATAGTTCATGAAATTTTGATTCTATCCCTACCTGCAGAAGCTATTAATAAATGTTGAAACAAGTGAAACGATTTTGTAAATTAATCAATGAAAATCTCTTAACTTGACTTTGCAGTTGATATTTTTTCGAAAACTGAGTAGTAGCAGTAAATTTATTCGGGGGTTTAGCACGAGTGCATCAAATTTAATCGGATAAAATTTGTGCACATAAATGATTTTCGAAATTTTGCTTAGCAAATGGCTCGAGTGTAAGTATAGTAATTTGATGAAATCCCGAGATCGCAGGTCTAGGAACTTCATCTCAAATCTCAAAAAATTTGCTTGAATGCAAAGTTTTGAGAATCATGGAAACGCCCTCATTTTGGTCGATTGAGTTTGATGTGGGAGGAATATATGTTGAAATTATTTCCAGAGAAAAATTGAACTCAGAAAAGTACAGGTGAATTTTCATGAGTTTGATAGGTTAAACAGGTCTAGTGCAATTAATCGCTATGAAACTGTAAGAAAAGTTTATACTTCATTTTTTATATCGGTTATCCACATTGAGGGAAATTATCGGTAGTAATTACACAAGTGCTTCAAAATTACCGATACTTTTCCATGAAAGCATGTTGTCTAAAAACTGAATGAGTTCATTTTCATACTTTGTCGAAAGAGCCCGACTCCGAAAGAGGAGGGCTCTTCTAGCAAAATATGAAAATAACCGAATGCAGTTTTTTTATTGACAACATGCTTGAATGGAAAATTATCAGGTTTATTTTGATGCACGAGTGTAATTCGGTAGAATATTTCCGGAGTTAAAACAACGACGTTTAAAATTCAGTACTTATGCCTATCAAGATGACAAATGTACATTTTAACAATCGTTACTATAGATACACGGACCGAGCGGGTATTTTTCGATACCTACCGGGTATTTACCAGCCCGAAAATGTACCGCCAGGAATTTATCGCTGTAATTGATCGAAAATGTCCCGCTTCATATGGGATTTTTAACATACGATGGAAATATTCACATGCAATGAGCCTCACATACATCCCATTTATCACGCGCCATTCTGTCAAATTTGACATTTTTATACGGTTTGAAGAGAAATCCAGTTTTGTCTGTGAATTTGAAAAATATCTTTGAAAAAAGACGCTAGCTTATCAATTTTACATTTCTTCACTTCGTAAAATTTCCTTCAAAAAGAATAATTCTCCTGGAGCACCAAACACGCGAATTTGCAGAAAATATCTGAGCACGTACCCAACACCGTTTATATCGGATGTTAAAGGAAGTACGGAAATTTCAGGAAATTTTTTCGAAAATAAACAAAGTTTACCGAGAATAGAAATCCGTACGAAAAGACAAACAGAAAACAGATATAAGCGGTACATACGGGTAAATATGACGTCGTATGAGTAATATTAGAGGTTATTTATCTCTTAACCGCAACGACTTACAGCCGGAATGTCACGCTATCCGAAATTCACATTCTATTACTAATATACTGATAATATATTATTTATTATTAAACTGTCATCAGCTTCTCGAGTGCCCTTGGCGAATAATTAACGTTTTATAACCAAAACTGATACTCAAAGGTTGTTAACCCAGTGATATTTTGAACCTCGAAATAATTACCGATTGAAAATGTATACTGAAAATGACTGGGGGAGATTGGGAAATCATCTCGGAAATCATCATTCGGAAAAACTCAATAGGGCTGGCTGTCATATATCATCATACCTATTAGGATATTTTATTTTATCGCCGTTTGTTTTGGGTCGTTGAAATGATAGATCCCCTCATATTCGACCTAAAACTATAAAATATGATCTATTTCTAACCCAAATTCATTATTGTTATCGAACTAGAACATATCCTAGATGGACCTAAAATAATTCTAGTTTTTTTTATATGCAGATTCACACGAAAGGGATACCCTGTAACGTTCAAAGAACACCGCGTGAATCAAGGGACAGGAGATACGAATTAACATTCACTTTGAATTTCTGAAGTTTGTAAGCCTCGGGAAAAACCTCTTTTGGCAAGGAGTTCCAAAGCTCAGCTGTTCTATTGTAAAAAGATCCCTGAGCAACAGAGGTTCGACAGGTTTCCAAATTCACAACAAAGGGGTGATAATTCTGTACTCGTCGAGTCATCCGTGTAGATATTGCCAAGGGGGGAACGATTGATAACAATTCGGAAGAGCATCCGCCCGTGAAAGTATCTATAGAAGAGAGACAAGTCTACGACCCTTCTACGATGTTCCAATAAAGTGAGCGAGTCTGTGAGCGAAGAATCACCAACAAGACGAATTGCCTCTCTCTGAATAGAACTCCACACATGAGAACTGTATTCCACGGCACAGTCGTATCTGAGCCTTGTAGATCATTAGAAGCTGAGGAGAAGTGAAGTATTCCTTCGCACGAAATAGAAATCCAAGTTTCTGGGAAGCACTTTTAGCGATCGATCTCACATGGTTTTCCCATCAGAGATTATCACGTAATTCCTAGCATCGAGATACTTGATTTTGTAGAAATAGTTACTCCTGACATCTGAATACAGGGATGTCTCTTCACAGAGACCTATCAAATAAAAAATTCTTCAGGTTAGAAAGGGGACCCCGATGCCAAACTCGATCAAACGCTTTTGAAATATCGAGTGCAAAAGCGTATCAATTTTTGAATAGATATCCTGTTTGAGTATATTTTCATTTACGAAAAAGTTACTCTTATGATACAGTCCTTAGGTCTTTTATAATATAATGACACCAAAGTTGCGAGTATGAGTAAATTATGCAACAAGATGTAAGGATGGTTATTCGAGTGGTTATTAATACAAGAGAATTGACCGGGATACGAAGGAGAGTTTCGTAAGGTTTACGCGACCGTATTAATAACCATTACATGAGAGTTGCATACGCTATTTTCCACACCCGATAAATTACAAAGAACTATAAATATTATATTTAAACCTGTATTGTGGGTCCCACTAATCTGGAAGTGGAAGGAATAGTAACATTTATTTCATTATCGCTAGTCTCGAAAGAGTTCAATATTTTATTGAAAATGCTGATTTTATTATGAACCGAATTTTCAATGTAGGATTCCGCCATAGAATTGGATTTCCAATTCATCAAACATCTGTATCGTAAAAAAAAGTCTGTACCATAATGAGCTCATTTTCAATTCGTTTCATAAAGGATCTCATTATGAAACAGATGATGGGCATATAAGTGTATTATTATAGTAGGGGTGAAAAAAAATAGTTATATGAAAAAATCACAGAACATGCCCTTTGCAATTTTTTTTTTGAAACAACCTATTTTAGCGATAGAAGTAGCAGCAGATAAAATTCAAAAATATACACAACTCGTTTCATAAGTATCATGAAGGAATTTTCGAATTTGATTGGTGTTCATGAAATTTATTTGGACTTCATGGATTTTTTTTCGTTGATTTTTCTATTTTCACTCACTGATAAATCTTTTTTGTTTTCGTTTCAATATTTCTTAGATTTTATATTCACGTTTTATCCTTATTATTTTATTAAATCGCTTTATTTTTTACACAAGATTTTTCTGTTCATTCAATTTTAAACTTACATTCTCAGTTCATTAAAACAAGTACATATGAGGTAAATATTTTGAACAACGTACAAACAAATGAAGGAATCGCTTCTCGAATTGCTTGACCTATTTCAGGAAGAATAAATCTCAATGAAATGGAATTATGAATCACGACTCATAATACAATTCCTGAACTCCTAAGGCCTTCTCATCCAATTGGCGGTGAAAGCAAGAAAGTCTTCCTGAATATCATATTGAAATTTGTTGAATATAAAACAATAATTCTGAATACCAATGATTTGAGTAAAGTGACGGACGGAATAATATAGATGATTGGTTCAAAACTTCTTTTCGTTTCTTATATTCTTCCTATTCTTTCGTAATTCAACTTCATTTAAATTTTCATTAAATTAAGGATGTCGTTACAACTTATTTCTTTACTTTCTCAGTTTTCTCTACTTCATTTCATGGCTTTAATTTTTTTTCGTGATATTTCGTTTTTTCTTATCAATTTCCGTATTTTATCAACTACTGATCTGATTCTGACTTGAAAATTTTCATTTTATTCTTGGTTTTGTTTTTTTTCATTTTCCTCGAACTCGTTTGGTTTTCGATGAATTTTTTTGAATTTTTCAACTTCCTAGGTTTTTTTCAGGAACATGATTTTTTCGTGAAGAGAGAGACAATATATTTTGAAAAGTTATTTTTGACTTTTCAACAGGTCAATGCAAAAAACAAAAAAACTTAAAAAATATTTTTCTTGTTTCTCTTGTTGATTTTTCCTACAAATCCCAACTATTAAGGCTGATATACAACAAAAACTTCAATTCCAAGAGGACCTCAAAAAGAATTTGACAGAAAATGCATGCATGAGTTTTTTTTTTGGTGAATTCGGGACCCAGTTCATCATTAAAAGGCACGTTCCATAATTTTTTTTAAAGATGATGGTATTTCGAACCACTGCCGCTCTGGTCCTAACAATTCCAGAGATTTAGTAACAATATCACTTAGAAGTAGGCCTGTCTATAATTTTTCATTGTTCACTTTGTCTCTGAAACAAATCCATTTTTGTCAACAAAACTGAAACCGTCGGAAACCATTGATTTTAACAAAGTGATATATCAAATAACGAAGCTCATAAAACAGGTGGGCCATGGAAATAAATTTTACACCACCTATATAACATACCCTTCAACTAACTAATCTTCATACCCTGTAATGTATTTTTATCGTAATGATGAAGATGAAGGTTCTCTTTATTGCGCCACTCTCCCCCACTTCAGCCGCTTAAATAACCAGAGTTTACACTTGGAAGCAAAACACATCCGAAATGTATGTTTTTTGTTATATTTCTCAAAACTTCCTACCTGGCGTATTGTCATGTGCCATTCAAGGTATCTACGGGTCATTCTCAAGGTACGAAAGTACGTATGGGAACCTCCGTTATCTACCTGAATACGTTTAGCGTTCGTACACTTCGTATATCCTCGATGATTCACGGAGCGTTATCAATAAATTGCTCATCAGGCGATCTACTAAGTAATTGGAAAAATGTGTGATGAACTGAGTGGCTATATTAATACCTACTTCTGAATTCTCAAGATTATTTTGTAATGAATATAAACCGCTAATTGTTTACATCGTACAAGTAGGGATTTCCAGACTATCAAATGAAATCTATGCATAATTTTTCATGGATTTAACCGAGGATTTAACGAATAGGATGATATTTCTAGTGAAGTAGTAATTTTGTGGAATTTGAGTTTATAGGTACCTTAATCATTCTAACAACTTTTACAAAAATCGTTAACATCGTCGTTAACTAATCATCAAGTTTGTGTTACGTTTTTTTCTTGATAACTTCCAATATTCAAGATTATTTGTTCAAATGTGGATAACAGAGTTCGTTGTTGTTGAAACTCTCAGAATTTGGGAAGCAGAAAAATTAGAAGAGAATAACTATAGAATGATTGTCATTAGTAGCAATCGAAATTTTGTTAGTACATTCAACCATTGTATAAAGAAAATTATTTAACTTAAACTTCGTTTCAATATAATTATGAATTGGAAATTACTAAACCGCTGCCGCGCTGTTGAGAAAACCTGATATGCGAAAATCTTACAGGCAACTATTATTTGTTCAATATAATTCGTTATCGTTTTTATTCTTTCAACCATTTCATTCTTCTCAACTCATTTTCGTTATTTGCACTTTGCAATTTCAAATTCAATTTCTTCAAGTTCCTTCTGAATATTTCATTTCTCTTCGTCTCAGTTATTCACCTTAATAATATTTGATCCTCAATTTTCCAATCAAGAAATTTTTTCATATACATTACTTCATTAATCTTATATTCAATTTATTTCGTACTTTGATTGAAGCTTACGTAATTAGACCAAAGACCAAAGGTGAGTGATATATATAAACGATGAAAATTGAAACCATTAGCATATTAGCATTCACAACAATATCAAATTTAATACCGATTATTTCCCTCAATTCAAAACCCATGAGAAAGAAAAACTGCTTTTACAGACAGAGATTTCCAACGATTAATTCCACTAAGACCAGTTAAACCGAGAGTTAAACAGATTAAAGTGATCGAAATAAACCTGGACTTGCGGTCTCGAGATTTTATCAAATTATTATACTTACGTCAGTCCGTTCAAAATCAAACATAGGTAGGTGCTTTGTTTATTACTGTAGTATAAGGGTTCCTCTGGGCCTCTTGTTAAGCCAAGATGAAATATAAAAAAAATCCGAATATATTCAAATAAACCAATTTGATTGGAAAAATGTGGTTATTTATTTCTGAACATTAGTATATTAAACTAAATAGATAGGATGTATATTTTTCAAGGGCAAATGGAAGTAAGTTAAAGCTTGCAAAGATAAAATGACCACCTAGATGACAATTGTCAGTAATAGCAGACAACAATAACCCAGTAATAGTTACTACAATAGACGTATTAGATACGCCTTGTCCTTTTGTACCATTTCAAAAAAATTGACGACAAAAGAATGTATTTTCGGAAAGCATGTATTCATGGGTTATTAACCATTTTGGATTCGAAACATTAGATATGAGGTATTCTGCAGTATTTTGCATATCTTTTGAAACCTGCTGATGTAACTGAAAAGATTAAAGAAACTTAACCGGCAGGATTATGGTTTCCTTCTTATAATCCTTCACCGTCACCCACTCAAAGATATATGTATTAAAATTCACAAGATCTTCCCATCAAAATGCTCGAAGAATTATAGGATAAATCGGGATAAATTTTATTAATGTGACATCAAAATTAAATCGATAATAGTATATTATGCAACGATCAGGTAGTGATGTTATTGATACACGAGCATTAACCGGGATACAAAACGAGCCGAAGGTGAGTTTAGAAGATATGGTTTTTATGCGAGTGTATCACATGATAAGTAGTTGCATACGCACTTTATATAAATTATATAAATGATGTAGAATTTTAGATTTTATATTTGTATTGTGGGTTACACTGATCTGGAAGTGGAAGGATTGATATCGATTTCTTTATTGCTAGTCTCAAAAGAGTTTAATATTGTATTGGAAATGCTGATTCTGAATCGAATTTTCAATGTAAGTAACCTTCCGCCACTGAATTGGATTTCCAATTAATTAAAAGTTGTATCGTAATGAAATATCCTCGAAGAGATGTATAATGAGCTCATTATGATACAGTTTTTTAATTACGATACAGATTTTCGATCCGTTTCATAACGGATCCCATTATGAAACAGAGTATTGACATATAAGTCTATTATTATAGTAAGGGGGTAAAAAAATTTCATTTTCAAACACATCACAGGCTATGGGACAAAAATAGTATATTATTCAAGTAGGAAGGAATGAAAGTTATTTTCCGCGAGTATGAAGTTTGCAGAGAGCTGTCATTGCTTGAAGTTTGACATTCCATGGGAGACCTGATTTATTGTGTGATAATAACAATAACTACAACTGTAACACAATGAAGTCATTGTGTTATCGGGTAAGGAAATAAAATTGAAGACGTACGATGTACTTCAATGTTCTCCATGGGAGACCTGATTTATTGTGTGATAATAACAATAACTACAACTGTAACACAATGAAGTCATTGTGTTATCGGGTAAGGAAATAAAATTGAAGACGTACGATGTACTTCAATGTTCTCCATGGGAGACCTGATTTATTGTGTGATAATAACAATAACTACAACTGTAACACAATGAAGTCATTGTGTTATCGGGTAAGGAAATAAAATTGAAGACGTACGATGTACTTCAATGTTCTATCAAAAACAGTTTCAACCACATCGATATGGCGGAAGTTCTGAAAAATGTGAAAAATTGAAAAAATTCAGAACGAGCTGATATTTGGTGCGAGATTTGGTATAGAAATCGATTATCCCTTGTCTTTTTCAAAATTTCCAGTAAAAACACTTTTTTTTGTCAAATTTGACAGGTTCGGCATAGCACGTGGCAACTGAACTGGGGCTTACGAGGGGGCTTATTTCCATTCATTTTACAAAAAACTAACTGCAAAATCAAAATTCACTTAGGCATGTATAATAATCATTGAAGAAATTTACCATATGTGTGATACTATCTTTCAAAACCATCGTATATTTGACCCTGTTCAATTCATTATTAACCTAGTCAGCAGCATAATTCTGTTTTCGAGAAGCTGCATCCATAATTTAATCCAGGAAGTACCAATTCCGCGCAATTTAGGTTGATAATTGTAATTTTCGTCTACGGAGTTGGAAGAGTTACATCATACGAATTTTTGTGTACCTCGTGACTGATAACCATCAGCTAGGATCCGAAATTATTGATAAATTGAAACGATCAACGACTGTGCCGATGTTGCCCGCAATGAATAACGAAATATTTTCTGTAAACAATCTCAAATAAACATTTTAATATGCTTTTCGGTACAAATACAGCTATAAAAAGAACCATAAATTTTCCTCTGCCTGTTCGTGTATCGCATTTTAATAAATTTTGTATGTCCAGTATCCTGCTAATAGAGGTATTTATAGTCCCATTTCCTACTATTCACGATCAGGGCAATATCAGATAATTTCAATGATGCTTCGAGGTAATAAATGATAAGTAGTAATGGTATACAATTTAAGTTTTCCTCGTTTACTTTTTCCTTTTCGAGGTCCTGTTTATGAAAATGATTTTCTCGAAGGATGTCCCGCTTATGTGCCATTTTAAAAATTGGATTGCCTCATGTAAGTTAGGTATATATTTTTCGTAATCTAGAAAACTAATGACTTCATTATTACTTAGATGAGAGGTGTTTAACATTCAATTACTTACTAGCGAGGTTATTTTTACCTCAATTTTTTCGTTCCCTCTTTAAAAAAAACATGGCGTCTCAACAAATTAACGTCAAGTTAACTAAGCGAAATATTTTTTTGGTAGTTTTCTGAGTTTCTAACCTACCACAATCTGAAAATACAAGTGTAGAAGGGTACACTAACGTTTCGGAAAATAAGTAAATCCGCTTCCATTCTCAAAACTCATTGGCAAATTATTTTTCAAATCCAAATACTTATTCGTTATTGACAATTTTCTTTAGTGACATTTGTCAAAACTATTTGGATTTGAAAAGGAATTTGCGGATAAGTTTACAAAACGGAAGCGGATTTAGTTTTTTTTAACGATAAGTATTTTCATATATTGGTTGTTGTGATTTTTTTGATAGGCAAATTGAGAAGTTGCCAAGTAATTAATTGGACTCGTTCTATCCAAAAGGAACTATTTTTTGATTAACGCAGCAACTTGTAGGGGTAGATAGAAACCTACCCTTCTAAACTTGTATAGATTCCAATATTAAATTTTGATTTTTTCAGATTGAGGTAGGCAAGAAACCCAGAAAACTACGAAGAAAAGATTCATCCACTAAAAAATACTGACTTTCAAACAGTACGGAACTTGTATTCTCGATTTTTTCAAAACTTGAACAGACCTTTTATTTGATTTCTCTGAATAGGTGAGGCTTACAAACTTCAAAAATTCAAAGTGAATGTTAATTCGTATCTCCTGTCCCTTGATTCACGCGGTGTTCTTTGAAAATTACAGGGCTTCCCTTTCGTGTGAATCTGCATATAAAAAAAAGTTATTTGCGGAGGAAGATCAGAGAAAGACTATGGCCTAGTCAATGTTCTGAAAATATTAACCAAAGAGCATAGACTTTATAACTAATGGACGGGCCTTAATAGAGAGAGACTGCAGAGTGAGCAAGATAGAATACTTCAAGTATAACCTCTAAGCGAATTCTTTCCTCGATGTGGCAGATATAGATGGGTTGAAAAGAATCGAGAAGGATAGAGTAAATCAAGTCCAGAATTATCATTCTGTCCTTCAGAATAACTCTTCAAATGTGCATATCCTTTCTCTCTCTATTGTATTCCGCATCGTGTTATATGGAAAACTGTCATAAGGGCCAGTCCATTAGTTACAATATATATATGCCAAAGAGTTATTGCTAAGTGGACGTCAAGTATTTTTAAAAAGCAAGCGAAAAAACATTCTCTTTCGCAACTACTTAATACACAACAAAATAGTAACAAATTATAGAATCATTTGTTTTCCAGATTCTGAAGAGTCTTGCTAACTTTATATACTCACATTTCGATTTCACTGTGACAAATCATCTTATATAAATGGACCAAAACCACGATCGAAACTGACGCATCTGAGTACTTTTCACTAAATTCGAATTCTTTTGTTTTCTCTTTCGCGGCTATAATTATTTCGAGAAATTATATTTTTCAACAGTTTTGGGTATCGAATACTAACACTACTAAAAACAAGTTATTTTACCGAGTATTCCATCAATAAAAATATTCACCTTAGGGTTGGTACCGAGGTCGGTACTTTCGCAAATTTCTAAGGTCAATGGACAGAACATGATAAGTATGCTAAATAAGGTCTATCTTGTGAAGATAAGGCAGGTAAAAGTTGAATGTAAATTGGAGAATATTTTTTTATTCAGTATTAAGTACTGAATTGGGATATAGAATGTAATTCCGAAAATATTTTTTGCATCCGAGTTTGCATCATTGAAAACTTAAATTTACTTTAATAGTAAGTACTTACACATGAATTTTTTTTTTCAGATTTCTATCAAACAGTCTGTATAAAAGACAATTTTTGCTATTTTATGTAGATGAATGGTTGTGCAATGATTACCTATTAATCCTACTATTATAGTGTTCCTGAAATGACAAATATTACAAAAAAAATCACAAGACGAGAACCTAAGTAGCTTACTTGGATTACTCATGAGAGAAAAATGAAATGAAGTATTTAGGGAAACATATAGCAAAAAATAGTTTGCGATCATTTTCAATGAAAATTTCTCACAAATTTCCATTTGTGGTTGACAATACTTCTTGTTGAGAATTGGTTTGAACTCATATACCTTGGTACTCATAGACTATACTGTCAATGGCAGTTCGAAATAAGAATAACATGTTGCAACTGAGGTTGCAACCTTCATCAATAGAATTTTTGATAGTAAACTTTCTCTGAGTTCTGATTTTAATGCAGTAGAATTATGTTATCCCCAATTTTATTAACTACCTTAAATTCACAGGAATCAAGGAATCAAAAAATTTGTTTTTTCTTATCTGCTTCGTGCTTTGTCATGAAGATTTCTCAAATAGTTAGGGCGAACTTCAAAAGTGAACAAATAAGTATGTGTAACACACTTTACTGTGGCAAAACAAGTTTGAAAATAATTTGTCGGTGTTCAAATTAAGATGAATACGAAAGTTCCCAGGTATTTTCTCTGAAAAGAACTGTCTGTCAGTACTTTGTTAATCAAATTGCAATATTCTGTATAAGATGAATATGAACATATAAACATACCCGATTGCAATTCTACTTCAATATGCTCGATAGATCTTTAATACATAACATGTGCAAGTTTCAATAAGAACCTATATAAAAACTGTACATTATATGTGAACACATGTATGAAAGTTAATTAATTTCTACTGATGACTGACTGATTACTCAGGTTGATAATGATGAGCGAGTTAAAGAATACAAAATAATCATACAAAGTGAATATACTTGAGATATTAATTCTTCAATGTACTTCCACATTACTTGATGAAAATTTAAAAAAACAGAGGAAGATATTACTTAGTTACTTGTTTAAAAATGTTCTTCTGCAAATATACTTATCTGAATAGCCTAGTAAGATTCAAATCAATGTAGAAATGAGCTTAACAATTTCATTTCTCATCAGGCTTCAAGTGGCTAGTGGTAATTAGAAACTTTATATGTCCAGTAGATGAATGTTACGAAATCCAAACACACATACACAGGCATGTTGAAATTTGTACTTCCTTGTACCATAATAATTAGGTTTTTCCTCTTCATGACCTACTTCATGACTCATTTTATGATTTCATGAAAATCATAAAATGATTTTCATGAAATTATGCTCAGGGCAACAACATTAATGCAGATAGAGTGGACTGGTGGTAAAGATTGATGTACTAAAGATACTAACCAGTTGGAATTCTCTTCGCCTTTCGTAAGCCCTTAGTATGCCAGAATCTTTCCACAGCCTAGATAACAACGGTGTGAATTGACTAAATGTCCTGGAATTGAGCACCAAATTGTTGTCGAACTGTAAAAGTTCCCTACCCAAACCCACATTGTTATTGTCACCCCAAGGTATCCCCAGTTTGTCCCTAGCGTCTGCCAACACTTTCATTCCCTTCACTAGATTTTGGTAGATCACATGTTGGTATTCCCTAATCTGATGACTCTCAAATTTAATCCCGTGTATGATTCTCATTTGTTTGAGAAATGTTGATTTGCCACTCTCTCCGGCCCCGAGTAGCAATATCTTCACTTGTCTTTTCATGGCCTGTTTGTCTTTTTCTATGGATTTGTCGATTTCCAGGCTCCTGTAACGTTGTTCTAGTTCTTCGGGGCTGAACTTCATCCGCAAACAACAAGAACAAGACCACATCACATTTGACATTTTGCAAATCAAACCAAATCGAAGTTCACCACTACATCATATTCGCACCTGCCGTAACAGAGCCACAAGATCGACTGAACTGGCGAAAGCGCTTGCGCTCAAATTGTTTGACTAGCCACAGCCTTTCTTCTTCTCAACTCGAATGACAACTGGACAGCGATGTTGCCGTTCCTAGCGTGAATATGATTTTTCGTGAAACCATGGATTTTTTGGTACAACGGTAACTTTTTGGTAGATATAAGGGGTTCGGTTGTTCGTGTTTTTGTTTTTTTTTTCTGACCCAATGTGGAACTGACTCAGACCATGACACTACTTACGGATCGCACGACAAAAAGTAGGACCTCGTAAATCTTCAGCTTGCCCAATCTTAGACTTTCGAAAGTTTTCTTGCGTTTTGTTTTTTTCGCATCAAGTCAACGGAATTATTTTCTGAACTAGATGGGTTTACAAAACCGCGACACGTGTTTCGCTATACAATAGTTCACTCAAGCAGGATTGTGCCATTTCGATTTCGAAGAGTGTTAGCATTTATTTCAACAGCTACTGTAGAACTAGTCAGATAAAAAAGTTGATTCATCAAAAATCACCAACATAAAATTGGCATAATAAATAACTACTGATAGTACACAAAATGATTTTACAAGGCAGTGGGCTCGAAAATTTTAAAAAATGTGTCTTAAGGTATTTATTTTTCGAATACGGAAGCTCCTAGCGCCGGCCCTGTCGTTCATAAATGCAAATTATTATGAGGGGTCGAAGGAAGATCGTTCACCAGCCTAATCTCGTTACGCGTGGAATATTCGATCATCGGGATTTGTCTGGAGCAATTTAAGTGATTGTATAGTATTGTGTTATAAAGAGTTGTAATGAAAGTACTTTAGTGTTGTTTGGAGTTTCAATCAACGAACCCAAGAAAAATCGTAACAATATTGTTCTCTGGGCAAACAAACTCTCTTACAGAGCCTTGTGCGGGCAAGGGTCGGCTAATTGAATGATTGATAATTATAACAATAATCGCTTTCATTGATGAAATAATGGTGAGTAACAGTTAAAACATCGCAGAAGTATTCTATTTCAGCAATAATATTTTTTTCTGACACAAAGAATAGTAGAGGTAATTTTTTTTATATGCAGATTCACACGAAAGGAAGGCCCTGTAATATTCGAAGAACACCGTGTGAATGAAGGGACAGGAAATATGAATTAACATTTATTTTGAATATCTGAAGCTTGTAAGCCTCAGGAAAAACCTCTTTTGGCAAGGAGTTCCAAAGCTCAGCTGTTCTATTGAAAAAAGATCCCTGAACAAGAGAGGTTCGACAGGTTATCAAATTCACAACAAGTCTCCGACCCTTCTACGATGTTCCAATGAAGTGAGGGAGTCTGTGAGCGAAGAATCACCAACAAGACGAATTGCCTTCCTCTGAATAGAATCAAGAAGCTTCAGTGAATGTTTTGGTGCCGAACTCCACACATAAGAACTGTATTCCATGACAGGTTGTATCTGAGCCTTGTAGATCATTAGAAGCTGACGAGAAGTGAAGTATTTTTTCACACGAAATATAAATCCAAGTTTCTGGGAAGCACTTTTAGCGATCGATCTCACATGGTTTTCCCATGAGAGATTATCACTGATCGTGATTCCTAGCATCGAGGTTGATTTTGTAGGAACAGTTATTAATGACATCTGAATACTTGAGATCGGCTTTTCTTGAGAAGAGACATGCCTGGGTTTTCGTAGCATTAAATTCCACCAAGTTCATGTTACCCCATTCTATTATTTTTGTGAAGTCGTCGTTAATGTTATTGACGTGAATGTTTCTTTGAATTTTTGTTTCTCGAGCTGGTGTGGGGAAGAGAAACTGGTATGAAGAGTACTGTCGTCCACAAAACTATTTATTGAACAAGATGTTTTCTCGAGCAAATCATTGATGTGAAGCAAAAACAAAGTGGGCGCCAGAACTGAACCCTGTGAAACACCTGCATTTATTGGGAGAATATCAGATGATACTCCATCAACATCCACATACAGATACATATCAGGAAATTCTTCCACAAAGCACACAACTGAGGAGGCAATCCATAAGACGGCAGCTTAGAAAGGAGACCCCGATGCCAAACTCGATCAAACGCTTTTGAAATATCGAGTGCATCAGCTATCGTTGTTTCGAATTTCTCGATTGAATACTGTCAAATATGAGAAACATATAAGCCAATAAGTCGCTGTTTGATCTCTCATTAATTATTCCTGATTTCTCTAGATATTTGATGAGCTTCATATTGATTGCTTTTTTCATGACTTTGGAAATGATAGAAAGCAATGCAATTGGTCTTTAATTACCAGTTGAAGTTTTCTTCCCTTTTGTAGGAACTGGCTGAACTCTTGCTGTTAACCCCTTAAAGTCGCCCTTAGTTAGACGGCGGATCCGAAGGTCTTTGATTCAATCCCTGCATCAGTAAAATTTGATTTTTCGTTGATTCACTTTGAGCCCAGTTCAGTTTATGGCCATATAGTATTTCCAAGTTATACAATATCCAGAAGAAAATTTTATCTCATGTCTATTTAGTGGACTCGTTAGTGTAGAGGTTTGCACGCTTTCAAGTGGAAGTTTACATCTCAGCCAGGCCACCGTGCTGAGTAATCACACGTCAAAAGGTAATCCCTCGTTAATCCATTGCTCGCAAAAGTTTCGACTTCTGAGGGTTAACGGAACGAACAATTTTAGAGGAAAAAACATAGTCGATGTGCATACTTGAAGACTGGCGTTAAATTAAATCATCTTTTGAACATTTCATTTTGGCCAGTCTCAAATCTACCTAGACTCTAGGTTTTGGCTGGCACCTGTCAGAAAACAACTACTCCCCTGGCTAATACCACGAAGGACATTGAATTATATCCGACCGGTGCCAGTGCAGGTTTCTTCACGGAAGAAAATCCCGCATTTGATTTTGGCGATACAAATGAAGGAATTGATTTTCAATTATAGGGACGATGACTTTCCATAACTAAAATAATAATTATTAATTATCCATTATCCATTAGATATCCGTCGTCTATCAAAGGACTTCCAAGGTGAGATGTATTTGTGTATATTGGGGAATATACGAATAGCCGTTTTTAATGGATTCAGCAGCAATCAATGTAAGTTTCGAACTCCTAGAGCAGATATATAATAATCGGTGCATCGTGATTTGTTATCCTTCAGTACTCTTGTGATGATTAAAAAACAACGTGCCTGTTTTCAGCAACAAACCATTTTAACTTAGTTATGATGAAGTCGTGACGTAATAAAAGTTTTTTCATGTTAAAAAGTACTGACGAAATAAAGAGTATAGATTTCAGCACGAAGGTGGATGACTAGATCTCCTCTGACATACAATTTTTGCATTTGAAAAACATTCGACATAGTCGATGAGTATATTTGAAGACGCGTTAAATCAAATCATCTTCTGAACAATTCGATCAGGCCAGTCTCGTACTTCCTACACAGTAGGTTTTGGCTGGCACCTCAAAGAAAAGAAGTACTCCCCTGGCTAATATCACGAAGGGCATTGAACAGCCAAACCCTACTGTGTAGGTAGATTTGAGACTGGCCTGAACGAATTGTTCGAAAGATGATTTGATTGAACGCGTCTTCAAGTATGCCCATCGACTATGTCAAATGTTTTTACATTTTCCTCGCAGGAGGAATGGGCAAATTCGGTTTGTTTTTGGAATACCTCGACTCGTCCATGGGTAGATGGCGCGATGACTTCGTGTTGTACTCATTTTCTTTGGTAGGGGCTTGATACTATACCTATGAAGGTCTATGATTTTTAATTATAGAAAGTCATCGACTTTATGTTTATGATGACACTGCCTTGTACTGACGAGTGGCCAAATAGCCTGAAACTAGAATTGAAAATCAATTCCTTCATTTGTATTGCAAAGCAAATGGAGGATTTTCTTCTGTGAAGAAACCTGCACTGCACTGGTCGGATATAGGTCAATGCCTTTCATGGTATTAGACAGGGGAGTAGTTGTTTTCTGACAGGTGCCAGCCAAAACCTACTGTGTAGGTAGATTCGAGACCGGCCTGAATGAATTGTTCGCAAGATGCTTTGCAATTTATTTTTCAAGAAGGCATTTGTTGATATGAACACTAAAAATGAGGAAGTTCCTTTTTCTCTTGGTATATTGGGAAGTTCATAATTTTATGCGACGTCTGGCGGAAATATAACGCACTGCTAAATCTCATCTGGAGTTGTATTTTTTTTCGATTAATAATAACAAAAAATCATGGGTGCAGATCGCTCAGTGAACCGTATAAAGTGTTTGGTGCCAAGTTGCCGCAACTCTGGGAACCGAAATCCAAAGTTGTCTTTCCACACGTTTCCAAAGAGAAATACATCTTTGGTGGGAAACATTACGGAAAGTGGATTGAAAGAGAAAATAGACAGGTACAAGGCTTGGAAAATTAAACTGAAACTGCATAAATCACCACCTAGAGCGGCTTCAGTGTGTTATTTGCATTTCAAGAGAGATGATTTCTTGTTACCTGGTGAGTCTGTTTGTCTATTTTTAGGCGAAGTTATGGCGCATTTCATCATCCATCTAATGAAAGCCTCTTTGGTTCACCAACACTATACTAAAACTAAAAAATGTCCTGGAACAAATATCATTAGATTTCAAAACAGAATGCTTCTATGTTCACCTCCAATGAATTGTATTGTGCGGCTATTCAAAGCAACATGAACACAATTATATTAACCTTCACGAGAAAAATTTCGTACAATGAAAATATAGCAAAAAAAACACCAAAATCTTGTCTAGCGAGGGCAACTGATCACTGGATTTCAGTTTGGAGCGTTATTTCACAAATGTAAACAAGGTAACTATTTCAAAATGGTGGATATAGTTTAACCACCACCAGCGCCCTCATCGGTCGATATTCTTCCCTATAGATATGTTTCGATCAGACCTATATGGCAATCATTTTGCTCAATCTATACACTTTGGCGGCTATTTTGTGATTGGTTTATGAAATTCAACCATCCTGTATATTTCGGAGTCTTAAAATGAAGTGGTATTAACCGTTCTAATCGTCAATTTTCGGACATCATCTTTATTTCACAGACACTTCCTGAATCATCGAATATAATTTATAATTACAAAATTACGTTTGTGATACGTAGTGAAAGTAATGGACAGGTGTCGCTAATAGAGTTCCATATAATCAGATGAATTTGAATAATTGTAAACGAGTAAGTATTTGGGAGTCCCCATTGTCTTTCAGGAATAGTGTGAAAATATGTATCTCTATGGTGTTGAAATTTCAACTTTACCTTATAATTAGTCCCATGGTCATATCTCAACAAAATGAACGTTAACTTATGAGAACCATTCCCCATGTCCCCGCTAAAGTCATCCTAACAAAAATCATGTGTATTCGAAATTTGAAATTTGCGTCGATTTTCATACGCGTTTAACGACAGTGTTTGATCATATTTATTGTACGTTCATTATATCACTTTCTAAAGTTTGAGGATTTATGTTTAGGATTTCTACTCCGAATCAAAAACATAGAAATTACAACTTTTATGAAAGAATTAAAAAAAATACAAACACCAGTGGCGCACCCACAATGATATTATGGGGGGGGGGGGAACAACATAGCTGCATGCGGAAGGAAATTAGCACCATAGGCGTTTTTTGAGGGTCAAGGTCATGGAAACTTTGGAATTACAATAGAATGTTAAAACAATAGTAAAACTGAAGTTTCTTGATGATGGATTTTTTAATAACAGGAAATGATTGATTAATTCTTGATTATGTGATTACAATTTTGTACGAATGTTTAATCAAAGCACCGTTATCTCAAAATCAATGCAACACCCAATGGCACTAATGTAGAATCAAAATCGTATTTGCTTGACCAACACTCAATACTAAACTGACACTTGCAACTTACATGAAATAATACAATTCACAGCGTTAAATATGATGTGAATTTCCTAGCGAGCAACGCGCAATGCCGGAGTTGTGGCAGGGAACCTACACCCCAAAAATATCTAACACATTGATTTTCAATGGCATTATTCAGATTGTGAGAGAAAAGTAAGAACTTTGATTTTAGTCAAAATATCAATTATTAATAACAAGCTTTTCGAAGTTTGGGGGGGCTCGTGCCCCCTTCCCCCAGCGCTGGGTGCGCCAGTGACAAATACTCTCTGTACGTGTATATCATTCAAAGATTTTTGATTCATTCACAAAAAGCTACTCTTCTGTCCATATGTTACGACAGGCACTGAGTTGCATAGAAATCTCTTTTTCTTGTATACCAAACTTATGAAAATTGATTCAAATATATAGCAAACATAGGAAATATCAAACCAATGATGCAAACATATGGAGCTATTTCTAGAAAAAATATAACTCATGCATCAAACGATTACGAAATATTTAACTTGTGACTAGTCGGTCATCAGTTTTAAATGACTTTAGTGTCATTTATACTTTTGATAACCAAACCAGCCATCGTTATAATGATTATTGGGGACTTTGGTATTTTTGTGGAAGGATTGAAGTTTGAGAAATTCCGTTTTGGCTTTCCCCCTTCTGCGATTCAACAATTGAAAATGATAACCTCCAGTCAAATGGTCAAATTTCATATTGTTTATTGTAATCGAAGAAAGTCAATAAACTTGAAACCTGGCCATTGAATGTTGAATGTTTTCTTTTTTTTTCAAGATTTTGAGTAGAAAATATACTTTGCAACTGGAATCATCAACATTAATTTTTCGTCAGTAGTAGTTAGGCACCAACTCCTGTCTACCTCTAATATACTCTTTCTGCTCCCCTTCATAATCTCTTTTTAAGATTTTTTCCATATTCCTTTATGAATTCAATAGCTCAATAATAATTGTTGAATTTTGAATGAAAATTAAATTGTCGATACTGTTGATAGTACTTTCACATAATTTTCAGATACTGGTACTTGATGTTTGCTTTTGTTCATGTTATATTGGGTTTGCACCAAGAAAATCAATAATCATCCGATTGGCCATAGGAACACAAGGATCAGTCGTCGAGTGTCTGGCTTTTTTCTGGCAGAAATCTCACCATAAACATTATTTTTAATTCTTCAATGGTGGTATTGGTGGGATTGGGATCAATTTGATTAGAGAAAAACTATTGTTTCTTAAACAAATGTTTCGAATTTCAATAAATTCATCATCAGGGCTCTATAACAATGAGTTTCGTGTTAGAATGGTAGGATATAAATAAAATAAGAGAATGCCAACAAATTATTGGAACATTTTCAGAGGTTCAAGATGTTGATATTAAGAATTTTTTTTTTTGAAAAATACCTACCAAAAATCAGTTTTTCCGAGACATACTAAAATTATGTAAAAAACAGACATTTTAGCTACACACTCTAGGTACAAACAATTCCACATTGAGCACGAGACAAACGAATACTGAAATAGAATTCATAGAATGGCTGTAGTTCTTCTGAATGCTGATAGGAAGAAAACAAAAACAAACGTGATTGTTGAAAACACCGTATAATGAAAAAGAATCATTTCGGTAGCTGACTTATCAGATTGTAATAAGCCGTATTCAATCCTTCTATATCTCTTCTTGTATTAACGCTGTCTTGGTGAAGAATTTGTATCATTTCACTGAATAACCTTTTTGACAGAGAAGATTTCTGATCAAGAATGATGGGTTTTGTAAAATCGAAAGTATGGCCATTTTCTCTAGTGTGTTCAACTAAGGCTGTGGGATTTTTGACATTCAGCTTTCGTGTGTCTCTATCGTGTTCAGAGATTCGTTTTTTCAAATATCGTCCTGTTCGACCCACATAACATTTAGTGCAATTATTACAATTAATTTTGTAGACAACGTTCGATTGTAGATCAGTGGGAGTTTTTTCTTTTTGACGTGTAATGAATCTTTTCCCGATAGTGTTATCGTTAGAGAAAGCAATTTTAAATTGTTCTTCATTGAAAATCCTTGCAATTCTCTCAGAGAGATTTCTCACATGTGGTATTTTGTTATATTTTATAATTGGATCGTTTATTTCATTAGATTGTCTGTCATACTTAAGAATTTCATCAGTTAATGATGGCCGGTAATTATTTTTTGAAACAATTTTTTTTTGCTTGATATTTTTTTTGATGATACTCTGGATTATATATTTTGAGAGCTCTATTTTTCAGATTTCTAATGATATTTATTTCGTGTCGGAAATCATGTTGTGAGTGATAACTGAGAAATATTTCAGAAAAAGTTGGTTTATGATACCAATCTACTTTCAAAATATTGTTCGAAGTTCTAATGACATTTGTGTCTAGAAAGGCCAAAGTTTGATTGTTTTCTTCCTCTAGAGTGAATTGCAATTTCGAATGAAAACTTCTGGAATACCTCAAGAATTTAAGATTTATTATTTTTAGGAATCGCTGTGAAAATGTCATCCATATACCTTTTGAAAAAGGGTACTGAGAATGATAGTTTGTCTAAGCATTGTTTCTGTAATTCTGACATTATTTTGAATGCATTGCTGTTGTTCCATTTCCAACAAGAATTATTTATGAATTTCATATTGCATGATGAATTCTCATTCCAGTTGTCAATATCTATACGACTCTAATGAATTCAGATTAAAAAAACTCATCCGTTTCATGTAATACTCCAAAATGTTGTCAAATACTATTTAACACAATACTAACTTCCAAATTTGATGTAATTCCCATAATTTTCTACTTAAACTGAGAATAAACCGATCATTACGAAAATAGTGCTTATTACCTCATACATTTTTAAATACAAAATGAGGCGTAGGTGATGAGGCATAAAACAACAAATCACAGTTCATTTCAATTCCACTACCATAATGGGCGAGTCATCTGCAGAGAGCTTTTTCGCCACCAATTACTGGGTGCTTAGTGTTGCAGGACTCTTAAGCCCTCACGACGCAGGAAGAACTGCCAAACGAATATTTCTGGTACATAGCAAAGTAGCCATGGGATTGATGATTTTTTATGCAATTGTAGAATGGATTGGCATCCAAGATGTCTACGAGGACAACTATAATTTATCGAAATGTGCGACCGTAGCTTTGTCCCACACTGTAGGGGTTCTCAAAGAAGTATTTGTACTGAGGAATAACGAGAACTTCAAACGCATAATGACGGAATTGGAAAGTAGAAAATTTTGGTACGAAAGTTGCGAAGAAAGAGGTTTCAACCCAGAATCCATTTTTAAAAGCTACAGAAAAGTTGGTAGTTTTTGCACTCGTACATTCCTGACTCTCGGTATTCTCACTGCAGCGACAGGCTGTGTACCTCAATTCATTGCTGGTATATTTTTGATGAGGAGTTATGGCGATTCTGGCAACTACACATTGCCGAAGCTACCCTATTTTATGTGGACCCCAATCAAGCCTTCGACATGGGGTGAATACTTTTCAGCAATTATTTACCAATGTCTACCACTCTGGTACCATG
This sequence comes from Zygogramma bicolorata, assembly GCA_032362365.1. Classification (NCBI taxonomy): domain Eukaryota; kingdom Metazoa; phylum Arthropoda; class Insecta; order Coleoptera; family Chrysomelidae; genus Zygogramma; species Zygogramma bicolorata. The sequence goes on from JAVJAQ010000582.1 coordinate 1,236,454, forward strand.
CTTTCGGGTGAGTCAGTCCTTCTTATAACTGTATGTCAGCTTTCATCAGGGAGAATAAGTCGCAGAACATCACTGTACGATCAATTTTTATCCGATCTACCCTGTTCTGACGAGGGTCAATAATCTGGAACCGTTTAATGGGTGATCAATCAAATGAAAGTTGATTCTCGCCGTTTTATAACGACGAGTTTTGGCACTGGAAGGACTCATATTGTTAACAACTGCTTCATTGTGCTATTTCCAGAGTAGTTGCAGTGGACACTTTATGTGTGAATATTATGAACTGCATTGCGATGAACCTGGCCGTGATTCAAATGGCCTATTTTACCATCATGGAGAGATGCACCAAAAGAGTGAGAGGATCGTATCATGCTTCAAATGAGTTGAATAATGGTCCAGAACTGAAAAGGGAACTCAAAAGGGAAATGAGGAAGATTTGTCAGCATTTGCAAAGCATTTATAGGTGAGTATCTGAATTAAGGCTCATACTTTTACACAAGATAATTGATAAACTCTCGATAGTTTTACATAAATCAATCGAGTTTTTTCGATTATCAAAATTGAAATTATTCAATGTGGACCTTCCAAGTTCCAAAGAAGGGTATATCCCGCCTTATTTTGCACAACATCATGATCGGAACACACAAGTTTTTATTCGTCAAGTGCCATTAACAACTCATTTCATATTCTCTAATCACTTTTTTCCGAATTATAATTTTTTTCAGAGAGTTTTATGGTGAATCAAGGTATTCGAAATGAAGTGTTGGAAAATTTGAAATGATTTGTTAATGGCATCTGACGAACCACGTACCAATATACGTTGAAAAATAAGGCCTTTTGTATTTCTTCCAGAAATATATTTATTGAAATGTTATGATTTTCAATTATAAAGTCCGTCTTCCAGAAACGTGTCTACCATAATATTGTGCAAAAAAGACGTGATTTTTGCATTCCAAAAATGAACTTTGCTAAGTTACGTGTGGGTGTAACCTATTTTCGAAGTTTTTTTTTGGTTACGCGGTTGTTGCTTAGCCTTCGATTTGTAACTAATGTTACGGCAGTTTCGTCCTATACGGTAATTATTAAAACGTGAGCAGGAACGGTTTTTATCTCAGGGTTTTTTGAATAAAAAGATGTGGTTTCGGCTGCACTGGCTAGGATTCTTTATTGGATACAATTCTCTTTTGTTTTGATGATGACTTCACAAATAGCTTGTTTCGATCTACAACTATAAATGACCATGTATAATGATAATACTATAAATGCGCACAGAATGAAAAATAATCATAACAAGAGGTAATTTTTGAACCACCTACCTATAAATGACCGTGGCGACCACTATAAATTATTCAAAAACAATTTATTAATTGGATAAAGCCAAAATGGTTCAATTACTTCGTGGATCGAGATTAGTAGTTGATTTGCTTCTCTATGAAATTAGCAAGGTCATCATCTTTCAACGAACGAAAATTCTAGAGTCTATCCCTTTTTTATATACTTGTCACACAAAAACCCTGAATTCCGATATCGTGAATACTTTTAAATCCAGTGCGCGAATTATAGGCAACCAGTGATGGCTCTGTATGCATTACCAGTTACCATCCTTAAAATATACAATCACAAAACTATATGAAAATAATAAATTGGCTTTTCAGCTCAGATTGAAAATAACATAAATGACCTACATAAAAGGAGAATTCGACTTCAATATAAACTAGAGTACATGGGTTCCAGTTCATCTTTGCCCCCCAGGCTTCAGGGACATCGAAAATCAAGGACCTGAAGACGGTAGTTTATATTCTTTCAAATGGGACGCGTGAAATATTCCCCTTTCTTTCTTGTGTATATTTTCCAGAACATACGTGGCAGCACTCACCTTCTTTTTAATCCGGTATGGCCCCTCGAACAATAAAAGAAACTTCTTAGTTTCAGCCTTGAGGAGTGATGACGTATTATTCGCTTTTAATAGTACTTGGTCTCCTATTTGAAAGTCGAAGTATGGTTTACCTCGGTTCCGAAGTGCTTTACGAGCTGCTTTCCCTCTCAGAGTGGCTTCTGCAAGAACCAGTTTATTTTCAACTTCCGCATCGGTTTGAGTGACAGAAGCTCGGCTATCTGGCAGGATTCTTACCCTAGGAGCACCCAGCTGTAATTCATTTGGGGAATAGCCGGTGGACTCATGCACAATATTATTCAGAAATTCGGCGAACTGAGGAACTTCCCAAGCCCACCGCGCGTGATTTTCGTGACAGTAAGTCCTGAACAACCGTCCCAATTCACGAAGTACCCTTTCACTGGGATTCCCGGAAGGATGGCGCACCGAACAGTGAACCAACTGAATATCTGCAGACTTCAAAGTGGTTTTCCATATTCGTGAGGTGAACTGCGTACCATTATCATGCAGTATTCTTTTAATCGGACCATATTGGGGTAGATAGTCTTTCATAACTCGATTTAGCATTGCTCTTGACGTTGCCTTTTTCAGAGCATACAAGGCCACATGTTTAGTGAAGAGATTGTAGATGACAAGCAAGTAGGACACTCCACCTCTACTTCGGATTAGGGGACCATAGAGGTCCATTGCAATGATGTCATCTTTGCCCGCGGGGATGATTGGGACTTGTGCAGGTTGAGGTAGTTTCGCAATTTTGCTTTTTTGGCAAATATCACAGGCAGTGACAAGTTTTTTAATCTGTCGATGCATGTTTGTCCACCATACTTCATCCCTCATCATGATCCATGTTTTGTGCACCCCGAAATGGCCTAAAGCCTCGTGATACGTTTTAATAAAGAGTTCTACCAAGTGTTTGGGTATGCACAACAAAAAATGTTGCAGATTATGACCCTGTTTATACAAAATGCCATTTCTCATTACGAAAAGCTCCTGCAATCGTACATCATTAGGCAAATTATTTATTATCGTTTTTAATTTAATGTCCCGAGGTTGATGTTCTCGTATATCGGAGATAATCTGCTGAAAAGTGGGTGGTAATTTGAAAAAAGAAAATATCTGAAAACATCTGTCTTCAGGAGATGGATATCGAACACAGGCATACCGTGACAAAGCATCAGCCTCAACATTGTCAATACCAGAAATATGTTCAACAGTAAAATGGAATTCTTGTAGGGCCAGTGCCCATCTAGTGACTCTGGGAGATAATAACCTACAAGAATTTATGTAAGTTAATGCCCTACAATCAGTATGTAGCACGAATCTAGTACCCAGTAAGTATATTCGCCACTTTTGAATGGACCAAAGGGCCGCCAAGACTTCTTTTTCAAAAATTCCGTAATTCCTTTCTCTTGGTAATAATAGACGAGAGGCATAGGCTACTACGCATTTTGTTCCATCTTTCACCTGATAAAGGATGGCCGCTATTCCCAAATCGCTGGCATCTGATTGGACATGCCACACCAATCGGGGGTCCGGATGATGCAGAAGTGTGTTTTTGACCATTTCCATTTTGATATTCTGGAAAGCATTCTCTTGGTGTTCACCCCAATACCAAGTCTGTTTTTTCTTCAAGAGTAGCGTTAGGGGAGCCACCATGTCTGCAAAGCCGTAAGTAAACATTCTGTCATATTGACAAAATCCCAAAAATTTTTGGAGCTCCTTGCGGTTGGTGGGACGTTTGTAATCCCCTAGTGCTTGAACACGTTGCGGGTCAGGACGCACGCCATCAGAACTTATGATGTATCCCAGGTAAGGCATCTCTTGCCGAAAAAATTTACATTTTTCCAACTTGAGAGTAAGACCTGCTTCTCTCAACTTGGAAAAAATCATATCCAAATGTTGAAGATGTTGTTGTTCATTTTCGCTCATGACTAATAGGTCATCCAAATAGGTAACAAGAAAATCTTTAAAATTATTACCGAAAATCATATCAATACAACGCGAAAATGATGAGCATGCAGTTGCTAAACCGAAAGGTAATCGACAAAACCGGTAGGTTCTAGTACCTACCATGAAGCCGACATATTGTCTATCTTCATACTTTATGGGTACTTGCCAGTATCCATGAGTGAGATCAAGGGTACTTAAATTTTTTTTTCCATGTAAGAGTTTCACAATCTCTTCAATTGGACGAGGTAACTCATAATCAGGCTCCAGAACCGTATTAAGTCGCCTCGCATCCAGACATACTCGGACAGAACCGTCTTTCTTTTTTGTTGTCATAATGGGAGAAATATATTTTGAAGTAGCCCTTTCGATTACCCCCCAGGATTCCATTTGGCCTATTGCTTTATCGACTGCATCCCTGTATAAAACTGGGATCGGATAAGGTTTAACGAAAAACTCAGAATAATCTTTCAATCTTATTGAATGTTCATAACTTTTCACACAACCCGGTATATTTGAAAAAAGGTCCGAATTCTGCCTTAGTATATCATGAAAAATCTTTCTATAACTTGAATCTATCTGACAATGTTGAATCACGAGTGAAAAATCATTCACCTCACGCTCATTCAGGACTTGTGATGTTTGATGAGTAGTTTTATTAACAATAGCGTTCAATTCAAATGATTCCTCAACTCCGTGATGCTCGAAAACTGATTCAGGAATGGTAATCGCTTCAGAATCTTTAATTAGGCATATAGTTTTATTCGACAAGTCTAGTTTAGCATGATGAATTCTTAAAAAGTCGCAACCGATGATGACTGGAAAAGAAAGCCCTGTAATAATTAAAAATTCGTTTATAAAACTTTGGTCCTTTGTCATTTTTCCCGCTCTGAAATTAATCTGTGCTTGACAAGATACTTTTTTGGCTTTAGTTTTGAATGCCCCAATAACTTTGATTCCGTTACAGAAGAAATGAGCTATAATTGTATGATATTGTTTTAGCTGTGACCACACTTCATCAGATAATGCAGAGACACAACTGCCACTGTCAATGAGTGCAGAAAAAGTCAGTCCATACATGTGTATATCAATGACAGGCGATCTATCTTCTGAGAAAATGTGCTCAAAACTACATTCTTCTAGTAATTCATTTCTTGGGTTGTTAGCGATATTGAAATCGGCTCTTTGTACAATAGTCCCAACATTTGAGCATAATGTTGGGAATCTTGTTCGTTTCCCTGTTCTTCATAAACTTCCAAATTTGCTATTTTTGCTTTATTATTGCTATTCAAAGAAAATTTTTGTTGATTTTGGTATTTATTTTTAGAATGAAAATTATCATTTTGATTAGATCGAGTATTTGTACACTCAGAATTGAAAGAAATTTGTTGTCTTTTTCTGGAAGAACTTTTATAGAATTCATCTGCGTGACGTAATCTCTGGAGGGCTTCATACAGCGTCGACGCTCCATATAAAGCACCCGCAACGTTGGGGGGAAAATGAGGTGCTATTATGGAAATTAGCTCTTTCTGGGTATAAGGAGGTTGTAAAAATTGAGCTTTTGCCACCCAATGGTTGAAGTGGTCAACGAATAACCCATCATTATACACAGTTGTTTCCATCAGCAGCTTTAATTTGTTTTGCTATCTGGAATTCCAAAATTGATCCAGAAAAACTTTTTTGAAATCTGAATACGTATTACAGGTACTAGAGAGAGCATTCCACCATAATTTTGCTGAATTAATGAAGGAATTATTTAATACAAGCTTTATCTTATTAAATGGAACAACATGCAAATCAACGCCCCCTTCTAGATATCTTAGAAACTCTAAGGGGTGTAAGTCGCTATTTTCATCAAAAGTTGGTAAAATTTTGGCTAAATCACTGAAAAAAAAATGTTCTGTGGTATTACTTTGCGTATAGTGGTCACGTGGTCTCACATCATTTGCATTATTGGTATGTACAGGGTTGTTCAAAAAACCATCATTTTGAGAATTCTCCATTACATATGAAACGATTTTAGTAACTAAATTATTTAAATCTACATTATTCACACTTGGTAAGGGGGTTGGAAAATATGATTGATACGGAGGTGGCTGATAGTTGGTAAAATTTTGGCTAAATCACTGAAAAAAAAATGTTCTGTGGTATTACTTTGCGTATAGTGGTCACGTGGTCTCACATCATTTGCATTATTGGTATGTACAGGGTTGTTCAAAAAACCATCATTTTGAGAATTCTCCATTACATATGAAACGATTTTAGTAACTAAATTATTTAAATCTACATTATTCACACTTGGTAAGGGGGTTGGAAAATATGATTGATACGGAGGTGGCTGATAGTTTGGTAAGGAATTCCCACTTGTTTGATGATCCTGTGGTTTCAATGGCATTCTTGGAACATTGTTTGCCGTTGCCTCCTGATGATGAAACATTTGTGCAACATTAGTTGTTCTTTGACTAGTTGGTGCTCCCATACTAATTTCTGCCCTCTGACAATTTTTTGCCCCCTTACTGAAATCTACTTCCGGCAAACTGTTCACTCCCTGACTTGACTCAGAAAAAACAAAATTCTGTGAGACCCGTTGTCTGCTGATTCGATTTTTCCCCCCGTATAAAGTTTGCCCCCTGATTGAGAGAAAGTCTTGAGATATCGGTTATTCCGTGGCTAGAACATGCATTCCGTGATGATGATTCAATAACTGGGGAAGTAATTGGTGATATGTCCGTTCTTTCCCTACCTAGTACTATTTTTTCCCTATAATCTGTTATTGGCGTTCGATTCAAGGTTCTAGTTGTCCTTGGAATCGTTCCTGTTGAATTCGGAACTGGGGTATATTCCACGTTCAAATTTTCCGACAATAAATTAGGAACAGTCCTACCTTGATCTTCGATGTTCCTTGGGGTACCTGAATCTCTTTGGGGCAATCCTTTGTCCAGGAGAGAATAGTTCAATGATTTCCTTGGTCTTAGGGTTCTCTCAGTCGTTTCCTTATCCATAATTCTTCCTCAGTTTATCCCAGCACACAAAACAGCTCCTCTTCTGGGCGACAAGTTGAGCAGGAACGGTTTTTATCTCAGGGTTTTTTGAATAAAAAGATGTGGTTTCGGCTGCACTGGCTAGGATTCTTTATTGGATACAATTCTCTTTTGTTTTGATGATGACTTCACAAATAGCTTGTTTCGATCTACAACTATAAATGACCATGTATAATGATAATACTATAAATGCGCACAGAATGAAAAATAATCATAACAAGAGGTAATTTTTGAACCACCTACCTATAAATGACCGTGGCGACCACTATAAATTATTCAAAAACAATTTATTAATTGGATAAAGCCAAAATGGTTCAATTACTTCGTGGATCGAGATTAGTAGTTGATTTGCTTCTCTATGAAATTAGCAAGGTCATCATCTTTCAACGAACGAAAATTCTAGAGTCTATCCCTTTTTTATATACTTGTCACACAAAAACCCTGAATTCCGATATCGTGAATACTTTTAAATCCAGTGCGCGAATTATAGGCAACCAGTGATGGCTCTGTATGCATTACCAGTTACCATTCTTAAAATATACAATCACAAAACCATCGTCCATAGATATTCTAATAAGTCTGGTAACTCCTTTGATGTTGGTAAAATATGCCGCTTTTTTTGCGAGCGGTCGTAAATCATGCGGGCTACCAGAAGAAATACGTTGTACGAGGGTCAGTCAGCAGCGCGAACAATATGTTTACTCGAAAGTGTCTCTACGAGGGTCAGGCGTCAACTGTTGATCTTATTCATTATATATTATTTATGTTTTTGTATGATCTTTCATTGAGATGATTATATAATATGAGATTCTAATAACAATAAATTGAGGAATATTTCATTGTAATAACTGACATGAATTACCTGATTTCTCAAATTATGGGCAGGTAAAAAGGTGAGATACTCATAAAGGGACTCCATAACCACAATGAAGAAAAAATGAAGATGAATAATCTTTATTTACATATTACCTAATTGAATGGTGATTTGTTGTTTTCTTGAGTACAACCTAATAGTATAATTATAATCTATTCAGTACTTTGGCATATATATTTAGACACATTTCAAATATTTAGCTGGTGGTTGGTTGGAGTTAGGTAGGTCGAATAACTGAAACTACTATTATTTCTTTGCCGTCGTTTCGACTTGTATAAAGTCATCGTCAAGGTACTACAAAGTTACAGTAAATCAGATATAAATACACACAAGGTAAAAAATTATTGAAATTTGCGACAAGAATCACTTCTCCGAATGAGAGGTCAAGATTGAGTACATTAGTTTGGTACAATTCAATTGACAGTAAAAATGTAAAAATAGACATAAACAAAAATTTAAAACTGTAGGAAACGGTTGAATTCACATAAATTTCTGATTTTCTTGTCTATTGAAATGAAAATTGAAGTACATTAACATAAAAATAAAAATTCCCAGTTTTCGATACTGAAATATATATATATATATATATATATATATATATATATATATATATATATATATATATATATATATATATATATATATATATATATATATATATATATATATATATGTATATATATATATATATATATATCAAAAACTCTGTTTGAGTGCAGGAAGTAAGTGAGTTCCTAATTTTATTTTCAACGGTCGCTAACACAGTGAACTTTTCGTCGGTCATAAATATACTTCTGTATATTTCAGTATCAAAAACTGGGGATTTTTATGTAAATGTCCTTTTATTTTTATTCTAATAGACAAGAAACCAGAGATTGGGTTCTACCGTTTCCTACATTTTTAAAATTGTTGTTCATGTCTCTTTCTACATTTTTACTGTCAATTGAATTGTACTAAATTTACTCAATCTTGACCTCTCATTCGCAGAAGTGATTCTCTTCGCAACTTTCAATAATTTTTCACCTGTATGTGTGTATTTATATCTGATTCACTGCAACTTTGTAATGCCCTGAGGATGACTTTATGAAAGTCGAAACGTCGGCAACGATATTAGTGGTTTCAGTTATTCGACCTAACCCCAACCATCCCGCAGCTAAATAAATCTACTAAGGTCAAAAAACGACATCTAATATTTCAAATATTTACAAATTTCACAGAATTTTGAGTTTCGGATGTTGTTTATTTAAACATTGAGATCTTATTTGCCTGTTTGCAAATTTGATTGTGTTATAGATTTGAACTCTTGTTAACAATGAAAGTAAATAGTCTTTGGGAAAATTGCTACATGGATGGCTGAATTCTACATTGGAATATTCTTTCAGAAATATGTTTCCTACACCATCATGTATGCAGTAATCATCATTAAAATCATCAATCATTAAAATTGGAAACAAAAATATTTTCTAATTGTATTAAATACTTAGAAAAATCATTGGGAGGGACTGTTAAGCCACCAAATATATTTTTACTACCTTTGTAAGCTTTGAGCTCACAAAATGAAGTAGATTTGTCTCTTTCGGATGATGAACAATATTCCAAACAAATATGACAAGAATGTTTAAAGAGACATTACGTAAAAAATATTCACCAACATAGACCAGTGCATTTTCCTCCTCTGATATCAAATTCCTATAATCGGTTGATTCTATTTTTATAATTGGAGAAATATTTTCTTATTTTTTTTCCTGAAAACTTTCAATATTTTTCAATGACTCCGATGTTATATTAAGCAAAATATCGCTACTGTCTTCCATAAAATTGCTGCCTTCTGTCTCGTGAAAATATCCTATGGCAAAAAGTTTTTTGAATGCTCTGTTAAACTGAATGGCAGTTGGCTTTCTAGCGTTTCCACAAGCATTTCTGATTTGACCAAAGTAATTCTCGAGACAATCCTGATTGAGATTACGCGTCAATAAAAATTTATAATTTTCAATTTTCATTATTTCCCATAAATTCAAAACGGAGGAGATAGTTAGCCTCCAACCAAAAATAAATTCCAGAGAATTCGTAACTTTCTTTCCTCATCAAAAAATGTTCAAATAACTACAAGAATAAAAGTTCAAATAGAATGTTCATTTCGCGCACTCAGTTTAACCGGCCGGAACGATGCGAACTGTTCAATCGGAGACACTCTGTTAAACTGGCTCCCCCGTCAGACGGGCACTGACGACCGACCGGCCAGGCAAGGGACGCGCGAGGACGGACGGTGATGATTTGGGTCGCTGCTGAGAGTGAGCGGACTTATTAGAATATCTATGGACGATGACAAAACTATATGAAAATAATAAATTGGCTTTTCAGCTCAGATTGAAAATAACATTAATGACCTACATAAAAGGAGAATTCGACTTCAATATAAACTAGAGTACATGGGCTCCAGTTCAAACGAATACTATGAACTGCAGTTTATAGTATTCGCTTAATAATGTCCCTGTTAGACCGGGAGGTCATGACAGGTGACGTTCCACCATTTTTTCGTGCATGCCTTTTTAAGGCTTGATAACTAACCCTAAAATATCAAAGATAGTCGGGGTTTTAGCCCCCCCGCGCGTCCTCTTCATAAGGAAAAACGCTTTTTTTTCTGTACAGAATTTTCCGGAAATTTTTCACTGTTGGTCCTACGAGGGGTGCATGCCAATTCTCTCATAGTGTTTTTATTACAAAAACTTCAATTCTTCACATCGGCATGTAATTTGAAAACACGGAATTTTCCTTAATTTTTTTTCAGGTTTTCATAACCCTTTGATCATCTTGGGCCGCTGCGGGGTGCATGCCATCAATTATTAGAGCTTCAATTCTTCCGTATATTACAATGGCATGCAGTAAAATATCACGGAAAAACACGAAAATTCGCTACAGAAAGAAAAGCGTTTTTCCTTATGAAGAGGACGCGCGGGGGGGCTAAAACCCCGACTATCTTTAATATTTTAGGGTTAGCTACCAAGCCTTAAAAAGGCATGCACGAAAAAATGGTGGAACGTCACCTGTCATGACCTCCCGGTCTATATTGGGTTTTCACATTGAGATCACAGCGCCACGGTCAAGAAGACTCCAACTAGAAAACAACCACTTTGACAACTATTGCTAGTTAAGGTAATAGGACTTTGACATTGTCTGAAAATCTCAAACCGTAAAATTGGCCCTCCGAGCCGGATCTGAACAATTGTGAAAAACTTAAGTCGACATAATGAGCCTAAGAGAAACCAAAACAGGAGCAATAAAAAAAAGGCACAACACAAGATCAGGACGACGAACTGTAGACGTACCATTGAGAACTAACATACAGAAGAAAACAGCTAGCAAGAATGATGATCCTCCAGAGAAATGTCAAAGTCCAATTTGTCGAATCCCAAACAAATATGTTGGGAAAATCAAATGATTCGATATATCCCTGTACATTTAGAGTGATATCAAATTCTGGTGTAGCAGATACCAACACTACCAGGGTTAGGTCTACTAGTACAGCGGTTTCCTTCACATCCAAAGAAAAATTCACAATAAGTGAGAAAACCAGTCTGTTGCAAAATCGTGCCATTTGGGTGTTCGAAAATGTGAACTCACTGAAGAGTGAAGAATTCAAGAATCTTTCATCGGAAGGGGGGAGGAGGATGTTGGATAGTTAATATAATTTCAGTTAGTTTATATATCTTGATCATTTTTTTCATATGTTGATTCGTTGTTGACGTTGTCATTTAAAAATTCTTCATAACTTTTTGAGTTTAAAACCAGCAAAATCGTTTCTGGAAGACATACAGCAAGCACAACAAGCAAATTCACAAGTGACATTGGTAGGAAAGGCTTCTATGAAAAACCGTGCAGATAGTTTTTTTCACATACAGATTCATACAAAACGGAAGCCCTTTGAGGTTCAAAGAACACTGCGTGAATCAAGGGACAGGAGATGCGAATTAACATTTAAGTATTTCAAATATTTGAAGATTGTAGTAAGCCTCAGGAAGAATTTCCTATCCATGAATTGAATCCACAAGAAACAATTCAGAAGGCTCAATTTACCGAAAAAAAGATAGCCACTCGAAATTCACTTCTTTTGAATTGAAGCCAATGAAAAATGAGTTCAATTCATTTCAAATGAGCTGAATCCACAATTCTGTCCAACTCTGGTGAATATATAGAGTTCTCTTCACAAAAATAACTGTGTTCCTTGATAGATTTCTTATATCATAAATGTCAGAATCCCACAAGAAATAATATTCTGTTGGATTTCCAGGATATGCGACGATTTGGAAAACATGAACAAATACATTTTTCTTTTTCAAACTATCTGTTCCCTCTTTGGTATCTGTTCTTCGTTGTATCTGGCTCTCACTGTAAGAAAATGTTCAATAACTGTGTAATACAATCTACAACGAGTCATTATTTCCAGACCCCTTTGGGTGACAAGAGAGTTTACGCAGAATTTGTCTTTCTGCTTGCCCTTATTATGCAGTTGATGTTATATTGTTGGTTTGGAAACGAAGTGAAATTGAAGGTTTGTACAAATTCTCGGGGATATCTCGAACACAGATCTGAATACTGGATCAATTCAATTTAATTTTAAGGCTGCTGAAATTCCCTTATGCATCTGGGAATCTGATTGGATATCAATGGATAATTCTTCGAAACAAGATTTGATTCTGACAATGGCCAGGGCAGAGGTCCCTCTTCTGCTCACTGCAGGAAAATTCGTCCCTCTGACACTTGGAACATTCATGCAAGTACGTAAATGAAACATTGGTTGGTTTTGAAATAAATGCATTTAGAACACTTCCTATAATATTGGTTCATTAAACAATTACATAGATATACATAATGATCATCTTCAATGATTCATCTAGTTAAGATATGATGATGATTAAATATAAAATGGGTTTTTGACAGCTGATTTACACCTACTCAAAAATAATAGCTATTGACATCACTAGATATCTGAAATTTTCAAAATAAATTACAGCTGCTTCGTTTTTCAGGTCTTCAAAGGATCTTATTCTTTCTATGCCTTCATGCGAAGGGCTCGGTAAACAAAGAAAAACCATTGATTGGAATATTGAAACAAACAGAACACTATCAAGCAAGAAATGGTGGAAGTTTCTTGTGTAGAATAGAATGTTTATTCAGTTTCTTCACATAAAATGTTTGTAAGAACAGGTTCAGCATATTTTATATAAAATATAAGTCGTATTTGAAATTTAAAAATACGAATACAAGTTGATTCAAAACATGCCATCCGTTATGAAATGAACATGGAGTGAGAGGTAAACTTTATGTAAATGCATGAAAATTGAAAGATACGGTTAGGCACCCTCTACTTGTAAATTCGAAGTGTTTTAAGATATTTTCAACAGAATATAAATACTTTTTCAATACATTTTAATTTTCAAGATATTTATCCCAGATTTTTTCTATTTTCAAGCAGTTTTTTATACGTGTGGAATTTCCTGAAATATAGTCAAATAATGATTATTTTATTCACCAATATTATGATTTTTATTAATGTATTGTTCCGGGCGGAGGCCTACTTGCTGAAGGATTTGGGTCGAGGTCGTTGGGGTTTGGTATAAATAGCATTTACTACTGATACTCTTTTGTTCCGAACCTACCTACACTCTATACTTTATTCGTCGTTTCGTATAGAAAATGCTGCCAAATAAATAATACAACAGTCATTTTGGAAACAATTTCTATGTATCCATATTCTTCGGCAGTCCAAATTGCATGATCAATCTCTGATGTTCCCTAACGAATAATGAAAACCTCTTTTCTCGTTAACTCTTTGATCTTTCGCTTCGAATCTGACGCGTTCCTTGAATAAATAACATCGGATCAAAGCTGAAAAGATAAGTATTCGACCACGTATAATTTCGCCATTAACTATAATTTCAATATCCGTGTATATAAACCGCTTTCCAGAAAAACGATTCACGACTCCAAAATGTCAGATCACTACATTAAGGACTTTTTCGTCGCAAACCGGTGGATTTTGCGTTGCGCTGGACTATGGAGGCCAGAAAGCAAACGAAAAATAATCCAAATGTTGTACACTGTCTATGCTACAGGGATATTCCTGTTCGTCAACCTATTCTTCACCTCAACCGAATTTTTCAGTTTGACTTATACGTACAATACTGAATACGATTTGATCAAGAACGTGAGTTTTGTACTAACGCATTTCATGGGTCTAGTGAAGGTGAGTACAAAAACTTCAATATCTAGTCGTTAAATTGTGTGATTGTGGTGAATCTTGTTTCATATTTTTCACTTGAAAGTGAAATATAAGTGTTGTTTTTGAGAGGAGAGTCACGTCTTAGCATAAGTTACCATTTTTCGAATGGTATATATTTTTTGACAATATCAATATCAATATTGGGTAGTCGAAATTGAATTATCTCTATTGAAATTTCGGTTCACGTGAGCATGGATTCAAATCTGGATTCGACGAGAACAGATGACATTTATCTTAACGAATACACGTGTTTGGGGTAATAGTGTTAGCAACAGAAGTTCCTTTTCAACAATTTTCCGTCTACTTTCACCAAAAATAATGATTGAGGTGTCATTCGATTTAGAATGAATGGCATTTAGAAACGTTTTGGAAATTTTGAATTACAGCACCTAAAATTGGGAGGGTTTAGTATTTTCAAATATTTATATCGAAAATCATTGCATATTTCCGATATTTATGAGTTCAATTGGAAGGTGAAAATGTGGCCAAACACAATGTATAATAATAGTATATTATACAACGATCATGTAATAACCATCACAAATTTAATTTATAAATGGGGATCTTGTTCTAGAAATGATTTTAATAAAATATCCGCTTACTCCAGTGAAGGAAGTAAATTTTTTAGTATAATGAAGGACTCAGGTCAACTTAAAATTTTTTGGAATTTGTCAAAAAGGTGTCAAGTATCCGAGTAAGTTTGGTTACTGGGCAAAGCTCCAAAACGCTGTAAAACTTGGCCAAACTATTTTTTTTGGTCCAAAATTAATAAATATTTAATATCTCGGCCAATATTTAATGAATTTTAGTGAAAATAGGTGGGGGCTTTTTTGGGTCACTGATTACGATTTTAATGTCAGAAATTTCTGAAACACCCTGTAAACCGTAAAAACTACCCTTTTTAGGGGTTTTTTAAAAATATTTTGATTTCAAATTTGACAGCAGAATTTGATTGGCTTATCATCTAAACATACAGTACTGCACGAAAAAAAGGTTCATAAAACTTATAAATGGAGGGTCTCAATGGATTAACTATAAAAATTGTATGTGATTGATGGAAAAAAAAAGGTTTTTTGGCCATAACTTTTTTTTGGCTAATGATAACGAGATGTACCAGGAACCATTTCAAAGCTAAGGTTATCGCCAAAATTTCATGTCATATGCCACATTTGAATTAGATGGGCCAATTTTTTTTATTTTGCCCGACAAAAACGAGCATTTACCGTTACAAACATAAAATAGGCAATTTTAAACGGACAAATTTGCTTACAGATGAAAAATTATAACAACAAATTGAAATACAACTATCCTGGAATAAATGCTGAAAAATTCAGCTGTTTAAAATAAATAATGTTCACGCTGCTGGCCAAAAACTGAAAATGTTTTAAAAAATACACGATTTTACCCAACTTTAGCAGGCCAAAACATAAACAATAATTACCCGATAGGGCCAAAAATGGCTGGACATATTTAGGACGAAGTGTTCTGACTTTTCACCGAAGGATTTTTTTCCAAGCACCTTAGCCCATATGGCGCTAAAAAATTGGCATTAAAAATTTTTGAAAAAAAAATTATTTTGTCCATAACTTTTTTCTTCTTTTTTTTTAAACGGTTCTGGTTGGTCTCAAAATTTTCCCGATTTTGTCATCTTGCAAAATGATAGGAATCATTTTTTTTGTAAAAGTTATATTTTTCGAGATATTTACGCCAGAACGATCCGGTTTCTTCATTTTTCGTTAAGCAACCATTTTTGCCATGTCATATCTCCTTTAATATTAATCGTACAAAAATAAAACAAAAATCACTTTATTTGTCAACTAAAATACTTCATATAAGTAATATATAATTTTTTTTGTAATACTAACAGATTTTCAGTTAATTTAAAAAAACTTCAAAAACTTTTGAATTTTTTTGCAAAAATCAGTTTTCCTTTCGCTATTACTCGAAAGGGGTGCATTTTTATGAAAAATTGCAATCAATGTTTTTATGTTAAAAAATGATAATTTATTGATTGGTTTCATTTTTTTTCAACCCGTCCCCCTCCCCAATGAGTTCCACCCCCCCTACCCCCTGCGCTGTTTCCCAGTAACGGAAGTTGTTCACTCGGATACTGGGCACCTTGCTTAACAAAATTCAAGTAACTCCAAGTATCTGCAATTGGTTTCGAATTAGTCCAGCCAGTTTTTACTTCCTTTACTGGAGTAGCTCTATACAGGAAAGTTTTGAAAGTACTGTATCGTCTACCATTCGACACTCCAACACATCAACTTTATTCAATCACGATCACATTTTCTTTGGAGGAGCATCATGAAATGGATACTCTCAAAGTATCACATCTTATTATCAATAATATGATGAACTCCAATTTTATATTGATCAGAAATTCAGGAATTCATAATCACCTTACAAGACAACATAACTTGTTCCATCTTGATTCCGCAAACTCTGTAATTGGACGAAAAAGGTTCACCCATGAAGCATTTCCAAAATTCAATGGAATACCCGAAAATATAAAAGATCGTAGAAATATCAATGAATTCAGAATCAAAATAAAAAAAATATTTTCTCCGAATAATAAAATGAAATTCAATGGATTCTTTCTTCGTTTCAGTAATTTGCTTTATTTTTATTTTTGTTGTTTATTTGTGATTCTGAAAGAAATTCATTCAATGAAATATGTAATCAAAACAAAGTTCATGATCAGTCTCATACCACTTTAAAACTACTTGACTGTTTATGATATTCCTTCATAGAAACCTAATAATCATTCAAACATCTATTATGATTTCATAATTGTTATTGAAAAATAAAATTGTAACATTAATACCTAAAAATACTATTTATGAAAAGGGTATATATACATTTTGTACATTTGTAGCATGAGTTGAATTACGAATAAACATATATAAATTACATGAGAGTTACATATGCTACTTTCTCTACACCCGATAAACAATGAAAAACTATGAATATTATATTCATATTATATATATATATATATATATATATATATATATATATATATATATACATATATACATATATATATATATATTTATATATATATATATATATATATATATATACAAAAACTGAAAGATGTAAGTCAAATAAATCGTTTTAAAACCGATCTCTAAAAATTCGTCTTCTCCGTTGGAAGACTCCGAATACATAATCTGGTGAATTGTGATAATAACTGAATCCAATTATATCCCTTACAATTGAATGATTTTTTCCTGTGTGTATGTGTGTGTGAATGTTCGAATGTCACTGCTTTATGTCTTTTGTATAGCTATCCTACATTTATTGAGTACCATAATTACATTATTTTATTTGTATTATATTTCTTACACCGCGGACAGCCAATGGCTTTGCGGTTCCATCATGTTTATTTGTCTGATTCAGAAATCAGAAGATACCTAACGGATAAAAACCCAGAAAAATTCATCTTGCATATCGAAGATCCGTGAAAACATCAATTTCTACATAATACCTGGATGGGCAGGATACAACCTTCATATCGGACCTTGTCAGATAATAACTGAAGAGAATCATTATAAATACCAGTTTCCATGGAGAACAGACAATTGAAGTCTTTGCTTACTCTTGCTTGGTTACTTCGTAAGGGGAGTGATTGACCGGGACGGTATGGACAGATATTCGTCTCACAGTTCTTGAGAATGAATTCAAAATGGAATTCGAAACGTCGAACAAATCAGAAGATACCTAACGGATAAAAACCCAGAAAAATTCATCTTGCATATCGAAGATCCGTGAAAACATCAATTTCTACATATATATATATATATATATATATATATATATATATATATATATATATATATATATATATATGTGTATATTAGTCCTTGTACTTTCTTATGGACAAATTTGAATTATACGGGAAGTTGCCTGCCATTACACGTCAATGTTGTTAACTATTAACTAATAGGACGTGTTGCTTTTAGACAGAACTGGTTTTGATTATTGCAGCAACTTTTCAGGTAGATAGGAAATCTGCCCTTCTACACTTGTATCATAACTTTCAATATTTATTCATTTATTTTTGATTTTTTCAGATTGTGGGAAGCTACTTACCCAAAAAAACTACGGAGAAAATGGATAAACAATCATTCGTTATAATTTCATTAAATAATAATCGGTGGGAAAACTGGTTTTTCAACACCCGTACTACATAATACACTAATATGCCCATGATCCGTTTCATAATGATAAGCTTTATGATATAGATTTTTCATAACGATGTAAATATTACTTCCAGATCAGTGGATATAAATGGAATATTCAAAAGCAATGTATAGTCCTTCCTTTAAAGTTCTTCATTACCAATCAGGCGTGGAAAAAATAGCGCAAGCAATTCTCTTGTGACGGTTATTAATACATTATCGTTGCATAATATACTAAATTCTGCTATTTGTTGGTGAGGGATTTCTGCAATTTATAAATTTACATAGCACCCATGCATTTTTTTAAAATCAATACGTGACATTTTTTCACCTCTTGAATCTATTGGTGAAAGGTTCAAAGCTCCGGAGTTCTACCAAAAAAGGACTTTTCGAATACCAAACTCAAACATGGATAGGATAGCAGTTGAAGTGAAACACACTGTTTGATGGAAGAATACCTTGTACATATTATTATCATCAGTAAAATATAGCTTTATTTTCTTCACTTCTGCATATATGACCGCCAGGGTCTAAAATAAAACGATACCTTCTATTCTGTAGGTACTGTTCTTTTACTTCCGAAGCGACAATCTATTTGAGATTATGGCAACCCTAGAATCCAGCGACCTCCACTACGAACACAACTCTCAGAGCAACTTTTTTCCTGGTTTGATTTCGAGGAACTACAAGAAAGCTGGAGTGAAATACACTCTGCTATTTTTCATGTTATCACACGCAACTCTGACGTCTTCTTACATCCCGCCTACTATAGCAGCCCTCAGGTTCGAAGAGGACAATCCGGAAAAAACTTTGCCGGAAAAATTGCCATACTACAGCTGGATGCCATTCAGCTATGCTACCTCTGACACTTATCTCATTGCGTTGGGTTATCAGGCTATACCCATGTTTTCTTACGCGTATAGGTGAGAGCAATTTTACAACTATCAATTTTTTTTCATCATACTCACCTGTTAATTTCTCTCAACAATAGTTTCCACTGTCATAAAAACCTATTTCAATATTTATACCTAACAGGTTGGGTCTTTATACTAATAATAAAATCTATGAACACTTATATCTTCATAACCATAGTACGATCATCTATATCCTAATGAAAATCTTCTTCAATTCTTTACGATGGAATATCGATATGAATTTGTTGACATCTAATCTGATCTCCTAGATCAATAATTGATCTAATTTTTCAAATTGTGTCATAGTCTCTTTTCAAAATCAATGAAAATGTTAAAACGCCTTGAATTTCATAATCAGTTATGAAATCAACTGCTTCTCACACAGTTACAAAAAATAAAACAGAAGCATCTAGTCGTCCTATGATATCACACATGGTATCTCTTATATATTTTATTCATCGAACTGAAGATTAACTCATGCAGGACATTGACTCAGTGTTAGTATCAAAATAATTGGATCACACAATTCTCACAATTTTAGTAAAACCTAGAACTTCGATATTATTAAAAAAAATATGGTCTTCGTTCAAGAATTGGCATAATAACTTTATTTACTTCTGTTATATATCAATCTGAAGAAGATTTATTTCTGCCTTTTACAAAAACCACTTACGACGCTAACAATCACTGTTTCCTAAAAATATTCAAATTTCAAAATGTTACAAAAATAATTGCTATTTTCTTCACCTTGTCACTTGCTTGTATCCGTTTAGAACGCCTTTTATTGGATTAGAATATTTTCAATCTCAGTTGACTTTATTAACTAGAGTCTCTTCAATCACTGTTCCGCATTTTTCTTTCAGCAAGCATTCACTCTCAGTCGAAGTCCACAAACTTAGGAAAGACTGGGAAAGACTGACCAGGGATATAACAATAAACTCGATTCTTAGAAAATTTTTTTTCGAAATTAGGTGAAGTAAATTTTCCAATCGAAATTAGAAAAAATCTTGTATGTAGCACGATGGAAAGTTTTAATTCGTTATAACTACACTCCTTCGTAGAAATGGTGTTTAAAAAAAAATTGTTTGACTGACTACATACATAGCAACTCTTTTTTCGAAATGTACGTCCAAGACCCAAAACTAAACACCTAGAAATGAGGATTAGTATAAGTTATATTGAACAATCCTTGGCCTATATCACCTATGACTGTTCTAGTTTCTATATTTCTTTTGTAGCATAGTGGGCATGGACACACTATTCATGAATATAATGAACTGCATAGGAATGAATCTGGAAATCGTTCAAGGAGCTTTTGCAACACTCAGAGAAAGATCCATTGAAAAAAACACGGGTCCTTCTTTAACCCCAGATGGACTCAATTCGCAAGAACTAAAATTAGTTTTGCATCAGGAAATGAAGAAAGTTTGCAAGCACCTTCAAATCATCTACAAGTATAATATTCCACTGCATTATTAGTATAGATTTTGTTATTATTTGAAAAATTTTCAGCGTATGTGAAAAGTTGGAAGACATATACACCTTTCTCACCTTGGCTCAAACGGTGGCAACTTTGTTTATACTTTGTTCATGCTTGTACCTGGTTTCAACGGTAACTATATGAGATATTCAATTTGGTTGAAATATATCTGACGAGGATACTTAAAAGCTGTTCTATGAATCTTATAAGGCCACCCAATTTGAGATTTGGGTGTACCAATCTTGATTTAAGAGACTCTGATGCTGTTCATAGACCACACGTTTACTTTCACCTTATCCTTCACTTAAAGAAAGTTCTGACAATGCCAATCGATGGAAGCGTTAATACACAGAATATTAGAGTAAAAATGTCGTATGTAAACACTTCCATTTACTAGCATTGTGACAACTTTTTCATCGTAGTTTTCTGGGTTTCTAACCCAACACAATCTGAAAAAAATTAGAATCAATATTGGAATTGTAAAGTTGCTGCGTCAATAGAAAAAAAGGTCCTCTTGCATAGAATACGTTTTTTTTTACGAATTATCGAAAATTTCAGTATACAATATTTTGTTATAGTGTTTTGCTTTTTCATTGATGATAAGTTATTTTCAGACTCCGGCAACTAGTAAACAATTTTTAGCGGAAATAGTTTATATGATAGCTATGGGTTTTCAGCTTCTACTCTATTGTTGGTTTGGAAATGAAGTTACTCTAAAGGTAATACCATTTACTCTCGATATTTGGCTTTGAAAAACATGACACACTTCATGTGACAATCATCTCAAAACTGATTAATCAATTAAGAAGCTAGCTATACTCCTCTGTTGTCATCTTCTGAGCGAGCTTCAAAATCCACCTTCATTTCAATATTAGCCGAGTTATTTTTTGCAAAATTATAGAAATTGTATTACCAAACTTTGAAAGTACATTGAACGACCACAACAATAAAATCGTTATTTCAGGCAGACAATATGCCCTTTTACATTTGGCAATGCGACTGGATTACAGCAGACACGGATTTCAAAAGGGCGATGGTTTTTACAATGGTGAGAGCAAAAAGACCTCTTTACCTTACGGCTGGGAAGTTTGCACCTCTCACGTTGGGAACATTCATTGCGGTTCGTATGAAAAACAAGCATACTTTTCGAAATTAATGCATGGTTTTTCAGATCATCAAGGCATCTTATTCATTCTATGCAGTTATAAAGAATACTAGTGACTGAAGCACCGGCAAAGGGTTTGAGGTTATCTTTTCGATCTATCACTACTCAAATATGTCCAATAGAGGAACGCCTAACAATATTTCATTCGATAAACAAATACATCTTTGAAAGCATTGGCGAGTATTTGTTTGATTAATTGTTTTTTTTCATTTCCCATCAAACGGTAGAGCACTTCTTCGTTTCAACTCAGGGTGCTCAAGTTAATTTATAAAATGGAGTTCCGGGAAATTGTTCTATGAGCCACCAAACTAGTTGAAATCGAAGCCTTCACCAAATTCTCGATTATTCTACCTTGAAAACTATTCGATGAACTGATAATTATTAATATAATAATATATAACACAAATGATAACTAAAAAGTGCATATGCCTAGATACGAGAGAAAAGGGCTTCTTTTAGTTTATCTTAATTGAGTTCTACCTCTCCCACCTTACCAACAGCAAATATTGATGATAATTGGAGCATTGTTATAATACCTACACTAGAAAATTTTTGTTCATTGAAGAAATGAATCAGAGATGTATTGAACTTATTTTGTAAATTATGTTGAATTTGGAGGAGCCAAAATAAAGGGTTTTCTGACTGACCTAAGCCTCCAGTCATATTTTTATGAAATAGAAATGAATATCCTAAAGCCACCGCTGAGAATCATAAAAAGGCCAATTTATGTAATAACTGAGGATGCCCATTAAACGATAGAATTTTACCTGGTCGGTTACCGAATCATATTCAAATATTCTGGCCTCCGTAAATCTCGAATTTGGTCGGATTTAGAATTATCCTTGTTTTTCTATTTACCTACACAGGGTGTAACTGAATAAGTGTTAAACATTTAAGGAGGTGACTCCTCATCGAAAAAAAGATAGAATCTTTCATATAAAGAAACTTCATTGGAGCATCCTTTGTTAAGATACAGCCCCTTAAGGGGTACATAATTATTGAAGTAACAAATTAAGAACAGAACAACACACAATAAGTATCAATTCAATTTCGAAAATTCACAAACTGACAGCGTCATACCAATTTAATTGTCACTATCGCTAATAGCGACCTACTAGATAGATTAGTTTCGTATTCTCGCATTTATGACGATGTATCTTTGTAGTTGTTCGTGAGATAATATTTTGCTGCGAACTGGTTTATTTTGGGCAAAAAACCCGAGAGACATTGATTGATAAAACAGGCTATCGTAAATACATTTTTAAATGGTAAACAAATAATAAAAAAGAGTTTCATTGGAAATAACTTTTAGGGGTTGCGTTTTCCACCCCTTACAACCATGGGGTAAACCGAATAAATTACTGGCTGAGTGTCTTTTTGGTAGTACGAAACTTCAGGTTAATTTCAATATTGTAACTTTTTCAGTGCTTATGAAAAAAAATTGTTATAAAAAAATTTTATGTTGTAAGGGGTGGAAAACGCATACCCTAAAATTTATTTCCAATGGAACTCTTTTCTAATTATTTGTTTGCCATTTAAAAGTTTACTTCCGATAGCCTGTTTCATTCTGAACAAAAAATGTCTCTTGGGTTTTTTGCCCAAACTAAACCAGTTCGCAGCAAAATATTATTTTACGAACAACTACAGAGATACATCGTCATAAATGCGAAAATACGAAACTAATCAAGTAGGTCGCTATTAGCGATAGTGACAATTAAATTGGTATAACGCTGTCAGTTTGTGAATTTTCGAAATTGAATTGATACTAATTATCTGTTGTTATTCTGTTCTTAATTTGTTACTTTAATAATTATGTGCCCCCTTTAAGGGGCTGTATCTTAACAGGGGATGCTCCAATGAGCTTTCTTTATTTAAAGATTCTTTTCGATGAGGAATCACCTCCTTGAATGTTTTACACTTATTCAGTTACACCCTGTAAACATGACGGCATTGCATCAAGAGGCGAAGTTTTATGAATTTTGTAATAAGTGTTGAGAGTTTCAGTCAGCTGCAAAGTTTAAGTGTTTTGTAGTAATATTTAGAAAAACGACCCCCCCCCCGAAATAGAGTGACAATATGAAAAAAAACAGAGAGTTGTAGGCATTTCAATATAAATCGTTGGATATAGTATATTGTTTCATCATTCACGGAATGATGGTAATTTCCCACGAGTATGAAGTTTGCAGCATTAGCCGAAGGCAAATCATACAAGTGGGAAATTAGCATTCCATAGCGAAATGATTTTACTAATGACAAAATTGAATGTCATTTATAATTTCCATATACTTATGTAAATAGAGCTGTCATTGCTTGAAATTTGACATTCCATGGAAGAGCTGATTTTTTATTTAATGGTACCTCAAGTAAGACAAAGAAATCATAATTTTATCAGTCAAGGAAATGAAATTGAAGATACATAATACAACTGTAACACATTGAAGTCATTGGGATTGGAAATACCTAGAACCTTCATTGTAACATGGCAAATTTATACCCACAAGTTTCAATTGCTGAGGATTGACGTTCGTTGTTTGTATGGATTGTAATTTACCTCCCTCCCTCAGCTGATATATCCGAGACTTTCGATTATTGAAAATTCAACCTCGTGCTCAAAAATTTTTATATAAAAATAAAATGTATTTTCGAAAATTCTGCTCGAGTTCACTTTGGCCTTGAACCTTTTTTTCCTTTCTTGGGTTTACGCGAAGTTTTTTTCGGAGGTGAATCGCTATCCGTAGTCTTGGATTTTGCATTCGGTTCTTTTTTCTTTTTCTTCTTCTTCTTTCTGCTCTCTGTAGAAGTGGAGGCGTCACTCAGAAAAAAAGACGTAGATTCGTCGTCGTCGGTGCCTACACTCTTGTGTCGGTTGGTTTCCAACTTCTTTGCCCGATCGATTGCGTCTTTTATGGCTTCTAGAGTGGGTCGCCGTGGTTCGAACAACTGAAGAACGGTACAGGGTGTTTACATAATAGTAGAGGAGCCCACGATGCTAAATCGGGATTTACTCGAGCATCATAGAGACCTATTGGGTTGCGAAACTTAGATGATAAAAATTTTTTTATATAATATATACATTCACATCGGTGGGGGGAGCGGCTATAGATTTTCAAAAATGTAAAAAAAAACTGTTGCATGGACATACCCGAGCGTGTCTTGCACATTTTCAAAAATGTGCGTATGTTAATCTGATTGTTTCCATGATTGGGGTGGTACTACGTAAGGGTTGAAAATGAAAAAAAAATTCTCGAGCGCGTCAGATTTTCTGAGGGGATGTTAAGTGAACCTAAAAAAAAAGCTCTTATATAATAACCTGACGGTTTGGATGTGACGCAGCCTCGCGGCCGTTATTAGAATGTGAAAAAAAATCTTCATTTCGAAATACACAAGCGCGTCAGATTAAGATATATATGGTTCATCTTTATGCCCCAGACGTTGCAGTCTCATAATCTGATGACTATCTGGAGGGATTAGCGTATTCCGTCAATTTAATTTTTTTATTTTATTTTTTAAAATCATTGAACTTGATTGATTGAAAAACTCAGGAAAAGCATACAAATAAATAAAATGTATTTTTTTTTTGTAAAATCCTTCTATTTATAAGAAAATAGCCAAACTCAAATGTCCGGCAATGCTTCGTTTTCAAGATAAAGGATGTCAAAGTTAAAAAAAAAACATTTTTTCCTGAATATCTCAATAATATGCTTCAGCCGATTTTCTTACAATTTGGCGGTGGTATTTAGGATATTCAGGAGCTAATTTGGCCATAACTAGAAATAATTATGCCCGGAAGGTATCTCCACCAAAAATTGTAACCAAAAAATGTGCGCCACTGATTCTTACAATTTTTGTTTTTTTTCCGCATTGAGCTACTGAAACTGCATCCTTTTTGTCTCCATATTTTTTCTTGTATCTTGCTCTGTTTTCGAGAAAAAAAAACACTCTATTACATGTCCTTGGAACAACAAAATTAGAATAGTTTTTCACAGGATGCTGATATAGAAAATCCTAATGAACAGAAAGATGAAATGAAATGTTTGTTTGAATAAATGGCAAATGGTTTTCCTTTCATGGTACCCTAACCTTACTTCCAAAACATTGCGGTAGTATAAATAACGTTATTGTGTTTCATCGGAAACAGTAAATCTAAAAATTTGAAAGATGACTTTCGTATTTTGTCATTTGTTCAATCATTATCATGCAATAAAATGATTTTTACTTTTTTCTCAAAAACAGAGCAAGATGATAGTAAAAAATTGTAGTTTCAATGGCTCATTGCTCATGATGATATCAATCTAGTTATTGCCAAATCAACTGAGATATCCATGAAAAACCTTTTATTTTCATTTTGACACCATGCATCTCGAAAAAGAAGCATCGCCGGACCTATGTTAATGCATGGTCTCAGAATTGCTCAAAGAACTGAAAATGGTTGGACAAATAAGGCTCTCGGATAAAATTTATATTTTTCGACATCCCTCGAAATATATAAATCAGCATTGTGCTTTGGGTTCTAGACCACCAACCTACATGAGGAATACATTTTGGTGCGGACTTGTCGGTCACTGTATACCTACCAAATATTTTAAATTGTTGCGAGCGGGGTTTCAATATTTGGCGAATGCGCTTCCGGAAACATCCAAGTCATGTTTTTAAGAATCGGTAAAGAATAATTTGTCTTGGTGAAAATGAAACCCACACAACACATGGACATCCAGTGGATATCTAATGGATACCCATTAAGGATATTTTGGACATCCGATGGATATTCTTAGGCCACCAACCTGTACGTCCATAAAATATCCTTCATGGACATCCATAAGATTTCCTTCATGGATACCCGCATAAGATATCCATCATGGATATCTACAAGATATACTTTATCGACATCCATGAGATATCCATCAAGAACGTCCATAAGATATCGTTCATAATTCTACATAATTATTTGTGCAATTAGTTACAGAGAAACCAACCTAGCTTGAGATGTGAAAAAGTGCTGCACACTTCTTGGACAACGAATTATAGTCAGTAATATATCCTGTGAAAAAGGCACTCAACGTGACCGTATGTGCAATTTAAAATGTTCTGCTAATAAATTGGTTTCGCTGTATTCAAAAAATTTAGACAAACTAAGGTAAACTGGAGAGTGGTAGACGTACGATCAAAAAACGTATGTCGTTAATAATAATTTTAAATTTTTTCATTACTTCTCAAAAAAAAATACTTGATATCGTTTAAATTTGAAAAATAGTTTGCCAAGAGTTCTCAACAGAAAAGTTATTGATGAATTTAAATAGTTCTCAATTTGAATATCATATGAATATGGTACTCGACAATTCACTTGCTTCCTTCCAAAAGTTTACGTTCACGGTCAATGCTAATGATCACAGTTTACAATTATTAACTAACACACCACTATTTTTCGTTTCTTTATAAACACAATTATTGCACAATGCACACCACAACGCTTCAACTCAATTCAACATAATTTTTTCAAACCGACCCAACACTCAACGACTCTCCACGTCTTCTGAGGTGACGCTATATTCAAATATTATTTAAAAGGATAAAAAGTTAAATATATCAACTTTCTTGCTGGAATGTCCATGTGAAAGGCCCAATCACGTTGCCAATTCGTAGGGTACCACGGCGAAAGAAACAATAATTATTTGTGCAATAAATGTACGAAATGAATGTCCATAAGATATCCATCGTGGATATCCGAAAGGATATCCATTTTGTACATCTTATATGGATATTTTTTACTGGGAATACTTTGGATATCCAAAATTTGGATATCCTATGGATATCCAAAATTTGGATATCCTATGGATATCCAAAATTGGTCCAAGGCTATTCCGACATGAATTGGACATGAATTGGACGTCCATAGGATATCAGGTGCTGTATGGGAAGCTCAATATGCCCCTGTTTGTGTATAGTACTGATGGTTATCTAGGCTACAGATATAGTTCAAACCACGCCTTGCTTTGCTTTACTTTTTCATCTTATCATCTACGATAGCATAATTTTTCATATGCATATTTAATGAGATGATAAATGAATGAGGAACTTACTAGTTTTTTAGGTTCAATCGAAGATTTTCGTAATTGTTTGTGAAGCTCCTTCAGCTCTTGCAATTTTTGGCTACCAGATATAATTGAATTTTTGTCATGAGTTTCTTCTATGATCTGGAATAAAAACGAAGGTACGATGAAGTGTAAAAAATAGCTTACGCGTGCTTTTGTGTAAACGATCGAAGTAAGTACAGCTTATCCAATCCATCTTGGCACAGAATTAATCACACATATGTTTAGCAATCTCTGCGAAGTATATAAAGATGAAAAAACCCTATTATATGTGTTCACTGTTTTGGAATTTATTCCTAGAAGGTGTGTTTTCTTTCGTCATGGTCTACACTACCAGTGTATAACTGGAAAAATATCTGAGTTTGTGCCAAGATGGATTTGATAAGCTGTACGTATGGGTTTTCCCGTTCGAAAGGTTTGAACAATTTGTACTGTTTTCTACGTCTACAACACCCTAAAATTCCTAAAAACAGAATGAATGAATGAATGGTAAATATCATTCCTTCATACCGTTTTATGTTCATCGTTTTCTGAGGTTTCTCTTATTATTGCCAAGGGAGCAGTGCTGCAATGGGGTTCTTCCTCTTCTTCTATTTTTTCATTTTGAATGGTTTCTGTTGGATTCAGTAATAACTGAAATTTTCAAAAGGACAGTGGTTTAACAACATCACCAATTGATTTGCAAATTCCTCTCGAAGCATACATGGAAGACTAGCCGATTAGGTATTTCTTTCAATAATTAATAAACTTACACCAGCTTTCACAGTAGAATTTTGAATAGCAGTGCCGCTTAAAATTTTGGAATTTCTTGATGTTTCTGATTTAGTTACAGAAAATTCCTTCAATTTCTGGAATGAATGCAAAAATATTCACGTTATCGGCGAGTAAATGAAAACCGAAATTTTGTCCTTTACTTCCAAATCCGTGCCTTCCTGGTTATTTTGGGTAAAAAGTCTTGACGTAACTGTTTCATAAATTTTGTCCCGATCTTTGGTGCATATTAATGGCATTTTGGAATTTTGACTGACTGCTTATTAAATATTACTATGGCAACATATGCAAAGTAATGCAATAAATATTCAGTTAGCAGCAATGTAATACAAGTGGAGCGTCGTAAGATATATACCTTGGAATTCAGGGCAAGTCAAGGATCTTCATAAAAGCTGTTGGACTGCATTGTTCAAAGTTCAAATAAAAAAGTTGAAAAACAAATAATGTGCGATCTTGATCACAAAAATTACTGAAAAATGAGAATAGGAATCAAATATTTATACCTAATAAATGATATTTTCATAGTAATTTAAATGTTAATTCTTTCATATTTCGCAAAAAACGAGTTTCAGCAAAAAATTATTATTTTAAACTATATACAGTGGCTTTCTTGGAAGTTCTTCCCTCCTTTTTTTCACGTAACCGACCACGTTGATATTAATTCATTAATTTAATCTAATCTGTTTAAATAGAATATGTATGTGTACATAAATGGAATATTGCATGTCATTTTTAAATGACACTGGAAATGTAATTTAATTGTATCCTCGATGTATATACTTTCCAAAGCGAGATACCCCAAAATCTATTTATAGAATACCTATCCAACTATAGATATTTTTTATTATCATGTACGCATTTAATGAAGTTGATTAATTTCTGATCATCATTGCCAACAAATAACAATTTTCAAATATTTTGTTGTCTGTTCATTATGAAAAATTATTTCTATTTCTTTCCAGGCTAATGAAATACATTTCATATTCATCAATATTCGGGGGTTATATCCCGAGTGCACCAAGTTTAATCGGTTAAAATGTGTGCTGCACTTCCATGATTCTCGAAATTTTGCTTAGCAAATGACTTGAGTGTATGATAATTTGATAAAATCCCGAGACCGCAGATCGAGGGATTTTATTTTAAATTATTATACACGAAAGCATTTGCTTGAAAGCAAAATTTTGAAAATCATGGAAATGCACGCATTTTGGTCGATTGAACTTGGTGAAGGAGGGATAAGCCGGATAAGTATATGTTTAGATTATTTCCAGAAAACATGTAAACTCAGGAAACATCAAAATCGAACACAGGAACTATAGTACCAGAGATAGTACCTGAAAAATGATCCAAACGCCTGGTTTATTTCGAACATTTTAATCGGTTAAAAGGTCTAGTGCATTTAATCGCTGTAAAACTCTGTAAAAGCAGTTTAGCCTTCAACTGTTTCATCGTTTATTCGCATTGAGGGAAATAATCAATAAAAAATACATTTTATCCGGTAAAATAACAATCATCCAAATCAGAAAACTGTGAAAACAATGAACCAAACTAGAAAACTATGAAAGAACGATAAAACAAACTAGGAAACTTCGTAAAAATGAAAAACTGAACTGGAACACTGTGAAAACAGTGGAATAAACTGGAAAACCTATGAATAAGCTAAAGTAATAACTTTTTTGTTCATTGTTAATAGAGAGCAATTATTTCATAGCATTATCCATTTTCAATTTTTCAAAAGAGACTACCGTGGAACCACAGAATAAGAAAAAAAAAGGACGAAAATTAACTGTAATGGACTACGGAGTTTTTGAACTTTGCTCCTACTCTTCTATCAAAAAATAGTTGTTTATGATTGGTTAGAACCTTTGGCAACATTGCTCGTCGGGAAGCACTTTATTCGACAACCTTCCTGACGTTCAAGAAAACCAACTCATTGTCTTGAAACGAGTGAGTCTGGATTCAGACAGATCCGAATCCGATCGTACGACGATCCGATAGCTTTCTGATTGGTCTAAATTTGAATTTAGACCAATCAGAAAGCTATCGGATCGTCGTACGATGGGATTTCGGATCTGTCTGAATCCAGCCTGAGTAGAAACAAGTCGGGGATCGCTCCCTGGGAAGGTTCTATTCTATCGCCGTCGAGATTCTGGGCCCTGATGATGACGAACTTACCTGTGAAGTTCAATCCTAATTATATGAAGCTGCTCGTCCGAATATATCACTAGAGGTAGTACAGCTGTTCTGTACTGGATGACCACAGTTTAAAGCCCAAAGAAAAGGAACCCTGTTTCCGTCCCTATACCGGAAGTCCAACCACCATCCGGAGGCATGGCAACCCTGCGTGCGTCGTCCATTTGTCACTTGTACAAAGCATACTGAGCCTAGAAAGTTCTGCCACAGATTCCAATGCCATCTGTGGTTATACCATTGAACTGTGTTAAATGTTTATTTCGGAGTTATACTCACCGTATTCCCTAGGTGTTCCAGAGTTGTAACATCAATGGGTGGGACGTGATATATTCGGACGAGCCGCTTCATATAATTACGAGTGAACTTTACATGTAAGTTCGTTTAAATCGTATAAGTCTTCAGTTTCGATTTTAGGTTAATATCCGTTGAAAATGTTAGTGATATGACAAATGTTCTTCATTCCATACCAGCTCATAATTCTGTCTCTATTCTTTAGCTACCAATTAAGCCGGTGCGAGCGTAATTTTTACGTATACGTTCTGATTCAAGAACACATCCCCAGAGATGTGGTTTACTATTCTGTGGTTCCGTGACGAAAGACAGATGACTGTTGACAGTTGGCGCATGTCAGTTCCATTCATGTTCACTGTTCACGTTCACTAATCAACGATGTTGTAGAACGACTGCGATGTGATAAAACTCCCATAATATCTGAGTTATTGTGGTAAAGGATTTGTTTTGATACATAAGGTAAAAATATTTACTGAGACTATTATTTGCCCAATTAGTGCAGTGTGATGGCATCAGACGATGAACTAGAGGGATCTTTCGCCGGTAAGTTTGTTTTGTGTTCCTTTGCATAGGTGCAAGCGTAAGCCGTCTTTTAAACCAGAGTTATCTAATAAAACAGCTAATTTGGTGATTGTTAACTTCCTGAATAGCACTATCGTTATATTTCTGATTGAATTCCTTTAAATGCATCCCATATCCATTGTCTGTTAGGGAGAAAAAAAGGATAATTACAATTTTGTAATCAGATATATTACTTCCGCGGGGAAAGGGGGAGGTTGATTTTCATTATTTTTGTGACAGCGCGCGGGCATATCCTGACCCTTAACAAAATGGAGGACATCAAACAAAGAGATTGGCAGATTGCAAATTATGTAATTTCGATAAAAATTTAGTTTTGTCTTTAGGGGTTAGAAATTTCATATTTTCCCTCCTAAATTTTGTTATGATTGTACTGACCATGGTCCACATGAGTGACAAGCCCGATTAATTGTTTTTTTTATTTTTAGGGGAAGAAGATGCCCCTGAGGATGCTGGGGAACAAGTTGATAACGAGCCGGACTCTGAAGATGCGATTCCAAAGGGAGGGGTAATGATATTTTTGAAATTTGTTTTTTGATTCTATAAATACCAGAAACATTGATAATTCTCTATCATAATTTTTCTCACACATCAGTGCCTATAAAAATATTTAAACCATATTATGTGTCCTAGGTACTCTGGAATATAAAATTGATTTTTTTTAGGAGGTATAGATACAGTAGTTTTACCAAGTCAGAAGACTAAAGATTTTTCATTTTGGATTCAGTAGAAAATCACCCACAAGTATTTTCTTTTAAATGAGGAGAAAATTGAGCAACTGTCATTTTTTATGAACTGAAACTAGTTAGGTACTGGTTTTTGCTAAAAGTGCCTTACAAATTAACTTTTTCTCTAGTAGTTATATGTCTTCACGATTAATTCTGAAGTTATATTTAAATTCTTCAAGAATTTCCAAAGGCTCATACAATAATAAAAATTGAAGAAATTAATGAAATGTTATGCATAAATGCATAATATTGAATTTTTGAATCTCACCAAAATTTTCGAAACAATATTTGCATTCTGATTGAACTTCATGATAATATAAGAGAATGAAAATTGTATGAATACAATATTATAGGAAGAGGATGATGACTATGAACCTGAAGATGGTCGGAAAAAGAAGAAAGGTAAGAAAAGAAAAGCAAGGGGAGAGGACAAAAAAGGAAAAAAGAAAAAGAAGAAACGTAAAAATGACAGCGGAGATGTAAGTTACTTATTTTTTTTTGTATTCATTGATGAAAATACAATTATTTCCATAGGAAAGTGACTTTGGGGATGAAGATGGGGGGGTCGATTCTGATTTTGGTAACACCAGCAGAAGAGGAAGGAAAAAGGGGTCTACCAAACATTCTTCCACCCCAACAACCCCAGCACAATCTGTGGAGTCAACCAGTGGAGGGGGAGGTAAAGAAATGAATTTTTATGGATCTGCTTACATTTATTTCTCCTTTTTATAAAAAAGCAAAAATGCAACATTTTCTCATGGGTTTCACAAGAATATATAGAATGTGAAATAAAATAAGCACAAGAGTGGTTGAACATAAAAAATAATTGAAATGGTACATAGGATGAAACAGTATGTTGAAAGTGTATATAAAAAAAATTGGGATGACATATTAATAACAAACAGGACAATATCAAAATAATACAAAAAAAATTGCACACATTTTTAAAATATTTTTTTCAATTAAAACATGCGGGTTCTGAGGTGAGTACACTTCAGGAAGTCATTGAAGTCTCTTTAAAATATCATATTCAGGAGCAAAGAAACCCAAACTATGAAATGCTCTCTCACATGAAAAGCACCCTATTTTGAATACCAATTCACAACCACTTACACTAATAAACTCTCTTATCTTATTACAACTGCTGATACCTGTATAGGTGGTCAGTTTTTGACCAATAAGGAGTCTTGAGATGATATTTTGTAAACTTCATTCAGGTGAGAAATACATCTCTGATATCCATGAACGGAATGCTATAATTATGGCTTGACAGATAAGTATTATTCAATTTCTGTTTGGTCAACTGGAATAAGTCTGAAAAATAAATTTAGTGGTGAAATTGAGATTGATACTATTTTTGCAATATTAATATGGTACCTAATCATTCAATACATACTGATAGTCTAAGGATAAAGTAGTTAATGAATTTCATTCAAGAACAAATTCAAAAAATATTTGATGAAGAAAACATTTCATAGTGTTTCCGCTTTTTATGATTGATTTTTCCTTTTTATTCTTATGTTCCACACTGTAAAATTTTATGAAATAAAGCTGTTATTAATATTATTGTATACTTCATTATATCATGGATTTTGAATTGCATTGTTTGTATAGATTTTTTCATCATTTAATCTTGTCAGTTTGTTTTGAGCCAGGTTTCTGTGTTTACATCAGTTTTCTTATTTTTATCAATAGATTGTTGGGGTTAACACTGGTTCTTATAGAAAAATGTAAGAGGAAACATTGATTTTCAAACAAAATGTATTTTGTATGTGCTGCTATTTTGATGTATTCTGATTTTGTTTTGATTGTAACTCTTTAGGTATGCCAACAATTGAGGAAGTTTGTTCAACCTTCGGCTTGACAGATGTTGATCTAGATTACTCAGAATCAGATTTCCAAAATTTGACTAGCTACAAACTTTTCCAGCAACATGTCAGACCACTGCTGGCTAAGGAAAATCCAAAAGTATGTTGATATATAAATATTTCTCCGTGTTTCCTTACTGAAAATATGCCTCTTTCAAGGTTCCAATGTCCAAGTTGATGATGCTCGTTGCTGCAAAATGGCGTGAATTCTCGAATATAAACCCCAACCTTCAATCGGAGGGGAACGAACCGTCTGCACCTGCTTCAACCACTTCGGAAGAGAGTTATCCCAATTCCAATCGATCGAGGGTTTCGAAAGAAGCTGCATCAAAAGTTATTGAAGTAATGAGTCTTTTATAGTCGTTACCTGCAGATATTTTATGAAATGCATTTAAGAGAAAAAGTGATTTTAAATTTGGAACAAAATCTTTTTTTCAGGCAGACTCTGAGCCTTACGATGAGGATGAAGAGGAAGAAGAGGAAGATGAAGATAAGGTCAAGAAGAAGAAGAGAGGTAGAAAACCTAAGAAGGCGAAAGTGCCTACTTTGAAAATCAAGTTGGGCAAAAGGAAACGTGGCAGCTCGGTAAGGAACCTGCTATTTTGTTTCTGCCTTACATATAGATTATTTTTACCACAAAGCGAACATACCTTTCAGTTATAACTATTTATTACTTTAAACTTTCTTTACATTTTTATTTTATCTTATTCAACTCAGTGCACAATTTTTTTCTGGCTTGATTGTCCCAATAGAAGACAGTAATTTCTTGAAACAGTTTATTGCATTGAATAATGGGGAATATCTGAAATGAGATGTTTTATGTGAAATAGTTCTGGATATCTTGAAAACATTTATAAAGTATATTAATTAATACATGAATTTGTTGGAGGCTTGATATAAAGTAACATACATAAAGTATGCACTACATGGAAATTTTCTTCATCAATAGGCACAATTGAAATTTGTTTTTGCTAGCTTCTGCTCGAAAGATGAATGCATAAAAGCCTTACATTTGGCATAAAAAAAATCAATTCAGGTTTCCACTGGAAAACTTACAGAAATCACTGAGGTCAAAGTTGTTTTCGTTTCAATTTTTTACCTCTACCAAGTTTCAACCTACTGTCACTTCCAGGTTTACAATTTTTTCAATTTTTCGGAACTGTCGCTAAGCCGATTTGAACAAAATATGATTCAATTTCTGTGACTTACGAGCCCGGTACACAATATTTTTAATTCAGAAAATAATTTTGTTGACCTATGGCCCTAAATAAATTTCCTCAGAAAATCGTTTTGGTGTGAAGGTCTTCTAGTTTTTGCAATTTGATGTTAGACAGACCGGGACTCAATTCAATTATTTCCATACTGCATTTCAATGATTTCAATCTTAGTTAGTTTCACACTAAATTGACAACATTAGAACTTTGCACCAGGACAGGTGAGTTTCCAGAGATGAGTTTTTTTTCAGAACCCAGGTCAACAGAAGTATTTTCTGAACTGGTAAGTCTGTAAGTTCGATTTCTTTACAGATTTAAGAGAATAGAATGGAAATATAAATATATTACCGAGAATGCTCTACATTGTATAAATATCATAAACCGTAATTAGACTAATAGGCCACTTTGTTGGATCGATTCAGAACCTATAAAATCCGCTCTAATTCTATCAAACCTGAATTTTTCATATTGGTAAAACAAAAGTTCCAAAATAAATTGTATAAAGTCTAAATTGCAGTAGAAGTTTGAAATTGGGTATAGAGGTATGAAATTAAAAAATGACAAATTTTTATTTTGTCATTTCTCCAAATCTCCAGTAGAAACCCGATTCTTTAAATTGCTTCTCAAATGCCAAATTGGACAGGCCCAAAATAGCACACAGACAATTGAAGTTTGGCTCTTTATCATTCATTTTTCAGGGAAAAAGTAACTATAAAGTCAAATTTCAATAATGTTCATTTTTGAGTAACTATGACAAGTGACAGTTTCCTTTTCAACGATTCACGTCAATTTTTATATTATAAACATAAAATAGGTGTGTTTTTGTAAAAAAAAATGAAAATGACAAACTCATAGTCTGTTCAAAATTATATTTGTTCCCATTGACTGTATGGAAATTCTCTTTCTCTTTTCAATTTCAACGTTCCACAGAGGTCCACTAGACCAATAAAGCTATTTATCACACCATATCTCTCAACTAACTATGGTTGTAATTCTCCTTTATCTCTAAAATGTTGAGACTGAGAAATAACTACTGTGATATGATCAATTTTATCAACAAATTTCTCGCTCTTTAGTCATATGAATGTATTTTATGAGTTGATGTTGTCATCGTTTTTATCGTCCTTTGTTATACACGTAAATGTGTTTTTGATAATTATAGTAGTAGTATAAGTTGAATAGTATAGCATAAGCTTTCTCTGTTACATTATTTATTTTGAACAGAAATTAGGGTTCACCCGTAAATAAGGAAATAATTTAACCAGAGAAAATAAATACTTATCTATAATAAGTAATCTGCTATTATCTATTTGATTTTGCCACATTTATTTCATTATCACCCCCCAATTCAAAATGCTCGGGCGTCGGTGAAACCGACCAATTGTCAATTTTCGAATTCTAGCGACACTCTCTGACAAAATAACAAAAGTAGACAGGCCCGCCAGTTCGACTTAAGAAGGCTCCAGAAGGCGTCGCAAAACGGTGGCCCAAATGAATGTTGGAGTGGCAGAAATACATGTTTGGCGACAATTCATTATTATATTTAGACAGTCTAAAGAAACTCAATTTATATGGAAAGCACTTTTCCATACAAACATATTACCAACTTGAAACAGGAAGTAACACATGACATGGAATTGGTAGAGAAATGGATAAACAACATCAATCTTACAATTAGTTCAGAAAAAACGGTTTATATAATTTTTAAACAGAAAAATATGAATGATGTGAAACTTAATATAAAAATAAATGATAATCTAATCAAAGAAGTTCGGAATCATAAATATTTAGTCAGATCATCGATAATAAATTGAATTTTGAAAAACAAATAAAATTAAAGTACTGTTGTTCCGTTTCTAGGAGCAATCAAAAGAATGTCTTACTTGAATAAATATGTACAAATTCTATTATATAATTCTTATATTCTTTCATGTATAAGGTACCTAATCACAGTTTGGTCTTCTTGCAATCTAAAACAAAAAAATATAGTTTATCGTTTAATGAACAAAGCAATCAAAGTAATTTATAAAACTCTACGTCGGAATTATATAAAATGACTAATGACATGACGTTGAACTGTTTGATAAAACTCGAAAAAGCCAAATATATATTCAAATCACCGAAAAAACTTCAGGAAAGTAATATTTTGTTCTTTAAAAATTCTACTGTTTACAATTATAATACTAGAACTTTCAATAATTATCATCTAACCGTTATTCACACCAATAAGTGTAGAAACAATCCTATTTCAAGCTCAATAGTAGCATTCAATAAATTACCAGAAGAAATGAAATCTTTCAAATGCATACAAATTTTTTCGAAAAAAACTACTAGAATAATAATGTTCATCAAAGTACAAGTAACAATTGTTAATATATATTTGGTTATATAATTAACATTGTTAGTATTTTAACTTCCTTATATCAGAACCCCATTCTGTTTGGAAGCTGTCAGTTGAAATAAATAAAATAAAAAAATTGTAGAACCAACCTCGAAAATAGTAAGTTTTTTTCATTATGTTATGTAATGTTGTTGCGAATGATTGTGTACTGAATAGTATACAAACCACGGCGAAAGTTACATTCATCTCTCGAGACATTATTCACTTGAGTCGGGGCAGAGCTAGAGTCGGATGCCAAGGCATTCACTGTTAATCTGAAACAAAGTGTATGTTTCTTGGGAACTGAATGAATGTTACTCATGCTCATTAGGAATTCAGGTATTTTTGTGGAGGAAAGGGTGAATTATTTTTTGTCTTTTTTCTTCCCCGAATCAAAAAAAATAAATGAATTACAACTTCTACGAATTAAAAATGATCTAATCTTAGGACGAAGACGGAGACGTGAGCGTAGGTGGTTCGGACAAAGATTCGGACGCCGAATTCGAACAGATGCTCCAAGAGTCGGAGGATCCGAAGTCGAGAAAGTCCCCCGCTGAAGGCGCCGCCGACCAGCCTTCGGAAGGCGGGTCCGAAGAGGCGGCTCCGAGGCGTAAAGCCAAGACGAAGATCGGCAACAAGAGCAAAATGAAGAGAAGGAAGGTGAAGACGGGCAAGGGCGAGGAGGAGAACTACGAGCACCAGGACTATTGCGAGGTGTGCCAGCAGGGAGGTGAAATCATCCTGTGCGACACGTGCCCTAGGGCTTATCATCTGGTGTGTCTCGAGCCGGAGTTGGAGGAGACGCCCGAAGGGAAATGGAGCTGTCCGCATTGCGAGAACGAAGGGCCGGCCGAACAGGTGAGGTTGAAGTTGTAGAATAATCTTTGAAAAAGAACCTACTTACACACTTCGATATTACATCAAAATTAGCAATGAATCCATTGAAATATTTTCAGGACAAAAGTATAAAATTTATTTGCAAATTGTCATTTCAAGAATCAATCAATAATTTATATAAACCCAGAAATCTTTCAGAAATTGATTGATTATTGAAAGTTATAAATAAGTATTTTTGTTAATTCAGCCAAAAGTAAAAACAAATCCAATCTCTGTTATGTCATCATTTCTGTTGAACTGAGGCTTACAAACTTTGTAAATTTAAAATTGATGTTCATTTGTATCTTCTGTCCTTTGATTCACACAGTGTTCTTTGCAGGGCGTCCTTTTCGTGTGAATGTGTATAAAAAAATACTCATCTTACTAGACGACAGCATCATTTGAAAACCATACAGTTTGAAAGCAATATAAAAAAATATCGTTTTTCTTCACTGGAATCAATATTTATAAAATGTGAATGAATATTTTTTGGTAAAACTGACAATGTTCTTTATAGTTCCTAAAATGGTATGTAACTATTTGTTATGTGCTTCAATTCCCTGTTAAACAGTTGTGTTTTAGGAGTAATAATTTTTTTAAATTTATCATTTCATTGAATATTATGAAAATACTTGAGAAGTTTTCTGTTGGATTTTCATTTGAATCTTAAAATATTTTTTAATTTGAGACTCAAAGAAAAATAAAACTGTTAACCCTTTCCTGGCCAGTAATGCCATATGGCATCATCAAATTTCTATTTATATGTAAGTTTATGAATTATTGGTGTTTGTAGAATTCTTCAATAATACTTGTTTAAGTTCTTTATAGGTATAGCAAACATAGCCTGATATTTCATTTTGTGAGTAACGTCAAAACCAGTTGTTCCAAGATATTTTTCGCAAATAATCGGATTTTGTGTATATTTCAATGGAAGGAAGCTATTGGAAAGAGTACAAAGGGGATTATTTTACGATTTAGATTTCAAACTGCGTAATTTTCTCAAAACTAGAATGGAAATTGGTTTGAAAATACAATGATTCCAATTTGCGTTTTCAGTAATAAATGATGCAACAGTGAAAAATGACGTACTATATTTTGCCATTCGTTTATCGGGCAGTACCTAGTTTCGAAATAAATTCAGTACCAACTCATTTATTTCGTGCCGTTGATCACGAATCTGAAGTCAAAACTCGACGTTCTCTCTTCGTTCCGAAATTATAGTCCTCTGAAGTTAGGAAAAAACATATTTTGTCTTCTTTTTTTGCACAAAAAAAAAAAGATCAGAAGCACATGATTTTTTTTCCTTATGTGCCCTGTACACATAATTCTACCTTCTTTTGAACTTCTGACCATTTGTCGATATAAACCTCAAAAAATAATTTTCGATACGATTTTGAAGTTATATCGCGATGCAACATAACCTAACTTAAAAATCGTGCACATCAACAAAAAAAATTACTGATTGCATTCAATCGATTTTTATACAAATTTATAAAAAAATTAACTGTTTTTTAATTTCATTCATTCAACTCACGTACATGCATTAAGCCCAATGATGTTGTATGCCATCATTAGGATGAAGAAAATATATTTTACTTCCAAAACTAATAAATTTGTCTGAAAAGGGTAATAACTGGGCAAATGAGAAAGTATTCCAAAGAGAATTGAAAGACCTTCCACTGGAAGTAAAACAAGACCCTACTGTCTTCTTGGCAACGTGAACAGTTATACAATCATTTTCCTTATTAAAGGATACTGTTGTTTGTGTTGTTTCACGTTAACTCTTGGATCTTGATATCTTGCCACATTCAAAAGTCAAGGAGGAAAAGCTACCATCTCAGTGTAAGTCACCACTGTTGGCAAAGATAAACCTCAAGATGAATGTCTAATTTTTAATTTTCAGTGGCACCAATTGCCTTTCCTGATTTCTGTTATGAATGTGAATAAAAAATGCATTTAACATGATTCATACCTTTGCCACTAGATAGAAGCTACGATTTGACAAAAATGTGGTATAAGCTCCATTGGAAAAATTGTCAATAGTTGAAATAGCTTTTCTGTGTAGGAAACGCAATTCCAACTCTTGTCTTGAATATTGTTCAGATTACTTCATTTTTCAAGGATTTTTTGGAATCTGAATCCGAATTAAAAAATAATTTTCATTTATATTGACCACTAAAATTCTTTTTGATAAAGATGGACTCCATTTCACCTTGTAAAGCAGTACGCCTACGAAAATGAGAGTTTTATTTTGATCAATTTGAAGTTTTTATGCGTATCTACCAACGTTCCGAAGTTGACCGAAATTGCTCTCTCAATAACAGAGATATGAGGTGGATTCATGAAAAATAGGCTACACTGTTAATTAAAATATTAATTAAATTTTATTGGGCAGAGAACTTGGAGTCTTCGACTATCCAGTGATTAGCGTGTCTGCCTGCTACGCAGAAGGCTGTAGGTTGATTGAGAAGTTCTTTTTTTTTAATTCTCATCTGTCTAAATGACGCCATCATTTCATTAATTCGCTAAAAATAATCCTTATAACTTAGGGCCAGTTATATAGGTTCGGTTCAAATATGGTGTGGAGTTTAAACTACAGATTTGACAAAAATTACGTGCAATTCTGTCAAATTCTTCTATACGCCACCTGGAGCTTAAACCGGACCTATTAAACTGGCCCATAGTGGGAGAATTTTTTCAAGAAAGCAGGGCTGTACTCGGCCCGCTCGCACCGTTAATTTGTTTCCTCGACTCAATTCATTTTCCGACAGGACGACGACGAACACCAAGAGTTCTGCCGCGTGTGCAAAGACGGCGGCGAGCTGCTGTGCTGCGATTCGTGCACGTCCGCCTACCACACGCATTGCCTCAATCCGCCCCTGAACGACATCCCGGACGGCGACTGGAAGTGCCCGCGGTGCGGGTGTCCGCCCCTAGTCGGCAAGGTCGGCAAAATTTTGACGTGGAAATGGGTCGACGATCCGCCGAAGAAGAAGGACGGCGAAGAGCAGCCGAGGACGAGGCATCGAGAGTTTTTCGTCAAGTGGAAAGAGGTAGGGAATTCTTTGGAATGTCGCTACGTTCATGACTGGCACTTGGTATAATGAAATCGAATGATTTAGTTACTTTACGCACTGAATTACGCCACACAATGTTTTGCAACGCATTTCTGTATTTGGCAAATTATAATCGGTTCATAAATAGTGAAGTTTTTATAATAATAATAATCTTCATTAATCCCAAGAAACTACAGAGTTTATATCAGGGATAAAAACCAATAAAAATAAACTAAATTATTTGGTTACAAAATAAAACAGTTTAAAACACAAATTAATAATAACATCATGTGAGAATAAAAATGAAAGTTGTTTAAATGAAAAGTTGTAATTATGTATGGAGATCAGAATTTGAACTAGAGAGCAAAAATTTTTTCAATTCAGATTTGAATTTTGTTGTTTTTGGAATCATTTTCAGTCTTTCTGGAAGATTATTGTAGATTTTAACACCAAAATGATATATTGATTTCTCTCCAAATTTAACAACAATTAATTGTTTGGTTTGTCTCGTATTATGATCATGAATTGTATTAATTTCACTAAAGTTCATAGTTGAATAGTCGATTTTTTTTTCTAATTGAATGTATAAAACAACAAAATTTTAATTGGAAAGCAGATTGAATATTCAAAAGACCATGCGGTTTATATAAATTTGAGGTTGGTTCAAGATATGGTAATTTGAATATACACTTTATAATTTTATTTTATAGTCTTTCGAGAGGATTCAATATCGATATATTGGCTGTTCCCCAAATTAAAATCAAATACTAGAGAATATATCAAACAGAAATAAATAAATCTTGGATATTTTTTAGGAGGGAACTGTCTGACTTTTTTTTTCAACGTTTCTATATGGATATTCCAACATAGTCTTTCGTCAATGTACAGCCCTAAGAATTTTGTTGTTTGGCAATATTTAATAATTTTGTTTTCAAAACAAATTCTTTCTGTTTGTGGTTCTGTTTTTGGTTATCAACATTACTGAGGATTTTTCATAATTCAAACTCAATTTGTGATAATTTAGCCAAGGAGACAGAAATTTCAAGTCAATCAACCATGTCATCATAAATATATTTCTTTGGTGTTACTAGAAAAATAAAGTAGTGTTGTATCATTCGCGTATAATTTGATATTTCCTTTCGATAATAATTTTGAATAAGAATTAATATAGATCAAAAATAAAACTGGACCCAAAAGAGAGCCTTGTGGAACTCCACAAGTGATAGTCTTTAGTGAACTGGGTATTTTGCCTAGGTGAACAAATTGTTTTCTATTAGACAGATAATTTTTGAACCATTTATGAAAGATCCCTCGAATACCAATGCTTTCCAATTTTTTTAAGAAAATTTTGTGGTCAACTGTGTCGAATGCCTTCCACAAATCAAGAGATAATAGTCCACATTTCATGTCGCTATCCAGTTGTTGTTGAATATTATAAATGATATCCATTACTGCAGACTCAGTATCACTCGATCTGCGAAAGCCATATTGACCTGAATACAAATATTTTGTTGATTCTATTAGCTTGCCCTAAAACAGTAACTGTCTCGACTTCGATGGAGAACCTATAACAAAACACAGCATATACAACTTCTCACAGAAAAACACAGTAAGTGCATAACATTTACTGTGTTTTTCGACGGGTTTGTGTGATTACTGTGTTTGTGAATGGTCATACAGGTAATTTTCTGACCAGTTCAGAATTATTTTCCCTCACTCCAATCAAGTAACTGCAACGTGCCCTATAATTTCTATCATAAATCGATCAGTCTTTGTTGATGAACAAGAGATGAAGATTAATTGCAATATCACCAGTGTGTTCAGCCAGGTCATAAACATCACGATCAACAACCGATTTGAAAGAGAAGAACAGAGAATTGACATTTGGCTAATCACGAATGTGATCAACTTCACATTTGTTAATCTATTCATTAATGCTTTGACGGTTGGTCACCATCATCTTTCATTTTTTTTCGAACTAGGCAGAATGAGGTTTTCAATCACTATCACAAGATCTGTTTCTGACTGATATTAGCGATAAGATTTCACACTCTTTTTCGAGAAAGAATTTCACTCAACATCCTATTGTACCTTTTTAATGTGATTTTTCTTTGCATTATAAATGTACCTGAAGTTGAATACGATTTTATTATATATACTCTTGATTGAATGGAATTGTATCTGCTTGTCGTTTTACATTAGGTGAATTAATTTAATTTTTCAAGGTGAAATTTTGCTAATGCTCAAAAAAGGAGATAGCACAATTTCACCCCACTGTGCGAAGTCCTGCGATTTATGTTATTATCGTTGTTATTATTATTACGTATCTGCTGTAGACACATATGAGTATCTGGAAACAGATGAAATGAGATCAAACGAAACAAGACTTCATATTTTATTTTGGGATGATTTTTTTTTTCAGCTTTCATATTGGCACTGTAGCTGGATAACTGAGATTCAACTGGACGTGTATCATCCTCTTATGTTCCGTGCCTACACGAGAAAGTGGGACATGGAGGAACCTCCCAAGTTGGAGGAACCTATGGACGAAGCTGATACCAGATTCAGCAGGTAGGTGTTTCAGAATTGATTAT
This sequence comes from Zygogramma bicolorata, assembly GCA_032362365.1. Lineage (NCBI taxonomy): Eukaryota > Metazoa > Arthropoda > Insecta > Coleoptera > Chrysomelidae > Zygogramma > Zygogramma bicolorata. The sequence goes on from JAVJAQ010000582.1 coordinate 1,280,875, forward strand.
TTCCATCAATGCGGGTAACCAATGAAAAAGTTGAAGGGGAGACTGCATTTACTGAGTTTCAGAGTGATTAATTGCCTGCAACTAGACCTGTTTAACCCATCAAACTGATCAAAATAAACCCGGATTTTGGCTTACTTTTCAAGTCCTGGTTTGATTTTGAAGTTTAAAGAGTTTACATTTTTCCTGGAAATAATATCAGCATATATCCCTCCTACACCATGATCAATCAACCAAAATGTGTACATTTCCATAATTTTTATTTTGTGCAAACGCTTTCGTGTGTAAAATTATTATACTCTCCAAGTCATTTGCAAGCAAAATTTTTAAAGTCATGGATGTGCAGCATACATTTGAACTGATTAACCTCGGTACACTCAGAATATAACCCCCGATCATTTCCCTTGATGCAGATAACCGATAAAAAGTTGAAGGCTAGACTGCTTTCACAGAATTTTACAGCGAATAATTGTACTAGACCTTTTGACCAATTAAACCGATCGAAATAAACCGGGATTTTGGCTTATTTTTAGGTACTATATTGTTCCTGTGATCGATTCTGAAGTTTTCTGTATTTACAGTTTTTCTGGAAATTAATCTCAACATATATACCTCCTACACCAAGCTTAATCGAGCATTTTCATACTTTTCAAAATTTTGCTCTTGAGCAAACGTTTTTATGTATAATGTACATGACATAATTATTATATACTCGAGTCATTATTTGCTAAGCAAATTTCGAAAATCATGGATATGCGGCACACGATTTAACCAATTAAACCTGGTGCACTCTGGATTATAACCTCCTATAATAAATTAATTATATTTCTATTATAATTTCACATTAATATTTTGGGGATATATCTGAGAAAAACTGATAATTGCAATATTTATTGATTAATATATTCATAGTGGTCGAAAAAAATGGCAAGTGTAATTAACTTAATCAAATTGTACTTTGTTTCATTTTAATGGGAAAGGATGGGAAAGGATTTTTATAAAATTGTAATTAATGGTACAGCTTGTCCAATCCATCTTGACGCCAACTTAGATACTTTTCCAGTTGTACACTGGAAATGTACTCTACGACGAAAGAAAAAACACCTAGGTATACATTTCAACACAGTTAACACATGTAATAGGTGTTTTTTTATCTTAGTATACTTCACAGAGATTGCTGGGCATATACGTTTAGTTCTGTGCCAAGATGAATTGGATGAGCTTTACATATTTATATTGAACATAATAATTGTAAAATAAAAATACTAAGATTATTTATCGTGCAGTTTGAAAAGTTTATCTCAGGACCCACTGATCTGGAAGTGGAAGGAATATTCACATTTATTTCATTATTGCTAGTCTCAATAGAGTTCAATAGAATAGAAATGCTGATTTTATTCTGTAACGAATTTTCAATGTAGCCTCCCACCACTGAATTGGATTTCAAATTGATTAAAAATCTGTATGTAATGGATCTTATTATGAAATGGATTATATGCATTCAAGTGTACTGTTATATTACGAGTGTACAGAAAGTATATTCGATTGATTGATAATGTATCTCGCAGGCTATTGAAGATGGGCGGCAGCAACAACGACGAGGAGCTCGAAGAGAAGTACTACAAGTATGGCGTGAAGCCGGAATGGCTGGTCGTGCACCGCGTCATCAATCACCGAGCGATGCGCGACGGCCGCAACTTGTACCTGATCAAGTGGCGCGAGCTGACGTACGACCAGGCGACGTGGGAGGACGAGAACGACGACATACCCGGCATGCGGCCCGCCATCGACTACTACATGGACTTGAGGGCGGCGTGCTCGAGCGGCGGCGGCGCTTCCGGCGCCCGCTCCAAGAAGAGCAAGGGCAAGAAGCCGAAGACGAAGGAGCTGATGGACGACGACGACAGAGGCACGCCGTAAGTTCAATCAATTCAATTTTATTATCTAAAGAAACATTACTTGTTTATAAATAGAGACCAAAACTAAGTAAAATTTTCAATGGTATAAAAGGAAAAAAACACACATACATAACACATTCAACGAAATTAAATATTCACAAGCATTCAAAATAAAATTTTGAGCAAAATGCTTCAACTGTATCTGGAATTGAGTTATATATTATGATGCCTTCATGGTAAATTGACATTTTTCCAAAATCTGATTGTATTTATTTGTTGCTAGAAATCATTTACTTGAATGTCGTTGACAATGTTCCTTGCTGAATAGTAATGGTTTGGACTTCCATTGTCTATATTATCAGGTTTCAATAGAGTTAATTACATAGACAATGGAAGTCCGAACCATTGCCATTCAGCTAGTAATTAATTCTTGTCTTGTGGAGTAATTATGGATATCAGCAATTTGAGTGAAAATAATGTTCGACTTCCATAAGTCCATAAATTGTTCTTTTTTTATAAATTCAGTGTTGATTTTAGATAAGTTAATTTAGAAATACATTTGTTTTGAAAAGTTTTGAAAGGTTTGACGATAGATTTTCTTGCTGTCCCCCAAATGGATATAAGATAATGCAATTGAAAATAGATTAGACTGAAGTATATATTTTTCAAAAACTTGAGAGGTATGAATTTTCTGATTTTGTAGAAAATTTTGGTGTGAGCAGATATTTTCATTCTAATTTTTCCAATGTTTATGCCATAACCTCTCTTTGATAAATAAACCTGAAAATTTAGTGGTTTCTGTGTAATTTATCAATTTATTATTAAAAACTATGGGGTTCGTAGGAATGTTGATTGGAAATACACATATATGAAGATTTATCAAAATTTAGAGTTAATTTATATATTTTTTGTTGCTCCAAGTACAGCTATCCTTTCCATCTTGGCACAAACTCAGATAGTTTTCCAGTATTATCCAGGTATTGTAGACCATGACGAGGGGAAAAACACCTTTTAGGACTGGATTTCAACAAAGTGACTCGTATAATAGGTGTTTTTTATCTTAGTAAATTTCACAGAGATTGCCGGGCATATACGTTATTACTTCTGTGCCAAGATGGATTGGATGAGCTGTACGGATATATGAGGCCTTGTTGTTTCAGTGCATTACCAGCCTTTTAGGGCGTTGATACATTCTCGTGGTACTTATTTTACCCAATATTTGCAGATAACTTGTTATTTTTTGAAGCAGGTATTCCTGAAGTAAATATAAATTTGAGGTTCTATTTACTGTAGGTGGAATCGCGATTACTACTATGATTATTATGAATGTGAGGTTTTCTTACCGAATACCAGGCTTACTTGATTACCCTTGGACATTTTTTTCTTGCTAACGGATATTTTCTGAAAATCTCGAAAAAAATTTCTGAAATAATTTTGGCACTAGTAGTACTACAAGTGAAAACACTGAAAATCTTATTCACATAAACTCAATTTTGTCGAAGGTCGGTTTAACTGCGTTACGTCTACTTGGCTTTGGACGGCAGTATAATTGCACTAAACATATCTCAAATTCGTTAAGTTTGTGAACAGTTGTCCTTTTTCGGATTTTTTGTTTCATGTTAATAGGAAATCAGATCACAACAACTTGACAATTGACAGCTGTTTTACCATAGTTAAAGCATTCATCCATTCTCCAGAAATAAAAGAAACAGGGAATTGACAGACCAAATTCTATCAAAGTTCAAAACGAAATGTTATGACTTCAATTGGCTGTACTCAAATTCCTAACTTGGAAAATACCAACACTCAGCATATAAAATATTCCTGAACAATCGTTGATATTCGATCCTTGATAAATACCGATTTTCATGATAACCATTTTTCTGCAGCACAAATTTCCTACTATCAACAATTTCTACGACACTTAACCCCATTTTATCCAATGCTAACATCCATCCTTTTATCACACACTTTCTAGCGCAATCACTCCTCAAGATGTCCAACAGGAATCTTTAGCGAGCTACTGTTTCACGAACAGTAAAAAAAAATTTTACCGCATTGTTATCGCGAATCAATGGTAATAGGGGAGGGATGAGACGTAAGATATGTCGAGATCATTTGTAAAACTGTAATAGAATTTTTAACACAACTATTGGCTCGTGTAATGAGTGGTAATAAGCGGTTATGAATAGATGGAGGGGAGTATAACCATATGTTATGAACGGTTACAAGCGGTAACTCTCCTAAAATTCCTATAAGTTTCACAAATCAATTCCTTCTGCTAGCTTTTGTCTATTCAATCCTCTACTTATTCTGTGGTTTATAGATGTTTCAAATGGAATAGAACTTGCCTCTTTAGATTTGATGAGAAAGTAATATGCCCGTTGTAATTCATTATGTAAAATAATATGAGTCTACTGTTGTTTTTTGACGAAACTACTATTTTTTCAACAGAGAATAATTGAAACATTTTATAGTCGTAGATATACTCCACCCCCGGACAAACCGTGTACCGACTTGAAGAAAAAATTAGACAGACAACCCTCCTACTTGGACGAGAGCGGTCAGTTGCACGAATACCAGTTGGAAGGTCTCAATTGGTTGCGTTACTCTTGGGCGAACGGCATCGATACCATCCTTGCCGACGAGATGGGTCTGGGAAAAACCATTCAGACCATCGTATTTTTGTATTCCCTCTTCAAGGAGGGGCATTGCAGAGGTCCATTCTTGATCAGCGTACCTCTGTCGACCATCATCAATTGGGAGAGAGAATTCGAGACGTGGGCGCCAGATTTTTACTGCATAACCTACGTCGGTAAGTGTAAAACATGATCGAGTCATGTTGTATTTGAAAATCGCAGTTCATCCAATTCTGGCACTATATATATTTGGTGCAGACTCTTGATGTGCTACTTGATTACAGTGTTCTGATTGGGGTTGTCTTTTTAGGTGACAAAGACTGCAGAGCTGTTATTCGTGAGAACGAATTGAGTTTCGAAGAAGGAGCCGTTAGAGGAGGTCGAGCGTCCAAATTCAGAGCCGGTTCTCTGAAGTTCAACGTCCTGTTGACCAGTTACGAGTTGGTATCCATCGATTCCGCCTGTCTGGGATCCATCGATTGGGCAGTTCTCGTAGTAGACGAGGCTCATAGGTTGAAGAGTAATCAGTCCAAAGTGAGTTTATACTAATTGGTCTGAGAATCGGTCAACACATTCAGATTAGTTGGTTATTAGTTATTCAAAAAACACTATTGTGTGACTTTCACTAGACAGTTTACAAAACTGCTACACGATTTTCATTGTACAACGTACCCTTCTGTAAAAAAACAAATAAATCGATTGCCTGGGGTTCCCCTGCTCAGCTTTACTGATATTCAATCATAAGTAGACAAGTTGAGCAAGGAAGAATTAATTATATCTAGTTGGTCATTTAGTAAATGTTCCGACTTCTCGACTCTTGAATTCTAGGAATTCCAACAGATTGACTTTTAGTCCTTTCTGTTCAAAATGCAATACATCATGGTTGTGATTGAATTAAAGTTTTACAGTCAGAAGATTATGATTTGCAACTGTTGAATTGGTATTTTCATATTCAATACACTACTATGTTCCTTTATTCTTTTGGTGAAAGGTCCGCCCGTTTTGACCAATCAAATATCACTTCCATATAGTGAAACACGTGTAGCGGTTTTTTAACTGACTGGTTAAGATCACCTGAAGTGTTTTTTTAATTAGGTTTTCATGGATTTTCATCTAGTATCGGCCAACTCCATCAGTAACATTCATTTTATTTTTCAGTTCTTCAAATTCCTCAACAGTTACAACATCGCGTACAAGCTCCTGCTGACCGGTACGCCGTTGCAAAACAACCTCGAGGAACTCTTCCACTTGTTGAACTTCTTGAACAGCCAAAAGTTCACCGACTTGGCCGCCTTCCAAGCCGAGTTCGCGGACATTTCGAAGGAGGACCAAGTGAAGAAGCTGCACGAGATGTTGGGCCCTCACATGTTGAGACGTCTCAAGGCTGACGTGCTCAAGAACATGCCCTCCAAGTCGGAGTTCATCGTGAGAGTGGAATTGTCTCCAATGCAGAAAAAGTACTACAAGTACATTTTGACTCGCAACTTCGAAGCTCTGAATCCTAAAGGCGGCGGCCAACAGGTGTCGCTGTTGAATATCATGATGGACTTGAAGAAGTGCTGCAACCATCCGTATTTGTTCCCCGCGGCTGCGGAAGAGGCGCCTTTGGGGCCGCACGGTAACTGGGACGTGGGGCAATTGACGAAGGCAGCCGGAAAGTTGGTTTTGCTGTCGAAGATGCTGAGGATTTTGAAAGAACAAGGGCACAGGGTGCTCATTTTTTCGCAAATGACCAAAATGTTGGATATCCTCGAGGATTTCCTTGAAGGGGAAGGGTACGTATAATGGTTTTTTCCATGAAGTGAATATTTTTTGGTATGAATATTTACAAAAGGGGACAAATATAAATAACTAACTTTCATTTGCCAATCTATGAGTTATTTGTAACAATAATAATAACATTCATTCATCCTGAGAGACGTTTACAGTTGATCACCAGAGATATATACATGAAATAGTGAATTTGAACAGAATATATCTATGTAGAAAGAATTCATGGAAACAATAATGAAATGTTGAATGATTTATATAATTGAATTTTATAATAATATATCATTTCGATGATAAAATTGAATTTTTGGATTTTGGAGTTTGATGGAATTCTCTCAATTGCTTGGGTTATTACTGAATCAACAGTCATATTAGTAGCCCATGTATGACCGCTATGGAAAGTGATGAAATTCAAATGCAAAAGTTTACACAAATTGTTTCTATGACTTCACACAATGATTGATTTTTGATTGAGCTCATATGATTTTTCGGCCATTATCGATCCAATGTTTATAGAGTAGCGCAGGTCTGCGAATGCTTTCAGAACTCAAGATCTCTTGGAACTTTTTGCCGTCCTGATAAATTGTACACATGAAATAATTGGAAGATAATTAGTTTACACATTTATTGGAAAAACTTTAAAAATATGGAATCAGGGAAATGGTTCAAGTCAAATTTATCGAACCGTCAATAAAGAACGAAGATTATAAAAAAATAGACAAATATTTAAGTCTGATATTAGGTGGAACAATATAGGCATCCCGCTCGGAAGTGTAACAGGTCCTGTTTGTTGTTTTCATGAATGATATCTTGCAAAGCTCAAATAATGAGAGGGCTACTATCACCAATTATACTGATTCCACAAATTTGCTAGAATGTAGCTGCAATATCAAAACTTAATAACTAAATTATCCCATCTAGCTAAGAAAGCACAGGAGTGGTTCTCTAAAAATGACCTCATCCTCAAAACCAACATATTCTATTAAGAACAATTTAACAAAGAATTGAATCACCAAAAGCAGTTCATTCAGCAAACAATGAAATGAAGGTACCCACATTATGCATTCGGAAAAAAAAGCTGTATCAAGTCTGCTACAGTTTAAGACTTATTAGTAGTTGTCTCAACAAAAAATCATTAAAAATCATATATGCAGCGAACTTTGAGTCATCTGCAAAATTTTGTATATATTTTTCTGGGGGTCTTGTAGTACCACCTCAAATATATTTTCAATTCAAAAAAGGGTGAAAGACTTCAAACTCAAGTACCATCATACTTGTCGGAGCATATACAGAGAAAATCATATAGTGACAGTGCAAATGCTTGCACTGTCATTATATGTACAATTACTAATGTGCAATATTCTATACAACAGAAGCAGGAGCAAACCATACTAACCCTTTGCAGGATGCAAATATAGGTATGTTTCACCATTCAAAGTCTAACACTGACAGAAAAACATCCATCATATGCATCAATCAAGTTTTTCAATAAATTACCACAAAATATCAAATCCTGTGAGAGCTTTGAAAAATTTGAAAATTATGTTAAGGATTTTCTTGTAGATTTAGAACCCTATTCAATCTGGGAATATCTGGATGGCTTTTAGCATTGTTTCATATTGGAACCTTTTATTTTACTCATATTTCCTACCAATGAATCGTTTTTTTAAATGTTCCTACAATCTGTTTGACGTTGTTGGAATTAATGTTTTATGTTACTTTAAAAAATGTAGAGCATTGTAATATATATTATTAATATTATTTTGTCAAAATGAACTCAAATTATGTTTATGCTTCGTACTATTCAAAATTTTACAATCGCATTGCATGTCAGATATACGTCGAAGTGAATTGACAGCATCATAGAAGATTGCCTTTCAGTATCTTCACTCCCAACTTGAACAAAATATCAGCGCCTTCGGTGGTCGTTGACCCTAAGCTATCAAAGTTTACTCGGGAAGGCGGCTGTTACATTTCAAAATTTATTTTTGTGGTCTGTGACTTGGGCTTCGTTTCAACGCGGACTTCTTTCTTTCAGTTACAAATACGAACGCATAGACGGCGCCATCACCGGCAGCCAACGTCAAGAGGCCATCGACAGATTCAACGCGCCGGGCGCGCCTCAGTTCGTCTTTCTCCTGTCGACTAGGGCCGGCGGTTTGGGCATCAACCTCGCCACCGCCGACACCGTCATCATCTACGACAGCGATTGGAATCCGCACAACGACATCCAGGCGTTTTCGCGCGCCCACCGTATCGGCCAGGCGAACAAGGTGATGATCTATCGTTTCGTCACTCGCAACAGCGTCGAAGAACGAGTGACGCAAGTGGCGAAGCGCAAGATGATGCTGACACACTTGGTGGTGAGGCCTGGTATGGGCGGGAAGGGGGCCAACTTTACCAAGCAGGAGCTGGACGATATCCTGCGGTTCGGTACCGAGGAACTCTTCAAGGAAAATCAAGGTTCGTAGCGGGGAACATCGGGTACTCGAAGCGTCTGATTCTTTTATCGTCTTGGATGTCTTCTTTCACAAATTGCGTCTAAATTATGCTAAATCTTCGTTCGTGTTTGTTTCGGGAAAAACAATACCCAACTCTTCGAAAGTGCCAATTAAATTCAAGAAAGAATCAATTGAATATTCCACAAACACAAAATTTCTGGGGTTATATATCGATCAAAATTTATCGTGGTCGAAACACATAAAAGTATTGAGAAAGCGAATTTCGCCAATTTTGGGAATTTTATATAGATTCAAGAATCAAATTCCTATACATTATAGAAAAACAATATATTTTCATTAATTTATTCAAGAATCCAATACCTCATCTCAATTTGGAGAACATCAAGTAAAACTTATTCAAACTCTTCAAAACAAAATAATAAGATGTATATAATCTAGATCAGCAAGAACCAACAATTAATCTTTATAAACCTGGTGGATTATTAGATATTCTTTCTCTTTTCAAATACAAACTTTCAGTATTTATTCATTCAATCAAAAATAAAGTAAAAAATTCGAATTTGAAATTAACCATAAATGGCCATGTCTATTCAAAAAAAAGGCAAATGACTTTTCTCTTGCTAAATTATTGTTAAAAAAATCTATTTTGTATGAAGGCGTCATCTAATCAGCCTTATTCAAGAGAACATTGGATATTGGTTATTGAAAAATGACCAATTATCGTAGCTGCTTTCTATTCAAATCTCCCTTCGAAATTCAATATTTTTTTCAACATCATTCTTGGAGAAAACGCACATTATAATATTGAAAAAATATTATATTTCCAAGGAACACATTGATATAACACAGCCTTGGTAATTAGCCTTCATTTAATAACCAATATCCAATGTTTTACTGAATAGGGCCAATTATGGCAACTTGACAAAACCTTTAAAAATACTGAAAGTGCTAATTTGTTTAACTTGAAAAATACTTATTATCTTAAACTTTATTCACTTTTTTCTTCATCATTTTATATCTTACTCGTGACTAAAGCGTGAATAAGTGAACCACTGAATTCAACTGCTTGAAGTCAAGATGTTCCCTATTATAAATACATGTTATTTCTTGGGAGCAATTAACGTTATATTATTATATATCTAATGATGAGCATTCCACCAAGTATAAATTTACTAGTCTGATGAAAGTGTTACGGTTTCGAAAATATTTGACTAGTTGGATTTTTCACAAAATTCACCTATGCTCGGCTTGTTTCATTGACGATGGTTATCTTCGATTTCTCAGCCACCCTTTGTTATTGAATTATAAAATATATCCATATTTTCTCATCTAGGCAAAGAAGACGAAGCCATCCATTACGACGACAAAGCCGTCAAGGAGCTTCTCGACCGTAGCAAAGAAGGTATCGAGCAAAAAGAAAGCTGGGCCAACGAGTACCTCAGTTCCTTCAAGGTAGCGAGTTACGTTACCAAAGAAGAAGAGGCCGAAGAGGAAGTCAATACCGAAATCATCAAGCAAGAGGCCGAGAACACCGATCCCGCCTACTGGATCAAGCTGCTCAGGCACCACTACGAGCAGCAGCAGGAAGATATCGCGAGAACGCTGGGCAAGGGCAAGCGAGTGAGGAAACAAGTGAACTATAACGACGGAGGAATGACGACTGACACGAGGGAGGATACGACGTGGCAGGAGAACCTGTCGGACTACCATTCGGACTTCTCGGCCGGTTCGGACGAAGACAAGGAAGACGACGATTTCGACGAGAAGAACGACCCGGATCTCAGCAGGAGGGGCAGAAGGAAAATGGAGAGGAAGGAAGAGAGAGACCGTCCGCTACCGCCTCTGTTGGCTAGAGTCGGCGGCAACATCGAGGTTCTCGGTTTCAACGCGAGACAGCGCAAAGCCTTCCTCAACGCCATCATGCGGTACGGCATGCCGCCTCAGGACGCTTTCAACTCTCAGTGGCTCGTGAGGGACCTGAGAGGGAAGTCCGAGAAGATCTTCAAGGCGTACGTTTCGTTGTTCATGAGGCATTTGTGCGAACCCGGCGCCGATAACGCGGATACCTTCGCGGACGGAGTACCTCGCGAAGGTCTCAGCCGGCAGCACGTTTTGACCAGGATCGGCGTGATGTCTCTCATAAGGAAGAAGGTGCAAGAGTTCGAACACATCAACGGCGAGTACAGCATACCGGAGCTCATCAAGAAAACCATGCTGGAGCAGAACAAGAACAGTTCGACTCCCACGACCGAGGGGGAAACCCCGAAGAGTGCCACGACCAGTACGAGCGCTACTCCGGCGACTAGCGCCGCCCCCAGTCCGGCGCCGACGCAGGTCGATGCGTCGGACAAGGATAAGGATTCCGTGCAGAGCGACGAATCGAAGGAAAAAGACGTGAAGTCGGAAGGCGAGACGTCGACGGAAGTCAAGAAGGAAACGTCTGAAGCGCAAGACGTGAAGGACGTCGCGCCGAAAACGGAACCTACCGGAGAGATTATCGAATCGGACGTCAAGGCCGAGGTGAAGTCTGAAACTGACGCGTCTTCGGTGAAGAGCGAAGGCAAGAAGGAGGAAAAAGATGAAGAGGTTAAGAAGGAAGAGACCGAGGAGCTCAAGAAAGAGATGAAAGAGGAGGACGAAAAAGAAGTGAAGGCCGAGGTCAAGAAAGATGAGAAGGATGAAAAGGAAGTTAAGGAGAAGCCGAAGGTCGAGAAAGAAGAGGACGTGACGATAATCGAAAGTGACGACAAAGATTTGAAGGTGAAAAAATGTTATTTGTGTCAGAAATACTTTTTCTATAGTCGCAACTGTAAGCTATTCCTTTGGATTGTCTGGTTGAATTTCAAATATTCAGATATATTGATTTCATATGTGGTAAGAAATGAAGTTATTGGGTCATTTGCAATTACCATTGGCATCTTTTCTCCAAGTTCAATTTATATACCCTGAAGTGCATACGTTCCTGTTCCATGGTTAATTTTTTTTATTTTCCTTCATTCCACCCCGAATTGCATTGTTAATTTCATAGTCTCAATGAAAAATAGATTCGTAATGAGCACACTCCACTTGTTATCTTGAGGGAGGAGTTTATGTTGATGTTAACATTTTTTTTTATCCTTTTGAAAAAGATAGACTTCTATATTCCTAATGATTGAAAGTTATATGGAGTTGGATATGAAAAATACAATTCAATTGTGCTCATTTTCTCAGTACTCCTCTTTGATTTTGGTGATCCCACAGTTGTCGGATGTTTATGATGGTCAGGTTGACACAATGTATTGGATTTTTCAGTTTAAACTAGTTTGAGTTGAAGGTAATGATGCAATAAAGAAAGTTTGAATTGGTTCATGACGTTTTCAAAAAAAAGTAATTTGAAATAATTTACGAATGTCATATATAGTTGTCAACGTTAGTCACTGCATTTTCTGGTTCAGCTTCTCTCTCAACCTGACTGAAACAATCATCAGCGCCTTCTGCGGTTGTTGACCCTGAAATTCCAATTATCGCGCGGGAAGGCGGTTGCTTCTTTTCCGAATGTATTTTCTTCACTGTACTTTTTAAAAGTTTAACCGTCGTCCTTTCGTTTCTTTCGCAGAAAGAGAAGAGGGAAATCGACCTGGACGCCAAGAAGCGTTTCATGTTCAACATCGCCGACGGCGGTTTCACGGAATTGCACACGCTGTGGCTGAACGAGGAGAAGGCCGCGTCGCCGGGACGCGACTACGAGATCTGGCACCGCCGCCACGACTATTGGCTGCTGGCCGGCATCGTGACGCACGGCTACGGCAGGTGGCAGGACATACAGGCCGACGCTCGCTTCGCCATCATCAACGAACCCTTCAAGATGGACGTCGGGAAAGGGAACTTTTTGGAGATCAAGAACAAGTTTTTGGCCAGGCGGTTCAAGGTAGATATTTTTGTTTTCTTAATTGATAAGAATAATAACGTTTATTCAAAAATAATTTCAAAATTACAATGTACTTTCATAAATCTATATGATGGAGTATTCTAAAACCTATCGTGAATGATTTCTAATTCGGGATTGTGAAAACGGTCCTATGTTAGAGTCATGAAAGTATATTAGTGTGCACGTGACGATGATGTTGTAGATCCAAACCCTAGTTTAGTATGGTGTGGCCTGTATTTCATAACCAATACTCCCTAAATATGGCTAAATATCTTGGACACAGAATATTTCTGATAGTTCATTCACACCTCAATATTTTTTTTCAAATTTGAACCGCCATAGAGGGTGTTACAAAGCTATCTGTATGACATTTGAAGAGTTTTTGAGGTCAGAATATGACTTTTCCATTCGACATCGCCAAAAACACTTTTTCTGTGATAAGGTTCTTAAAAAATATATTTTAATTTCAAAATCACCAGAAATAGTATATGCATTTTGTGCATTATATTACAGAGGATTGTTTCAACGTTGGTAAAACAGTTTAATAATCAATTTGTTCAAATAGAAAATTGTCCTTAATCCTTCAATATGTTCAACTGTTTGACGATTCGACTCCATTGCTGGAGTCATTATCAAGAACTTATAGACAGATCTCTATTAATACAGAAATCTGACTAATCAACCCCTTAACGAATTGACCAGCAAAACCACAATATTAACTTCGCCTTAGAGTTACTGGTACATAAAATACTCACCATCAAATCTGACAGATCCCTCATTGCTCTTCCTTCCCGTTCAGGTGTAGTGTAAAAATCAATCTTTTCATAGGCGCTGGGGTATAGAAAAGTCCTTTCAGGTATTAATCCGTGTGCAGAATGTTGAACTGTTCGACCCTCATGCTGGAGCCATAAATAATTTACAGACATATCTAAATCACAATACTAACTTCTACAGTCTGTCTCGCCTCCAGGTCACTGGAGTTTGGAAATTTGGCTTCACACAGTACCGCTTCAAGTTTTCCTGCGCACAGTCTTAAGATCTCATTTAATGATAGATAGATAAGATAGATAGATAATTTATTTAACTACGTACATATAAAATATATATTTGTAGCAGGTCTGCACTCAATATTAAATCAGTCATACATATGTATGAAAATAAAATGATATTATTTGACTCTAACTTCACATCTCACTGACCGGTGCGTCCATATACTCCTGAATTGAATAGAACCCCTTTTCTGAAAGATATCTTTTCAATATTTGTTTCATAATGTACACACAAAAACCTTCTATCACTTTTCTTGCAGCTACTGGAACAAGCCCTGGTGATCGAAGAGCAACTCCGTAGAGCCGCTTACCTCAACCTCACCCAGGATCCGAACCACCCGGCGATGTCTCTGAACGCCAGGTTCGCCGAAGTGGAATGTTTGGCCGAGTCCCACCAGCACCTCAGCAAGGAGTCCTTGGCCGGCAACAAGCCCGCCAACGCGGTCCTCCACAAGGTGCTCAATCAGCTGGAGGAGCTGCTGTCCGACATGAAGTCGGACGTGTCTAGATTGCCGGCAACGTTGGCCAGGATACCTCCCGTGGCGCAAAGGCTGCAGATGTCCGAGCGCAGCATTTTGTCGCGGTTGGCGGCGACGTCATCGTCAAGTAGTCAGTCGACAGGTGAGTTTCTCGACAAATTTTTACTTCGAATGAATAAGTATCTGGAATGAATGGAAGCAAGCGAGACACTCATTTCAGAAGCATCTGATACAATTTTTTTTTAAATGATGTGTTGATATCGAAAAGTATTTAATGTTCCCAATTAGGGAAGAAAAAGTCGTCCGGGAATGTGAAAAGTCAATCCTGAGATTTTTGGGATCTGGAATAAGTATATTTTCTCTCCAAGAAATATTCCTATGAGAATATTAATGGGATCTAATAACATGAAGTTAGAATCATCATTATTATTATCGAAACTTCCTATTCCTTAAATTCTGAAATATCCCATAATACAGATAGATGTTCATGCATTTTCTATTGTTTTTCCATATACTGCATTAGTAATCAACAAATCTGATTCAGAAACCGAGAAAAATATTTATAGATTGAATATTTCGAAAGCCCAAAACGGTTATTGATTATGAACAAAATACAAAACGGTTATTGATTATGAACAAAATATTTTCTTCTATTCTAGATGACATTCATAAATGTTTCTATGCTGAATAATGGATTTGTTCATAATGTAACAACAATATAAATTTCTTTTCAGCACAAGTTATGAGCCAGTTCCCACCAGGCTTTAGTGCCGGCAATCTTCCTGGGTTTGCAAGTGCTGCCGCTAACTTTGCCAATTTCAGGCCACAATATTCGGTACCCGGCCAACCACCGAGCGGATTCCCTTCATAATAGATGAGTAAAAGTCCACATGACGTGAACTAGCTCAAGACCGTCAAATAATTTATTCTTATATTTTACAGAATGAAGTATTTATTTGCGGATCGGTAATGTGAATTCTGTGCTCGATTTTTGCTCATAAATGCCCGTCACAATTTAGGTGTTTTATTAGGATTATTAAGATCATTGAATTTGTAACTGAAATGTCAACAATCCGTGAAATTTGAAATTTCGGTTGAGCATAACGAAGTCTGTAGTTTCTACATTTTTTATTCGTCACACCTGTAGATTGTTTATTTTATAACTATTGAATTAAAATTCGTTCTTGGATTATTGGAGCAGTTTTAATTTTTTTTGAAAATTTATTTATTGAAATATGTAATTTTTATTCGAGTTACATTGAACTAGAGTTACAACTTTTCAAAATATAGCAATAGGATATTAGGAATTTGTTACATTAAGTCCACTTCAAATTGGGTGGTTCATTTTTTAAACTGGTGTTTGTTCGTGTCGAGCATTCTTCCAATAAATGAGATAGGAAATTATGCTTTTGTTTGATTTGTTCTATTCAAAATATCCACCAATGTTCAAACTGTTGTTTGTAACATTAGTCACCACCGAGTTGTCTGGAAACCCTGATGTTTCAATTCACGCGATATTGAATTTTATGGTGACACTTTTATGAATCATGTTTTCTAAATTTCATCGCTAGATGACTCCAATTGTTAGACTACAAACAACTTCATATCATTGTTTATAGACTATAGTTAGTCAACCATATGGAAATATCATTTGAAGGGATAGATAGTATGGGTGGATGGCTCTAGTGAATTCGTTTCCAAGTCATGTCTTTTCTTTCGTTTTTTTTTAAGGATTTCGTAGCCTCAATTATACATTTTCTTGATTACTCATATATAATATCACGAGATGGCAATCAATTCAGAAACAAAAGTGGGTCAATGTAGTAGATCATTCATGTTTTGAAGATTAAACTTTCATTTCCTTCATACATTTCTATCGTCAATTCTATGTTGATGCTTCATTATCTTTCTCTCAACATTTCAGTCAATCTGACAGCAGAACTGACTGATTTTATGGTAATTTAATATTTTTCTCAAGAATATGAATTCCAGTTTTATTGGGAAGTTCATAATTTTATGCGACGTCTGGCGGAAATATAACGCACTGCTATAATTTGACAAACAAACGGCTTCCATTTTTTGTGTTTGAATTTATTGAGTTCTTTGATGTTTATTTAGGAAATCTCATCTAAAGTTGTAGTTTTTTTGATTAATAATATCAAACAATCATGGATGCAGATCGCTCAGTGAGCCGTATAAAGTGTTTGGTGCCAAGTTGCCGCAACTCTAGGAACCGAAATCCAAAGTTGTCTTTCCACACGTTTCCAGAGAAAAATGCATATTTGGTGGAAAACCTTACGGAGAGTGGATTGAAAGAGAAAATAGACAAGTACAAGGCTTGGAAAATTAAACTGAAACTGCATAAATCACCATCTAGAGCGGCTTCAGTGTGTTCCTTGCATTTCAAAAGAGATGATTTCTTGTTACCTGGTGAGTCTGTTTGTCTATTTTTAGGCGAAGTTATGGCGCATTTCATCATCCATGTAATAAAAGCCTCTTTGGTTCACTAATACTACACTAAAACTAAAAAATGTCCTGGAACAAATATTAATAGATTTTGAAACACGATGCATCTATGTTCACCTCCAATGAATAGTATTGTGCGGCTATTCAAAGCATCATGAACATAGTTATATTAACCTTCACGAGAAAAATTTCGTACAATGAAAATATAGCAATAAAACCAAAATCTTGTCTAGCGAGGGTAACTGATGACTGTTTAGCGCGTTATTTCATAAATGTAAACTAGGTAACTATTTCAAAATGGTGGATATAGTTTGACCACCACTAGCGCCCTCATCGGTCGATATTCTTCCCTATTGTCCATCGTACTTTTGAGTAGTTTTGTTATAGTTTAATTTGTTTTTGTATCTAGAGGGCATTATAGTTGCGTATTTGAATCTTGTGAGCTAGTAACACGTGCGATATTCCTACTTTTCAATTCAGAAGCCCATAATATCACTTTCCAATTACACACTGAGTGAAAAATTGATTTTGAAATTTGTTCCTTCTTGAAGAGTTGACAATTTGCATCTTGATTTGATGTGGACGTTTATTAATTATGTATCTGATGTGTAGAATACAAATGAGACAAAGGGAAGCGCTTTCCCTTGGTTCAGGAATTATCGCCTTTGAAATTTAGGGGGATATTCTGCCATTATTTCATTATAAAACCAGTAAAGCTTATGTTACTCGTCACATTTACACCATCCTGCTTCGATCTATTTTCTCCATAAATATTTTTATTTCACATGAAAATTTCTCCATTCTGAAGTTTCCTGACGCTCTGGTTAAGAAATTAGAAGTGCATAGTCAATCGATCAATCAGACTATACTTTTTTATTTCAGCAGTCTTTGAATAAGCAAAATACGTTGTCATATTAATGAAAAACAATATCCTATGAAAGTAATGCAAGTATGGATAATTTAGCCAGTATTATAAACAAATATAGGTTTTCGATTGGTCAACGTCCAAAAGTGAAAGTAAAGCCATCCAACTGCTATACTGACTATACATTTCCTAAGAAAGGAGGTTATGCTTTATACAGAAAAATTTGGGCCTTTTCTGAAAATATTTTCAAACGCTTTTGAATGCTTAAAAATGAGTCATGTAGTAATACTTTTCAATCTAGTATAATTTATCTTATGTGCAGAAAAAAATAATAATTTCTTATCAATTATTTTCAAAAGATGCGAAGTGGCAATATTGCATTTGAATGATTAATTGTCAGAAGTGATATTTTCTTATTAGTGTTGTTGATAACAAATAAATGCATCGTTTTCATTCCGATTCTTTCATTTAATTTAATTATTCGGCATATTTTTCTGTCGATTTTAACGCTTTTTATATCTATCTAGTTGTTAATTTTATATGGACCCAAATTGGTTGCAATGGGTACCTACATCAATACAAAAAGTACTTCAAAAGCGGCTAGTAATAATGATTTGATTCCGCCCGCTATATATCAGTGCTATCAATACCACAAGAACTTCTGCTATGTTCAAAACCTCGCCACAGATTGGGTGCGAATTCTGTAACTCTTTTCATTGCAAGCGCCATCTGAACTCATTTAATGGACAACATGATGTCTATTTTCATGAAAGGCATATCTAGCCAATTTTACCTTAAACTTTTATAGGTATAAGTCCCACCATCAGGGTTTTGAGGCATCTTAGTCCAAGCAAATATTGTATGGTGCGTTGTCAAATGCAAGAAGCGACTGTAGTTATTGAGACCGCGGCGACAAAGAGATTTTTTAGTCTGCCTTTGAAATGGTAAGTAATCGAAGGCAGAAGATATCGTAATCTTCAAAAAATTAACCAAGAATTTGCATTCGTTTGAATTTTGGTATGATCATTTTATTTATTTCACTTTTTATGCATCTGGTCTGAACTCTGCAATGGGCCTTCTTGGTCAGCGGGCACCCGCGACTAACTTGGTCATTTAGTTTTTGATTTGAAATTACTTTTAAATCACAGGAGGTATCATTTTGTCAAATATTGAAAAACGGTATAATCAAAACATTTATTTACAAATATCTATTCAGTATGTTACAATATAATCTGAAAATGTGTAGTCACAACAGTCAACAATTTTAAAGTCTTTAAGCTTATTTATAGCGACAATAACAAATCTTTGTATGGAGTATCGGGCTGGTCCATTACTTTCTTAAAATTATCGACAAACGTCTGCCGTTGTTTGTCGTTGGTCAAATTATTATAAAAATCTGCCCCGGCTATGCACAACATTTTCCTGTCTTCGTATTCGTATCTACCGACTCTGGTTTGAACGTACGCGAAATACGAACGCAACCAGCTGTTAGTACTGGCGCTGATGAAGAAACAAGTCAGGCACCACGTTGCCATTCCTATGGAGAACGACTGAGTGAAATTCGACAAACTAAAAACCACCCAGTCTTGCAGTAACGGCAGCTGATTCCTTTGGATTGCGCTCTGGAATACCTAAAAAGCAAATTCGAGTAATTCGTTCCAAGCACTGATAAAAAAATGTACCTGAAATACTACTTTGCTGAGCAATTTCGGATGGGGCTGTTGGGATGACAAGAACTCCTGTATGACTTTGGTTAGGATATCGGAAGGCGAAAAGAAGTCATTGAGGATTTCTGGCAACACTGAGCATAGTACTTCCACCTCGTGGACATAACCTTTCTTGATACGTTCGAAAAGTGCAGATATTTTTTCCATCGTCTGTACCAGAAAGTCTGGGCTAGTAGGCGTATTGTCGGAAGTTTGTACATTTTGCAAGTGGTTGGCACAATCTAAAAGGTTTCTCATTAATCTATACTCCATTCTAATACTCGGAATTCTACTTGTTACTGATTAAAATTTTCAATCTATTATTCATAACTCAGTCCTAAACCATTCAATGAAACTTGTTTACCTGTATACATGTAGGTCAAAAGTAACTGCGTTCCTAGGAGTGCTGATATAGGATTGTCTTGTTTCATTTTTTCTAACGCAAGCTTCAAGAATTGTTTTCCAACTTTTTCCATCACTGAGGTTTTCTTGATTATCAATAATCGCTCCAGACCCTTCAGTTCAAAGAAATGTTAATAATTAATTCATTATCATATAATCGTTATTTACCTTTATGATGCAAGTGTCCAATGGGTTCATTGTGTTCCTATTCAAGCTGGAAAAGGCAGATACCAGAGTATTTGTAACAAAATTCTGCTCCATATGAATTTCCTCAACGTTTTCGATGAGGTAAAATGCTAAAGACCATACCAGAGTAGCATGTTCCTGAGATTTTTTCAACACACTGAAAAAAATTGTTTTCTAAATTGAGATAATCAATGAATACATTCATAGCTACCTGTTAGTGGTATTCAAATTGAATTGAACATATTCAACTGCACACGGCAAAATCAGCTGCAGTTCTTCAGATACTCCACCTATCTTTATATTACTGAGTTTGCAACCTTCCAATACATAAAGAAGTCCCTGTAAACATGACATTCTTGATGCCAAATAAGGACTCTTCAGGTATTGAGTTAGAAGTTTCTTTACTTGTTCATAAACCTCTAATTCCTGAAAAAACAGTAAATTTTAGAGAATGGGTATTATGAAAATCTCATTTGTGTACAAGTTTTGTATCCAGTTTTATCGTGAGGTATTCCTAAGTGAAAACAAGTATAAGCAGAAATGCCAAATTTTGTTGATACCAATTTATCTGTCTAAAGAGCGACTCATTTAATAAGATCCATATTGTTTGTAGGGAAATGGGAGATTTAACCAACCATTAACCATTTGGAAATATCACTGGAAGGGATGGAAACTGCCGGTAGATGTCACACTACCAGTTCCATGTCATGTCTTTTCTTACGGACGTCTTGACCTGAATCGCGCATTTTCTGTTACTTATATAAGAAAAGACGATAATCATTTCAAGTATAGGAATAACATTTTATCTACACCCGTACTCTAATAATACACTTATATGCCCACAACCCGTTTTATAATGAAATCCATAATCAAGCAGGATGTGGAAGCTTTGCATTTTGACGTTTGTCAAGTCAAAATCAGTTGGTATTGAATTTTTGAAGAATTTAGTCAATTTTCGATAATCGAATGTAAATGTCTCATATAGCAGTGATATAGAAGAATTACCAGCGACTCTTCCACAGATGTCTTAGACAATAAAAAATACAATCGAAAGGATTATATTTTCATTTGACAAATGCAACATATATGTTTTTATTTTCAATCGAGTTGATTGAGCTTTCATGGCCGAGAGGTCAATGACGAGAGAAGTGATTAGAAGTGTCCGGGTTCAAATCCTGACCTCGGCAGAGATTTTTTTTTCATTTTTTTTCTTATCATTTCTCATTGTATTTTCCATGGTTATACCATTAATTATAGTTTTGTAGAATTTTTCAAAGAAATACGATTGATTACCTACTATTATTGTGTTCAATATAAATACCTAATAATGTAATATTTTTAGTTCTTCATTATTTATTGGGTGTAGATAAAATAGCGTATGCAACTCTCATGTAATGGTTATTAATACACTCGCATAAACCATACGAAACTCACCTTCGGCTCGTTTCGTATCCCGGTTTATGCTCATGAATTAATAACCATCATTACACGATCGTTGCATAATATACTTTTTCGTCATTACCGGAGATAACTTTTTTTTATTTATTTCATTTGACAGCTCCCAAACAGAATGGGGTTCTGGTATAAGGAAGTTGAAAATAGTAACAATGATAATTATATAACCTAATAATACATAAACAATTGTTGCTTGTACTTTGATAAACATCATTATTCTAGTAGTTTGTTGTTCAATAAATAAATTTAAACGGTAGTTCAAACCTTCAGCTTCCATTTCCGGTATGAACTCCCTTTGTCGAAACCAATTTATGGTTTCGTTAGCTTTCTGTCAAAGTTGGCAGGAGGAAACGGCGTGATTTACGAAGTATACGTAAATATCGAGATTCTATTGTGAATGGCGCCACAAAAACTCAAATGCTTTTCACAACGAGCACTGGCTAACCATTATATTTCTCTATAAACAATGCCCCTAATTTTAGAACATAAATAAATGTCAAATAGCACTTGTCAGTGCTACCTTATAGTAAAATGCCTGAAGGACAACTGACTTGAACTAAAGTATCGTTTATCGCTTCCAAGAAATAACAAGTATTCATAGTAGGGAACATCTTGAACTTACTGGTGATAAAACGCCAACTGACTTGCATATTCCCACAATCAGATATTGGTGCATGAATTCGTCTTCGACTGGATGCAACTTGGAGAGTTCTAGAAACACGTCCATCATCCATGAAAACTGAAACTTGTCAGAGAAGAGATCCGATATCATCAGCGTAGATCTCACGGCTTCATGAAGAATGCGTATATGTGTGTTGGACTGTATGGAAATTAAATTTATGACACGCTAGAGAATCTATTATAATAGAACATATTCTGGATATCAAAGTAATCTTACCTGTGGTTTCATTAGTTGCGTATAGTAGTCGATTAAAAATTGAAGGCAAGAATTCACATCCAATCCAGATTCATCTAGCATTTTCTTCCTACTTTTTAGCACTTGAGCAGCTAAGGAATTTTCTTCAGATTCTTTGATACCCAACGCATTTAAGAAATATTCAATAGAAACTTGTCCGCAGGAGTAACCTTCGCCAACTTTTTCCAAGTTATGACAATGGAAAACATTGAATATTTTGGAGATTTTGTTAATGTTTGATGAACCATCGTGAAAAAGTGAGATGTGGTTTTGAACATGGTACAATTTTCGAACTCTAAAAATGAAAAGAATTATTTTCATCTCATCATCAACTTTCCCTATATATCTTACTCAGTACTACCATAGTCTAAAGGAGGGTTTCTCGAAATATGGATCATCTTTGAGACGTTTGGATTACCTGCTGTCGGGCTTGTTAGCGTTTCAAGTAGAAGCGCAGTAATAGATTTGATTGCCAAGCTAGATGCGTGTATACTTTCATTCATTTCAAGAGGATCCAGATTGTCTAGAGGAATACAAAGGACACTTAGGAGACACATCCAAGTTTCTTCGAATTGCTGCCTGGACGTCCAGCCAAGAAAGGTTATTCTAAAAAATCCATGAGGTATGAAAGATAGATTAATTAAAAGTTTCAATATATTGAGTTGAAAAGTGAGATGAATTATAAAAATATTTTTCCACTTCCGTATGTGAATTCTACATTCATCAACATTTGTATATAAACTATAAATTCACACACCCATGTGTGAAATCCCTTGTGTCATGGGATTTACTTCACATACATCTTCCATGAATGAGAGGCTGTGTATTTTGGCTGTGCTCTCTATTTTCAGTTTGATATATTCATCTCTGTTTTAATTTTAGTCCTCATTTCATTCGAAAACAAGGCTGATTTCAGACGTCTATGTAGGAGCATTTAAAAATGTTACTCGGGCAGCATATGATCAATAACCACCTCATTTTCTTCAAATACAGTGTGGAGCTAACTGTTATTCGAGGATTCAGGACTAAAACAGTCATGTATAAATTGGTCCTTAGATAATATCTTGATAGTTCAGGAAATGAAGCATTTTGGCTCGCAAGTTTTTCGTCCACCATGGATTTACCTAAAATTTTCACAGAAGGAAGGGAAATAGCTCAAGGATCATTTTCTATATCGTGACGCTGTACGCTTGAGCCTTGGGGGTGGTTGCCACCCCATCACGGGGTGGAAATTTTCTATCACATTTTAACTGTAGGAATCGACGGAAAAAGTAATTCTAAGAAAAAAATGTTCCATACGTTTTTTTTTGTATTTTATGAGTTATTCGAAGTTGAAAGTAGCAGTTTTTGACGAAAAAATCGACTTTTTTAAATGGTATTTTGCAAATAACTCTTAAACTATGCATTTTACCAAAAAAAGTGTAGAGAAGCTAATTGTAGCTTTTGAAAAAAAATCAATGCTTTCTTTATAATTTTCCTACGACACTTACGAACTGAGATACAGCAAATTAATGCTTAGCTTTTTTCGTCAAATGTATAAATTGGAAGATTTAAAGCGAAATAACGAGAAAAATTTTCATTTTTCGAAGAGAGCTCATAGAATATTTTTTAAACTATTCAAATAAAGCTTTCAAACAAATGAAAAAAAATCTTCCTAGCATGAAAATTGACCGACTTATGATCAAAATAAGATCGGTACCCGCTTTTTTCTACGAAAAAAATTTGTGAAAACAACCTCCAAAGTACCCCCTAACTAAAATTGATCGCTACCCTCCTGTGATTCTCTTTATATATGTATATGTGAGTTTAAAGAGAAAACGATTTTTTTCAATTTCGTGTTTTTAACCCTTTTCTTCTAAATATCTCCCAAAATACTAAAGATACGAAAAAAACGATAAAGTACTAAATTGTAGCTGTTTTAATGAAAAAAATTTCCCTGTGTGAAGATTTTTTGTAAAGTGAATATTCAGCGAGATATAGCCGTTTAACACCTACATTTACGACCGAACATCACCTTAGTCAAGCGCTTTACACTCTTCCCATTCAAAATTTAAGGGATCTTAAGTAATTTGATTCACATAGTCTAATAGCTCTTGAAAGGTTCGTTTCTGAAAAAAAATTTCTATCACCTAAAATGAAGGAGCTATGTTGAAAAAACCGATATTTTTTTTTTTGAAAAATTTGAATTACCCGCTTCGGAGCGTAGTAATCTACATAACCAGTATATTCGGCCGTTTTACGTTATATGTTCCACTTTTTCCATTCATATTGGAAGAGAGAAGAAAAACCTGCTCGCGTGTGTGAGTGTATATTTCGTTGATTTCTCACCAGTGTATTCTAAAGTTCGAAGACATATTATAAAAATTTCAATGTTTTCAAGGGTAGTTTATAACAAGGGTAGGTTGAAAGATCATGAAATTGTATCATAAAACATGAAACAATCATTATTTAACTATTTTTAACCATATTCAGGTTTTTAATGTTATTTTATAATTTTTGACAATAAGGGGTAGTTTTCACCCCTAAAAAACAAAAAGCGTAAAACGGCACGTTATAGAAAATGAACTAGAGGGTGTAATAAGCCTAATCCCAAATTTTTGTACAAATCGGTGCTGGACGAAAAAATTGCGAGGTTTTACCATTTCTATTCTATTCTATTTAGCTTCATTTTCTGAACTATGAAAAGATTTATCGTATATGAATGTACAAAAAATAATCACAAGTATCATGGTGACAATTTGGTAATTTATATTTTTTCTTCGTGAGAATATAATAACGTAATATATAAGATAACAGCTCAATTCACCATTGAAGTCGGCGATAAAAAAGTTATTTTGCATCAAAACTACTACGTACCTGAAAATATATTCTTGAAGAACTTCGATTTCCTTCAGCAACTCAATCGGCAACGAAGGCACCTGAGTTTTGAACGGCCCCGACATCGCGTCCGGTTGCCAACCAGTTCTCCAAGCTCGATGCGGTATCAGGACGTACGAGTTGACCAACGGTAACCTCGACAAGCATATCACTAAACTTTTGATTGGTCCGAAGAGAAAGTCGGGTATTTTCGATTGGTTCACAGCCTTCTGTTCGAACAACCAACAAGACAAAGTATACATTTGGTGCACGGCCTGGCGAGCAGGTATTGTGTCGATGTCGTTCAGCTCATCCAGAGAATACGCCGGTACGCTCGGAAGGGGCCTATCGCTCCGTAACAGTAAGTTTACGAGACGATAAACGCTATTTACAGATGAACAGAACCACGACACGTTACGATCGAGTCCCAAAAAATTGCAAACGTCCGAGTTTCGGAAAATCTCGTCGCTAGCTGTCAGAAACGTGTCCGTCAAATGCACTTTGAAGTCTTCGTTCCGGTATAGAGTTAGGTGACTTATATACTCTAGACACAGTACCCCGAATTTCATCATTTCTTCGAGATTATTGTCGGAAATTTTGTTAGCCGAGTTAGATTGGATGCAGTCTAAAAACGCAGGAATGCACTGAGCTATGCTACAGAGTAAATTAGAAATGTCTTCGTTACGAAAAAACTCGCTCATTTTGGCACTATAATCCATCTCTGCTGTACCTTGTTGCCTTTCAAAAGGGTAGAACACCTGAAAAAAATGAGCATGATAATGTCATTAGCACTACCATATTCGTATAGGGACCGTGCAAAGTACGTGGCCATGGGTAATGAAATCGACTGCAGCGCGAGATGTGGATAAACCGAGCATTTCTGAGGGAATGTTATTTTTGGCAACGCCTCAGCAGGCATGAAAGTTAGAATGAATGTGGCCATATGTACCGTGAACCGTGACGTTTTGACTTAAGAGTATTTAGCCTTTAGTTACGAGAACGTATATCGCTAGATGGCAGAGCGAGTTCGCCTGATGAAATAAATACAAACTCCGCCCTACTTCTAACTTGGCCACGCTCAGGCATAACAGGGCCGAATTCAATTCACCGTCGTGCTCGTTCTTTCAAATTGCATTGCAGATTCAAACCTGCTCGATATCGTATTAATCTCAAAGTTTGCACGGCAATGGCAAATTATTCGAAGATTAAGAATCTTTTATCAAAATTGATGAATGCAAGATGCGAACGAGATTTGTGATTATGGTTCGCTTCGAATCAAAATTGCTATGAGGATTTTTTAGGGTTTGAGATTATAAATATTTTGTAAAAAATAATCAATTCAAGTTGAACGAGAATTTGATTATGGTCCGATTCGATTCATAATTGCTCTGAGGTTTTCGGGGTTGATTTAGGGTTTGAGATCATAAATATTTTGTAGAAAATAATCAATTCAAGTTGAACAAGACTTGATTATGGTCTGATTTGATCCATAATTGGTACGTGGAGGTTTTCGTGATCAAAATTATGAATCTTTTGTTGAAATCAATGAATTCAAAATGGCGGCTTCAAGGTGTCTGACTAGTTTTTTGATTATGGACCGATTCGAATTAAAATCGATATTTTGTAGTCTTCAGGCGTGATTTTTTATGTTGAAATTTTAAAATTCAAATTGGCAGACTAGTTTTGTGAGATATTGTCGCGATCTATGGAAGATCTATGGTACCTATGTAGCGGTTTTTGGGTTCGAAGAAAATTATTTTCAGCTCGAAAATCAGGATTTCGAGATGGCAACCTAGAATAATCATTGAAAGTAAAAAATATTAGAAGATCGGATTCAAATGATCAATACCTTATATTATTATCAATAATATGAAAACACCCAGTGGATATATTTTCTTCATCATTCAATTTTCCGTTGATGGAATATAAACATTTCACTTCGATCAGTCCATCTTCTCCTACTAATCCATCGGGAGAAGCAGCAAGAAATGGATTGTTTCGTCAATGAATAACCCACAAAGTTTTTTGATACGATGTGGATTTCGTCTGTTACTTTTGTTATTCTCAACAACGAACTCAAAAGTGGTCTAAAAGGGATAGGCCCTTTATCACCATTCATGCTATTTTTACATTTTGTTATTACTAGACTCTCACATGCATCGATTAGCATTGTGTTATGCACATGCTTGATTAGTGACAGTTTTCAGAAAAATTGGTGAAAGCAATCTGACACTGACCGGGCATGTGCATGGCACAAAGCTACTCGATGCATGTGAGAGTCTAGAAATTTTAATAATTTTCTGGAATTTTCCAACCTCCATAGATGGCCTGAGAAACAGCAAAATTGAATATGAATGTGTCCAATTCCAACGCTCAAACTACCTCAAACAACAGCATCATTCAGGTCTTGGAGGGATTTTCCATATGGTTATAACATAATGCTTGCTGCATGTATCGCAGTAAAAATGCAAGTAGGAAATTAATCCTTTCATTGATTCTTTCATGAAATTCATTCTTCCCATCATGCATTTATATTTATGATTCAGAACATTTTCATACTCTTTCAGTACATGGCCCAGGTTCACAATCCTTCGACCCTCCATAATATCGGTTATTGATCTATAAGATTCATCGGCTTCACATTCCATTGTGAAATTTCATCTTCAATTTCCAATGCTTCATCAATTACATATTCTTGCCTGTAACAAGTAAGGATATCAAATCGAAACTAATTCAAGTCAAAATTTGGATTGAAAAAACAATGTCACTCACCCCTCGAGTACCCCTTCGGGCTGATGGATCTCCTGTGCAATGCGATTCTGATCTAATTTAAAATATAAACATGCATGCATATCCAAGCAAAATATTCAGCAAAATACCTACGATCTACGAAGATTTTGTAACTGACGCTTCACTGCTAACGATCGTCCAGTTCGTTTATGACGTCTAGATAAGGGTATTGTAGACTTGGGCATCGCGATTGAAAGCACACTTTTCTGGCAAAAAACTTTGAACCAAAACAAACACTATTGAAAACAGAACTGCGTGAATCACTATAAATTCTAGTCGACTAAATAAAAAGTAACTACCAACAAAGTTTTCATAAACAGAATTAGAATAAAAATTATTTCCCGATTCAACAATGCACCTTCTCAAAGTTCTGGAACTCACTGTGGATATCTTGCCAATACCATATGACAATGTTGGATACAAATCTTAGCTGAAGTGAATATTCAAATTATAATACTCCCCAATGGAAATGCCGCCAAAAAAACAGGCAAAGCCCTTACAATCACCGGATATTCGATCTCGTAGGGAAAAGTTAATGTTTCGTTTGTGGACCTTGCCGCCATTACCCATCACTGTAACGTTCTCGCTTCAAAGGGACATCAAAGACGCCGCCGCCGCTCCCCCCAAAAAACCGTTTCATTTTAAAACAATTGGGAAGATATTGACAAATAAAGTATGATCTCCAACAACAATTCCTACAACTTGAAATAGAATGGGACCTGAAATCAAAAATTTCTTCTGTTATCATTGAGTTGACCCGTTGAATTCTGAAATGTCCGAAGAACCATGATATTACAATCCAAATGCTCCTATGAACCGATTTTAAATGAAATCGAATCAGAAATAACGGAACTCGTCCAACATTCTACAGCCGCTATCGTGGTATTTCTCAATATAATAATATCATGAAGTATTGACCCTCCATTGATGGTTACTAGTAAAATTTTAAGCCAACCGGAAGATATCAGATAGAAACGTGAACACGCACACATACAGACAGGTGAGTTTAAAAAAAATTGTAATTGTAACGTTTTAAGTTTCGTCTGGTCTTCCTATTCCCAGTCCGACCCTGTGCCAGCTTGCACACTGGCTTTATGATACTCTCTCTCTTCCTCAACAGACGTGTGGGAGGAGCAACCTGAGAGGCGTGTCAATTAAAAAAAAATCATCTTTATTTCTAAATCCAGAATTGAAAGTAACAATCAGTTTTCACTGGTCGACGGCTGAACCAAACCTTTATTAAATGACTGGAATGAAATTGAATATTTCACAAATCGAAAGGAGTAATGGAAGGAAATCCAATTTGTGAAAACAACACATTCTTGTAAAATTATTAATAAAATATAATGAACATCCAGAGGAAATGTGAGACAGTCGTTTAGCTAAGTAAATGATGGGCTTCAATACTGAACAGAAAACACACCAAAATATTCGTTCGTTCTGATGGTGGAATTGAACAAAAATGCCCAAAAATGAGAAAGGAAATCCTTTTCATTCATTTAATACTTGGAGAATATTTTTTTTATTATTTTTCCTTTATACACTCATACAACCCTTCATCAATCGTAATGAAAAAATTCGTTTCTGAATCCATTTTATTCAGGGATGAAGACCCTTAACCGACGTTTGTGTGACATTTCTCTATCAGTGTTATTCCTTTGAACAATCATTACGATTAAAATATTGGACTGAAGCCACAAGAAGAAAGACGAGACAAGATTGGAAGATTTTGCTCGCAATGTTCGGTTAATAAAACAAACAAGCCTCATCAAGAACGAATCATTTTACCACAATATATCAATTGCTGATAATATTCAATTTTGCTGCATGTTTTACACTGAATTAGTGGCGTCAAGCCACCGTCAGTTACTAGAGGTAACCAACGCAATTTCACGTTGAAGCCCGCCAAATTTTGAATAACTAGTAGAAAGCAACTGGAATACCTTACTAAAGAAAACGCTCCCCAATCGTTCCAATATATTGAAAGAGAAAGTTATTATGAATTAGGTTGGAATTTCAAAACACAAAAGAGTTGTTTAGAGAAAGTATATTCTTTCTACTTTTCATTTGTATCAAATATTCGTCAAGTTGAATGAAGAAAATGTGTCAAAATCGTTTTCATTCATCAAGCTGAAAATCAGTAAGGTTGTTAAAAATATGATTGAAAATAAAATTTGAAATTTCCCCATCTTTCCCCTGTATGGAAAAAAATTTATGCAAGGTCAAAGGTCAAAAAAATGAGTTTTTCACGATTTTCAGCGAAACGGTAAGTTTTATCATAAAAATATCTCAGACAAAAATTGTAGATCATGAAATAATCTACAAAAATGTATCGATACTTGTTTTCGTACGAGCCACCGTTTTTGAGATATAACGATTCAGAAAGTTGTACAAGTTGCAATCGTCATAATATGCACGTTTCCACGCCACCTATGAGGTAGTGTACTCAGCGCGTTTTTTTTAACGTGGTTTTCGCCGTAGGCCTACTCCACCGGTCAGTTGTGACCCTGTTTAATTTGAAACTATTGATGACATATTAACAATTTTACTTTCACTTAAAAGTTTAGCACAAATAAAACAATATTCAGACATTTTTGTTATAAAAGTCAAAACAGCACGATATAGGTTAGTATAAACACGTGATTTCACTACAGAGTGTCGCTCAAGACTAACGGTATTTCATTTATTATAGCAGGTATAAGACCCTAGCCACGCACACAATAGAACAAGAGAGATGTTGTCTCGAAGTTACACCGGCGTATGAAGTAAGGGACTGGGTTTCATTTGACATGATATTCTTATAGTTTATAACTTATGTATATTTTATATTTTAAGTATAAATTACAATCACCGATAGAAAAATATTTCAACATATATAACAACTCTAGATAAGAGGTGTATATACGTGGCGCACTCATGCATATTATGACGATAACAACTTGAACAACTTTTTAAATACTTTATATCTCAAAAAAGGTGGCTCGTAGAAAAAAAGTATTGAAACATTTTTTGCAGATTATTTTATGATCTACAATTTTTGTCTGAGATATTTTTATGATAAAACTTACAGTTTCGCTGAAAATCGCGAAAAACTAATTTTTTTGACCTTTGACCGTGAATAAAATTTTTTCCATACAGAGGAAAGACGGGGAACTTTAAAATTTTATTTTTGATCATATTCTTAACAATCTTACCGATTTTCAGCTTGATGGGAATTAATGTACCTTCGCTCTCATTTTCAGGTCCAGATTGACCGGATTATATTATTAACAATATATTTTGAAGATAATAAAAAGGTCATTACAAGAACTCAATTAAAATTTCTGCGAAGTTTCGGCTGAATATGTAAAATCGTGCATGAATAAGGTTGAATGTCAATTCGTTCCCCAATTGCAGATCAAGTTTTTTTCATTCATTAATGATAGTATTATGTGTTAGGGCTGCGTGTATTGACCTTTGAAGAGAGGTATCAAAGACACACAATAATCCTATTCTATTCCAACTTTATCAACCTCGGCTATCAGTTGTCAATCAAGTTAACCTAACTTTGTATAATGCAATTAATACACTTTTTTTATATATTTAGAGCAATTTGAGGGTAAGTTACAAAAATTCAGCACAATATTAGAATACAATTACCACAATTTATGAGAGAATGAAATTTTTTTATTCAAGCAGTTTTTTGAAGAATCTCCATAAGGCACAGTTTGACGTCTTGGTTGAAGAGCAGCTGGTATATGATCAATGTTGCAACTAATATATTCATCAAGCACAATTCATCATTAACATTCACATAAAAAGTGAAAAAAACAGTAAAAACGATAATAATCGCTTAACGTAAAGGATTTTTTTTTATTTCTTTTTATTTATTCAATATACAGCTTCCAGACAGAACAGGGTTCCGGTATGAGGAAGTCAAAAAAAAAACATCATGAAATTATGTACTATAAATAATAAATTGGAGTATAACATTCATTTGATAATTTGGTGAACATCATTATGCAAGCAAATATTTTTTTAGTTCTTTTGAAAAAATATGAATGGATTTGGATGATTTTATTTTTTCTGGGAGTTCATTGAAAGTTATTAATGCTGATGAAATGGGGTTATGTTTTCCTTTATTGGAATGAATCATATTTAAATGAAAGTTATTTGATATTCTGGTATCGTGGCCATGTAAATCATAATTTTTTTACAGTTTTATATTACATTTCTGAAGATTTTTTGTTAATTTATATATATATATATATATATATATATATATATATATATATATATATATATATATATATATATACTTAGATTTATCATAATCAATTAGATGATCCAAAGTCATATTATCTGTTACTTTATATAAATCTGCAGGAGTATCCCACGGTTTTCTGAATATAACCTTTATTGCTTTGTTCATTAAACGATATATTATATTTTTTTGTTTTTTAGAGCATGAAGACCAAACTGTAATGAGGTATCTGATATGAGAAACAATGAAGGCATTATATATTAGAATCTGAACGTTTTTGTTCAAAATGTGAATTCTTCTAATGGCCCCTGGAATGAAATAAAAGATTTCTTTATTTTTTCAATATAATTTTCAAAATTTAATTTTGTGTCAATTAATAAATATAAATGGTTAGGAATTTCGGCTATCAGTTCATTATCTATCTTTTAATTTTATATTCTTCATGTTTTTTTGTTTAAAAATCATATAAACAGTTTTTTCCGTATTGACGGTTAGGTTAATGCTGCACGTCCATTTTTCAATAAGGTCAATATCATGTTTCAATTAACACTTTACCGCATTTACAGCCTAGCTTACTTACTTGATGTGGTGAAGGTACTCTGCTTGCCAAATCAGCAATGTCCTTCAAGAGACAGTCAATACTGGCGCTGACTAAATCCGATTCCATCGACAGGGTTTGCTTTCTCGCACTTTCCAAACCCAACCGCAGACAACCTTTCAAACACGATTTATTGAATCCACTGCTACACATGAAGCTGACGATTTCGTTGTACTCGAGATGACTCAGCAGTTCCGCCATCTCGTTTTCGATATTGGCATCGCTACACTTCGTCTGTATTTGGGACAGATACCACGTCCTGTTGACTTTCAATTTTTTTATGTACTCGGGATTCACCACTCGTCTTTGTTCGAATTCGATAGGACTGAGATCGTAATATTGTACTGAGAGCTTGTTCAACAGACTCACCAGAGTTTCATGCCTGAAAATATATTGAAATGTGATGACGATGCATTGACATGTATAAATAAATTTGAAATATAAGAATTCAATTATAATAATAATAAGATTAATCCCAAGAAACATTTACAGTTTATAAATAGGGATATTGAACATATAAAAAGTGAAATAGAACAAAATATGATTATGTGGCAGAAATATATGGAAAAAAGACTGTTGAATTGATCAATATAATTGAATTCTAAAATATATCATTTCGATGATAAAATATATTTTTTGAGATTGTGTTTGTACTTTTTGATATTTTTAATAGTTTTAATTGGATTCGGTATTTTGTTGTAGAGGTTTGTTCCCTCATGAAAAAATGATTTTTCCCCGAATCTGGTATGTATTGAATGTACCACAAGTTGGTGAGCATGTCTAGTGCCGTGAGAATGTGTAGTATTGATTTCATTGAAAAGTATTGCAGAGTGTTTCATCTTATGTTTCACACAGTGAATAAAAGTACATGTTTTCAAGTGGTATATAGAATTAATGTCAAGAAGATTATGTGGTTTATGAAGATTCACAGTAGGCCCCCTGTAAGGCAATTTATAAATACATTTAATGATTTCATTTTGTAAATATTTCAGCGGATTCAAAATTGAAACGGTTGCCGTTGCCCATATAGATGTGAGATATTGTAGATTAGAATATACCAAACAGCAATATATTAATTTCAAATTTTGAAAGAAATTTCGTTTCAAATTCTGAATAAGACTCCAAGTAAAGGTGACATTTTTTTTCGTAATTTTTCAATGTTAGTTGCCCATGAAAGATTCTGATCTATGTCAAGTCCCAGAAGTTTGGTAGTTTTAGAAAATTTTATCGAATTATTTTCAAATTTAAGTGGGTCACAGTATTCAATTTTAGAATATTTACTTGTTAAAAACATATAAGTCGATTTTCCATAATTAAGACTCAATTTGTGATACTGTAACCAGGATGATATTTGTTTCAAGTCATGTGTCATTGATAATTGTATTGATTTTGTATTTTTTGATTTGTAAATTGAAGTTGTATCATCAGCAAAGAGTTTGATGGATCCTAAAAGACTCAGTTTTGAAATTGAATCGATATAGATGAGAAATAAAATTGGTCCTAACACAGAGACCTGTGGAACTCACAATTAATGTTTTTCAAATAACTCAATAAGATGGATATCAGGCAACTATTTTGTTTTAATATAATGATTAATCTCTTCAAAAATAGAAATGAAATCAAATACAATGTGCATCACTACAAAACCAGACATAAAGATAAAATAACTCTGAAAACAAAAGTAGGTACATAAAACAATTGGCCAAAAAAATTATGCATTCACTTGTTCATATCTATATGACATTGTACCAGAGGAAATCAAAAACACAAAATTATTTATATCATACAAAAAAATCTGAAGGAATGGATACTTTTTTCTAATAGAAAACTATTTCATGATATATTGAAAACAAACTAATTATACCTATGTTTCGATCCTAATAATTTTTTCGTATTTCTTACATGAGTAATATGAATATCCCACAACAAGTTTTACTTCGTGGGATTATGCATTTATAGTTTATTAATAATTCGATTTTTAATATTGTATACCTGTTTTTTAATTGTTTAATAAACATTATTTATTTATGATTATTATTTATTTATTATTATTTCCTAGACAAACATACTGCTGTCTGTTAGTGAGATAGGATTCGAACCACAAGAAGACATTATCTCTGATACCAATGTTTTCAAGTTTTTTCAAAAGAATTTCGTGATTGACTGTATCGAAGCTTTACGTAAGTCAAGTGATAACAGTCCACATATATTTTTTGTATAGATCATTCATCATTTTAACACTCTTTTTTCCATTTATTCTTTGTACATAATCATTTTTTGTTCTGTTTCACTTTTTGTATATTCACTATCCCTATTTATAAACTGTATACGTTTCTTGGGAAGAATAAATGTTATTATGTTAAAAAAAACATCTATATACAAGAGGGTTCGGATTTGATTCCGAACGAGTTGGTGACTCTTGTTCTTACTCAAATAGTAATGTTTTGAAACCACTCCATAGAAAATGGCGCCCTATCCTGATTAATTACAGATCAACATCTATAGAATTATTTCATAATTGGTCTACATGGATTCAAGTGTGGTGTCAATTAGCGGAACAAGTTTGCATCAAAAAGTCTATTACATATTTCACGAACATCGTGCTTTGAATAATTAGCAACATAACTGTATGAAACCTCTGTCTAATACTCACTTTTTGACCAAGTCCAAAGAGACCAGTGACTTCTGTATGTCGTACAAAGTCTCCTTTGACAACTGATTGTTGACAGCTTCCATTGGCATCGTCAACAACATTTCAATTTTTCTACTAGCGAAATTCGCTGCCATACGAGAAACCACAGCCTGATGACATTTCAACATATCCGGTATCAATAGATTCAATATGGTACCTATTTGTGACTGATGACAATTCTCGACACATTTCAATAGACGCACTTTGTACATGGACTGAAAATTAGGGGATTAGGGCATAGAAAACACGGTTTCATCGATTTTCATACAGAATGAGAGTTTTGGACATTTGCCGAAATGCTTCTAACGAAAACTTCGCTGTAGGATGGATTTCTATGAACTGACGAGATGAGTTCTGAAACAGGTGGCTCCGCTAATAAATCCACTAGGAAAGCGGAATTATTCCTCAAAAACCACGACAGATGGTCGGCTTCCGAAATATTCTCGTTCTGAAACCGAAAAATGATCACTACATTTATTCTATTTCATTCAATTGCAGGTCCACGTACCAAGTAATCACAGAACGAAACTGTGCCTGCAACCTTCATTATTTCTAAATTAATCGAAGCGTTCTGTAGCCTGAAAACATATAAGAAATAGTAAACGAAAGTTGAATGTTCTTTTATTACCTTTCGTTTCGCAAACTGCCTTCAACTACAAACATTTTCGACCAGAAATGTTTATCATTGTAGTTCAACAGTGCCAAACAATTGCACCACTGCACGGTAAGGATAGGATGGAATGCTGCAATATTTATGAAATTTCTGTTAACGTCAGTCAGCTGTATCGTGTCATCCTCGTTAGAAGGAATGTTTTCATTTACTACATTCATGGCGGTGTTGGAGATCCTACGATGATTACCTGAAAGATTATGTATCTGAGGTATGTAAGCTTAACTCGATGTTGCATTTGATATTTCCAAGAACAATCATTCTAACCGACTCGTTCTCGAAACGTAGCTTCGTGACAGCAATAAGTCTCTAAATTGTTCGTGAAGAATGAGAGTGGTTCAACATGAGGTTCATAGTCAAATACCCAGAAGAAAGAGCAACAATACTTTTGCCGATATAAATTTTATATTCTTGAAAAAGGTCAATTACAATAAAAGTAACTCCAAGTTCAAGTATAGATGCAAGAGTCGGTAGAATTTGAAATATTTACTAACGCTCACGAACAAACGACCGCTATGAATTATACTCCAAGAAACGTTCCTTATATTATTTCTATTGTGACAAAAATTGTTAATTTCATAAACGTTTTGTGATTGTCTGTACCCACAGCCAGATTCACTGCAAAAGTATGACTTAATTTTTTTTCATTAACCAGCTGACGCCTCCCTACGAAAGGTAATATTGAAAAATGTTGTGTTTTTACTCTCCTTCACAAAATGAAGAGTCATGAGAACTACAAGAAAAAACACTTATTTTTCATTTTCTGAATCACAACATAGACATGATTCAATATGAGACATGGGTGTTTTGGATAATGCAGTCTTTTTCTTCAGCTATAACATTTTTCGTAAATCAACAGATGAAAAACTGTAGGTACGAAATGAATAAAATTTTCTACAAGAATCGTTCTCACATGAACTCTCCCTTACGCAAATATGAGAAGGCAACGACCAAAAGAAAAACAAGACGTTTGAAATGGTGGAATAACGTATAGAGGAAAAATATCTCGATCGCTTTTCAATATAGCCATTATTTGCCGATGTTTCAGATGTTCTAATGATCGATTAATATGCCTCATGCAATTCAAACAAATGTGATGATGCGCGGGGTTTGGTGATCCAAATGAATTTTTCAAATGCTGTTTTTGTTGGGAAAGAGATCAGAATTGTTTCATGGATGATGATGTATTTGAGAACGTTTTGAAATTTTTTGTTTCCATCGTGAGGGATCTGCAATAAAATAATTTGGTATAATATTGTTACGAATCCGCTAGTGCTCTCCTAACGCCGGCCCTGACGAGATCGTGAACGCAGATGAGGGATCGCGTCGTAGCGAACGTCATTTTCCAGGAACTGTTTATTGCCGCCTGGAGAATTCGAGACACGTCATCGGGGCTTCTCTCGAGGCTTCTCGATAGGTACGCAGGTATATATATATACGGGAGAGACTTCGTCGCGGGCAGAGCTAGTTATTCAGAGAGTTAGTTACGAGACAAGTTTTTATTCGGAGAGTTAGTTACTCGGAAGTTTTATTCAGAGCTAAGTGACCAGAGTTATTGAGAGCTAAGTGGAGCAGAGCTTTGTGCGGAAGCAGAATTTTTAGTACAGAGAGTTTTAGTACCGAGCATTGGAAAGTTATCGGAGCGATTTAAGTGATTGCGTTGTATTGTATTGTGATAGAGAGTTATAATAAAAGAAGTTTAGTGTTGTTTGATGTTTTTATCGACGAACGCAAGGATATATCGTAACAGTGTTGTCAGAAGTAGGATTTTACAAGGAAATATCGAAGAATATGTATATTGTTTTCTCATTATTTTATTGTAGAGCCCTGATGATGGATTTAATAAAGTCCGAAAGGTTGGCGAAAACTGGATTGGTCATCTACGAAATAATTTTTGATCCATTTTCCAACGAATTGAAAAAATCTGATAATGTCTTGTAATTCGTGCAAAAGTCTATCCCTCACCTGATTGAAATAAAAACAAACACTGTAGTAAGAATCCAGAAAACTGCTCAATGAGAAAAGTATCGTCTCCATCTCTTACCACCAGTAAACACTGCTTTACCGTAATGGACGTTATTCTGAACAACAGCCTGACGAAAATCAACTCTGCCGGAATCTTCTTAAACGTATCTGCATTGTTAATGACATTTAGTGGATCAGCCTTTGTGACGACGTTATCGTATATACTTCCTGGAGAAAACTCTGCTTTCAGCTTGTTGATTTTCGACAAAAACGCTTCTTCTTTCAGAGGTGTGATCACGAAAAGCAATATGAGAATTTTAGAAAACCAGCCGCAAAATGAAGTCGAGTTGCTCTCCTGAAATCAGAACAATGTATATATACTTGAGAAAGGGACAATTACTTCAACAAATGGATTAGTTCTCACCATTGAAGGAGGGTCTTGAAAGAACATTACGATGATCTCATCAAACGGCTCGAAAACTTCAGGATTCAAAGCTAAAATGAATCTCCTTATCGAACGCAAAGCTTCTGAACTATCCAGCTTGAGTTTGTTCTGTTTCAGCCTGGGGAGAATCACGCTGAACACTCTTCTAGACCAATCGTACCATTTCTCTGTGTTGTCCGTACAGTATTTGCTATCCTCCAAAATCACAGTTATCAAATCGAGCACCTGTCTGTCATCGCACAAACGCAACAACATCGACAAAACCACTTCGCGAGTCGTTTCTAATTCTTTAACGTCGGAAGTGTTCGACTTGTTTCTGCTCAAAAATATATCTTCGACGATAGGCTCCAAAGCTGGTATGCAATGTGTCGAAGATGGCTGGCCGCTAGCCATCAAACCGTCGCAAAGTTGAATTATTTTTGGCACGCCTATGATAGATTTGGAATGGTGCTTGCTATATGAAAGCTGAACCAGAAACTGGAAGATCTTTGGTATCAACTCTTCAGTAGATCTGCAAATACAGCACATAAAGTAACGTCAGGATGTCCAATGTTATTTATGTTTCACTTATTTTATTTATCATCATGAACAAATATAAATATTTGAGTCTTGTGAGTTCAGGAATATCTAAAATACTTCTACAATTATTCGAGGTATGTAAAATAACTTGTAAATATTCAATAACCTACAGAAACGGAATCAATGAACAATATCCAAAGTTTTAAACATAATGCAGATATGTTACTTTTTTGAATTGTTATTTTTACTTACGGCATTTGCCCTTCTTCAATGAACTCGAATTGTTTGAGCACGAATCCAATGAAAACTTGTTCTGAGTCCAATAAGCAATAGTTTACTCTGAGTTGCACGAGCTGACTGAGTAATTGTAAAACTTGACATTGCAGTTTGACATCACTTGTTATGGTATATTGCTAAAATTATAGAAGAGCATTTTCTAATGTACACTGAAATGAAATGTTACATTGAATATTTTCCTCATATATATAAAATGTCCCATAAGAGCAATGCAATTATCGAAAACTTACAGCGGGAATTGTATTGTATCAAGTCACCATAACAACACATTTGAAACCGTATCGCTAGACGTAGGTAAACAACACAAATAAATGTCAGACTTCAAAAATAGAAAAACATTTCGCGTTTTGGTGAGTGCTCCATACAATCTATAGAGGAAAGTATTAATGAACAACAAATAACATTTCCTTGAGAATTTCTTTATTCGTGAAATATTCCAATGAATTACATTCGTGCATAAAAATGACCAGATAATTTTGCATTCAAGCGTGATATCTTAGACAAATTGCATTCGGTTATTTTCATATTTTGTAAAACCGACAAAACATAAAAATAAACTCTTGCAATTTTTAGATATCACGCTTTCTTGCAAAATTATCGGTAATTTTTATGCACTCGTGCAATTATAACCGAAAATTGGTTCATAACAGCTCATTGAAAGTTTCTATAACTTATAATATAATATATCATCTGAAATGTAGGCTGCAGAGCCAAAATACGAAAACTGTCGGTTTTGAGGTAAATCTCGAAAACGGACTGTGATTTTTCTCCGATTTAATAAACCTTGGTTTCACGTTTCCGCTATAGAAATAGCTGGATCAGCTAATAATAACTCTGCATAATAAAATTAAATTGAAAAAGAATAAGCGCCCAACATAAATTTCTGCAAGACCTCTTGGATCACTCTTTGCAAATCTATCAAAAGTGTTTCTTCTAGTACATCATCACACCACCATAACTGGTATTGATGAAGTGAACTATTGTGAAGTTTGCTGAATGTTTTGCAACATATCCATTTTTTCTCGGAGTAACCTCCAGAGACTAACGAGTCTTCTGGGGGGGAATGGGCATGGTACCTATGGACTCCCTTGTATTCGCCAGTCTTAATGAGTTGATATGATATCGTCTACAAATAAGCAAGCCATTAAGCTACCATCTTATCGAATTTCCTAGCACACAGGAGCTTATAGATGAGGGAATGAAAGCTATACTCGGTAAAGATATTGAACCATCCAACTTTGCCTTTTAGTTGTTGGTTTTTGAAAAGGCAAAACGTTTTTTTGTAGATCTTCTGTTGAATACGGCAGAATAAAGTGACGAAAGAAGACGCTTATCAAATAATATTTTAGATATTATCTTGTATAGGATGCTTTATCATTTCATACGAATGCCATTTGGTCTTCCCAATAGTAGCGCTACTTTTCAGAAACTGATAGATGGTGGAGACCTTCGAATGTATTTCCTTTATCTATTTAGAATAGAAAGTGTGGTAATAGCTACGGAAAACTTCGATCAGCTTATTGAAATTCTAGAACCTCAAAAAGAGAGTAGTATTCTATTATTTTTGTTATGGGTGAATGTAAAAGTTGATAATCCTGTGTAAAAAATTAACGCTGAATCGCTTCCACACATCAAATTCAACGAATGAAAACAAGAGCCATATTTGTTCGGAAAAATGCTTACCTTCAATGACTTGATAACCATAGGTTCAAAAATTCTGATATAATCGGCTAAAATTTTATCTGAACTCCTCGAAAGGACTACAGCTCCTCTCTTGACATCTGTTCTGTGCAGGTATCCCATGACAGTGCTATCGTCATCAAAATCATGTCTACTAATATTATTCAAAGCCGCGAAGAACTGTGAAACGAGGTTGTACGGTTTTTGGAAAACGTTGTGATAAAATCCTTGCTCGGAACCCTTGAAAATATTTCATAAATACGGTAATTGAGTTGATATTGTACGAGTACTTCTTCTGTAGCTTTCTTATCGGCGAATTCACTTATATTGGCCATCAAATTCGTACCAAAAAGACATTTAAGTAATTGCTGCACGCATTCCACTGTCGCAGAAGCTTCTACCGCAAAAGTGGAACGGAAATAAACCAAAATTTCTTCGGCAATTTTGCCGAATTCCGTTAGCGAACTCACTTCCATCGAAACTGCCAAGGAGTGAAGAGT
The DNA here is from genome assembly GCA_032362365.1 of Zygogramma bicolorata. Taxonomy (NCBI): domain Eukaryota; kingdom Metazoa; phylum Arthropoda; class Insecta; order Coleoptera; family Chrysomelidae; genus Zygogramma; species Zygogramma bicolorata. The sequence goes on from JAVJAQ010000582.1 coordinate 1,322,327, forward strand.
CCTTACCAGCAATTCCAGAAAAGTTTGCGAAGAATCTGAATCTATCGACATCTGAAAAAGTTTTGATTCAAGGGAATTGTTATCTATAGAAATGATAATAGCTTTATTTTCCAACATTTTTCCGTTCACGATCTTAAAAAAAGAACAATTAGAAATACTATGGTGGTGAACACAGAAAAGATGAAAAATTACTCTAGATGAATTTTAGCAATTTTGATGAGTTCATATAGTGTATCGCGATGCGAGTTCTATTGTTTTGCTAACCTCGATTTTTTATGAGATTTACATTTTAGAGTTCTGTAGTGAAAAATGCTTATAATTCCGTTGGAATGTGATGAAGAAGGTGGTATAGAATATGTATTTGTGCTGATAGAAAGAAAGAGGAATATCTCCGAAACTAGTTGAGACCCCAAAAATTTCATTTGAATTTTTTGTTCAGGAGGCCAAAATACGTAAGTTCCACCAAACATTTTTTATTTTTGAGGCGAAGCCCGTAATTTTACGCTATTTTGCACTAATGAAAGTTGGGAAAATTAAACAAATATTATGTTGTGTTCCTTCTGTTACAAAAAAATGGTTGAAATATATGTTCTAACTAGGAAAAATGTTGCACCTAACACATGCGGGCATATTCCATATGATGAAAACATATCCTCCTATACTCACCTTATAATTTAAAAACGAACTTCTCAACATATCATATATCTTCATGTAATGACTAGACTGAACAAAACACCCCAAAGAATTCGGCTTCGTGTACTCCTTTCTGTCCGTTCTTTCTTCTTTGTCGGATCTCAGTGCATTCATCGTCTTCCTATCGAGATCACTTTTCCGCCTTTTCAAAGGAGACAAGGTACCAGGAGCGGGAAGATTAGGCAACGTTACTTTATTATGGGATTGGGTTGGGTTTAAATCGTTCAAAACGTGGTGAAAAATATTCAATAACTTTATAATGTGGTTCAAGTATTCCTCGGATATTTCCTGAAAAGCGTCACTACCGAACATACTCCACATTGAATTGATGCTTTCGATGTTTGTAGGTTTCAGTAATGCCAGAGAGTGTCCTGAAAAAATAAACAAATTAGGCACAAAACGCAGATATCATTTGATTTATCACAATCAAGATGCCTAGGAACCTTGGTGTTTCAACTTATTCCTATGAAAATTTGGGATGAACTTGGCGAAAAATATATGTTTCATTTTTGAGATGAACCAAGCTTCGAATCAATCTTCCAGATGGCGCTATGCACTTTTTATATGGAATATGTCATTTCATTGGCTAGTAGGAATAGATAACAGATATCTGCTGAATGTCAAAGTTTTGCGGAAGTGACATTGTCGAGAAATCGATTTCAAGGAGAGTTCTAACATGACGCCCCCTACGAAAGAATTCTAAGTTTGCTCGATCGTCAATTGTTTTTCGGACAAAAATTCAGAACCATATCGAATCAGTTGTCAGTTGATACACCAGAGTTTTTAGACATCTCAATCACTATGACTCACCTGCATAGAGATTTGTGGTCAAGTTCAAAATATCGATGTGAGTTTGTAGTCCGTATACGTGTAGCGAATTATTCAACAAGCTGAGACAAAATTTCAACAAATCGGGAATTTTAAGCTTTTCACAAAACTCATAGTCCTTGGTGCACCAGCTATTTTTGTAAACCGTGCAAGGGAAGGCATTGGACAGCCGAGACAACGTTTCGATGCATCCACTCTGAAAAATTACGATGTACGAGTACAGTTCGTCCGTAAGAAAACCCCATCCCTCTCAAATTTTGAACGGAAAATTATGTATTTTCAAAATATGGCAAAGTTCATGTTGAATGGCATCGTTTCAAGTACTTTGAAGTGATTTTTTTGGGTGATGAAATTGGACAATCTATAAGCCAATAATATATGTCCACTGATATATCGACTACAACAGTTTTCTCAAAACTTACCACTAAGTACTTAACCGTTGACGTCAAAAGAACGTTACATAATCGAGCAATAATTTTTGACAAAGCAAAATCAATCCTATCGCAGCGCTCGCTACCCAGTTTGTTGAACGGGAACGGCATTTGCTTTATGAAATGTTTTTTGTTTACGCTTGCTTCAGTTTCCATTTCAATGAGACATCGGGTTAGACGTTTCGTTTCTAATGTTGCTTTGGACGTGGCTGCTGACTCGTTCACAAAATATTCTTTGTAATATAGTCGAGGAATGATACTGAAAGAATCGACATTCATAGAACAACTCAAGACTGTGGAATATAGATAAAAACAAGTACATAAGAAGAACTTACTCTACAATGCCCATGGCAGCAGATGTCCTGACCCTCTGATCGCTGTCTTCTAAAAGATCAAAAAAAATATTATATATTACTCTGTTCTGAAAATCGTCATTTTCCGTCACATGATACACGCTGATGTATTCAATTTTCGAAACCAACTCACACAAAGATACCTGAAAGAACTTGAATGTTATATAAAACTGAAAAACGGATCAATTCTCGACTGACCTTAACTAGCCAATAGGGGTTTTTCGATATGGCTGGTAAAACATTCAACAAAGGAATGATTGAAGTCCCATTTTGAGATTCCAGAACGTATTTCAGGCTAGAATCTAAACTAATCAATGTTTGCCTTATACAAGTCGACGAGTCATCTTTGAGACCCTTGAACAGAAAAAAAAGTTTCTCAATCAACAGATTAGTTGGAAAATTCTTACCTCTATGAAAATGCTTATCAATTTTTCAGTCTGTAACATTCTAACATAGTCTCCATTATCGCAATTTGACAAAATCCATTCTTCGTAGCCACCCTCACATAACCTGGAAACGGTTTTCAGAAAAGTACCTATCAATGTCCTTACAGCACCTCGCAACTGGGGATCAGTGTGACTCCTGAACAGGAGCACATCAGACACACTCTGTTCGCTAATCCTTTTACCTAACAATTTCGGACACTTTGTGAAGTTTTTATCGAGGTAGAGGAAAAATCCAGTGGGGTACAGTTGAAAAAGAGTTGAGAGGCAGGATAATGCTAGGAATTTGACAGAAACTCTAACAGATTTATCCGAAAGGTAGACGCCAGGAGTACCACTCAACAAAAAAAGTTTTGAGATCAAGCGGATGCAGTATCTTAGAGGAATGTTGTCATCTAAGACATCACCAATATCAATTTCCTGAAATAGATAATGAAACTTATTCTTTTTTGATTCATCGTAAAGAAATTGTCATTTATTTTAACAGCAATCACTCAATTTCTGTTTCATTATTACAAACACAAATTTCACAAATGAAATTGACGTATTTAGGAAACAGTCAATAGTGTACAAGAATAAAAACAATAGTGTAACTACTTTTCTTCGGGCTTGAAGGCCGTCGTTCTTTGGAATTTCTTCCTGACGTTTCGCTAGCGCGAGTGGCTAGCTTATTCAGAGGCTTACTCATTTCCGATGACTAAACGTTTCGATTTCTTAAGGCGTATTTATATTGATGAAGGTAGTCTGGAGTGTTAATTACTTCTGTCGGGTTCGGGGAATAATCATCATTATTAGTTGCCGCACTACCTGCCCTGATTTCATCAGTTATTCTTGATTTCCTCAGAATGGGATGTATGTTATAACTCTTTGGGAAATATAACATAAAAAAGGTTTTCAAGCCGACCAAGAAGATCCAATAAAGCCTCAGGTCGGCTAAAGACAAAAGAGACCCACTGTCAGCAGCAGGGGTTTATCGCATACCGTGCACCTGTGGGAAGGTTTACATCGGTACCACGAAAACATCCATGGGAACAAGGCTCAAAGAGCATGAAAGGAACTGCAGGTTGGGGCAAACCGACAAATCGGCGGTGGCGGAACACGCACTGAGTGAGGGTGACCACAGGATTCTGTTTGAAAATGGTAAACTGATTGCCCCCGACCAGGGTTACCATAGTTGACTGGTACGGGAGGCAAAAGAGATCCAAAAACATGCGGACAATTTCAACAGAAAAGAAGAAGTGTTAAGTCTAAACAGAATTTGGAATCCCATTCTGAGGAAATCAAGAATAACTAATGAAATCACGGCAGGTAGTACGGCAACTAAGAATGATGATTATTTCCCGAACCCGACAGAAGTAATTAACACTCCAAACTACCTGCATCAATATAAATACGACTTAAGAAATGGAAACGTTTAGTCATCGGAAATGAGTAAGCCTCTGAATAAGCTAGCCACTCGCGCTAGCGAAACGTCAGGAAGAAATTCCAAAGAACGACGGCCTTAAAGCCCGAAGAAAAGTAGTTATACTAATAACCTCGGCTGCAAAAGCCTCAACCATTTTGTCAATAAAAACAATGTTAGTAAAAACAATTTAAATTTCATTTCAAATATGGCTACGGGTTACATATTCACACAGTGCCATCGTCGCCATATAGGCAGGGGAGAAGCTGTTTTAGATGGACTTTTTCTTACTTTTTGTGAATGAATGAAACGTCTTTGAATGACATACACGTACTTATCAACAAAGAGTATTTTAATTTTTTTTCATTTTACTTCTTTCATTGAAGTTGTAATCTCTATTTTTTGATTTAGGGCAGAAAAAAGCCAAGAGATAATTTATCAAATTTCATTCTCTCCACAAAAATCCAAAGTTCCTAATTAACACATCTTTATATGCAGCTTATCCAATTCAACTTGGCACGGAATTGGTTCCCCATCCCGTTGAGTACCAAACTTACAGTAGATTTCAAATGTCTGCTTGTCCCCCACTGCGCAATACGTCATCATATCCGTGCCAAGATGAAATGGACGAGCTGTATTTATGATGATGATTACCAGAAATTCTTCTTCTACATTCACAATTTTATCATCTGCACTCAGAGATAAACTCTTTTCTGAAGAATTGTCACTAATACTGAGTAAATCCAATGTGTTCTCCACACTATGAGTCTTCAGTCTGCTAACAAAATTTTTTCTGTTCAATTCATTCATCTTTCCATAGTCACAAATATCAAGATTTCTTTGGGTATCTGCTCCAATGTTGTTTACTTTATCCAAGGAAAAAGATTTTTCCTTTGTTTTAGCAAAAGTAATATTCATCACTGATAATTTTGATTCGTCAATCCATTTTTCTATGTCTGGATGGAGTGATTCAGTCAGTTCAGACTCGGAAAATAAATTATCTTCAGCAGTTAAATTTGTTGCTATACTAAGTTGACCTTAAATAGTAATAGTTGCATTTAGCATAATTTATAATGAAGTACTTACTTGGAGACCTGTGTTTCAGAGTAGTAGCAGTATCTGCACTATAAATTCTGGTACAACCAAGCCCATTTTTGGAAAGGAATATTTTTCTTAGATCACTGGGGCAGTTTTGAAGTAGCATATTGAAAGTTTCAAGACATACATTGACAATATTGTGATCTTTGTAAGTCAAATAATGTAAGCACAACTCAAAAACCTTCAAAAGTTTCTCATTGATGGAACTCTTAGTCTTTTCATCCCATTCGCCATTCACACTGAATAAGTTTGGTATCGAGGATTTTATACAAGACATAGCCCCCAGAATGAGTGAGCTAGGGTTATCTTCGTTTATGGGAATGAGGAGATCTGGAAGAGAAATATTTTACTCGATATTTAATTTTCATACACTCAATTCAGATCTATTTCAACTGGCATACCCAAAAGATGGCTCAGACAGAAAGAAATGAACACATCAGGTTTTTTACAATGAGCACAGACTGTTAATAGACAGTTTGAAGTAGTCCTTCTGATAACAGCAGATTCACTGGAAATATTTGCTAAGAAAGCTTTCAAGAGAATCTGAAACAACCAAATTGACTTATGAAACAAGTGCATTTCAGTTGCTCACCTTGATTTCATTTTCAGTAGTGAAACACCCAAGAGATTTCATTATTTTCGGCAAACTAGCAGCTAAGGTTTCATGCAGAGATTCTTCAGTTCGCTCAGCAATTTTGACCAAACTCGGAAACATGTTAGCAGCATAGGGCTTGCCTTTATGGGGTCTAATATTATGTGCAAGAACCGAGAAAAGCCACAAAGCAGCTCTGAGAGACCTGACTGCTCCATTCTTTTTTATTTCCTTGTGCAGTTCTATTTGAATCTTGACAATATAATCATCACTTGCCTTGAAATAAAATGAGTTTGATATGGTGTCAATAATATGGTGTCAATAGTTATTATTTTTCAATGCCATACCCTAATGATTCTATTTAAACATTCTTCACTAGTCATTCGTACATCAGCATCTTGATCATCGCAAAGTAACAGAAATGTTTCAACAGTGTTTCCTAAAATCGTGTGAAAATTTGTGGAAATTCTGATAGTTGGATTTGAAATTGCCTCTGTTACAATGTAGCAATGTTGTACTTTTTCTTTTTTCCTAAAATGAAACCTTTAAAGATTGATTCCAAGTTATTCTTGATATTACTTTGATAGTTCAGGCGGTTGAATAGACTTTGATAGGTTTTTTAGAGCCTCCAGAGATTTCTGGAGTTTTTCTTGTGTTGCCATTGATGGTGTGTTTGTGAATATAATTGTTATAGATTTATCATTTTTAAAACAGTCTGGGATTGATTCTATGTTTATTTACATAGTTGTCAAGACTGTCAATTTTTGACACATACCGAGTTCTTTTGACAGTTCCTGTCGGACTCCGTTAGGCTTGATTCAAACATATCCGAAATCAGATGGTACTACGATCCGACAGCTTTCTGATTGATCTAAATTTGAATTCAGACCAATCAGAAAGCTGTCGGATCGTCATACCATCGGATTTCGGATCTGTCTGAATCCAGCTTAAGTCGCTGCAACTTATCGCAACGGTAAAGATTCATGCAACTCGAAAAACGCATGAATACATAAAGGCTTGTGTCCACTAGCAACTAAATTTGCCTAGAGTACTCTCACAAGTCACTTGCAATGCGTGTAAACAGCAGCGCTAGAGGAAGTTTGCTGAAAGTTTACTCTCGGGCCAAGTACTTGCCGACTTGTTAGAGCTTGTAGTGTACACGGCTAATCTAAGCAAATTAGTTAGCACTTTATTATTTTGAGACTGTTTCGAAATATTTGCAGCAAGTATTGTGAGATTTTGTGAACAATTTTAAACTTTTATTTATTTTTTTCGAATCTGAATTAAAATTCTGATTTCTTCACAAAAATGGAGGAATGACGTGTTCGGAATAGAGAAGAAACTCTTCTGCTAATTGAAAATTTAGAACTGTACCCAGAAATATGTAATGTACATTGCAGAGATTATGAAAATGGAGTAAAACAACAAGGCGCATTTCAAAAATTAGCAGAACTATTTAACACATCTGAACATGAAATTCAGCGCGCAAGCTACACATAACTTGAGAACACAACTGAATCAGGAGTGGAGAAAAATTCAAAAGAAAAAGGAGTGGAAAGGAAACAAATGAATTGTATAAAAGCACTTGGGAATTTTTTTCACCAAATTCAGCAGAAAATCAAAATCTTCCGCAGGCATATGTGAAAAAATTTTTAACTGCTGAGGATCTTTCGTTCTCAATTCAGAGAGCAGCTTCTCATGTATGCCTAACGTAGATCTTTGCTGAATCCATTTTCTGACCCAAATTTTTCTACGCTTTTTGTCATTTTCCTTTATTTGTTTTTTTAACTGAATATAATATGTTACAACAGCAGCAGCCACTTGCTGAGACGACATTTTTCTGGAAGTGTGTGTACACGTTACTCAAGCAAACGAACTTGCTAGAGTAATTTTCCGCAATGAATTTCAAAACAATTAGACTACATTGTAGACACGCCGCCAAGTACCACCGATCTTAAATATTTAAAGATCGGTGGCAAGTACTTGGTGAAAAAACTTTCGCAAGTTACTTGCAAGTGGACACGAGGCTTAATACATGCTTTTTTCAGGTGAAAGTAACAATCAATGGGTATCCTGATCCTTCTCTTGCCTCGTTATCGGGAGTAATTACACAAGAAGTGCTTCAAAATTACCGATAATTTTCCATGGAAGCATGTTGTCTAAAAACTTCATGAGTTCATTTTCATATTTTGTCGAAAGAGCCCGACTCCGAAGGAGGGCTCTTTTAACAAAATATGAAAAAACCGAATGCAGTTTTTCTACTGACAACATGCTTGAATGGAAAATTATCAGGTTTATTTTGATGCACGAGTGTAATTCGGTAGAATATTTCCGGAGTTAAAACAACGACGTTTAAAATTCAGTATTTATGCCTGTCAAGATGACAAATGTACATTTTAACAAGCGTTACTATAGATACACGGACCGAGCGGGTATTTTTCGATACCTACCGGGTATTTACCAGCCCGATAATGTCCCGCTGGGAATTTATCGCTGTAATTGATCGAAAATGTACCGCTTCATAGGTATGGGATTTTTAACATACGATGGAAATATCTTAATAACATTTTGAAAAATATAGGTTTTTGGCCTGCTACTCATTTTTGTACGAAAGCGTAAAGCGGTCATGCAACATTTTTCTCTTAATTTCGAGTTATAACTTGAAATTAGCTTAATTACTTGTAACTCGAAATTAGGAAAAAAAAATTATGTCCGCTCTACGCCTTCGTTATATTGATTGTAGAAAGTTCTTAGAACAGAATACGATATTTATTAACAAATGCAATATGAAACCATTCCCCATAGGTTCATGCAGGCTCCAGGCGTTGTATGAAATTGAGTTTGTTTCATTGTTTTTTTACCAAGTACTTGTGCTATCATTCACCAACGGTAGCCTTTCAGTTTTTATGTTGTCTGTATTAGTAGTGTACAACTCATATTATTGTTTCGATCATTTGAAATAAAATTGAAATCATAACTCAATACTCAATTACAATAATTTGTAGGCATGGTTGAACAATTATTTATTAAATTATTCTCATATAAAACATGCAGTCGTTTAACTCGATAACTAGATCCCAAGTTATAACTAGTTTGAGATGTATAAAAACCCTAGTCATCTTGAATATAACAATAACAAATTAGAACCCTGAAATGAGTAACATATTGTTTGGACCGGCTCTCAAATTAATGTTACTTTTACAAAACAAAAAGTGATTGAATATGCAGCAGAACTTTCATTCTGATGCTTATTCAAACATTTTTGAAACTATTCCAATGGAAAATAAGACTGTAACACCTGTTCATAGAGTTTTTTATCTTCGTCCATGAACAGACAAAATATGACTCTGTCCACTGCTTCTGTGTGTGCTTCCAAATGCTGTCTCACAGCATATGCTGCGACATAGGCAGCTGGTAGATTAGGATATCCATAAACTCCAGTCGATATACATGGAAATGCTATGGATTTCAGATTATTCTCCAGCATTACTTTCAAGCTGTTGCTGTAACAACTTCTGAGTTTATCCGGTTTCTCTCCCATTGGACCAACTGTGTGAATAACATCTGTAAAATAATAGGATTCCTTCAATTCAATGATTGGTATGTTAATCGAAAATTTAACAAGTGGGAGATGGATTGAAATATTGAGGCCCCTTTGGCTGAAACCTCAACCAATCAACAACTCAAAAATTTTTAGCATTGTTTGAAAATTCAAAACTGTCAGTTTGATATGACATCAATATTTTTCTGGAAATGTTTCTCTTTATCTCTTTTTTATATGTGGAATGTGCTTCATAAATATTTTAGTTATAATTGTCAGATTTCAAACTAAGATTCATTGGGAATTTGACCAAGACATCAAGTAATTTCCATAACTAGGCATTATCTATCTGAAAGTTAAATTAGAGAGTGGTATTTTTGATATTAAAATCCCAATAATATTGTATATTCTTCATTAATTCACTTCAATTCACTTGGAATATGCTTCCCAAATCTGGATGCCTTCAGCCCAGATCCACATAGATCATATCGAAAAAGTTCAAAAGCGATTTCCGAGATACCTTTTCCTAAAACAAAACAATACATATCCATTTATGGTCTCATATAGGAGTATGTTGAATAATTTAATATTAAAAGTCTGTCCGATCGAAGAAATCAATAAGCAATGCTGTTTATTTACCAAATCCTTAATAATATCAAATACAAAGACTGTGATTTAGTTAAGTATATAAGTATAATTGTCCCTAAAGTAAATCTAAGAATCCTAAGTTTTGATTTATTTAGTATAGATCCAGGAAACACAACATCTCCAATAAACAAAATGTTATTGATTTGTAATCAGATCCTCAAGCAAATCGACATTGATATATTCAATATGACAAAGAGTGAGTTAATTAGGAACATGAAGCAAATTGTATGATACTAGATTGTGTAGGTTAGGTTAGTTTAGTTTTAGTACCCTTTGTTGTTTTTATTCCATTACTTGTAATTACCCTAGTCGGTGTTTGTAGTGAGTACAATAAATAAAATAAAATGAATTCTCATCCATAACAAACTGATGATGATGATGACAGCTTAGTCAGAATATGACACGAATAACATCAAAATATAAAGAGATGATAAGATGATGTATTAAGCATGATTGAATGAGTTCAAAATTATCATACTTGCATTATTTGGTTGGAAATACAGCAAGTTCAACCAAAAACTAAGAAAAAAGCTGTTATTTCATATCTCATCAATGTATGATATGATTCTTATGCAACACACTAACAATTCTACTAACATTTAGCTGGCAACTTGTATCCACCAGTAATTTTAGCATCCCCAGTATCACATCCTCCCAAGGTTATACACTCTTCTTTGAGCATCTTTCCAGCAGCCCTATGAATGGCTCCATCTACACCTCCACCACCTCGTAAGGAATTGTTAGCTGCATTAACAATTGCATCAATCTGAAAAATTGAGACAGAATCAAGATGAATGTCATATGATAATTCATTGAACAAATTTTAATTTTTTTTTTGTGATGACTATAGAACGAAACTTATGAAGCTCTGGAGGTCAGCTATTCAAACTACATAAAATATTTTGGAGAATGAATCATGATATGACTTAAGTTGGATTTGTGCAAGCCAACTTAACTTTTGTTCAACTTATCTTTAAAAAAAGGGCATTCATGCAACAACTCTCACTCTTGAAGATATGCATGACTGATGCTGACAGCTGAAAATTTTTTGAAGTGCTAGTGGAAAAAAGTTGATAAGTTAATAAATTGAATGCATGAATGCTTCCATTTGATTTTGAACATCAAACTTCTTGAGTTACCAAATTAATTTAAATACAATTTTAGTTGGCTTGCATGAATCAATCTTTATAGACATCAGCTCTGGCGACTTTTGTCAATTATCAATTTTAATCTACCCCATTTTCACCTCCAATTCAGTAATATCCCCTGAAAAATATGAAATTTTATCAGCCAGGACACTGTTCTTTGCTGCATCAATTTTATGGCCTGGGAGCAGATCTAATTTTGGAAGAAGCTGTTTTTCTTTGGCATATTCTTTCCAAGTGGGAATATCTTCTAGCTTTATGCTCTTTTTGAGAAATTTTCTTTTCTCATCGATACTCATCGAGAGGTATTTTTCTTTTTCGGCACTCCAGTTACTCATTTTTGTTGCAAAACTCAAACTTTGATTTGGAAGAAATGTTTTATCGGCTTTTAACCCTGATTTATTCAACAACGACACTAACTTATGATAATGAACAGCTGATTTTGAAGAAAAGGTAAACATTTTCGTTATATAACAGTTCTGCCAACAGAGGACTTCGTTCCAAGTTGCCAACCTGAAATATTCATGAAAATGTCTACCGTCAGGGAAATAAATTTTGCCGTCAATTGCGTTTGAACAGGTATGTTTTGATAATCCTTTACTCAAAAATTCAACTCGCTTCTTGTAGTTTCAGAAAAATACCCATATTTCTTGAAGCTGATTTCTGATTGGCTGAAAATCATTGGGATTACCAGATAAGCGATACGCCCTCTAGTAAGAAATTTCAAACTATGTTAAAGTATTGTTGATGATGATTATTAGCATTGTTTATAGATATATAGTTAATCAACCTTATGGAAATATCATTTGAAGGGATGGATACCGCGGGTAGATGACACTAGTGATTTCGTTTCCAAGTCATTTCGGGTGTCCAAGTAATGTCACTTCTTTTTTTCTTACGAACGTCGTAGCTTGAATCACACATTTTCTTGATTACTCAAACATAATACCAAAAGATGGCAATCCATTGAGAAACAGACGAGTTTTTGGTCAATGTCGTAGATCAATATTGTTTTGAAAATTATTTCTTTGCGTAAACTTTAATTTCCTTCCTGAACTTCTATCGTCAAGTCTATTTTGGAGCTAAAAGTTTTAATCAAACTGACAGACAGAACTCTGCTCTTTTTTTTCCCTTAGAGTAGGAAACTTTGTCATACGTTTTCAAATAAACGGAAATAACGACATTATACTGTAGAGGGCGTAACAAAAACGCTTCAAATCCTTTTTTCACAGGCATTGACCAACTATATCTCTATAAATAACGCTATATCTCTTTAAACAAGTTTTTACTTGGAATGTGGCGCTGCGATCTTGATTTGAAATCCCAATGGGGAAGATGACCCAAAACTTTTAGTAGGTGGCAGCACGACTGCATGTGCCTAACGAGTGATTTTGCAGGTTATGTTTCATTTTTATTTTAATGAATATTTTCAAAAGATACTTAAGAATCATAAGGATGTTTTCTCCAACCGATAGATATGGATGTTTGTCTATACCAGAACTGAAAAGTTTGTTGAGGGAACGTGGTGGATCCTTCAAAGGAAAACAAAAAGATTTGAGTGATAGGTAAAAAATTCAAACTGATTACAGAGGTGTTTCGTTAAAAATCATCATAATAACCATCTACTAGCCCTGCTACGTTCTTTTGTAAGTGACTGGAGCATAATCTAGAATGTTCAGAAGCCTGAAAGCTCTTTCTTTTCAGGGCTACTTCCCACTGCTTTTTCAGTTTTGTTTCTTTTGGAAATAAATGCGTACCTACATTTTTACATCCGAATGCACTACATAAGACCATTTAATGTCGATTTCAAATCTTTATATTCTTAATTATTGCAAAAAATGGACGTTTAATGTTTTGAATTGTTGTCATTTGACTTGAGAGGCTGTCAAAGGTACATGCAGTGGTGGCGCTCCTAGTAGTAGAGTTTTGCAGCCGTCATCCCCATTGTTTTTTTTTTGTTAGAACTGTGTAATTTGTTGATTTCGACGCGTCTATTTCGATTTCAAATTGAGATTGCAGCGCCACTATGCATAAACATAAGCGGTTGCAAGAGACATGTGCATGTTATCTTGAGAGTGATTACATTTTAAATTTGCACCAATTATTCGACATTTCAATCACAGACCTCAGCGATTCTCTTGACATCCCGATTCACATGGCATGTGTGGAATATGTGAATATCTCTGGAAACAATGAAAATAGATAATTTTTTTCACGTCATGTCTTTATTTGTGGCACGTACATTTTCTCTGTCTTTTGTACAAGACTCCAACAGATGGCCATCACAGGGTTTCCAGGCATCTTACTGAAAACCCTGGTGTATTTACTTATACCTGTAGAAGTTTGGGATAAAAGTGGCGAAATCTGGATTGCTTGATTTTTGGTGGATAATTGAGCTTTTGGAGGTTTCCGTACAATATGTACAGATGTCGCCAACACGCTCTTGTCAGTCTTGTCTGGAGCTAAATTTGCACTAAGTGAAAATGTGCGGTCGGGTTTTTCCACTTTTATTTGATTGGCTAGCGAAAAGAGATCGCAACCTAAAGGATAATGGGTGGACAATGAGATACCAGTAACAACGTTTCGATATTCAAAAGCAATGAAATCAACAAATAAACACGATAAAAACATCGTACACATCAAAATTTCAAAGTGACATGACAATATGACAATCAACTTGACACTTGTCATCAAATTTGAAAAATGCGAACATAACGCCCTCTACCTAAAAAATAGGGGAAGCCTCCAAAAGCATCGATTGTTTTTTTCGCCACAAAAATCTAAACAAAATCTAATCAGTTAAATCACCAGGAGTTCTAGGCATCTTATGGTCGGTTCATACACCACACTTTTACTTTTACTTTATCTTTTACTTTTACTTTAAGAAAGTTGTCACAATGTAAATCAATCGAGGCGTTCATACACGGCACTTTTACTTTTACTTTTAGTTTAAGGATGAGAACTTTTACTTTAAGAATCAGATGATTCAATAATTTTAGGGACTGCGCACGCGTGCATGTGAAGTCATCACAGCAAGCAGTGCCACCAACATTATAAGGAAACGTATTCTTCTGAATATTTCACAGAAATGATTTAAAATGGGTGTTCTCTGAAATATCTGTCATTATCCGATACAAAATAGCAAATTGCAAATCAAAACAATAACGTAACCCACAATTGCTTCTTCTTCTTCGTTTGTTTTTGATCACTGCGCATGCGTCCTGTTTACTTTAACACTGGTGTATGAACGGTCCAATTCCATTCTTAAGGTAAAAGTAAAAATAAAAGATAAAGTAAAAGTAAAAGTGTGGTGTATGAACCGACCATTAGTTTCTGCCAATATTTAGGCAATAGTGACAAAAACGAAATCCGCGCGGTTTGCAGCTCAGAAAGGGAAGCTGTTTGTCGAGTGAACGGAAACATTGGCACTTTTTTGTCCCCATAGAAAGCACTAGTGTTAAGTCATGTCTGTTTTCATTGCTCAAAAAACGTCGTAGCTTCAAGGCTTATCCTGAAATAAAACAGTACAGAAGTAGAAATTGCTGATTTCATAAAAAAAATCCGGTCTTGCAAGATGGAAATTGAGAGACCGATAATGGGAAATATATATATATATATATATATATATATATATATATATATATATATATATATATATATATATATATATATATATAATGAGTACTCATTTTCCCGTCACAGAAAAAACATGTTTTTATACAGATGACTGAAATTTTTTTTTGACAATGACTTTTGTGTCTGTGAATATCACAAGTGGCTATAGTTATTAACCTCCTAATTGTTGACCTTTTGATATTTTGAATTTTGATTCCTTATAACAAAGATTATCAAAGAATTAGTTGTTATTGTAAGGTATACGAAGTTTTAATAAAAAAACTCGGAACGTTAAAAAAAATATTTCGGTCATGCGCATTATCAGTTTCCAAACAGAAAAAAAACGAAATAGTGTTGTTATTCTTATACCATATTTTATATTATTTTTTGTATGAACGCTGTCATAAAGATCTATATATTTAACTTTCTTGTTTTGTTTTATTTTGTTCCTATTATTTTATTTCACTTGCTGTTCGAACTCTCCTACTGTTGGTTATTTTTATCTGAGGGATATCCTGCATTGAAAAACTGGTCCTAAATGTTACATACACCCCATCATATTACAAAAAACTCCCGAAAACGACAGCCATTGATTCAGAATACAATAAAATGATCCAGGACATTGAACAAAAGTTCCACTACTGGTGTTTCTAAATCATAATGTTAAGATATTTCAGGGTTTGAGAATTACTTTTGAATCGATCTGTATGCCTATACAGCATTTTCCTGTGCTCCCATACCACCCTATATTATTTGAAAGTTTTCTTCAACTGCAATTTGAATGAGGAGAGCAAATATACCTGTGAATTGTTTTATTTGAAAAAATAAATCTTCAATCTGCTACGCTTTTGAATTGGTTGACATCCCAAACTTTTATAAGTAACATTTTTCAATAATTTCACACTCAAAGTTCGATGTGTTTCACTGTTTTGGCAGGGTTATCCATTTGTACTGTTGAAATGAAGATTATCGTTTGCCTTTTTTTTATTCGCGTTTACTTAACGTCGGCCTATTTCCGCTACCAAGGCCAATCACCGACGCCGCTGAGCACACTTCCCCCAACCGGAATTTTTGCCGAACTCTGGTTCACCCAACCAGAGGCAGGGATCTTTTACGAGCACAACATCCATGGACTAGGGACCGCCGGTTTAACATCTCTTCGGAGGACGGATATCCTCAATATATTTTGTGCTCATTGATATATTGCTTGCGAGCTATGATATGCTATTTTGCTGCAGTTGTATGGGCTCTGGACGCGGTCTTTCCCTGCATGAGGTCACTCATCCAAGTACTAACCGCGCTCAGCGCTGCTTAGCTTCAGATAACGAATGACTGTCAGTAGTGTCAGTCAAGTCAGGGTTACCGTTTTCGAATGACTGCAATCTACCAACATTCGGGTCACAGACCACTGACAAACAACCAAAATTTACTACACATCAACAGAATTCTACTAAAAATCTACCGCTACTTCCACCTAACGGAAAATTTACGAAACTCAATTGTGCGTCAACGATTGTTTGCTTGAAATTATGACCGCTAGATGGAGAATGAAACACTGATTTTGAGAAATATATTTAAATGATAATCAATCATCATTGACCATAACATAATAGGTAGAGTAGGGTGAATAAAAGGTGTGGCACAGGTGATAAGACCGATTCTGCCAAACCAGCCTAAATAATTTATTGTACTCATTTTTCAAGGGTTAATTCAAACTCAGTTTTAAGTTCTGTAAGAACCACTCTTAGCAATGAAAACAAATATTGAAAACAAAATATTTATTCTTCAAAGTTCTGTAAAAACCAACAGATAAAATAAAAAGGAAAACAAGTTTTATACTCTGTAAAAAAAAAAAGAAAACAATAATATAAACGAATATTTTAAGTTCAAAACTCTGTAAAAAACATCTCTTATAATAGTAACAATACAAAAGCAATAATAAAAGCTGAATATTTTATACGAAATTTAAGCTTTACGTATCATGTCAGAATCGGGTTTAAACTTAGTACAGTTCCCTAATTCTGATAATCCTTGTTTGACATGCAAAAGGGACGATACGTTTTCGGTTTTTAATTTATTTCTCAAGTCCGTTTTCACCAAATTGACTTGGGAAAAGACTCGTTCACAAGAAGCATTGGAGACTGGCAAACTCATCATCATTTTCGCAAACTTGGCTAGGGAATCGAACTTAACATTATTATCGATATTCCTCAGTTTATGTATGTCCCCCCAAAACCGTTTGAATTGTTTATTTAATCCGTACTCCGTACTGTACTCAAATATTCATAGCCCAACACTACCCTGTTGGAGAAATATAAAACTAGCTCAACTCATTTTCAGTCCAACAATTCCAACATATCTGCCATCTGTGAAAAAATTTCTCAAGTGAGGTCAAGTTTCCGCTTCCACCACTAGGTGTCACTTGCCAGTTGGCTAGAATTCGTGTAGATGCCGAAAATATATATTGGTAATACTGGGATCGTGAAAATCTACCGAAATCTACTAAAATTACTGAATCTACTAAAATTCTACTGCACATTCCTATTTCTCTTGGAAATCTACCAATTTGGTAGCCAATCTACCAAAAACGGTAACCCTGGTGTCAGTCAACCTGAGAGCTGGGCCGTGCCTAAGATGCCTAGGAAACCCTGGTGTATCTACTTATACCTGAATAATTTTGGGATAAACTTGGCGAAAAGCGATTGCTTGATTTCTGAGATCGCAAAAGCTTCAGATCACTATTGTAGATGGCGATCAGTCATATATCATATGAAGCTTAATTTTCAGTAGAGAGGAATGTGCAACCAAATATTCTACCACTGTTCATTATTCGCCTACTGAGATTTTGACAGCCCTGACAGCCAATCAAATGCGTTTCAGAAAACGTGCATGTAACGTGGAAACCTACCGTTAACAACCTCTCAATACTGTCACTGTCACCTGCTACCTCTACATGTTATAAGTGTTTTTATATCAGTTTGTAAGACTAGACTTTGATTCCGAGAAAATTCACTTTGCCCATTCGCCTGAGAATGTACGACGAAGTTCATGCTAGTCTATTGATTGAAAGTAATAGACTGTCTTGGAATTGGGGATACACACATCAGTTATGCAACGGTTAAAAATACGTATCACATCGATATTTCCTTTATTTACTTCGTTTACAATATCTCATTATTAAGAGCTACAGATGTTTCCTCCTCGATATAAGACTTTCGCTCAAGCTGAAACGAATAAAATTAGCTAAAACGCTACATTCATGTTATTATTTTGGGGTGATTTGTTTTGTACTTACCTTAGGTACTGAATAAAGAAGAATATTTGGATCCCCAGTCTGACTGATCACACAAAATACGTAATCTTCTACACATCGTGAAAAAGTACTTGTAATAACTTCAACACTTATTCTACTTATATAGACTTTAAAACACTGTTGAGTGCAAAGAAATAATTTCAGTTTTCATTGACAAAAATAAACATCAAAGTTACGTCAATCTGACAAAACCGACATTTGACAGATTTTCGGAAATACTCATAAAACGCCCCCTATACAAAAATTAGAAAGCTTTTGTAATCGTCGATTGTTTTTCGCCAAAAAATTCTAAACAATATCGAATCACTAGATACACCAGGGTTTCCTAGGCATCTTAGCCGTGCCCCACCGTTTTCAGCGTAGTGACTAGTGACATACATGCTCTTTCCCATTACTTTCGATTGGTGCCCTTCTCTCACAGAATTCTAGCTCCGCCCTTGATTCCTAAATTTGCCGCGGTTTTATCGGTGCAATGATTGATTATGAACTGTAAAACCGCGAAACCGCGTTAACACCGGGAATCAATCTACCGTCGCGTCTCTGTTCTGATCGCAAAAGTTTCGAACTATTTGAAAAAAGTTAGTTCAGTTACTCAATCCAAATATTGATCCAGTTTTATCGATCAAGGTATGTGGCCATCTTTCAGTTATGCATAGGTATACATGCGGAGTAAATATAGGTATTGAATATTTAATTTTTCGTTACCGATTCATAAATAAAAATTCGTGTAATCTTTTAATCCAGTGCGTGGAACTATTCCATGATATCGTTGAACTTTGTGACAAGATAAACACTATGTAAATAAAAACACGGAAAATATTCTATACGTATCTCCTTATTTGCGGAATTTCTGAACAAGTCGTTGTCGTTGTCGAGATCGAATCGCAAATTTTTTGACAGTACCTACCTAGTTATCAGGGGCGGTTCAAAACGTTCCTGAAACTTTTTTTGAGCCTTATCAAAACGTTAATTCTATTTTACCTGAATCTATCAATGTAACAAATATTTATCGAAAAATATATGCTATAGCTATAATAAATGAAAGTACAGGTTGCATAAAATATACAATGTAACCTCATATTGTGATTAGCAAGACCTACCTGTTTTTTCGAAGTTATATCCTTCAAAGCCTTCAATAATATATATTGTATTTGTACAAAGAAAACTAATATAAAGCGTACGGTTTAATAGGTTTTATTTACGAGTAATACATAATGTAAGTATTATTCTTATGGTTCCTGTAGTGCCATATATTATTTCCTTAGGGAATAATGGCGAGGGATTAATAGTAATTGTCTTCATTCCCTCTTGTAGTCCTATCACAAAATTTCCTAAAATGAATATTACCATGGAAACGATATAACCAAACTACAAAGTGTCAGTGTGAAACGCGTAGGTAGTGTTTGTATTTGTACTGAGATGAATGAAACTGAAGAATCATTCATTTACGATAAATAAATTAGTCGTAAATAAAGTACAGTATACTACTCGCAATAATGACATTTGATTTTCTACTCGTGGTATGATATCTACTAATATCTTGGACTATGACAAGCTTGACAAGCGTTTAAGCACGTCCCTGACATTTTTTGGCTGATTCTCAGCTATTAATTACTAGATGAATCTCATATTATGCTTGAATTGTGTAATCAATGCAATTGTATTCTCAAATAGTCACTATAGACGATACCAATCGTGAAATGGGATGCAAATATTTATTGTTGTTCACGCGTTTTTAATTTTCGAATTGTTGATGACTTTCTTTCAGTAATAACACTAGTAGGTTATTGGCTGCTGAATTTTCCAATGCATGTAATAAAATTTCTATCATGATATACGAGTATAAAGGTAATAATCAACTTTCAGCGACCAAAAATTTTTTTATAAACTTTCGTATATAGATAGGTGATAAAAATGTAGTATTGAAATTTATGAAAGACTTTCAAGTCACAGCACAAACTTATTATGTCTAGTAACAAAAATCAAGTTTGAAATCGCTGCCATTTTGTTTATATTAATCAGTAAATGACAAATGATGATGAGATGAAGATTATTTAAACCGCGAGAATGGGAGGGAGAGGGAAGTGGAAAAATGATAAGCGTGCAAAAACTTCTCAGCATATGTTTTCAACCTTTCAAATAACTGGAATAAATGATTTTCCCATACACCATAACAAAATTGGTTAGTTTTTGAACCAGTCGGTTCGCCAGTTATTAGGCACGGCACTGGACTGCATTCAGCCTGGACAAATATTTGATATGACATCGAAAACACCGTGTTTATGATTTATCAGTGTACATCATTTGCTCAGTGTTTTCAAGAACGAATACCTACGTGACTATTTTATTTCATCAATGGCTGTTCAAACAAACTTCAAATATCGATATTTTCAGACTCGCATATTCGAAATTTGAAACAGGTCATTGATGATAAAAACAATTTTAGCGAGGTAGAGAACATATGAAATATTTTCAGAAATTTGGCTACATTTTTTGTGCAGTTGCAGAGGTAGTTTCTACTCTCACCGATGAAAATGTTTAACCAATAGACTACATCTATCTCATATCTTTGGATCCGCTCAAAATGGGTTTGACTCGACTGGATCGGATCCGATCCACCTAATCCTTATATACAGTTTTCGGACTGAACTGAACCACTCAAGTCGATTCCATAAAATATAGGAATGGACACAACCGCTCGCTTTCAAGAGAAGGGAAATTTTAAGGAATATGTACCTACAAAATTATAATTGTCGTCCATATTTTTCTCGAATCCTTATTTTCGTCATATCAATATTGAAATGTATTACCACCCCACCAAATTTCAGCCGAATCGATTCAGCCGTTCTTGAGTTATAAATAGTGTAACTAATACGACTTTCTTTTTATATAAATAGATTTGTGTTTTTTTTGTATTGATATGGATAAGAAAAGAGTCACAAAAAACTTTCTCCAAACTTCATACTCGGTATGAAAATAATCACGTTACTCAGAAATTGTTTCTTTTCTGTTTTCAGATGGAATCAGGATATTTCATCACAATCTGTTTTATGCACAAATTTTCTCCAATCGCAGAATTCTGTGAAACTATTTGTTGATACCTGAATTGCTATATCTCGGATCGGATGAGATCTAATCTCACGTTAATCACTCTGCCAAGTGTCAAATTCGCGAATTATGAATGTAATCGTCAAAAATTTAAGATAGGCTTCGGATTAAGCGAGAAACATCCATTCAGTAAATATGAATGATTTTGAGTTGATGATTAATTGTAATCCAGTGTAATTTTTAAGATAAAGAAGGCGTTATCGAAACGTCAATTCATTCAGAGCAGATTAAAATGAATATTTCCCTCATATATAAAATGTCCCATAAGAGTAATGCTATTTTCGAAAACTTACAGCGGTAATTGCATTGTATCAAGTCACCATAACAACACATTTGAAACCGTATCGCTAGACGTCGGTAAACAACACAAATAAATGTCAGATATAGACTTCAAAAATAGAAAAACATTTCGCGTTTTGGTGAGTGCTCCATACAGTCTGTAGAGGAAAGTGTAAATGAACAAAAAATAACATTTCCTTGAGAATTTCTTTATTCGTGAAATATTCCAATGAATTACATTCGTGCATAAAAATAACCAGATAATTTTGCATTTAAGCGTGATATGTTATACAAATTGCATTCGGTTATTTTCATATTTTGTCGGACTCGGGCACTTCCGCCAAAATATGAAAATAAACTCTTGCAATTTTTAGATATCACGCTTTCTTGCAAAATTGTCGGTAATTTTATGCACTCGTGCAATTATAACCGAAAATCGACTTTTTTGAAATATCTTTTCTGTGGATGAGAATGAAATGTCTTCTTGGTGGAGTGGAATCTTATTGCACAATAGTCTCCAATTAGGCCAAATTATCTATCCTATCCGCCTGTCGCTCCATCTAGACGAGATATCAGATAAGTTTCTTTTATGTGAATTACCCAAACGTCTATGAATGATATACACATATCAACAGAGTATATTGATATTACTTTTCCCTCGTAGTTTTATGGCTTAGTAACCTACCACAATCTGAGAAAATAGAAATTGATATTGAATCTATACAAGTGTAGAAGGGCAGATTTTCAATCTATCCCGAGAAGTTGCTGCGATAATTCAAAAAAATTGTTTCTTATGAATAGAACACGTTCAATTAGTCAGCAACTTTTCGTATATCTCAAATTTATTAATTTATTATCAAAAAAAAAAACTAGAGAACAAGAACTAGTATTTATCAAAATACCTAATTATCGTTGACGTTTCGTTTTTATGTTCGTTTTTTGTGAAAGTCAGGAAACTGGAAGAAAGAATCCACCACAAAATAATGTCTTTCAAATAATATTTGAAATATATTTGGTGAATGGAAGTGTCAACCTGAAAGCTTTTAGTACTCAATCATGGAATTACATGAAATATTTCTTCCCACAACTGAAAAAAAATCTTCGCAATATTCTTATACATTGCAATTTTTTCTAATCAAAATGATTCAAATATGAGATCATTTTCTTTTTTGCACGAATGCAGTAGGCAATTGTTATTGCATATAAACAATGACACACGTAATGATGGGAATCCAGCAATAACGTTATCATCTTATTTTAAGCTTACTGAAATAAATGAGGCAGCATGAACAAAATTGAGACATTTCTCACAATTTGGGTTGCAATCAGATTCCAATACTCACTTTCACCCCGATACAAGGATAGAAATACTCTTGTTTATACCTGAGAACCTCTTTTTTTGCTATACACAAGTAGGCAAATGTGTCATACTCTTTCTGGAAAAATCTCATGTCTCTTCCTATATTTTCAAAATGTACAAAAAAATACATTTCTTGCACTTGACTTATTTGCAACGTTCAATTTTTTTTAGCAAAATCTACTTACTACATAAAAACATTTTATCAATTGAAATATCAATTAACCTTAATCCTTATTAAAGAAACACATACATTATGAATATTTTTTATATTTTTAATATTTTTTATATTTTCGCTGAATTTTTTGATATCATTGATATTTCTTAGGAAAGATTTTAGTGTAACGATTTTATATCCAATATTTCTCTTAAAATGTATGGTTTCAACAATAGTCGAGGACAAAGTATAGTAATCTTCTAGCGTATAAAGGATTCTTTCGGTGATTTGGGTCACTCGCTTGCATCTAGAGGGCGTAAACTTCACCTTCTGAATAATAGCCGTCATTATACGCTTGTTGAAAAATATACTATTAATACTTCGTTAACAACTACATGTACTCCATTGGAAGTCCATTAAGTGTCCATCCAGAACATGTCCAATTGTGAATGTCAAATGGATATTCATTTCGTTTTATGGACATGAAATGGATATTCATAAATACCCTGTGCTACCTGGCTATAGCTTTGGAAAATATTCGCCCTTGGTGCATAAATATATACTTAATACACTTAGTATACAATAGTATATCACTCAACGAGCGTATAATGATGGCTATTATTCACGAGGTGAAGTTTACGGCCACAAGCCGCAGGCGAGTAGCCTCAATCACCGAGTAGAATACTATACTTTGTCCACGACTACTGTACAAACCATGAATTTCAAAATCAATATTGGAAATAAAATCGTTAGACTTCACCAAAATCAGAATTTATAATACCTAAGGAATATCAATGATATCAAAAACGAAAATATGAAAAATATTCATAATGCATGTGTTTCTTCAAGAATTACGATATCCATCAATCACTAGTGAATAATGAAAGCATTATTCACTACCGTCAATATGATGGTAACGAATATTTTATACAATAGTCGTGGACAAATCATTTTTATCGATGAAATATAGTGCTGGGAGGTGGGTGAATGTCCCCCTTTTGGCAATTATCCCCTGCCGATAGGTGCATATTTTTCTTACTCTACTTCCTTTTTTAATGTTCATATCAGTAGATACCTCTCTTCGGTTATTTGTTCAATGTATGTTGGCGTAGTAGATTTTTAGACGAATCGTATTTACCGAAAGAATATTTTGCAAAATATTTATTCGCTCCTATCTTGTTTGATCAGAGAGCCTCTTTTTTATGCGTATACCAAGCTGCTTATCCGCTGAAGATAGTGTTTTTTAGGTGGATAGCCAGTCATGGAGGAGATAATGCATAACACCTAGAGACAATTCAAACTGGGTGTGTTTATGAAAGATCGAAAATAGCGCCAGAGATGTTTTCAATAGCAGCAGCATTCGTCTTTATTCCCGCACTCGCAAAGGTGAGTCAGTAATTAGGATTTTGGTTCGGTTCTTTAATGGAATTGCGTCCGAAAAGTGTAATCTGTGAATTTTGTGAAGGAGTGGCGGCCCTTGAAATCAGTGATATCGTGTTGTGATAAACTATGTCGACGAAACTACAGGCATAAAATGAGACAATGGTCTAGATAAAATACTTTCAGTGAAATATGATTGAAATAGTGTGTAATCAAATCGAAATAGACAAAAAAAATAGTTTGTCAAAATTCGCGTAGAGCTGAAAATTGGTATAGATGTTAAATAAACCAATATCAATGGCAAATCACCTCCAATCCTATTTCTGCAAAAAAAATTATCCAAGTTCAAAGATCAATTTCAACTTTTTTTTCATTTTATTCTGAACCGTAAGTGTTATCGTAAGAATAGATAGGACAAAATTTGTAGATTACACAATTTTCTACAAAAATTTTTCTGATACTTTTTTTCCGTACGAATCACCATTCGTGATATCTCAGGATTAAAAGTTCAAAAATTCATATTCTACATAATATGCAGCCTGTATACATCATCAGAAGTTAGATATAAGTGAAACTCTATTGGTTTGGGTAACTCACAAAGATCAGATTGTACAAATTGAATGAATCTTTTAACGTATCAGACTATACTGCCAGTCCTTAATTTCCTTCGTCCGTATCCTTGAGTAATTTCTGCGAGATAGGCCATTGTCAGAGAGTAGAGGATCGCATAGCTGCTTGTTTTTGAAGGAAGTAAACGAAATAAGTGAGTGGAGATATATCGAGATGCAATATTTCATATTATTTTTGACAAATATGTTCAATATGTACAATACAAAGATATTTTGGTCATAACAATAAAAATATTAAAGCTGCAGAGCAACGTCGTTGAAATATAAAAACATCCCCATATGTTGATATCGTTTTTGATCGATTTATGATAGTTCCAACATACCAACTACAATTTCTTGCAAATACTCATTATAAGTCTCGCTTCATTTCAATATTATGAGAAGAGTTTACAGCTGCTGCTTATATTTCAATAAAACAAGCTGTTTTCTTCGTAGTTTTTTAAATCTAACCTAACCTACCACAATCTGAAGAATAAGAATTGATATTGGAATCTATACAAGCTGAAAATGATACTGAAGTCCTTGTTATTGAAACAGCAATAGAACAATTCAAAAGAACAAATACAACTGTCGTAGTTAGTGAAGATGTTTATTTGCTGATACTACTATGACTGCACGAACCCCAGTTGATAAAATTAGTTACTGTTTGAAACCTGGGAAAGCTCTACTACAAGGTTTGACTGCATATCCGAAATATCAAACTCATATTTTATTTTTACATGCTACAACTGATTTGTGATACTACATCAGCCATTTTTAAGATGAAACAGCAGTTTAAATTGTTCGAAAAACGTTATGATGTAGATAGATAGATAGATAGATTGCGCAGAAGTAGTTACAAAGATTGACTCTCCTCCACATGACTTTTTCACAAACATAATTCGTTTTCTTCTTTCAATATATGGTGCTTGAAGAAATTGATTCCAAAGACAAGTATTTATATTTGGTTTGTGAAATATAAATGGAACGATAAAACAATAAAGTTGTCTTGCCTGCCTCCAACATCTGCTTCTGCCTTTCAATACTTGTATCATGCGTATTTTCAAATTCAAGGGTGGCAAGACAATGAACTGGACCCAGAAGAATGGGGTTGGAAATTGAGAGATCATTTTTTGGAGCCGGTTCAAACCCTACGCCAGTCTGCTCTAGAAAAATTGCTTAAGACTATTTTTTGTACCTGCAAGACTAGTTGTAGTAATAATTGTTGCTGTCAAAGGGTGGGAATATTTTGTTCGCCATGTTGGATCAATTTTCAAGGTCAGACTTGCTGCAATATTGAATCAAAAACAACAGATGACAATACTTATGATACCAATGAAGAGTCAACTGATCCATCTCTTTTCATAGAACAGCGTACAGAAATTCTGCAAGGAGAAGAAGAAAGTGAATATGAAGAAATAATTGAGGAAGTAAAATTAGAAAATTATCTAGCATAATGGGAAATCAACCTGTTCCACTTCTTCTTCAATCAATAGGATATTCTTCATCAAACTAGATCGTGGAGTATGCCTACTGAGGAACCTCCATAGGTGGTGCGGGAATGTGTGCATTACGAAGAATATGAATTTTTCAACTTTAAAAATTTCGCGATATCTCATGAATGGTGATTCGAACGAAAAAAAGTATCACAATAATTTTTGTAGAGAATTGTACGATTTACAATTTTGTCTGACCTATCTTTACGATAACTGACGGTTTCAGACGAAAATGAAAAAATTTTAAGGGGATTTTTGACATTTCATATATAATGCATTATTTGACGTCAATACCAATTTTCAGCTCTATGTGAATTTTGGCGAAGTTAGATGTTCATTTCGACTGGGAGATACGAGGCGTTTGAACAACAAATAATTAATTTCAAATTTTTGGATGCATTCGGAAAAACTTAAATTTTGAAATATTAGCACCCGAATTCATTTCAAGAAATATTTGAAAAATGCAAATTTCCATTTACAGTTTTTTTTTCAGTACCTGTTTCGTCTTTCGGCCAACGTCATCAACTTAGTTCTTTATTAGGTTGATGTATTGTTGGACACTCTTTCATTGAAATTAAATTTACCAATGAACAATAACTTTTTCGAATCCATATAATAGAGGAAGAGAATTTCTATGAAAGAAGCAACACCGAATACATTGGTAAACACTCTCTGGCAGTACAGCTTATTCAATCCATCTTGGCACAAACTCGGATACTTTTCCAGTTGCACACTGTTAGTGTAGACCATGACGAAGGAAAAAACACCTTCTAGTAATAAATTTCAACACAGTGAACACATATAATAGGTGTTTTTTAATCTTAATACACTCCACAGAGATCGCTGGGCATATACGTTATTATTTCTGTGCCAAGATGGATTGGACAAGCTGTACGTGTATTCATTGATGGGCAATTCTTAAACAAAAAAATATTATCTCTACATAACATAAAGAAAAAGAGCGCTCACATTATCAGGTACTTATCAAGAGATTTGTTGGGATGGCCAACCAGGTGTCCAAATCTCGACGTCCCAATTTTATTATTCTCAATTTATTGGTTCAATTTGTTTTTAAAAGAGGTTTCATTAGGGTCTAATGTATAGACAATGGAAGACCTAACCAATACTCAGCACATTTGCGATACATTCAAGCAACTCAAAATATATTTTCATCATAATCATGATAGTGTGCATAATTAAATAATATTTTCAATATCGATCAATCAATCAAAACATATAACACCAGTATCATATGAATGTGTTTATTTTTCAGGTTGTTGCTGTGGATAATGAAGTGCCAGGTAAATATTATATTTCAATTGACCCAAGATATAAATCATGTTTTTTTTGTTATTGGCTTGAAGGAATTTCAACACGCGTTATTTAATTGGCCAGTCCATATGTTCGTTGATTTTATGAAAGTGAGCCAGTTATCGATAACTCGATTCTTTTGTATTTTATCATTATGAACGATGTTACGGATTCGATAAAGATATGCATGAAATATTGTGATTCAATTTATTACCAACGATCTGGAAACAACGGATATCACACTAGGATAGCCAGTTTTAGCTCAGATGTCGGATGTAGTTCTGCAAAATAGAAAAGACCAGAAATGCCACAATTTTAAAACTGAGTCAAACAAAATATTTCTCATCAGGGCATTTTTGGTACAAAAAATGCAACAACTTTTTTCTCTTTTTGAAGTACACTGGTCAACAATTGCTTGGGATGGAACTAATTTCATGTGTAAGTTTTTTGTGAAAAAATAAATTCCGAAGAATGTTGATGCTTGATTACGTTATCAGTTTTACACATAAATCATTAAGTTTTGTTGTGGTGCCTGCCCAGGTTGGTCTGTTCTTAAAATTTGTAAACTTTTAGAAACTAGGTACTGGTGATCCTTAGCAATTGTTGAGCAGTGTACGTCATCATATGCTGAATGCCACTTATTTGTTTTTTGCAAAGTTAATTCACCCGTAGATAGCACTAAGTAGGTATCTTTAACTCTTAAGAGTTTTTTCTCATTTTGTGGTAACCACATGGGTAAAAAAAGAAAGGGTATGGTCAGATTCCATTTTTTACGGGCTTGCATTTGAAAAATAAGTTAGGGAGGGTTGCAGGGTTGCAATTAAGGGGTTGAAAAAAAAATTCATTTTATTGCCAAAATATGCGTACAATTTGATATCAATTGACGTGTTTCAGCGATTTTTTACTAAAATACTGGTTAAAAGGATATTAATTTCATTGCGGACTTTTGCGCACCCCTGTATATTATATTATTTGGTGATTCTTAGCATCAGGATACAGTCAGTTTCTTAAAAGCAATATAATTTGAATAGGATGAGGTGGTCATGCCATTGATTATCCACACTGTGTGTTATGCAGCAATCTTATTGCTCATTGAGTTTTTTTGATGTGTAAACGATTAACATGATTTTACAGGTAGATGTGTACCGATATTGGAAATAACAAACGCATCACAAATTTCGGAAGATAGTTACGAAGTCAAATATAATAAAATGAACAATGAAGGAATCAAATTAGGAAAAATGGTGTTGTGAGTAAGATACATTTTTATTTTTTCGTTATCATAAAATATTGAGGATAATTTAGGAACATGATTATTTTTAAAAAAGATAATTTTCACGTCCAGGTGAGTTTTGTTTGTTTGTTTTCACGAGCGGTTGGAACAGAAATTCACTACTCAGTGTTCACAATTTTTTTTGCCAACATTTCGACGATTGATTTTCGCCTTCCTCAGGGCTTCAAAGATGGAAAAAGTTGTACATATATACATGCATAAAGTATTATCAGACAAACTTCCGTGCAATACCACCTAGTGAGTGTACCTACTTACCCAATTGTTTTAAAAGGTATTTGTTAGTAAATATAAAAACGAGAATTTTGCGTTAAAATTACGAAAATATGTACATTTGAAAGAATATGGTGTATATAATCACTGAAAGACATATGGAGCGGTACATCGAAAATCAAATACGTACTGAATTGACAAGAAACTTTCATTCTTCGAATGTCAGTAAATTATTATTTCTTCTCTCCCATAGCTGATGTGGATATTTGGAGATAACGGATCATTTTTTTGAAATATCGTTAAGCCGCTTTTATCTACGAGTGGGTCTATGCGTAGTCAAGATGTTTCTATAAATATTATTTAGGTTGTTATAATCCGTTATCAAATAAACGCACTTATCTTCAGTGGCAATATGAGCCACCTCTAAGAACATTTTCTTCATCTATTATCTTTGTTGCACTGAAATCAAACTTATGGTTCAATTCAAAATAATGAGTACTCAACGCAGTTTTATTGGATTTTTTTCTATTTGCCTCTGAGCAATCATTTTTATGTTGTTGGAGTCTCTTTTTGAGATATTGTACAGGGTATACGATAAACCACGTTAATATTATCCATTATTGGTGTTTTATCTTTCAATTTGGAATACACATAATGGCGTTGAGTTTTAGTGTTGTACACAGAAATTTTTGAATTGTCTGTGCTGATGCACTTCTTCAGTCTGTCGGATAAGACTGGAATATTCGGAATTTTATAATAACGACACAAAGTTGATGGTGTCTCATCACTTGAAAACATTCTTTCTGAGGGTTTTTGGCTCAAAATGCGATTAATGAGAGTAATTGGAGTGTCATTTCTTGAAAACATTTGTTTGAGATTTTTCAGATTCTCAAGATGGAACTTTCTGTGTCTCAGTTCATATATTTTATTCCGTGATTGTTTGATGATGTTCACTTTTTGATGTAATGGGTGAATTGAATTGAAATTGATTATTTTTTTGGAAAAAATGGAAAGAGGAACTTTTTGCTCCTTCTCTGGATAAGAAAGACATAAAATTTCTTCGAAAAAAGTAACATCAAATTGGTAGCATACACCCTCTATTGATATATGTATCTGAGCAAGAAAAAGTTCCCTCCATGTGATTAAGCGCCTTGCCATACAGGCAAGGGAGTAGCTGTTTTAGATAGACTTTCACTTATGAATTGAATGGATATCAACAAATTGTCTGCTGAACATTTGATGTTATTTCTTTTATGGAATGTTTTTTTTTCATTCACTTGGAGAAGGAAAATCTAAAAATCTTTCGACAGAAAAAGCAGAAAATAAAGCTGTGGTTAATAATTCAACCCAACATGCAACTCCTTTTATTGGTTATATATTAGTGAAAGGTAATGCAACGAACATGTCATTAATACACGAGCATTAACCAAGATACGAAACGAGCTGAAGGGGAGTTTCATAAGAGTTGCATACGCTATTTTTCCACACCCAATAAATGATGAAGAACTGTAAATATTATATTTGTATTGTGAGTCCCACTGATCTGGAAGTGGAAGGAATAATTATTTCATTATTGCTAGTCTCAATAGAGTTCAATATTGTATGAGAAATGCTGATTTTGTTCTGAACCGAATTTTCAATGTAGCTTTCCGCCACTGAATTAGATTTCCAATTGATTGAAAATTTGTATCGTAATAAAAATAGATACAGATTTTCAATCCGTTTTTAGACCGCAGCATTCTCTCTAGACCGCAGCATCCTCTGTAATAAGCTCGAATATTTTAGTTTTGAACTAATTGCAGTGAATCTCTTTAAAAACTTTCTCAGCCTCTGTGCCCAGTGTGTTAGTCTCGATGAAACTGAATCTGAGAATATGTACACCAGCTATGGAGTACCACAATGTTCTATCCTTGGGCCCCTCCTATTTAGTTTATACATTTTACAAATGTATAGAGTACTGCACAATACACCATTACGCTGATGACACACAAATTTATATATCGTTCCCAAAATGCGATTTAGAAGCAGCTGAGAAATATATCAATATTGATCTCAATTCACTTTATAACATCTTATGTGCACATAACCTCAAACTCAACGCAAACAAATCATTTTATATGTTATTTGGGTCCAAGACTAAAAAATCTGCACTGCCCAACCTAATTGAGATTAGGATCAACGAACAAAATCTTTCTCAAGCAACTGAATGTAAGAATTTGGGACTGTGGTTTGACTCTGATATGAGATTTTCGAAACATGTGAATCATCTTTGCAAATCCACTTATAATGTTATTGGTCAAATTTTTCCAAACCGGGACATCCTTTCAAGAAAGCTCAAAATCAATCTTTGTGAAGCCCTTATAATCTCTAAATTATCATGTGGCGACAGTATCTACGCCCCTGCACTGTCACAAAGAGACTCATCTGGCCTACAGAGAATACAAAACTCATGTTTAAGATTTTCGTATGGTATACGTAAATTTGACCACATCAGTGGAACGTTTAACGACTGGGGGCTGAGGCTAGAACAATAACGTCTGTTACACCTTCTCACTAAGGGCGGGTACTTTACGACCTGATTAACAGTCCGTTAAAATAATCGGTGCTTAGGCTTTGCTTTGACTCTTAATCAGGTCCTAAAGTACCCACTCTAACACTCATAAATGTCTGATAAAGAAAAAACCTGATTACCTAGATAAAATACTGTTTTGAATTTTTCTCAAGTAAGCAACTTCAGAACTCGAAACTCCAATGTCCTGGTTATTTCTCATCACAACTCCTCAATATTTACCCGAAGTTTCTCGTATAATTCGGCTAAATTTTATTACAAGTTACCCAGTGAATTCAGACTCTACACTATCAATGACTTCAAGAAACGTTTGAAACCTATTCTCAAACATTGGTAACATGTAGTAATGCCAACTTCGCCATGTTTGAATTAATTTATAGTGTTATTATATTAGTATTGTCACTAATATCAATCTATATTCTGTGTATTTTACATCAACGGTTGATTTGAAAAACAGCTTTTGCTGAAATTCCACCTTTCCATCTGATTCTCTTTCTGTTAATCTATGTTGTCCTTCGTAAGTTGTTCTCAGATGAATAAAGTCGATTCATTATTATTATTCATAACGGATCTCATCATGAAACAAGTTATGGGCATATGAGTGTATTATTATAGTACGGTTGTAAAAAAAACATGTCCATACATGTTCACAACTTTATCCTTTCATTGCAGCATTTCAGATGGAACCAATATGACGCTTACTGCTCATTTGAGAAGTATAGAAATTGACGAAAACAACGGAACGATGTACTTTTCGATGGAAAATTTGACGGTCCACGAATCATACACACTCACTATCTCATATGAATTTGATAATGGATCGTGTACCTCAAACGTTTCTTCAAGACTCACAAAGAAGCATTGTAAGTATTAACTTATATTGTGGAAGTAGGTACTCCACCTTGATCTACGTACGCTAAGACTATAGTTCTTTAGTAAAAGTGATGAGTTAAGTCATGAACAGTCAAATTCTGTATCAGGAAGTTTAGTATATTTTTATTGATTTAGGAGTAGGATAGAATGTAATTTTTACGAATTATCCTAATATATTGCATTATAAAGTTGAAAAAGACTTAGTAAGACCACAGAAGAAAAATTCAAATATTCATCGTACGTATATTATTATTATCACCTAACATTGCCTGATACTTGATGAATATTCATGATTTAATTGGGAAGACAGTTTATTGTGTGACAAAACAGTTTACGAAACCACTTCATGTGTTTCACTTTACAATCGCGTCTCCAGGTTTCAGTAGTATCATAAGACGCTTGAAGAGGCTAGTGAAAAATCACACAGAAGTGTTTTTTAATTACGTCATATTCAATAATTATTGTTACTAATACTAGCCAATATAGATAAAAATGAATTTCTCACAAATTATTGAAACATGGTGAAGTGAGTTCGTAATCATTTTCTATCATGAAGTAAGAATAAGAAGATTGAAACTATCAATAATTTTGTAGCTTTAGGGTGAGGTACGCTAGGCCAATTCACACTATTATCTCATTACAATATTTCTGAATTTTAAGTTTACCCAGTTCAACCCATATGTTAGATATTCCTATTTCTTTTTAATTATGCTTTTTGAATTTTCTTTATTGGATTGATTTAGAAAATTTTTCAAACCTTTTCAGATGCATGTGAACCAATACTGGAAATAATAAATGCATCACAAGTTTCGAGAGATATTTACGAAATTGAATACAATAAAAGGAACAACATAGGGGTTCAGTTGAAGAAAACGGAGTTGTAAGATACATTTTTTACTCCTTTCCGTATATTTGAATGATGTTTTAATGAAATAAAGTATTGCCACTATCTTTTCAACCTTTTTCATATCTCCCGAATTTCCTGGAATTTCGAACATCGGTAAACAGATATCAATCACAGCTTTTTTATCACATTATCTCATAATAATTTGACGTTTCACTCAAATATAACCTGATGATTTTAGAATGTTTTTGAACCTGTTCATATCTCTGGAGTTTCCTGGAATTTCAAACATTGGCAAACGAATGTCCAGCAAAGCTTCGCATTTTATCACATCTTTTCGATACACTCTCATTCATGTATATAGTGATGATAATAATTCTTTATTACTAGCGAATATTCTGAATCACATTACAGTTAGTAAATACATGATTTTCTTAAAGAATATACACACATTATATCGAATATAAATATATGCATAATAGTAACAATATCTTTAGAAAATAATTAGATCTTTACTAAGTTTCATTTTTCTTAGACGTATGACCTTTGTGGGAAATACTATTTTGTTGAAGATTTGTAATAGTTTTCACAAATTTAGTTAAATGGGTATGAATATCATTAACGTTCGGAAGCGTAGAAGGGCCACACTAGATGTAATTTTCGTCAAAATAAATTGATTTTTATTCCTAGTTTGTTTGCTACATATTCAGCATATTTTGAAAAATTCAAATGCTCATCAATGAATACACTCAAAGCTATTAAAACTCCAAAATTGAGAATTTTTTAAATGAAACTCATACTGCACTTTTGTTGTTGAATCACTAATTCTAACCAAGGGCAAGAGAAAAAACTCAAGAATACTTTTATATATATATTTGCGGAAAAAAACTGAAACGGCAACACATGCCTTTGGAATGATTCAAAATAACAAGTTAGAAATTTGTGTTCATTTTGCTCTTTGTTATTGGTGAGTGACGTAAATTAAAAATTTAAAATAATAACGTTAATTGAAAAAACACGACTTCCAACCTTATTTTTCTCATTGAAGTTTTGTGTTCACTCATTTTCATTCACAAAAAATCATTTTTCCTATTTTTTCAATTTTCAGTGAATTTAAAAATTTTCGGGGTATTCTATGCATTTTGGGATTACTTTTTCTCTCAGGATAATGACTTAAGCAAATGTACCCCAGTTGTATATATATTTTTTTAATGAAACACATTTGAACATTACAATGAAAAATAAGGCGGGTTTATAAAAAAGTAGGATAAAATAAAAAACAAAATAAGAAAGTTATATATACACTTTTATGTCGGAGCGTTGATGAAATGAATTGATAAAATAAGGAATGACAGTAAACTAAAAGTTTGTCAACTTTTTGTTTCATCTTATTACTTGAATATTTCCATACGTCATTTTGACCTATAAATTATATTCCTGTAGTACTTTAATTATTGAGAAAAAAAATATTAACCAACGTGTGTATGGGGTGTAGGCTTATGCTATAACCACAGCGGCATTAGTGTCTTTAAGAAAAAAAAGGAGCCTAGATGGTACAAAGTCCGTCCTATGAACAGGCAGTTTCTCTCTATGATTTCAATAAGAATCGTGGATCTCATCATATAACTGTCGAAACTCTGTTCCTTTTTCGATAAACAAGCCATCATCCATTATTTTGCTGAAACGCTGCTGGGACATTTCGTGAACACACAAATTTGAACCAGAAAATATAAACCTACAAATTTGACAGGCAGATGCCAACATATTAACATGCTGCCAACCACAAAATTGCTTCTATATGATTGGTCGGAAAATATATTTCAAATTTGAGATTTCTGAATATCCTGAGAATATCGCTCAAGGAGTGTTTTGAGCATTTTTTTTAATATTCTTCAACGTATCGAGCTTAAGATTGAAAACAGAGGTTGTATCTTCGGACGTAACCAGCTGATCTTTGGCTTTTTCTCGTACAAGATTTCAGTAAACTTTGTAATCGTAATATTATTTTGGAAAATGAAGACTAATCATTATTATATGCTGAAAATGTTATATGTTTAATGTTCTAATAAGAACATGCGTAGAATAAATATATCAAAGGCATTGATGTTATCTGGGACTTCGTATTTATCACTTGATATATTTCAGCATTTCAGATGAAACCAATAGGACGTTTCCTGCTATTCTCGAAAGAATAGAAATCGTCGAAAATAACGGAACGATGCAGTTTTTGATGGAGAATTTGACTGCTCGCGAAACCTACACACTCATTATTGCATATGAATTTGAAAATGGAACTTGTATATTGAACGCCTCTTCAAGATTTACAAAGATGCAATGTAGGTATAATACTTCTAAATCATTCTTCAAACTGTTTTTTTTCCATTTCTCACTCATTGTTCAATTTTTGTAGTCTCTGGTAAATATCAATACTCTCTCTTTTCTTCTATTCATAGTTTTCGCAATGGGTTGAGCAATTTTTCAGAAAAGGCATCCGATATTGATCTATACTCAATGAAGAAGTAGCAATTTCTTCATTTCCGTGTGACAAAATTCAAGCTTTTTTGAGTTTCCTCTTTGTTTCATTCAGTTTGCCATAAGTAAATTCACTCGTCTTCAAAAGTTTTGTTATGGTCAGCTGTTCTTTTCCTTAATGGCCTTGCTGTTTTACCAGTATGAACAATGTTTTGAATAATGTTTTTACATTGAATCTGTTACCTATACATTTGATTTCTTCCGATAAACTTTCGATATGAGGAATGATCATTTTTATCTGAGGAATTTGTTGAATATTTGTGTTTGCTCTATACGAATCCCTTTCAAACTTCCGAATGTTTTTATTAACGAATTCATTGGGATAAGCATTTTCTCTGAGTACATTCTTCATGATATCTTTTTTTCTATCTCGAATCTACGGATTTGTACTCTGTCATAGAGACTTTTGATGACATCTCTTTTCTCACTGTTTTGATGGTTTCAATTGAAATGTAAGTAACGATTTGTGTGAGTGTTTTTCCTGAATACACTTGTTGCGGAATTCCAGGGGAGAGGAAACCCAAAAAATGGGTTCGAGGATGTTTCTACCTCCTCGAAAAAAAAAATTCGAACAATTTTTAAGCAATTTTGAACCAAACCGATATCAAAATTTGTTTTTTCGTATTCATATATCCTCAAAACGAAATGGCTTTTTAGAAATCATCAAAGAACAAAATATCTTTGAATAGATCAAGGAATAACCCGTTGACTTTTAACCGCATACTAGTCGAAAACCCTGTATGTCCAGTTTAAAGAATGATGACTTTCTGATGGGACTTAATCTGTCCCGTTTATAAGCAATCTCAAAAAAAGTTTTCTACTACTAACAAATATTTTACAGTTGGGACCAATATCTACATATTCGTTGCTGCATTCATAATTGCCAGTTTCGTCATAACATCGACGCTCGTTTATACTGTACAGAAATCGAAATTTGGAGTGGTATTGAGAAAAGTGAAAAACCTATTTTTCCCTTGGTATGATGACCCCCATGATACCACCTCGGAGTTCAGCTCAGATTTTTATGACAGGTGAGCATCTTTATTTTAAAAACTAGGAGGTGCGCGGTGCGCCCGATTTGAAAGAGAAATGTCTACCGATATCCAAAATGATTTGCGCAAGAGGAGTTTCTGTCAGCGTAGGCGTCGCGTCGTTCTCATTGTCTGGCCAATTCACTTCATCATTTATTTCTTATCATTTATGGTTCCTTATCTTTTTCGAAAGGAGGATTGAATTTTGAGGATTTTTTCTTTGCTCTAAGTAAAAGTCGAAGAATACAAGACTCCTATCAAACAAATGCATCACTTATAGCTTTCTTTTTTCATTCACGGCTGAAAAAAAGAAATATCGAAAACCACTACTCTACCTATATGCGCAAAGGGCGGTGTAGTTTTGCCTAATTTCTCCTTCCACATTGACATTTCATTCTCAAACCTTAACAAAGGTGTATCGCTCTTTAGTGGATTTTTTACCATTCAGATTATTCAGAGCAGACTAGCTCAAAAGCTACTTTTTGAAATAGTTTGGTGTATTCAGTGTGGAGTTTTAAAATTTTTTCATACGCCATCTGAGGAATTCAATCAATTGTTTTCTTTGAGCGAAATAAGCTTTTGTCCGGGCTTGGGAATGAAACGTTATCTTGGTGAGTTGAATGTTTTCTTTATATTATGTTGAAATTTATTATAAATGTTATCTATTTGATTCAAATCACGCGGGGTTTATATACGAAGAAAAAAGTGACTTTTATGAAGAGAAGAAATATTGTTTCAGATTGTGTCGAAATATCGAGTTGATTTAATTAAAATGCAAATATTACCTACTAGTGTGTATTAGTTTTTTATAGAATTTTTATATTCTTTCGAGAAGGAAAAACAATGATTTTTCTCTATCAATTTCTGCTAGAAAGTATTGTTAGGTATTGTCATTCTAATATTTGATTTCGGAAAGACGAGATCCAACTCTTGAATGAGCTATTACAGCAAACTATCAAAGTATTCAATTCTGCTGAGAAGTCCAGGAGGAATCTGAAAGCAGTAAAAAGCAGATCACAAATTCAAATCATGATAGTTCTGAAAAGGTCATTTATATGAAAAAAAATGCACTATTTTCTTCATACGAGTCTCATCTGTTTGGTCATGTGCAAGATTCATCCAATTCTTATGGAACACACAGATGAGTGACAAATATAATTATATTATAATTATATTGAAGTTTTTCTCAGGAGAACAGGAACTGAATTAAGTCTAGGTGACTGACTAACACTGATATAGCTCTTTTTTCAGTTCTGGACGACAAGAAATCAATCCACTATACCAACCCTTGGAGCAGGTGAGAATCATAACATTTGAATTAATAAAAATGTGTTCTGATTTATTTATGAATGGGTTGTTAATGATTACTTACGATTGCTATGCAAAGTTTCATTCAAATACATTTCAAAGCTTTTTCTGTTTTTTATATTAGTGATCTAATTTTGTTCAGAAATTTCTATTCCAATTTTGATTTTTTCGGATTTATTTGATTTTCATGTTATTTTTCTAGATTTTTTTCATTGTTTTTTTCATGGATTTTTTTCTTTTCATTCAGTAATACCCGTTCATGGTTCTCATTTCAATATTTCATAGAATTTTTACATTTTATTTTCGAACCCCTAAGTTTGTTATAACATAAAATAACATAAATTCTTTCTAAACCCCAGATAAAATTTCTCGGTGCAATTCTTTGTCAATATTTTGCTTTTCTGGAAGAGTTGTGGAAATCATAATTGAGTTTTTCTCTTCAGTGCTCGGTACAGAACGATAATTCTCTGGAGTTTTCCAGAGATAAATTAGAATTAAAAGAAATTATTGGTGTAGGTGAATTCGGAGAAGTTTATTATGCCAAGGCCTATGGATTACTCGGCCTCAAAGGGTACGTCTTGGTTGCAGTTAAGAAAATGAAGAGTAAGTATATTTGGTTTCTCATATTTAAATAGATCGATTTATTTTATTTTCTGCCATTTCACGGCTGTAGGAAGACTAACTCGGTTCAGTTGTTGATCATTAACAATTAAAACTATCACTAACTATAAAAATATCAATTTTCTTCTCCTGAAGATGCTAATCTTGTTAGCGATAAGCGCGTTGAATGGTTGAGTTGTTTCAAAATAGTTCTAGAACAGAAACTAATAAAATTAATTTTCTGCAAATGAATCCGTTGGCTGAAATAAAAGTTTCTTCATGATCATTAAAGTTCTAAGTTACAGCCAAAAACCTCTTCATTCAGGGATTTTCCTGCTTTCCATCTTATTCCACTAAATCTATGGTTAAAAAGCGGTTTAAACCTTTGAGCATCGTTTGCAGAACATTTTTATCTACTCGCTCCCTTTCTTTCCAACTGCTAGGATTCATTCTCGATTTTATTATCATATTCAGCTTATTTGATTCGGTTGTTTTCATTATAAGGTGGATAATTTTCAGATAATCCTACAGAACAGGCACGTCATGACTTCTTGATGGAGATAAACACGTTTAAAAGAATTGGGAAGCACAAGAACATTGTTGAAATGTTAGCCTGTGTGACGAGATCGGAACCGTACATGATCATAATGGAGTTGATAAGGAACGGGAATTTGAAAGATTATCTTTTGGAATTGAGGAAAATTTGGGATGATCGGAAAAACTCGCAGTATATTGACGGGTAATATCAAAAATATTTCCATCTTTTATAGGACTCAAGCAATTGTGTATCCAATAATGCAACATATTGGTGATCATTCTTTGTAAGGGTTTCCACTTCATTTTTATGGTGGCTACCTTCACAAATAATATTCGAACACCTCTGAGACACATTCATTTATATATACCTTTTTTTCCTTGTTCATGCAGGAATGTGGATTACTCATATATTCAACCGACTCCAGTTAAGAAAGGTGCAAATAGAGAGCAGCAGAAGGAATCTGAAGGTAAAAATGATTGTTCGAATTTGAAAATTATTGTCCTAAAAGTGTAACAGAAATATCCATTTCATCTGAAACCCATATGTAAATCATAAACACATTGAACTAGAAAGTAAAATCACCCAATACTGGCAAAATATATCAATGAAAACAATTAGCCGAATACAATATTTTTTTCATCTCTCGTAAATCGTTATAGGACCCACTGTGAATATTGAAATACAATGGGTAATCGAATTCATACACTCTAATATCTAATAAACACCAGATATTATACTAATTAATCTTCGAAAAGACTCATATGAATAATTCAGCTGTATTTTTGTAGATGAAATCATTGCATATGAAACCGAAGCTACAACTCCGATTTTGGAAGAGGCAAGTCCACTCCCCTTTCCAGTGCTGGATCATATGGAGCTGCAGTTTTTCGCCTCCCAAATAGCTTGCGGAATGGCACATTTGGAAAGAATTGGTATAACACACCGGTAAGTTATACAGCGTGACTCACGGTCGATGGTAGGTTAGACGTTTCTGGAGAACGCAACGCATGATTTTTCTGAAAATTTCACCTCTCATATTTCCTTACCTGTTCTATCGATCTGAAATATTTTCAGCATTGCGGCGTTGCCACTTTCATCAAAAAGTCCTAGGAACTTCATTTTTTCAAATGGACACCCCGTATATTAATACATTTTTGGAATCGCTCTAGTATTTTGATACTTTTTTGTTTATGATGTCCTATACCTATCTCTATCTGTTTTCGAGATAAAAAATAAATGGTGCTAAATATGGTCCAAAACACAGCCTTAATTGAACAGTACATCAGTACATCAGTACTCTCAATTCATGAAAAGTTGATATTTTGATGATAGTTTGGACGAACTCGAAATATTCAAATAACACCAGGGCGTGCTAAAATTATTACTTTTACATTGTGCACAAAAGTGGTCAAAAGTTCATTTATTCGAATGAAACCCCCTGTATATTACTCGATAAATTGAAAGATGGTGAAAAATGCTTCAAGATGATATATCATGTCTCTACACCTAAATCAAGTTTTTTTAATAAAGTCGCTTCTTCTAGAAACATTATTTTTTTCTTAGAATTGGATTTAGGTAGCAGTGGAATTATCAAGCTTATAACAGTTCGGCCACTTTTATAAGTAATTTACAAATAGTTATCAACGGTTTTTCAAATCATCTTCCAAAATGAATGCAAATATCGATTATTCAAACGAAGTTCTTATGAAATTATTTATTACACTGAACAAAGTGAACAAATCTTTGTCAGAACTTGTAAAAAATTCAACCAAATGTAATCCTGAATTAATACCAAAGAACGAGAGGAAGTTTGTAAGGTTACAAAATAATTTCCTTAACTATGGCTCAAAGTTTCCAGGGAACAACTGTACCAAAAATCAGTCATTTCTGGGTAAAAAGTAAGATTTTGTGGGCTAAAACATGTGAAAGTACAGACAATAACAGAATAGGATGATTCAACATAACAAAATTGTAAACAAACTACTACATTTCCATAACATTCTTAACACTTCAAAATGTTCTTTTGTACGCGACTTGTGGTTGTTTTTTCAATTTCATAGGGATCCAGATCTTCAATACTCCGCAATATTCGCCGTCTCAGTTCTTCTTTGGTAGGCACTGGAGTACTGTACACCCTTTCTTCTAAAACACCCCATAAAAAAAGTCCAGTTGAAACCACGAATTCCTATATTCTTCTAAAGGCAAATTTTCGAGAAAATCGGTTACAGCCGTTCTTGATATTTGCATTCGGTGTGTCTTGGCTAACCCTAGTCTCTTGATTAAGTATCAATTTTCTTCTCCTGAGAATGCTAAATCTGTTAGCGAAACGCTTGTCGAGTGCAAATAATATCAGTTTTACGATGCAGAAAAACTCAAAGTCGTCTCCACAATTTAATATTTGAAAGATGTCAGTACGGTGATTCAGTACATGTTTCGAACCTACATAGCATAGGTTCATCATCAGCTGAATTTACATTGAATTATGGAGATGAAAAAAATAGCAAATTCACATGGTGAAGTTCAAAAGGACATAAACAATTTTGTAATGACAATTATGATTAATTTGATATTAGGGGAATTTGGGACATCCCTAACACCAATGTCCCAAATTCCCCTAATATCAAATTAATCATAATTGTCATTACAAAATTTTTTATGTCATTTTGAACTTCACCATGTGAATTTGCTATTTTTTTCGTCTCCATAATTCAATGTAAATTCAGCTGATGATGAACCTATGTAGGTTCGAAACATGTACTGAATCATCGTACTGACATCTTTCAAATATTAAATTGTGGAGACGACTTTAAGTTTTTCTGCATCGTAAATCTACTACACTCCACTTTGAGATACAATGGACTTCTACCACAGGTTAATATCAGTTTGATGTTACGGTAATCGATCTATACAAAAAGTTTCAACTTTAAAACCAAAGGTTTCAATTTCATCGTTTATTCAAAACACAGTATTCAGAATTTCAAAATCGCTTTGAACCATCGACCATTATAAAATTGCTAGCATCAGCGCCTTCGGTGGTTGTTGATCCTAAGCTTTCAAATTATGTTTTGGAAGGCGGCTGCTACACTTCCGAATTTATATCCTCCTGTGCTATTGACCACTGAAAACATGTCTTTTATTGTCTCAGGGATTTAGCTGCTAGAAATATATTGATAACCAAGGACAAGTTGTTGAAAATCACCGACTTCGGTATGTCGAGACCTGGGCCGTACGTCAACGTCAACTTGGAGAGAAGAATTCCTCTGCGATGGTGCTCCATAGAAGCCATCAAGGAACTAAAAACGAACAACAAAAGCGACGTTTGGTCTTTCGGGGTGGTTTTGTGGGAAATAGGAACTCTAGGTTTGTGTGAATAATGACAATGTATTACTCCAATGGTATTTATATTTTTGATCTATCATTGAGTGTCTTAGTAGTAGTATATTAGGTAACGATCATGAAATGATGGTTTTTATTACACGAGCATTACCCGGGATACGAAACGACCGGAAGGTGAGTTTTGTTTGATTTAAGCGAGTGTATTAATAACATAACATGAGAGTTGCATACTCTTTCTTTGGACTATAAATATTATATTTCTATTTTATTGTCGCCCCACTGGTCTGGAAGTGGAAGGAATATCAACATTTATTTCATTATTGCTAGTTTCAATATCGAGCTCAATATTGTATTGAAAATGTTGATTTTATTGTGAACAGAATTTTCAATATAGCCTTCCGCCACTGAATTGGATTTCCAATTGATTAAAAATCCGTATCATGATACAGATTTTTCATTACGATACAGATTCAGCTATTTCGAAAGCATCAAGAAACCTATTGTTATGTACGTCTTCGATCAGTTTCAAATTGTATTCACTATGAAATTGCAAGGAAAATTTTCGCAGGTAGTGCCTCAATTATCTTTTCTCTTCAATCAATATGTTAACTCGGTTAACGAAACCTCTTTTCAAGTTTCCGAGGTGCCACTATGCATTTGGTGCACTGGGAGAACTTCTACAGTGCATTCACATTATAGATAGAGTGCTCGTAAACAAATTCACGTAATGGGTCGAGTAGATCATAGCAGGACTTGAAACTTCTGAGAAGAAATATTTGGCGTTTGGATTAATCCACAATTTCAGATCGACTTCTTTGCTTTTTTGGGTTGGAGAAAGTCACGAATAATACTGATTTACTTTCGCCTGTATGGCTGGCTA
This sequence comes from Zygogramma bicolorata, assembly GCA_032362365.1. Classification (NCBI taxonomy): domain Eukaryota; kingdom Metazoa; phylum Arthropoda; class Insecta; order Coleoptera; family Chrysomelidae; genus Zygogramma; species Zygogramma bicolorata. The sequence continues at coordinate 1,366,140 of JAVJAQ010000582.1, forward strand.
CTTTCGCAAGATTATAATCAACAAAAGTTTCGGGATTTTCGTGCACTTCATCTTTGTATACGTTGAGATCATATTCCTCTAGATACTATTCAAATGCCTCATCTTTATCCTTTTTCGAGGACTTTATCGACTAAAGTAACACATGCACTGCTAACGATAAGTATTATTACCATTCAGACTGTGACAGTCCAAAACAACTCTGTGCATTCTTCGATAACACAGCAAATCGAAACGCGAGGACTAACTACTGATCACGCTAGATTCATTGTTTACGCGCACTCTATCTTCAACGTGAATAGACTAAAGATCCACTGGAAATTTCAAAAAAAAATATTCCCTCTTTTTAGGTGCATTTCCCTACGGTGACATGCTTTGCAACGAGGTCATCCACTTCTTGAAATCAGGGGGACGCCTTGGTCGGCCAGAAATTTGCACTGACGAACTGTACGATATTATGCTGAGATGTTGGAAGGAGCGACCCGAAGATAGGCCTTCCTTCAGCGAACTAGTGAAGTTGTTGGATGCCGAGAAGCGTCATGTGTACGTGGAATTCCGGAAAATTAGTCCTGATTACGTTTTCCCGGAAATATATTACGGAGGATAGTTCCTGTACCTGATACATTCGCGATGAACAAAATATGATTGCAAAAGTTAATTAGTGTTAGTTTTATTTGATATGAAAAGTACAATGGTGTTATGTGTCTGGAAATTAAATTGGCTGCCTATTTTCTATTGTAGGGAATATCAGTGACTCCTTTATAATTCAGTTGAATTATCCTATGGATAACGTGGCTCCGAAATGTTTCACCGAATTTCAACGGTGTTTGTTTCAATGCAGAAGATATTCAGACGTTTTTAGACGAATCAACCAACACTTTCTTTCATTGCTGCAGATGAGGTGGGTTTTCCTATTACCATTTTCCTTGCAAAATGAAATAAACTCACCAGCCATTATTACCGCAACATTTTCTACGGGTTATAAATTATAATAAGATAACCAGTCGATGATTGCGTAATAATGTGATCTTGGAAGTCAGGCATATTCTCGAAACTGCTTTGGAGAAAAATAGAATTATAGTTGATAGATCAGGAAATATTTGGCGAATAAGAGGTGCTTAAGTAAAACATCTGATATGGTAGGAATGAAAAGATGCAGCACTTTTGAATAGACGTTGTTATATCCCACTTCTGACACCAATTTAAATAGTCTTAAATGAACAGTCAGAGTTTACCCCACGCTTACTGAGACTATAAGTAGATGATAACTTTCATTTCGATATTCATTGAAGGTTTCAAATGACAGAAAAGAACAAATAAATGCAGTTTCGAGATCGAATGTGTTTTAATCAATCAACCATTATAATCGAAATAAAGAATGAGGTGTCAAATATCTAGTATCTAAACGTATGGATAATCGAATATTTACAATTGATGAGATTGATCTATGTGTACATAGATGGTGCTGAAGGTTACGAATGAAAAATGGGGAGGAAGGCCATATCTCACGCGGATGAACATCACATCTGAGATCTAGGTTAGGTATACTCGGAATTATGCTGGACAAGGTGCATTATTGTAACTGTAAAATAATAATAACAAGATAAAATTATCGGACAGATTTGCTGAAAATGCTTGAATCCTTCCATACTAAGTTTGGTGGAAGACCTACGTTTTTTTCATCTCTTACTAAATTGAGAATTAATTCATTTATTTTTATTTATTTATTTCAAGTGACAGCTTCCAAACAGAATAAAAAGAAAATATTTTCACTTCCGGTATCCTACACCTGGGAAAGCAACGCATTTTCAAAGAAATCTAGTTTTTATTTTTGCTAACAAAAAGTTGAGAGCCCCCAAATTTGGTGTGGACCATTCTGAAAGCTGTTTCTAGGGCCAAACAGCATCCATTCTGATTTCCAATACTCAATGGAAAAAAAAAAACATGAGAGGTAAAAGAAAACTGGCTTCATTTCGGTGTTCTACTCAATGGGAAGCACCTTCGAGTGTACTTTCAAAGTTTTCATTCTTGACCAGAAAAAGAGCGGAGTTAGTTAATCTGTGATAGTTTTGCGACCAAAAAGTCACTTTTCTCCCAGAGCTCTCAAATTTGGTGTGGAGCTACCTGGGGGCTTTCCCAACTACAAAACAGCATCAGATCAAATTCTGATTTTTTCACGAAAGATCTGATATATCTGAAGGATCTTAAGTATTAAAAGGAAATGGCTTTCATTTCCTCATTCTACTAGTGAGGATGGCCCTTCGAGCGTGGTTTCAAGAAAATTTATTTCTCATTTTCGACCTGAAAAAGTGAAAAGGGGTTAACCTCTGTTATTTTTGTGACAAAAAAGTCAACTTTCTCTCAGAGCTCTCAAATTTGGTGTGGAGCTTCCTGAGGGGTTTCCCAACTACAAAACAGCATCATTTCAAATTCTGATGTTTTCATGAGAAATCTGATATATCTCGAGAACCTTAAGTATTGAAAGGAAACGGCTTTCATTTACTTATTCTACAAGTGAGGGATGGCCCTTTTAGCTTGGTTTCAAGAAAACTTATTTCTCATTTTCGACCTGAAAAAGTGAAAAGGGGTCAACCTCTGTTATTTTATTTTCGCGACCAAAAAGTCAACTTTCTCCTAGAGCTCTCAAATTTGGTGTAGAGCTTCCTGAGGGGTTTCCCAACTGCAAAACAGCATCATTTCAAATTCTGATGTTCTCATGAGAAATCTGATATATCTCGAGATTTTTAAGTATTAAAAGGAAACGGCTTTCATTTCCTTATTCTACTAGTGAGGATGGCCCTTTTAGCTTGGTTTCAAGAAAACTTATTTCTCATTTTCGACCTGAAAAAGTGAAAAGGGGTCAACCTCTGTTATTTTATTTTCGCGACCAAAAAGTCAACTTTCTCCTAGAGCTCTCAAATTTGGTGTAGAGCTTCCTGAGGGGTTTCCCAACTGCAAAACAGCATCATTTCAAATTCTGATGTTCTCATGAGAAATCTGATATATCTCGAGATTTTTAAGTATTAAAAGGAAACGGCTTTCATTTCCTTATTCTACTAGTGAGGATGGCCCTTTTAGCTTGGTTTCAAGAAAACTTATTTCTCATTTTCGACCTGAAAAAGTGAAAAGGGGTCAACCTCTGTTATTTTATTTTCGCGACCAAAAAGTCAACTTTCTCCTAGAGCTCTCAAATTTGGTGTAGAGCTTCCTGAGGGGTTTCCCAACTGCAAAACAGCATCATTTCAAATTCTGATGTTCTCATGAGAAATCTGATATATCTCGAGATTTTTAAGTATTAAAAGGAAACGGCTTTCATTTCCTTATTCTACTAGTGAGGATGGCCCTTTTAGCTTGGTTTCAAGAAAACTTATTTCTCATTTTCGACCTGAAAAAGTGAAAAGGGGTCAACCTCTGTTATTTTATTTTCGCGACCAAAAAGTCAACTTTCTCCTAGAGCTCTCAAATTTGGTGTAGAGCTTCCTGAGGGGTTTCCCAACTGCAAAACAGCATCATTTCAAATTCTGATGTTCTCATGAGAAATCTGATATATCTCGAGATTTTTAAGTATTAAAAGGAAACGGCTTTCATTTCCTTATTCTACTAGTGAGGATGGCCCTTTTAGCTTGGTTTCAAGAAAACTTATTTCTCATTTTCGACCTGAAAAAGTGAAAAGGGGTTAACCTCTGTTATTTTTGTGACAAAAAAGTCAACTTTCTCTCAGAGCTCTCAAATTTGGTGTGGAGCTTCCTGAGGGGTTTCCCAACTACAAAACAGCATCATTTCAAATTCTGATGTTTTCATGAGAAATCTGATATATCTCGAGAACCTTAAGTATTGAAAGGAAACGGCTTTCATTTACTTATTCTACAAGTGAGGGATGGCCCTTTTAGCTTGGTTTCAAGAAAACTTATTTCTCATTTTCGACCTGAAAAAGTGAAAAGGGGTCAACCTCTGTTATTTTATTTTCGCGACCAAAAAGTCAACTTTCTCCTAGAGCTCTCAAATTTGATGTGGAGTTTCCTGAGGGGTTTCCCAACTACAAAACAGCATTAGATCAAATTCTGATTTTTTTCACGAAAGATCTGATATATCTGAAGGATCTTAAGTATTAAAAGGAAACGGCTTTCATTTCCTCATGCTACTAGTGAGGATGGCCCTTCGAGCGTGGTTTCAAGAAAATTTATTTCTCATTTTCGACCTGAAAAAGTGAAAAGGGGTTAACCTCTGTTATTTTTGTGACAAAAAAGTCAACTTTCTCTTAGAGCTCTCAAATTTGGTGTGGAGCTTCCTGAGGGGTTTCCCAACTACAAAACAGCATCATTTCAAATTCTGATTTAAGCAATTCAAATCTCGAATGGTCTTGCATGATATATTCGGTACTTGGAGATTGGGAAGGAAGTAATGAAACGCCAGATTCTTATCAATTTACTGTTTACTGCACAAAATATATCATCGAACATGTCATTGCTCACAACACTCGATTTTACAGTACAAGTCATGTTGCAGGTCGACTGTGATAAGGCATAAGCGCTTCGAACAGCCATAAAAAATAAAATATAGATTCTGTACAACAGTAAATTAACTATATAGGTATCATTTATATATAAAACAAAAGTTTATGGCTGTTGGAAGTGTCTTATAATGAAACGACAGCAAAAGGATGTCATCGGTTTTCAGCTATGTATAATACTGCCACTCAGTATCCTCTGTATAAAATTAACACATAATAATTAATAAATCTGGATATACAGACCTAATAATTAATATATAAAAAAGTAAATTAGTAAAATTTGTACATATTGCACTTTTAATTAATCTAATTATATTCACTCTTAGTAGGAATGGCCCCTATTGAGAAAGCAGGAATTTAAATATAAAAACGTATGTTTTTCGAAAATGATGTGTATACATAAATCCTGCTTAGACAAGAGAGGATTTAACAAAAAGGGTCCAAACTTAATATATTTGTATGATTTCAACAAAGTGACTGAAATTATTATTACCACAATATTTACATTACTATACACGCTTTAGAATAGGAAATCGTTGAGAGAAGAACAGAAATATGGAGTCACTGAGTTTCTTCAAATTATAATTATTGCGAATGTTTATATTTTCCGTTTAAAATTGAATTTTGTTTCAGTAAATAAACCAATTTATATTTAAAGAACAGAAATATGGAGTCACCGAGTTTCTTCAAATTATGATTATTGCGAATGTTTATATTTTTCAGTTGAAATTGAATTTTGTTTCAGAAAATCAACCAATTCATATTTAATTATGATATTTGAATATTAAAATAAATAACGTGTTATTTCATATTGATGACTATGTGAAACAGTTGAAAAAAGTATTAATTTGAGAAGGTAGAAAATTGTAGTAAAATTAAATGAGTAGGTACTGTTTGAATGTCATCATTTTGTGGTATGTGGATTCTTTGTAGTTTATTGTGTTCTTAAGCTGAAAAAATAAGAATTAATATTGAAATCTATACAAGTGTAGAAGGGCAGATTTCTTATTCACCTCGCGAAGTTGCTGACAAAAAGAACGTGTTCTATTCAGAAGGAACTGTTTGATCGTCAGCAACTTTTCGGGGTAGATCAGAAAACTGCCCTTGTACACTTGTATGAATTCCATTAGTAATTCCTACTTTCTCAGATTGTGGTAAGTTGGAAACCCCAAAAACTACAAAGCAAATGAAATCCTTAGTGAATTCCATTCTTGAATTACTGATTGGAATAAAATTCCAAGTTACATATCAGCGTCAGTTCAAGATGATGATATTCTATCAATGGATTGTGAGAACTTTACTAGTGAAAAAATTGAGTATTTCAAGCCGAGAGAAATAACTTATTATCGCTAACACCAGGTTTCCACAACTCTTTCCACCAATATTAAATCACATTTTCAAACCAGTTAGAATTTTTGGGCAGCTAAGTCAAGTTTTTGAGCCATTGATCTCATCTAGCAATCAAACAAAGTTCATAACGATTTCCCGTCCTGAAGTGATTTCAAAAGAAATCAGTTAAAAGAGTTCATTCTAATAGAAGAATAATATAATCTGTTAAGTGTTAAAAGATCATAAATAAAAGATAAGTTTCCAATAAATTAGTCCCGCTTTCGTTCGTGCAAATCTGATCTTTCCTAAAATCTTCCACCATTAAGCGAACATTTTCTCGTTACATGATTCCGACAAGAAAATTCGAACATTAACACGATTAACAAACAGTACAGTCCTTTTTTTGAATATTTTTTAACGAATCCATGCAGCCACCCTTATTCCTAGGACAAACATACATTTACGAAAAACTACAGTTAACCTGATGGCAGTCCAAAAAATTTGGCAGTGTCAAGGTACGAAACGGGACGATGAACATAGCTTTTTCTTTCATAATTACTGCAAATGTGAGGTGCCGAGTTTATCCCATAGCCGTATATTATTCTTGGAATTCCACTCTTTAAGAAGAAACTATTTTCCCTGTCGCGATTTGTCAATTCATTTTGAAGTTTGTGCCGGATTTATCCAAGACTTTGAGTAATGATAGCTTTCGGTCTGGTATTCAAAAAGTCTGCGATAAAAACTACATTTAGGCTGCATGGATTTAAAGGAGATACCTTCCAAAATATCTGAATAGCTATTGCATGAAATACATTATCATTATCAGGTGATGATTTCATTCAATAATATGTACTCAAAATGTGTTTTGTTGAACTGAAACGAAAGCATTATTGCTGTCAATTTATCCTCTTTTTATTATATATCTCTATGCCAACTCAACTCTTCTGTAAAAATTACTTCCGAAATGTTAATAATGAATAAATTTCCTAGGGCATATCTAGAAGTTTATTCAAGATTATGAAATATCTGGGAGCATCAGTTATAAGATGGAATTCGAAACATTTCATTCCCGTAACTGGAAACTAAATGACAAATAAAATTTCGGTTATCCTGCACTCAAGAGCTCGGATACTATACTATAAAAACTAATAACTTCAGAAAAAATTGAGTTTTATGATTAGAATAACATGGCAATATTATTGTTGACGAATAACTTTGTCATTGTCCACCATTTAAGGAATTTCTTCCACTGAGAAGTCATCAAAAAATAAACACTCTACATACAAACAAAAATTTTGATTTGGTGTGGAGTTACTTTTGAATTTGAATTTTGAAATAATTCTGGTTTCCTGTATATATTTCTGTGTTTGACTGTGAGTTCTGTACCACTTTTGTCGAATCAATTAATGAAGAACTTTTAACAAAAGGAAGAACAAGAATAACTCCATTCATTGAAAACTGGATGGATCAAAATGGACGAAATATTTCGAAAGAAATGTTCTTTCACAAAACCGAACTAACGCTTGATGATCAGTTATTACAGAAGGCATCTTCCATAGACATCAAAATGAGACACTAGGTATCATGATAATTATGATGATGTGAGAGACAGAGTCACTGCTGGCAGTGAATACAAACCAATCACTCAGTATCATTAGATGATGATAATTCGAAACATATTTCGGTTCATTTTCAAAATTGTTGAGTTACTCCTCTTCACCGATTGTTGGAGTAGCGTTAACTCTGAACCAATAATACTGAGTGACATGACGAACTGGAGGAGTCAACCGATTGCTGAAGAATATTAACAATTTCCTGAAAACTTTGTACCATGATTATTTGTACACTTATTCAATAGGGTGAATCTATCTAATATAAAATCTGCAGATATTTCGACGATAAATAATGTTATATTTCTGAATAATTTACAACTTTCTACGTTGAAAGGCCATCTGAATATACGAATCACATCACAAACTAGACGTTGTAGAGATACTGGCGAATCCTCTATACATTTATCATATTGCCGATATTTTATTACCTGATGACGAAAGGTTTAAGGTTGACTCCTGAGTAAACAAATGTCTGCTTTTGAAAGTCTGGTTGGAACGAATTGTTTCAAATCGAACAAATGAAATCAAAACATTGGAAATGATTCGATCATTGATCAATACTTCGAAACTCAAAACAGTTCAATGTTGGGATGAAAATGTATGACCTGTGCTTTGATCGTAACAACCAGACTTTTTCCTATAAGGCATTAGATGGCGCGAAAATCATGTTTGAATGAATATACTTCTGTCTCATTTATGAAAATATGTTTATCTACATCGATGAAAAATATGTTATATGTACGTAAATAGTTAATGTAATGCTTGTGTTAGAAGAGCAGAAAATCCAGAAATCTAGTTTCCAGTACAACCCTTGAGAACCAGTTTTCTAACAATGACATAAATCTCGCCAAGCTGAATACTAACTACTATTCACTGTTTATTGTATTTCGTTGTTACTTTTGTGACTTGAATGAGTTGACAACGTAAAGAGTTGAAGTCTGGGAAAATTCAGATGAATTTCGTATGTCCCAACTAGAGGAATCAATTTTGGAGTTTGGTAGAGAGGTAAAATGACCCTTGCAATTTAACGGAAATACAGCGATACTTTCAGTGATAGACGAAATGGGACGAGAAAATGTTATAAAAAAGCGATGACCAATAGAAAAAACAGTCAATTCTTTTTAATAACAATGATTGAGAAAAAAAAAACTGAAACAGAACTAGAAACTACAGTTAATATTGGTAGGTGAAAATTAAATATCAGGCACTAATGTGGAAACAACAAATTTAACATGATTATTTCAACATTCAAATTTCGATTTTCTTCAAGAAAAAGGCTTGGAGGGATATTAAGAGCCACCGTTGATTTTCCAGTAGAAGGTCTGGATATGAATAATCATGCAGAAACCTATACAACTTATCGCTGTAATCTCTACGCACTCTCCAACCGCAGCAGGACTTCAAATAACGGCCACTACACGGATTACTGTAGACCAACTTCACAGGAACGTGCTAGGAGATCAACGATTGTGAGTGAGAAGGCGTATGTTCTATTCTATAAACAAGTTTCTACCTAGTTAGGCCGAGATATATTCTAAATTTTTTTCAGGTATATATTGGGATTTTCTTCAATTTATATTTTCTGCCTCCTCAATTCTGAATTGTAGGTATTCAAAATAATAATTCACGAAAAGGAAATGGAAGGAGTCTAGAACTTTGAGGCAACCTGCACCAATAAACATAAGCTGAGGATCTGTTGTGAAAAGTGGTCGTCGAGAGTCGTAAGTGAAACAAATATTCCAAATTTTCGCTCTTCATCTTCTAACTAGCTGCAGAAAGTCTAATGGCGGAAACTATATCGTATAAAAAATGAGTACACTATCAACTACACATCCAAAGAGTTAAACATCAATAGTTTTTCAAGGCAGGATAGTCTATATAAAGTGGTTATAATACGTATGTACGCAGACTCATGCCCATATTAGATGGCACACGTCAATAATAGCACTGTTCAGAGACGTTACATTTGAATCACTTCACTTACACTCTCGCATATGCGCTTCGGACGGCTGCTAATTTTTTGTATCCATTTTTCGAAGTAATCCGGCCTTCCAATTTACGAAATCGGTGCATTGAAACCAATTAAAAACTAAATTGCACTTTTGAATCTTCGTTTCCAGATCATCTCTCTTTCCTCTACGCTTTCGGCTCTTCCCGTGTGACATGTTCCTCTTTATTTTTAGTCGTCGATTTTGCTTGCACCAGCCCTCAGACTTATGATCCTTGTTTTCGAGAAGGCACCTTGTATATATTTTTCAGTCCGATCCAGTCTTACCAATTAAGTAAGCATTTTGCCAAGATAAAGTTTTATAAAAGTTTCATAGAGGTTTATAAAATCTACGTATAGTTTGATTCTTATACGAAAAATCGAGCTACGAAATTTCTAACTTAATAACATTTTCTAGGTGCCGTCGAGTGTTAGTAATAAAAAAAGAATAAATTTATATTTCACAGCCAGCATTGGTGGTGCATTGTCCAACTGCCATTTTTCGTTATTAAGTGATCCGCATCCTTTCTTCTAGTATGTACATCAACGAAAATATAAAACAAACGAACAGCAAAACAAGGTAGCACCACCCTTTCCGGGTTCTCCGGTTTTTCGTCTCGTTCTCTTCGACTATGTCTTCAGGTCCACGTCCCAAATCTCCGCTAAGAACGGCGGTAACTTTTTGTTTTTCAGTTTCAGGCTGAAGCACATTTCCGAGTTCTGGTTGCCGAGAGTTCGCAGCTCTGTCAAAACGGACAAGAGTTTCGCGAAAATGGTTCCCGGTTTGGGTTTTCTTCTATTCTCGACGTAAGACCTCAAAGCCTCGACGTATATCTCTTGGATTTTATCAACTTTCCATTCTTCAATCAGAGACGGACGTTCTGAAAATGAAAGAGGGCACTGTTCAAAAGATTGTTCTCACTATATGACCTCCACATTTGATACATAGAGGCAGAAAATGAATCATTTGTCTCTAGAGAAAAATATAGCTTACCGAGGCTGAAGGTTAATGTACGAAATTTCATCTTTTGCGGAGTTTTGTAGACTGTGTTGATCAAAATAAATCGAAATAATTTCATAAATTGAACAAGGATTCAACAAGTTGGAGGCATGACTGCTTTTACAGAGTTTTACAGCAATTGATTGCACTAGACCTTTAGCGGATCAAAATACCTGTATTTTGGCTCTAGGAAAATTGTTCCTGTGTTCGATTTCGAAGTTTTCTAAGTTTTCATGCTTTCTGGAAATAATCCCAACACTTATCCCTCCTAAATCAAGCTTAATCGACGAAAATGCGTGCATTTCAATAATTTTCAAAATTATAATAAAATCAAGTCATTTACTGAGCGAAATTTCGAAAATCATGGAAGTGCAGCTCACATTTTAACCGATTAAACTTGGTGAACTCGGGATATAACCCCCGATTGATTCCAAAACATTTGATGTTTTGAATATCCATTGAAAACAGACGAACTACTTCATGACGCTCGCGACAAATGTCATTACTGTCATTATTGATAAATGTCATTTACCTACGTTGAAAACTTATATAGGTATGTATACTTTGGATTCGTTCTAATGAATGCGGCATATATAGGCAATGTTTGGATTACTAACTGGAACATTGGCGACATTTTGAACATTAAAAAAAGGCCTGGCCCTGATGAGCGACAGTGTGATAGAAGTAGAAATATTTATATCACTACAGTGTACAATGCAATAGTAGAACGTCAAGAACAAAAATGAAAGACACAGAGTAAATGAATATAGACAAAATAGAGTATTCTTTATAATGAACATTCAGGTGTGGAGTGTTCACCACATAGATTCAAATTCATTCTTATTTAAAACAAGATACTCATTGAGACTATAAAAACAATGTTTCAATAGAAAAGTTTTTATTTGTACCTTGAATTGAATGAGAGCAAGACTTGTTATCCTAAAAGTTAGTCTGTTATATAAGTGAAGGTTCACTCATTCCATTTCTTGAATATTACATAATGTTTTTCTGAATAATTGGAATACACTAGTATACAAACCTCGGCAAAAGTAACATTTCTCTCCCGAGATGAATGATGCAATTGACTCCTGACTATGATTTTGTGGATCAATACTACTGCGAGAAGTATAAAACTTTATTCTACTCTTAATTATTGATAACCAACTATTTATTATCAGTCAATCTGATAATCCTCGAAAACAACCTCACAGGATGTGCTAGATCAAAATGATATATAATAATAATAATAATAAAGTTTATTCAAAATTCATAAAAAAGAGCATATACATCAATTTGTAAAAAGGTAAATAAACAGTTCAATTATACCCGCGAAGTTAAAAACTTGTTGCGAGAGATACGAATTACAATTATGTATAATATATTTGATAAATTTGTAGAATTCAACAAAATAATATTGAAAAATCAACTAATTTTCTCAATTGAAGTGAGAGATTTCATGAAATAAATTTCGACGTGATTCTTGAATCAATTTTTTAATCTGTAGTTTGAAAGATACTAATGACTTGATCATTTTTATATGATTTGGAATCAAATTATAGTAGAATGGCAATAAATATTTGAAATTATTCTGAGACATTGTTGTTTCAACTCTATTTTTCAATGTGGTATTATTTTTATTCCATGTATTATAATATGATTATTGAAATTTATATTCAATTTGTGTTTATGGATATAAATCATGATGCTATATCCAAAAAATTGTCTTATTTCCATTTTATGTGTTTCTATGTACAGATTTTCACTTGGATACAAATAAGACTTATTATATATTATTTTCAAAAACCGTTTCTGAAGAACTTCAAGATTTCTAATGTGGGATTTCATGACCCCTCCCAAAGCCAGAATCCCATAATTCAATTGGGACTGAATTAATGAAAAATAAAGAATGTTAAGGGTTTTTACGCTCATAAATGTTTTGAGATACTTGAATTTTGATAATAAACTTCGTAATTTCTTCAAAAGGAACGCTATGTGTTTGTCCCATTTCAGATGTGTTCGTCAATTATAACTCCTAAGTACTTGATACTATCAGTTTTTTCAATGCTAGTATTATCATGAAGTATTAGTGATCCTAAGTCCGGTGGGGAAATATTATAAAATGAGAATGGGACATATTTTTAATGAATTTCATGTAATGATCTTCATGTACCTGAGAATATCACTATTGCAGTGAGTAGAGCGTACTCTGCATTATCGACCTTCATGGCATACATGGTCCGGCAGAAGTGAAGCAGATCCTCGATGGTCTCTCCCATGCCGGCTAGGTTATAGCTATCTCTGGAGTACGGTTGGTTGTTCACGAACAAGATCGAATCTGTTTGAACGTCATATCGCCGCGCCATTCTGAACATCATCACCTCGCTCGAACATGCCTGAGGACAAAGAAACACTGAGGACAAAGAAATAAAATACAAAATAATCTAAAATATGGGATATTTGGCCTTCCGTCAGTACCGGGTAGTTCACACCATCAACTCGAAGTCGATGATTTCTCATAATTAAAATTCATTTCCTCTCAAGAGTATTATCACACCTCAGAAAAGGCTGAAGCTAACAACGAGTGGAATAAACCGTCAACACGCCATCTGCCCACTGAAGAGGCAACTACCAAAAGCAAATCCAATTCCTCGATAAGGAAACGTTTATTTATGCTATTTTATCATTCATAGTGAATAAATGAATGATTATATAAAAGAAGAGTAGTCAACAGACCTACAATAAAAATCTACGACAGACATGCGTTAAACTTATATTCTTGGGTAGAACAGAAACATGCAGTTTGGTCCACTACATCTATGACCTGTATCTTCAATAATATACTAGGGAAAATTCTTACTTTCAGGAGGGAAATCTGGTCCTCTCTAAGCAGTTTATCGAAACCTGGTAACCTCTTTGCAAACTCCACGATGAGCTGTACTGTCAATATGGTGATTTCTGTTATATGTCTGAACCGAACGTCACACTGGTCTTCGCCATCAAGAGGTTGATTCTGCAAAAAAGAAGAAAAAAAATTGGTAAACAATACAAATCGTCATTGTCCCCTTAATTGCCGCACCCCTTTCAAAGTTACGTTGAATTAATTGTGTTTCGAATGTGAACATTATTGATTTGCAGCTTGCTAAACTATGATGTGATTTTTGTGGTTTAGAATAGAATAGAATAGAAATGTATTCATCAATCAAAGAATATACAAGGCATCATACAAACACACATGTATAAAACTCATCAGACTAGTCAAAAAATAGAAGTTAATCTAGAAATGAATTGTTTGAATAGTGTAAAAAACATTTATACAAAGAACGTTCAGTTTCACAATACTTTTCCAAGAACGAAATTTTCCCAATTCATTCTTGAATAGAATATCATTCAATTTCACATCTATTAAATCTTTTATTTTATTGAAACATTTGATACCAATATGCTTTGGTAAATTTTCACATACTGATAACCTTGCATAGGGTTGTCGAAGTTTTTCTTTATTTCTTGTATTATATGTATGAGTGTCCTCATTCCTCATCAGTTCTTTTTCGTTTCTTTCGATGTACATAATCAGCTGAAGAATGTTCAAACTCGGAAGGGTTAGTATCTGGAGTTTCTTGAACAAAGATTTACAAGTTGTAGTTGGGTGAGCATGACACATTGTTCTTATAAACCTTTTCTGAGATTCAAATGCCCTGTCAAGGTAACAAGAGAACCCCCAAAAGATCAAACCGTATTGAAGGGTAGACGGAACCATTCCAAAATATAATCATTTCAGGATGTCTGTTGATACAGTATCTCGCAGACTTTTTATTATAAAGCATGTAGTGCTCAGTTTTGAACATACAGTGTTTATGTGTGCTTCCCATGTTAGCTTACTATCTGAAGTAACACCCAAAAAATTTGATTGTTTCCACAGATTGAATAGATTTAGAAAACCGGATATAATTGTTTTTTCCATTCAGGATGAGCCCATTTTCAAGGCTATACTTTTCTATTTCATTAGATGCCTTGTTGCTTAATTTCACTGATTGGTCAATGTTATTGTGACATCACAATATAACTGTCATCAGCATAAATTATGGTTTGATTTGCAGAGGTACAGGTGTCATCAATGTCTCTCAGAAAGGCTACGAAAAATAGTGGTCCCAGGATTGAATCCTGTGGAACCCCCATATTTATCATTCTTGAATCCGATCTTACATTATTCACTACTGTTGTTTGTTCTGTTTGTTAAATATGATTTTAGCCATTGAAGCGGAACACCCCTAACCCCTCCAACTTCATAATTAACAAATTATGATTGATAGTATCAAAAGCACGACTGAAGTCATAGAACAGTCCTAGAACATTATTTCTATCATTCAGTGCACTGTAAATAAACTCTAGACAATATTTCAAATTTAATCATAATATCATATTTAGTACATTTGAAATGATTTCATTATTTGTTAATATGGAAAATTGTGTGAAATAGAATACATTTCTAGTATTCCCTCAAATACCTAGTGTACATGTTTGATTCAAATATGAGCAGTCCTCCAAAACGTTAAGGTCTTTGAAGAGGTTTCGACAGCTGCACATGGTACAATAAAAGTTATTGCAATTTTTTTTGGTGATAATCACGCCATATCCGTCTCGAGTCAAATTCAAAAACTAACTCCGTACATCAATCTGCACTACCTTGGCTACACTTGTCTACTAATGGTTATCGCCTTTTGTTGCTATTTCAAAAGAGAGGCGAATTTTGATAACAAACATATGACAGTGATGAAAATCTCACATCTCATTTAATCGGATGAGGAAAACTAATTTTTCTAAAGTTGTCAGATAACAAAACAGTATACTAGAAATGAAAGATTTCTGGTTGGAATGGTCAACCTTGGAGTGATTTTGTCGTAGATTATTCCATACTGTTTTCTTCAAAAACTTCTATCGTCAACTCTAATTTGAAGATTCATTATCTTTATTTCAACATTTCAGTCGAACATAACATAACTCTACACCTATTTTCCCCTTCAGAGTGGGAAACTTTGTCTTGCATTGTCAAGTAACCGAAAATATTGGCCTTATATTGAAGATGGCGTAACAAAAAGCTTCAAATCCTTTTTACACAGGCATTGACTAACTGTATCTCTATAATCAATGCTTATACCTTATTTATGGACAGGAATGAAGGATTGACGTACCATGATTCGTTTGACATCTTCTTCAGCTGGGTGTTCATATTCACTCTGGAAGTACACCAAACGATGTATGAGTTCCTCTTGTTCAGGTGATAAAGGTTTCAACACACCATTGGATAGCGGCTTCTGTGGGTCTGAGAGCTGAAAGAAAAGCGCCTACAGAGAAAAGTTATTAGCGGATCTTTTTGACAAAACCTGAAAATTCATCAACGAAATTCGTCAACAAATGCAGACAATAATCGATACTGAACATTGGCGAGTAATTTTTCATTGTTATATTTTTTATCAAACGAAGTACTTTTAATATGTTGGTCCTTCGAACCGGATTTCAAAACTTGTTCAGTTTCCCAATTGATTGCACTCGATAAAAAGTGAAGCCATCGAAAGAGATTCTATGAGGTCATGAATGATACCATTTCAAACAGGTGCTTTTTTTTCCATTTTCTATAAAATTGATTAAAGTCAATATACGAATTCCGAGTGAAACTATAAACCATGAAAGGTATGAAAATATCGATAATTGAAAAAAAACATTCCTCCTAATCGAATCTTTCATGGCCATTATAATTATCAGAGATTGCTTTTTTATTGTCTGACTCATTCACGATTAATGCGAGTTGGCGATCATGTAACAAACAATAATTTTTTTTTCAGAGTATGGGATAATGAAGAATCAATATTATACAATAATGCGACTAATAGCGGAAATCCAGATATTTTCGTATACATTTTTTTGTATTGTTTTCTAGATATGACAATACATAGTTCGAAGTTCTCCGAGCGAGATAATAAAAATAATAATTTCTCAACTATTGACAGAATTTAATATTGAATACATATCAATGAAAAGTATTTTTATTGTTCGAAAGATGACCACATCGACAACCGAATTCAGAGTGAAAAATAATTACCTCTGGTTCTAATTTTAGTATTTCCGGAGATCCATTTGTGGTGCTGTTCGGCTTGTCTTTCTCCTTCTGTTTCTTCTTCTCGTTCCGTTTAACGGCGCATTGCACTTCCGGTACGACACATTCTGGCCTCATCCCGACAGATAGACACTTTTTCAACCTGCACTCTTGACATTTCCGCCTCATGTACATGTCTATTTCGCAATTGTTTCCATACTTGCATTGATAAACTGCGTTTTTCGTTATACTTCGCCTGAAGAAACCTAAAGCAACAGAAACGTCTTCTGAACACCGAAAGATTTGAAGATATATCCAACAATTTAAGAAGAGTAGTATGTCATTACTATTATTACTTGTCTCATTTCTGGAAAAATTAGTTTAGTTGAGTATTTGGAATGCAGCTCTGTCAGAATCCAAGAAACTTCAAAAACATTTATACAGGAATAAAATGGGAATGTAATAATATAATCCACAGCATGGTTTGAAAAATGAAACCGATTCGAAAGATTTAAAACTAGATTTCAATAAGAAGAAAATATGTGTGATCAACAGATATAATGGAGGAATTGTTGAGAAATGTCGTATCTACGTAAATTGTCTTTTGGTATTACTATGTTGCACATATTTTTCGGGACGTATCACTACGTCGAATTAACATTACACCGAATTCTTCCTACGTCGAATTCCCATTACCCCGAATTCCCACTACGCCAATAAGCATCCCCACCACTTACATCACAAAAACTCGATCGTTATCGAAGCAGGATCCTTATAGGCTCCTTATTTTGAAAAAATATCCGAATGATGACCGAACGACGATTCGTAATTTGCCGTAATGCTACTCCTATGTGCTTCTGATATCAAAAGTGCACGGTGTGGCACTAGGTCGAATTCCCATTACACCGAATGGGATCCAGCTTCGAGAGCGATCGTGTTTTGGTGACGTTAGTGGTGGGGATGTATTTCGGCGTAGTGGGAAATCGGCGTAATGGGAATTCGACGTAGTGATACACACCCATATTTTTAACGTTTTATTGGCCATATACCTAGTAACTCTTAGCAAATACAAATGTACTGCAGTTTGAACTTTTCATGCTGAATTAAAAGAGGTTTGCAACTATCCCTCTATTCCAAGCAGTTACAACGTCACCTGAAAATATTTTGTCTTGATGTTTTAAAAATTCAAAGTTGAATGTAAACATTTTTATTTACAACCATTTATGTAATGCTGTCATTACTATCGTCATTAGAGGTTGGGAAGTGTTACATTACACACCTCTACTTCCCGCCCTCATTTCATCTATTCTAGACTTTATCTGTCATTTATTGACTTTATCTTTCATTTATTGACTTTATCTGACATTTATTTATATTGGCGACAATTGTATACCCCGTAGTCACGGTAACAATATATCTATTTGATTATTCTGAGAAAATCGCGTTCATGGTAATTTGTCGTTAAATGTAATATTTTAGATATGTTCAGAACGAAACAGAGATTCATTAATTTTAATCAAAATATGATGGTTGTAAATAAAATTGTATACAAACCTCGGCAGGAAGTGCCTCGAAATCAAAGCTAGCCTCGACGCTTTGCGTCTCGGTTAACTAACTGATCTCACGACAGGAATGAATCACTTCCCACCTCGTTGTGTAATATACTATTATCAACATTCAGAATCAATAAATCGAGATCGCTGATTTCACTTTTTTTACTGTAACGTTATACATATGTGCTTGTTTATAAATGAATAATCTGATTGTAACAGTGATATTTCATGGAACCTCAATACATTATGATAGAGGTAACTCATTTTGAGAATAATCTACTCTTGACACACATATGCAGACCATCCTGTACTGACACTCAATGACTCGTTGTGATCATGGCAAATGCGGACAATGACACGATGACGATGGGAAACAACTGCCTACTCAACTCACTTTCTTTACGTTGACGTAATTTATTCGAAATTTATTGAAACAATTTCTAATTTCATTGACAATCGTTACTAGCTCGGAGTTTCTGTGTCACTTGGACGTTCCTTCTCACTCGCGTAGGCAATAAATACCGCGTAAGATGGCAGTTTATTCGCTAGATAACATTCAGTTCAAGGTTGGTGGGTCAAAAGTGAACATATCATTGCTATTCGAAAATAAATATTGTACTGATAACTTTCGACAAATACAAGCGTATTGTAGAGAAGTAAACCCAGAACATGCGGAAGATATTCGCAAAAGGGTCATATTTTTTGCTCTTTCAATAGTTTAAGTTCACTCTGATTGTTCTGTTTCGTGCAGCCAAGAGACTTGCACTTGCACATAATTTTCGCAATTAATGATTGTGTTTGCTACACCTATAATGCCGTCCTAAGCCGAATAGACCAGAGACAAATTTCAGAAATATTTCATCAATATTCGATTCGATATCAATGCATAAAAAATTGGTATGTCATAAAGAAATCTCATTGATGTGAAACTTATTTTTTTTCGGAGTTGATTTGACTGAGTTGTGTATATTTGGCTTAGGACGGCAGTTCTATGATATAAAAGTTTCAGGAAATGTAAACATTTCCAAAAAAAAAAGTTAAGGAACTGCTATTGCAAATTGCTACACTGTAGAGGAGTTCATGTCGCGATTTTGCATCTGTATATGAAATGTGTAAATATCTATAGTTAATTTGATTTATACATATTTGTAATTTTTGTCTACATATTTTTCAATCTTTATACTATATATGTATAACTATTTTTACCCATTTCACTCACTTCTTACTCTTTTTCATTTATAGTACCACGCTGTTGGTGTGCAAACTAATTTGAGAAAATTCATTATTCTTATCATTATTCTTATTATTATAGTTTTTCTCTGATAAGTAAGTCCTCTCCTGGACAGAATTCTTTTTCTAATAGATCTGCTTGTCCAGTCCATGACCAAAACGTGTCCATGAAAGGTGCAGTTCATGGCTATAGCAGCAATAATCAATGATCAGGAGGTTTTTTGTGTAATCGAAAATAGATCACTTGGTAGGCTAAATTGGTCGTTTATGGAAACAATGGCCTCAAAAATATGCAATTCTCTAACTTCTTTCAGATTCCAAAATACTAATTTTCTAATAAAATTTCTAATATGAATCGCATTTATTCAACGTACTGTCAACTTTTATTAATACAACCTGGTGTGACTTTTTTTCGACTGAACAAGGAATATTAATCTATAATAATAGTAAGAATAGTCTTTTCCTACGGAGTAAACATACTATTTTTCCGCAAATCGTTGAAAATTCGACACATATTGAATAATTATGACAAATCAATTCATGTTTAAATATCCCATAAGCCGCCGGGAGTTTCTCATTATGACAGCGAAAAAACTTTGCCCTAGTTTTTCAGCGACAAAACGGAACCTAATTCTTGAAAGCATGGCAACCAGAATTGTAAACAAATCTTTGACGGCGTCTTTGTCAATTTTTCACCTGAGTATATCTGATCTGTGAAAATGAAATATAAGAATTGTGCTTTTAACAATTGTACTTCTCCGTTGAATTGAACAAACTAAACTGTATTCATTAAATTGTCGTACCGAATTACACTCGAGTATGATTCGAGCTTAGTTGCCTTCCGGCAAATTAACTGAAAAAACTGCCAGAAAAATTACTCGTCCTACGGACTCGTAATTTTTTCAGAGGCAGTTTTTTTCGTTGAGTTGGCAGGCAACAAAATTCTCATCGAAATGTCAAGTTTACTTCGACAAAAAAAAGCTCTCGTGTATTTATAAGTGACAAAATCGCGAATAATTTCATTCACAGACGAATGGTGTTTTGAAATTCGTAATGGAATTACTTGGGTTACCGTGGAAACGTATTAAGGTTGAATTGTCAAACTCAACGTTTATAAAGTCAAATACTGGTGTTCTCGAAAGTGAAATGATAAGTGACGATGAAATTTCCATTCCTGCGAATTCTCTAGATCTGATTGAGGCAGTGAATACTGCTCAATTAGAATTATTGCCAAGGAAATCAAGAGAAAATGACGTTTTATGAACTATCGCAAATAAACAATTTGTTTTCAATCATTTATGTAGAACACTAACAACTGTAAGGATATATAATTTCTATAAAGTAAGGAAATCTTGACTTTTCATCAGGGTTGGGCTAATTGAAATCAAGTGATTAAAATCACGATTAAAATCATGAATTAAATCGCTTGATTTTTGAAAGTAAAATCATGATTTAAATCAATTTTTGTTTTGAACCAGATAACATAATATAAACGTTTTCTCGAAGATCAAAAGGAGTATCTGCTTTTAGCAAAAACAACAAAAGAGAAGTGAATAATGCCAAATTCTTAAACTAAACGTAACACCTAAATTTTATTACTGTATATTTTCAGTCTATTCATTTTCGTTATACAATTTAAAGAAAAACATGAGTTTTCCTCCTTTTTCTATGCCTAATCTGTTTCTAATATCCGAGTGTACAACTAGCGAAATGCGTGAAATTGTTGGGCAACGTCAATTTATAGGTTGAGAAGGAAAACAAGCCTCGACAGGAATATTCTTGTAAAAAGCACAACAAACGCGTTCGTGTTCGTGCCTCACTCGCACTGTATAGCGAGTGTATAGGACAGAAGGAAAACAAATCGCGACAAGAATTTTCTTGCAAGAAGCGCGACAAATGCGTTGTCACAAGTTTTTGAGCCGCAAATTGTATTAAAATTTTTAGACTTATACATTAAAATAATCAAAAATAATTTCAAAGAATCAAAATGTTCAAATTTTATATTTAAATTCAAAAAATCAAAAAAATAAAAAATCAAATGAATCGTGATTTTTTTTTGAAAAAATCAATGATTTTTTTAATAAAAATCAGATTTTGCCCCACCCTGCTTTTTATTTAAGAAATTTGTCTGGAATGTCACAATTTCCCAGCGATCTGCGGAAAAAATATATAACCTAGAAATATAAAAGTAATACTCGTTTCTTACCTTTACATCCTTCGCATGTGAGAGCATTATAGTGATAACCTGAAGCACGGTCTCCGCATACGAGACACAACTCTTCTTGTTGTCGGGGAGTGGGTCCTTTTCTTTTTTTGCCATCGCAACTGTCTGCACTGTATCCATTCAAACTACTGGGAGGGGAGAGATCTTCACGACCTACAAAGAAAAAAAAGTCAGTGATATTATCCAATTAGCAAAAATTGGATGATTTTTTGAATTGAAGACGGAATGATATATCGGACTCACGATCCGAAGGTCGTGGGTTCGATTCTCCAACGGGCGTCGATGGCGTTTCGCATATAATACCATAAATACCATTCTTTACTACTACTCAAATCAAGGATTATGACTTAGAAAGTCGATCGAAATGACTCCATTTAATATTGGGGAGAATCAATCGGAAAAAAAAATTGAATCGAAAAATTAAAATTCATAAAAATGAAAAAGGAATTACCAAGGTGCATTGATTTTTTTAAATTGAAAATATATTGAAAAGACGTTCAGAGTATAGTATACTCGCGCCCAAGTAAAATCATAGAAAACTTCAACCATTTTGAAAATCGAGAATTCAATGGGAGGCGAAAATATAGGCGAACGAAATTGAAGAGAAAGTAAGTGTAAGTAAAGAATCACTTGCAATATAAAAAATATAGTTCGAATGTTTTTTCTTCGAAAGTGATTTAGTATTTTGTATTAGTTTTGTCTGTTATACATTGTGTTAATTTTTTTTGGATTTAAATTTTGACATTTTTGGATAGATCTTTTTATATTTGTATCGTTTTGATATATATATATATATATATATATATATATATATATATATATATAAAAAGGATGTTGTATTTGCAAGTCATTACAATTCTCACAATCTTATTATTTTTCCTATAGTGATAAATTAATACAAAATTTGATAGAAATCGCAAGTGTTAGAAAGGTAACTTACTATGGAAATGTATATGATCATAGTAATTATAGGTTGACAACATTCAGGGCTATTCACTAAGTAAAGTGGTTATCGCAGTTGCTAACCGTCGTAGCAACTCTGATAATAACTTGCCATAATAACAGTGGTAAGCTGTTTTTCCTTAACAAGATATCTAAAACAGTTGCCTGTGAACCACTACTCACAGCAACTGGTCATTATAGCAGCAACTTAACTTAAAAAGTAAATACCAATTTCGCGCTTAGCAACTGACCTTGAACATAACGACAATTTTTAGTCGCTATCCATAACTCTGCTTAGTGAATAGCCCTGATTATGGACAGTGATAGCAACTTAGAAGTACTTACTCCTCCAGACACATATCCATCAGCAGGGTATTACATCTGCTGCCTAGACAGGAAAGTCTTCATTTTGCTGCCTAGGCAGGAATAACACTTTGCTGACTGATATGTGTCTGCAGGATTGATATTTGCTGTCAACTGCAGAAAAAATCTTTTTTTTTTCGGTACACAATACATGTACACCGGTTGTATGCCATCTCGTATGCCATCACCTATACTGTTATAGACTATTTTATTTTCAACTGCCAAAAAAATGTTTAGCAAGTTAAGACATTTTGACTATTATTCAAAGTAAGAGCTCAATTTCGTATATCCTACTATTCGTCCAGTATCAACCACGTTCGACTATTAAGTGGGGTTCCACTCAGTAGATGTCTCTCCACTGCCCGAAAATTTGCTGGCACCCGATTTTTCACTCCAGGATGAGTGATCATAAAGTGAATTGAGCAGACCGATACTTGATGAAAACCCATAACCATTGTTTAGAGAGATATAGTTAGTCCACCATATGGAAGTATAATTTGAAGAGATGGATACTAAGGGTGGATAGCACTAGTGATTTCGTTTCGATTACTTATACATAATACCCAAATATGGTTATCAATTCAGTAACAGAAGTGGATTTTTTTGTCAATGTAGATCATTCATATTCTGGAGATTATTTTCATGCCTAAACTTGCATTCCTCACATGAACTTTTATCGTTAATTCTATTTTGAATCTTCATTATCTTCCAGCAACATCCAAGACAAAGTGACAGACAGAACTATACATCTATTTTTTCCTTTAGAGTTGAATATTTTGTCGTGCATTGTCAAGCAAACGGAAATATTCGACATTATACTGTAAATGACGTAACAAAAACGCTCTATAAACAATGCCATTACAAAAAATATTACAGTTTCCTGTAACATTCCCATCAAAATTTGTTGGTATGTAGCAAGATGAATAAAAACCCTGGTGTGTTGACTTCTACCTAATAGATTGTGAGCAAATTTTCTCGACTTCTCGCTATCTTGATTTTGATCAATTTTAACTGAATAGATGCCTTCGAGAGTTTGCCAGCAGAGCACCTTACGTGATTTTAATTTAATCTGTGATGCCATGATATCCGTCTGCTCGACGGCCATTCGATTATTTATATATTTATAGGTTATGTTTATTTCATGGTATCATATTTTGCATGCAATTTCTTGCTTTCCCGCGAAATGCTAGAAATTATGTAGTCATCACATTTTGACTGATAATTAGGTATTCCTTTTGCTTTCGATTTGATGAAAAATTAATCAAAAACTCAGTGATTGTGATGTGATTTTAAATCTTCCGAAACAATAGTTGTGAGTGAAACTGGAAAGTATTGATATCTTTCTACTTTCTGAGGAACCGAAGATAGGTAAGTATTTTTTTCTTCATAGTGTTGAAAAAAATACAACTTTAATGTGATTACGAGCCGATGATATGAGGGATAAGTAATACCTACACGTTACACGAGCGTTTTATTTTGAGCTTTGTAAATCGGTTCATAATAAATCTAACTATCACTATAAAATTAAACGAAAACAAAAACAGCAACGATAAACACTCAAAAAAAATCTAAACAAGAAAAACGTGAAAAGAAACAAGAACTAGGTACAAGATATTAAAGGAACTTTCATATGCATTCAAATTCAAATCGAACTGTCAAACATTTCCAAAAAAAAATAATAGCTTTTTATAAGACGAACTTGACCTTACGTATTTTGTATACTGATAATTCTATTGGTGAACGAAAGATCCCGCAAGAGTTTATCCAATGAGACCGCCGGTATCAAAAATCACTCGTAACCTGCCGCCTTAATGAAAATGTACCCTTAGAAAATCGCATTTGTATCACCACCTCAACACCACCTACCTTCAAAAAATGTAAGTTTACTCTTCGATTTCTCAGGTCGACAGGAATTGGCTAAACAAAAGCATATCGGTCAACGCACCAGGATTTTTTTTCATTTTGGTATGCAGTTATAGAATATAACGAAATCCAATGAAAGTCACGATTTTCTCAACACCTGAACACCGGTAGTGTGCCATCCTTAATTTTTGTACAGTTATAGGATATCTATTTTTATCCGGTAGTTTCTACAACCTTTTCTGAATCCGCCTTTCAATTTCACCCATTCGACGAGTGCCATCAAGAATTTCCGGTCGGCGAGAAACTTTTACCTCTACCTACTCTACAAATACTATCATCATCGTATCGCATCAATCAAGCCATCGGATTGACCCAAAAACACAAAAAACGCCATCGGATTCTCCAGTGCCAGTTTTCGCTTTTGCTGCTACCGCCGTATAGGTTATGTGTGAATAGATAAACATAGTCATAGTCAATGGCCTCTGGCTCCGACATCGAAGTCAAGGTCCACGAGCGGGGTCGAGAATTTTCTAGAGGGGACACGGCGAAAAATAAATAAATACGACAGTGTCAATGACAAGTACAGCTTGATTTTGATTCACAGCTGTTCTTTAACGTGAGAAATTTAGTTCAAAAATGAATAGTTCCCTTTTAGATAAATCATTGTTTATTTAACACCTGAAAATTGTCACTATCAACCTATTCGAAAGTAATCAATTTCTAACAACTACGTAATAATAATAACAACAATTTAATTCGAGTCGTAGTAGTGCAAAAATACAAAATCACACAATCCAAATCTTACAATGAAAAATATTCATTTGATGAACACACGTTTCTATAAAAACATTTTCTAATCGTTGAATGGTAATTGTTCGGACTTCATTGTCTATATTATTAACTCTATTGAAACCTGTTGCTAAGAACGAAAGAATAGAGATACAAATCAAATAAGGTAATCAAATGCAAACAAAAGGTTGAAACAGATTTTGATCAAAAGTAAAACTAATGTTTTGATTGATCAAAAAAAAAAATTTGTTACAAAGAAATATTAATAATTAGTCAAAAAAAATAAATGAAATAGTACGAATATACGTTGAAATCAAGTTTCAAGTTTACTCACGACGTTTCGATTGCTGGTATCCGCAATCGTCTTCAAATGATGAAAATTGATTGAACTATAACGAAAATCATAATGAAAACAACATAATTGAAATGAACAGATGAACGAGAACTTATTAATGAAACTTGAAAGAAAAAATTAATAATCGCAGTTGAATATTCAGTAGCGAACTCCAATATGAATGACACAAAAAGCAATAATGAAACAAAAAAATTGAGAACAGACTTATAGTGGTTCAAAATGGATTTGGATCACCAACTTTCAAGTTGAATCTACTGATGTTTCGATTGTTAGCAGATACTAACAATCATCTTCAAGTAAGGATTGACTTTATGTAATCACCTGAAGATGATTGAAATGGTAGGAATCAAAATACTTTTTTTTTTATTTTTTTGATGTATTTTTTATTGTTTTAGCCGATTTTTGAATTTTCTTTTCATTTATTGCTCATTGTATTTCTTCTCATAATTGTTCCAATTTTCTCTATTTGATTTCTCTTTCTCTGGGTAATTCTCCGAAATATTCTCCATTACATCATGAAATTTTATGAATATTTTCTTGATTTGATTTGACGTTTCTAGACAGGTTTCAATGTAGTAAATAAAACTGACAAAATATGTCATGGAAAATATCACTAGGTTTTTTTTTTCTCTCGTTCTTATAGCGCATTCAGATTTTTCAATGTACAAGTTACGTCAACAAGTTCAACAATATTTTATTTAAAAAAAAATGTCTTCTATTTTCAGTTAAGCAGCTGTTTCCCTACGTATTATTCAAAGAAAATTGTGCAAGAGGGAGTAATACAAGTTATCGTGCGATCCCAAACCGCAATTGTTCCGTGAGATTTATACCGGGAGCTCAATTTACCCCCTGATGCCCGCCTATGTGCAGTTAAATATGTAGATCAATGTGCTCAACACATTTCCCATTCGGCATTTGGTGACAGTGTATCAGGAGCAGTGTGCGACCTTGACTTTTCTCTATACTCTATAACATCGGGATATATTCGAATTCGTCGTCTAGCCTTGTTTTTCAAGCTTTTTGTTTTCCCTATTGTGATGGTAAATAATTTCCAAGTCGACTCGAGACCGGTTTAGATACAAACTGGTTAAAAAACACCTTCTTTGTGCTATTTCTGGAGAATGCTCATAGGCAGCAAGTGCGAGAAAAAAAACTCCAACACGTTAAAATATTCAAGATTGGATCGGGATTACCATTTCGTATGGGTATTCACGGAATTGACTGAGAGAATACAGGGAAAATTAAAGTTCTCAGCATGTTAGATCATGTTGTTCGTAGCAGTTAATCAACTATTCAAAGAGTTTCATTCAATTCACTTTTTTCTCACAGAATACCATACATTTTCATGAAAATACTGCAACATAACATCATACCAAAAGTATATAGCTATTATTGCTCAATATTTTTTCTTGATGAATCTATTATCAACTATTCTGATTTTGACTGTGATCATCAACGAAAAAACTTGTTTCAGGCTTTCTTTTCATTTCGTAGTGCTCCTACAATTACTCCCAGGATTTTCGTGTTCACGAGATTTATAGTTTAATCATCACATATCAGGTTAGTTCGGTCCGTTCTCTATAATCCATTTTGAATCCAAAACCAGTTTCATGAAATTGGTCTTCAAATTCAATCTCTCAGTAGCAAACAAGCAACAATCTTGAATCATCAACAGGTTTTGTAGGTTGGAAACTAACAACGCCACACGTTTATACAGCACTTATAAGAGAAAAAATGTTTCCTAACAATCTCAGTGATTCTTCTGATGATTATATTACAATTTCTCATAATACCAACAAATAAATCGATGAGTTGATGATATAGTTGGAAGAAATTCCTCTCCACGCAGCTGAAAATGAAGCAACAAATAATTTTTGGTTCGATTCTAAAATGTTGCTTCCTTCACTCGAATTTTTCATTAAATTTTTCGCATCTTCTAAGGCCAATTTTGATAGCATTGTGACTAGATTTTGTACTTCTTGTTTTCTTAGGCTACCGATCGAGTCGATTGTGCTACTGTTTTGTATATTCTTTCCCAAGTTCAGGGAATTACCATTCTGAAACCTCAGCGTTATTCGCTTTGGCATCTCGTATCCTATTGCGTTTTGTTTCAGCGTAAAAATATAGTTGATAGTACCTCTTCCTCTCATGAAAGACATTGTCAAAAATGCTTACAAAGTAATGTTTGAGAATTAAGTAGACATTTGCTCTTGAAGTGGAAATAAAAATGAAATTTTGTAGGCCTTGCCAGAAGAGGGAATGAAGCAAGGAAAATTATCACAAAAAATAAATCACAGGAAAAATACAAACGAATTAGTTGTAATACAATGAATAAAAAAACAAATAACACGAATAGCACAAAACTGCACGATAGAAGTACACGTTTCATTATGTTCATGAATTTGAAACCCTAACGCTACAATGTGGGTATAAAAAAAAGATGAGAATTGTTTTA
This sequence comes from Zygogramma bicolorata, assembly GCA_032362365.1. Lineage (NCBI taxonomy): Eukaryota > Metazoa > Arthropoda > Insecta > Coleoptera > Chrysomelidae > Zygogramma > Zygogramma bicolorata. The sequence goes on from JAVJAQ010000582.1 coordinate 1,394,441, forward strand.
AGACTATTTTTCAACAATCATCGATAAACAAGAAATATGACCAATTCAATGCAAATATGTTTTATATTCTGTCTTTTGTATTGATCGTGAATGTCTCTTAGGAACACATCGTATCCTATTGCGTTTTGTTTCAGCGTAAAAATATAGTTGATAGTACCTCTTCCTCCCATGAAAGACATTGTCAAAAATGCTTACAAAGTAATGTTTGAGAATTAAGTAGACATTGGCTCTTGAAGTGGAAATAAAAATGAAATTTTATAGGCCTTGCCAGAAGAGGGAATGAAGCAAGGAAAATTATCACAAAAAATAAATCACAGGAGAAATACAAACGAATTAGTTGTAATACAATGAATAAAAAAACAAATAACACGAATAGCACAAAACTGCACGATAGAAGTACACGTTTCATTATGTTCATGAATTTGAAACCCTAACGCTACAATGTGGGTATAAAAAAAAGATGAGAATTGTTTTCGAACTATTTTTCAACAATCATCGATAAACAAGAAATATGACCAATTCAATGCAAATATGTTTTATATTCTGTCTTTTGTATTGATCGTGAATGTCTCTTAGGAACACATCGTTGTTCATTCACCCATTTCCATATTACATTATTCATCTCCACCACAACACATATATCATTCGTGAGACTCTGGCAATACATAACTCCAATACGATCTACAGAGTCCTTGTTATTGAAAACCACAAAACACCGTACGCTGGGACTTCCTGGTATATACAGGGTGTGATAATTTTTCCTGAATTCATCCGATGTCTAAGCTATAGTGGAAGTGATTCGCCAATAATATGTGATTTGAGCATGTAAGAATTGAATATCTGATTAATTACTGATTGAACAAATGTACAACTACCATGAAAATCAAACACAACTTCGATATATCTGGTTAATGAACATATGGGCTCGATGACAAAGATATGTTGAAAGGAAACTTATCATGTTCCATTTATTCTGTAAGAATGGGAGAATCCGGTAAAATCCCTTTGAGATTTATGGTATTGACAAGATTCAAAACCGATTTCAAAACAGTTCAACTCTATTATTAATTACTGGTGCGAACAAGGAAAAATAAACTCAACTACTATCGCGTTCGAAGGATGCTTATTCTATTGATCAATCAAATTTGTTAACCCCGATGAAACATAATTGGGTCATGTCCACTATGTCCACAATTAAATTTACTCGACCTAGTTTTCGAGCACTATCAATTAAACATAGACATTCGATTGATGTGAAACATTTCTCCTAAACTCGCAACACTTTCTATTCAACTGAATTGAAAATACGTGTTCGATCTCAATTTGAAATATTTACGTTGGAAGATGTTGAATGTATATCATTTACTTACGAACTTTGTAGTATAATTGATGAGAAAGAATTATAAAGTATAGATCCGCTTGGTCTCGAAATATCGTTTTCATCTGTCATTGAAACTGCTGCAGATGGTGAAAAACCTCCAAGGAGCAACTCTGCTGGGTGACGACCAAAGTCTCAAACTCCCACTGCCCAAGGCAGAGGAGACCAGTTCTGATTTTCATGTGTCATGTTCGAAACCAAAAGATAATCATTTCGTATCGGCCATAATCAACGCACTGAAGGATTTTTTCTTTGGACCTCGAGATGGAAGAATCTAAATATTTCACTTAGAAACATGATTATTTTCAGATTAACATTTTTGGATATAAATTCAGCTTTGAGAATCCGTTTTTGTACCTATTTCTTTTCAAATCAATATAAAAAGAAAACAAATCTTAAACACAAGTAGTAAAATAAAAAAAACTCTCTTGATATATGTATATTATGTTTTTTTTTTCTACTTATATTCCCAATGATTTCAACCTTAAACTCACAATGTTATTGTTCTCTCCATATTTATTTCTAATGTTCTGAGGATGACCAAATAAAAGGTCGAAAAGTCGACATTAACAGAAATTGAAAACTTTGGGTCACGAATATCTCTACAAAAAACTCATAAAATCTATTCTTTGTTCTTTTCTCTTCTGAAGATAAGAAAGGAGAACTTTGAATTCTTACATAGAATATCAATCGTTCCAACCTTGGCAATATCTACACGGATGATTCGAGTACAGAATTCCCACCCCTTCGTTGTGAACTTGGACACCTGTCGAACCTCCCTTGCTCAGGGTTCTTTTTTTAATAAAACAGCTGAGCTTTGGAACTCCTCACCGAAAGAGGTTTTTCCTGAAGCTTGCAAACTTTCAAAGTGAATGTTAATTCGTATCTCCTGCCCTTTGATTCACGCGGTGTTTTTTGAACATTACAGGGCTTTTCTTTCAAGTGAATCTGCATATAAAAAAATATGAAACAATGTTAGGTGCCTCTTCTGAAAGTGGAAGTTGAACTGGGGCTATTCAGTTCGAACTAGGTTAACTTGGTAGAAGCATTGTTGTTGTTAAGTTAGGATAGTTTGCAAAAAGGATCTGAAGCGTTTGTAGTACGCCATCTGAACAATAATATCGATATTTCCGTTCACTTGAAAACGCGCGATATGGTTTCCTTCTCTGGATAGTAAACTGGTAGATTTATTGATGAATTAAGGAGTAATCAAGAAAGCCAACTTAACTTAAATGACTTAACAATTCGTAAGTGACTGATAAAACATGTGAATTTCCAATTTAAGTTAAGTACTTCTTCCAATTCTGATGATTTACCCTCCAAAAAATCGAATCTCCTCAGAAATTTTCAATAAGGCTTGGAAAAGGAAGCAAACCACCTTCTCAAACAACTATCAACCAATATTTATATAGGAGTCCCTTTTCTTGCATAGTTCAGTGTGCTTGGCTCGAAATTTGGGGAAGAACAAGTAACTTCTATGAGATTCAAAGCCCGTCACCCTATATAGGCAGGAAAGGAGTTAGTATAACTACTGCTCTTCGGGCTTGAAGGCCGTCGTTCTTTGGAATTTCTTCCTGACGTTTCGCTAGCGCGAGTGGCCAGCTTCTTCAGAGGCTTATTCATCTCCGATGACTAAACAGTTCGATTTCTTAAGGCGTATTTATATTGATGCAGGTAGTCTGGAGTGTTAATTACTTCTGTCGGGTTCGGGGAATAATCATCATTATTAGTTGCCGCACTACCTGTGCAATAATGATGATTATTCCCCGAACCCGACAGAAGTAATTAACACTCCAGACTACCTGCATCAATATAAATACGCCTTGAGAAATCGAACTGTTTAGTCATCGGAGATGAATAATCCTCTGAAGAAGCTGTCCACTCGCGCTAGCGAAACGTCAGGAAGAAATTCCAAAGAACGACGGCCTTCAAGCCCGAAGAGCAGTAGTTATACTAATAACCTCGGCCGCGAAAGCCTTAACCATTTTGTCAGGAAAGGAGTTGACATAGAAACTTTTTTCTTTTTGTAAGTAGATCAAATGCCTATAATGATCCACACATATCAACAAAATATACTTGCATTTTTTATGTCATTTATATTACTGAAGTTTGTAATTTTTTCATATTGATTTCGAGGAGAAAAATAAAAAGAACCATATATAATATACCTGTAATTACTTTTCGGTTAAAATAATGCCAAATTTCCATGTATCATTTCGAAAGCATATTCGGTTATAATTGCACGAGTGCATAAAAATTACCGATAATTTTGTAAGAAAGCGTGATATCTAAACATTGCAAGTTTTTTTTCATATTTTGGCGAAAGTGCCCGAGTCCAAAGGCTCTTTTACAAAATATGAAAATAACCGAATGCAATTTGTATAAGATATCACGCTTGAATGCAAAATTATCTGGTCATTTTTATGCACGAATGTAATTCATTGGAATATTTCACGAATAAAGAAATTCTCAAGGAAATGTTATTTTTTGTTCATTTATACTTTCCTCTATAGATTGTATGGAGTACTCACCTAAGCGCGAAATGTTTTTCTATTTTTGAAGTCTATCTGACATTTATTTGTGTTGTTTACTGACGTCTAGCGATACGGTTTCAAATGTGTTGTTATGGTGAGTTGATACAATGCAATGACCGCTGTAAGTTTTCGATAATTGCATTGCTCTTATGAGACATTTTATATCTGAGGGAAATATTCACTCAAACAACTCTCGGTTTCCTCCTGTACATAACCTGACCGACTATAACTCGTGTATGATACGTTTAGACAAAGGCCATGACACGGCAAGTACATCCTTCGGCCAGATGACGCGATTACGTCACGTTAAATATGTTTATGTGATACTAAACGTACTCGGCATATGTAACCTCAAAAATGTTATAACAATTGTCATAAATGTTTGATATTTGATCACTAATAATAAGCAGGGTGAAGGCTATCTGTTATAAAGAAAATTACTGTTACGAACCTTGACGAATCGAAAAAGCATGGCCAACATAACAAATATGATTATTTGTTTTATATTCTATTATCTTTCATGAGCCAATGATTGAATGCCATACATATAGTCAGGTGAATAGTTGGATAATCATTCCGTGCCAAGGTTACGTCATGTGTCATGTTTATGCGAAAGTCAACCGTATGTATTTTGCTTATGGCAAAATTATTGAAACAATTGTTTGAATATTCGGTACTCTTTTGCTAGTAATATTTAGGCCATTGAAAATGGAGGAAACTCAAAAATTAGCGAAATACAATTATAACCACTATTTCAGATTACCTACTCATGTAGCCGAATATTGTACATCACTGACGATTGGAGAAAACACATACACATATTTTTCGATACTTGTATATATATATATATATATATATATATATATATATATATATATATATATATATATATATATATATATGATGAGTTGTTTTTTCGGGTTTCATTCGGTCGGTGTTCTGTGGTTTTGATCCTCTGAAGGATCATTGTCACAACGTTTCGGCAAAGTCTCATTTGCCATCTTCTAGGTGATGATTCAGTTTCGTCACTCGGCTTCGGAGTATTTGATACATTATATATATATATATATATATATATATATATATATATATATATATATATATATCGAAATATGGAATAATATTCTGGGAAAATTTTGTTGAAGTGAACAGAACTTTCAAAAAGCAAAAACCTGTATAAGATGTATTTTTAATCTCAAGAAGAAAGACAGTTGCAGGGGGTTATTCAAACAACAAAATATCCTTACGCTGCCCTGTATTTAAATTTATGAATGTGCATACTTTGCGATGACAAATTAAAAATTCATAAAACAGTATGAAACAGATCATTTCCACTACAGCAGAATTTTTGAAACTGAAATTACCCCAAAATAAATTTGCCCAAGTACAGAAGAATGTTGTGTATCAAATTTTGAGAATTTCGAACAGTGTTCCTCAAGAATTTAGAAGACTCTCCAAATACCAGTTCAAGAAGGAATTCAAACAATATTTGAAAGAGAAAACATTTTATAGCGTTTCCGATTTTTATGATAAATTTTTCCTTTTTATTCTTCAATTTGTACCCTGTTCCACACTGTAAAGTATTATGGAATAAAGCTGATATGATTGAAAGAAGGTGAATCGCTGCATTTTGACTTCAGATTCGTGATTAGCGGCTAAAAATATATGAAACTTGGTTCAAATATTTTTTCAAAACTAAGTGATATAGCTCAAACGAACCTTTACCAATGCCATGATCATGAGGTTTTGAATTCGATTTGGAAAATGTCAACTTTCACAACGTATGAGTAACACTATATATTTCTGAAGTTCAAGTGAAATTGTATTTTTCCTTGAGTGTTTCAAATGACCTCTTCAGTCGTAATGGAGAGTAATAACCCCCATAGACCCCAAGATGAAAGTTAATTGCGTGTTTCTGGAATTTCAGTTTCGATTGAAGAATGTGAGTTATTGAAATGAATATAAAAATGCCGTAAAATCAATGATTTGAAATATTGATATTTTTCAAATGAAACTGAAATTTCAAAATCTGGTTTTATACAGACACTTGAATCACTTTCGTCTTAGGGGTTGAACATGAATTTCAGCAAAATATAATAGAAGTGAAATGATTAGTCAATACTTTGTTCCTAGACTGCAGTTGTCGTAATTCTGTATGGCCATGTTAAAATTGACAGAACGTCAAAATTTAACATGTGTGGTTCTAGAAATAGCACTAGTGAGAGCAGAAATCACCTTTATTTTTCAGTTGAAATGTAAATTTCGAATTCTATACACAAACATTCATTTGACTTTCATTTTTGTGGATAACTATGAGCTTTAGAAAATAATCCTTAGTTTCAACGTGAGATGTCAGATTGTACACTTGGTTCGTGCCAATTCGGTAGACCGGAATATACCCTCCTAGGGACAAAACTAATACCCCTTCAGATTCTTGACCATCGTGTGATCATCTAGGCATTTGAATACCCAGCCTGCAGCATCGCACTTCGCCTTGCTTTCATAATCGAAACGTTATTGGTCGATGATGATAGTAATTTTCCTCGCAAAAAAAGCGCGGATACATGAGACCGTGTCGAACAACACAGAAGAAAAAAAACTAATAACGCCATAATTCTCATCGTTAGAGCCTGACATTGCGAACGATTCTGCATGGGAGTAAATTATATCAATTTTGAACGGCCTTCGCTGTCATGCACACGTATCAGTAGGTTTCGCAAAATAACGCGTGAGCTAACAATGTCAAAGGAGATTAATTGGTGATTGCTATGTTACATAAATATGTATAAATTGATCCGATTGTGCTCTGATGAAAGTGAGAATTGCGCTGGAATAATCGCATTTTATCAAACATAACAAGAATAAATGAAGCCGAAATTCAAATTGACAAATGACTATTGTTGTATGTTGAAGTTTTTATCAATAGGTTCATTCGCTTCATCATGGAACCTGGTTCAGGATAAATTCAAACCAGTTGCACAGTTCTACTGCGACGAGTTTAAAACGATTTCATTTTCAGTAGTTAGATAGGCGACTACTTTTGACTGGTCCGAAACCGTCTTCGATTGAGAACGCGAACAAGCCTCATTTGTTGGTTCAGTATATCTTTATTTCATCTGAAACCATTGGAAAATGAAACTAGAGGTGGATTCGGGCATCAGCAATTTTCACTTCAAAATTCACTACCACTTTCCATCTAACTTTGTATATTTCACAAAGAAATATTGGTCTTGCACTTCCCACATAAACTATGCATGCGCATTAATTATAGTTTATAGTTTTTTTAATATTAGATGAAAGGAGAACGTTCATTGATGGAAGAGTTCCAGTTCTGTTGTTATTGGCTATGTAATAGTCACATTTTCCGTATGTGTAAAATAAATTACACTTTCACTTCGAACAGTTGGATTTTCTAAAGTTGAAGTGAAATGTTGGTATAAAATGGTCTATAGATAATGAGATATTCATCTTCCACAGTAAAAGTTTGAGTGAAAATTAATGTTGCTTACGAGTTGCATAAATACACTCTAACCCTATCAAAGTACAGTAAGGTACGAGTTCAGGTGCAGTGTAAAGTGACAGTATATGTCGTAAGAATAACAATCGAGTCGATGCATTGGAAGCCTTAATACGGTTAGAAAAGGTTAAATCGATATTCAGACGTGTTTCAGGACATTTCTCTTTTTAATGACCTTACCTCATCAAAAGGGAATTGGAAGGAATCCCAATTGATACTATAAAAAAGTTCTGAAACTCATTTTATGAACTTCGGAAATATCAAATCTGTACTGATTCATTAGTTGTTGAAACAAATGAAAATTTTATAAGGTCTTTCATAAATGGAAAATACAGGTCCATACTTATTTGAGAATCCCAAGATGGGGATAGCTTAAGGAATACAGCACTCTGTACAACTTACATTTGCATTAATCTAAACCATATGATATGTTACATTGACAAAGTGCAATAATTTCCATAAAAAACCGAAATATTGTTTCCATTTTATTTGTATATCTCTAATAGTGAGACGGTTTGCTCAGATTTTTCTCAATCTCAATAACTCTGACGCTTTTTTGGCAAAAATTCTAGAATGTAATATGTGAAGTGTTATACCTATTTCTCGTTACGTCCACTCAGTTATTTGTTTTCTTAGAAAAAAACGTAAATTCCCACCTATTGATTGTGATTTGTATAGACATACTTACTATCATTCTCAAGTTCGACTATGGCTTCAAAATATTTTTACATTTTTATTTAGTTCAAAAAACACCCGAAAGAAAATAAAGCACGCCTTTCATTTACATACATGCCTGTAAGAACAATTTGTTGTAATTTGGTAATGATTTAGACGATTATTGTTATTTATATTGAGAGAATGAAGTTTTGAGAACTATTCTTTGGATTTATCTTCTCCAAATCAAAACTTTATCAAAAGCAACCTTAAAAAAATTATCAAAAACTCTCTGTTGACATATGAATATCATACAATAGACGTCTAAATCATTCACGAAAAGAGATACTCCATTGTTTTTATTATTCATTTCATTTCCAGTAGCGGTATAAACAAAAAGTCTGCTCTCCCAAATTTATCTATAGATTTCAATATTACTAATTTTTTATAATTATGCTTGAAACTTCGACTGTTTAGTACGACGCCGACGGCGTATTGCTGCCATTGCAAAAATAAAAAAATCTCGCAATTACGACTTTTAATCTGTCAATTGACAGATTAAATATGTCAATTGACTTTAATCTGGCAATTGTGGATTCTATGAATTAGTGTTCAAATTGTTCGATTGAAATAATGTCACATTATCATCATATAAGCATTAACGTTAAGTTACCTACGATGGAAATTCTAACTTTTCATGGATCATATGAGCAGTGGTTGGAATTTCATAACCTATAATAATTTCAATCATACTTATTCCAAGCTCTTGGACATTGAAAGTTTCACTTATTTAAAGAATTCCATTGTAATGCAGCCAAAGGCATTAGCTCATCAGAAAATTCAGAAAAAAATTTCAGTGAGGCTTATACTTCACACAGTGGAACACAATGAGAACAAATGGCTCATTTCAATGAGTCTGCTTCACAGCTCAGAAAATTATTAGATGAGAGAATTATTAGATAGTCAAAAAGGATTTGATGGCTTTAAGGAGTTCAGGACAAGGAGTCGACAAATGGGATTTGCTTTTTATTCACATTATAGGAAATAAACTCGATTTCAATATTAAAGGGGATTGGTAAGAGTAGTGTTCAAGCAATAGTTTTCCAGAAATGAAAAACCTCTTGGATTTTTTGGAACCAGAGGTCGACAGAATTGTGAATTCAATTCATTTGAGAATAAATTTAATTCATTTCCAGTGAATTCAACTCATTGGCTTCAATTCACCTTGAAAAAAAGTGTCAATTAACAGATTGAAAGTCGCAGTTGCCAGATTAAATCTCTCAATTGCCAGATCACTGACAGATTGACAGATTGAAAGTTTTGCAATGGCACTAATAAGACGCCGTCGTAGTTTGGTGACCCCAACCGCTGTTCTAATTGGACAATTTCATTTCCATGTCATGAGCGATCGAAGAAAAATTAAAGTCATCGACTATTGACGGATTCATCAAATAAAACAACTACTCGACCTAAAAATCACCGAGAATCACTACCCAAAGAACCTCCGGTGAATCTTTCGACTAGTTTCGCCGTAGCACCCAGATCAATCGGTTACCTAACAGATAGATACCAATAAACAATTATATCGAACAAATGGTGTTGCTCGTTCATGGCCATTGCGTGGAGAAAGATGATCTCTCAGGTGCATAGGCGTACTCTGTATAGACGAACTCCTGTCTCCTTCAAGGTTCCGTCAATATTTGTTTAGATCTATCTGCCTACTCGTGTTGTTTTCTTTGGACGACACGACAGGTAAACGCGTTTCGAAGCCATGGCTGTGCATGATTTCTCGGCTACGAAAACAATTGCTTCATCGGAAATGCACGATAGAACGTTGTGTTAGGAGAATACATTTATTTTCGTCACGTGGAGCTATTGTTTTGCTTTTCGGAGTAGGCCAGCTCTCACACAGTCGAAAAAACAGAATCAATTGGAAATCGGTGTTTCTATGCATTATAGATTATAGACGTAAGCCGAGTGCGACAATCCCAAGAGTGTGAAAAATCATAATCGCACAAGTAATTTACATCATTTTTCCTACGATCACCTATATGATTAAATAATACGTAAATATCAGATGGTGAATATTCAGTTACCTGAATGATCTTACGTTTTATTTTCAACAGTCTTTGTTTGAATAATGTTTCTATAGAAAGTGCACATAAATTAACAATTACTTTCATAGTGAGATGAAGAAATAACGATAATTAACGTTTATTTGAAAAAATGACAATAAGTAACTACTCGTCAGATACAACTGGGGAACAAATTGAATAATTTGGAAGCATAAAAATCAAAAGTAGATTGTTGGTTACAATTTGTAAATTGTAGAAGTGTCTGCGAAAGATTCGTTTCAATACACACTACTGAAATAATTATAAATCAACAGTTTTAGGCTTTTATTGCATAATTTTGTTTTAATAAAGTGAAAAAACAAGAAATATCATAGTTAGATTAATGTGAATCGACTCATGAGATATAAGTACATATCTCTGATAACGTTAATTAAAATCTGAATTTTTTATGAACAATTAGTGTTTAGTCCAGTTTTTATGTGAATAATATCAATGAGGAAGATCAATTAATGGTTGTATTCGGCTTCATAACAAAAACAGTTCAGGAACGTTTCGAAATAGTTGGACCGTTGGGGCGTGAAGGGTTTGTCGCGAATATATCTACAATAATTGGGTGGGTGACTATTTTGACCTGTCCTAGATAAGTATTTATCACGAACCCGAATACGGCTAATGATTACATCTGCAAATATTACAGGATTCACAGGTTTGACGGCTTATTAACAGCCGTGCGGGAAGTACTTTCCACACGAGTGAGAAGAAAGGTCACATTCCAGGGAATAGAGAGTGCGATATGTGTTTCTTTCCTATGTGGTCGTGACGAACAAATAAACAAAATCTGTACGAAACTTAAAACAATCGAACGCAATTGGAAATTACGGATGTAAAAAATTCAATTCCGACTCAACACACTCAACCAGAAAGCTTCAATAGTCCAGAAAGCGACGATCTGGGCCTCATGATAGACAAAAATGACTGAATGTATTTCGTTTCAGGGTATTAATAATATGCTATTAGTCTCAATAAAATGTCTCAAAAAATCATCTAAAAATTCATGAGAATACCCAATATACTGAAATCTTATCCAACGTGAAAATACATTCCGAACTGTGACTTGTCAGTTCCGTGACAAAACAATAATTGAAATCCATTTTTAAACCTCAGCTGCTTGAAATGAACCTGTCAGTATTCAATAAACGAATGAAAGTCTGAATAGAGAAACAATTGAAAATGCCATCGAAAAATTAACCATGAATATGTATTAATAACCAAGATGAAATTAAATGTAGAACATGAAAAAAATCAGTACTATTTAGCATTATTGTCATCATCTTCAGCTAGTCCTTCAGAAATTTGATTGGTTTGTGAAATAGTATCTTACTCTTACAATAAACTCGAGTGATAGTTTTTCCGATAGTGTTATTATATTAACCTACTATTTTTCATCATTCTCCAGTTGTCAAGTTTCCTAATTCAACGAAAAAAAGGTTGAAACATGAAATATTGAAGTCCTTTATCAGGGTATTGAGAGAATAAGAAGGGTGATATCACATATAACTGTATTTAATGCACAGCATTTACTTTTCATCTCCTATGCTTTTTCCAAAAAAACTGAAGGTTTTGAGATCTTGACCTGCAGAAATATAATCCATAAAATAGGTGAGATTCTCCAGTAAAGTTTTTACTGAGTATGCTGAGTTGAAGTTTTACACAATCCATGATCATTGAAAAACTGCTTAACATTGAGGTGAAGAAATACAATAAAATATCGAAGAATGTAATTCTATTTTCAGAAATAAGGCGGAAGAATACTCATTGAACTCGGTAAGAAATAGAGCTCTATCGAAGTTTGTAAAAGTAGGTACTCATTCATTCACAATTAGTCAATATAATGAAAAACAAATACTTATTGCTACGTTGATATCTATAAACATTTGTACTCAATAAAAACTGAAGATCATTGAGGAATGTTGATTCGAAACAAAAAGAATAGTAGATATCAAAGTGCCAACTGGAGATTTGAAAGTTATCACTCACACACCAGAACTATGAACAGTTGACATCATCAGTAAAAGGTTCAGAACACATTTTCAAATCGTTTTATCCAGGACATTTCCATAATTCCAAATATTTCTGAATATAATGAGAACCTCTCAAACATGTATAATGAAACATTACCATAATGAGAAACGTTTGCTTTTAAATAATGACAATCGCAATCAAGGTTCTGTCAATATTTGTTCAGATCTACCCACTTATATTGTTATAAGGCAACAAGTCGAATAAGCGGATTTATTGTCGATGCATTCGCATTTCTCGTGTAAATAATCAACAATGTTCCCATCAGAATACCTACATTGACGCATGGGAGGTTCGTTTCTACAATGCATTTATTTTCATAACCATAACTTACACTTGTCGTCCTATACGTTCTACAAAGTTATGTTGTTGCGGGGGACTCAAAAAAACACATCAAATCATGGTTGTTTGATGATCGACTCACTGAGATAAACATCGGTATACTGACAATGTTTGTTTTTTTTTTCATTAGTAACAATCCATAAACAATCCGATACTGACGTTTAATAGCTTAATTATTGTTGTACCACTTACGGATCCACACATTTTTGTAAATCCGAAAAATTGTTATATTCCAGCAATTCCAAAATATGAAACTTATCCTAGAGGTCAATTACCCTAACACCAAAATTTTAGCATCTTCAGGAGAAACGCGCATCGAGTGCAAAAATATCAGTTTGGAGTTAGGGTTATTGCTTTCTTTCTGGGAAAAGTTTGAACTTTCACACCAAAGGTTCTAATCTTATAGTTTATTCCAAAATATGTTTACAGACGATAGAAAAACGATTCACTGCAACAGTTTGTCTGAATGAGTCTTCAACAATTGCCATTATCCAACCTTCAGAAGCATAACAGAAAGCATGCATTTTTTTCTTGTCAAATAACCTCATGAGTAGCCTCAGAAGGCAAAAACTTGTGCGGGCAAGGGTTAACTGATTATCTCGGGTGCCGAAGCGCTCTGGGGCGTCTTACTGATTTTACGCTAGCGGATATGCTATTTCAATTGTAAGGACACCCAGAAAAACCTTCAGTGCTATTTCTTCAACCCTTGACAGGATAACTGTCAATAGTGACAATCATAAATGGAAAAATGTAACTATATTTGTGAGAAGCACTTTTTTGTTCCGTGTACAAGGAGAGAGGACCAAACACATGAATATGTGGTACATCGTCAAATACAGGGTTATGTTTTCATCTATTGAACGAAATCTTTGAAAGAACGTTTGTTTGCTGTCTTTCCGTTCCTGTGATTTATTGGAGTTCATGTCCATTATCGAGCAATTTCAATGATAAAATTGAACTCCGCCTGATTGAGAAAATATTAATCGAATGTCTGCCCACCAGTCACTGATTTGCCTCATTTGGAGAACTGTAAGGAATATTGGTGGTTGTAGATATTTGCCCACGCCCGATCAAGGTCATTCTGCTCAATTCATGCTCTTTCAATTCGATACCATTTGTAAATGTACAAAAAAATGCCATCCATGAAAATATTCTTTATTGTCCATGCGAAAATAATTTGGGAAAATATAATGTAATATAATTCCCATTTATATTTTTAGAATTACCAAATTTGTGAAATTATTTGGAAACTTTCAGGTTTCATTTCATTTGGTTCCAGTAAAATGTATCACTTTTTATTTTTATTCATTTTATCAGTGCATTTATTTCCTCATAAACATAACTCATACACCATTGTCAAAATGGACAGTTTTATATACGAGGGCAATAATTTACATAGTCTAGAGTATTTTTTCATACACAGGGCTCTAATTTTTTTTCTGACCCGAAGAGAGTTTGGGTCTGAGGCCTTTCTCCCACGAAAAAAATAAAAATCATATGCCTTTTCACTACCTTTATTGAGGGCATTACCTCTAGTTCTGAGGCAAGAAAAAAATCAAGAAAAACGTTTAATATCAGCTACGCTTACTGTTCTGAGACAAATGAAACATCACAACAGTAAGGTGATAAAAACACCTTACGATGTACCTCTTGACTGTGTGTCCCATTTATCGGTAGTGTTTATTTCGTGTTGATTCGATGGCAACGATGTAATGTATTCGATTTGTGGAACGCTTGAAGTGCTGTTGCCAGAGGCATAGTGAAAAATGATATTTCACGATGAAACATCTGCTCAATGTATACAAGAATGAACAGGACGAACAGACAAAAATTAAAATTTCAGTCAATGTGATATTTCGAAAAAGGCATTATTTTATTATTCTGAAATGACGTGATGGTGCAGTTATTAGAGTTAGATGATTTTGATAATGCTGAATGATGCTGTTTTCGTAGCCATTTACACTGAATTTGTGATCATTATTATATATGACTATTAATTTAATTATTTTCTTATATTATATTTCTAACTCAAATGCTATGAATAACAACTCAATCAGTTCAACTTGCTCTGGAAGTACTAAATTAGTTGTCAATGCGAACTTGTTGATTTCTAATTGTGATAAATATTTATCGCAAAATTTTTTTTGCAACTTGTAGAAATATGGTGATAAAACGTAAACAAATATAGCTCCGATTGAAAATGTAATGATCATACCGAATTTTCACGACGAACGGCAATGCTTCGTGATTTATATCTTCTTTTTAATTACGTCCGTGGCCTCCAACATGAACTCAACTCACCAGTCATTGTTCACATCCGCAAGAAGATCTTTTCAATGGGCCTCTAATTGTCAGCGGGTTATGAGAACGGTAAAAATATTTTCAAACAGGAACTTCAAATTTTCCCTTGTATTATTTCGGATACTGACAGTTTTCAAGTATTTTCTGCTGGAGACCTCAACGCGAAGTCAGAACAGAACAAAGTTTCGATCTGATTGATTTTTTATTTTAACAAAATTTCCGTGATAACAATGATCAGTTCAGTATCACGAGAGAATATTTTATTTCGAAGACGGACTTTCTTCGTGTTTGGATAAATACATTTCTACCAATATTCAATATGTTATTCAAGCAAGCTACTATGATTATTTCATTCCTTTGAGTTTCGAATTAGTTACCGCGATATAATTTTTTATGATAAAAATCCATTTTTCTTTCAAGATATTGCCTCTCATGTATTTCCCCGTGGCATAAAATAAATTCAATTGGATACATGCACCCTGAATTGTTGATATAACCGACACCAAACTAAGAAAGTTGGTTCATCATTTGTTGCTGAATTGATACTGAATATTATCCACCAAATTTTAGTATACTCTCAGAGTTCACTCCTAACGATAATTCTGAAATTTTCTGACCACGGAAATCATCATGTGAACCACGGAAGAGAACATACTAAATCGTAATCAACTTGAATTTCTGAAGGTTGTCAGCCTCGAGAAAATGATCCTACCAACTGCGCCAAAAAATCCAATTAAGAAACAACATGGGGCTTTTAGACATAATACTGTCTACTAGAACTTTTCCGCATGAAGAAAACTAAAAATAATGAGCATATTCACAATGCATCCAACTCTGTTCCTCTAAAATGGCTTTGCTACACATAAAAGCACCTTGAAGAATGATCGCGGTATGCGCTGATGTATTATTTTTTCTATCTATGATTTATGACATTAAAACGCTATCCACGTACAAGCTGCTTTGCCTTCTCACGATTGTTCGCCCAACCGTGATGGCCAAAGACTCGTTCTGTCAATGTCGTCTTTGTAATTTTCGTGGTAGAACGAATTTTGATTATCATCCTACGGCTGTACGTAGTATTATTATTGTCTGTTTCGAAACGATCTGTTGGGATGCGGGTAATAATGAGAGATCGGTTCTCGAGTGTCTGTCGTCTACAAATCTATGTTATTTGTATTTTATAAAGTATTAACACCTGTAGCAAGTTTGATCCGGTAGGTGGGTTCAAGTTTCTGGTGATTATATACAGGAGAGTTTCGCACAACTTGATCGCCTTTGGTCGAATAACAATCGATTATTGTGGTCTGTGATGGTCTAATGCATGTTCTAGGAAATGGCGAACTTGTTACGACGTGATGATCAAAAAAATCAAGGCACGACGGTATGTTAAATGCACCCTTTGAACTTTCCAGAGAGGAAAGAAGTTCAAAATTATACGACTGGACAAATTGGCTAGTGTTCATGACAAATTCAGTGAAAAAAGATCATCCGGAAAGTCTATTTTTTTAACTCCAGAATAATATTTGGTACGATTTCATGAATTCTGTGTATATGTTCACAAGGAGAAATCATTGAGTTGCCGATGAGTGAGAATTCAAAATTGCATTTCGGGTAGTCAACGTATCATCGAAATAAAAAAGGACAAATTAACAACAATGCACTAGAAGTTGTGATCATGAAATATCGTGGATAGATCCTTCTGGTTGTATATCTATAATGTATTCACAAAACCTTCGATATCGATAATATAGAGTATTTTCCTGGTAATAAAAAAATAACCAATAAAAGATTCCAACGATTACTTTCATTAGAAAAATATTCTTGATAAATGTTCATAGTGAAGTTTGAAAAAGAAGAAAATCAGTTGTGATATTTATTAAGTTGAATTGAATTCTAGTAAATAATCAACACCCCATCATGAAATTTGTCTCAAGTCCTCCTTATAAAACACTGCTGTCTGGATTCTGATCAAATGCGAATTTATTCACGAACACCTGTTCGGAATGAAAACCATGGGTATATTAGCCCCTAATGCAATAATTTCAATCCTGAAATAGATTCTTCATATATTCCTATGACAAGTATTCAACTATTCAACGCTCTGAAATGAATTGCTTTTGGCTTGGCAATGCAACTCTTTTTATAGAGTCATAATTTCGATCTTGAAATAAATTCAGAAGTTATGCTGCAACCATATGTAAGACGTTGTCGTAAAACAACTAGCCGTACGATTTTTCAATGTCATAAATTTTTTCCCGAAATAAATTCTGAGTGTTGCTTGCATCATTATTCCCATTAAAAAACCGAAGAGCGCTATTAAGTTTCGACAATTATTTGTCAGTTGTGATCTATTTCTATTAATATTTGACTTTGGTTCGTACCATATTATCGAATAGAGCACCTAACCCGATAAAAACTGAAATATCAGGATCTTTGGGAGTCTTTGGATGAAAATTTGACCGGGAGTGGTGGTAGTATTTGACTGTTTTTGTTTTTTTCCTAAAGCAGGAGCAGATTTCTGTTTTGGAGGCATCATATTAAAGGCTGACACAATTTACTTTTGGCCCGATATACTACTTTACCCAAGAATCCCGCCTTCTCGACTCGAAAGTCCATCATATTTCTTTGTCTTTCACTACTTCCACTTGTCAATATTTGACTCTTGGCAAGTCAATACAATAAAATATGATTCCACTGCACACAGAACTGAAGTTTGTTCCGTAAACATGAGAGTGCTTTGCGAGAGTACTTTGAAGACAAAATTGTGATTTTGGGTGATATTCAAAATAATTCTGGAATTTTGTTATTCCAAACTGTAGAAGTAACTCATGCGAATGTAGCTCTCACTTTTTTGAACAATTATAAAATTAGGTGCACTGCTATCTCTCTGATACGATTTCCCAACAAATACAGACCATCGTCCTGAAAACTCCAAAATGTATGGAAATATTTCTGAATTAACCAGTGATGTGCAATCAGAAATACAGATATTCATATCATAGAGCGATATTCGTATCTCTCTGCGTACCCCCCATTTTTTTGAAAGGCAACGTATTATTTGCAAAAATTCACCAAGGTCTCACCAAGGAAAGTATCTTTCTACAATTTCGAATCATTCAAATAGCCAAGAATAAAATGGAAGCATTAGGATTAAATCAAATGAATCCCAAATATTGACGAAACGAATAAAATTATTGAAAACTTTCGAGATCACACACTAATAGTATATTATTAGGGTATGTAGTTTGAGATTCAAGCAATATTCTCGACTCAACCCCCCTACATCTGCACTGATGGTCTGCAGCGTATTTCCGAAATAAATGGATGCTTTGGAATTCTGTTGAACTACAAAACAAATGTACGATTACGTTATTAAATTACACTTAAGTTGTCCACTATAATATGTGAGGTCTGTTTATCCAATGCACCAATCAAACCAGTAGCACTGTGGATTTTCTTTACAGTTGCAGAAGTTCTATCGAAAGAATGACCAACCATCAGCCCTCTCTTGCCCATACAAAGATCTCCTTTCTCGGAGCACTCGTAAGAATTTTTGACGGGAGAAAATAAAAAAAAAAGTCAAGATTGACCAACCATCAGCCCTCTCTTGTCCATATAAAGCTCTGCTTTCTGAACGCACTCGTAGTGTTTGAAGAGGGAAAATGAAAAAAAAAATGTCAAGATGGCGGTGGAAAATTTTATTGTGAGCGATATGACAATTTATTTTTTGTACATCCAGTGATTGTGATAATTGAAATTTCAATATTTTAATTCGTTTTGGAAACATTTGTAATTGAGTCCAACGCCGCTATTATGCAACTGGTATGTTGCCATTTGAAAAAATTCAGTAATTGCTGGAGATTTGCAAAAAGTTTGCCTCTCTGCAAACGTTCAATTACGGGTTTTGGTGTTCTTTTTTGGCACTTTTATCGTTTGGGATATATTTATAGTGTCTGTTTTTGATGGAATTCCTTGTAGTTATTTTCAGTCAGCATTCCTTTGTTGATATTTATTTATTACCACTATCTCAGAGCGATCACAAACTGTATTAAAAAAATAGGTAGTGTCCATGAATCTCGAAAATACTTTCCAGAAGGCTAGTCTGAAGAATCACCTCGCCGGTAGGCCAAAACTCGTAAGACGAGTCAAAATATAACACTCTTAGTTTTTAACCACAATGTACTACAATATCAATTTAAAAATAGGTAACATTGGACTCGGTGGTTTTTTATGGACCATAAAATTTCGTGAATAACAATGAACCAGTCCGCGCCCTTGAAGTGTTTGTTGTTTCTTTCACTTCGTAACAGCGTGAGAACGGCTTGGTGTACTCGAGGATATTATTCTCGAAAAATTCAAGATAAATACGCACGACTCGTAGCCTAACTATTGAGAAATATAATGACTATACAGGGCTATTTCAAAATTTTTAATAAGCGAAATACTTGCAATTTTTGATCATGGGTGAATTGAAATCTGAATATTGAAATATAATATGATAAACAGATGTGGCTGTTAATTCTATTGTTTAAGGTAAATTATTTGATTCTGTTTATTGAACAGGGAAGAATACCTAAAATGTTCATCTATTGTCTTAGTGAAAAAGAATCTCAGGTCTTTTTTTAGGACTTATAACAATCATTAGAAGATATCATAATTTCTGAGAGAATTGATTGAAAAAAATGTGAATCCGAGTGTTTGGATTTTGATATCAATTAAAAGAGTATTCATTTATGGGGTATCCAATCCATGCACTGGATACCCTCAATATCACCCATTTAAATTAGGCAAACACATTTTGAAATGAGAAATTTGAATAATAGTTTTTTTATATGCCGATTCACACGAAAGGGAAGCCCTGTGATGTTCAAAGAACACCGCGTGAATCAAGAGACAGGAGATACGAATTAACATTCATTTTGAATTTCTGAAGTTTGTAAGCCTCAGGAAGGACCTCTTTTGGCAAGGAGTTCCAAAGCTCAGCTGTTCCAATGAAAAAAGTTCCCTGAGCAAGAGAGGTTCGACAGGTTTTCAAATTCACAACGAAGGGGTGGGAATTCTGTACTCGTCGAGTGTAGATATTGCCAAGAGGGGAACGATCGATAACAATTCAGAAGAGCAACGACCGTGCTCTATAGAAGAGAAACAAGTCTCCGACCCTTCTACTATGTTCCAATGAAGTGAGCGAGTCTGTAAACGAAGAATCACCAACAAGACGGATTGCCTTTCTCTAAATAAAATCGATAAGCCTCAATGACAGGTCGTATCTGAGCTTCGTAGATCATTAGAACCTGACGAGAAGTGAAGTATAGATAACAGTTTTAAATAATGGATTTTATCGATTCAACTTACTCTCAAGAATACGTATTTTACGTGATTTTAGAAAAAAAAAAGTCTTGATTGAATTTCATCAGTAATGATCAAAGAATGATAATAGTTATTTACGTAATCAGTTATGAAAAGACCCATATTGTTCGATGAGTGTAATATTTGCCAAAACGAGCGAAGCGAGTTTTGCAAATTACGCGAATCGAACAAATAAGTCTTTTCATAACGTATTTCGTACAAAATTTTATCTAATGATATCATTTCATGAATATAATATAATGGTTTTCTCGTGATATGGGACATTGGCGTTGGCGCTTGTCAAAATGAATATTTAATAAGCAATGTCAAACGTGTCAGACTTATGTCAAACGTATCAGACTTATTTCAAAAATGAGTAGTTGTTCCGACGAAATTGCGTCTGATATAGAAGTATCGGCAAATAAAGCAAATGATGGTAAATGAATTGATACCTCAAAAATCAAAAGCTAGATATGACGCAGCTTACCAAAAGTTTGAAGAATGGTGCCAAACGAAGAAAGTTACAGTTATAACTGAAAAAGTAATGTTGGCATAT
Organism: Zygogramma bicolorata; assembly: GCA_032362365.1. NCBI lineage: Eukaryota > Metazoa > Arthropoda > Insecta > Coleoptera > Chrysomelidae > Zygogramma > Zygogramma bicolorata. The sequence continues at coordinate 1,415,223 of JAVJAQ010000582.1, forward strand.
TTCGAAAGTATAAAAGCTATGAAAGCTTCAACGATGTGGACGACATATTCCATGTTGACGAGTGAACTAAAAGTTAAAAAAGATGTTAATATTTAAACTTACACCACAATGATTGCATTACTGAAAAGGCGGTCAGTGGGTTATCATGCAAAAAAATCAAAAGTGTTCAGTAGGGAACAATTCGAAACTTTCATAAAGGAAGCTGATGACAAACATTTTTCATTTGCGAAGGTATTCATTCATTAATTTTTATATCAAAATGAAATATTGATTTGAACTATCCTTCTAGGTTGCAATCATAATTGGAATTACGGGTGCTTGTAGGAAAGCTGAATTGACATTTCTGCGTGTCAAAGACGTCATAGATGAAAAAAGTTTCTTCAGAATAACCATTCCAGAAACAAAAACTCATGTTATACGAGAATTCATAGTCAACAGTGGAAATATTTCTAGTATAAATATGTTGAATATTATCAGGAAGTATATTTGCCTGAGACCCCAAATAACTAAGCATGAACGTTTCTTCGTGGGTTACAGAGAGAGTAAGTGCAGTGTTCAGCCTGTCGGAATTAATACGTTCGGAAAATTGCCTAGAACGATTGCACAATTTCTTGGCTTGCCAAATCTTACTGAGTATACTGGGCATTGTTTTAGACGTACTTCTGCTTCATTGCTCGCAGATTCAGGAGCTGATATTCTCAGAATAAAACAGCACGGGGGCTGGAAGTCCAATACTGTTGCGGAGGGTTATATTGAGAATTCTTTAGGCAATAAAAAAAGAATTGCTCAGGATATCATGAATGGAGAATCTGAGCTTGAGCCAGCTTCGAAAAGAATGTTAAGAGAAGAAACGAAAGAGATCAGAACAGAAAAAGTTGTAGCAGAATTAGGAGAAACATCGGGTTCTGCTTTGAATTTTGTTAATTGTACTTTGAATAATCCTGTTTTCAATATTTTCAAAGAATAAAATTAGTAGTTTCTTGTTCTATTATTACACAACTAGTTGCGTAATGAATATTACACAACTCTCATTCACTGTCTCAAGTGACAGTTTTGAAAAAACTGACGTTTCAAAATTCACAAACGTCATGTAATACCTGACTTTTCGGAACTGAATTAGATAAAAGAAACAATCGTGATGAGTTTGAATATTTAATGACAATAGTATTAATGAAATGAGTTTTATTTTCAAATGTTTATGGAAAAACTGTTCGAAATGCTGATTCATAAAATAAAATCATTTCAATTCTTATTAATCAAAAGAATTATGCTTTCCTAAGTAGCGCCATCTACACATTTGGGGCGAAGAGTACTGTTGAAAAGTGAAATTATTTTTCAAATTCACAGACTCATTGTAAGTGAACGAGTTATCTATTGCAAACATGATCCGAGTAAACAAAATTCGAAAGTAGTAAACGAACGCTTGGCTAATGAATCACTTGATTATCGAGTTTTTCTAGTATTTTTCCGCTGTTTGAAATTACTGCCGAACGTTGTTGAAAGTTCGCGGGGCCAATATTTTTAGACATTCGTCATAGATTAGGAATCGATCGATTGTTTCGGTATATTTTCATGGCTACCAAGTTCCTTGGTCTCTTTATTGTAAACAACAACACGTTGCCACGCAATAATAATGTTTGATTAATGCAAATTTTTTGGTCGGCAGTGATTGATTATGTTAATTGACTCACTGCGATTGTATTTCTCATTAACTGATCTCTGAAGTTTTGCCAAGGCGTTTCCGTATCAATTTTGGAGTACTCGCTTGGCACAGAGAACAAACACACTAAAGCTTGCACTTACTCAATTCATGGTAATCTGATCGTTTTTGGAAACACGTACCTGTAACAATAAAAAGATAAATATTAGATTATGAGTGTGTAAATTGGTAATGGTGAATATCATTGTTGAACAGAAGAGCAAGAATTGACGTTTTTTTTGTTGATATAACTTTCATAACAATTGAGAATCAATATTGAATCCAAAGTATATGGTAAACTATCAGAACACACCCTGAAAAATATCATTCCTAACCATTACAGTTGTTTGAGGTGGTCTTGAAATATTCCGTTCTATAATTTCATAGATTCTATAACATCAAAATCGTCATTGAGGATGGTGGATTTCCCAAGAACGAACCAAGCATTTATCTTCTACAAAAAATCTCATATTAATTTTCAATAGACATGTAACTCTCTCATCTTAGTTTTGCGTCCATTCGATAGCTTCAGCTGATTTCATTGCATCTTTATTTTGGGTGAGATGTACTCATATTTATCTTCGGCATTTCAAACAGAAACTTGGCGGTGTCTGCATTTATATTAGGGATTTTTTCTGTAGTGAAAAAATCAATATACAAGGCATCTGTTGTGAACAGTTATGGATCAAAGTAATAATACAAAAAACTATAATAGCTATTTGAGTAATATATAAACCCCCAGCTCAGGATGACGTTTCTTTCATTGATGAGTTGGAAGACACATTGAGTGTAATTTATCCCTCGGTGGATAGAATTATTTGTGAAGGAGACTTGTATCAACTTCGCACAGTATGATAATGACGCTGTTGAAAAAATATTATCAGTTATGCAATGCTTCGGTTTGAGCCAAGTGATGGAGAACCACATAAGAATAACTGAAACCTCTTCCTCACTTCTAGATGTAGTGTTAACTGAAAAAGAATGGGTAATAGACCAGGGTGTTGTTGATGTGACTGGGATTACTGATCACATGTTGGTTCATTGTAAAATAAATTTTATAACCAACAAAAATATTCAAATTTCACACCTACAGAAACTTCAAATATCTGAACGAAAATGATTTCAGAAGAGACCTATACAGCATACCTTTTTAATATTTATGATCAAGAGGGAGCTAATGAAAAAATTTCATACTTGGTTAATTGTTTGACGAATCTTTTCGATAGACATGCACCATTAACATCATCAAGGATAACTAAAAAGCCTGCTCCCTGGCTGACAGGGACTTTGAAAGAAATGATGGAGATGAGGGACAAAGCCTTCAACAGATATAAAAAATCGAATTCATTAGTTCATTTTCAATTCTAAAAAGATATTCGAAATTACACAAATCAGGCAGTTAAGAGAGAAAAAAGAGCTTATTTCGCTTCAGAATTCAGTAAAAATGATAAAAAAAATATTTGGAAAACGTTAAAATCTAATAATTTTTTACCCAATAAAAAGCGTGATATTCCAGACGATTCGAAAAATCCAAATGAGCTCAACAACTTCTTCGTTAATTCTATTCTTTCTCAGGAGCCGCCTGTAGAACTCATTTCTTTTTATAGGGAAAATAAGCTGATAGACCATGATTTCAAATTCCATGAAGTAAATGATATGTTCATATTTGAAACTATTTCTAATATTAATTCAAATGCAATGGGTAGTGATTTTTTGAACATAAAACTAATTAAAATGTGCTGTCCGCATATTATTCCATACATAACACATATTGTCAATTTTTGCCTCATGAATGAGATTTTTCCATCGGTATGGGGGAGGGCACTTGTGAAGGTGTTGCCTAAAAAAGCAAACCCATTGAGTTACAAAGATCTACGTGCCATGAGCATATTACCAACTTTATCTAAGCTACTTGAAAGAGCGATTGAGGAACAACTAAAAGAGCATATTAACCATTTCTCCATACTTCCGAATACTCAATCTGGGTTTCGAAAAGGTTACAGCTGCACAACTGCCCTATTGCATATAGTTGATGATATTATAAGATCCAGGAACTTGGGGAAAAGCACTATACTAGTTCTTCTAGACTTTAGTAGAGCCTTCGATACAATCAACCACAATTTAATGTTGTCAATATTGGGTTACATTGGAATATCTAATAGTGCAGTATCTTTAATCAGATCATTTCTCAATGACCGTCAACAAATTGTCTCTATTGATGGAAATTACTCACAATATTTAACTCTACGTTGTGGAGTACCGCAAGGTTCTATTTTGGGACCCTTGCTGTTTGCCATTTACACCTCGCAGCTTATGAAATGCCTTCAGTTTTGTAATATCCATTTGTATGCAGACGATACACAGTTGTATTATAGTTTTTCCTCGGACATGGTGAATGATGCTTGTAATAGAATAAATGATGATTTGCATTCGTTCGTGGAGAAAGCCTCTGATCATTGTCTGATGATAAACTAGAGTAAATCTAAAGTCATTGTGTTTGGTCCCAAGCATACAAGGAATACTGTTCGATTCCACACTAATATAAAGATAAATGATGAGCAACTGGAGGTAGTACATGAAGCAAAGAGCTTAGGAGTGATTTTAGATGAAGATTTGAGATTTGAAAAGCATGTAGCTCAACTGGTCAATCGTGCATATTATTCACTTAAAGTTATTTATGACAACAAACATTTTTTACCACCTAAAGTGAGGACAACATTATGTGAAGCTTTGGTCCTTTCTGTTTTCAATTATGCTGATGTATTGTATGGCCCATGTTCAACTGTTCAGTTCAAACAGAAAATTCAAAAGGTTCAGAACTCTTGCCTAAGATTTATTTTTGGTATCCGAAAGAGAGAGAGAATATCTCACAAATTGAAAACTATCAGATGGTTAGACATGGAAAATAGGAGAAAACTACATGCTGCCACTTTATTTCACAAAATAATCATGGAAAAAAACCCTCCTTACCTGCATGAGAAGATTTCTTTCAGAACTGACGTGCATAATCTCAATATAAGGCACAAAGGCCGACTTACCCCTCCAATATTTCGTTTGGAGATTTTTCGAAGATCTTTTACGTACCAGATATATGCTATGTATAACGGTATTCCTGATTCAATCAAACAGAAAAATCTATATCGGTTCAAAAATGATTTCACTGAATTTCTCTTGCGGTAACTGTTTCTGACGTTCAAGCCACCTATTTCATCCCTATCTCATCCCCATGATGAGATCACCCCTGATCATAACTATCATTTAGCGATTAGATGATATATTATTATTATTATTTTATTTGGAAATAAATGATTACTTTTATAATTTTAAAAGTAGCACTCAGCGATATGTTCGAGGTTGAGTGGAAGAGCAATTTCCATGGTGATTCGTCACTATTGAAATTGAACTCCGCCTTTAATTTTCTTCCAAAGTTGAATATGTTATATATTTCATTTTCACTTAAATGACTGTATCGTTGAAAAGGAAGAAAATAATAAAGACGATATTATTATTATTATTATATATTTCAAATGTGCTGCGTGAAAAACACAAAAATCTTCAGTAAATGCTACATCGTCCTTTCACTCAAGATAAGGAGATAGATTAGATTCAGGCATAGATGAAAAGATGAAAAATAGAATATGAGTACTGTAATGTTGGCCGTTATATGGACAGGCGTAAATGATAAAACGATGAATTTTTCCTATATTGTCATGATCATGGTTCGTATTTATACATATCGAGGAATAGGTGTAGTCTATACCAAAGATACAGGCCACGATATAAAAATACATGCACAAAGAAGGAAGTGAACCCTATAAAAAAGTAGGTTACCCTAAATAATTCAAGAAAGAATACCTGGACCTTTCAAGGGGACATAAATTATTCTCAAGATTAAACATGTATTATCCTCGGCACATATCTGTGGATTGAAGAAACCAACTATATGACGAAAAAATAGTCCTGAAAACTGAGAATGGAGAAAAAAACAAATATATACTTGAGCTAGAAGAGGAGTGGTGGTTTGAAGACAACAAAAATCAAGTAGAACAATGCTTACATTAATAGTGACGTATGTCATCCGCCATGTTGGTACTGGTTGTTTATGAGGGAAATTTCTATATTTGAATTCGGGAATGGAATAACTCGGAAATATTTGTCGTTTTTTTGTATTTGGCAGTTGACCTGTCTTCCTACATATCGTTAAAAAAAAGTCAAAACACCGAGTCGAATTCGTAGTAACAAAACTCAGAAATGAGAGAAAAAAACACACGAAACTACCGTTTTTTTTGCAGGTTTTGTCCAACCATGATCGCTCCAATAAAAAAACAGATCTTCACGGGGAAATTTACGAGGCACTACAAACCATAAACGCGCAGATCAATCGTGCAAATTCGAACCGGATTCAAAAGGGCAATAAATAACAATCTCCTTCCATCAGGAAAAAACACTGGTCGACTAATAACGATTCGACGGCAGTCAATTTTCCTATAATTGTTCGTTGGATGTATTTATGTTATTATAGGGCAGAGGCGAGTTTACAATCTATTATGTCTATGGAAATAATAAGCGAGTTGCAGTGTGCAGTTGCATATTGCAGATGCTGATCTGGTTGGCCATGACCATGACATTGGGCGACCTCTGTTGCGAGGCAGGTGGAGCGGCTCTCTACTAGGGCAAACTATACGAACGAGAAATGCATTCGTTGTTCTCTTCTTCTTCTTAACAATGAGTGCATTGTTATTAAGCCTAATTTTCGGGTGGTTCGCTAATGCATTTCATTATGGTTTTTGACAAGGAGCGTTTTTTACCTTCGTGCGGATAATTGGAGCACAAGCGTACGACAATTCATATATGAGGAACCAGATTTGTAGAAATGAAAATACATATTCCAAGTTGACATGATAAATTATTTAATATTTTTTCTATATTAACATTTCTTGAAAGGCTTCACGCTTGATTAGAAATCTATTTATAAAAACTTTACGTTACGTTCTTTATTCTTAACGAAACCATAATTACTATTGATAGTGGTATTTAGGTTAATGATCTGTAATGATAGTAGAAGTGTTAGAGAACTAGCTAACTGTTTTCAGTAATCAAGTGGGACACGTTATCTTCTTATAAATTATTTTTTCATGTTCAACGTGTGCAGAGAGATACCTTTGATGAAAAATATTTGTATTACCCATTCATCATAGAATGGATGGTTGACAAGGGTGATGTTGAGTGCGAACAAAATTAGGAGTGGAATATTCAGAAAGAGCAGCATTTTTTTTAATAATTAACGATTATTTCTTCAGTACTGTTGTATATTATTGCAATGAACAATGTTGTGTAATAGGTAGAATGCTGAAGCAATGAAGTATTCTTGTCATTTTCATATTTTGGTAATTTATAGTTCTAATGACATTTTGTTAAGAGCAATTAGCATTCATTTTGTTGTTGCTTCATATGTTTATGCCATAAATAACAGAAATGTAGGATATGGTATGAATGAATTCATCATTCTTGATGTTAATGAAAATATATTTTGAGTGAGTGTTTTCAAATATCCATATTTTGAGTTTGGTCTATATTCCATTTCAGGAATGAATCACAAACCACTCGTTCACAATTTTCTCTTCCACTCTAACTGCATAGCTGAAATTCTCAAACACACCGAAACTAAATAATATTGTTCGAAACTCATAATTTTGTGGTGGAATCTATTCTAGTTCAGAATACCCCCAAAAAGTTGCTGTTAACTAAGAACAGTTCCTTCCAAATGGAACAAGTCCTTAAGGATTCCAATATTAATCAAGAAAAATATATAATATTCTTTCTCCTCCATAATTGTATCTTCCGATTTGATCTCGTATTATCTTCTTTTTTTTGGTGATTATGTAATACATCTGTTTTTCAATATTACAAAAAATCTTTTTGGAAATAAATATGTTGAACAGCATTCAATTAATTCGAGAATTTCACGTATTGAAAACATCATAAATATATTCATCTAGTAGGCTAGATTTGGAGAAATCCTAAACGGTTCAGCTATATCACAGCTAGGCCAAGATGTATGAAATCCAGACTAGATAGTTTTCTCGAAATATATTCAAGTGAAATTATTAATTTCAAGTTTTCGAACCCTATCTACTTAACTATAACCCAGCTCATCAGCAATTCTAAAACGAGGCTATCTGAAATATGTCCCCCAAACCTTGACACACTTTCAACCTCGAATCAGGCCACACATGCCACTTTTTTTTGTGAAATACAATAGTAGGAAGGACAAAAGGAATCCGCACGAAACAAAAAAAATCCAAGCGCCCAGGAAGTTGAGCAGATGGATGCTCGAAAGGCCACCTGACTTTCGATTAAATTTCGGCAGTAACCTTGAAATTTGCAAAAAGGTTCGCATATCAGATTCTTCAGGCAGGTGGTAGGTATGCAATCTGCATAAATAGGACGTAACACGAATAGACAAACTATGGGGCAGCTTTTGATTTCCAGGTGGAACTAATCTCAATTGGTTTTCTCTTGAGATTGGTTTTGAGATAGTGATGAAACACGAATAGTATTTAAAGAGTTATATCATATTGGATTGAAAAATTCATGATTATATGATATGATAAATAGGGAGTCAATTGTTGCTACGTTTATGGAACACCTAGAACTCGAATGATATTGATATCAATATATTAGCATTCTGATAATCTGACCAAAGTACATCTTATTTTTTATTCTGTTGTGATCTATAGCAATGTACGAGTTTTTCCGGTTTTTCGATATAGATTTATAGGTACTTGGAAATGTGTTGAAGAATCATTATTTTTTCAATAGTTTTTCTCATGGATTTCACAAAGACACATTATTATTAGAAAGCGCCAACAAATCGCCGATACATACACAGCTTCTTGAGAACTGACCCGAGAATACAGGGAAATTGAATGATTCCCTGAGCAAGAGAGGTTCGACAGGTCTCCAAGCTCACAACAAAGGGGTGGAAATCTGCAAATATAAGTGGGATGAAACAAAGGAAGTTTCTCAATGATTATTACAGTGGAAGTGAACTGCTCTCGCAGTCGAAAGATAAAATTGATATGTACTGAAAACGACTTTATCTGGATTGCTGAATGAAAAATAACCTTTTCTTTCCAACAAGTGAAACAGCTTTATCGAACTGTTTTTCAAAAAGGTATAGACAATGGGATTAGAAAGTATGTTTATTCCTTTTCAGATAAACGATAATAATTTGTTTTCTAGAGTCAACATAAACCACACTCACTTGGTTGATGAATATGTTATTCTCTAATCATGAATACCCCTCAAGAAACAAGTTTGTTTTTTCTAGCATTTTTTCATTCATCCCGATAATTGATAATGACAACCTCGAGATACAGTGTGTTTTGTATTGTGCAAGACGTATTGTATTTTAATTTGTATACATTTCAAATTGCCAGGTAGGTTGTCTTCTATTTCGCAATGATACGTTTTGTTATTCTTAGTCAACAATATTCTTATTCAAAACAACGCGTGGTCACGTTTTCAAAACTAGAACACTTTCAGTGGGTTGTCCGATAACTCATGATTTGGTTGAACGAATGATGACTTTTTTTTATTTTTTTTGTCTGTCACTTAGAGGTCTCAAGAAAAGAAGGTACAGTCAATAAATCTGAAAGTTGGCCTTTACATACCTTCAGTAAGTAGGTATTCATTAAAGGGGCTGGTTTCACAATATCGGTCACCTAATGATTAGATCTAAACTATGGGTTTGGAAACAAAAATGTTGTCCTGTTGTTGAAAGAAGATTCAGTAGTGAGTTTCGGTTTCTATAAAAGACAAGATTACCCTCTTGGCAAAAAAAGGGCAAATATATTATGCTCAGTCAACTTTCTATCGACAAATTGAAAAAATAAAATAAATGAATAAAGTTAAATTGCAATGAATAAAAAATAAATAAGTAATAAAATTAAATTGCAATCATTATTAAGTTATTCTGAAACGTTGAGGGCACTCAGTATACTGTGATCGACGGTAATTAATATTTGAATCACTTTGACTGCTAGCTACGGTTTATAATTAAGATCCTTTCTTCATTGTGAATTTCAGATCAACCTCCTTGAGGACCTGTACACCGAAGGTTGTGAATTTCAATTTGAGATCAGCCCAGTTTGATTATCATACATTACCTACCGAGATTGGTATCTATATGGATACCCTCAGTTTTATCAGGACGGTTGGTGCGTTTGATCATCAGACATTACCTACCGAGATTGGTATCTAAGTAACTAATAATTGAAACAAGGTAGAACACATAGCGAATCGGCAGGCAAGAAAGTAAATCAAGTCAAGTGTGAGCATTTGCTAATCCACCCATTTTTACGTGAGTTTGGGCAGTAAATGATCATAATCCCAAAAGCATCTCGATTACATCTTGTTTTTGAGATTTTCGAACTAATATTGATCGAGAGATCCTGGGTTCAATCCCCGAACGGGATGAGAATTTTCTCTCGAGAATTTTTCTGTCATTTTTCACCACGTTTCTTGGTTGACGGGTTCGCAAATAGCCATACTCTTGGGGGGGGGATAGCGTAGGGAGTTAGTAACAAGGCCTTATTACTGAAGTACTACGGTAAAAGTCGATGGCGTTCTATATAAATATACCATGAATAACAATTACTCACTACTGCAGATCTTGTGGATCTTTCTGTTACCTCTCCAAGAGTATTGGAAAAGGCACAAGTTTGGGGATAACCAAACTTTGACTACAATTCGCAGAAAACCCACATTCGGACAGATCAGTCATTGTTTGTTCAATTGCATCACCCATCAACGAAGGTTCCTTTTTGAATGGCTTTGCATAATTATCACACCTCTCATATCAAGGTATTCAATATTTAATTGTTTGTTTTCTTCTTGATGAGTTCAACAAACTTTGTATGTCATTATTTGCACTGTGTCAATTTTCTATGAGAATGCTGAAACGCAGGTTTTATGTAACATATTTATGCAGTGAGATACATATTCGTCTCAGTGCTGTTTGATCTTCATTATTTTGTGGTGGATCCACATTTGTTTCGTAGTTTTCTGGGTTTGTAACCTACCACAATCTGGAGAAATAATGAATGCTATCTATGAGTTCGCTTGATATGGATCGCGGATGGCTGCCCCTCCTGAAGGACAAAATGTTATGTCAGATTTGAAATATTTGACAAATGTCGATTACGAAGATTGCCTACAAGAGATATTTGCATTTTTCCCGCTTACAAGAGTTCACACTGACTAGAAAAAAATAGGTTTGTATGATCAAAAAATTCAATATTTACTGAGAATGAATGAAGCTGAAATCAACACAGAACTGCTTTGTCGTCATATCAACATTAATATTCAGATTCTCATGAATTATGCGTAGCTCAAAAATATCATTTTTTGTTTATATTTGCGGGGAGTTTATACTCATGAGATCACGAGGTACTCTTCCCTGAGCAGTGACAAGCTAGTTTGGGATTGGGACGTGAAAAAATAGGGTGAGTGAAACTCCAATAGACAGCTTATCCAATTCATCTTGGCACAAACTCAGATACTTTTCCAGTCGCACACTGGTGTTGAAGACCATGACGAAAGAAAAAAAACCCTTCTAGTTATAAATTTCAACACAGTGAACACATATAATAGGTGTTTTTTATCTTTTTATACTTCACAGAGATTGCTGGGCATATACGTTATGATTTCTGTGCGAAGATGGATTGGATAAGCTGTAAGTACCTCTCTTTTTTCATTGCTCAGTGTGGAAACATCCTGTGCATGCTATTGGTTCAGTCCTAGTATCGTGTATTTGGTGTAAAAATTTGGAAAAGAGAAACTTTTATATGATTCAATATTCTGCGCTTCATTTAGTTATGATATGAACTAGTCATTTGTGGTTAATTCAGAAACTGATGAATCCACAAATCATGTATGGTTCCTATTCTAGCGAATTTATTGCATGAAATGTGTCAATAATTTTGCAGTGACTGTATATTTCCATCCGTTTGCGAATCTGCAATCCCCCCATACGAAAACGTACCTATACAAAACAACATACATCAAAAATTGTTTCGACACAATGCATCCAAAAACGAATGAATGAGCGTCATTTTTTCCACTATGTTCGGTAGTTTCGTTCTTCTATGTTTGTGAACTGGATGTCAGCAATTACCGAAATACATTGGCAATATGGTCATTAAAAGGCAGTCTAGCGGGCAAATAGGTCACGGGGATATTTCGAGATTTCGGGGTTGGCCATGACATCTGTTCCTAATTTGTCAGACAGGTGAGACGAATCGATTGGCTAAAAAGTAGTGCAGATGGTTCGTCGGTTCAAACAACATTTCAACCAACTGCTGACGCGATTATTTGCGAAAAATGTTTTTTTGTGAATTAATATATTCCTTTACTTCAGGAACTCCCACAGAGGTAACCATGTACATTTTACGATTAGGTTCTTTATGACCTTCAGGATGTTCTCGTTCAACAAATTCTATGGGGGAGTCACAATTGCGTCTAATATACGTCATAATAATTTTCAAAAAAGGTTGAAACAATCAAGGGAGATTTTTCAAAATTTGCGGATAAAAGGACTGATTGAAAGTTGCACTCCTAACCTGGTTTGAATTGAAATATCGTGTACCAAGAAATTGCTACTGGATCCTCTTCCACTACTTCTAAATCTATAAACAGGGTGTCAGGCAAACATGCAGAAAACATTCAAGGGGTTTTTTCTTGGCCTGTTTTAGGAATGTTTTGTGCTATGATATTTTCTGAAAAACCTCATTTTTCCGGAGATAGAGGGTGAACAAAACTTGCAACTACCATAATATTCGATATTGCTTGGGATCATCGATGTGAATAAGAGTATGGCGTACGGCATTGGTTTATGAATAACTGTATTGAAAGATGAATGGATTTGTCGATGCGGGTCACACGCATATCCTGCTCGATCCCCAGACATAAACCCCCCTGATTTTTCCTTATGGAGGCACCTGGAATCATTGGTATATGCTAATCCAGTGGAGAATGTGAATGCTTGTATCCTGGGTAGAGGAAGTCATTTCAAACATTTATTACGTACTTTGAATCGTAACTTTATATATTTTTGTGATCATAAAATTATCTCAAAACATTGTTTTCACCGTTATCTCCTCGTTACAGTATCATCAATACAGGCGGAAAAAACGTTCCTCGATCGCAACTTTTTTAGTTTGTTGTTTGGGTTTGTTTGGATAATTCGGATCGGTTGAGGTTTCAATGATTTGACATTATGATTAAAGCATGAGTGATTTTTATCCTACGATTGCATAGATTCCACATGTTTGGTTGCCAAAATGATCTGAATTGAGAAAGACTCAAATTTTGTTCCGTAGTTTTTTTGGGTTTGTAACCTACCACAATCTGAAAAAATAAGAATTAATATTGGAATCTATACAAGTGTAGAAGGGCAGATTTTCAATCTACCCCGAAAAGTTGCTGCGTCTATTGAAAAACAGTTCTTTCTGGATAGAACAAGTCCAATTAGTCAGCAACTTTTCGTATAACTCAAATTTTGTCCATCAAAAAATAATAAGAACTGATATATATGAAAATAATTATCTGTTAACGTTTCGGAAACTAAATCTGTTTCCGTTCTCAAAACTTCTAGGGAAATTCCTTTTCGAGTGCAAATACCTGGTAAAGATAGTTTTCGTGATTGACGTTCAAACAAGACTCAAATTTCATTTTAATTTTCGTGAAAGATGGAGTTGAATAATAATCCCAAGAACTCCCGAGTTACCGTTTGTGCTAAGAAAACTTGAATAACGTCTGCTTAACTCTAGAACCAATTGCAATTTAACCCTATTTAGAATATTTTGTGGTTAACTTACTCATTGAAGTTCGAATTTCACTTTATATTGCATCTGTATATTTCTGGATTCTTTCAATTTTTGTATCTTTGACTATTATAACTATTTGATTCACTATTCTTTTAGGAAACTGATTTGCTCCATAAAACCAATTTTCCTCTGTTTTGACTCACTAAAAGTTTTGTCAGTATGGAAAACATTGATGGTTGATTCCTATTTATTTCATGAAATATTTGCTATTTTGATATCATATTTATTAAAACATATTCTTTAGGAAAGTACGAAAACACTGAAATTGAGATTTGGAATAAATAGATAAATAGTGAATTTGAAGATCTAATAAATTTTCGGTTTTTCAACAGATTTTCATTTCGATTCCTATTTTCGTTTTAGTATTTACATTTTTTTATAATTTCTTTCGTAATTCAGCAAATTCAACATCTGTCATCATCCCTATTCATTTTGTTTTGGTGTAATTCGACTTGGGTATGAAATAAACCTAATTTGGTTTATCCCAAGGAGGCGATTCATATTTGAACTATCCTTCAGTAATTCGTTTGTAATTAGGATAATCATATCTGCGATAAGATTCTACACATTCTCAATGATTTTATTGATAATTATAACTATACATATAATTGATTATTATATTATTATAGAATATTGATAAGGAATTATTGTAATACCAATATCGATGTCCCAGTTTGGAAGCAACATGCGATCACAACTGAGATTACAATATCATTCATAGGATTTTATTCGAAATTCACGTTTTGAATATTCATGTTTCAATGTGAATTCAATATTGAACCAAAATCAGAATTGGAGTATGTATATTGCAAGAATATTCTCAATCTGCCGCCTGTATTGGGGTGCTGTAAACAGGAGATAACGGTGAAAACTTTGTATTCGCCTTATTTCCTTGGTGAAACCGTGTTTTTGGCCAATATGCTACCTAAACTAATATACCGATATTGTTATTTACTCTCCCAAACAAAATGGGACAGATATTGGGATTCGGATAATGAAAATTGAGTTTATAAAAGATATGAGAACAATATCGAAATCTCCATAAGATAAACAGATATTATTCGATTCGGACAGATATAGTAATCCTGATATTGGTGATAAGGTATCAAAGTGATAATGTATCAATATTTGACCTGAAAATATACAGTTGGAACTTATTGAAAATATTGAACCAATATCCATATCAAACGTTGTCTCAATATCAATCCATATCAGCTGAAAATCGATTTTTCCACCTGCGATATATCAATATTGGTCCAACCTGAAATCGGGTTTCAGCCAATATGATACATGTGTTACTAATATTGAAGGTGTATCCTTTGAGTCACTTTAATTCTTGTTCTCTGGTCTTGTTTTTAAAAATACATGAGTATATCCGGGACGTTGAAATCAAACTCGCTATCATTTCCACTTTCTAATTAGCGCTGTAAGTGAATATTTGCATAAAAAACTCGAATTATAAGTCACATATCGTGCGAGGAGGCGATATCAAGCGGCATCGGACGAGAAGGCAGGAGAGCCAACCTTGTAAAGCGAACGTTTTCGATGATGTCCTAGTTCAGAGCACGTATTGGTGTCACTTTCGAGTCAAGATCGCCACATTGCACAACGAATATCGAGAATGAGCACTTTCACAACGTTTATATACAGTAATTGGTTCATTATAGAGAAAATAGTGCGATAAGTGGGTTTTTTCACACTTATGTTGACTGAAATCATATATTGGGATTTTAAATTAAGATCGCATCGCCACATTCAAGAAAACTCCAAGTAATAAGCACCATTTTGACAACTACCGCTATTAAAGGTTAGGACTCTGACGTTGTTTGAGAGTTGAGAGATCCAAACCGCAAAATTTTGCGAGCGACTATAACAGTTTTTAGAGTTTTTCCCCTTTTTATGTGAACGTCAACCATGAATAATTGTACTTGATAAACATTGGTGATGATTTTAATCATATTCCAAAATTTCAAAATAATATTTCAGGGCCAATTCGACTAAGACTCCTACTAATAAGCACCACTTTGACAATACTTTGACATCGTTTGAAACTTTTCACCAGAGGGCGTATCGCTCATTTTGAAATCCCAATAGACAATGTCCCGTAAAGCAGATGATAGAAAATTGAATCAAAAATGTCTCGTCACTCTCGTAAAAGGTCACATGACTCATGTCATTCATCTATAGGTTATTTTTAGTTTCGCAATCAGGACATATTAGTATGAATCATTTAATTGATGCTAGACCTGGTATCATCGATATACTCCTTTCTAGTGTTATAGTAGTTTTCACAATAAATGGTATTGACTGAAGGATTATAATAAAACCAATTAGACCCTTAAGTTGTAAAATCCGAGATGCACATCATAAATGTAAAAGGACAGGATTCAGGTAATTTTGTTTCTCAGAGAGGGATTGTAGAGGATTACAGCTTACACTTCTTGTTCATTTTAGTCTTTGTATTTCATTGGAAGTGTTCACTTGTGTTACGGCGTGCAATAATTTTATAACATTTATTTGTTATTACAGACATAAATAGCAAAGATTTTATACCCCAACGTACAGAATAGGCAGTATGTGGCGTCCGTGGATAAAAAGTAATAGTGCTTCTTCCAGTGGTTCGTTAAAGAAGAATCACTTATCTTGTGACGCGAAAATCATTATAAAAAATGTGTATAGTTCCTTACTTCAGCAAGGATATAACGCAGGTGCTGCAGCAAAAGTAACCACTAATTTGACGAAGGTGCCTCTTACTTCAGTTAGACGAATTGTTGAAAATTCCATGGAATCAAGAAAAAATCGTAAAGATTCCGGTGTCACAAAAAGTCTGGGAAAAAGATTTGATAAGGCGAAAAATCTACACTATGTACGATGAGCAGCGTGTCCCTACAATCAAAAGTCTGAAACAGCGGCTCATCAATGACGAAACTCACATCAACTGTGGCCTCACTACTCTTTGGCGAGCTCTGTCTGCAATGGGCTTTAAATATCGCAAAATTGACAAGAGACAAGTAATAATGGAATCCACTCGTTTAATGAACTGGCGTTCGGAATATATAACGTCAATAAGAAAATACCGGTCTGAAAATCGGCCAATACTCTACTCGACGAGACGTGGTTTGACACGCATGACACCCCTTCCAAAGGATGGTCTAATTCCTCTGATAAGTGTAAAACAAAAGCACCATCAAATAAAGGAAAGAGAATCACAATATTACACGCAGGATCAGAAAATGGTTGGATCCCAAATGCTATGTGGCTTTCTGCCAAAAATATTAAGGACTCTTGTGTTGATTATCACGAAGATACGACAGCAGAGCTTTTTGAAGATTGGCTTAAAAATTGTCTGTTACCCAACATTCCGCCAAACAGCGTTATAGTAATGGACAACGCAAGCTATCATAGTCGACAATTGCAAAAAATCCTGGCTCAAAGAATACGAAATTGGAGATTCAAAACTTCATGGCTGCAAATGACATATATTTTGAGGAAAATTATACACAAAAAGAAATTTTACAAGTGATGCAGTCATTTTCTTTAAAAAAAAACGTATGTTTGTGATACAATTGCAGAAGAATTGGGACATACAGTGTTACGACTACCTCCCTACTACTGCGTGTTCAATCCCATAGAGCTTATGTGGCACCAACTTGAATCGAGCGTGCGCGGAAAAAATACTTCTCCGACTTTAAGCGGTAGTGTGGTAGAATTAATTAGGAACTGTATGAATGACATTCCTACCGAGAGTTGGAAAAGTTCTGTTTGTCATGTTATAAATGTTGAAAACTCTTACCTTTCTGTAAAATCGATTGCGCCAATTATAATTAATTTAGATGAGGATAGCGATAGCGACACTGAACTAAATATAGAATAGAATTGTAACATTTAAATAAATTACTTGTATATCTCCTACATTATGCAAAATTCAAATTTCTTAAGTTCGACCCTGTAGCACATTTGCATCTTTTACCAGATGATTTTCTACACAATGGGATTGAATCGGGTAGTTTATTGCAGTTAATAAGCCAATACCATTTACTGTGAAAAATACTATACCATCTTGAATTATCAGTTGCAGATTGAAAAGAATGTGAGTCGACTCAATTATATTACTAGTAGCAGCAAACGTTATTCATGGTTTTTTTATACCAAACGTCATCGACGTCGACTGAAGCCCTTCAGAATGTATGCTTTGATATACTTCAAACACGGAACGTTTCATAGTCATTCCTCGATGCGACAATGAAATTTTCAAAAATAAAATATATGCTCCATTGTGGGGACCGAACCCGCGATATCTCGATCATGAGCTGGACACGAAACCACCAGCGCCAACTCGCTGATATTATTGGCATTGAAATGTTCTGATTGTTTTTTCCGTTAATTCCCAGATGTCCAAAGTTGTGAGGGCAATGGATGAATCAGGCCTTACATTTTAACGTGCGAATCCCAAGACGGTGGCTCCGGCTTTCCACCATTATTGGCATTGATGAATCATCAACGAATACTCATAATGATTGACTACTTCAATCGTGAAATGCGATGAGAAAGATGAAGCGTAGGCATTAGTAAAATTGTTACTTAATTAAACATGAATGTGAAAAGGAATCTCGACATTTCTTGAATTCAGTCTTTGTTATTTTTATGCAATAACAATCGAGCAAATAATGTTAAGAGATAATTTGTATCATTATTCTTGAATTTCTAAAAAATTCGAAGAATTGAAAGTTCCTAACCGCCAGTAGGAAAGAGCAGTCTCCAACTGAACTTCGCCTGTTATGAAGACATTTTATTATTATTATCATTATAATATTGTGATCCTTCCTGGTATATTGGATAAATTGATTCATTTTTCTATGGCAACTGACTCATGTCGATCTAATAATATTGGAACAGTGGTGTCAAGGGAGAACTTTCAAATCCATTTTTGATATCGTGAATCAGCATCAAAAATAGTTTTGGTAGAAATATTACAGGAAACTGTATACGTTTTTTTTTCAGAAGCAGTTGTATATAGCTAAGAATATGTAAGAAAGTAAATACGAACTAACATATTTTTCAGAAAACTCAACTCAAATTTTGATATATCCGAAGATATATCCTAGTGATAATAGTCAAGCAACCAGTGATAGATGTTTCATCTCGGTTTATCGTTAAAAAACAGTTTCAATGTCAACATTGATCGATACATTCAAGCAGAAACTACCTACACACTAGGTTGATGGGCTAACAACTATTTTCTTGGAAAATATAACGGAGGAACGAAGGTTTAGTTGACAATGAAAAATTACCGATACAATTATGAGGTCAGGTCGAAGGGAAAACATCTAGACAAAATCATTACGGGACTAAAAATACTCAAACATGAAAACGAGAAATTTATAATTCATTCCACCCAAACTGAATAATTCAACACTCATGAGATGACAATCATTTAGGACTATAAATATAGGAATTTGGGAATATGTTTTGCTGGGTATTCAGAGTGGAGGTTTCCAATTGGGGTCTTGTGGCTTTTCTCTTGAAAATATTTCGAGAATCGATTGATATTATTTGTTGAAATATCCAACCCAGCTGAAATGGGGTGTCTTATTTCGATCAAACTGGTTATGCTCTTTAATTCCTGAATTTTTTAGTTGAGTTGAGTTGTATTCTACCGCATTGAAAGACCTAATCTTATTCGAATATTGATTAATGCTAAAAGAATATTCAAAATATAATCTTCTAATCCTCCTAATATGACAAGCCGTTAGAAAGCCCTAATAATCTTTCATGGTCACAATATATTCCATCAGAAAACATTCAGAAACTATTTTTTATATACGACAGTGTACAATATCGAAACATGTTTTTTGTGACTCAGTTTCTCATATCATCTATCTGTTGTACATACAGGCCAACAAAGGACACGAAAGATCGTTAACTTCAGCAAAAAAGTGATTTATGAACTCGATGCCCTGGAGCAGATTCCAAACTAATTTATTAAGTGAATATCCTCAACTATTTCATTAGAAACTTTAACAACCTTGAAATACTTCGGTAGAATCTATAAATCCTTTCACCGATTCTCTAATGAGATTCAGCAATCACTAAACCTCAAATTCAACTGCATGTTTTCATCGTGTGTTAGAGAGTGATGATCGGAAGTACAGGGCGATACAAACATGAGTGCTGATGTTAATGATCATTTACGCATTTCTGACAGTGGATGTAATGAGGTCAAGGAGGACAGGGAAGACAGATTCAACAGGTTTTTTATATCAACTTGTAGCTTTATAATGGTGCGGTAGCTTCAATTTTCTCTTTAGTGACTGGTATTTGTTCACAGGATTTGAAATATTCATTGTTCAGTTGTGAGTACCAATCAAAATGAATGATTACCTCAAACGACCAAATCTAAGATGATTACACCTTATGTAACTTTCTGGGAGATGAGCAATTACCTCGGCAATTACCATAGCAACATCTGAATGAATAGCTATTTCGAATTCACACTTCAGAAATGACAATTTGAGAAAATCAAGGATTATATAAATGAATAAGTACTTACAATAAGTATATTTGAACTCAATTTTCATTACTTCCTAAGGAAACAGACAAAAATTATTGATTGTCGAACATCTTGTGATAGTGATGGGACAACTCATATCTTTTAGCAAGATCCAGTAGGGCGTTCGATGATTTTTGAATCTTGAATGATTTTTGGGATTTTTATTGCTAAGTTATTCCACAAAACATTCGTTTTGAACAGGAAATGGTTCTGAATATACAGGTGACACAATAGAACGTTAATGAATTCATAGCACGTCGGGAGAAACTTACTGTGTATAAATCCCGACATTTGTGTTTCGATGTTGGAAAATAATTATTCTTATGTGTAGTGACAGGAGACGATCAATTTGAAATATAAAATTCGGTTGCTTACTATCATATTTTCAGTACTATGATATCGAGGCTGCAAGTTATTTAAAAATATGGAATGATTGTTGTGTGGTCCTATATGATACGAAATTGGGTCATACAGCACACAGATTTTGAATGAAAATGATATACAAGGCTTCATGTCTGATAGCAATGAGTAGACTAGAGAATGAATAAAACAAAGTGGATAACGAATTCCTGTTATTGTAATCTACCTCGTAATCTACACACATACAAAAAATATGCATGAATGGACATAATTATATCTCGCATATTAACCAGTGCAATTGCTAGAATTTATTTCAGAAATTAACCTGCATTTATTAAAAATGTAATAGTCGTAATCCTCTATGGCCATGTTAAAATTAGAAGAACGTCAACATTTTAAACATCCGTTAGTGGTAATTTTATAACCACACATGTTAAATTTTAATCCAAGTTAAAATGTTACTCCATAACATATAACGTATGTTTAAAATTTTAACGTGCTTTTGATTTTAACATTGCCATACAGAATTACGACTGTTATGTAACTTGCTTTAAAATTTAACATGTGTGGTTAAAGAATTACCAGTAACATAAATTACAATATGTAGTCATCCACATCCTTCTTCGTTCTCTAGGCATTTCAAATCGAATATACGGAGTCAATTTTTCCCTCTCATTATACGGTTCACTACATAAGATTTCAGTATTAGTAGGACTTGAATTTTTCTTTAGATGTCATAGCCTGCCTTTTCAACTTAAGACATGAATGGTAAATGAGGTTGAATAGATGACTTGTTAACAATAAACTTATATTGTCAGGGGTAATATAATAAGTGGTATGATTATTACCGATAATTTTTTGGAATATTAATGAATTGCAATCCCAAAGCTGAAAATACGACTCCGCAGGACGAGTTGTATTTTCTTGCATTGGGATTGCCAATGAATTGATATTCCAAAAAATTATAGGTTATTAATTATACCACGAATTATATTTAGGACGACAATATAACCCCTGTTTGAGCGAAAATTGTTGAATTGCCTGGTAATTGATTCTTCATTTCTGGCCGTATTCAAGGGAATACTCTTTTCCACTGATTCATCTATGATACCAATCGCCATTTGTCCCCAACGATCGCTCATATTGATTGAGAAATATAACTAATCAAAACACATAGATTTGACGTTTATAATTTAAATCATTATTTTCACTTGACAGCTAGTAAAACAAAAACTAAGCAGGTTTATCACCGTGAAAATACAGCGACAAGGTATATTTTCACTGTAATTCGGATTCTATTGGCTGAATTTCAAAATTTGAAATAGACTGATTGGTTGTCAAGCAAGGAGATATATTGTCGCTGTAATATAATTGGTATTACTGCTATTTGAGTTTTTCAATTATTTTGCTTTGCATGCTTGAAGCATTTCTATGCTGAAAGACCATATAAATTTCAACAGACCCACCATAATTACTGCAAACAGTGTAATCAAATTTTACTAAGTATAACATTTCTATAAAATTTCAGAAAGCTTCATATATAGTTTCAAAATATAATTGTTTTGTAACAATCGTACCTCGAACAGGATGCATTTTTGATCTCATAGGAAAGAAAGGCCATTTCGAACTCAAAAACACGCTTCAAAAATCTCTGTCACACTAAATATAAATCACCAATAAAATATTCACTTCTGTGGAAAAAACCCATTTTATTCATTTGAGATGTACAGAGTGTTTCCTAACTATGATACGAAACTCCAAAGGGGGATTCGTAAGGTCGTTTCAAGAAAAAAAGGTCCTATGAACATATGTCCGGAGTTGCTTCGTTTCCGAAATAAAGGGCGTTGAAAAAAAATTATTTATAAAATATCATGAATAACCCTCACACCGATTTGATTGAAATTTGCTACAGTTATTTGAAGTAATGAGGCGCATATTTAGGAGTAACTACATTTGAATTATTGGACAACATTATCACTGTCAGCTGGTCTCCAAAACAGGTATTCATAATATGCATAAGTCGCTTCAATTTTTTTTCTCGAAAACGAAGCTAGATATGAAGAAAACACAACCACCAAAAAAGTTTTATTTTCAGTTGATTGAACTAAAAAAATATAAAACTCCAAAAAAAAGTTAGTGGCGTACATTTTTTCCCCAATATTGTTGGCTGTGGTGCCCACTGAGACTCCACTGAGCCTAATAATTAGAATCTAGTAAGGGCTACATGAGCGCCTTATTACTTCAAACAACTGTAGCAAATTTCAACCAAATCGGTGTAAGGATATTCATGATATTCTATGAATACGGTTTTATTCAAACTTCAGAAACGAAGCAACTCTGGTCATATGTTCATAGAAACTTTTTTTCTGAAAACCTGTATTCTGGCAACTGGGTGATTGTTCAGCTTGCTGTTTGACAACCGAAACAGACAAAAATGGCCCCCATACAACTTTTAGTTTCGTTTTGATTCATCGCAAACTCTGCACACGCGAACATCTGCACTCCAAAGAATGCACACAAATCTGCATATTAATGTTCCACGTTTGGTATGCGCGTTGCCTCGTGCATAGAAATTGCATGTTCGGAACCCTAAAAATGAAAGCCCGCATGTCCCCTAGTTTTCATCCACATCCATTCCGGAATTCGTTTGTGAAAGGGTTAGGAATAATTCAATAGGAACTAACTGGAATTATTCTGAACGATATAATCAGAGTCAGATTTCATAAACCGAGTGGGATTACGCAAGTGGAAATGACAAGACCCTAAATAATGTCATCAACAAATGTGAATAGTTCACTATGAATGCCTACGAAACAATTCCTCCCAGTTTGAAAATTGCAAAGCCACCCCTGATTTATAAATAAGGGGGGAATATATACCTATATGAAATGATGAAGATGATAGTCTATTCCGAGGTCTATTCATGTTCTCATAACCCAAAAGTAGCACACAAATGCTTGATTCACGTGTACCATAACAGCAAGATCTGTTTCTAGCTTAGGATTTTTTCAGATCTCCCGATTGAATTGAGAGCCCTTTTAATAATTATTTGTCGCTAATGAAACGAGAAAGATCTGCAGAAAAAAGCTCGGAAATGAAGGATCAATTGAAACGACTTCTAAGTAGTTTTTTGTCATGGATCAGAAAATAACAGCTCTGATGGAAGAACCTACAATGTGTGTGATCACGTGAACATGTGAACCGAGGGCCAGTTGTACATACTTCAGTGAATTGTGGTGCAAATGAACCGAGTTCGGGCTAATGTTTGAACCACAGTTCACTGAAGTATGAACAACTGACCATAAGAAGAATCAATTACTTCTTATTAAGAAAGAAAAATTTGGACTCCATAGTGTTCTTATACAGCAGCACATTTCTTATGGAATAAATGCTTGGGGGGGAGGGAGGGGAAGGAATAATTATTTGAAGAAGGTAGGGATCTTTGGAGGGTGATCTTTGACTCAAGTAAACATTATTTCCGAAGTGTCGTCATCAAACGACAGAAAAACTCCGGAAAAAAAACAAAGGTATACAAAACAGTGTAACATATATGTTGCACTACCCAAGTCCCATATTGTTTGCAAAAATACCAGAAGACATAAGACTACTCCAATCAGTAAGACTGAAAAAAAACTAAAGTCGTGGCTCCATATGATTTCCAGATTGATAGATACAAAAAATATTTACTATGTATACATACTACATCAAATTATGCTGATTTATCCTATCGTTTCCTTCATTCCTTCATGATTTGCCTATTTTTATTGCTCATCTTTATTCTTATGCGATGTTAATTTTTCTTCTGGTAACTGAATTATTATTATTAGACTCACATTGTCTACCAATATAATTAATTTTATTGAAAGCTGTTGCAAAATCTGACAGTTATATATTTCATTGGTTTACTGTGTAATTTTTGAAAATAATACGTTATTATCGTTCAGAATCCTAAGTAGGAATGATTCATAAGATTCATAAGTTTGGAGCCGATTGAGGACGGTTCTAGAACAGTACTGAGTTGTCGCACAGTCATGTTTTGGGGAACGCCTAAAAATGTACAACTACCTCGAACCTATCTAGAACCGTCCTGGCTGCACCAAATTCATCAATTTATTTGTAACAATCGAAGTCGCCTTCGATAGTGTGTGACACACTGACAGACGGAACGTCAGTCCCTATAACCTTCAGATAATGGTTGGCGAACACGAAACGAGCCCCGTAATCTTTCATAATGTTGTTTGTGTAATTATTTTCTGTAGTAGCAATCAGTAAAACCAAACAATGATTTATTTCAGATAGCAAAACCTGATTATCAGGAACGATAAACCTCTTCAAATAAAAGGTTTCGAATGAAAAACAAAACCACTGGAGCGTCCCAAGAGTTGGAGGGTGACGTAATCTAGGGACAAACCCATATTTATCAGTTGAACCGAATAGGGTGTATATACAAATACTGAATGAAATCAATTGAAGATAATATAACAGAAGTTGATTCATGATTGATGAAATTTAAATGGAATCATTTTTCAATCGATTTGAATGAATTTTACTGGGATGAACGATTATAAAGAGGTATATTATAAATATTACATAAAACAAGTTAATAATGAAGCTCGTAATGAAGGCTATATATAATGAATATTGATCGTATAAATGATTTTGTGTGATTGCCTTTGATTTTGGTTGGTTTTATATTTGCTTCAGCTGTCTCTGTAGTTTTACTATTTGACTACCACTATTAAACAACTCTTTCTAACATGATCAAATTTCCTGAACTAAACTAAATTCACACACAAAGGTAATGATATTGTCAAATAATCACAAATCACCTCAACATTCATACACGATTATTCCAAGAAAATTCATATGGAAATATCATCCGAAGAGAATTCAATTCAATTCACTTTATTAATCCTAAGAAACACTTTTGTATATAATGTGATATTTTTTCTCGGTAAATCGTGAAAAACGTATGTATTGATACTCAGAGTCATGATATTTACTAATACAACTTAATAATAATGAATTCAATAGAAATAATGATGAATTTAACTTCAGGGGTTTATTCTATCCAATTGAAGATTGAACACATTATTCTCATTATCTAAGACATTGGATGTATTTATAAAAAACTTTAAGACCTAAGATTTATGACTTATCATTCAAGACTTATCACTTAAGACAGATGGAACATAGATGACACAGAAACTGTTATAAAAACAATTATGGCTTAACATTTTATAATTAAGATTTAAGAAGACTGTCAACTTCCAGCTTAAGAATTGTTTGGCAAATGAAATAGGATGTGCACAAGAAATGTATGCATTACCTATTTTGTTTACAAATGTTGATGAGAATTGAGGGGTTATGTAATGCAATAAAATATTTTCAAACCATGGGAATCATTACCTATTCAAGTATATTCATATTATCTGCGTTTGAAAAAACGTCGAAATCTCAGATTCAAAATAAGCTTTCTTTATTGTAATAGTCGATGTTCAAATATCAGTATTGACAGATGACAACTTATCTCTTGAATCCTAGTTTTTTTTATAACTAAGTCCACCATCCTGCTATAAGTCTTAAGGTGATAAATTTTAAATGCTGACGGCTAATTTTTTTATAAAAACACCCATTCATGACGCTTCAAGATAAAAGTAGCCGCTGTAATATTCAGCATCAGGCTATATTTTCTAGGAAATAAAGTTACGAGAGCTGTCGTTTCAAATTGAGGACGTTTGATAATATTGACAGCGTTCCCTTTTAGGTTCCTTGATCTCATTGTTAATTTAGAGGAATAACAATACAAAAATCGATTCATGAAAGGTTACACAAAACATATTATATGAATCATGAAAGGAAAAACTCAACTAGTATAGTTTCGAATCCCTCGTAAATATTTCTATCATAGTGTCTGTGTATCATTTATCATTGAATTCACCATTATTGCATTCATTGGAGCCCTGTATATTCTTGCTAGCCCGCATGTATCCTATATTATATACATGGGGGTATGTGAATTTGGTAATAAATTCAATTAACGTTGTCAGGAATTTGTGAAAAATTGTTCGAACTTTTCTAAGAGATTGTAGAGATGAAGAAAGAACTGAATGAATATTATGATATTTTCCTAATAGTCCTTTCCATATTAGCCTAGTGAATGATTCGTTTTGAGTAAGAAAAGCTTCGGGATGAATCACGTTCTTAATAAAGATTCATCAACGCACTGACACACTTCAGAGAACCGTCCTCAATGACAACGAATTTCACAACATTTCTAGTTCCAAGCTCTCACATACCTGACGACAACGAACTGGTATCACTTTTAGCCATCGTATGACCAGAAATAATGCTTCCGCCCAAAGCGTACCCGTTCTGAATAATCAAATTCCTAGCGTGCGGCTGGTGATTCAAATCCAAGTCCCAGAACTCGAGATCGACGTCTCCGATATCCGTGGACGCCAAAGAATCAGCGGGACTCATCACTAACATGGACGAAGAAGTCACTTCCGAACTCGATTCCTCCTTCGTTATCTTCGCGTTCGTCAATCCGTTCCACCTACGCTTCATTTTATAGTTCGAAACGCCCAGAGATCATCGAGGGTTCCTCGCCTGGACGCGCGTTGAAGTCTCCGACACAGTCACCCAGTTACTACAGGAGATGCGACGCACCGAATCACCCCGATCGCTTTTTCAATAGGGTAGCGCGGTTTCGACGAGGGTAACGCGGACATGCATGGGGGCAGAAGGAGAACGTCACGAAAACGCACACAACTAAAAGTGAACCGACCACGTGCGAAACTGGGTCTTCAACTTCACTCTTCGTCCACAACATCAACACTAATGTCGGTGCGTTCGGCAGAGTGGAGAGGGGCATCGACGACGGTGACGTCACAACAGGTTGTTACCTTGTCCCCCCGTACATTCCTCTAGGTTTTACCTGGCCGCCGGCTCGGTGTTTGTTCCACTGTCACGGCCATCTTAGCGTTTTCTCTGTCTAGCGCTTACGCTCTCTGGTTTTGTCGTAACGTCAGGTGCGGAGGTGAAGGATGAACAGTGAATGGTGGAAATTATGAACGACTTGATGGAAACGGATTTTGAATTATTGGCGTTGCTGAGTTTTATAAAGGTATTGTTCGATTCAATGAAAAATCTTTGCGACTGATAATGACTGAACTGATTTCACAGAATCATTCAATACATTTTTTATTGAAAATAACGATGAGACAGAAAGACGATGATACAGAAAAGACACGAACACATTCAGATACATTCCAAATGATTCGAATCATTGTCGACAACATAAAATGGCGGCACTGAAATTCCTTGTCCATAGGTTAATAACTTTTCCTCTGAAAAAAAAAAGTATGACAGTGAAAGGAGAGTGATTAGGTAGGTAGCTGAAGTGAACGGTTTTACCCCGAGAATGTTGATAAGATAATAAGAAAGTGTAAATTTAGGGAAACACTTCGTAAATCTTCGACTTTTCAAAAAGATGAGATAAATGAAAAGTTTATAGTAATCCCATATGAACCTCAATACACTAGAGGACTTCAACAGATATTTGACAAAGTGAATATGGAAGATTCATATGAAACTTCTCACGAACTACAACAGCTTCTTGGTAACCCAAAAGATTAATTATAAAATTCGGAGGAGTCGGGAATTTACGAAATCAGTTGTCAAAATTGGAACAACAAATACATCAGCCAGAGCCGACGAGCTATAAAAAGAGCATTTTGCACACATAAAATACCGGAGGGAAGAACAATCCAGTTGCATGACACAAAACTACTCGATGCATGTTAGAGTCTGGAAATATCAAAATGTGAAAACAGCATGAATGTGTGACAAGGGACCTATCCCTTCAGCCCGCTTTTCAAATTATTGTTGAGAAAGTATTCAGAATAATCAATAATAACAGATGACGGACCCTCAATTTTTTTCTCCTGAAGATGCTGATCATTCGAAATAGTTCACAGGGAAGTATGCCCACCAATTGTTTAATCACAATATTGTGAAATTCCATGGATACTGACTTATGTGTTCAAAATTGGTCCATTACGACCAGACCAGCATCTGAACTGATCAATTGTTGTAGGACCTGCGACTGTGTTAGTGTTATCATCAGTAAAAATTACTAATTTTTGTAAAGCCCAGGGATATATGTAATAGGAAAAAACAAAGTAGTATATCATTTCCAAGAAATATTTGAATAATTCGTCTGAAGGAACTCGCAACAGGTAACCAAAAGCTATAGCGAATGAACACTGGATTTTAAAATGTTTTGAAATAACTGAGTTTGACCTCAGGTCAGATTAAATCAATGGAAAGAAGAGAAAAATGATAAGAAATAGAGAAGTGAGGTAATGGCAAGTATCAGTCAATAGAGAAGGTATGCTATCGAAATATCGGTAGGTATATTACCGTAAATGGAATTATTGTACCAATTTTGAAAAATTCAAACATCAATTAAGTATTCTCCCCAGAACTTGATAGAGTACAATTCATCGATGATTATAATGCAAGCATAACGTTCATCAGAGGGACGAATATTATGATCAATAGTATACACGAAGTCTTCTCAAGAAATTTTTATTTTCAAAATAAAATGATTTGTAGTTCCGAGTTACCGTGGCATATTCTTGCTCACAAAGAAAATCACAAAGTGGAAATATTCGCCACACAAACCGTTATACTGAACTCAACAGAAAGAGAAGAGTAGGACTCATACACTTCATTTTGTCAAACTTGGAATTGCCGCTTCCGAAATTATCAAAAAAACACGTTCATCTATAATTGTTTCCGACTTTGATACGTTCCTTATAAAATTTTTCTGAAAAAGGGAAATTCATTGAAGCCCCGACGTATGCATCAATTCATGCAACTTTTTTGTCTGTATTTCAATCTAACATGAGATTTGATTTCATTATCGAACAGTTCTCCACCATATATGTGAATAATTTATCATTATTATAGCTATCAATTATAAAGATAGAATCTAAAAAGTATTTGATAAAATAAAGCAATGTCAGTTCAAACGAATCCCTTTAGGTGAGCTTCAATTTTTTTTTATTCAAAGTGGTAATCTGAGCTGTATCTTGAACATCTATCATTTCTTTTAATATTTCTAGCAGTCGTGATCAACGCCAGAAGTTGATTCTTGAAATATCTACAACATTTATATGACTTCAAGATCTATATAAAACGCAAATTAATAAGGTCAAACTGCCACAAACCCTTAAACTCACTCAAACAAGATACATTGAGAGGGACCCAATATTTTCAGTTATCACACCCAATTGCTGGGGGCTTAGATACCACCCAAGCTGTAAATTACGTTTTCTTATAGTCAATCATTTCCAAAGAGCTTGTGTTTCACTAGAGTGTTCATACCAACTGAATGTTCTCATATACAGGGTGTCCCACACTCGATGGCCTATTAGAAATTTCTGGAAAACAGGAAATAGGATTATTTTGAAAATTTGATTTCTTGGGTAATTAGTTATGTTCTATCGATCTGAAATATTTTCAGCGTTGCGACGTTGCTGCTTATATTGAAAAGTAGCAACAACTTTGATATTTTAAATAGGACACCCTATATATTATTGCATTTCTCGCTTTGTTATTGCTTTCCGATTATTTTTATATGATACTTCCCTATACCTATCTCTAGTGGTTTTAGAGAAATTTATTGATTTCCTAATTTTTTGTGGGAAACATAGCTTTAATCAAATGCTTATTACTGCGGTATTTGGATTCAAAGACAGCTTAAATTTTGGATGTAGTTTGACAATGCCCTGTGTATTAGTTGTGTCTGAGAAAATTCTTTCTCCATGATACAGGGTCGTTCAAAATTTGTGATTTTACCGATACATACAAAAGTGGTGAAAAGTGCATTTTTCCAAATGGAACATCCTGTATATTATCGAAAATCCTGAAAGACAATTGAAGTTCCTTTCAAATGATGTGTCATGTTCCTATACCTAAATAGTCAGATTTCCGAAATAAATGCAAGTTTCTATGAAAATTGGATTTTTTTGACATATTTTGTATAAGGTAGCCATGAAATGTCATGGAACATGCCATAATGAAAATTCGACAATGCATTAATAATAAAACGTTTGCGCGTCATTAACGTAAATTTGATTAGAAAAGAATTAAAATAGAAGGCAATAATAATTCTAACGAAGATTGATTAGAAAAGTATCAAAATGGAAGGCAATAACAATTCAAATGAAGTTTTGATGAAATTCATTATTCTTCATGGCCAATGTGATCAAATCATAGCAAAAACATGCAAATTGTTCTGTAGTATGTTGAAGTTTGTGACTATCATTATCAATTCCCATAACTAATCAAAATAGGTCGCAAAGTATTAAAAATAAAAAAACTCAAGTAAAAAAAGAGATATTCGAATTGAAGTTGGTCTCATTTTGGTAGCAAAACAATTACAAAATAATCAATATTTGATAAAAGGTAGAGATAGGTATACGACATGTTTAGTAAAAGTTATTTGTATTTATCAGTAGAATTCAAATACCGAATAAAATACTGGGTGTTCCCCATTTGAAATTAGGAAGTCGATATTAGTTACAAGCAGATGTGGCAACACTGTAACGGTGAAAATATTTTCAAGAGGTAGATCGCAATCACCTTATCGTGGAATACAAGTTTTCAAGCATTTATGTCCCACATTTCCAAAAACGTCTAATAGGCCATCGAGTTTGTAATACCCTGTATATTAATCATTCTTTGTACAATCAGTTCGTCATCTTCACACACTTCAATATTTATTTTGCATGTTCTTGCTATAATTTTTTTCACATTGACCATGAAGAATACACAATTTCCATTTTGATTCTTTTCTAATCAAATTTACGTTATTGAACGCGCAAACGATTTATTATTGATGCATTATTTATCGAATTTTCATAATGACATGTCCCATGATATTTCATAGCTACCTAATACAAAATATGTCAAAATTATCCAATTTTTATAAAAACTTGCATTTATTTCGGAAACCTGAATATTCAGGTATAGGAACATGACACATCATTTGAAAGGAACTTCAATTGTCTTTCAGGATTTTCGCTAATATACAGGATGTTCCAGTTGAAAAAATGCACTTTTCACCACTTTTGTATGTATCGGTGAAATCACAAATTTTGAACGACCCTGTATAATGGAGAAATAATTTCCTTAGACACAACTAATACACAGGGCAGTGTCAAACTACATCCAAAATTTAAGCTGTCTTTGAATCCAAATACCGCAGTAATAAGCATTTGATCAAAGCTATGTTTCGCACAAAAAATAAGGAAATCAATAAATTTCTCGAAAACCACTAGAGATAGGTATAGGGAAGTATCATACAAAAATAATCAGAAAGCAATAACAAAGCAAGAAATGCAATATTATATAGGGTGTCCTATTTAAAATATCAAAGTTGCTGCTACTTTTCAATATAAGCGGCAACGTCGCAGCGCTGAAAATATTTTAGATCGATAGAACAGAACTAATTACCCAAGAAATCAAATTTTCGAAATAATCCTATATCCCGTTTTCCAGAAATGTCTAATAGGCCATCGAGTTTGGGACTCCCTGTATACCAATATGTTGTATTCCTTTGCATTTCTTTTCCTAATCCATACTCCTCTGAATAATGTTCCAACGCCGTCAATGGAGTGATATCCGACTTCATGACTATCACTTGTTGGAACAGTTTATTTTTAACCCGTTTCTGATTTGTGCTTAGTAATTTTATGGTTTAATCCATGGGAAATTGATCTCCGATCAGAAAATTTCAATTATGATTTATGAGAATCTAGAAAATTATATAGCATAACCAGATCAAAGGGCCTGGCAAGGCCTATTATTGCGGTTGCTCCACAACAATAAAATGAAATCATATACCCTTAGGTTACATCTCCATAAAGTCGAGTTGCCACAGACCTGTTTTTTAAGAAATGAACATTACGATAACCTGAGAAATGTTGAATTATGTTCACGCTGGTAACTACATTCATGACAGATTATAAGGTTTATGACGATTTACACAAGTACAATCAGTTCATCCTTGTTGTTGGGAATATCAATATATTCGAATGCGTTTTTTAATCCTTTTGTATACTGTGATCAGATTTTGGAATATCACTAGTATGAAGATAAAAATGAT
Source organism: Zygogramma bicolorata (assembly GCA_032362365.1). Classification (NCBI taxonomy): domain Eukaryota; kingdom Metazoa; phylum Arthropoda; class Insecta; order Coleoptera; family Chrysomelidae; genus Zygogramma; species Zygogramma bicolorata. The sequence goes on from JAVJAQ010000582.1 coordinate 1,447,904, forward strand.
ATTCAAGAAACAATAACATAAAGGAAGAAGCAGCATACAAGATAGGAACGGATCGAAGAAACTGACATATTTTTCGCAATTTGTTGCTTCTGGTTGTATCTATGGAAATAATAATAAAAACAAAACAAGTTGAATGGAGGTCTACTCATTTCCTTCTCAGACTGATTTATCCAAAAAGTCTCATGTCACACTTTCTGCAACATGGGTAAAGTAAACTGGGTGTCCAGAACGATTGAAAGAAAGCAAGTAGCAGACATTTCAAATACTTTCCAGGAAACAATAATAATACTGTAATCATTACTACTAAGGGATGATAACTGAGACTTGTCGGAAATAATCTTATAATATATTTTTTTTGACACAGACAGAAAAACATTGAACATTCATCATCAGCCCTAATATACCTACTTATGATAGAAGATATTCAACACATCGAAGAAATCATGAGAAGGAAATTATATCTTCACTTAAAATATCAAGCTTGATCCAAACATAATTCCATTGCTTTTCCTTTGATTCCATCATAATCTGTGAATTTTTTCTATCTCACCATGTAATAAATATTATCTTAAAACTACAATGCATTTATATCAAGGTATTTCAGTGTTATTTTATAATATCCATAAATCTGTGAGCCTTCATCATCAACCCTGTCGCTTGCTTTATTTCTTTCTATTTGTTCTCAATGGTTGGCAACAAACTCAAGATTCTGAAATTAATATCTGGTTTATGATGCATATTTGAACAATCAGAAATATTTAGATGTCTCCAATGAACACGTAGAATCATAAATTGGAATTACATACAGGAACTGCAGTTACTCATTGGTTACTTCAGACACAGGAAGCAACATATCAATGTAGTGGATATAACAACCAGAAATACAGAAGTCTCACTTTCTGGATATCCATTGATTTCATATGAAGAATCAGACTAGATGCAGAACAATAATTCCCGATATCAAGATACCATAGATCAGAAATGGTTGCATCGAGAGGGACAGTCCCACAAAAAAAAGAACTCTGACATCAGGGTTGAGTCTACGTTGGCCTGTCTCGGCAAGAGTCTCTTTCTGTAAATATTGGAGGATGAGCTCTACAGCACATAGACCTGATTGGACCCTTTGTGTTAGTCCACAAACCTCCCAATGAACTAAGCCAGTTACAATCATAACGAAGAAGTGTTGTAACTGATTAGAATGCCCATGGAAAACTGAAGGATTTTCCTAGACACTGACAGGCGTTTCTTGTTTGAATCTGCATCTAAGTAGCCTAGGAAATTGCAATTACAAGCACCGTTTGATTACGACAGGTGTTTTTTCATGAGCATGTCAGTTACCTACGCCATCATACTGATAAGAGGTTCAGGTCCCAAAGGTTTCAGATCTGAGGCTTTCCTGGCTAGAGTAGGTGATGTGTCAAACTCAGAGTGACAGTGATACTCCGTGAGGCTTTAACAAGGGCATGATGGCAGTCTAATGCCAACCTTGAGGTGACTCGTGGTCTCTACAAGGCTGGTAGTTGTGGACGTACACTGTTTGTAGTCTTCTTTTCATCACATTTCGTAAGATTACAAAGTTTCTTCGATCTCCTTGTGACGATGCCGTCATCATTTTTCACTCCATAATAACTTCTCAACTCGTCATTAGTTTACGAACAATAAAATGTTTCATGCCAACCAACGCTACACTCTCCAATCACTTCTATAAATCCGCTCGGGACAGCCGATACCTCCGACGTAACCTTAAAAGGTTAATGAATGCTCCACAGACCTTGAAACGAAACATTACCACTTTTCATTATTAGGAGGCCCAATTACGAATGCGAATTATTAACAGAGCGTTCACACCTGGTCCGGCATATTCAATGAGGACAACTCAACATGTCGAATCGAACGTTCGAATTGATTCGGCTCTTGACGTAAACCCAAATCTGGGTTCTGTTTGTTTGGGCAGCGATCACTGGAACACGATGTGATTCTGGTACAGTAGCGTAGTTGAAATGTGATACACATGTGGGAATGGCAGCTTTCCTCTGAAGATGAGAGGGATTTCAGTCCGAAACGTTGGCAAAAATGAGCGTTTTTTTCGATTTTACTGCCGGAACAACACATAAATCTCATTGAAAGGATGTAAAGAGAACAACACAAAATCTTTAATCGAAATCATCAGGAGTGATTTTTTGTTTCTTTACAATGATAGTAGTCATTTCTGAACAGTACAAGTTTATATGCTCTGATTTCGCTCATATAAGTGTTTAATGAATGTAAAAACCCAAAGGCATATAGCTTGTACTGTCGGGAAATTACTATTATCATTGTTTGCTGAGTCGTTATCATAAACTAAGAAAAGGGAAATATGTACTCATATTATATCATACTTATATCATACTTATAGAATCCTGTGCAAGTGGTGAGAAAACTAGCATTTTTTCCAAAAAACTTTTGTTAGATATGCCTTTTTATCACTCTTAGTACATTTTTTTCTACGCATAAATCAAAATATTCAGTTATGTACAATTATTTCGGTGCCTTTTGATTCATATGTTAAGAGGTATTTTCTAAACTACTGTTCTCACTGTAATGTAGATTTTTCCCATGAGGGACATGTTCAATTCTGAGGAACAATTATCAGTGAGTAGAGCAATACTTTTTTGGCAAATCGTCTCAAAATATTAATATTTCTTAAAATGGCCTTCAGAGAAATATTGACATTTCCATGGATAGGGTGGAATCTAGACCGATTCAACACCAAAGGTTCCAAACTCACCGATTATACAATGACTACATCATCGGGCATTAAAATAACTCATTTGATACCAAGCAGAAAGATCTGTTTGGATCAAGATGATAGTTACCTGGGTACGCGCCTCTGCAACTTGCGATAAATCGAATGGGCAGAATATTTTTGAAAAAACTTGCGAGAAACTGGCATCTAAGTGGCTGTTAGTGATGGCACGTTAAATGAAAATCAATTACCGATATAAACAACTCATATTCGATTTGGTAATAACTAATTTTCTTCAGATTTGTGTGGGCTTCGTAGTGACGATAACCATAAAAGTAGTGAGAAATATTCTCATCCGAAAGTGAATTTTCCAAAGATGTAATATTTCTCATGCTACAGCAACACCTCAGAAGTAATTTTGTCTCTGTGCTGATTACTTCCATTAAAGAGACTTCCTAGTTAACGATTGATTTTTCATTTGTGTTAACGAGAAATCTTTCATGATTTCTTGAACAGCAGAACCAGCCATTAGAAGTAACAGAATGTCATGTCAAAGTTTGTATCGCTGAAAATAACACAAATTCGTAATATTGAGAAATACCTTCCTTCTTGAGTATAATATAAGTTTATCCAAAATATTAGTGGTGGAAATTTTTGACATTTGCAAATTGACATACATGTGCCCTGGCATATTTCTGCGCTTTTCAAATATTTTGAGCCTCATGCAAACTTGGGACATACATAATAGGTGTCGAGTGAATTTGCTTTCACTTTTATACGATATTTTTTTCTAAATATCAATAATTTTAAGAGATTATTTCGATAGCATGAGTTTCATAGCCTCTTCTTTTTCCATTGGTGATCAATAATTATCAGTACCAGTTTTGATCGTCCTCAATTTATTCAAAAATTCCAGGAATGTATTCAATCTAATACGATGAGTGAAATCGAATTCGATCAACTATGCTGACTGCAGATCATTTACAACGCTACGAAACTATCAAACAAGTCCTTGAATTAGATTTGCTCTACCGGCTTGAACAATAACAGTACCCGACAATGGAAACCGAACAACAAAAAAATCCACGATTTAACATGGCCAACTCATAAAAAATGGCATCTTGAATAATGTTCATTTAGATGTGTAAACAGATATAAAACTGGTTTCCAGCGCAACAATTGACACCTCGAAGTGGGTTAGACAAACATGCGAATGTTCTGGTCCACAGTTTACTCAGAAAAATGGGTGACTAATTCTTGGAATCGAAAAGAGTAATTTTCAAATTTTACAGTTATATCGAGGTGTTCAAAGATCATTCTGTACACTTTATTTGATGACGGATAGTTGTTATTTTTGTGACCCACACAAACGCCAGTTACACTGTTGCCATAGTAGCTTGAAATGTAACAATGCTTCTGAGCTATGAAAATTTGGGGGAATGTTGTCAATTCATTTCCATTTCCTTCTGGTCATATTTGTATTTTTCGGTTACATTCAATTGGCAGTTCAGCCGATCATAACATGATCGAAAATTCAAAATGTCGACTACTTTTAATCGCTAGTTGAAATTCACGATTATATAGTCCAGAAAATGAAGCTGAAGAAATGGTAAAACCTCGCAATTTTTTCGTTCAGCACCGATTTGTAGAAAAATTGGGAATTAGGCTTGTTTCACCCTCTAGTTCATTTTCTATATTGTGACGTTGTACGCTTTTCAAGAGCTATAGGACTATGTGAATTAAATTAAGGCCCTTAATTTTCAAATGGGTAGAGTTCAAAGTGCTTGAATTAGGTGATGTTCGATCGTAAATGTAGGTGTTAAACGGCTGTATCTCGCCGAATATTCACTGTACAAAAAATCTGCACACAGGAAAATTTTTGTCATTCAAAAAGATATAATTTAGTACATATCGTTTTTTTCATATCTTTAGTATTTTGGGAGATATTTTTAAGGAAAGGGATGAAAACACGAAATTGAAAAAAATCGTTTTCTCTTCAAACTCCAATTTTTTTGAAATTAGGCATTTCAAATTGGTCAAACTTTGTGGGTGTATTATTAGTACATATATAAAGAGAATCACAGAACGGTGGCGATCAATTTTGATTAGGGGGTACTTTGGGGGTTGTTTTTACAGATTTTTTTCGTAGAAAAAAGCGGGTACCGATCTTATTTTGATCATAAGTCGGTCAATTTTCATTTCAGAGACATCTTTCTTGTTTGTCTGAAAGCTCCAATTGAATACTTCAAAAAAGATTCTATGAGCTTTCTTCGAAAAATGCAAATTTTTCTCGTTATTTCGCTTTAAATCTTCCAATTTATACATTCGACGAAAAAAGCTAAGCATTAATTTGCTGTCTCTTAGTTCGTTTTTGTCGTAGAAGAACTATAAAAAAGCATTGTTTTTTTTTAAACTACAATTTGGCTCTTCCCATTTTTTTTGATGAAATGCATATTTTTAGAGATATTCGCAAAAAACCATTCAAAAAAGTCGATTTTTTCGTCGGAAAACTGTTACTTTCAACATCGAATAACTCGAAAAATATTACTTTTACGAAAAAAACGTATGAAACATTTTTTTCTTAGAAATACTTTTTCCGTCGATTTCTACAGTTAAAATGTAATAAAAAATTCCACCCCCGAGATGGTGTGGCAACCACCCCCAAGGCTCTAGCGTACAGCGGCATGATATAGAAAATGATCCTTGAGCTATTCCCTGCTTTCTGTGAAAATTTCAAGTAAATCCATGGTGGACGAAAAAATTGCGAGCCAAAATGCTTCATTTTCTGGACTAATAGCAATAATCGAGAGTTTAAGCTTTAGGTTATAGCCATAATAAATAGTTTGAACTGTGAATTGAAGCCATAGTCAAGAGTATGTGGTCCTTCGTAACATTTCGACGAGATGAATCCACCTTTATGACGCCTGCTCTACACCCCTACAAGCTGAAAGAAAGCACCGTCGTCGATACACGAGGGAGTGTAACGATACTACTCATACTACATTTAAACAAAGTACCGTTATACGATCGGAAATATTTGAGATGCCAGGTAAAATTCTACTACCGCCTTCGAATGGGTCCCTCGAATATCTAGAACAGAACTGAACTTTGAACAACTTTTTATAACAGACGCCATCTCTATTGTTATGATCCGTCCATTAACAGTTACCAGGATTCAGGTTGTGGTTGAAGTGTTAATAAGTTGTCAAAATACGTTTGATGTGATGGGAACGAAAGTCTTTTGTGAAGTGGTACCACTGGTACACAGTGCATACCTAACTTCTCCTTCGAAGTCTTCCTTGATAATTTAAGATACTTCCGGTTATCTCACGATTGGTTTACTCCAGCCCTAGAGAGAACACTTTGCTGCTTTGATCCATCAAGTTTTTATGAAATTCCTTAGTGACTTTTTGTGTACTCAATACTTTTTGATTTTTTATACAGAACGATTTTTATGTGAAGATTATAAAGTTTGTGAAAGATTCTACCAATATTTTTTGCAATCATTATGAAAGTAATACAATTCACCATGAAACCCATGAATATTAATGATCGCAGAAAGAATATCTGAAACATCTACTAATGATTCAATTTATAGAACTTACTTTCTCTTACTTGATCTGTAACCAAAACATTTGCGAATTTAGTAGAAAGATATATCGACTAAAGGATGGTATTACACAGCTTAGATATGAAATGAAATTTGTATGAATGTTTCACGCATCTAAATTCCACAAAAATTCGTTTTTGTCCCGAGAAAATTATCTGAGATGTTTGTAGCAAAAATAAACCCACAAGCACAAGACATTTCCTCATCAATTCGATCACAAGAACAATTGAAATTTTGCTCCAAAAGCCAAATTTATTGTGAAATAATCATTTTTTTTGACATTTGAAAAAATTATTGTCCTCTCTTCATAATTCACAGAGTGACTTTTTGTCTATGATATACTGAAAGTCCCCCCTTCTAACTATCCCACAATCTCATTTAAATTAACAATAATTCATAAATATAATTATTTAATATAAAGTTCATTTTCATATAAATGAATGCATTGTACATCATACGAAACCGTAATGGATGTGTTGGCGAGTGAAAAAAATGCAACATAATGGAATTGTGCCAGATAAATAGGCTCGTATTACCACCTAAGTGAAGGTTATCAGCATTTTTCCCATGATGCTCGACCACATAATCAGTTGAATCTACCGTGTTCATCACTTCCTACAGTTTGCATCTAATTGAATATGAAACTATTATTTCTCATTCTTGGAATTGCAGAAAAAACCGCATGGTGAAATTAAAGGAAGGTGTGTGGCCACACTAGATTTATCGAGCAGAAGAATTGATGAGATCGGGTCGAGGAACTGCAACCATGTCTTTCACGTACTGCATTATAACTTTTTATGAAGTCATCTCGAGAGAACTACAAACCTCAGACGAATGAAAATCGAAATATATTATATTCAAAGTCATCATTATGTTATGCATTCACACTAGTATTCTTGAGATGACTGGTAAGGAGTTGAGACTGAGAAATTTATCACGTTTCAAACAGGATGCATTTGAAGACCTGGATATACACAGGAAGTATGTGCGAAATTTGTAGTGTCTGCCAGTTATTAGTTAAGTCAGTTATTTTATTCAAATATGGTCGAATTATTGTTCAAAGAGTGTCTAGAAAGTGAGTTAATCTCCGAGGCTCAATATATTATTTTTCAATAGAATAACTTTTATTGAGATATATATCACAAACAATAACAGTAATAGGTACTTAGATATCACCTATAGAAACAAATGAGTTTTGTGTCAGATATTATGACTTATATGGATACGATTATCGCAAGTAACTAAGTACTTGAAAAAATTAGGAATTCAGTTTTATCCAGAGAAGATAATTCACATGCCTCCGACAGAAATTTTTCACGTTGTATAGCTTCGAAAGTTGTCTGAATTAAATATTTTCAGAAACGATTCACAAGACAATAATACTACGCCACTATCAACGTTTCCAAATGGATGTGGGGCCAGAACACATTTTTTTATCTTGGACCATTCAACTATTTTATACCCAGACAAGTACCTAGTAGATAATATCCGATAGTGGTCACATGCTGTTCATTGTTTGCATTGTTAAAAGCAAGGGAGAGTATTTTGACATAAAAGTTATCTAGCACATGTCACCCGTCTACCCCCTAAGGTCACCCTCCTGAAATTTTGAAATGCAATAGGGGTTGTTATTTCCTATTCAGAGCTCATTCTAGATATCTGAAGTATATAAATTCAGAAATTGGTGCCTGGGACGTAAATAATGAGAGATGTATGTTTGGGCAGAGTTCTATGAAAATATTGCAGCTAAATGAAAAATTAATACTGATAACGATTATAATTATTTCATTAAGAGTCATTGCGTAAAAAAAGTTTTTGTACCTTGATAAAATTTGTTGAAAGCATAAAACTCTCCTTTATCCAAATTAATCCATTTACAAGAAAAGCATTTTTATGATTTAAACTTTTAACTTATAACTACTACCAGTCAAAGTATCCCCCAGACTTGTTTGAGTTTATCAAATGAATTCAACCAAATTATTTCATTTGGAAACCATTAGTAAAAATGTTCTGAGTTATTGATGTAACAAGAAATATCGATGTTATCTGAAGGAATATCAAAGGTATAAATTAGTTTTTATTCTATATTATGAAATGATTCATGGGAGTAATGATATTAGAATTTGTGCCAGACAACATTTTTCCGAATCGCATCAATATTGAACATATTCAAATATATCAAGAAGCCCATTACAAACGGAATCACATGCCTCGGAGATAATTACTGAGATAATCATCAATTGAATTTTCTGACAACTTGGAAGAAACATGTTTGAAATCTCCTGTTTTTATTATTCTTGAAAACTTTGACAAAATAATTGAAGTTCAGTCATATACCTTGCATAATAATTTCAGGCAATAATAAAGAAATACTACATCAGTAGTAGGAAAAATCCTTCTAAAGTTTCAGGCAAATCATTCACGAACGGACTCGATATTTATTCGATTATTTCAAAAACTTCAATCAATGATTGATCTAATGACTGCTGATGAGAACAAGATGAGCTAAAATTTAAGAAAATCAAACGAAATACTGGCTGGGTAAAATTCCTAGATTTCATTGGAGTATATTTTTTATTATTTTCCGTACCCCAACGGTGACCACAGAACATATGAAAAATCGGCATGAAATCGGCTTAGTTATGGGAATCATCACGATCATGATCAGCAGTCATGATCGGCGTAGGCGACCACATCAAAGATTCAATTATAAATAATCTTTTTATAGTCACCTACAGAAATGCACCGGTCGTTACCTGCCTTGTATCAAAACCCTTCTTCAGTTCCAACTTCATTACCCACCTATTCTAATTCAAATGGTCAGACCCGGAATAGAACCAACCAGAAAGAAATGGTCGAGAATAAAAAACTACCGCCAGACCTTAAACCCAAACAGATGGCCGTTGAACCTTTTCGGGTGATTGTTTATCTTTAGGGGTTGTTAGCCCTGCACCTGCACTGGGCCAAGGCCAATATATTGTTCGAAAGAATGGGCTGGTTTGGGTTATTGATCCCAAGCAGATAAAAATATTTCAAATCCCTGTAGGGTTAGTGACCCAATACTTGAATTCATATTCTCGTTCATTCGAACATCAGGGACACTTAACACCCAAAAACAGTATCAACTCGAAACCAACAAAATGAAAAATATGAACCTTCAACGGTATTTGGTACAGGTAGGCGAGTTGTATTTTGAATATATATCGTAGCGCATGATGTTCCAATTCAGCATACCAGTTGCAAAATAATATGTTTATAGGGAGGAAATACGGAAATTGGCCTATTTCTCATGAGTTTTTCCATTTCACTCACTGAACATCAGCATTATGGTGAAAAACAAAGTCGTAGGGCAAGAAATGTACTACAAAATCCGGGATAAGTGAATATCAGCTGTATTTTGACACACACGAATCAAATTAAGAATCAGAACCGGCCTTGTTGATACATTATTAGAAATATCGTCTCATTTTGTTGCTGCATAAACGCAATTTTAAATTCAGAATTCCCACCCCTTTGTTGCAATCTCGGAGACCTGTCGAACATCTCTTGCTCAAGGGTCTCTTCTCAATAGAACAGCTGAGCTTTGGAACTCCTTGCCAAAAGAGGTTTTTCCTGAGGCTTACAAACTTCAAAAATTCAAAGTGAATGTTGATTTGTATCTCCTGTCGCTTGATTTACTAGGTGTTCTTTGAACATTACAGGACGCAAGGAGAATTATTTTATACCTACCTCGATTTTTCGCATTTAAGATAGGGTTTAAAAATTGTTATGCAATTATTTTAATATTAGTTTTTAAATTTCACATCACGATCCGAAAAATTGAACTAGTTCAGAAGAGTTCAAACAGCAAATAAAAATAAGGAACAAAATAAAACAAAATGAGAAAGTTAAACATATACATCTCCATGGAAGCGTTCATTAAAGGAATAATATAAAATAAGAATTACAACAAAATATGCCACTTTTCACTATATTGTTTAATATTATTTTATTTTGTTTGGAAACTGATATAGCGCATAACCGAAATATTTTCTGTTTTTAATGTTACGAGTTTCAAATTATACTTCTTACTTAACAATAACAACCTAAAAATATCATTTACTGAGTATCATGGATATATGTAATAGAATTAAAATTTCAGGAACTCAGCAATTTGGAGGTTGGCCACAGTCAAAACGATAAGTTGATAGTCACAGGACTTACACAAAACACAAAAGTTATTGTCAAAAAAGCTGAGACTAGATTGGTTCATTCTAATTTCTTATTTTATTTTTGTAATCTGTATAAACATGTTTTTTGCCCTCATTCCTAATTCATTTTAATTATTTTCTCATTTTATTTTATTTGCTGTAAACCTTTCCTTTACATTACTGTAGATATGAAGATATTTTTTCCACTACGAAATCGATAATACAAAGATCGATTATACCAAACACGTGGAAATGGAACAGTTTCGATGTTTCATAGATTCTAGGAATTATTTTCGAAAATCATTACTTGATCTTCGTTACACCCACTACCGACTAAATATGACACAGCTGAACGTATTGATTTCTGAGTACTTGGCACAGAGAGCATAAAAACATTCACTTACTCATGACAAGGTGAGGCAATTTTGGTTACTGGAAACACCTACCTGTAACAATAAAATTAGAACATATTACGATTGGTGTCAGTTGCAGATGACGTTCATTTTAATTACTATGGAAAAGGAAAGCATAACGCATCTTTTGATGAAATATAGCGGTAGCATTGAACCTTTTTTACAAATGCTAAGAAACAACAAGAGATCAGTAATGTCAATTATATACATATATATTATATATATTCGAATCATTTCTGAAATTATAGACTACAAGCCCATTAACACAATTTAAGGAGGCAAAATAGCCCACCATGATGCCGCGATATGAAACAATAACTTACTGGGAATTCGAATCAAGTTGCCAGCGCCATGGTTGCGATTTTGGTACCAAAGTTGTCTATTGAAGGTCATTCGTGGTTTGTTTACTTTTTCTGATCTCGTTTCTATGAAGGTTTGAGTTTAACGGATAGAGACCGGGAACTATCGTTAAGTGAGTGATGACCAAAGAGCAAAATATATTTCAATTCTTTAGGTACAAATATGCATCAATGCTTGTACACGGAAGCAATCTGAAGATGGGTTAGGTTAGAGAAACAGTTGTGGACTATTTTGAATTGTTGGTTTCGGTACTGGATATGTGAACATGAATATGATATGATAAATTTGTTGTTGTACTATTTATTGTAAATGAATTTTTTAATACAGCTCTAATAATACTTACAGGGTTATTAGTTTAGTTTTAGTTATTAGGTAAGTACAGTATGTGGTTGTCATTGTTAGGGACAGCAATATTATTAAATTATACTATCATTGAATCACTAAGGATCAGCATCTTCTGGTACATTTCAATACTTGTGTACCATATTAACCATCAAGTCTTTATACATTATGAATGCAAACTTGAATTTTACTTTCAATTTTAATTCAGTTCATTTAATAAGAGTGAATTTGAAGTCCTCGAGTGCTAGGTTTATATAGGGCATTCACGTTGAAGATAAAGGGCACGTAAACAAATACACGTGATGAGTCGAGTAGATCAGGGGAGGATTTGAAATTACTGAAAAGAGGTATTTCGCGTTTTCATCAAATCTATCCACTAAATCCACAATTTTAGATCGACTTCTTTGGTATTTTGGGTTGGAGAAAGTACGCCTATATGACTGGCTACTCTCATAAGAATGTGATCAAGCAAACTTACGGAATTTTCATGCACTTCACATTTGTATACGTTGAGATCATATTCTTCTAGATCTAGATACTATTCAAATGCCTTATCTTCATTATTTTTCGAGGACTTAGCATTTGGAACGACATTGTTATCAAGCTCATCCATATCTATAATGGACATATTGACTAAAGTAATACATGCACAACTAACGATAAGTATCAATACTATTCAGTACTCAGTAGTAGACTGTGACAGCCTTATACAACTCTGTAGATTTTTTGATATCACAGCCAGCCAATTGCAGTGTCCACGTGCTGATCACGCTAGAAGCATTGTTAACGCGCACTCTATCTTCAACAAGAATGAACTATAGTAAAGGTTCATCCATCTGGAATGGTTTTTTAGTAGAATCATATCAACCAGTTTCCTGCACCACTTGCGAATGCTTTTTAAATTTAATGTGAATTTGCGAAAACGAAGATGAATTGTTGAGTACCCGTCAGTAAAAGATGTAAACATATAACTTCAATTCAACAACTGTCAATAGACATATTAAGATCGACAATTGCCACTAGATAGCGAATCGCTTAGCTGGAATTCCCAATACCTTTCAATCGCTGCGATACACAATGAACAAGAAACTTTAGCCCACAGATAGAAACATGGGACAAAATATTCATATATGCATTTCTTCAAGATAATGGATTTGAAAAAATTAAAAAAATACGAAGAACTAAGTTTTGAACAAAAGCTGGATTGTTGTAGCTTCAATAATCAAGTTACGCGAAGTAACAACTTTATAGAAATGATTGATGCTGATTAGAATATGAAACATTCTCCACCAACTGACACCCATTTTTGCTGTAATCGTTTCTTGATGATTGAAGTTGTACGAATCCACCTAAAATCAGGATGAAATCCATTTTTTTGTTTTAATATTATGGAAATCAGAGTTTTGATATTGTACATTCGAACTGCTTGCAATCACAAATCCGATGTCAGACAGCAGTTTCGACCAACCATAGGTATCAGTGACATTTTACAGGACTTGCGAACAATGATTCAATTCCTCATGCACCAAGTACGTCGGGGGTTGTAGCTTTCTCTGCAAGTAGACCTAAGACAATTTTCATTCATGGCTAGAAATTTGTCTTCTACACTTATTGCATTAGGGGTTTGAGCCTCTGATCATACAGTGAATGGCATTCTGCCTTTACACCAGATGTATGTAATGGGTTTATGTTTTTATGCTACGGGTCCTCCGTTATACTGATTTGAATGTTCTTTCACTCGCGAAACAAACTTCTCCAAGACTTTATCTCCGATGAGATCCATCAAGATTTCGAGGTCCGGGAAAGTAAATACTATAAATTGGAGGTCGTTAAATCGTTGAATATCGCCGTTCGCTGAACCGCGAAAGTAAAAAGAATAAAAGGAGACCGAAAAAAATGCTGTACTTAATTCGTAAAAGCCGGAAGAATTAAAGTCGCTCGTTTAGGAAGTCAACTGTGCAAGGTTACGAGTGAGATAATACAACGAGCTAGCTAGTTACGCTTGGTAGACGACGGAAATTCGTATATATATTTATTCGCCAGGTACTGGTTGCTATTTCGTTGATATTCGAATATGGGAGTTCTGCATGTATAATTCAACTCAACTTGAAATCAAAACATTATTCACTTCAAGAACTATTCTTTGGCTTTTTCATCTCTGAATTGAAAATGAAGTTGAAAGAAGTGAATGCACAACATTTTACAAACATTCTCTGTTGATAGTTACATGTATATAATTCATAGACGTTTGTTTCATTTACAAAAAAAAGATAAAACCTATCTAAAGCAGCTATTCCCATGCTTATATGGCGCGACAGGCACCGAATCACATAGAAATCACTTTTTCTTCCTCAATTTGTATCCCAAGCATAATATTATACTTGAATTTGATCAAAAAGTACCAGTTATTGATTTCCAACTATTGAATACATGATGAGATTAGAACCTTAATTACCCAACACCAAACTGTTATTACTTGCACTCGACGCGAGTTTCACTAAGAGGGATAGCATCTTCAGAAGAAGAAAATTCCTTTTCAATTAATTTTATCAATTCCCTTGTTAGCGAAACTGTCACTTTTTTGTGATCTCAGCAGGGCGTTCGACTGCGTCAATATTGATATATTATTAATGAGATTGGAAAACTATGGCATAAGAGGTAAACCATTGAGCTGGATATCAAGTTTTCTATTAGATAGAAAGCAATTAATATCATTGCAACATTGTTCACGGAACAGGATTTGAAACACATTATCAGATTATTTAGAAATGAACATAGTCGTACGTACCTCAGGGGCCAGTGATGGGCCCTCTTCTCTTTATTGTTTATCTTAGTAGCATAAATAGTATCACTAACGACTGTGATGTGGCATATGCCGATGACTTTACCCTTATCGTATCGGGGGAAAATGAAAATGATGTTGCATCAAGAGGCAGCATCCTGCTACAGAACATTGGTGATTTCTTCGGAAACCATGATATGTTTTTTAACCACAATAAAACTCAAATTCTGAGATTTCATACTCGAAAAAAAAAATGTCTATCACTGACATTCGACATTGGGCAGCTGTCTATCATGAAATCGGCTACTTCAGTGGGTATATTGGGTCTAAGAGTTGACGAGTGTTTCACGTGAAAGGAACATTGTGAGAATCTGATGACAAAATTGTCTTCTTTTGCATATATGTTCAGAAATCTCAGTAAGATTCTTGAAAAGTCACATCTGTTAAACATGCATTTCGCTTATGTTGATTTCCGTATACGCTACGGAATATGTCTCTGGGGTCTATCTACACCCGCACAAGACGTTTTTATCTCACAAAAAAAATAATCAGATGTATTGCTCAGGTGAACAAGCAACATTCCAGCAGAAATTTATTTGTCGAATTCAAAGTCATGCCTTTGATTTCCTTATACATATTTGAAATAAGTGTTTATATTTTCCAGAATAAGTGATGTCAAAATAATTATTACGTTCCGTTTTCGAGGCTCAAACTAAAATACAACTCTCCAGAGACAATAAGAGTTTTCAATAAACTGCCCCAAGAAATCCGAGATAGACCTACGCTAAGCATATTCAAAGTGTCTCTAAGAAAATTCCTCACTGAAAATTGGTTCTACACAATGAATGAGTTTCACCAAATGTGTTCAATTGTTTGACTGTCTATATTTTATTGTTATATAAGCATTTATTGTGTTTTTCTGTCTTTGTATGTATGTTGACGAACCTAAAAACATGTATTATTGTTCAATGGGAAATAAATGATATTGTATTGTATTGAAACTCACGTAAATCAATTTGGTGAAGGAGTGATTAATATTTCGAAAAAGTTCAACCATTTGGTTTGAGAGATTAAATACAATTTTCTATTGAGTAAACATTTTTTGGCATTCTTCTCCGAACTTCTATGAAAGAAGTAAAATGAAAAAAATACGAACATTTTGTTGATAGGTACGTGTATATCATTCACAGTCGTTTGATTTATTCACAAAAAGGGAGAAAGAGTCTATTTTAAACAGCTACTTCCTTGCCTATATGGCAAGACAGGCACTAGGTTACATAGAAATCACTTTTTCTTGCTCGATTTGTATACCAAGCATACGAAACTTGAATCAAATAGATAACATTCATCTACAGATTTAAGCAGAATAGAGAGATATTTGTGGAAAAAATCCCACTCACCAGGATAATTTTTCATTCAAGATATTTTTTCGCTCATTTCTTGAGCTCTTCAGTGGGAAAATGGAAAAATTTTGAAACACTTTCTCTGGAGTAAACGAATGAATATATTTGAGACAATAAAAATCAAATAATAGAAAATCCATTCAGATTAATGAACAATGTGATGACTTTTTAAACCGAATAGGTCAATTTTTTTCTGCTAGGTTGAACATCAGGAAGTCACTTTGAGTTTGTAAGCAATATTATCAGAAAAAAGACATCACCTTCGAAACGTCAAAATTTGAATACTGTCATTGAATTTTAGAGATGTTCATTTTCCGTTTTTTCTTCTCACCTTCATTTCATCTTTTTCAATCGCGAAGATATTGCTCGTTGAAGAAGTCATTGATCTTTATAATGATTTTTACAAAAATCGGACGAATCAGCCATACATATCAGTGGAAAGTATTTAATAACAGTACTACTAGTTTCCTGATATCCACTCACGAGAGTAAAAAAGAACAGAAAAATGCATTTGGGACTGTTAATATCATAGGTAGTGGATGGAAAGGGCCCCAAAACTGGTCCCTGTGGCACACCCAATTTTGTCTTCCATCTCGAATCCACAGTGCTATCTGACGGAGGGCTGCCGATCCCACAACTTCTACCATATCCGTGAATAGAAAAGGAGGTTGCAACAGAACGCCAACACACAGCGTACCCTCGTTGTGTAACGAAGACGTCCTCAACATTGAATCGAAGACGAGAGATGGCCTGGCAACAATGACATTAAACTTGCGCGGCGTATTCTCTAGTCTACTTTTATTTTCAACCTGTTGGTCAGGTCGCGCTCTTTTGGAGCAAGGCGCCACAGTACTATGAGCTTTCTGAAATCAACTCACAAGAGTCAGAATGCACAGAAGAATAAATATCGGACTGTTAATATCATAGGAAGTGGATGGAAAGAGCCCCAAAACTGGTCCCTGTGGCACACCCAATTTTGTCTGCCATCTCGAATCCACAGTGCTATCTGACGGAGGGCTGCCGATCCCACAACTTCTACCATATCCGTGAATAGAAAAGGAGGTTGCAACAGAACGCCAACACACAGCGTACCCTCGTTGTGTAACGAAGACGTCCTCAACATTGAATCGAAGACGAGAGATGGCCTGGCAACAATGACATTAAACTTGCGCGGCGTATTCTCTAGTCTACTTTTATTTTCAACCTGTTGGTCAGGTCGCGCTCTTTTGGAGCAAGGCGCCACAGTACTATGAGCTTTCTGAAATCAACTCACAAGAGTCAGAATGCACAGAAGAATAAATATCGGACTGTTAATATCATAGGAAGTGGATGGAAAGAGCCCCAAAACTGGTCCCTGTGGCACACCCAATTTTGTCTGCCATCTCGAATCCACAGTGCTATCTGACGAAGGGCTGCCGATCCCACAACTTTCACCATATCCGTGAATAGAAAAGGAGGTTGCAACAAAACGCCAACACACAGCGTACCCTCGTTGTGTAACGAAGACATCCTCAACATTGAATCGAAGACGAGAGATGGCCTGGCAACAATGACATTAAACTTGCGCGGCGTATTCTCTACTTCTCTAGTCTACTTTTATTTTCAACCTGTTGGTCGGGTTGCGCTCTGTTGGAGCAAGGCGCCGGTTCTATTATGCCGGACGTGACGTCACGAGATGGTACTGATGGTACTCTTCTGCCTAGGCGGCTCGTCTTCTCGTCGAACTGCCGCCGGTTTACTTTTACCGAGTGAGTTACAGAAAGTACTGTTTAGACGGGGAGAAGTATCGATAATCGACACGGGTTGGCTAATGATCAAGATGAATAAAAACCCTGGTGTGCTGACTTATACCTAATAGATTGCAAGCAAATTTTCTCGACTTTTCGCTATCTTGATTTTTATCAATTTCAACTGAAGAGATGCCTTCGAGAGTTTGCCAGCAGAAGCGCACTTTACGTGATTTTAATTTCATCTGTGATGCCATGATATCCGTCTGCTCGACGGCCATTCGATTAATTATAGATTTATAGGTTATTTTTATTTTATGGTCTCATGTTTTGCATGCAATTTCTTACTTTCCCGCGAAATGCGAGAAATTATGTAGTCATCACATTTTGACTGATTATAAGGTATTCCTTTTGCTTTCAATTTCATGAAAAATGAATCAAAAACTCAGTGATTGTGATGTGATTTTAAATCTTCCGAAACAATAGTTGTGAGTGGAACTGGAAAGTATTGATCTCTTATCTTTCTACTTTCTGAGGAACCGAAGATAGGTAAGTACCTTTTTCTTCATAGTGTTGAAAAAAAGGCAAGTTCAATAGCCGATGACATGAGGGATAAGTAATACCTACACGTTACACGAGCGTTTTATTTTGATTGTAAATCGGTTCATAATAAATCTAACTATCACTATAAAATCCAACAAATACAAGAACAGCAACGGTAAACACTTAAAAATAATATAAACAAGAAGAACGTGAAAAGAAACAAGAACTAGGTACAAGATTTTGAATATTGAAGGAACTTTCAAATGCATTTAAATTCAAATCGAACTGTCAAACATTTCAAAAAAATTAATAGCTTTTTATTAGACGAACTTGACCTTACGAATTTTGTATACTCATAATTCTATTGGTGAACGAAAGATCCTGCAAGAGTTCATTCAATGAGACCGCCGGTATCGAAAATCACTCGTAAGCTGCCGCCTCAATGGAAATGTACCCTTAGAAAACCGCATTTGTATCACCACCTCAACACCACCTACCGTCAAAAAATGTGAGTTTACTCTTCGATTTCTCAGGTCGAGAGGAATTGGCTAAACAAAAGCATATCGGTCAACGCACCAGGGTTTTTATTCATCTTGCTAATGATCGATTGCGGCTCAGCAACTTAATCTTAGATGGATCTTTATCCAATGAAGAAACCCAAGTAGCACATCATATTGGTTGAATCCCGAAATCAGATTGGTCCAATATATATATATATATATATATATATATATATATATATATATATATATATATACATATATATATATATATATATATATATATATATATATATATATATATATATATATATACATATATATATATATATATATATATATATATATATATATAATATAATATAATATATATATATATATATATAATATATATATAATATATATATATATATATATATATATATATATATATATATATATATATATAACATGGATATTTCAGTAGTCAACATATTTTGTATAGACCCAATTTTTAACATCGGAATTCCAATATTCAATTCAATTCACTTTATTATTCCTAAGAAACATTTTTGTTTATAGATGGATACAAAATTATGTACAATATACCAATAAAGTGAAAAATTAAAGTAAAAAAATTAAAGTAACATTAATAACATGACAAATCAATACATATACTGAAAAAAATGGTGAAAGAGCCAATCGAATCATTAAAATTTGAATTAATGTTATTAGTTTAATATATTGTGCTTTCTCAACTCATTTTTGAATTTATTTTTCAACTTGATATTTCTCAAGTTACGGGGTATTTTATTATATATATATCTATTCCGTGATAAAATATCGATGATTTACTAAATTACACTTGAGTAGTAATCAATTTAGGTTATTGATATATCTTGTTCTATGATCATGAATTTTCAAAAAATGAATGAATGAGTTTATTTTGAATCGATATAAGGATTGAAGGTACAATAAAATTTTAGGCTTTTATAGATTAATAGAAGGTTCATTGAATGGCAATCTATAAATGCATTTTATTACTTTATTCTGAAGAGTTTGAAGTGGCTTTATAATAGATATTTCTGCTGTTTCCCACACAGAAATTAAGCACTGTAATTTGGATTGAATTGAACTGAAATTTATGATTTTCAAATATTCAAGAGGAGTATAGTATCTGATTCTGTATAGTATTCGTATCAAAGGTGATATTTGTTTTCTGATGTGGTTTATGTGGTTTGACCAAGATAAGGTTTCATCAATATGTTATTCTAGGAATTTAGTATTCGATGTGTATTTGACAATTGAATTCTCATTTTCTATAGGTGACAGACAATACATTCGACATTATTCGGAGCATAGATTACAATATTGTATTATCAAACTAGGTGCCATATTGACATAATAATGCATTATAGATATGCGAATTCTGATATCGCTTGACTATCATTTCCACACTAAAATGTAAATATTCAAATCGTCATTTTCGAATCACAACCTAACATGGGTCTCGGGATTTTTAGAGTGATCACTTAGCGTATTCAGTAACAGATCGATTGAAATATCGATATGTGGTGGATTTCAATACCAGAACTTTTTGCACAGCAAGTTTCATTTTTCAAACCACTAACACATAAGACAGTGATCCTTCAGTGTTTTATCACATAGAATTTTGATGTTGTCTTGAACATAACTTCGAGTCATTACATGTATACCACTAAACTCCTTTTTGATACAAATCCATCCGTGCCGTAGAGTTTATAGTGGTCGACAATGATGTTGCCTTAGTGAAGTTGGTGAGTTCAAGCCTCGCAGCAGCCAGTATTGAGTATATGTTAAAAAGGAAATGAATAAGTTCGAAAATGAAAATTAAAAATTAGTGAGTGACATCAATCAAATATATCTTTTTTGTCGATAAATTATTTACAATATTGTACCAATATAGTCAAAACGATATATCCTTACATTGTTTTCGAATATTGATATCGATGATAGGGTAATTGATCTCTAGAAAAAGTTCCAACTTTTACACCAAATATCTCGTTCACCAATAGAATTATTAGAACACAAGATTTGAATAGTCAGGCCACCTTATAGAAAGCTAACTCTTTGCAGATAAGTTAAGTTTGATACTATGATATGAAGTATTTGAAATTTGAATGCGTTTGGAAATTTCAATTAACTCAATATTCAATTCTATTCCATTTAGTTTTGTTCGTTTCATTTTACTTTGTACTTCCCACGTTTTTATCGTAAGTATTAGTGTCAATGAGTGAACTTTTTACCTCTAGTTACTATAATAATGAAGCATTTTCATTGTTTGTGGTGTTATATAATAGTGCCGAATCTAATATCCATCTCCATAATATGTTTAATAGCTACCGCACGTAAATTATTCCTTAGTGTTAGAAAATATATGATAGCTTCAACACATTTTGAAAATAGAAGATAGTTCTAAAAATCACAGAATCACAATTGATGTCAATCGATAATCAAACGCAAGATTATTTGACGATGATGAAAAGATATACTTCACCTTGAAAGACCTTTCTCAACTTACTTACGTAGAAGTTATATTTATGTGATTTACTGATTGTTGTCTAGAATTTCTCAGTTTAACATATTTTTCCAGCATTAGTGACTATGGTTCTTACGTGCCTAGTGAAAAAGGATGCAAAGCTATAATTTAAAATCATGGAATAAAAGTTCTTCTAGGCGAGTGTTTTCAAACGTCTATAATTGCTCAAAATCAAGAATTTTGAGCTCACGATTTTTTGGTATAAGTCAACAAACCAGGGTTTTTATATATCTTGTTAGTGGTAGAATCTTTCAAAAGTGTATTACTATGAAGATTTCTAGTGAACCTGGATTTGTAGTGGATCTGGGACGATGACTGAATCTGATTTTATCAAATACAATCGAACAATTCAACGGAAATAGATACATTTATGATCATGACAGCATATTTTGCATGAAAACCCGATTTTACGTACGCAGAAATCAAGTGAAAGCTGCGAGGTAATCATTATGTTATATGATGTATTTGAGTCCATATCATAGATTGGTGATCATAACTGCCCACAGTAGATATGTAAATTATTAATCGATAGTCCGATTTGCTTGTAAACTAGGTGAGGTTAGTTTCGAACAGAATTGCTGATGCAGAAGTTACTACTGACTAATTCATACTGAGCTGTATATGAATATAGCATGCTTACGTTGAAATGATTTTTCAATTTGAATATTATCAAGCCTATTCATATTTTTTATGTTATAAAGATGTAAAATATTTGATTCACGACATAACAAAGAATCAGGATTATTTCCTATTATGCTCACATACGTCACAAAGATCGAAAAAATATACTATTGTCCAATATGTTTTGAATGAAGATCACAACATCAATGTATGGAATTAGAAATTAATCAGAAATGTACCAATGCCTTCTAAGGAAGAATTTCGCAAGTGATCTCTCGATTTCTTGGTTTGATCACCAACTATAGTTTTGTAAGTTCAGTATGAATTCATTCTGAAGATGCTAGCTTGGCTATTTCAATTCACCCAACCCAATCAACTTTATTTTTCAAACAATTTTTTGTTAAATTCTTGAATTGGAACTTGGGAATCTTTGTTCCCAACGATCCGGTGGTTTTTGGTATGTCTTCCGTTTTTATCCATAGGTGAAATCAAAAGGTCATCAGGAAATACGTCTGTGGTAAAAGTTATTGAGTAGTTGAGCATTGGTATTCTAGTGAGTTAATCAAAATAATAAATGAGCAGGTTGAATGACAAAAACAAAGTAGCAAGTAATAATGATGAGTCAACATCTTTACACGCAGATAGTAAAACGTATATTGTAAATATCCAAGTGCGTACAATTCATTTTACGCAATACTGTCTAATTTTAGATCAGCATTGTCAAAGAGTGCTGTACTTGACTGTTGACACTTGCCATGAGAGTTCAGATTCCTGTCTCTTATTTATATTAATGGTCAAATGTTATGTTCGAAAAACACATAATGAATTAAGATATTTAGAAAGATGACATATTCACTGAATGTTGATGAAAAAGAGAACTATTTTCTATCTCAAGTTCAACAGCAGCTTATAGAAACACTTTCAATATACAAGAGTGTTGTTTCTCCACACCATTGCCAATTGTGATATTTTTTTTCACTCAAGAACAAGTAATGTGAAAGATGGTATTCGTTTTATTACAAAAGGAAAACTATCAATACATTTCATTATTAATTGATGTTCAGGATCACTTCAGGTACTGTTTGGATCTATTGAATCAATTTATGAAATTTGACGATCTTTTCATGCTGTTACTGTTTTTTGCAAGTGAGCGTCTGACTTTTATTTATTTTTCATCAAGGTGATTTTGTAGACTATCGACAGATCTATAAGTCATGTTAAAGGAATAACAGTAATTCCGTCCTGCTCGCTGCATATGCTTTGATCCTGCCAGTCAGATCAATACTACTGACGTGGCACAGGAAAATTATATCGTTTGAAAAAAATCATTCTTCATATTCAGCTATCGAGCGATCAATACAGAATAAAGGAAATATCGTTGAAAGTCGAATTAAACAAAGAAAACAAGAGAAATAAAGACGCAAACAAGACAAAGGAAAGCAGTTATTATTCTCGTTAGCACCAAATTCTTTTGTCTTTGAGGGTAAGTTCCCCACCTAAACCTCGTTCTGGTTCAAACCAGAAACGCGTTGGCGGTATTTAATCCAGTCATCTTATCGTTGAATTTATTCACGACTTAATTAGAATTCAAGAGGTGAAAGACGGGGCTTGTTAAGAAGCACTAGATTTTATCGAAAAACTAATCTGTTTATGCTAATGCTGGAATATCCATCCCCGACTGAGTTTAACAAACGTTGAAGAGTAGATGTAACGGTTATTCAGTGTACAGGGTATTATATGAGTTGTGACTTCCATTTTTATTTCTCCTCTGTTCAAAGAGTTTTATTTGGCAAAATAAGAAGATAATAATATGAATTACCAAAACATAACCTCCATCCAATGTCACAATTAGATGAGCTCGACCCTGCTTAGAAACGAGAAAATGCATGACCAAGAAATAAATATATTGACTTACGATTGTCCACCGTTTAATTATTTTCCATAATATTTTATATACAGGGTGTCTCATAAGTCATGACCTTAACTGAAGGAGGCGATAGAAGATGTTATTTCTGATAAAATAGTTGACTGAACATGGGATATTGTGTAAAGTATCCCATTGTTTTCGAGTGATTTCTATTTTGGTGATTTTACATCTCAGTGCGCTACAGCACTCAGTGACATAAAAAAACACCCTGTATAGACACCAAGAATTATTTACCAGATATCTTCTATTGACTTTTGTTGTAAAAGTTTCTCAACAAACCAGTGTACTTGCATTCATTTCATGTGGTGAAAGAGAAACCTTTGCATTTATCAAAATCAGATCATTTGTAGAATTTCTTAAAGCGATCCCTGATTGAGTGATCATCAACACTTGTAAACTATTTATTGATGCTTTGCGAACGTTTGGACATTCATAGAAAAAACTTTTTGTTGTTTGCTATCCTACGGCTTTGAATAATAATAATATGAAAATTCATAGAAGTTTACGAATTTCTAAGATTCACAATGTACTTCAATTCACAAATGACCAATTTGTTTTTCACAGTTTTCGTCAATCACACGATGAAACTAGTTCAAGCTGTGAGAAGTTTGTTTTTATTACAAACTTTCGCAGCACAAGCGAGTTGTAAGTCACCCCGTATTATTTGAACATGCCTTCATGATTTTTGAAATTTGAGCGATGTTTTTATGCAAGGCAGCGCGTAATTTTTTTGTAGATTACGAATTGTTCAAGTATTTCCTGTTTGAAGGCTGTGGAAAATGTTATGAGAAAAATATCTCAACCAACTACTATTGAGATTATATGTCTCTACGTACAGAGAGGTATAACGAAAAGTATGAATCTAGTTCATCCTTTTTGTTTGTAATTTAAAGCAAAAGAGATTGGACATGGACAGTTTGATTGTGAGGGAGATACATTTCAGACATTTTCTTCAATATATTCAACACCCTGAGGGGGAGGTATCACAAGCCTAAAATTTCAATTGGAAAGTATGGTCGAGTGATACATCATGTGAAAGGTAAGAACTTATATTTCATGATTCGAATTTACTTGCGAAAACAAGAGAGCAGCGATTCTAGGAGACCTATTTTTTTATGGAAATTAACAATTTCACTCGTTCTGGAGGGAATAAACCATTTTTCATGGTGTAGTTGATATAATTTTCAAAGAAATCAAACTGAATCAGTGATAAGGCTATAATAAACGTTGGCCTGAACTATTTTCCTACACTCATATCTGCTTTTTTTATTCACCGAAATAAAAAAAAAAAACGATATATGGAGAATTTGAATGAAGTAATGTTCGTAGGGGTTAATAGGCAGAGGTTGGAGAATATGTGTAAAAGTACTGTTTGAACGTCATTATTTTGTGGTGTATCAAAATTTGTTCCGTACTTTTCTGGGTGTCTAACCTACCACAATCCGAAGAAATGAGAATTTATATTGGAATCTATACAAGTGTAGAAGGGCAGATTTTCAGTCTACCCCGAAAAGTTGTTGCGTCTATTGAAAGACAGTTTTTTCTGAAAAGCACGAGTCCAATTAGTCAGCAACTTCTCGTATAACTCAAATTTTGCCTATCAAAAAAATAATAAAACACAAGAGAGAAGGCAAAAATTGAAGTATACAGAAGTTGCTGACTAATTGGACTTGTTCTATCCAGAAAAAACTGTTTTTCAATAGACGCAGCAACTTTTCGGGGTAGAATAAAAATCTGCCCTTCTACACTTGTATAGACTCCAATAATATTTCTTATTTGTTCAGATTGTGGTAGGTTATAAGCTCAGAAAACTACGGAACAAATATTAATCCACCACAAAATGGTGACGTTCAAAACTAAATCCGTTTCCGTTCTCGAAATTAATACGCAAATTTCTGGTCAAATGCTCGTTGACAATCTTCGTTATTGACATTTTTCGATAGACGCAGCAACTTTTCGGCGTAGATTGAAACTTTGCTCTTCTACACTTGTATAGATTCCAATATTAATTCTTATTTTTTCAGATTGTGGTAGGTTAGTCACCAAGAAAACCACGGAACAAAATATGTAAAATGCTTTCCTTTGAAAGCAAACCATTCCATTTGAAAGCAAACCATTCCTTTTTGCTTCAAATTCAGAATAAAGGAGAAATGGGTACATACTTATTGTAAGCATATACATATCCCTGGCATAGCGAAGAACATTTTGATGAAAACGAGTATATTGCACATCGATTTTCAAGTCCACCCTCGTAAGTTGACACATCCGCACCTTTCTCATTTCCGGGCTCTAAAATGCGACCAAAATAAACGCATGGCCCTCTTGACCGACATACTTCGTCCACCGTAATCGCATCGTTTGTGCACGAAGGAATCCAGCGTGCCGTGAAAATGGCACGTACCCGCTCTGCTACTCTCCCTGCCCTGATCCACCTCAACATCCTGTCGAAAATCGATCGCGCGCCCGCTCCACTGACCCCATTCCGGGGTTGCAGAACGCAATTGGGGTAGGTCAGCGTCGAAACTAGGTCGCCACATCGAAATTGAAGCTCGCCGCTTTAATTAGAGCCGATGCGTTTGCTTGTTGATGAAATTGTGCTATAATCGAGTTTTCCAGGTCGGAATAGATTGCTTTCCGAATAGAGAGGCCGCAGACAGAATTTGTACGCAATATGTGGTTCCTAAGGCTTAGTTTTTTTTGTTTGAAGCAATTCCGAAGTTTTTGAATATATCTGGGAATCGCACGAGGAAATATTAGACCTCGTTAATCCTTAACTGTCATGATTTTCGACAAGCCCCGCTCTTTGAAACATTACCTGTTATTCGAAGTATTGTTTCCTTTGATTTTTATCTCCTCTTAATCTGTTTGCAGCGTGTCCCGATCTCCAGAAATATGTAAATTATTGAGGCATTGTTGAAGGGCAGAGCCCAACAACTTGTAGACCACTGCTAGTAAAACAAAAAGCCGCTATCGATTGGGAAAGTCTGGGCGAACATGATGTGGCACCCTAGAATCTTAGTTATAGCCGTTTGGAAATATCGTCCGAACTTTTGTTCCTTCCTAAAAACGGAACGTTCGTTTCATACCTACTTGATGAACATTAGTTGTGGAAAAATTCATTTTTCTACAAACGTCAGTAAAAGTATAATTTTTGACGCATGCTGTCAGTGTCTAAAATGCCATTTTATGACACTGGTGTTAAAAGTAAATCATTTTTAGCACTAGTGCTAAAAGTGATTTATCTGTAAAGAAAATATAAAAACATAATTCCGAATGAAGTGTTCATTCAATTAAACGTACAATTAGTGAGACAAAAACACCAAAAATCGCAGCAACTTTCTGCGTTACATATATTTCATCCAGGGCTTCTGCGAGAAATTTGTCGATTTATTCCCTTGTTTGACTTTTTCGGTCGCTATCCTTCACCCTTTCGCTTCAAAAAAGCCACAAGCTTGTAATATCTGCTTATGTCATGATTATTTATGTTCATCATCGACTTCAACATAGAGTAATTCGACCAAAGCGTTGACGATTTCCATGTTTTGGACTTTTCTTTAAAGTGTGCAAGAAGCACTTTTCACTGGCCTCCTTGCTACTGACATTTTTCTGATCACACCATTTCAAGAAACGATCGTATGAAAACTTGTACTGTCGCTTTGACTTACTAGGCAATAATTCAAAAGTAGCTTTATTGGCGGCTTCTTCAATTTCCGGCGCTAGAAATTCATTTTCTGGATCACTTTCCATCGAGGAACGAAGAAACGAAAAAGAATAATTCGTGATTTAATGACGTTAGTTGTCAACAAAGACGAATCAACAAATTCTGTTTTTGATTACCTTGGCATCTTGTTTCATGAATAGATTAGATGAAATTGGATTCAAAACTGATAATATTCAAAAATAGTGTTTGATATACCTGCTAAAAGAGATTTTATTTTGTTTGAAGGAATGGAACACTCCGCCTTCGGCGTGGTGTCCCAAACTTCTCTTCTCACAAAAGAAAATATCACTTTTAGCACTTATATCATAAATAACTATTTTGAGTATGATATGCTACTTTTGTTATTTTCGAAACCTTGAATGCCTTAGCTGAGGCATTTCCGATCAATTCAAAAGATGATAACGATGCAAGAGACGAACCAGGAGCATAGACATATATATTAGGAGAGATTGTCAACTGCCATGTTTGAAGAAAGAGACCGTCTTTCAGAGCCATCTAAGAAAGGAAAGAGACTAGAAGGATAGGTCTTCTTCTTCTACGATTGAAGTCCACAATTTTTTTTTTATTGAGATGGCTACAGTTGCTGAGACACAAGTCACGTTTTTGTTCATAAGCAATGGAATCAATAGAAATTCCACTATTGATGGCATTATGGTCTTTTTTCATCTATGATCCCACAAAGCATGTCTTTGTTGAGTAGTCCTAGTACCTACAGAAACTTCACTGTTGAAAGCGTTTTGGGTCTTGGCATACGCATCATCCCGAAAATTTCGATCGATTTTAGCCCAAACACACCTAATTTTTTGTAAATCAGAATCCAATGGAATAAACGAACAGATGTTGTATAACAGATGAACTATTTTTCACTCTGAAAAGCACAGAGAGAAAAAAGTGCAGCTATTGATGAACACGCAGAAGCAATTAGCAACCAATTAACGAAAAGTGTTTAAAAGCCGCCCAACTTATAATTGAGACGAATGGAAACCGTATAAACATCAGTGGCGCAGAGATTCGAAAGCTGGTGATATAAAAAGGGGCTTGATTCACAAACACCAATTTTTTGCACCTCGAACAAGTCTTCACCAACTTACTATTTTCTCAAAAAATAATTCAATTGAAATGATGATTATTGTATTAGAGAAAACCTATTAGAGTTCGTTTCATGAAACAAAGCGGGGAATAAAGTCAACAACATATCAGACGAATTATGTCTTGCGCAACATTCATGTGAACCTTCATTATTATTCTGATACAGGAGTTCATTTTTTCATTCATCTCTAAATTCGCTGCGAAATCTTGCAAGTTTAATGAGAAATCTTGGGAAAGCCATGAAACCAGATCATAAAACAGCGTACGCCTAGTCAACTGTTAATTGCTCTCCCAAGCAAGTCCAGAATATACTCATAAATACTCTTATTTTACCTGAAGCAATGACTGTAAATTGAATGTTTCCACGTTTCCACTTGATGCCTTGGGAATTTTGCAGGAAAAAAAGTCTAAGCACGTTACGGCCACGATAAAGTTTGACTGTCCACAGTGCTGTAGTTGATTGGAGGTTTCAGATATTCACTTAGAAGGAAGAACATCTCGATATATACCATGTACCTTACATGTGGGTTGAACAGTGGTACTTTAATAATATGACGAGCAAATATTATTATGAGGAAATTATAGAGAATCTCTCAAAGAAAGGGAGCAATTCATCTAGTTTTTCCCATTCTATGGAGCTGAAATTTTGAATGTGTATCCAGTGAACGAGATGAAACAATTTTTAAAAAATATCAAGATGGTTTTTCACGAATCGAGAGAGAAATGAATGTCAACTGATGCAATCCTGGGTTCAAAATTCAAGAACTTTCTTGAACAGCTTCCACATATTCAATTTCAGAGTTATATATGGGATACTATAGCAATGCACCGCATTCAAGCTTGGATCTTACATAAGCAATGAACAATGTGAGAATTGGCCTAACATTGCGGAACTTCCAAGTACTTCTCATAACAAAGCCCATTATCTTAGTGGCTTATGATACAGCTTCATTAAGTAGCACAGTGAATGTAAATTAGTAATCAAATTCAATCCTAAGATCTCTTATTTCCTTGGCTCTACTGATGATATGATCATATATTTGGTAGGGTAACTCAATCATATCTCTTTTTCTAGTTTAGAAACACATACTCGGAAAACAAACGCTGCAATTCCTTCAGACTCACGAATCCTATTGGGTTAGATCCATGAGAATGGTCTTTATGACGCAAGTAAACTCAAGAATGTGACTGTAGCCGAGTGTTACTTTTGGAAGCTGTTTTCCCAATGAATCCAAAGTAGATTCTTGAGCAAACATGTAATAATCCAATCAAGATGTAACTCCGTGCTTGCAAAAGGTCAGGTCATTTTGAATTTTTTATATGTTGTTTGGACCTCAACCAATTTGAAAAACAAGATTTTCAATTTCCAAAGTGCTGTACGAGCGGCAGTGTTTCCAAAATACTATGAATTGTTGTGTCTTTTTTCAGATTTTGTTCAATATCTCCGTGAAAGAAGGATCTGACTGGTATAGTCACTCTATAAACTTTTAGAAAAGATGTAATTTGCTACAATTTGAGACTGAGGCGAGCTCTATACAGGTTCTGGTTCTCTCGATAAAGCTCTTCGAAAATAGTCCATTTTTCTGAAAGATGTTTTTTTTTTAGAAAATGTCACTTATTTTGTGAATATTTTCTAAAATACGTATCCCACATCGAATTTTATATGAATGTGGGTTGCGTATTTTAGAATATATTTCACAAATTAAGTAACAATTTTGAAAAAAAAACATTTTAGAAAAAATAGCCTATATTCGAAGAGCTGTATCATGAAAACCAGAGCCTGTATGGAGCTCGCCTCAGTCTCAAATTGTAGCAAATTACGCCTTCTTAAATGTATATAGAGTGACTCTTCCTTCATGGAGATTTTGAGCAAAAACTGAAAAAAGTTACATAATTTCATGTTTTTTGGGTACATCGCCGCTCGCACAGCACTTTGGACATCTGTTTTTTTGATATTGGTTCAGATCCCAACAACATATAAAAAAATCAGAATGACTCGATCCTTTGCAAGCACGAACCCACAACCATGTTTCACTCTTCTGGACTATAAGCAAAAAGTTTTGTTTTTTGGTAAGCAGTGCTGGCTTGTGTGCCATCTTCTTTGGATAATATTCGTAAGTGGATTGTCTACTGCAGCTTCGACGATCAGAACGAACAAAAGTTTTTTGGACGCTAAATGAGATCTGATCAAATTTTGGAATTATGTGCTTGACATCTCCATTTGTGATCTGTATTTCTTGCTTCAATATATTCTCTCATGTAGTTCCTGGTCCTGGATTTTGGCGCCAGCAACCAGAAGAATGAAAAAAGAATGATACAACTGAATCAAAGGGCGAGGAAGGAAGTTTATTCTTCTTCTTCTCTATTTTATGGGTTTTGCTACAATATAAACAAGAAAAACTGCTCGATATGTCAGTCTACGTCACCGCCAAGCGTGATACTTTCGAACAAGTTTCACTCGATCCTCTTCGAGCCGACCGCCGCAAAACATTTTCAAAGCCACACTTTTCGAACAATAATAAAATCGCATAATAAACAATTGAATTCTCGCTCTGCTGCATCTCGAATGCAGGCTCGGCTAACCAAGTGGAGTTGCACTTGAGTCAAGGTTATATGCGATCCAACAACAACACGCTTCCCCTCGTTCTTCCACCACGGCCTCCGCCATTATAGCCCAGTCAAATCATATTTTGAGGTGGATACTTCTGTGGTCCATGGTGACTTTTGTTGGAAACGCTCAGAAATATGAAGTGAGGTCGGCAAAGTGTGAGCGCGTGTTTCGCGAGTTAGAGTTTTGAACAATTTTTTTGTCATTTCTAGGCTGTTTCAAAAATTTCCAGTAATCGTCACATGCTGATGTCTGCTTAGGAAGTTGGTATTTCTTCGCAAATTGTCGGCATTTTATGAAATCATTGTCAAAAAAAGGAAGCTGCAGTTCCTTTAGAGCAGTTAGTTCTGCGTTGTTGCGTGACGCGTATCTGTCATTGTCATTCGGATTATTCGTTATTCGACTGTCTCTCATCTCCAACACCCCGAGTGAAGGGTAGTAATAGAAATAAAATATAAATAAGGTTTTACTGTTTCAGTGATTCTGGTTGGATCTGTATATCAGTGAATACTCAAAAGGTTACTGAATTCATAATGTCTAGCAGGACAAACTTGAACAAACTTTATATGCGGGCTAAACGGCAATCGAAATTTGTTCACTATACATTCCCGCCATCCGCAGCTCCATCATGTGAACAAACTCAAAAAACAGTCGAATGTTATGAAGCCGCAAATTTTTCAAGGAGAAGGAGAGGAAGGGAAAGAAAATCCAGCTCTATTCACCTCTGGTTCTCCAGCCTCCAGTGATTCAGAGATGGAAGATATACCAGATGAGAGTGTTACTTATTCTTATTTTATTCCCAAATACAAAACACACGATCCTTCCAAATAAAAGATTTCAGAATGTTAAATATTGTTTTTCGACATAATAAATAAAAAATTAATAATTTTCAGCATGCAAAACACAGCTTGCAAATGTACAATCGAAGACCTGAAAAATTCTCAAAGACATCCTGATTATTAACAATGGACGTTACAAAGACGTTCTGAGGATGTCCTGATTATCCAAGTGGGACGTTTTGAAAACGTCCATAAGACGTA
The DNA here is from genome assembly GCA_032362365.1 of Zygogramma bicolorata. Lineage (NCBI taxonomy): Eukaryota > Metazoa > Arthropoda > Insecta > Coleoptera > Chrysomelidae > Zygogramma > Zygogramma bicolorata. Next base: position 1,480,062 of record JAVJAQ010000582.1, read on the forward strand.
TTTGTGCTATCTGGCAGTTTATGTACATACCTTCTACTAGCGCCTTCCCAAAAAAAAATCTATCCCATCTTCAAATCGCTTTATTAAAAGACATAGGTCTCATTTTCACAATAAAATATACACTATTAAACTTTCAGATCAACAAAATGTCATTAGGCAACATGCAAATGGGGCTACATTAGCTAGCCAATATTTTATTCACAAAACTCCAACCAATAAAAAGGCGTCCTCCTAAACGAGTACAAAGGCGTTTTTTGGCATTAATGTATCCAAAACGTATTCATGTCGCTCCTTCTCTCTCACTTACGACCAGCCAAACAGTGAGAGAGAGATGGAGAGACGAATACGTTTTGAGTGCAAAAGCACCCGAAAATGCCACAAATCCAAATGACGAATCATATTCCATACCTTATTCACTTTGATTGGATATTCGATATACTTGGTCATTGTGTCAGTTTCAATAAGCTAGTCCAGACTATTTAAATAGCCCAGAAGGATAAATATCGTCCTGAAAATTCTCATATTTGTCCTTTCCTTCGCCACAGGTACACTTGGGGAATCCACGAGCACAACTCTGATATTTTGTTTTGTTTCTGAAGGGAAAACACAGTATTCTAGGCACAACTCTGTCACAAATATTGTTTCCAGTCTTGTTGATTTCCACTTGGGTTTCGCCATAAGCGAGGATGACATCGAATTTTTTCCCGGACGCTTTGCCATTACTACTGGAAATTATTTTCGACTCTTTATCTGGATTAGGAATATCGCTATATGCAAATATCACTTCAGGGCGTCTTTCGTTTCGTTTACCAAGGTTTGATGTTCTCTTTTTCCCAGAGCTGATAACAGGTTTCAGAAATTCCATTATGCTCTAAGAATTCACTGGTTTCTGTTTCTATTACACCCTTCAATCTTCCTCACCTCACAAGAAGTAATAATTTTCTACTTCGTTATCATATTTATACCCATCATTTCTAAATCTTATTAAGGTAAGGAGTTTCTTGATGCTAATTAGTATTGAAATTTCACAGTAATGTACCTATCCTTGGGAATTTCTAGGAAATTGTAAATACCTGCATCCTTCATTATTGTGATGTAACAACTAGAATTCAGTACAAATTGGTTTTTGGAAATCAGAACCTTGAGTCACACTTTCCTATAATTTTGGGGCAAGTGTGAGTGAGGTACTTTTCTGTAAGGTGTTTACTTACACCATGAAAATGGTAAACGAAGATTTGTCTATTCTAGATGGTATTGAAATTGGCTCATTGGCCGCCTATTGGATGCAATCGTTAACACTTGCAAAAGTTTATTCACAAAGCTGCAGAACTTGAAAAACCGTGAAAAAAGGTAGAGTTCAATTATATTTCTGCATGTGTAATTCAGATCTAGAATCAAAACCGATCTTATTCATGACTATTTCTCGAGATATCTGAAGATTCAGTTTTTGTCACTGCATAGTTGAAATTTTTTGTAGGTAGAGGTTGTATACACTTTGAAATTTGTGTATATATATATATATATATATATATATATATATGCACTATAGCCTTAGAGCACATTTGCTTTCAAACAATAAATAGACGATTACATGCTGATCTTCATTTATTGACACAAATAGTTGAAATTGTTAATTAAAATGTACCTCAATGTTTATAACAATATCGAGGGCAGTAGAAGTTTTTTCAGACTCACCCCGATTTTTTTGACGTATAAAATTATATATAAACGATGAGTTTGGAACGTTTGATGTAAAAGTTGAAACTTTTTGTAGAGATCAATTACCCTAACTCCAAACTGATTTGTTCCGTGGTTTTCTGTATTTTCATATATACATTATACATTAGCTCTTATTATTTTTTTGATAGGCAATATTTGAGTTATACGAGAAGTTGCTGACTAAATGGACTTGTTCTATCCAGAAATAACTGTTTTTCAATAGACGCAGCAACTTTTCGGGGTAGATTGAAAATCTGCCCTTCTACATTTGTATAGATTCCAATATTAATTTTTATTTTTTCAGATTCAAGGTAGGTTACAAACCCAGAAATCCACGGAACAAATATCGATCCACCACAAAATAATGACGTTCAAACAGTACCTACCAAACTGATATTATTTTGAAATTACGATTATTGAGACTACACCTTTCTTATGGAGGACTACGCCACTGTTATAAATCATAACCTCAAGAGCTGGCCTACTAGGATATTCCTGTGAAATATTCACAAAATCATGGTAGACAATTGAAAAGTGCCTTATACACAAAACAATTACATGTTTTCTGGATGGATATCTACGCGAAAAACTCCACTGTTGCCAATTGTTTGAAAACGTAATCATGGATGAGAGATCAATCGAATACATTACTCACCGCAAATTCAATTATGTTTACATATTTTTGTATAGATGAAAATTGTGAAATTAGCCATATTGAGAATGTTAAGGAGACAGAAAATTGAGCACAAAATTGCACAGAAACTCTCTTCCAACATTTTGATAAACTGCTATGTTCCATAAAACGAATAAAAACAAACATCGGGCTTAGACTGTGACTTGCCTGCACTCTATTAGATGATTGTTAAAATTTTCCAGACTCCCACAAAAAAAAACTGTAGGTGGATTCATGCAAGCCAACTTAACTTGTATTTAATTTAACTTAGTTAATCAAGAAGTTCGATGACCGAAATCAAATGAAAGCATTCATGCATTGTATTGGTGTTGTATTGAATTTGTCATCTGTCAAAATCAGTCGCGCATATCTTCGCTATTCAATCATAGGGGTTGTTGCATCATTGCCCTTTTTTCTGAGATAACTTGCTAATATTAGTAAATCAAATACAAGTTGAGATGGCTTGCATGAATCCAATTTATTATGACCGGGGTATTCACTAATCAACAGAATGAGATAATTCGACTGGCCTATTATTATTTATTACACATTGTTTCCCACTCTTCTCCCATCCGACGCGAGCCTCTGGGCGTGCGATTTTTTTTATTCGCAAACGCATTCCGCGAGACTGAATTAACGCTCTCGATGGATTGCAGTTTTTTTCCAATCATTTCATTAGAATAAGGCGACTATTTCCCGATTGGCAGTCGTTATGCCGGTTGTCAGTATCAGGAGAAGATATTGCAATCACGTGCCGATGAAGTCAGATGAAATCAGTTTTAAATATCGATATTCAAAATTTTGTATATCTGTTAGGAGTGAGCCCGATATTATCCAGAACATCGGGTCTAGAAAGTTGAAAATTTAATCCGAAAACACAGAGACGTTCGTCAATTCACGAAATGAAATGCCAAGGTCACCGCAAGCTTTATTATCCTTTGATGATGATTCATCCCTTCAGTTTTTATCCTCAATAAAATATTGTTGAAGATCTTTCTCAACCAATTATAGACAGAGGAAAGAGGAAATTTTCGAAACATTTTGATTGATTTTATTTTTTGACTTTCGAAATTTTATAATTTTTCCACCAGTGATGATACTTAAATTTTTTTGAAATCCAACGCTTTCTCCATTTTCATGTTGCGATTAAACACCGTACATGGAAGTACCTCATTCACACTCGCCCCAAAACTATGGGAAAGTGTGACTCATCGCAATAATGAAGGATGCAGGTATTTACAATTTCCAAGAAATTCCCAAGAATAGATACATCACTGTAAAATTTCAATACTCATAAGCATCAAGAATGTCCTCACCTTAATAAGATTTAGAAATAATGGGTGGAAATATGATAACAAAGAAGAAAATTATTACTTCTTGTGATGTGAGGAAGCTTGAATGGTGTAAGAGATACAGAAACCAGTGAATTATTACAGCATAATGGAATTTCTGAAATCTGTTATCAGGTCTGGGAGAAAGAAACCATCAAACCTCGGTAAACGAAACGAAATACGCCCTGAAGTAATATTTGCATACGGCTATACTCCTAATCTAGATAAAGAGTCGAAAATATTTTCCAGTAGCAATGGCAAAGGGTCCGCGAACAAATTCGATTTTATTCTCGCGTATGGCGAAACCCAATTGGAAATCAACAAGACTGGAAACAATATCGGTGACAGAGTTGTGCCTAGAATACTGTGTTTTCCCTTCAGAAACAGAACAAAATATCTGAGTTGTGCTCGTGGATTCCCCAAGTGTACCTGTAGCGATGGAAAGGACAAATATGAGAATTTTTCAGGACGATATTTATCCTTCTTGGCTATTTAAATAGTCTGGACTAGCTCATTGGAACTGAAACAATGACCGAGTATATCAAATATCCTATCAAAGTCATTTGGATTTGGGGCATTTTCGGGCGCTTTTGTACTCAAAACGTATTCGTCTCTCCATCTCTCTCTCTCACTATTCGGCTGGTTGTGAGTGAGAGAGAAGGAGAGACATGAATACGCTTTGGATTCATGAGCGCCAAAAAACGCCTTTGTACGCCTTTTTATTGGTTGGAGTTTTTTGAATGAGAAATTGGATAGCTTATGTAGCTACATTTGCATGTTGCCTAATAACATTTTGTTGATCTGAAAGGTTAATAGTGTATATTTTATTGGGAAAATGAGACCTTCGTCTTTTAATAAAGCGATTTGGAGATGGGATCGATTTTTTTGGGGAAGGCGCTTGTAGAAGCTATGCACATATACTGCCAGATAGCACAAATATGTCTTATGGACGTTTTCCAAACGTCCCACTAGGACAATCAGGACATCCTCAGAACATCCATTATATATATATATATATATATATATATATATATATATATATATATAGACGAAGATTGATAAAAACATCCACTGCTACATATATAAGGTCTCTTCCATCGCTTGAGACTGGAATATTACCTCAATGCGAACAGCACCAAACATTGTGGTTTGTGAAAAAAAAAACAGAATTACTTCACAAATAAACAATTCTCATTGTTATTTCTCGTTTCACGCCTCACCTGGTTGATACGGATGATCGTCCACAACTCTGAGTTTTGAACTTTTACTAATGACAATAATACGAAACAGAAAAACGCTGATTCAATTATAGTTTCGATAGTTTTTTTTCAAACTTCCCAGGAAACCCACTACATCGGCGGTTTTCAATTAGAAAAAGTCGGTATTGTAGGTCAAGCGTAAGGAGAGCAAGATGTTGGGTCCAACGAATGCTTTCAATTGAAACAGCGTGGGCGTACGTAGTAGAACACCTGCATTTACTCAATGTGGGTCAAAATGTTCATCAATCGATCATGACCGAAGCCATTTGTCTTACAGCTACACAACTAGGTACATTATCGCTGTTACAAGCTATTTATGAGGGGTCATTAGGTATTCCTTGGCATTGACAAAGTGATCGAATTGGGTTTTCAGACAATCATTTTGATTATTTACTCAATAGGAATAACTGATAATTGATCAGTTTATACTGATTACAAGTAATTTTTATCTCTGCTTGAATATTGATGGGAGCGAGATGATTTGGATTTCGAGAGCTTCAACTATGGCGATGAAGAAGAAGAATAACCAATGAAAGTTTTATATTGTAATAAGTTTTTGGGGACAGGAGTCACTTTTTTGCTCAATTTTGCTCGAACACACAAATCTTGATTCAGATAGATAGCATTTATAGGAATTGACGTGACAATAAAGCAAAAATAGAGAATAGTTTCTAGATTTCATTCACACCTGAACCCATCACTTAACAATTAGATGAATTGTGGAACTTTATCACTAGATGCACTAAATGTTTCGGAAAAATCAATGTGAAGATGATAAGCTTTGAATTAGTTGGCATTTCGGTGACATTCTTCTGATGACTACCAAACCGCGTCATCGGTATAATGATACAGAAACATGATTATTTGTCTGGAGAGAACGAAGATTTGACGAAATATTTTGTGAATGACGTACACACACCTTACAACAGAGAATGTTTGTTAATTTTTTGGTGTTTTCATATAAGTTTTCATAGAAGTCTTCCATTACCTGTTTTTGATCAGTTGAAAAAAAGGCAAAAAATAAATCTTAGAACGTTGGAAATTTATCTGGAAGATTTTTTATTATGGATATATTGTAGAATGACAACAATGAGAACAAAGTGAAAAAGATAGGACTTCCACTTGAAAGAAGAAATGCAATAAAGTAATTTTGGAAGAAAATACCGTAGATAGACACAACAAACGATTATCGAAAAAAAAACTGAAAATTGGTTTCCAAATTTTATATATTGATTTTCATTTGTGAGAATATCACAAATTTTCAACTTTTAACTATTCATGAGAACAGTAATTCACATTTCCAAGGAATATCAATGAATAGAGCAATGAACTCTCATTAGCAATTTGGAAATAATTGGCACATGAATTTTATCGTCTATAAAAGTAGCTGATTATAAACATCAAACCAGGTAATCAACGCAAATACATTTAATTTTGCTTGGAGTTTATATTATTTTTGACTTATTACATGGGAAACTTGCAAAGAGGTATAGTTTTCGAGTCAACAAATTGAAATGATTGATTTATTATCATACATACAAAATAATAATGAAGGGTACTCCAATTCCTAGTTATTGAAAACTCGATCAACTTGAGAGAGTTAAAAGACGTGAAAAAGTTGTGGGAAATCGACCAATATTAATAATTTCAATAACTGTCCGTTTCAAACACAGGATTTTTAAGTTTTCGAAAATCCAACGCACAAAATATTTTCGAAGAATACCGAAATCTAAACGATGAAGGAAGAGTTTGAAATCATATTTTTGGTATGAAACAATTATTTTTATGAAAAAAGTCAGTTCTCACTTATGTTCCCAAATCGCCTCTTTTGATGTAGGTTGAAGAGAAGAACATACTTCAATTAAATACTCAAACAATAACAAAAATGGGTTATCGGAGAAGAAATATCTGATATAATTACAGAATTTTTCATCCTTCAGGATGATCACTAAGAAACAATTTTCAATGATCCATCACATTTTATCACTGAAAAATAAAGAATAGCCTTCTTCTAAAAAAATAGATTCAGAAGTTACAAAAATTCGATATGAAAAATATTATTCAACTTTTTATTCCACCAATTTCTTATTTATTCGAAGATATTCTTCAAGATGGTGTTTTAGGCATGTCAATATGAATATAAAAAATAACGACTATTCAACATTGGTTTAAATCGCCTTTTCGACAACAATAATATTGAGTAAATTCATGAAATTATAGAAACATCGTATAAGTTAACTTATTTTTGTTTCGATGAAATCCTAAAATTATATTGTAGAGCCAAAGTGCCGAACTGCCTCCAAAATTTTAGTTCAATCAATCGGTTTAAAATTGACTTCAGTTGAAAAATTTGACTATAACTGACACATACTAAGAAACAACTGGGGTTGAATCAAATAACTGTGATAGCAAGAATCCAGACCAACTTTATTACTATATGTTTTCGTTACCAAGAATTATTTTCTCCCAATTCGAGAAACCATAACATGCCTGAAGACGCTATTGTATACTGACACAGGTATAGTTGAAATCACACGCGATTTTTTAACGTCCTTATTTGAGACTCGTTTATTATCAACAGTCAATAGGTAATCACAAAAAGTACCTCATTTGTAGTATTCAGTTAAAAACCTCTGTCTTCGATATACTTGAAATGAGACACTGGATTATCTCAAATGGTTTTTAACATATATCTATCCACTGAGACTTCATGTTTTTTGCTCGTCATACGCACTGCTTTCACTGAATATAAAGTTATTGTCAGGTAACTGTTTGTTCCAAACATACTAAGATTTCACATTGTGCTTCCGAAAAATACTTCGATTTTCTGTTGAAACATTGGACTCGAATACTACTTAAACTGAAATAATACACATTAAGCTGATAAATCCTAAATATCCAATCTTCGAAACGAAGAAAACAACTCATTAAGTAAAGCTACAGAATCTCGTACAAGTTCAGCGCAAGCAAAAGTGGTGGCATAAAAAGAGGAGTCAAACTGTTTTATAAAGAAATCGATGTGGAATGGCGGCCAACAAGTTTCACAGAATGAAATGATCAGTTATTATGGCAAAAACTGGTAGTAGAAGATAATGCAATAGCAATGCCGGCGAGAGTATGGTGTGCGGCGTTGCCAGCTTCATCAATCCGATTGTGGCTAGTTCATTAATGGTTACCCGTATTTAGAATTTTGACAGAGGCATACAGAATCTACAGAACTTCGCACATCAACAATACCACTTGATTATCTTGACCTTTGCATCCGTTCGGCGATCACCAATATCAAATTTGGTCACTGGAACTGTCATTTCAACATGACAGCTTAATGATACCCAATATGTTGCCAAACACCAATGGTCCTCAATCGCCTTATTCCTGAACCAGAAGGAATGGAGAGAAAATGCCATTTCAGAACGAATTCACTTTTGTATGAGCTCTTGAGCTTTTTAAATTATTATATCATCAATAATCTCACATTTTTATGTATACTGTTTTCGGTTATAATTGCACGAGTGCACAAAAATTACCGATAATTTTGCAAGAAAGAGTGATATCTAAAAATTGCAATAGTTTATTTTCATATTTTGGCAAAAGTGCCCGAGTTCGAAGGACGAGGGCTCTTTTACAAAATAAGAAAATAACCGAATGCAATTTGTATAAGATATCACGCTTGAATGCAAAATTATCTGGTCATTTTTATGCACGAATGTAATTCATTGGAATATTTCACGAATAAAGAAATTCTCAAGGAAATGTTATTTTTTGTTCATTTATACTTTCCTCTATAGATTGTATGGAACACTCACCAAAACGCGAAATGTTTTTCTATTTTTGAAGTCTCTAAATTTATTTGTGTTGTTTACTGACGTCTAGCGATACGGTTTCAAATGTGTTTTTATGGTGACTTGATACAGTGCAATTACCGCTGTGAGTTTTCGATAATTGCATTGCTCTTATGGGATATTTTATATATGAGGGAAATATTCACCTAAATATTCAAATTCTGCATCAGCTTAATAATAGTTGAGGTATTGATTTTCGCAAATACTGAAGATCCACTAACCTACTTCGAACTATGCAGTTTTAGAAGTCAATATTTGACTAATCAATAATTCGCCAACAATCTACAAATAGCTTTAGGGGTATCCTTGCTCTGAATATGAATAATTGAGAGGCATTTACTAATATGGAGGAAACCAATTCCGATGACATGAGAGAAAGTTGTTCAGCTAGCCGCTTTTATTAAAACGAATGTTTTCACGGATACTGGATTATAGAAAATTGTCCTTTCGGGTAATCCGTATGTAAAATGTTGAAATGTTTTACGTTTCGAGTCTCAAACAGGAGTCATTATCAAGAACTAACAGAAACATCTCTATCAAAACAGCAATAACTTTTTTCTGGGTGTTTACATCGAATTTTATACACCATGAATTGAGAACTTTTCCTAGCGATCAATTACCCTAACACCAAACTGATATTTTTGCACTCGATGCGCGTTTCGTTAACAAGGTTACCATCTTTAGGAGAAGAAAATTGATACTCTGACTACTGATTAGTATCAATTTTCTTCTCCTGAAGATGCTAACCTTGTTAGCGAAACGCGCGTCGAGTGCAAAAATATCAGTTTGGTGTTAGGGTAACTGATCTCTAGGAAAAGTTTACAACTTTCACACCAAAGGTTTCAATCTCATCGATTATACACCATGAATGTCAACGACGGAATTCTTATGAATTCTTAACTATAAATGATCTTCTGACAGTAGTAGAAGTGAAGACGACTTTCGACACTTGTCACAAATGAGACTATTTCAAGAGTAACAGTGTCAAAAAGCTGAAAAAATGTTTCCCCCCCCTTCACTATAGTTATATATACTATACTTTACATGGGTGCATTATGAAAATTCACATATTTGTGGAAATGAAGGTCAACTGAACAGGTATGTATGCTGGTGTTACTAATTGGGTAACTGTTCATCATTCATTAATGATTATCATGATAATGAAAAATAAAGTTAATTACTTTCAATTAAATAGAAAGATGAAGTACGCCGAGAGAGTTCCTATCTCTTTGGGGACACTTATTACTCCAATATTCTTCTCAGGAAAATTTCTGGTGCTAGTTTCTCAAGTTTTTAGTGTGTGTTGAAAATAACATTTTCTAGTTTGTGGCTGCAATCTCAATTTTTTTCTTCTGAATATGCTAACTTCATTTTCGAAGTGAGAGTTGGACGTGGAGTGATTGTAATTTGGTGTTAGGGTAATTTACTTTGGAACTTCATGAAGAAGCTGATTCAAGAACAACGCGGAACGATTTGTTAATCGTTTTATCTATTATCATAACCATGGTATCGTTCTACCTCTATCAGCGCCGGCACTGAAAGTACTTTTATTGTCTAGGCAGTAAAAGTGACCGCTTTCAAATTCTGATTCAATAATCCTCGGAGATTAGCTATCTCATAGGTTAGACAGAATAGCACACGAAATTCGAAGAAAAAGAGCTTTTTGTGGGTCATATGGTTGGCAGACTTGGAGAAGGGAAAGTCAAAACTCACTTCCTCGAAACTTTCCCTCTCTCTACAGAAGTATCATGTTTCCTAATTATTATCAGTAACACCTAAACTTAATTTGGTGTCATAATTTTTGGTTACGAAAACTTCAATGGGAACAAATGTGAAATTAAGTCAGCTTCATTCTACTAGTACTATAAAAATCACTTCTAAGACCATTTTATAGTCTTCGAATGATTATTATGAAGCAACCGGACAAAAATCACAAGATTCTTCAATGTGAATTTTCATTGAAACAAACATTATCTTCAAAAATAATTGAACTACTCCTTCTACTTTCTCTACAGGCCTAACACCGAAAAAAATGGGAAATATAGCGGAGGAAAATCACCACAACCCATCGAAACTCGTACGTTTGGCAACATTGCTTGCGCAACAACAAGACGAAAATGGCAGCCAACAACCTCCCGGTTAAAGATAGAAACAAGAACAAGACCAGCGGGACAATGAGAATGTAAGAGTGGTCAGAGATGGCTCTAATTTACTAAACCAGTTCTGTGACCATGTCAAGAGATGCTTGGCTGACTTCACTATCGCATGGTCGACGATGCCGGATTATTGGTACGGTGTTGCCGAGTTAGCAAAGTTTCAGTGGATATCAGAAAATTCTCCAAAATATTGCGAGTGACAATCGAAAATAGAATATTTTTCCTCTTGAACGCCCTTGTTTCTCTATGATCGGTACTATTTAAGTTGAAACTTGCGAGGTGAAGATTAATGAGTCTGCAACCAGTGTTAGACTCCTTACACATATAATTCATGAAAGACCCATTCCATACTAAGATTTAACGAAAAATCATTTTTCATCAAGCTTCACGCCCCTCGTTTTTTTTTGGTTAATTATAAATTGATACATATAGAGAAGAACTGAATTGAACCAATTTCAATTGATTCTCTAAAGGTATATAAAAAAGCACGAATATAGAAAAATAGGAGTATTTCAAATTTAAACAATAAAATCTAGTTGATATACGTTGATGAGTCAGTATGTGGAACCAACCAAAAAGATCAGTAGTTTATAAATATATCGAAATGAAAATTGGTAGGTACATTTTTCAATAAAATGTATATTTACTTTCAAAGTTTTGAACCGATTTGTATAAAAGAAATACGCAACATATAACTTTTCACTCGTTGGAAAATGAGGATGATAACCCTAGATATCATTATTAATAACATCAATAATTTTTTCTCCGTAGTTTTCTGAATTTCTAACCTACCACAATTTGGAAAAATTAGAATTACTATAGGAATCTATACAAGTGTAGAAGACCAGATTTTCAATCTACCCCGAAATGTTCCAGCGTTAACTTCTCGTATAACTCAAATATACCGCCAAATTATTTTCGAAGGAATATAATCATCACATCATTGTTCATCTAGCGCCAAGCTCATTTTGTATATTAATAAGTAAATAGCTTGCTGTTGTTTCTAAAAAAAATTCTTCACTATTGCACTTTTCGTTAGCATAAAACGAATGTTTTCAGAAATATTCTTCATGTTTCATTACTTCCGAATGTAATCCTTTCCCTATTTCTTGTGTCGTGCCTATTATACTGAAAAACTTGGACCACAACTTCATTTCAAAATGATAGAGAAATAATGGGAAGTCAAGCTATGTTTGTACATTGCACGTTAATGTTATGATCATTCGTTGCTACGGAGCTAAATGAAAATCATTTTTTTTCTAATTGCATGTTGTGATCACATTTATACAGGAGAAAATATTCATTAGTCGTCTTGCAAAAACAATTTCTTCATACAAATGGAAAGTGTGATGATGAAGAAAGATGAAAAAAACAATAAGCTAGATATGAATGTCCAAAATATGTTTGTCGTCGTCATATTGATTCTATTTCTGCGAAAATAATTGGGAGGGTTTCATTTGGAAAAATAGTGGTGGGGTTTAATTTTTGAGGGTACAACCGAGAACGGAGTATTTTTAGTGTATTATGAGAAAGCCCATTCGATGTTCGACATGATGCCACTTTTTTATTATTCTATCTGTTCCAACAATCGAGATATCGCTTGTTCAGAAAATTCCTGGACACCCTGTATACTCACTTCCATACATTTTTCAGTTACTGTACGCAATTACACCGGATTCCTTTCAAACCCAAAATTATACAAATAACAATAAACAGAGTTCATTTTCATGATACGCTGATAAACATTGAAGTTTTCACGTTTCAAACAGTGAATATTCACCAGAAAAATAATATCTGTGAGATAACATATGCTTCCGTACTTGATTCACTTTTTTCTGCAGGGTGGTCTCTATTAGTGATTTCGTGACCTTGAACCAAAGTCTCACCCGCAACGAAAATAAAATGATATCCATTTATCAAAGAAGTGAAACAATAATAATTACACAAACTTTGATCTCATTATTTATTGTGGAAAAGACTCTCGTGGAAAAAAACCAAGTCCCTTATCATTTCGTTCAATATTGTCTGCTGGCAATAGACCGCGGGCATGTGACGTCAGAAGACAACTGTCAATCAGCCTGCTGGACAAACAAACCGTACTTCCATAAGCAACAATGGTAATTTAATGAGATTATGATCGTAATTATGAAGAAATTACGGGTTTACCCTAATATTGAGTATACCCTTAGTGTACCTGACATACATAAATGACTATATATTGCAATCTTTATTCATTATTCTTCCTGTCTACAAGGAAATTGTGTGTGAGATGACTGATAAAAGTGATTATTTCAACACCTTGTCTGTGGATGTCCAGTAGAGATATTTAGAGAAACTGAAGGAAAGTAATGGATGTGATCCTTATTTATTGAAATTTGGGGATTGTAGTAATGCTGTGAAATACTTTCCTAAAGTTTTATGACATGTATGACATTATAAATTATTTTGTATATGAGAGTGCATGCACAGAAGACTTCAAAGGCTATAAAAGTTTGGATTCATACAATATGTTTATATCTAATTGGATTAGAAGGATTGGAGTGAAGCTTGTGAAAAGAATACTGAAAATGTACTTTAATAAATAATAATTTTGAAAGAACAGATTTAGGGTATCTTATATAAGGCTCTACAAAATTATAAACCACAACCATCTTTTCATATGGTAATCCTGTATGAAAAAGGCATTTAGATGAGTTATGCTTTAAACTTTCCAATGTGAATGATCAAGTCTGCAAAGTTTCCTGGAGATGATGGATTTCACGATAATAATTCTGCAACTCGAAATCAATATCGGGACATAGGTGTTCACCAGAGTTTTGTGCATGTTCCACTTCTTCAACTGGTTAATTTATATCATTCAGAGTTTGATTTTGCATCAATAATATTCAAGTTTTGAACAGCTGGATCATTCACACAAAAAATCGTCATCAATTTCATCCATTTCAACTGGAATATTTACGATCTCATTTTTATCACGCTGCTCCCTACGATACAATCTCTGAATGCTTTGAACTGCATTGATATTTGTTTTGTAGCCAAGTAATTGATTCGGTACCCAATCTATATTGTCAACATCTTAAAGTGCACTTGGCTTGCCTGAAATGAAAAAAAAATATGTTGCCTATGTTTCCTAGATTCATTGAAAATATCTCCTACAAAATGTTTTGAACACACCGTTGCCCATTCCAACTTATAAGAAGGTAAATCTGCTCTTCTACTTGCCTGAATCCACAATTCACAACTCTTTTCAGCAAGAGGATTAATCTTTTTTCTATTGTCGAAAATAGAAGGGAATCGATGGAATGAAACATTATGTCTGCCGCTATTACTTCCTCATTTCACAATCGCACAAAATTGAGCCTTTATTGAGAAAAAAGATTATAAAATATGACATTAACACACACTTAGCATAGGTAAATCAGGTTTGTTTGTCCAGCAGGCTGGATTGACAACTGTCATTTACTGTCGTCTTTCAGATATGCCCGCGGTGTATATCCAATTGAAGAATAGTTGAGTTATCAAAAAAGAGGCAGCTTCATTACAAAAAAAAGGTAACTAGGGGTATCACTAGACAAGGGCCAAACGCCTAATATTTGATAAACTGTAAAAAGTTTCAGAAAATACATATTCGGTCAAGAAGCATAATGCTATTCAGATTAGTTGGCTTTCTCTACTGGAATATTTTCTATTGGAAAACTTCTATCTTAGATAAAGAAGATCGTGAAATAGCGAAAACGACTATGACTTTTGTACATTCCATGCACATTTTTCTCATGATATAAAGAATCAACGCCATTTTTCAGTAAGTTTTATTGTGTCAATGTATCAATTTTTTCAGATTGTGGTAGATTACTAACCCAAAACATACATCCACCAAAAAAATAATGACTTTCAAATAGTACAACACGTAATCTCCTATAAAATATTTACTGAATTCGAGGCATCATTTGAAATGGTCAGTAGTACCTTCTTTAGTATTCTGATGGGTAAACCAAGCATTTTAAAAATGTATGTGGCTCTACAAAATATATACTTCTTCAATTTTCAGCTAATCCTAGTTCGAAATGCTTCACCTCTAGTAAAGTAGAAGAAGTTTAGCAGTAGTAGAAGTTATTGTGTTTCATACAAAATATAAAGAATAACACAAATAAACCAGGAATTTCGGAATGACATTATAGTGCAAGCGCTGCGAAACATTCCGTTTGAAAAAACCGATGACCTCATTCTGATTGATGATTTGAGTTGAGGAAGACTTGATGAATAATATTTCGGAGGTTGCCGGACGGAATTATGGTCCAATTTTTTTTTTCGGCCCTATTCCGATTCCATCGATGTAGCTGCGAAAAAAAAATTGTTATTGACTATTGACACCTGGTTTAGGTGAGGTATGGAAAAACGGCATGATCTAATTCAATACAAATTCAATGAAAAAAGTGGTTTACCTATTAATAAGTAGTGAAAAATTTATTCAGGTAAGTTTTGACAATAATTTCCGATGCATTTGCAAAGGGATATACAATTGATATCGCTTTTTCTACAAGTGCAAAACATTATCAGGCATTCAGCATTATATTTGCAAAGCCTAATCAAAGAATGTGGCATATGTGGTTTTGCCATTTGCACCGGGTACAACTTTCCATCTCGTCTTTCATAACCGAATAGGAGTAAGTTCGGAGGCCCATGTATTGCAGCCCTTAAGCAATGTAATTACAAAACATCAAAAGTTCTTATAATTTCAGACACATTTGAATTGAATCCCAGCTTGAAAGGATATTTTTGTCCGATCCTTCAAACCAAGTCTCTCAACAACTACTATTCGATAGCTTATGACAAAAGTGGATGTTGAGTACGAAAACATGGGAATCTGCACAATTTATAAAAACTTGTTCAATTCCTCCACGAACAGCAACAAAAATATGGCTGAAAATCCTTCAATCTGCTTCTAGATGATTGGACTTCAAGTCTAGCAATTCAAAAGACCCATTACCTTGGAGTTCGAAGATTTTTTGGAGTCTTCATATCCACCGGTAACAAAAAGTTCTGTTTCAGCATTGATTTTTGAAAAATTGGAGAATACTTGCAGAGGTATTAAACGAGCTGCAGTTTATTCTTCAAACAAGAAAAAAAACCTTCTGCAGCCAGCTGGGATTTTGGTTGAACGACTTGATATAAATATTTTCAGTCCGTTTCAGTTAGTTTCGGTTTAAGAGTGTGTGAGGTGTTCTTTTTTTAAATGATTTATTCAACGTAGGCCTGTTTCTCCTACCAGGGCCAATCATCGACGCCGGTCACCACATATCCCCCACCCAGAACTTTTGCGAACACTCTGGTATTCCAATCAGAGGTAGGGATCCTTCACGAGTCCAACAACCATGGACTCAGGACCGCCGGCTTTACGTCTCCTCCGAAGGACAGCATATCCCCAATATATCTTGTGTTCATTGATATATTGCCTGCGAGCTATGATATAATACTTTGCTGCAGTTTTATGAGCTTTCGACGCAGTCTTTCCCTGCTGCTTAACTCGAGATATCGAATGACTAGTCAACCTGAAGAGCTAGGCCATGCCCGTGAGCTATTCTTTTCCTTATTTCTTTTGTTGACTAAGTATCATGATTGTAACGTGCATAGAATCTTCACCACCTAATGTTCCCTTGAAAGTCATTGTCACAGTGTCTAAGATTGTTCAACAGAGTAGAATATGTTTCGATTTAGTTAGGTAGGTGGTGAATGAATTCGGCTAGAGCTGTACGTTGCGGTGTCTTTCTGTTCATTACACTGATACATATCACTAAACACCGCCAATGCTTCATGGAGTGTATTGGCTGACAATTTTAGATTCCGACTGCTGAATGAGGCTTGTATGGAAGTCTTCCATTTCGGCGTAAATGTGCATTTCTTCGTGGCATCTTCTATAAGAATTTCATCACACAACTTGTCCTTTGGTGTGAGTTCAGTAGTGGATAGTTCTTTCCGTAATTCTTTAGTACACATCACGATTCTGCTACATCTAGCCGACGTACACATTTAGCTATTTCCTTAATGAACTTCCTGCTATTAAAACCAAAGAAGATTGCTTCCTCTAAGTAAGATATGAGAATAAAACCTTGTCACCAAATTTATCGATCAGCATCACTTTGAGATCACGATTAGAACTATATCCTCTACTTCAGCGAGTACAGTCATGCGTTGAGCCAAGTATGTCAATTCGAAAGCGGTCGTCGAAACACCGTCTTTTACATCCGCCATTAATTTGTCAAAAGCAGCCAGTAACTGTTTTTGTGATGTTTGTTGTTGGTCGAACTCTTTCGTTACTAGAAGATTTTGGTTATGAAACGTAATTTCTGTAACACGATGTATGATATTGGAAGTTTCTGCAAAGAAATTTTCCGGTTCGTATAACAAATTTTTTTGAAAATTTCATAGTATTTTCGACGCGAAGTATTAAAAAACAGCAAAGCTGCTGAAATTTCAATTGAAAGATTAATTTTTTTTTGTTTTGGTTTTTGTCGTATTACCACAAATGGAACAGCATGAGTCACTCGACGAATCGCTGTTGTTTCTTTTTGATTTGCGGGTCAGTTGATGGGCCAGCTACGCCCTGTGTTGATGATGGAGCTCTTTCTTCCAGCACTCTTATGCAGTGACGACAAGGAATTTTTTCTTCGCCGATATAGCTGGCCATGCAACTTTTATACCACGAGAAGTGTTCCTCTTCAGCATTCGGATCAAACAACTTCTCAAATTTGTCTGAAATTTCGTCTTTGCGTCGACTTGCTGCATTTGAATAGTTTCTTTTGGTTCATTCACCAGTTCACCATAATTTTTCGTTCGCCTTTTTTTAAATTTTTTAATTATAGCGATATTTATTCACTTTTAAAAAAGTTATCACAATATTCGAAGCACTGCTATTTTAAAATTATGGAAAATGTATCTGTTATAATAATGGATGAAGTTCAGCTATAACTGAAGTGACAAATATTGTTGAGAAAAGCGCGGCCCGCTCCAAAACTCGAGAGAAAGTATGTGACGCTGGGAAGGAGATTTATAATAAAACTGACAACGGGCTATTTTGGTAACTTTCAGTTCCAGGTTTGAAAGGATCTTGCAAA
This sequence comes from Zygogramma bicolorata, assembly GCA_032362365.1. Classification (NCBI taxonomy): domain Eukaryota; kingdom Metazoa; phylum Arthropoda; class Insecta; order Coleoptera; family Chrysomelidae; genus Zygogramma; species Zygogramma bicolorata. Next base: position 1,498,154 of record JAVJAQ010000582.1, read on the forward strand.
AACATTCCAGTCGAGAAATAGTGGTCAATGGTTTTTGCATTCTATACAACATATTTTTTCACAACTACAGCGATGGAATCGAAAACTCCTATTAAAGGGCCGAAAAAAAAAAATTGGACCATAATTCTGTCCGGCAACCTCCATAATATTATTCATCAAGTCTTCCACAACTCAAATCATCAATCAGAATGAGGTCATCGGTTTTTTCAAACGGAATGTTTCGCAGCGCCCGCTCTATTAACCTAACGCAATACATGAATGAAACTGAAGGTAACGATTGAAATCAATGTCAAACTTATTGTGGGTTATTAGCTTTACATTTTTAATTACAATCATCTGAAGATCAAGCTTGTTACACATTCAAATCACTTCATAAGAAAACAGGTAATGAGATGCAAATTACTATAATTGAAGCCTACAATTATTATTACTTCACCGTCGAAATTATCGTCCAAACTTCATCCATTGCTATCTAACTACTGAATGAAAAAGCTGGAACACAAAGTTCAATCTATCATAGTTGTAATCTTACCAAAAGATGCTGGAATAATGAGTGTAAGCATGTTCCAACTTTGAATATATGGAAAATTCAAGTTCAGATTAATTCATGGTACTCCCTACTGAATGAGACCTCAACCATAGCGCAATTGCATAACTACCAGCAGTAACAGATGGGAACATTTTCTCTACATTCCAGCCATTGTGAGGTGAATTTTGAAACTCGACATTGACATTCTCCAAAGAAATCACTGGACGGAAAAGAGTAATAATAGGTATGGAGCGGAGCAAAGGCGTAGTGGTAGATGAATGTAAAAAGGGTTTCTCTAACACAAGTCTGCAAAAAACCTTTTCTTAAATTGTTTTAATTCAGTAAACTGATATTGATGTAGTCTTTCACGCTGATTTAAAAAATGGCATTGGTTGTTATTGATCACGTAAGGCTTGCCAACAGAATAAAGTTGAAGTTTTTGGAAAAAGTAAAAAAAAGGGAGAATTTGGATTTGTTTTCATTACTTTAACGTGAAGTAAAAGAAAAAACAACAACGATACCTAGCTGAAATGAGCATAGTAGTGATGCAAAGTTATTGAAAGTCTTTGTAAGAAGATTTTTATTTTCCATCAAAGCTTGTTTTGATTTTTTTTGGCTGTGTTTTTGTGGATTCTCCCCTTTTAACACCCAACAGTTGTCTGCCTTCATAATGACATTCCATCGACCTTGGTATCTGCGCTTCATTTCTTTTATATCTTGATGGAAACGTTCTCCTTGTTCCTCACTTACAACCCTAAGATATTCTGGAAAGTAGTTCGGAGGAGAGTGAAGGACATAGAGTTTGACACTAATGTTGCAGCCCAACATTTTGTAGTTTTGAGACCAGAGTCTGGTAGTTTTTGTTTCAAAAATGTCTGAATGTCTGAATTCCAGGCATTTTTTTCATCCATTTTCACCTTTCGAAATTTTTCTTATGTCAGGCCAAACAGAGACATCCTTTTCCAGCTTTACGTAATAATAATATTAATACTTCTATCATAATAAGTGTGTTACATCCAGGATAGTAGGTAGAGTTTTATGATGAACAAAATACAACTACAGTTCAGATAATGAAAGGCAACCTTTCACTTCTGTTCTTCCACTAGCGCCAATAATTCATACACTAAATTTTGATTTTCAAGATGGCAAGCAGAAGAAATAAAGAAGGAGAATCTAAAAAAAATGACAGAGTTATATAGATTTAGAAGAGAACGAGAAGGGAGGGTCAAGGATTGGAGCAGATAATTCTGCTGGTATTGTATTGTCTAATAGAAAAATACAATGACAAAAAACAGTTGAGCAACATATATAGGAACATTATTTAAGACTGGGATCAATGAATAGAGATGTAAACAGCTAATTTGGTTGTTTTTTCAGTAAAATAGATTTATATTTAATTTTGGAATCTATTATTAGTTCCAAAAGAAAACAGTCTAGGTATAGAGCATACAAATTGTTGATAACGGTAGGCGCGTTGTAGCTAAAAGATCGTTTGTATATTTCTTTCTTGTTTGTGCGTAGGAACTGTGAGAATTGCATGACGACGAATTTTCAAATGATGAATGTCTGTTATATAAAAGGGCTAACAATGAAGGTACGGAGGAGTTCTGAATTTCAAAACTTTATAAAACATACATGCCATGTGTAGATGACCTCTATTATACATCTATTATACATCGGATAGACAGAAGAATGTTTCAACAAAGATACTGGAAGCACCCTCCTTCTTGGGGTAATGCTTTCACAAACTGTTTCATTAACCTCAGTTACATATGAAGTGGTGGATTGGCCACTCTGCTCACTACATTCCTCATGACAACGTCTACTCTGTAGGATTGAGGAGCGAGTCTTGTTCCTGTAGGAACTGGATTTTCCCAGTTTAGATTCATTGTCTTATTCGAATAAATAGAATAACACATTTGTTATTGCAAATACCATACAAAATTCACATTAAATTGACCACTTATATAGCCTGTAATATTGAAAACTCGTACTTATGCTGAATCTGAAAACCTCTGAAAAGAAGATAATTTCAGGTGAAATTTGTGACATATCTAGGGATAATATAATTTTTTTCACTATATTTCCCATAATCAGCACAAAAAATACTGTTAAACCAGTGTAATCGAACTGAAACTCACATCACCAATTTTGAAATATCATATTCGATATATCGAACTCTTTTAAAACTACTTATCTTCATTACCATTATTTCATTTTGAACAATCCAAGAAGAAGGTACAGTTTATCATTCATTATTAGAAGAAAACTGTTATCATCAATCAATTTTGAACAAGAAAAGAAGTAGAGGCTGCTTTATTTTCTAGGGAGTAAATACGTAAGAAGTCATTGTTTTTCATTCGATGATCAATCTTAAACATGAAATATTCTTCAAGGGAAACCATTTGAGAATCAAGAGAATGTAGAAATAACCGCAATATTGTCTCGGAAATTTGAATCTGAGTTTTTTAATGAAAACTGCTTATAATTCGGAAAAGAGAGTTGAAGAAGGTGGAATTTATTTGTAAATGGCATCTGACGAATGGAAGGTGTGAGGTTAGATCGCTTTGTTGGTGCGAAAGAGAAGGCGGGATATTCCCTTTTTCTGAACATTGAAAGGCCGTAACTTCGAAACGAAAGGGGTGTGGCACGTTTTGACTTCGGATTCGCGTTCAACGTGAGTTTGAACCAATATTTTTTCGAAACCAGGTGCTGTGCGGTAAACCAATCGTTACCAAAAACTCACAGATGAAAACTGTCTTAAATTTTCTCAACAAGTGTGTATTTTCAGTATGAGTTATTTTAAACACATTGAAATATTTTAGGTAGACGTAGATGAAAAAGGGACAAAGGGGGTCATATAATTGATATTATGAATAGTAGGCCCACTAATATCTCTTGCTCAGGATCTTTCTTCGATAGAACAGCTGAACTTTGGAAGTCCTCGCCAAGAGTGATTATTCCTGAAGCTCACAAACTTCAAAAATTGAAAGTGAATGTTAATTCGTATCTTCCGTCCCTTGATTCACGCGGTGTTCTTTGAACATTACAGGGCTTTCCTTTCGTGTGAATCTGGATATAAAATTTTTTTATAAATTGTCCATTTCATTCGCATCTTACATACACTTAGTAGACCGGTAAAGATACGCCACTGCCGCAGCCATTGTGAAAGTCATTACCTTGATTCTCTTCACATTGTACTCTTCGGCAGAACACGTAGAATGTAGACATCAAACAAGAGTAACAAGAAAGGATGCCTACCTCGTTCACCGGGGGAGTTGTTACTTAGCATTAATGATCATATTTTAGCGCGGAGTTTCTCATGGTTGGAAAAAAAACACAAACGATTAATTGTTACTTACGATTTCATTTTTATGTGAAACAGTTTCGATTGCGTATGGGAAAATGTTCGGATGCTTTTTTCTCAACATTTATTGAAAAGATAGAATTACGGTAGGAAGGTAATGATTATAATTCGAAAACGGTCATTTCTTCAATTAGTTTGGATTTGAAACGGAGGTCGCACACAGGAATGAAAGGCAGACATTGGAGAACCCGATTTTATATAGGAACGTTTTTGAATAGACCACATTTAATTATTTGACCAGCTCACACAAGAACAGAGATACTCAAACTTTTCAATTCCGAGCAAGATGAAATAACCAATTGAACAAAATCGGCAAAAAGAGATATATCATAAACAGACTCAGCGATTGTTTTCGATACGTTCTCTGGTTGGCTGACAATCGGTTGAGATTATTCATCATATCGGGATTCTCAAGTTTCAAAAATTTGAAACATCGAGATATTATCATGTACGAAAATAGGAGGGAATTTTGAAAAATGATTCCACATACGTTGTTGATAAAAAAAAGACAAAGCAAGTTTAGTGCTTCAGATACCAAGGTTTCTAAGAAAATTTGAAATTCGAAGGTGAAGGTGAAAATTTGAAATGAGGAATTGAAGTATAGCTAAGTCAGGTTGATATTTTCAACAATAAAAATATTGCAAATCTACTCCGTCTTGGCCAAAAGTGAACCCAAACCGTTATTCCGAAGGAAACGGTTCTACTAACTTCAGCTGAAATGTTGATAATAATTATCCCAACAAACAAACAAAAAGTACTACAGTTTCAGTACGTTACTCACCCATTGTTAGGGTACTTTTGGATAGATTTTCAATTAACAAAGTAATTATTGATGATAGGGACTGTGATCAGCAATACTTTCTTATGGGACCTATGAGACTCAAGTCAGTTATTTACCACTTCCCCGTCAAGTAGGTCCATGGTTTGAATTAGTCAACTCTTCTGGAATACGTAATTAAAAATGTCAAAGTGAATTGATGATTCTTGAATAAAACAAGGCAATAATAGGTGAATAAAATTGTGAAAAAACAAAAATGATATTTGATATGAAAGTTTTTCTTCACTTTTTTATAAATTCGATTTTATTTTTTCTCTTCCACATTTTCAATCTATTGAACACTGTTTTTCAGATTTTTCTAAATTAATTTCAATCCATTTAGGTTTTTTCTGAAAGGTTTCAGAACACTGAAAAAGATAGCTAAACAAATGTGGGAGCCATTTTTCAGATTCAATGATAATTTTCTGTTGCTTGTCAATTTATTGTGGTTTTATTTAGTTTATTGGTTAGTTTCTTCGGTTCGAAGTATATTATGAAGAAGATGCTTTGAGAAATAATAATCTATTGCATTTACTTTCGTAATTTCCACATTGGGGGTGTTCTAACACATTATTTGTCCTCGTGTTTACTAATAGAAGACTTGTTTCATATGCTCTTACTGATGATGGTAAAATATCGATCGACTAAATATTCCAATACTGAATATTGCATTGATACAAACATTGAATTTGCCAAATTCTACTCATAAAAAAGCAATTCTTATCAATTCACTCAAATCACTCATTCACTCGCTGGAACATCGCAGAAAATATGAAAAAAATGACAATTGTTTACGTTTTTAAATCTATCCTCATGTTTTCTAGACATAAGAATAAGAACCTTCGTTCTGCCTGAATTCAAGCAATAAAGAAGACCTGCCTGACAAGTCTAACTTTCACTCAACTCAACTACTTAAGAAATCATTCTGAGACCGAAAAATTTTTATAGCACTTAGCAAAATTTTTGGAATTCATCTTTGTTTTTGTTCATTTACTTGACCTTCATGTACCTATTACTTGAACAAATCAGTTTATAATTTGAGAATAGCTCTTCTATACATCTAGATTTCTCGAAATCAACGTAAATGTATCTCAGTTAATGAATATTGTGTTTCTGAATTATATATTTTGGAATGAACACAAACTGTCAAGAAAAATCCAATTTTCAAAAAATGATAATTACCGGACTGCTGGAAAGTATAAAGTGAATCTAAAACTGAACTTGGTAAATAATTATTGTGTCCGGATATTAAATGAAACAGTCTCAGTCGTCAGATAAACAATTCACCACCAAATAATTCGGAACTATCACGAATTCAACAAGAGCCTCGAGTTACACAAGTTAGACGACACCTAGCCAACTTCCTACCAACTTGGCGCTTGCAATCGCCCTTCATAGATGTCTCTAGACAACGAAATACCAGCAAATCGCTAGCAGGAATTAAAAATCGGTGTGACTAGTCAGCGTCGAATTTCAATGCTGCCATTTGAATATTTGTACGATTATAATTTAAAATGAAACAGCCACGATTTGAAATATACCTGTCTGAAATACTTACGATCGTTTCGTAGTGATGTCCGCACGTATGGAATAAATTGCTCGAGGAACTCACCTGAAAACAAAGGTTGAATGAATTATTTAGCAGAGACTATGAAACTGATTAGAGATGGCCTCGGCAAGTTTATTCGTTTGTTTGAAATTAATTTAAGACTAAGATGACTAGGAAACCCTGGTGTATCTAGTGATTCGATATTGTTTAGAATTTCTTGGCGAAAAACAATCGACGATTACAAAAGCTTTCTAATTTTTGTATAGGGGGCGTTATATGAGCATTTTCGAAAATCTGTCAAAAGTCGGTTTTGTCAGATTGACGTAACTTTGAGGTTTATTGTTGTCAATCAAAACTCTGGAATCATTTCTTCGCATTCAACAGTGTTTGAAGGTCTATATAAGTAGAATAAGTTTTGAAGTTATTATAAATACTTTTTCACGATGTGTAGAAGATTTCGTATTTTGTGTGGTCAGTAAAAATCTGGGGATCCAAATATTCTCCTTTATTCAGTACCTAAGGTAAGTACAAAACAAATCGTCCCGAAATAATAACATGAATATAGCGTTGTAGCTAATTTTATTCGTTTCAGCTTGAGCGAAAGTCTTATATCGAGGAGGAAACATCTGTAGATCTTATCAATGAGATATTCCAAGACAGTCTATCACTTTCAATACACTAGCATGAACAGTCGTACATTCTCAGGTGAATGGGCAAAGTAAATTTTCTCGGAATCAAAGTCTAGTCTTACAAACTGTTTATATCAGTTTGTAAGACTAAAAACTTGTAGAGGTAGCAGGTGACAGTGACAGTATTGACAGGTTGTTAACGGTAGGTTTCCACGTTACATGCACGTTTTCTGAAACGCCTTTGATTGGCTGTCAGGGCTGTCAAAATCTCAGTAGACAAATAATAAACAGTGGTAGAATATTCGGTTGCACATTCATCTCTACTGAAAATTAAGCTTCATATGGTATATGACTGATCGCCATCTACAATAGCGATCTGAAGCTTTTGCGATCTCAGAAATCAAGCAATCGGTTTTCGCCAAGTTTATCCCAAAATTATTCAGGTATAAGTAGATACACCAGGGTTTCCTAGGCATCTTATTTGAGACGTTCGTGTACGACGAATCGACTACCTATTGTACACAAATACTTTTTGTACTGGGTCTTTTTTATTTAGCGATACTAGTCAGAAGAGCATAAATGCAATTTGATCCACTGTTCACGAAATAACTTTTAATGTAACCGGTTGGAAAAGTTTTATTGTGTGTGATGAATACGATTATTATACGACACCAGCATAGTGAGATTTCTCAAACTATCGTAAACTACACAAAATGTAAAAATCTCACAGATCACCAAACATTAAAGCCTTATCGTGTAACATGAAAATGTTATTTTCTTATTTTGATAATAGGATATTCTGGTTGGGAAGAAGCAATGATGGAAATTTTTCTTTTCCTATAATAGGCAGTAAAATTGATTATGTGGAGGCACCATTGTGAAAAACGGCAATATTATTTATTTCAATTATTTTTTGAAACTGGGGGTATTCAAAAGACATGTCAAAACTCGAATTTCTGACATATACAAAAAACAAACCTATAAACGAAACTATAGAAGAGAATATCTGTGAGAGTTTTGAAAACGGAACCGGATTTGGTTACCGAAAGGGTAAGTATTTTGATAATTGTTCCGTAGTTTTCTGGGTTTGTAACCTACCACAATCTGAAAAAATAAAAATTAATACCGGAATCTATACGAGTGAAGAAGGGCAGATTTTTAATCTACCCCGAAAAGTTGCTGCGACTATTGAAAAACAGTTCCTAGAAAAAGTCCAATTAGTCAGCAACTTCTCGTTATCTCAAATGTTTCCTATCAAAAAAATAATAATAACTAATTGGACTTGTTCTATCTAGAAAGAACTGTTTTTCAATAGACGCAGCAACTTATCGGAGTAGATTGAAAACCTGTCCTTGTATAGATTCCAATATTAATTATAATTTTTTCAGATTGTGGTAGGTTAAGAAGCCAAAAAACTAGGAGAAATAAAAAGGTAAATTTATTGCAATCAAAAATTAATGGGATTAGATGATATTAGTTGTAATCATTGTATGCGTTTTTTTGAGCATTCAAATTCTATTTTCTATTTCGGCAAGGAAGTTCTTCAGATGCAGCAATTGTAAGATTGATGACATTTCGGCGGCGACAAATTGGATCGTTGAATCCAGGTGTAATGTTCATACGTCCCATTGACGTCTCCTAAACCGCTTGAAATGATTACACAAGTTCACAAAAATAAATAATTGATGACCGAGCCTTGACTAAGAGATTTCCACTTTAATAATTAAAAAAAAATTGCTGAAATGAGAGAAATGAGAGTATAATTGTCGATTGATGAAAAACATAACAATTTTTGAAGAGTCTCATGTTTTACATGTGAAAATAAGAAAATTTATTCTCATTACAAACTTATCATGTAGTTCGTTGATAGTTCATACATTGTTCAAATGTATCCCACTGTTCACCCATCTACATGGAAAATATAGAAGTGAAAATCTTTCGAAGATCTATGATTCTTATGTAGTTAATAGACAGTCAGCAAATCAGTGTTGATGGTATAAAATACCACTGATGATTAATATTTGTAGGGATCTGTAATATAGAATAATATATGTATAGGATCTGGTTAACAACACAAATATTTTCCTAAACGGATATGTTTTTCCAAAACGACTTTCAATACCTTGCCAACTTTGACCGATGTGCTATTATTTTTGCTATAGACACCATATATTTCCGAATTTTATGTTTCTTACTCTTCATTTGTGTTTCCTGAGAGTTTTTTCTCAATTCATTGCATGTTTTATATGCAACTTTCCTATTCACCTCCGCGATCTTTTTCAAAATCTTGAGTGGACTATGGTTCATAACGAAAAACAAAAATGAACCTTGAAGAAATCTAGTGTTTCTGAATAAAATATACACGATGAGTTTTCGGCAATTCTCATTTCCCAATCAACTACACGGATGACTAGACGAATACAGAAGTCCCATCCCTTTGTTGTTAATTTGGAGACCTGTCAAACCTCTCTTGCTCAGAGATCTTTTTTCAATAGAACAGCTGAGCTTTCTAACTCCTTGCCGAGAGAGGTTCATCCGGAGGCTTACAAACGAACTTCAAGAATTCAAAGAGAATGTTAATTCGTTTCTCCTGTCCTTTGATTCACGCGGTGTTCTTCGAACATTACAGGGCTTCCCTTTCGTGTGAGCCTGCATATAAAGAAACACCCAGAAAATACCCGTTTACTCTAGTTATCATTCATCACTTTTCCGTCATTTCTTTTTTGTTTGAAGAAAATGATAAGATAAAAAAAGAAAAGCAAAAGGTATAATGATTACTAACTAATGATTGATTCCATTCAATTCGTATTGGGAAAACCAGGAATGCAAAACTTTCCAAATGAAATAAGGAATTTTTTTAATTATTTTTTCCCTTATGTAGTTCGTAGATCGCCCACACATTGTTCAGATGTCTCCCACTGTTCACTCATCTACATGGAAAATATATAAGTGAAAATCTTTCAAAGAATCTATGATTCTTGTGTAGTCAATAGACAGTCGGGAAATCAATGTTAATGGTATAAAATAACACTGATGATTAACATATGTAAGGATCTGTAATATGGAGTAAGATATGTATAGGATCTGGTTAACAACCCAAATATTTCCCCAAAACGGATATGTTCTTCCCAAACGACTTTCAATACCTTGCAACTTTGACCAAAATGAGTTTTCGGCAATTTTTATTTCCTAATCAACTACAACCAGAAAATACCCGTTTACTTCAGTCATATGTTTCATCACATTTCCGTCGTATCATTTTTGTTTAAAGAAAAAAATTAGATAAAAAGAAAGAAAAGCAAAAGATATAATGATTACTGACTAATGAATGATTCCATTCATTTCGTATTGAAAAACCCCAGAATGCAAAACTTTCCAATGAAATAATGTTTTTTTTTTGGATTATTTCCCCCCTGAAAATGAAAATCATTCAAATCCTTCCATCATCTTCTTCTAAGGGAATATTGAGAGAGGAAATCTCCCGTAAAAACTCTTTTCACAATTTTTCCTCATTTATAATCCCTTATAACCCGCCAATGCGCGCACACCATGTAAAACACCGAGCACCGGAATAAAGATAAAAGAACAAATATTTTCGTGATCCCGAACGGACAGGATTTGTTTACAAGCATTTCGGTTGTCGGATAATTTTAGAATTATTCGGAATTATTATTAATACCCCGAAAATATCGTAAATATTTACAGTGCATTCACGAATCCCCCCATTTCCTATATTTATAGATAACCAATCTAAATATTTTTGTCGAGTGATGCTTGCATATTTGATCTGTTCGTCAGATAAGCAAAAAACAAAAAGGATAGCGATGCCCGAATCGGAAACGAACAGCGGCGGGGTTTGATGGTGGCGTATACCGGGGGCGGTTGATTTGTAACGCACTTCAAGAAAGTGAAAAATATTTTTGGTGTTGAGAAGCAGTTACGATTCAAGTGATGAACTTATGCAATATTCGAGAACTCAAGTTATTAAAGTATCATATTATTTATTCTTCATCTTCAAAGAGATTGGATGTAAACAAATGAAGTCAGATGATTCAGCATGTGCTGAGGCAAAAAAATGCTGTGTTCACAACAAATCTTGGGTAACACTATTGGAAAACCAAAAGGGAACCGTACTGTTTTATAGTCATTATTTCGAAGTGGATAAATTTCTTCTTTGGGTTTTTAGGATAGTTGATCTTTCACAATATAAAAAAAATAAGAATAAATATTGGAATCTATATAAGCTGCTGCGTTGATTGAAGTTCTTCTCAATGAAATACGCCCTACTAGTCAGCAACTTTTTGCCTGTCACAAAGGTACGAGAACTGATATATACAAAAATACTTTCCTTTGTTTTCGTTTCGGACACCAAATTCGCTTCCATTTTCGAAATGTATTCACAAACATTTCTGTATTATTGGTTCTCAGAAATATGTCAAAGATCTGAGATTTGACAAAACATTTTGTCATTCAAGATCGGTAACTCAAAAAGTTAGTAAAATGTCTTTATAATAGAAAAAACCGTATTCAATTCATTGGAAAAGTCGATGGAGAGATCAACTTAATAAAATCAATTGTGAAAGAAAATGGATATCCAGAGATAATTATCGAAAAAACATTGACGGATATTGAAAATATATAAACTACACATCCTGTTAAAGCATTATATCTGATGTACTTCGACTGTCTGGAAAGATAAAATGGATTGATAATAGGTATTATGTTAGAAACAACATTCAAAACAACAAAAAATACTTTGCGTGAATCGCACCTGGCTACTTACATGAATGACAAAATGTTATGCCAATCTCATATCGACAACAGATTTTCGAAAGCAACATGAGTGAATGAATTTTTGAAACGAAGCGGATTTGATTATTGTATATAGAAAAATGTTAAAAAGGGTCAATTGTATATTTGCAGTATACCTTCGATTCCTTTATGAGTCACCACATATTTTTCTGAAAACGTTCGAAAAATCAGTTATGAAAAGTTCCCAAAGTATTTTTTATTATCTGTAGAATGAATCATGAAAGAGTGAGCAATTTCATAATTTCAAAACATGTTTAAAATTGAAGAATCAGGTCTAACTGTCGTCGAATCGTGAAGATCTCCGTAAATCCTATGAAAGTACTGATAGTTCCTACAATTCACTAGAACCAGAAGACAGTAGATTCTGTAAGGAACAACGTCATAAACAAATAAAGCGAGGTGCATCTACATAGAGAATCTGACAAAAAATTCCTATCTACAAGACTTAGTGTTTGGAAATTCTAGAAGGATACATGGAGAAGCATGTAATAATTAAAAAAAAAAGAGCTCTGATATTGGGGTGTCTGGTTATGAGAAAGCCAATTTGAACTAAAAAAAATCAATTTCGTTGGTCAAACGTTCGTTATATAGAGAAGCAGGACGAAAGAGCACCCGAAGTCTAGATTGGATAAAAAATCGATAATACTGTAAACAAAAACCGAATACATACGAAAGAAAATGGCTGATAAATCTCAGTATCGAGTAATAATCGGTGGAGAAACCTAATCTGAATTGTATTACACTCGCTGTTATAAAGTGGAAAAGGAGATTCTTTCAAACTAGAATCCATCTTTGACTAGATGAGAGTAACGATTCTATTCCCTTATTAAGTGTTTCACAATCTCTCGGAGCTCAAAGTATTCCAGTTGGTCGATAATGAAACTCAGACATTGATGAAACTCTCGACCGTTCCTGGTATATTTGTTATTTGGGATTCCAAGGTAACCGATCATAGATAAAACATCACGCATTGCCAAAATCCAGACGTCGTTGTATTCAGAATAAACAACCTTGAACTTGCAAGTTTATCAACCGCAAAGTTATCTACGAACAAAATACGACGCAGTTCTCCGGTGATCGGGTTTCAACAGAGGTGGGGCCCAAAAAATAAAACTTCTTTCATGATATTTTATTCATTTAAAAACACTTGACATAGTCAGTGGGCATACTTGAAGACTGGCGTTAAATCAAATCATCTTTCGAACAATCTGTTCAGGCCAGTCTCAAATTACCTAGCTGGCACCTGTCAGAAAACAACTACTCCCCTGGCTAATACCACGAAGGGCATTGAATTATATCCGACCAGGTGCCAGTGCAGGTTTCTTCACAGAAGTAAATCCTGCATTTGCTTTCGTCGATACAAATGAAGGAATTGATTTTCAATTATAGGAACGGACACACTTGCAGACCGGTTTCGGGCTATTTGGCCACTCGTCAGTGCAAGGCAGTGCCATCATCAACATAAAGTCGATGATTTCCCATAATTAAAAATCAAACTCCTACACGAGTATCAAGCCCCGGCCAAAGCTGATGCGAACAACGAAGTTATTACCAGTGGCGTAAATAACGCCTTGGCAACCTTGGCGGCGCCAAGGGGCGCAGTGCATGAGGGGGCGCAACAAAAGGCATTCGAAACAAAAAAAAGAATATCTGAAATGAATAAACCTGATGAATGTCATATAGATAGAGATAGAGAGAGAGAGAGGTACGCAATTGACAATTGAAAAAAACTCGGGAGGAATGTGTAACTCATTAAAGAAATTTAAGTAGTCTGAGTTCTAACTGATTATATTATAAGCTGCGTTCGATTTGACGTCCTAATGCCCGAAACAATCCTGGCGCGTTCTCAATAACCTGAATCACCTCATTGCATTTATTTTCAAAGTCGGGGTGAGTTCTGTTCCATTGTTTTCCATAGCATTGAAAGCCTGGCCAATACACTGCTCGCTCGATCGGGCCTCAACTCGAACGCATCTTTCAATTTCACGCTGCCTCTGGCTAACAATCGGGGTTCAGACATTTTTTTGAATATGAAATTCCTACGCCTCTTGCTGGTAGTTATGCGTAGTCGCAACGAAAACAATTTGGAGGTCATGAAATATGGTAGTGATAGGGAACATAGGATAAGCGTTAGCAGGTGTGTAAATAAGGCAATTGTCACTCCTTGTTCGTTTATTTATACGTAAATGTTAGGTTTGTTTCAGCAACACATTTGACCGTTTGGAAATTGGTCTGAAGCAGTCAGAGGCATGCGCATAATAAATTTCGCTCTCCAATATTCATCTTGCGCATGTCTTTGACAGCTTCAGACCAATTTCCAAACAATCAATGTGTTGCTAGAACAAACCTATTATTTGCTTGTGCTTTGTGAGTGTTTATGTAAAGTATTAAATAATGTCCGATGAGTGTAAACGGCCTAGTGGAGCATAATAGAGAAAAAAGAAAAAAATGAGGAAGAAAAAAGACGAGAGCTGCCTGAAATTGATTCTTTTTTTAATAAAAATAGTGATCTCGAAGAAACTAGATCTGGTGATGTTGATAGTGTTAGTGTTATTCACGCAACCGAAGTACCTAAACTTTTGGAAACTACTTACTGTGTCAGTGAGCACAAAGAAAACATTTGTGAAGGATGAATAAGCAAACATATAACATCAAAAACAAGATTAAAATTGGTAGTGATTACTTTTTTTGAATTAATTTTATAACTTATTTTTGCCACGTGCAGTCAGTCGCAGCGTGTTTATTGAGATTAGAATTAAAATTTACGAGAAATGATGAAATGACATATGACAAAAATTTGTAAATGTAAATATTTATGAAGTATGACAGATACAACAACTATTTGGCTGCTGCTTATGTGAACATTTAGCCAATTGACTGAACTCAATACGTCACTCCTTTGAGTTCAGTCAATTGGCTAAATTTCAATCCATATTTTTGGATTAGAGTACACTTTTTGCTTGCTGCTTCACCCAATATCTTCTCCTCTTGTGTCCTGACTGGTCAGCAAAGACTACCAATCTCTCTCTCTCTCTATATATATATATATATATATATATATGTATATATATATATATATATATATAATATCATTTATAGGGTGGGGGGGCGTATAGCCTATGTTTGCCAAGGGGCTTGGCCTAGCTTAGTTACGCCACTGGTTATTACGCCATCTACCAATGGACGAGGTATTCCACTACGAATTAGAACTGCTAAAAGTTGAATAATCGAGAAAATTTCACGATAGCAGCATCCAAGATGCATGAAATTGAAACAAAATATTTCTTGTTAAAATTTATCTAGTGTATGTAATACTTTTATAAGTAATCCGAGATAAGATAGAGGAAACTTTTCTAGCGACTGTTGGGCATCCGTAGATCTAGGAGTGGTTGCTGTATTAAGAATTCATGTTCTTTTATATCATAGTATATTATGCAACGATCATGTAATGATGGTTATTAATACACGAGCATCAATTTCGTATGGTTGATGCGAGTGTATTAATCACCATTGCATGAGAGTTGCATACGCTATTTTATCTACACCCGATAGATAGTGAAGAACTACAAATATTATATTTATATTGCACACAATAATACTAATTGAAAGAAATAAAACGATGAGAAATGAAGAGAAGATCAAAAAAAAAAGGTTACTCGAGGCCGGAATCGAACCCATGTCTCTTCCAAAACTATTCCAACTAGCCTAATCAGTTCCAGCACCTTAAACCGCTCGCCTACGGAGAGCTCAGATAATTTGATTGAAAAAATAAAAAAATAAATCATGCATTTGTCAAATGAAAATTTTTTCATTCTAACTGTATTTCTGCCGGTGAAGGTGTCGAAGGTGATTCTTCCATATCGCTGGTCATTTTGTTATGATTGAAGTTTGGCTATATTCTTCAAAAATTCAATACCTATACCGATTTTGACTTGACAAACGTCAAATGCAGAGCATGCACATCATGCTTGATTAAAGAATAATGGGATTCTATTGGTTGAAAATCTGTCTAGTAATGAAAAATCTGGATCGTAATGGATTTCATTATAAAAGGGGTTGTGGGCATATAAGAGTATTATTAGAATACGGGTGTAGATAAATATTATTAAGTCAATCACTTAGTACATTGAGTTTCACAACAAGGAATCGATTGAGGTTCATCTATCGACGTAATCGAGGTAAATAACATTATCTATGACGAAGGCTTACTGGCGCACTCTCCACAATTTCAATAACGGACAGGATAATATAACCTCGATAGAGTTTATCAATGGAATCAGTTTTCATTGTTGCACGCGAACCGATAACAATTTCTCCAATAGTAATAATGGGATTATCGCATGGCTGCAATGGCGTACAGAAATTTGGGAAACAAAAGCACAGTCGGCTGTGGTAATGAACCGGTGCAATCGTTATTCATGAGACTTTCAGTGATTTAGTCGTTAGTATTTACTATCAATAATTGCACTCATCCATGGTATGTTTCGTAAACAAGACCAGCATCATCAGGAAATGTCAGGATTTCAATGAGGGTTTCTAAAAGTTAGTTTCGCCTTGGTAGTAGATAATTGACATTGGGTTTGCTTGAAAGTGGTTCACAATGTTCCTTGCTGAAGGCTAATGGGTCGGACTTCCATTGTCTATTTTATTAACTCTATTGAAACCTGTTGCTGAGAACGGAAGGATTAAAATACAAATCAAGTGGGAAAATCAAATCAAAATCAAATTTTTGGTCAATAATAAAATTAGGGATTGACTGATCAAAGGAAATACTGTTGTTACAAAAATCGAGATATCGAATATGAAATATGAGTCAGAAAAGTTTTTTAATAATCAAATAAATGAAATGATATTGTGGCAAGAAAATTGACGTATTGAATGTGAAATACTAGTCAAAAAATGTAAATGAAGAAATTAAATGAAATATTATGAAAAAATGTTGAAACCAACTTTCAAGTTGAGTGTACTTAGACGTTTCGATTGCTGGTATCCGCAATCGTCTTCGAGTGATGACTGACAATATTTCGAGGTGTGGTCGGTTATAAAGCCCCCGATTTCTCTATTATCGACCAAAAATTTGATTTTGATTTGATTTTCTCACTTGATTTGTATTTTAATCCTTTCGTTCTTAGCAACAGGTTTCAATAGAGTTAATAATACAGACAACGGAAGTCCGAACCATTACCATTCAGTTTGATATTGTGATTTCAAATTAAAAGCTCAGCACATCTTTGTTCACTAATTTGCACCACTTTGTACACCTAATCAAGGTTAGAACTTTGGCACTCTTAACATTATTCAAAAATTTGAAAACGTAGGTATTTAGTGAGCTATATTTATCGTTTCTAATGATTTTTGACTTTTCATGTGAATGCTAGTTCTGAATTGTGCTTGATAAATATTTCAGATATGATTTCAATATTATATACTTCAAATGAACTGCACCACTTTGACATTAAAAAAAAAAACATTGGACCAGAGGGCGTAATGCTTACCATGAGATTCCAATAGATAAAATTTGTCGGATTGTCACTATGACTATTGTAGTGGAACAAATAATACTCGATGACTCTCAGTGTTTTTTGTAATAACGGTATTGGGATATCCAGATAAGCGATACGCCCTCTGGTAAAAAGTTTCGGACAATGTCAAAGTGGTGTTTATTAGTTGAAGTCTTGGACATAGTGACGCTGCGATATTATTTTGAAATTTTGGAATATGAGTAAAATTATAACTGATGCTTATAAAATTCATTGTTAACGTTCACATAAAAAGGGAACAATACAATACTTTATTTCCTGAGACTTTTTTACAAGCATGAAAGTCGTCACACATACAAGTAATGATTGGAGTTGAAATAAAAAAAAAATAATATCAGGTGATGAAATATGGAATAGACAGGCGTAAAAAGAAAAAATATACATAAATGTTGAAAGTACATAAAAAATTTTCAATAGAAGATGTTGAAGATAGTCATTAAAAACAATTACACAAAAATGGAGTATGAACAATAAAATAGAAAACAAGCAAGCAAAGCAATAGTGATGTCAACCAGTTAGATCAGTTTGAAAATATTCATCAAGTGAGTAGTAGGCTTTCTTGTACAGAATACTTTAACGCTATTTTTGAACTTTACGGGATTAGATATTTTCTTAATGAATATAGGAAGTTTATTGCAAATTTTTATAGGCATGATATGAGGCCCGTTTGATACAGATGTTAACTTATGTACAGGAACTATCAGATTATAATTTTGTCTTAGAGTATAACCGGCGGCTGTGCGAATAGTATCTCGATGCTGAAACTCATGGTAATGATTCTTAACGTAAGTGACACAATTTAAAATATACATGGATATCACAGATGAAATTTGCAATTCAGTGAATAACTGCTTACAAGAATCGCCATATTTTTTAAAACACATGGTTCTTAGTATTTTTTTTGGGCAATCAACAGATCATTCAATCTGCTGCAGTTACCATAGCAGACTAAGCAATAATTTAGACTAGAGTGAACATAGGCATAATAGTAACTCAATAAAATATACAAGGGAACAAAATTTCTAAGATTCCAAATAACGAAACAATGCTTGGATAATTTAATAGAAACAGAGTCAATATGATCATTCCAGGATAGTTGGGAGTCGATATTCAAGCCAAAGAATTTGACTGATTTTTTCTGTACAATAGATTTATTATTGGCTCTAACCAATATACTACAGTCCATTTCTCTAGGCGAGAAAACAATGGTATTTGATTTATTACTATTTAGTATGAGGCCATTCCGAGCGCAGTAACCAAGCATATTCGCAATTGCATTATCAGCCCGTTCCGATAAAACTTCACAGGAAGAAGAATTCGAAACGAAGGACGTGTCATCAGCAAACTGTACAGTACAATACTGTTGATTAATTCTGGAGATGTCGTTGACGAATAAGAGGAAGAGAGTAGGACCCAGTACACTACCTTGGGGAACCCCTGTTTTTTTGAGGCTTTGGCCGCGAATTCCAGTGTTATAAAGTTTATCGAGGAGAAGTTGATGATTGATGGTATCAAATCAACAAACACTAAAAACTGTAATAGTCGCTAACAAAATTTTAAGGTTTGGAATTTTCAGACACGTTGATTAGCAATAGTTGTTAGAGTTGTGGAGTTCAATTGGAGTTTTCTAGAATGTGGAGCTGCGATCGTTATTTAAAATCTCAATAGCCAGGTTTCTACGAATTGCCTATTTAGACCGGGCAGCAGTGACAGATTCCTTGGACCCACTTTCTGTAGTCTGCCTTTGGAATGTGAAATAATTGAATCTGAAACAAATCATAATCTGCAAAAAAATAACGCGCTGCGTGATACTTCATGGCAAATCCAGAATTTATTTTTGATGGAACACACTGTATACTTCCAAATATTACGCCTGATTAATTTTCGTTATTCTCACGATGAAACTAGTTTCAGTTGTGAAAGGCGTACTGGAAAAAATTGGTGTTCATTAAATTTTTTCGTATTACATTCGGGCAATTTGTATATCACCCTGAATCATTTAAAACAGTATATCTTCATGATTTTTATACTTTGCTCGATGTTTTCATGTGTAACAAATATGAAGCAGTCGGTAAAAAGGCTTTCATCCAAATTCTTGTTGAACTTAACAAACGCATATTATGGGTTTCACATGAAGTACCACGCAGCGCGTAATTTTTTGCGGATTAGGATTCGTTTCATCTTCAATTACTTTCCTTTCCAAAGGCAGACTGTATAAAATTGGTCTAAAAAATCTGTCACTGCCGCCCGGTCCAATTTTAGATCGTGCTGAGTGCAGAATGCAATTGCAGATTTGAAATTCCGATGTTTCTTTCGTGAATTCGGGAAATGCGGAGTGATTCATAATTGACATCGAGAATGAATTGGAATTGGAGAAAAACAGACCGCAAAATTATTGATAGAACTATCACATAAGTGAGAGAATGAAACAGCTTTCAGAAATGCCACCAAACGCATCGCAGGATTATTGAAATGAATAATAGAGAAAATAGATATTTTCTGAAACTGAAATTGTATGATTTATTTGGTGGTTTGGCTCAAGGCCCCAATGCGAATGGAATTTCTCTCATCTTTTCTCTTTGAACCGATGGAACACAATAGAGTGGTATACGCGATGCAAGGTTATTCAAGCTTTGAGAAATCGCCAAGTATTATGAAAGCTGGGAATCCACACTTCTTCTATATGAGCACCAAGAATGCAGCTAGGCAACAATGAGCGATTGATATCGGTCAAAACAGAATCAGGAAATTTGTAATTTGTGTTAGGAATATTCGATCAGTTTAGTAGGTAATGGTTTTTTCTACTCCCACCCGTGAACATGCTCATTTTTTTATAGTTTACTGAACGGATAAGTAGGAGATTCCACTCAACTGAATGGATATGATTTCATATCCACACAGGGTAGGATATTAATTCCACCAATCACATAGAACAAAATACTTGGTTAACAGGGACAACCTTGTAGAAACGTCACAATTCTAATCCGTCTACCAAATTATAAAAATTTTTCAGGAAAACATTTTCAAAAATCGATTACTTTAGCAAATTATTTATTTATTTATTTATTCATCAGAAACATACAGGTTGCCCTAATTACATGTTTCTGTTTCTTACATATATATATATATATATATATATATATATATATATATATATATATATATAACATAATACAACATAGCACTATTAGGTACTAATAATTAGGGGTTAGGTGCAAAGGCAATATTGCTTGGAATAATGTGGGCTTTCACGGCCTATGTTGATACATCGCAAGTTTTTCGGGCCCGAGGGCCGTGTATGCGGCCCCCAAGCCCGAAAAACCCGCGACGTAATATTACTACTTATTACTAATTTCGATAACGGCTTTTCTAAAGGACATAAGACTTGACATAAATAAATCTAGATCATATTCAAGATTGTAATGATTGTATGATCGACATATTGAGTCTAAGGCGTTAGTGGTGTAAACCAGAAAGGTGAGGCGTCTAGGACGCGTTCGATGATCGGGAACATACAGATTCAATTGATGTAGAAGTTCAGGAAAGTCTACATGATTGTTCATCAATTTATAGAGAAAAGTAAGACCGCGATGGATTCTCCTGTACTCTAATTTAATGATTTTCAGTTCGAGTCTCAAGGGTTGATATGAAATAAATCCAGGACTGGCCTTATATTTTTTATAGAAAATGTACTTGATGAATTTATTTTGTAATGTCTCTATTTGTTTAACATTTCCTGTGTTGAGATAGTTATTCCAAATCAAACATCCGAATTCGAGTTTGCTTGTGACGAGTGCGTTATAAAGGAATATAACAGATTCAACAGAGCTGAAGTTAAGAGTTGAGCGTTTTATGAAACTGATTTGTATGCTTGGGATAGAGCATTTCGGATGTGGGATTGAAAGCTGAGATTTGGAGTAAATACAACACCCAGATCAACAACTTCACTCACTCTTCCCAGAGCTTTATTTCCCATGATATATAAGTAGTGACTTGGATGCTTGTGTTTACTGTATGTCATGATGAAACATTTGTCAATATTGAAGTATAATTTATTACGCATGGACCATTCCTGTATTCTATCTATATCATTCTGCAACTGAAAGTAATCATTGAGATCATCTACTTTTGTAAAAATCTCAAGATCATCTGCGAAGAGTAAACACTGTGATGTAATGATAGAAGGTAACTCATTCACAAATAAAAGAAAGAGAAGTGGTCCCAAATTTGAACCTTGGGGTATGCCTGACCTCGCCATGTATGAATAAGATTGTACTCCCTTGAAGCTAATATTTTGCCATCTATCCTGTAAGTACGAAGAAAACAGTTCCAGCAATGCATCACTCACTCCATGAGAAAAAATTTTTTTCAACATTTTATCATGGTCAACTTTGTCGAATGCCTTCGCAAAGTCAGTATACACCACGTCGACTTGGGATTTCTTGTCTAAGGCAGCTTGAATATAGTTTGTGAAATGCATTAAATTTGTTTCAATAGACTTTTTTGTACAAAACCCATGTTGCTACATACATATCATTTGACGTACATGTGAATAAAGTTTTTCATATACTATAAATTCAAAGATTTTCCCAATGCAGTTTAAAACTGCTATGGGCCTATAGTTATTGAATTCATTCTTTGAGCCTTTTTTATGTATTGGTGTAACTTTTGTGGTTTTGAATGTATTCGGAAAGATATTGGAATCTAGGGATTTTTGAAAAATAACTAGCAGGGGATATATTGAATAATCACGGGCTGCTTTAAAGATATAGCCTGGTATTTCAATATTTCCAAAAGAAACAAAAATTAATCGCAAAAATGTATGCTAACAATAATTGTAATATCTGGATTTTTCCATAGTAATAAGGTATAACATTTCATCATCAAAATCTCGGCGTCCTTTGCGAATTCTAAAACTTCGTTAGTGTCAATCTGTCATCAATTTCACTGCAATTATCAGTGTTTTCTGTAACAGATCAATACACACAAAATATGTGATTCTTGTAATGAGTCTTTTAACGGCACTCCACCAATAATTACCTAAAATAATTGTACGATCCAAATGGCCTTGTTGGTTAAGGCGTTACGCCTTCTGAGTCGGTTCACTTCAAAGTAGTTGGTTCAAGTTTCACCAAAACGATTTTTTTGTACTTTTTTTCACAACTGAAATTTCATACCTTTTCAGGTACTAATAATTATTGGAATTTCCGAAGAATGTCGTCAGCAGGAATAAGATATTGAATTTAATAAAGTTTCTTTGAGTTTTTCACGAATATCGAAAAAAATACTCTATATCTGAAACTCACAATCAATATAATATTTGGAAGAGAGTTCTGAAGGATTTACCTGGTCGAAGAAAAAATTAACTGTATAAGGCTGGATTCACACAGATCCGAAATCCGATCGTACGACGATCAGATAGCTTTCTGATTGGTCTAAATTTAGATTTAGACCAATTTAGACCAATCAGAAAGCTATCTGATCGTCGTACGATCGGATTTCGGATCTGTCTGAATCCAGCCTTACTCGAATGGACCAAGAATATTGTACCATAGAGAAGCGACAATAACGATGTAACACTTGTAGTAGACTCATGCGTCGTCTTGCTTTTCACCACGGCGATTCTAGGACTTGGTTGTCTCCATTAGTATGCGAGCAGACACCAATTTTTCAAAACCCAATTCGTCATAAATAATAAATTGGCAACGGTGAAAATTTGGATGTTCTCTATGACTACTGCAAAAGTAGTTGGATTAGCAATATAAAAATCCAACAGAGTAAAATGCACGCCACACTATAATTTTATATTTCACAGTGAGCCCACGTACTATAATAGAACGTAAGATTGTTCATTTTTATCAGTGCATATCGCTGAAAGCCCGTATGTCTCAGTGAATTGGCTGCTAATCACTCAAAATCTTCGAATCGGAGTTGGGACACCGAACATCAAAGGAACCGTTCCTTCTCTAGGGTACAATATTCTCGGATCAGGAAGGAATTTATAATTGCATTCTAGTTCATTATCGTGAGTGTTTCTCATATATTGCAGATCTGATGACAGTCACTTTGTATGTCACCTTCAAGGATGACAACAGCAAACAAACTCATTCATCCCGAAAAAATTAATCGATTGTCGCGTGTTTTCCAGCCCATTTCGAATTCTACTCCAGCGGTCGCTTTATGAAAATGAAATTTTAATTCATGCGATGTCATTGAGAGTGACACTGGACAAATGGCGACCTCACTCGAAACTGTAAGCGGTCATCAGTCACCTCTTCCCAAATTAACATCGCTGCATAATTATTTTTATTTTCGTCGGATTCGGTTGCCTGATATCGCGTTATTCGCCACTCTGGTCCGTGGTGTTCAAACATCCCGGCGATACCATAAATCTTTCGATGCGCTGCATCCGTTTCTTTATAACCGTTTTCCGACGCCCGTTCATCATGAAACAACTCATCTTTTGCCAAGAGATCGGCCGAAAGGAACCCCGGGGAGGGGGAAATATGATTTGGCTCACGATTGCGCATTTTTACCCGCATATCTTTGGCACCGATACCGGCAATAATTCATCAATATTCGTACACTTCGATTAACGATAATGTCCAAAATAAAGACCTGTCGACTGTTATATCGTAGCTAATAGCATCCTGAACAACAGATCTATGCATACAGTGCGTTTGAACATTGGTGTTCCGTAAGGATCTGCTTGCAGGCCAGTGCATAGCTATATGTATACGTAGACACTTTACTCTGCAGATCAACACAACCTTAGGAGCCTCAATAAGACTTTACTACTAGAACTAGTATCCAACTACAATTCACACGATTCAAAAACTGTAGCAACTCCATCGATGGCAACATAAAAACAACTCAGTGGTACTAAGCTACTTATATCAACGCATTGGAACGTATCCTGTCTGCAATAAATTACCTGTGGCCATGATTCATTAGAATATAATTTATGAAATTGCAACTATCATCTACGATCCTTACTGAAAAATGACAAAACAATATGGTGAAGAACGTTATAAAAAATTGGTGGCATTTTTTATTAGTTATTGCGGAAGAGAACATAATTTCACCTTGATATACAGTGATGAACAGGTATGCATACGTTATGATCAAGAAAATATTCCTTTTAGGCTCATAATACTTGATGCTGCCACTAAATTAATGTTTTGCGAAGGTGCCAAACTTACTTCTCACCCAAAAACCTGAATCATCTACGAGGAAAATTTAAATATTTCTTCGCCTTGGTTTGGATATCATAGTCAATGCTTTATTGACCAAAATAGCGAATTTATCACGGGGGAAAACTGATATAACATTATATTTCCATTTGTATTTTCAATATATATTTGGAAGGGCAGATTTTCAATCTACCCCAAAAAGTTGCTGCGTCTATTGAAAAGACAGTTCTTTCTGGATAGAACAAGTCCAATTAGTCAGCAGCTTCTCGTATAACTCAAATTTTGCCTATCAAAAAAATAATAAGAACTAAGACATATATGAAAATACTTATCGTTAACGTTTCGGAAACTGAATCCGCTTCCGTTCTCAAAACTTTTAGGTGAATTCCTTTCCAAATGCAAAAATCGAGGCAAATATCTGGTGTAGAAATTTTCGTAATTGGCATTATTATTTTTTCAGATTGTGATAGGTTACAAACCCAGAACACTACGGAACAAATAATGCAAATTCATTCATACAAATCAAAATAATGACAATTCCGAATATTTTATAATTCGAATTATAATAATAATTTGGTTAACAGCTTTTGAATTGTCTGTGTCTGGGTAGCATGAGATCAGAACGTCAGGTAAACCTTGCAAACATTTTTGGAAAAATTTCCTATGTCTAGGAAGAGTTGAAGATGAAAATATAACAAGCTTTGATGCCATATCAACATTTGTCTTTACAGAAACACAATGTGGTATCAAATGTGAAGAAAGCCTCTTTCTATTTCAAATTCGATCAATTCTTGAACTATACCTGAAGTTCGGCATCAACAGTCCATCACATAATTGGTTTGCTATTTGTTAGTAATCTTGTTACAAGTAATATTTTTTTACGAAGGTAATTTTTACATTGATTATACTCTGCAAGAATGATCCCATCCACTCTAAACAATCTATTAAAATTCTATGACCACAGAACTTAGTTCACAGGATTTCTAGTCACCAGCCACATGGACATCGATAAGCGTTATCACTCTTAGATTGGCCACTTCTATTCATTCATCTTTAATTTTTTTTGTGAAACTTTTTATAAAGTATATGAAAAGTTGAACTTTCCTAGTACTACCACGAAATCCAATTTTCAACGTCAATGGATCTTCATTTCAGCGTATTTTGTACATCGACTGGAGCCTAAGATTCCAAAAAAATTTTTGGAAGGGTTCCAATATAATGAAACTTTTTGTGAATGGAAGGGTATCTATACCTACTCCCGCTAAGACATAATGTTAAAAAACTTGTACAGGATTCGAAAATGTTGTTCCTGTTGATTTGAAATGGCACTCATAAGAAATACTTAGAATTATATCAGAGGCCATCACTTGATTAAAACTCAAAATATCACCGAAACTATTGTAATGAAATATATAACCAGAAAAAGATGTTGCTAGTTCAACCAGATATTCGATGGTTAACATATTCAACGTTGCCTATTACACTGGTCAACAAAGAATGCATTAAACAACCGCATCGTGCATACATGAACAACTTGCAGAGTAAACAAGAGCGTTTCTATACTCCGGGAATATAGAGAAACAAGAAATAATTGCGAACGTTGAGTGGGTAGTTATTTATTGATGATTAATTCCGTCTGGCAACTTTTACCTGAGAAAATCTATGCAACATTGTAAACATAGGAATTATTTGGCATCGCGTCTTGTTTGTTCCTCACAGGAACTTTGAAACTGAATATATAATACAACAGCTGGAACAGCAGTTTCGACAAAACACAAATTTTTTCCACACATAGCCTAGTCAAGAGAAAAGAAGAATTATTTTGCTGAATAATTCAGTAATTGGCATACTCGAAAAATTTCACGATTTTTTAACGAATTTTTAATGAGGTGGTTTTGAGAGCTACAGCTGTTCTTGAAAATATTGAATGGCAACTCAATAATGCTAAAAAGGAAATGATGTAGTCGAGTGTTACTTGATTTGTAATTTTCATTGTATACCCCCTGACTGAAATTCGACTTTTATTTGAAGGAATGAACATGAATATGTCTTGTTTCAGCTGACAGCTATACCCTTCTATTCCCCATATATTTTTTTTTGATTATTGCATGTTGTTTTACTATATTCTATGAATTTCTATACCTGTACCAGAAATTCAAGAAATGCGGTATTCATCATTTCATAAAATGGATTCCAGAACAATTTTACCTCCTCAATAAACATTCGAACAATATCGACTTCGTATAGACTATAGGTACCAGTAATTTCAATTTGGTTTAGAAGTACTGGATCCGCGTTGAAAGTTTTGATTTAATACCTCCAAAAAAACTCTCTTCGAACAAAAAAACGACGTTGATAACTGAAATCTTCCGCGGCGCACAGGAGGCGATATTTCCTCTGAGAAAACCGAAGCGCCTCGCTCCGGACGTATCAATTCCGGGCTGTAGACTCGTCGTACTCCTCCGGGCCCAATTTCTACGCGGTAACGACCTTGGACCAGCCCGATATCTCATGTGACCCACTTCCCGGACGACTCCCACGCCGCCACAAGATCGACGCCCAAGAAGTGTTGCTCGCGGTGCCCGGGATGATCGTGGCTACGCATGTACGGGGGATCGCCAAAAAGTAGAAATAGAGTCGATTAGTAGCCGTGTTCTACCGAAAACGTTGTGCTACGGCACTCAAGAACAGTTGCCGTCCCTTACCCTACAAGGCTCTGCTTTCGGGACACACTCGCGAGAGTGATCAAAAACATCATTATCAATATCGAAGGCTCGGTTTCGTGGTCACGTGGATGTGTCATCAATATGGTAGTTTATTCAGAGCAGATTAGCTCATATTTGACTTTTCCAATAATGTTTGGTGTATCTATAGTCTATTCACGTTGAAGATTCTAGCTTGAACAGCACGAGGACAGTTAGTAGATTGGCTGGCTGTGGTATCAAAGAACGCACAGTATTGTATTAGGCTGTCACAGTCTGGTAATATCTAGAGCAATGCATGGGTTACTTCATCAAACTATGAAAAGAATTCAAGAAAACAATATCAAAAATCAACGATTTTAGCGAATTATCTCTGGAAGAGACAAAACTGCAAAATTGGATGTTGACAAAAATTGTAATAATTCGATTTTCCCGCCGTATTTATATAATAATAATAATAATAATATTTATTCATAAAAAAATCCATTAGTAAAATCACAATAAATAAAATTAAGAATGATTACGGGTGAGTCGATGAGTGCAAAGCACTCGTTTCAACAAACAATATAAGGAAAAGTTCAGATTGATAAAATTTTGCAACATACACGGTTCATTCATTCATCGATAAAATCACAATATTTGAAAGATTAGTAAGGGTAAGGGCTAGTCGATAAGTACAACAGAGCACTTGTTTCAACAAACATTTAAAATATAAATATCACATTTGCAAAATATTGCAGCACACAATGTTCAACTGAATATGAGGAACAGACTAATTTTTCATATCCACTAGATCAGCAAATCTCTTTCTCGGATTGTTGAAAATAAATGACTTCAGTCTTCTTCTGAACAGCATCAAACCAACGACTCGTTGTATTTCAAAGGGGATACTATTATACAATTTTGGTGCAATGAAAATGAAAGAGCGTTGTCCGATAGATTTTTGCATCTGTGGAACGTTGAAATGATGTTTTTGTCTCGTATGGTAAGGATGGTTGGGCAGGGAGAAATTATTTTTTATTGAATGATACTTTATATTATTATTATAGTAGTACAATTGGCATATGTCAAAGACATGGGCATCGGGGAATAGCATGTCTGAAGAGTATCTTGGTTGTCCGAAAAGAATCAGTTTCAAAAATCTCTTTTGAATAAGTTCAAGAGGTCGAAGATAGGTTTTTAAGGCTTCTTCCCAAGCCACTATAGCATATCGCAAATGACTTTCCACTAAGGGATGGTACAAAACTTTAAGGTTGTTGAAGGCAAGGGAGTTCTTGAGGTATTTGAACTTGTATGATATTGTACGTAGCTTTCTACAAACGAAATTGATGTGGTCGTTCCATTTAGGATGAGAGTCTAACATCACACCTGAATATTTCAGACTATTTTCAGATGAAATGGTATGCTGTTGTCCTATTGTTTTGATTATTATATTGTCGGTTTGTTTCATTACAACTGAAAGGAATATAGTGGGTTTTATCCATGTTTATTGATTTATGTTCGAGCCAGTTTTTTATTAGTGGGAGGTGAGTTTCAACAGTGGTCTTCAGTTCTTGCCAAGTACTTGCCTTATAAAATATTGCGGTGTCATCTGCAAAACCCAAAATTTCCCCTCTGCACTGGACGGAAAACATTCCATATATATATATATATATATATATATATATATATATATATATATATATATATATATATATATATATATATATATATATATATATATATATCCTGCAAGTCCTACCTTTCAACCTTTTTTTCATAAAAAAATATGTTGATGATATCATTTTGGCCCTCCCAAAGGATGGAATATCTGAGATAGTGGATATCTTCAATACTTACGACCCCTTCATCCAGTTTACCATCGAAACGGAAAACGAAGAACATTGGGTTCCGTTCCTTGATACCAAATTTATCAGAACTTCTGATAACAGAATACTTATTGATTGGTATCGCAAACCTGTCAGTTCTGGCAGATTCCTCAATTATTTGTCATACCATAGACAATCAATAAAAGTGAACTTGGTCCGTCAGATGAAGAATCGTATTATCCAGATTTCCGAACCCTCCTTCCATAACAAAAATTTAGACATTTTACATCAGCTCGTTATCAATAACTCCTATCCAGATCCTCTTTTGAAAAAGATCTTGTTCAGCACGTCTCCCCATGACCTCAATTCTAATAACAATCTCCAATCTCACACTGTTACAAATGAGACCAATCCGCCTCAGCTTTTCTTCACCTCTTTGCCTTTTATTTGTGAAGTCACTCCCAAACTGACAAGAATTTTTAGAGACATCAATGTAAAAATCGCACATAAAACTTTACTTACAATTAATAATCTGTTCTCCAAACTTAAAGATAAAACTCCCTTTCTGCTTCAATCGAAATTGGATTATTCAATTCCTTGCCACAACTGCGATAACGAATATATTGGTCAAACTTGCAGATCTCTTAAAGATCGAATTTCATCACATAAAAGCGATAGTAGGTTACATCCTGAAAGATGTGCCCTGAGTAACCATGTTTACAAAGATGGACATATCATGGATTATAATTCAACAAAAATTCTTAGTATTGAACAAAATGAGTCTAAGCGGTTGTTCTTGGAAATGGCGTTTATCTCTCAATCGACATCTTGCCTTAACAGAAGAACTGATATTAAACACCTCAGTGGAATCTATGCATATCTACTTGATATCGATAAAAATTTTCGACATTCTACATACAACAATAATAATTCTACTAATCTAAATTCAAAATTATTATATTTTTATTTTTTTTTAAATTTGTTTCAATTATAGTTTTCACATAATAATTACAATTTTTTCTCAATTCATTCTGATTTAATGTTAACATCCCTCAATTTCAAAAAAATCAATAATATTGATTACTATAAATTCAATTCCGAACAGATGGTAGCAGTGTTCTCGCACTCTGGCGTCGTTCCATCCTGGCAGATGTCTCTTCACACACCTGTTTCTAGATGTTCCATACTTCATGTCAACTCTGTCATTTCAAACTTCATTGTCAATGTCATTCATAAATTCATAATTCATATTCAACCGTTAACGTTCGACTTTCATGTGTATTCACCTGTTGAATATGCAACTATATTTTTTTAATCCTGTTACTATTTTAATGGCGTTTTAAACAATTTACTTGGTGTAAAATTTTAATATTGGACTGTGAGCATATTTTTCCTCTGTGACATGTTATTTCACTTAACCAACGTTTTTAATACGACTAATCTCAAATACAGTAAGGTTCTTGTCACTGTTTATTTGATGTGATAACTTAAAATGATAATTCGTAGCTTTTCCCTGAAGATGGTAATAAACATTATCGAAATATTGGAAAAACTGGTGTTATAAGAGTACACTTCCGTTCTGCTGTTCACCCAAAAAAACTACAGTTTTATATATATATATATATATATATATATATATATATATATATATATATATGTTGAAAAGAATAGGGCCCAAGACCGTGCCTTGTGGGACACCATATTCAATTTTTTTCCTATCACTCATTACACCGTCCACTCTCACGGACTGGTATCTACCGGATAGATAACTTTCAAATAATTTGTGGCAGTTGCCTCTAATTCCAATATCCTCCAGTGTCTGCAAGAGTAGGTCATGACTTACGGTGTCGAAAGCTTTCGATAGATCGACAAATACACACAAATTAGGCGTGTTCGCGTCCAGTGCAGAATATATTTTACTGGTGAGTGCTAGTAATGCATCTTCTGTAGAGACTTTATCCCTGAAGCCATACTGCTTCAGGGATGTATTTAAACAAGTATGCTGATAGTCTATTTTTGATAATCTTCTCCATTATTTTAGCCAATTGAGTTATAAGCGATATAGGTCTGTAATTCGTAACTAATTTCTCATCACATTTTTTGTGAATTGGTAACACTATTGCTTCTTTGAATTCAAAATCACGACTTCCTTCGCGAATTCTAAAACTTCGTTACTGTGTTTTCTGTAACAGATTAATTCTCACAAATGAGTTATTCTAGTGATGAATGGTTAATTTCATCAAAGAAAATTCTGGCTTCGATAAATTTCAATATGCTTTCATACCAAATTCAAATACCCAATCCGCAGTAACTGATTTCATGAATGATATTTTCAAAACTTTAGATGAAAGTAAATATGGCGTCGCCATTTTTTTAGACATAAAAAAGCATTTGATACAGTAAATCATACTATATTGCTGGAAATTTTGAATACTTCTGGAGTAAGAGGTCACTCTTATAAACTTTTTGAAAATTATTTTGAAAATCGTATTCAATATGTTGTTATTGATGGAAATCGAAGTATTGAGAAACAATCCACCATGGGAGTTCCCCAAGGTTCAGTACTGGCCAAAATTTTTTATTTAATTTATGTAAATAGTATAACCAAATTGAAATTGATAGGCAAACATTTTTCTTTTGCAGATGATACTGCGATTTATTATTCCATCAAGAATACAAAACTATTAGAAAATATTATTGAAAAAGATATTCAATTGTATGAAAAATGGATGGATGAAATGAATCTGACTATTAATACAGAAAAAACTGTATACATGATTTTCAAACAAAAAAATATGGAGCAAATGAAATTAAAAATAAAAATGAAGAATAAGATTTTAAAACAAGTTGAAGAACACAAATATTTAGGCCTAATGATTGATGAAAATTTGAATTTTGATTGCCTTGTGAATAAAATTAAGAGAACAATTATTCCTTTGATTGGAGCAATAAGAAGAATTTATTTTCTAGATAATCAAATTCAAAATCTCATTTATAATGCCCATATTGTCTCACATATTAGATATTTAATAACAGTATGGTGATCTTGTAGTAAAAACCAAAAAGAGATCATTTATCGTTTGATGAATAAAGCAATAAAAGTTATTTTTAAAAAACCGTGGGAAACACCTTCTTCACAATTATATAAAGATATCAAAACTTTCACATTAGATAAACTAATAAAATTTGAAAGAGCAAAATTTGCATACAAACTAACAAATAATTTACAAAAAGGTAATAGTCATTTCGAAAAAAAATCAAAATTACATAACTATAATATCAGAAATGCCAATAATTTCCACTTAAATAACATTCATTCAAATAAAGGCAAAAACAATCCTATATCTAGTTGTATAGAAACTTACAATAATCTTCCAGACGATATTAAAAATTCAAAATCCATAAATGTTTTCTTGAAAAAACTTAAACTAGAATTGATATCATAATGATGTTCATCAATCAATAAACATGTGAAGTTGTTGTAGTTGTTACTTTTCGTTTATTTTGAAATATTTGAACTTAATTATATACAATGTATTATCTTCCTTATACCAGAACTTGTTCTGTTCGGAAGGTTTGATTTGTCAATGAATAAATAAATAATTGGTGAATGAATCTATCAACGGCACTCCACCAATAATCAACTGAAATCGTACAGTCCAAACGGCCTCGTTGGTTAACGCGTATGTCCTCTGAGACGATCCGATCCGGTCCACGCTGGTTCGAGTCTCACCAAATCCGTTTTTTTTTAATTGAAATATTATACATTTTCAGGAACTACTCATTTATGGAATTTCCAGATTATGTCGTCGGCAAACATTGAATATTGAATGGAGTGAAGTTTGTTTCTTTTGAGTTTTTCATAAATATTGAAAGGATACTCTATATCCAAAATTGATCATCATTATGATACTCGAGAGTTCTGAAGTATTTACCCGGTCAAAAAAAAAATAACTGTATAACTCGAATGGATTTGGCCACGTCCACTTTTGTTACTACTATTCCGTTAATTATCTGGCGTCTTTTTACGAATGGTAACCCACAAAGATCGGACTTGTACGGTTGAGAATTACCAAGGTCTCACCTTTCATGAAAAGATCGTGAATGCGAAAGTGTAATTGTACTTTTTTTCTGTGATGTAAACATACATCACCATCAATGGATTTTATTAGCTATTTGTCTCCAAACAATTCTCTCCTGATATATTGTTTCAAATTAAAGAATTCATCTGTATCTGGAACTGGAACCATTTCCCAATATCCGACCACACCTCGAAATATTGTCAGTTATCACCCGAAGACGATTGCGGATACCAGCAGTCGAAACGTCGCACACATGGCAAAACAGCCTATTTACGACGACAAAAGTCAAAAAAATAAAGTTTTATTTTGAATAAAATTTTAATGCCAAACCGGTCTCAAATATCTCTTATATCCAATACAAGATTAGGTTTTTTTCTAGAAATGCCCTAATCCATGGGGCAGGTAGCCAAACTTCGAGTTCTTTCATCACCCTTACTCGGCTTATCAGCAGTGTTGCCAATCGGAGCGTAATTGTGCGATTTGCGCACAATTTTGAACGTCTTCGCACAATGATCGCATCCTAAAATAAATCGCACATTTTCGCACAATTCACAAAAAAATCAAAATAAATATTATTCAAGTTTACGGCATCCAAATTATTCTCAGCGGGATTTTAAGAGAAGCGATACGCCCTCTGAATGAGAGTTTCATTGTCAAGGTGGTGGAATAATCAGTTACCAAATACTTATACGGTTTCAAAATTTCAAGCGATTTCAAATTCCTGATTAGGAAAAGTTGTCAGAGTGGTGCTTTTTAGTTGAAGTTTTTTCTGAAGAGGCGTTGCGATCTTAATCGAATGAATATGTATGAGAAGAGAATAAGTGTTTGATCGATTCGACGATTTAAATAGTATAAATATTTTTGAAAACAAGGTATACACTTCTGATGAAAATTATTTTAACAGAGCACAATTATCCCAACAATAGCACTTTCACACAAAAGGTTTCTACTTTTAATTCATATATGATACGGCAAAGTGATATTTGGGATTCCAATTCGAGATCGCAGCACCACTATGGAAACAAATTCAACTGATTAATTGATAAACATCAATTTTATAACTCAATCAATCAATCAATCAATCAATTTATTCAATTCAGATACCTACATATTCTTGACTATAGTGAATGTACATATGTTTAAACATAATAACAGTAAATTTGAACACCAAATTAACAATATATAAGTGGTAGTGTTCAGTTCTTGGGAAACGCCTAAGCAGAACTTGTGTTGCGTGTTTTCCCAGATCTGGACACAACCATGAATGTGAATGAGAAACAAAAACTGCTCATTCCTTTCAGTAGGAAAAAAAAATGTAGGAATTAATAGAAAAAGAAATTAGTTAAAATTGTACTAGTTTTGAAAAATCGCATAATTTCGAATGAAATCGCACAATTTTGGATGGGGAGGAGCATAATTTCCCCTTGGCAACACTGCTTATCAGTTCTGTCCCAACCGTAGTGTCGATTTGTTGTGTTTTTGTGAAGTTATAGTGCATTAAGTGGAATATTTTCAATATGGATATTTTACCTTGTGGTAAGTACATTGTAATTTCAATATAATTATGTAGTTATAGAAATATCCTAGTGAAATATTCGAACATATCCGTTGAAAGCACATTTTTTTGTTGTTGTTGTTTGCCTTAGTTTGACTAGATTTTCAAAAAAAGTTCCACATTGTTCCGGTGAGAAAAAGTGAACAAACATAACCCACGTGTCTGAAATTCAGTTCGCAATAGTTTTTAGCACCCCTTTTTGCCAGATTTTCACATAATTCGTCATTTTTCACAGGTAGTCAGACAGTCGATGGCGCTGTGGCGTTGCCGAAAATAACCAGAAAAGAACTGTTCTTGATACTGAGGAGCGAAAGTTTGTTCAAGTCATCGATACCTAAGTGCAATAAACGATTGTTTGATAACATTTTTTAAAAAATATTCACACGGAGAGTGACCGTGATG
This sequence comes from Zygogramma bicolorata, assembly GCA_032362365.1. Lineage (NCBI taxonomy): Eukaryota > Metazoa > Arthropoda > Insecta > Coleoptera > Chrysomelidae > Zygogramma > Zygogramma bicolorata. Next base: position 1,533,139 of record JAVJAQ010000582.1, read on the forward strand.
ATGAGAGTGACGATGAATCATCGGATTCTGATTGAAATTATTGTTTTCATCATTCAATTATCATCATTATTATTGTTTTATATAGGTTAGTTAATTTTTAAGTTTCTAGTTTCATGGATTTGAATGATTACTGTTCTAGCTAGTTTGTTTTTCTGTCATACATATCTATATGAATCAAAAACTTTTTTTTAAACAATATTTGCCTTTTATTCCTATGAAAACTCAACTTACATGAAATTACATATCACAAATAATGTTTTATACACACATTTTATGTTTCTGTATTGAAAAATGTTTTTGTCGCCGTAAATCGGCTGTTTTGCCGTGTGTAAGTCGTGAGTATACTCAACTTGAAGCTTGCTTTCAACATTTTTTCATAATATTTCATTTAATTTCTTTATTTACATTTTTTGACTAGTACATTACATTCGAATCCTCAATTTTCTTGTCACAAAATTATTTCATTCATTTCTTCATTTAATATTTCTACTTGATTTTTATTCTCATCTTCTGTTCTTAGCAACAGGTATCAATAGAATCAATAATATAGACAATGAAAGTCCGAACCATTACCATTCAGCAAAAAACATTCAACCATTCAACCATTTTCAAGCAAACATCCTTCTTTCACTATCTTCAAGAGATAATTAATGGAACTCACATACATGAGAGTATTCATCAACAGAATTTAAGCCACTTCACGATTGATAAATCCCTTATTAAAACCGCATTTGAAAGATCACTCACGCAATAATTGAGTGAATATAAACGTCGCAATCCTTTCTTCTACTTCACAAGAGAATTATGCCTGACTGCATATTACAACACCGGGCAACGGTATGATTGAGTAAATGCTAAGCAAAAAACGCACCATTTCCATAAATTACCAATGATATAAATCTCGAAAGGGATGTTTCACAAGCTGGCACCGCTTTATAATTGCTACAACTATGAAATTAAATCGTTATGTAATATTCCATATTAAATGCTTCACAGGAATGCTGGCTCATTTTGAATTATTCGTCAAATATTTGAGCACTCGAATTCAATCGAAATAATACACATAGTAGATTTTCTTAATTGGTTTGTAATGCTATGAGCATTCAAGGACTAAATTAGTGAGTAGTTCAACATTTGAATGAGAGTGGAGTCGATTATTGTTGGAGTCGCATTAAATAACAATTGAGTAGCAGAAAGTACATTTTCAAAATAATTGAATAATCTCATTACAGTATTTCGCTCAGCAAGCAGTTTTAATGCTTTGAAGAAAAAAAATCAAGTCATTCAACCCTGGCCGATCATTTTCTGTATTATGAAATCACGAAGGAACTGAAACTTTCACCTACACTGATATGGATGAGATTCTATCAAAGTTTTTGTGGAGGTGATCAAAGGACCTGAGTCAGAAATTCGTTAGTTGAAGTGGTAGGTATAGAATCGCTGAAATATCAGATCCAAGTTAATTCAATGAGATTCTTCGAAATCTAGAAATCGAAGTGAGAGCAAGTGGAGTTGGACCACAGAGATGGAAAAAATAGTACGTCAATATAGCGTTTAGTGAACATTTATAGTATTTGTTTCGAAATGAATTGGACCTTTTATAGTCCAGATCAACTTGAGACAAATAACTGAGAAAACTAAGGTAGATAATTGAACTGGAACGACAAATAGCTGGTTGAAAAGAACACTATAATTATGGAAAACTTCGAGCACAATTGGAATAAATTGGAATGCAAATGTCAAAAGATGACAGAATTCTATTCTTGCACTATCTACTGGAAATCGCAGTAATTTCTCTGGATATGATTTATCGTGTCTAGAGTTTTTGACAAAACAATATCGAATCGGAGATAGCACCAGGAATATATGCATCTTGATCAGATCCAAAGATTCGCTATTCGATTTATGGTTCAAGCTCATGAATTCTTACGATACCCGGTAGAGGATTCGCACGAGAATGTAAATAAAATAACAGAGAAAATACAACCAATCTTTCTACAGGTCGACGAAAAATAAGCTGATGAGAAAAAACCACAAAAGTCATGGTCGAGATAATTGAAGGTGCATATCTTCAAGTTTGTGGACAACTTTGTTTGAGTCAAAGGGAAGGAAAGATCATAAAATCACTACCAATCAACGAATTCTCAACATGTTTTTCCAACTGAATTAAATTTGAATGTTTTTTAATGATGTATTGGAACTGCTTGGACACCTTATTTAGGAATAATTTGACTTGAGTAACACGCTGCAACCAATATATCTTTTCATAGTCTTTATGCGCTGTACCCACATCGGGACTACCTGTTCTAGGCACTACACGGCTTTCACAAGAAGTGAGCACCAGAACAACTATTCCAAAATGTCACTTATCTGGACTTATCTCTCGTAAGCAAAGAAGCATATATTTTTTCATGTAATGAAGGAGGATACAATGCGGAGATAATATTCATTTGATTGTCATATTTTCATAGATATAGAGTGCTTTTCTTCAATGTCCTCCCCTTTTATTTTTAGAATGGGTTAAATCAACAAATTCAAACTTGGTATAATGAAATTGATGCATAAATACTATATTTTGAAGTAAAATTGACAAATAAAAATTTAAAGATGGCAACTGGGCACCATCTGGAAAAGAAATTAAATGCAAAGTGAGGGTCTTGTGATGTATCATTTTGAAGCTCCTGCTAAATACTCTACAAACCTACAATATGAAGTCAATATGTTCACCTACATATAAGGAGTGAGAGTCTGTCCAAGTTCGGTGAACCATCCAGATCCTGGCACTCGGAACGTTCCCTGACCTGAGCTACTCGGCTCAAGCTGAAACCTCTAGCTATGTCCATACATAAATACATAAAATGATAGAAGTGGACCCTATTGAGGAATATGTTTCATACAGTACTCCGTTTCTCACACAAATACAACTCCTATTTTGAACATCATTATCAGATTATTGCTATCGGAATGTCGAAGTGTTTTGACAAACCGTCTTTCCAATTCTCATTTGTTCGTCTTCGTTATGTGCGCATTGGCCCCTGGAGGCCGCTATAAGCTCCCATAATAAACAGAAACGGCTTCAGTGTTATAACAATAACAAGCTGCCACAATACAGAAACGTAATATCGATATACGGTTCGAAATATGTCTCAGAAACTCCGCAACATCAGAAAAACGCATCTTTTCGTGATCGAGCCACTTCGTAGCGGCAGTCCCATCCAGTAGAACACATTGTTTCTCAACATCGGCGACAGTGGCGCAGTTGAAGGAAAGAGCTCAGGGGCTGATTCCTTCAAGCCACAGATGATGGGCTAGAAGTTTCGTTCTGATGGAAATAGAATTGAGATATTCTGTGGCGCAGTTGAAAGAAAGAGCTCAGGGGCTGATTCCTTCAAGCCACAGGTGATGGGCTAGAAGTTTCGTTCTGATGGAAATAGAATTGAGATATTCTGATCGTCATGAATCAGGTACATTTAATACAGTGATCGGTATTTAGGCACAAAGGGCAAAATTGGAAGCAACAATTCACAAGGTCAAGATCTTCAACACCAAGACATTGTGTGATGTCAGAGACGAATGAAAATTGAATGATGGCCGCAATGCATACAGCAGTTTATTGCCCACTTGAATTTGGAATTTCTTGTAACTGACCAGTCATCGGAGTGAATTCCAAGATGAATGAACCTCTGAAGAAGCTAGCCACTCGAGCCAGCGAAACGTCAGGAAGAAATTCCAAAAAACGACGGTCTTCAAACCCGAATAAAAGTAGTGATACTGAAAACCTCGGCCGCGAAAGCCTCAACTATTTTGTCATTTGTACTAAGTTGCTCTTAAAGAAACATATATTAGTTTTAGCGAATTGCAAGACTCGAAAATGAGTCAATCGTACTAGCATTATTTATATAGTAAGCGATCCATATGGAAATATCATGGACGGATACCACGGGTAGATGGTACTAGTAATTTCGTTTTCAAGTCAAGGATTTCCTTTCATAATTCTCACGGTCATCGTAGCTTGATTCACAAATTATTTTCACATAATGCCAGAAGATCAATCAATCCAGAAAGAGAAGTGGAATTTTTTGTCAATGTCTTAGATTATTTATATTGTTACGAATCTCCTAGCGCCGGCCCTGACGAGATCATAAACGCGGATGAGGGGTCGCGAAGTAGCGAACGTAATTTTCTAGGAACTGTTGATTGCCTTGGAGAATTCGATACACATCATCGAGGCTTTTCTCGAAGATTCTCCATAGGTGTACGCAGGTATATAAGCAGCGGGACATCGCGGCGGGGACAGTTTTTATTCGGAGCAGAGTTAGTTATTCAGAGAGAGAGTTTAGAAGAGTTAGTCATTAGCGGAGACAGTTATTCAGAGCTGAGTGGAGAGGGCTTTGTGCCGAAGTCGCGTAGAGTTTCTATCAGAGAGAGTTTATCAGTGTTTAGTATAGAGCGTTGAAAAGTTAGCGGAGCAGTTAGAGCGATTGTATTTTATTGTGTTGCGATAGAAAGTTGTAGTAAAAATATTGAAGTGTCGTTTGGAGTTTTAATCAACGAACCCAGAGGAAGTATCGTAACAATATTCTGAAGATTATTTTAATGCCTAAAGTTTCATTTTCTGCATGAACTTCTTTTGTCAACTTTAGTTTGAAGCAGCAACAGCTCTCTTTCAACATTTCAGTCAAACTGACATAAAGAAGTCTGGCCTTATTTTACCTTTCAGAGAAGGAAACTTTATCCTGCATTATCAAGTGAACAGAAATATCAACTGTCAATCGTCGAATTATTTTGTTTATTATAATTTATTCCATGGCCAAAATTCCAGCTACGCCCCTGTACGACGAGGAAACTGGTATCGCGAATTCCTCGCACAAATTCGAAATAAAGTTACAAACAATAGAAAAGATGCCAGACACGTATCCAGTTATGCTGTTTGTGCATTGCATTCGCGTTTTCAAACGGATGCAAAAACACCCACTCATTGCGAATGCATACAATTTGTATACGGTGAATTTGATATTAGATAAGACGACCGCTCGAAGAAAGTTGCTCGAGGAAGGACATTCACGTAGAAAAAGACGACAAAGGTGACATTTTCAAATGGGATGCTTTTGTGAAGTACGAAACGTTTTCTGTAATTTTAAGCTTAGTAGATATAAGATTACTCGACCAGTTTCCAGATATAACTTTTTCCGCAAATCGCTTGGAAATTTTGACATTCCAGACAAAATTTCTCGAAGAAAAAGTCACGATTTCCTTACTGTAAGGAAATTATATGTTTCTTCAACCATATTCCAATAATTATTTCTTTATATAGTGGTCTCGGTAGTGTAGTGGTTAGCATAACTGCCTATCAAGCGGAAGGCTGGGGTTCGAATCCTCGCCGGGCCACCGTGCTGGGTAATCACACGTTAAAAGGTAAGGCCTCGTTGATCCATTGCTCGCACAAGTTTCGACTTCTGAGGGTTGACGTTCGTCAGCTGGTTAACGAAAACGAACAATTTCACTATAAAAGTATTTGCAAATTCATGCTCCTCTCTTTTGTAGAAACAGTAATGGAACATAGACTGTCACAAATAAAAAGTAAGATAAGTCAAGCAACTCAATATACACGATCTGTCATTTACATATTGTTCAATGAAATAGATAGTAGTAAGAAAAACAGTATACATTACTGCGAAAGTGAGATTTTTTGAGATTATTTCCCAAAATTTTCAGATTATTTCTCACAATTTTGGGATTATTTCTCAAAATTTTGAGATTTTTTGTCGAAATTTTAAGATTATTTCTCAAAAGTTTAAGATTATTTCTCAAAATTTTGGGATTAATTCTCAAAATATGAACTTTTTCAGAGTCGTCAATTCAATGTTATGTTGTTATGTATGTATTCAATTTTGAAACGGTTGTGAATGGAACATCCATCGTCTCACAGGAAAAAAATTATCTGTTACTTCAAAAGGTAGTGATAGTGATCATGTTTTAACTGCCAGAGTTGTATGGCGCGAGAGACTATTCAATTCCAATTTCACAAAATGAGGTAAGACTTTGCCGGTAAACACATAAAATGTCCCTGTGATTTAGATGTGAAGGATCCATATGAATTTATAATTGGCATTAAGGGAAGAAATGAACAGCTTGATATACGATAATATCTAATAACATGATCAGAAATCATATTTAACGTCAGTATGAGTACCTGATAGTCTGTCTTTGATATTATTTGCGATGAATAAAAAAATCTGCCTAAAGTATATTCTTTTAATGCGGGATGACTTGACTATTGTTATATTATTATTATTATATTATTATTATGTTGTATTCTCCTCTACTTCTGGGGTACCTCAAGGGTCCAACCTAGGTCCACTTCTTTTCTTGTTGTTCATCAATGACATTGGCACGTCGATTAAATCGCAGAAATTATTGTACGCGGACGACATGAAGATTTTTAGAGTAATTAATGACGAATCAGACTGTATCGTCCTGCAGAGCGACATCGATAGTCTTAGCGATTGGTGCATTGTGAATGAATTGGCGCTCAACATCTCGAAATGTAAGATCATGACATATACTAGGCGTAATCAGCCACTAGAATATAATTATAAGATTGATAATCGTCTTATTTGTCGTGTTGACACCTTCAAGGACCTTGGGGTAACATTTGATGCTAATCTCACATTTTCTACACATATTAAAAACTCAGTTTCGAGAGCAACTAAATCATTAGGATATTTGATTCGCACCTGCAGAGACATCAAATCTATAGATGCTTTAAAATCCGTATATTTTGCAAATGTGAGGAGTAAATTACAATACTGCAGTATAGTGTGGAATCCCAGTCATGAGAATCTGATTTCAAGTATCGATAGGGTTCAAAAGAAATTTTTGAAATACTGTTATTTCAAAAGACACGGAATATATCCTGCACGTGGCGTTGAATACGATCACCTTCTCAATGAGTTCGGATTCGCATCACTCAGAAAAGTAAGAGAAATTGTAGACCTAACGTTTACCTATAAGCTGATTCACAACCTCATTGATTCAAATACTCTTTTATCCCAAATTCATTTCAATGTCCCCCGTTTGACATCTAGATCAAATATAACTTTTCATCTCAACGTACCAAATTCATATCATCATCTCAATTCACCAATCATGAGGATGTGCAGAACAGCTAATAGGATAAGTAACATAGATATATATTACCTGAATATAAAACAGTTCAAACGGAATCTGTACGAAACGTTAATTGATGGACTCTAGACACTCTGTTGTTCATTTTTCTCTGAAATGTCACACTCGTATCTTATCGAATGATGTATACATATATTATGTACCTCCTGTTAATGGGCTTGTCCTGCTGGATGTAATAAATAAATAAATAAATAAATAAATAAATAAATATTGAAAGTCCAGTAAATACATTTCAGCACCTACTCTTCTGGTTTCATTTTTCATTCGAGTAAATTCAGTGTGTGTTCGAAAATGTAGATATTGAAGAAGACAATTCCTAAGCTCATTTCATGAATAGAAGTTCCCATGAACATATAACACGACGAAGGGCTTTGAATTCATATCTATCTACAGATCAATTTCAGTGATATTCTTTCTGAAATGCAAAAAGTACACGGTTACTGCATTGGTTACTTCATTAATAGTTAATTGTCTGTAAATATAGTTCTCATGTATGGGGCTCGGCACCAAAATATCCATTGAATATTCTTGATTCTATTGAGAGAAAGGGAATCCGTCTTGTTGGTGGCCCTTCGCTCAGAGACTTGTCTCACTTCTATAGATATTTTCACGACCTGTGCTCTTCTGAATTGTCGTCAATCGTTCCACCCTTGGCAGTATCTACACGGATGACCCGAGGAGTACAGTTGGATCGGAGACCTGTCGAACCTCTCTTGCTCAGGGATCTTTTATCGATAGAACAGCTGAATTTTGGAACTCCTTGCCAAGAAAGGTTATTCCTGAGGCTTACAAAATCCAAAAATTTAAAGTAAATGTTGCTCAAAGTCTCCAAATGTTTCATCAACTACAACTACGGCAGACATCTTCAGTGGCGTGGTCGAAGTTGATACTGCCGCAGTTGCAGTTGCATGACAATGCCCGCAAATCAACCAGAACATTAATGACAGACGTGAAAGCCTTACTTTCCTATATTCATCCGAAAAATATTGAAGCCATTATTTCGAAGTTGGTGAAATCGAGCAGTTGAATATTATTTCCATTTGATCTTTTCCTACTCTTATTTAACTATGGGGGAGGTAGGGAAGCATTGGGCAGTCGGGAGGTTTGGGCACTCTCTATTTTTTCGGAGTCTATGGTAGCTATTTTTTGTTTTCTACCACAGCACTCTATTTTGATTACTGGCAACACCGTTTATTCAAAACGTCAGCTGTTATTTCACTTGATTGTCAAGTTATATGCAGTGAACGGTTTGTTGCGTACAGAAGTAAATATTTTGTTTGTTATTTAGAGGATCATAACACGAAAATCTACAAGAAAGTGTAAGTGTCAACGTTAAATTCTTTTTTGTGTTTGATTAAGATTATATTTACCTGTCAATCAGAATTCAAAATTAGATTTGAATAAACTTATTCGAATTTATTTGAAAAGTGAAGTTATGGGGAGCATTGGACACGCAAGTATGAGGGAGGTTTGGGCATGTCCAATGCTCCCTCTGTTTAAGAGCATTTTGGTGTCATACTTTTGTACTCTTTTGCTATGCCTATTGCAATAAATATTTTAATCATTTCTTCTCAGAGCAATTCCGTTTACATTAAAAAAAAAAATAAGCGACGCGAAATCCCTAAAGATATTATTTTGCGCGCATTGAAGGAAATTTCTAAAGGAGCAAAAATTAAAACTACTGCGAGTAAATATGATATACCCAGGTCGAACCTTCAAAGATACATAAAGCAAGGTGGCGTCGTGAAAGATAGTTCTTCTAAATTTATCTCATCCCAAATATTCACGAAGGATGAAGAAGAAAAAATTTCAGAATATCTTAAAACGTCATTCAAACTAAATCATGGACTGTCAAAAGTGAAGGCACGCGAATTTGTTTGCTATTGAAAAAAAATTCCAAATAACTGGACGGAAAAAAAAATTGCATCCAAATATTGGATTAGAGTATATTTTAAAAGACAACCTCAGCTTTCGATAAGGACTCCCGAGGCCAACAGTCTCTCCCGGTCCAAAGTTTCAATAAGAAAAACGTCGGAGATTTTTTCATAGAAACGTTATCGTTTATATAATATATAAATAATACTCAAGCAAAGTAGTCTAGTAAAGCAATATGTGGTACTATGCCCAAACCTCCCTATAGGGGTGCCCAAACCTCCCGACCATCGGGAGGTTTGGGCACTTTGGACATGTGTTCGGAAATTGTTTGTAACTTTGAGACCAATTATAATACCAAAACTTTTCTTAGTAATAATTACTGCGAAATATGTATGCTAGATACATACGAAATAAAATTTTGATTATGATAAAAAATAACAGTTTTATTTCCAATTATGTAAAAAAGTGCCCAATGCTCCCCTATCTCCCTGTATCTGTATAGTAGTAATTTAGCAAATTCCATCGAAACCAGTATTTTGCATTGAATGAAACAGACATAAAAACTTTGGATTTATTGACGACGATAATTCGGGAAATGGGCTCTTCCATAATTCCAAATTTCAACTAAAAACCTATTAAACATTTTGTAAAACTCAGAAGATAATAACAATATATAACATAGGAACTCAGTTATCTTCATCTTCACACGTTATGAACACGCGAATGATCCCAGAAGAAAGATTGAAATCAAAAATAGTCGACAAGAAATATTTCCTTCAAAATACATTTACATCGAAACACGATCAAACAATATTCATCACCCAAATGTTCGACTTGAGAATACATTGAAACTCGTTTCTAAAGTCCGAATATTTTGTAACTGAATACATGCCATGGTATGGGATCAAAATTTCGACAAAAAATCCCAAAATTTTGAGAAATAATCTTAAAATTTTGTGATTTTCAAAAATAATTTATGATTTGTGGTGGCGCTATTACGCCGTCGTACTAATGAACAAACATTACAAAAGTTTAGTATGTAATCATTAATGAAATGTTGAAAATGAACCAAGCAAACAGTCATACCTGCCGAAAAAAAGACGCATCCAATTCACCGCCAAAAATGCGGCAATGTGAACTGTCGAATTAAAATTGACAAAGTGCAACATATAGTTTTTACACAAGTGTTCAACTGTATGAGTTGTAGTTCAATTAATATTGTGAACCTAATGTGCTTTATCTACCCTTAGGGTTGAAGTGATAGTAATGCGCATAAACTTTTTTGAGTTAACAAAAACTTACTTCGATGTGTGGTATAGAATAGTTATTCATGGCACTAGTGTGTTATGTTGAAAATAAGTCACGCGAGAAAGATTCTCAAGTGACTTAGGAAACATAACACACGAGGGGCATAACATTTTTTATTCAACAAGTGGAATAAATCGTTTTTTATTATGAGATAATGATAAGTTTTGTTATCAAATCAAGGCTACTTGCGTCTCAGTAACCTATAAATGTCAAAATAACTTGACAGTGAGTTCTTTACATTATGGTCAAAGTAGGTTGTTTGTTTGGTTGCCACGGGCATGATACATTGTTAACAAATGTTTAAATAAATGTTGACGTTTGCTAGTTTTCGCTGAAGAAAAGGGAAGCTTTTTTGAAGAGAAAAACTCAAATAAAATGGAGGAACTGATGAAAATTACGTTCCTGAGGATATCCTTACGGAAGCAGAAGAAGCAGCGATGCATATTCTGCCAGAAAAAACCTGAGATGCCTACGGCAAGGAGTTCACAATATTTGAGTCTTGGATGAATTCGCGGAAGATAAAAAGTATCGATGTAAATGTTCTATTGGCTTATTTTTAACATTTGTCCAAGACATTAGAACGACCTGAAATAGGGACGACGAGTACTTACTTGTTAATGAAAGTGGCTTTGATAATGGGGATTAACGGTGCTTGTAGATGCGATGAATTGGTCAATTTGAAAATAGAAAATATTCAAGACAAAGGAAAATATTTTCACGTAGTTTTGCAAGACACTAAAACCAAGAAATCGAGAAGTTTCACTATACTTGAAAAGGGCTTTCCAGTTAACTCGATCCATTTATGTAAAAATTACATGTCTTTGATACCAAAGACCTAGTTCCAGCCGCTTTTCTGTCTTTCACAAAAATGGGAGGTGTACCAACCAATGTGTAGGAATAAACACGTTGTCGAAGATACCTTAAAGAATTGCAATGTTTTTGAAATTAGAGGAACCAGCGCTCTACACCATTGACTGCATGAGAACGTTTGAATTTTCCTTCAATTTCAATATCAATGTGAATTCTGTTTGTAATAGTGTTACGATTTATCCCTTGGGAAATCTCACTTCTGACACCACTGTTACGATATTTCCTTGGGTTCGATGATTAAAACACCAAACAACACTAAACTACTTTTATTATAACTCTCTTTCACCAAACAATACAACACAATCACTTAAATCGCTCCGATAACTTTCCAATGCTCGTTCGCTACTAAAACTCTCTGTACTAACAATTCTCCTTCGCACTTAGCAATAACAAAACTCTCTCCACTTAGCTCTACTAAACTCTCGTCACTTAGCTCTGAATACAAATTCTCTCACTAACTAACTCTCCGAATAAAAACGCTGTCTCCGCTGCGACATCACGATGCTTATATATGCATGCGTAACCATCGAGAATCCTCCAGAGAAGCCCCGATGACGTGTCTCGAATTCTCCAGGCAGCATTTACCGGTTCTTGGAAAATGACGACGCTACGGCGCGATCCTTCGCCGTGCGTTTACGATATGGTCAGGGCCGGCGCTGGGACGTAACAATAGTAATAAATAAATAGAACACTACTTCAAATATGAACGTGAGTTATAATACATAACTCACTAGTGAGTTATGGATTATAACACATTAGTGTGTTATTTGATGGTTTGATTGTCTAAAATGGCATCAATAATGATAGTTATAACTGTCATTTGTTGGATAAAAGAATATAAAATACTGTAAGTCTATAATTGAATATGATTCATTCGAAAAGACAGCTGATGCTGTTGTTTTTGATTCATTTATTTTACTGCACTCCAATAGACAATATTGCAAATTCTGATTATAGATCAAACAAATCATTTAAGTCAAAGTAATGAATATACTCGTAGAGCTAATTCGTTACGCTACGTTTAAGATAATTCCAAAAGGAATTAGCTTCAATTATGTCGTGACCGAATGAAACAATCTGAATGATAATAATCACGCAGATATGCAAACGCCGGTTTGCCACATACATTGCTGGAACGTGTAATTGGATATAGCCTCAAATGCCGGATCAGATTTACCATGAGTAATCTCTTTATCTCGCTTTGACATTCCCACACAAAGTTTGTGGAATGTTTTCGAAAATTGGTCGATTTTGTTTTATTGAACACTCTGCAAAAATTCAAGGGGTTATACCTCGGACTATTCCAAGAATATTTCGTTTCACGATGTTTTTTTTTTGGCTACTTCGTCTCTCGAGATTTAGGGTGAGAACAAATTTTCGACAGAACCTATGTAAATATTTTTCAAACTATAAGTTACCCAAATGATCAATTGAAATTCAGGTATTAATAACACAAATACATTTTCAAATAGGATTATCTCCATACTTCGATGACAGAAAAAAAACATCGAAACGGTGAACAGAGAAATGTAACTAAACTTCCAAGAAAACGGAATGTTAACAATAACAAATGCCACTGAATAATCTGTCATAAGACTTCAGAAGAAGCAAACATACGTAATTTATTTACAACCATATATGTAATGCTGTCATTACTAACGTCATTGAAGGTTGGGAAGTGTCACCTCTACTTCCCGCCCTCATTTTCCACCCTCATTTCATCTATTCTAGACTTTATCTGTCATTTATTGACTTATCTGACATTTATTTATATTGGTGACAATTGTATACCCCGTATACTCCTTGATTATTCTGAGAAAACCGCGTTCTTTTTAATTTGTCGTTGAATGTAATATTTTCATTTTCAGAACGAAACAGAGATTCATTAATTCTTAATCGAAATATGACGGTTGTTAATAAAATAGTATACAAACCTCGGTAGGAAGTTTCATTCCTGTCTCGAGATCATAGCTAACCTCGACGCTTTGCGTCTCGGTTAACTAACTGATATCACGACAGGAATGAATCACTTCCCACCTCGGTGTGTAATATACTAATAAAAGTCTCAGTCAACTTCTTTTGGTTTCATGTTTGAAAATACCCCCTGTTTTTTACCAGCGAATAGTATTATAAACGCTGTTCTTAAATTTTGGTATCCATACACGTACCTAGAGAACATATTATATCCTATTTTCAATTCAAAAATATGCCCTCGTTTGGTAATGAATCATGAACATTCTATATTATGAAATGAGAGAAACAGTTCATTATCGTCTTGGGAAGAAAGTGTTTTCCTAATTTTTTTATGGATTTCATTCTCAGTTAGCTGTTTATTCAACAATCTTCGTCGGTAAAAAATATATCGAAGGTTAAAGTGGACAAATCCCATATTTATTTTGTTTGAGTCGCTTTTTTGGCGTGGACGCCCACAGAAAAAAAACACAACTGGCATTAATATGCTTCTAATGATACCGAAAACGACAGAAGGTGGATGAAAAACGACTGACACAAGATATAAACATGAAGCTTATGCATAAAAAGTCTAAAAACAGAGCAAAAATCTGTTGGCACAGAGTTTAAAGAAAATCAAAACGTAGTGCATCATTTATCCGAACAAGCGGTCTATTTTTGTTCCCACCAGAAAGAGAAAAGACACGGTTTGATATTACGCTTACATTCTGTGGCAATAGTCAATTATAGTGGAATGACTTATATGGAAGAAGTCCACTCAGAATGAAACAGAACCAAATGAAAAATTCCCCGATATATATGTTTATGGTGTATATGAGTGGAAGAATTTGATTATTGTGACGAAAAAAAAAAATAGCATAGTTAGGAGTTTCCGGGCTTCTCAGCCGTGGTCCGCAGGATTTTGGGCCTGACATTTGGTCTGCTGCGAGGAAAAAATATTTCGACCATTGCCGCATCGCCTTTGGAAATGTCTGCTGCAAATTCAGACGTCATGCCAGAAACCAGCCGACCACGGCTGAGAAGCCAGACAGCTTCTAACAATTCATCAGTTGCCGGCCGTGAAAGTCTACAATTTTTTATAGAAAAAAGCCTATTGAAAACCAAGACTGTAAGCTATTTTTCGGAGAAAATTTGTATCTTTCAGCGAGGTTTGTATACTATCTTATTCGAAACCATTAGAAATGATTTCAAAAAATGAACAAGACATGAATATAGGCAATCATTTTGTGTTTCAAGCAGAAATGAAAAATAGACAAACTAGATCATAAAGTTCTCTTAACAAATGCTACAAATTTCCATCATTGGTAAATGCCATCTACCTACGTTGAGATTGAAAATATGTAGATGTATGTGCATTCTGGATTCATTCCAATGAATGCATTTGGCATATCAATCATATTCCCGAAATCTCTGTTGTGTCGCGAGGATTGCTGCGTATAGGCAATGTTTGAATTAATTAATCACTGATATAATGGACTTTGTGTTATGAAAATGGACTGGCCCTGATGAGCGGCGGTGCAACAGATGCTGTACTTGGAAAATGGAGGATGAAAAGGTAACGTTCCATTTTTGAAAATTTGAGTGAAGCCTCTAGTTATCGAAGAGAATTAGGATGTTGCTACGATATTGAATCAGGAGTAGCTTGTTTTGATAAACAACGTTGTTGTGTACAGAGTGGGCCAAATTGGAAACTTTCAAATGGAACTCATGATTTCAAACTAGATATATAAAAACTGACGGCTGTGTCTGAGGGACAAATTCAATGGAAAAAACCGCATATCGATAAGTATAATCGTAGCATGTTTCTCAAAAATGTGCAGTTTCGAAAAGTTGCTGTGACTTTTTTCCTGTCCAAAATTTATTGTTTCTATGTTAACCTTTTCAGAGTTTTTCAATTTTCAATGGTGTGAAAAACTGTGTGGTGTGAATTAAAACAAAATCAGATATCAATAGTTATTGATGGAAAACACTTTTTTTCAATGAGATACCCTTTATATTCCATTATATTTCAGTAGGGCATGAATTACCAAAAATGTAGAATACTCGATGTTTTGCTAGAGTCATCTTTGAAATACAGAGCCTTTCGGTTTATCAATGTAGAATTAAGTAGGCTTTGGACGAAGCAACAGAAAGCAAATCTTTACTGGTAGCTGTCAAATTTTCACCATTAACACAGCCATCAGTTTTCATATATCTAGTTTGAAAACAGTAGTTTCCTGTTGAAAGTGCCCGATTTGGCCCTCTCTGTACACGTAGGCGAGGATCCAAACACTTCGTTAAGTCGCATGAGTAGAATGACTATTGGAATAAAAGAATAGGTTGAAAAGTTTCGGAAGAGGTCTGGAAAGTTATAACCTACCTCGTGTTTTCTGGTCGCATTGCAAACTGATAGTAAGTTTGAAACATGCACATCAAAAAATAACAGCACAAAAAAATTACGAGAAAAGTATAAACTCTCGAACTAAACAATAATAGAGAGATCTGCTCTTTATATAAAAATAATTATAAACAATCAGACAATAAAACGATCAATTTTTAAAAGATATTTAGGAGTAATTTTAGGAGACTAATTGAATTTCAGTGAACATGTGAAGCATATGAAAAAAAAGTCTACCTGAGGGCCTTAAATAGAATAGGATTTGTAGACACACCGATCCAAAAATTGATATATAATGCACATATTTTAATCACATATAAGATATTTGATTCAGAGACTGAAATTGTTCACTTACAGAATGATGAACAAGGCTTTAAAGATTATTTATAACAAAAAATGGACACCCCTTCTACCTCCCTTTACACTTCAGCAAATCATCTCACCATTTTTGAATTAATTCAATTTGAAAATAAAAAACCTCCATTCAAATGATGTAAAAATTTACAGCACAATAATCAGAATTTTCCTAAAATTTTATCTATTCATAATCATTCTACTAGAATCAATCAAAACTTTCATTTCCCAATCATATGCAGCAATTTAGGAAAGAACAATCCCATCTTCAAGTCAATTGCAATATTCAATACCAAGCTTAAAGAAATAAAAAATTCCAAATTATTCTCTAAGAAGTATTTAGCGTATATTATGAAAAAAAATAGATGACATTATTTTCTTCTAATACTCGATAACTTTTCCTCGTCACCATCATTTCTCTACTTTCATTCACTTCCAATGATTGTTAGTTTTCGATGATCCTTGACTAATATTGAGAATAATATTAATAATTTATTGACTACTTTAATTATTTTGGTATTTATTTTATGTTCAGTTGTATTCATAATTTTTATACTGATGTTTCTAATAACTTGTTCTGAAATGAAACTGTATCAAGTAAATAAATAATAAATAAATGTATTAATTCGAAATGTAGAATCTGGAGTCTGATTTATGAACTAGGTAGTGGGAAATGTTGCAGATTTTTTTATTTCTTGCAACCAGCTTCCTTCCCTCAGATTCTATAATTCTTTCAGGTGAATTTACCGATCTAAATAACAGAACAGAAGACTTAGAAGGATTTATGTTTATGTCAAATCTTTTCGACACCTCTACAAATTCCTAGGACGAAACGAAACTCCCAAATCGATCACGTTCAGTGCTTCAAAATAGCGTTCACTTTGGCCTTTCAGAACGTTTCGAGCCCAATCCAATCACCTAATAGACTACTTAATTTCAATACTAGTATCAAAAGACCCTATTCATCTCAATCTCCTAAGTAGTTGCAATCCCTCGACGACCGTTTAGCCCTGCCCGAATATAATATCATGAAACTCCAACTAAACTCTCTCACGATGGCGTTTTGCCAACTTGAATTCTTAGACAGGATGTCACAACGGGCACAGGACGTGATTCGGTTAGGTACAGGTTTCGAGACTGACTGGCAACTGGCATAGATGAATACTTTACAGAATCTGTCCCACTTAGCACGTCTAAATTTATCGATTGCTAAAGGTTATGCGACAGAATTGGCGGTGGTTTGTGTGAGGACGCTAACGATTCAGATGCCAGAAACTTTACGGGTTTATAAATTCCTGATTGAGAGCGTTCTCCTTCGAAAGCAATAAATTCCTCGTGAAGTTCAAATAAATTGATGGGATTTTCTTTTCGAACGAGAGGAAGCGGATCTGTGTTAGGTTGTCGAGGATTTTTGAGGTCATGCATTTTCTGGAACATTTGACATATTTTCTCCTAAAGTCTTAAGAGTAAAAGTTTCCACATTAATATTCGAAAAATGCTATGTGAAAGATTGAAATTTTTGTTCATAAGTGATTGTGTTCTGCACTCACACTCAATCAATTTAACACTATCGTTTTTCATGAAGTATGTGAAGAGTTGTTGAGGTTTGGAATAATGAAAAATTTAACATGTTGGGTAATCCATGAACGTGAGAAATTTCTTCAGCAGGAAGAGTTGATTTGGAAATGAAATTTGAAAAAATATATTTGGTGTACAAGATTGAATAGTAAGGAAACAGAAACAACGCCTTTTTGGCCACGCGTACTCATAATTAGAAACTCCATTTTCCCCAAAAAATACACGAGTTCTTTATTATCATCAAAACGATGGCTGGTTTTTTGTTATCAAATGAATGAGTGTCACAGACAATTGTCACTTAAAACTGGTTACAGACTTGTCAGGAGTTGAATATTGCGGAGTCGTCTGAAGATTCTAGTGGAAGTATCCAGTAAGTTATCCATTTTTCCACTAAAGAGATCAAAAGATGATTTTTTCTGAGCGAAACGAGATCTTGTATGGGTTGAAATGAAATATTATCTTGGTGAGTGGATTATTTTTACAAATAGCTCTCTGCTTTGTGTAGATCAAAGAGTAGGGAGGATGAGTGCAGACCCACAGCACTTAGGCCACAATATGACCCATTGTACATCCTTCCAAGGAGTCGCCCTCCTAGGAGATTGTCCATCCTGCCTTATCCAGGAAGGAGGACAGGTCACCAGGGGACATCTCCTTAATATCGGCAGGTGTAGGCCAAGACTGACCGAACACACACTCTCTTATCGACGATAGCTCCAGACATTCACATAAGACATGCCTGACAGTTTCATCTTCCTGTTCACACATCCTGCATGGAGGTGTGTCCACTAGCCCCATAATATGGAGGTGTTTCCTAAGTTGACAGTGTCCAGTCAGAAATCCCACTGTTAAACGTAGGTTCTTCCTGGTCATCGCCAAATATTTATTCGGATCCAGCTTCCCAGGGTCGCCCAGGGTGATCCTGGCAAAACTGCATACTTTGGTTTCATCCCATCTCTTAAGGGATTGAGTATGGGTGTAACGTTTGGCTAGTTCTGCAATTGTCGAAGTCGTCAAGCCATGGGTGTCACCTGGTCCCAAAATTTTCAGTCCAGCCGCCATCCTGGCCAAAGAGTCAGCAATGCGGTTACCTTTGCTCCTGTCGTGCCCTTAAACCCACCTTAGTACGATATTGTTATCTACCGAGGCGTTAGCTAAATCTTGGTGGCACTCTAGTACTAACCCTGAGATAATACGTTGTCTATTCAAGGTTAATAGGGCTTGTCTACTATCAGTGCAGATTATTATGTTTTTGCCAGAAATTCTTTTTCTGGTTAGCTCTTTTGTGGCGATTGAGATACCAGCCAGATCCAGGATCTAGAACCTGATGCATATTTGAGCATGGGTGGAATCCTTCTGTTGTTTTAACCTTTCGATGCAATGGCCTTGCCGGAGACCATGGAATATCTGGTTATAAATAATTACCTACTGATTTTATTCTTGCGTTAAAGCTCACAGATTTACCCATTTTCTTATACAATGATAATACATGCTCGTATAATCATAATTTTTTTTTACGACTTATACATGATGTTAGTGTTATACTTATGTTTTTTGTAGTATAATGGAATATATTATTCCCTCATGGAATAATGGCAAGGAATCATTACTCTTTATTCCCTCTTGTAGTCCTATCACAAAATTTCTCGAATTGAATATTATGATAAATAAATTAGTCAAAAATGAAGTAGAGTGTACTAATCGCGATGAAGACTATTATTATTGACTCGTGGTATAATCTACTAGTTTTTTTATTACATTCCCTCATTCATATTTTCCCTTGTCGAACACTATTACGAGTGCGCCCCAGAAGACAGAGCCTTATGCGGGTAAGGGTTGGGTGATTATCTTTGGTTCCGAAGCGCTTCGAGGCGTCTTACTGTTTTTTACCACTTCACATTACTACTCTGAAGATGAACTCATAACGGTCGAAACGTCGCTAACGAAAAATAACACTCACCTAATTTTCCATTCGGGCTATAGGGATCGTAGCTGCCGGACGACATGGGCGAAGAATACCCGTTGCTTATGACGGTGTACGGTTGCGAGGGGGGCCCCGGGGACGGCGTCAGAGGCGGCGCCGCGCCCACGCTCATAGCCCCCGGGCTCGGCGAACTCATGAAGTCCTCGGTCCTAGACCTCTTGGCGGTCACGGCGCCGGCGCCGAAACCGCTGAACGCGCCGCCGAGTCCGTTATTCGCGATCGCGAGTCCGTTGGACACAGGTATGGTCGACGTGGTGGCCACCAGCACGTTGTTGGTGTTGGTGACGAAGTTGGAGGTGGCGAGCAGGTTGCTGACCGTTATGGCGGCGCCGTTAGTCGTCGGCGAGTACAGCTGCGGCTCGGATTTGACGAGCAACACGTCATCGTCCCGATAGATCATCTCGTGCTTGATGTCCATGCTGCCCAAGTGGTTCGAGAATATGGCGGTCATTAAAGGGGTCGGGGGTGTGGCGACGGGTGCCACAGCATTCTATCACAATCTGAAACGAAACAAAAACATAATCAAAAAGAGTGTGGTGACTAGGGCTTCGCGAGACCAAGGGACTTGTCTTGGTCTCGTCTTGGTTTCGATACAAGACCAAGACTTAATGAATCTTGTGGTCTCGGTAGTGTAGTGGTTAGCATATCTGCCTATCAAGCGGAAGGCCGGGGTTCGAATCCTCGCCGGGCCACCGTGCTGGGTAATCGCACGTTAAAAGGTAAGGCCTCGTTGATCCATTGCTCGCACAAGTTTCGACTTCTGAGGGTTGACGTTCGTCAGCTGGTTAACGAAAACGAACAATTTTAGAACAATTTTTTTAGAACAACAATCTTCTCAAGACCAAGACATGACTCTCGAGACAAAGACCAAGCCCCTCTTCTAACAGTCTTGGTCTTGGTCTCGAAAGAAAAATAATGATCTCAAATTTGATTAACGTCAAGAATCTGATGGAAAAAGTTATGGCAATTTATTCGAATTACTTATTATTCATATGATAGGTTCTTGATTTTTGTTCACTAAAAATCGAAAATAATTTTTTTCAAATTCAGTATTGCAGTTTTACAGTTGTTCCATACCTCCTACTATTGAAAAAAAGAAAAAAATAATACAAAAGTTATTCGTTTATAATTTGAAATTTTTGTAAATATTTTTGATCAAGCGTTGTCGTCACTGGCCAGCTAAAGTTGGTAAAGATTTTTTATTAACTCACCCTGTATATGGGTTATACTGAAATAATATTTCTATTATTGAATATTCAAATACCGCATAGAAGGTAGATAACATATTTATTCATTGAAAAACCTTCTTGTTTTTATTCACAGAAAAGCAATCCGTCTTGTTGGTTATTCTTCGCTCATGGACTTGCTCACTGTTTGAACATCGTAGAATGGTCGGAGACTTGTCTCTCTTCTATAGATATTTTCACGGTCGGTGCTCTTCTGAACTGTCTCAATCGTTTCACCCTTAGCAGTATCCCCCCTTTGTTGTGGGCTTGAAGACATGTCGAACCTCTCTTGCTCAGGGATCTTTTTTCAATAGATCAGCTGAATTTTGGAACTTAGCGATAGGTTTTTCCAGAGGCATACTAACTTCAAAAATTCAAAGTGAATGTCAATTCGTATCTTCTGTACCTTGATCCAGCAGAATATGCTCTGCTTTCAAATATCGTGAATTTATCGCAGTGAAAATTTGTAAAATTTCTCCATCAGTCTTTAAATTTCAGACTGTGAGGTAACATTCTTCCGAAACTCTTTCTTCCTGTAACTATCACAAAGCAAATTCCTCCATTGTTGAATAAAAAACGATTACGCTTTTTTACCCTGAACAACGATACACAAAAATAGCATTGCCATTGTCCTACCGCTCTACCCCCCACCCTCTCGCAAACCCACCCCCACCGACCCCTCGCCACGAAAGGGATGCGTACGTACGTTCGTATTATGTCTGGCGCTATCGATCCTCTCATTCCGCCGCCGCCAAAAATCCACCCCTCGAGGGTGCTGCATCCACGCCGGTCGACGTTTCGGGAGCGGGGGCGGCCGGGGGAAGGGGGGCGAGGAGGCGGTTTTTATGCGTCGCGGGTTTCACTTTCCCAGTTCCACGACCTTCGTCCTTGTCCCGGTACTGGTTGGGAGAGTGCAGCGCCCCAGCCTCGTCTAGACTGGATTGTACCACCGCCGCCCCCCCCTGTCCCCCGCCCCCGGGCCGGTGACGAAGGTGCGCTTTGATTCGAAAGGATGATATGCTGTTGTGAGGTTTCTGTTTCGAGGATGTTTTTTTTTTTGAGTTGTCTGGGGAGTCTGGAAAGGTCTAAGGTTGTTTCCGAGATGGTTGTTTTATCTCCTATGTTTGCAAATATAGTATTCAAGGATGTACAATGACATGCTAAGGGGAAAGGAGTGTGACAAGTTATAGTACATGGGCCTAGATCATTTTTTTGAGGTATTCGGAGCCGTGGAAGTTTAAATCCGCAATGAGAGATAAACTTATCAACAATGTCAAATAAACATGGAAGTGAATAAATAATGAACTCTGGTAAGAATAGACTTCAAAAGTAAACCTCGAGTAATGTCAGAAAAATCAGTCTAGACTTCTTGATTGAGCTGCCAATGGTTTCTTACTCAAACACATTTTTTCGCTTGGAGGTTTTACTTGTTATAACTGGCAAATGCACTCCATAAAAATACGCGTTCTGTTGTAACTGAATCATTATGAAATGGAAAATAATTTTGATATATTATTGTCACAGTAATATGATATTTGTACTACCGATGACGAATAGTTATCATAAAGAGCATTCCATAATAGCTGCTTGATATGCTCTGATCCACAACCTTCACCTTGTTCAGTAACTGGTTGAAAAGTGCATCGCCTAAGCCTCGTCTGAACTGGATTGTACCACCGCCGCTCCCTCTGTCCCCCGCCCCAGGTCGGTGTGGAAGGTGCGGTTTGATTCGAAAAAATGATATGCTGTTGTGAGGTTTCTGTTTTGAGGATGGGGATTCTGCAAAGGTCTATACTTGTTTCCGAGAAAACTGTTTTGTTTTTTATGTTTGCAAATATAGTGTTAACGAATCTACAATGAAATCCTAAGGGGAAAGGAGTGTAACAAGTTATAGTAAATGGGCCTACATTACTTATTTTTGAGGTATTCGGAGTCGTGAAAGTTTAAATCCGTCATGAGATATAAACTCATCCACAATGTAAAAACAAACATGTGGGTAAATCAATGATGAACTCTGGTACAAACCAATTTTCATGATGGCCCTCCAGTAATATCAGAAAAATCAGGCAAGAATCAGTAGTAGCTGCACTACCTGCAAATTATTAAGTACGCCAACAGCTAATCGTAGTCTTTAGATTTGGTATTAATTTTGTCCCCCTGAAAATGATTACCTTGTAAGCGAAAGGGCTGACGAGTGCAAATAATATCAGTTTGGTGTTAGCACAATTGGTCTCTACAGAAAGTTTCAACTTTCACACAAAACGTTCAAATCTCATCGTTTACTCACACAGTAGCACAAACTACACAAACTTGGAGCACATATCATCCCGTCAATCAATCATACTCTAACTTCAAAGCGGACATTCATCTTTACGCTCGAAAGGAACTGAAGAAATTGAATAAGGTGTTGATACCAGCCTCGATTTCAGCTGACATTTTTTCGGAGTACTCCGCTGTCGTCATACATCAAATGAATTCTGAACAATTTCCAAAGGAGCTGAATTCTTTCGAGTTTCTCACTGTCGAAAAGAAGGAATCCAAAAAATCATCAGCTCTACTAATCACCCCAACATTTATTTCAGGAATTGAAATGATTCATACGCTTAACAAATTCGCTTGAAAAAGATAGATAAGACATTTTGTACCAATCAGTAGCAGACATTATGTGAATATGACGTACTAAATGATGGGTGTGTCATTAGTGGGTACTCCTTAGTACAAAATATGACTACTTCATTATCGATAAACAAGTATTGAAAGAGCACCATTTGAATAAACTCCGGATGATTTGATTTCCTTGAAAGGTTTGCAATGGGAAATAAACTATTCATCGTTTATATTCTGGGATTTGGAAGATATTACGTTATAATAATTTCTTTTAACTCTATTTTCAATAAGAAATGTCAACCACCCCTCTACGTGAACTTTCCTGAATATCGTGCTTTTCTGTAAAATTCTTCTTCTTGGTATATTGTCGCGAAAATTATGATAATGAGCCTAGAGTCTGTTCAGAAGAAACACGAAGCTCAAGAAAGAGTAAGTCATAAGATACAAATTCTTTTCTAGTATATGTGGACCATAAATCTTCTAGTGGAAACGTTGTAGATCATCTGGTATATTCACTTTGAATAAAAAATCAATCAATACCCATTGAGAGAAAAATCTGATGTTAATACATGTCAAGGTTTGTTGAAGAGATACCTACTTATAGCGACTGAGAACAAGAAATCCTCCGTATTGAGAGCGATTTATGCAATACCTGCCAGTGACCTATATATACAACAAATCTGTGTCATACACATGTGTCCTAGAAATTGAGCGAGATGCATCCATTCGAATAGAAGGAAATAAAGTCGAAGGATATTGTTTTCTCATGAGAAAGATGTTATGGGAAGATTATAAAATCTTGTTTATTTAATGGAATGAGATAAAATTAATTGGTCAAAGCTGGGGCAAAATCGATATGTACCTCTATTTAATGATTTCCGACTTGGATGAAACAAATCATATCTCTCATCTAACCTAGAAAAGAAGACAAGCTGCATAATTTCAGAGAGACATTTGAACCGGTTGTATAATCAAAATCCAAGATGATGTTGCTGTCAAAATAGACTCCTGGAACAAAACTGAAGTAGTTTCACCACTGAGATCAATGTTTTTGTTTACTAGGGAACTTCCATTCAATTTGGGATTTTCAGAGAGTCCTTTCAATGGGATTCAGCAAATCATTTTTTTCAAGACCCTAGTCCAGATTCTGTATTTTAATAAACACCTCAACAGTTCAACTTGGGACCTTCACTTGTTTGTTTTCCTGAATCATAAATATTTGAAAATTCATGTAGCCCAGTTATTGTAGGGTAGTTCAGTATTATAGAAATCTGGTTTCATATGAATATAAACCAGGGCCGGAAAAATCAAGCATTCGGCTATAAACAAAAGATTAAGTTTGACGCCAATCTAGATATAAAACGTTCACTGACCCTTGAGTACATTTCTCCAATGAGGTTCCAACGTGTGTTCTGAATATCGCAGAAGTTCAACCAACCGAAAAACAGCTGAATTGTTGAGTTTAGGTATTTCCTTAATTTTCATTCAATTCATTAGGTCTCAGGTAAATATTTAATTGGTATTTCGTATGAATGCTGTTCTCTGATATCTTAGTAGAAGTAATATCCAATAATAACCACAATAAACCGGAATATACTAAAAAACTCAAGAAAATAAATTTAATATTTTAATAAAAACGATATTACGGTTTCCAAGATATAATTACTAGAGAAATGAATACTAGACTGCTTTATTGATACCACAGTGAACTGAATTATTGGATTTTCGATTTTGACAACGTGAATATTATGAAGTTGGGTTAAATCAATAGTTTGCAATATTTTTGTTTCCCTCAGAGAAGTCAGTTACAAAAATGAAATTCGAAATTGAACTTGAAACAACCAACTCTGATAAATCAACGTATGTAACCAATCACAGCGAAAAGACTTGTTTAAATAATATTTTTTGTGCTTTTTACCATCGAATCATCTAAAAGGAACAATTTGTTCAGGCCAGTTTCAACTCACTTACAGTAGGTTAACTGACTAACGCCTATCAGAAAACATCTACTTTCCTGGCTAATGCCATGAAGGGCGTTGGAATTTATCGGAAAAATGTCAGTACAAGATTCTGCACAGAAGAGAATCCTGCACATGCTTTTGTTCATGTTGGGTTCAACGGTAACTATTCTGGCTTCTCGTGTTGCTTTTTTTCCTTTTTGATCGGAGACATCCTTTTGGGTGACATCTTTTTCAATAATGAAGTTAGTTCACATCTGTCTTGTGTCATTGTTGTCTGGAAGTGAGTTTTATTAGTTTCAACTTGGAGAAATTTTTTTCTCGACTGACAACATAGAAAGGAAGCATCAGAAGAGTTTTTGGGGCAATGGTCAATTGGATGTATTTCACCGTCAGTGCTCTTTTGAATTGAAGTCAATCTAAAATTGTTCGTTTTCGTTAACCAGCTGACGAAAGTCAACCCTCAGAAGTCGAAACTTGTGCGAGCAATGGATCACCCTCCACCCTCGGCAGTATCAACAGGGAGTCTGCCTCCTTGTTGTGAGCTTGGACACCTGTCGAACCTCCCTTGCTAAGTTTTTTCAACAGAACAGTCGAACTTTTGAACTCCTTACCGCAGGAGGTTTTTACTGAAGCTTACAAACTTCAAAAATTCAAACTGAATATTACTTCGTATTTCTTGTTCCTTGATTCGACTGAATCTTTATATAAAAAAACAAGCAACAAGTTAAAAAGCAAACTGCCAAGATCCTTTCACACCGAAATGAATGGCAAGAACAAACCATCGAGCACAAAAAAATAAAAAAGAATCCCCAGCGGAACAAGCCTTAAGGGCACAAACTCCGCTCTTTAATCTCGACAAGAAAACATCACGTCCCGTAGCAACGACGATAACCTAATATTAAAATAAGAACGCTACGACACTAGTTCCAGTAAAATACTTTCATCCCGCTTTAGGTCCTCTCGTAAGACTCTCAACTTCGCTCGATCTGAGCTGTTAAGACGCCTCAGCGGGTTTCAGCTTCGAGGATGCACCCAAACTGCTCAAGTTTTTGATTGGATGGCTCGGCATCAAGTGCAGCTTACCTCCCGAGATAGACGGCATACAACTTTTTTAATCTGCGCGACAGACGCGAGAAAGTATAGAAGCGATGATACTTGAGGATCGCTGTCTTTCACAAATAGAAGACGAGAGGTTGAGGTCGAAACTACCGGGGAACTTTGAACTGGTGCGATGAATAGGTGTTTTCAGAAAAAACTTTGAGATTTGAAGGGATCATTTGTCTTCAACGCCAGGGACTCTGTGATCGAAGTTACAGCAGAAAAAACTTTTATAACTACATAGCTGTTAACCGTCATGCTATTCAATTCTTCTTGAACGACAGAAACTATTTGTTCTATAGCCTCACTCTTTTTATTACTTCAATTAAGTTAAGATTTCAGTACATTTCATGAGTACTGTATTCTCATTGCTTGGTCACCAACAATATAACAGTGTGCTTTATGTCCGTGCACATACTTTTCTGTGTAAACGTTTAAATTTTCCCATATCGAGCATAGTATCTAGTTGAAATGGGATTATCGATTTCATTCAAATATCCATTCTTTTGAAAAAAAAATGACCTTAGTGCGTGGAGCAAAGTAATTGAAGTATTTTGATGTAGTTCGACGGACGGTGCGACTACAACTTTCGGGGAAAATATTCATAAAGGTATCGACAACAAACTGAGTGCAATGTGTAAAGGGGGGACCCCTGACTTTTTAATGGAAGTACTACCCCAGTATACCATAGCCATACAGTAGAGACACTTGAATGTCAATCCTTTGTTCTTGAGGATCAAATTTCTATGACCTTCTTTCTGTGCTCGGGGTATGTAATGTCATTTTGTGGCGGTAAATTTGAATGTACTGGATACCAAGTATCAAATCAGTATATTATTTCAAATCATAAAATTGATATTTTGTCTAGGATAACGTTTGAAATAAATGTGGAAAATCTGAAAATCTGAAGTACCTTCAATAGCTATTCCACTTTTCTGTTGCTTTTTTCCTCTAGTCCATGTTTGTTTGGAAATGTATATTCGATGACCAGGATATAAAGAGCTTTCAAGAGGATGTTTCATTTGCAGCCGCTTCAAATATGTACAATGGATATATTCAGACATTAACAGTGTAATAAAGACTATAAACGACTTCAAATGGTAACTTTTTTGTTTTTCGATTTATTAGTTTTGCTTTTTTCAAAATCAAATTTGAAAATTTCAATGTGTCGAAAATTCTAAAATATTTCTTTCTGAAAGTGAAATTCACACAAGCGATAGTTGTTATCGGGAGATTTCTCAAGTAAATCCTCTCGGTTACACGCCTTCAACCATGCCTGACACCTGAAAAAGTAATTTAATATCAAGGTGCATTTTTATCAAGCTAATATTTCGACATAAATTAGCTTTCATTCAAAGTTCTGCAATTTGTGATAAATATATGAAAAATTTAAAGAGCTTCTATTACACAGAACACCGAAGGGCTATTACCTTTTGACATCCTTCGGAAACCTCAAGAGAGATGATAATTTGTCTCTAGCTTTCGACAAACATCCGCGATAAGCACACACTTATTCACCTTGGTAGTTAGCCATAATAATTCAAAATACAATATTTTATTTCTGACCGGGATATTATAAGCTTATATCGTCATAGTTACGCTATCAATAAAGAGGGTCATAACTCCCTTGGGACATTATAGATTTTATAATTCCCTCTACCTTTCACAAGTAAAAATAAAATTATATATATATATATATATATATATATATATATATATATATATATATATATATATATGTTACGAAAGAACCCCATATCTGTGGATTATGTTGATTGGTAGTCTTTGCTGACTAGTTAGGTACAAACTAGTGAATATTGGGGAGTGCAGCACGTCAAAAGAAAACTCTTTTAAGTATGTCCGAGCTTTCGGAAATATATTTTATTCCATCATCAGGGAAAACTTATGTGAGGATGTATGACTTGATGGTACAATTCAGCATGATGACATTCATGGTAATGATGATGAGCAATGAGAATGTAGATGAGTAAAATAAACTTGATTATAAAACGTACACATTAAAATCTTCGTTAAAAATATATGATTAAAATCGCGTCGAACATGTGGTCGGACTTAAACTGATAGGTTAACGTCAAAAGTCACTTTTGTCCTGAAGTCGAGTTCGAAACTCAATCATCACCTAGAAGATGGCAAATGAGACTTTGCCGAAACGTTGTGACAATTATCCTTCAGGGGATCAAAACCACAGAACACGGAATGAAACCCGAAAAAACAGCTCATCATATATATATATATATATATATATATATATATATATATATGTAGAAATTGATGTTTTCACGGATCTTCGATATGCAAGATGAATTTTTCTGGGTTTTTATCCGTTAGGTATCTTCTGATTTGTTCGACGTTTCGAATTCCATTTTGAATTCATTCTCAAGAACTATGAGACGAATATCTGTCCATACCGTCCTGGTCAATCACTCCCCTTACGAAGCAACCAAGCAAGAGCAAGCAAAGACTTCAATTGTCTGTTCTCCACGGAAACTGGTATTTATAATGACTCTCCTCAGTCATTATCCGACTTGGTCCGATATCAAGGCTGCATCCTGCCCATCCAGGTATTATGTAGAAATTGATGTTTTCACGGATCTTCGATATGCAAGATGAATTTTTCTGGGTTTTTATCCGTTAGGTATCTTCTGATTTGTTCGACGTTTCGAATTCCATTTTGAATTCATTCTCAAGAACTGTGGGACGAATATCTGTCCATACCGTCCTGGTCAATCACTCCCCTTACGAAGCAACCAAGCAAGAGCAAGCAAAGACTTCAATTGTCTGTTCTCCACGGAAACTGGTATTTATAATGACTCTCCTCAGTCATTATCCGACTTGGTCCGATATCAAGGCTGCATCCTGCCCATCCAGGTATTATGTAGAAATTGATGTTTTCACGGATCTTCGATATGCAAGATGAATTTTTCTGGGTTTTTATCCGTTAGGTATCTTCTGATTTGTTCGACGTTTCGAATTCCATTTTGAATTCATTTTCAAGAACTGTGAGACGAATATCTGTCCATACCGTCCTGGTCAATCACTCCCCTTACGAAGCAACCAAGCAAGAGCAAGCAGTTTCCGTGGAGAACAGACAATTGAAGTCTTTGCTTGCTCTTGCTTGGTTGCTTCGTAAGGGGAGTGATTGACCAGGACGGTATGGACAGATATTCGTCTCACAGTTCTTGAGAATGAATTCAAAATGGAATTCGAAACGTCGAACAAATCAGAAGATACCTAACGGATAAAAACCCAGAAAAATTCATCTTGCATATATATATATATATATATATATATATAGTAGTAACATTTTTCCGTGTCAGCCAGTCCAGATATATCTTGTATTCTTTTTGGTATACGGCTTCACTTTTCGATGGAATTAATGATTCTCTTGCTTGTTCAGCTTTTTTCAAAATATCCTCCATTATATTTGGGGTGGAAAACACGTTTTTACCGCAAACACAGCTTGATAACAAAGTTCTGTTTATAAACAAGTAACATAGCAACAACCTAGCAACAAGAAAACTCTACTATAATCAACGGTACCTGATTCAAATATACCGGGAAGGTAATGAATTGGTACATTTTTCCGTTTCAAAAATGAACAAAATTTTATTGAAATCGGTCAGAATTTATTGAAATCGGTCACTCAAACTTTGCCATCGGTAATTAAGGCCCTCCTAATTCCCTTGATAGATAAATAACTATTATACACACATTGACGCTCATCAATCAAGTTGCTTGATAACACCTCAACATGTCAAACTGCTGAAGTTGGTGTTCTGTGGCGAGTGTCTCTACTCTATAGTTATGGTATACTGGGGTACTACTGTCAAGTGCGGAACATGAATAATCATACATGCCAGGAAATCAGAAGGAAAGTTGGCGAGATTCAGGTTATGTCAAGTGACTTTTTGGGGAAAGTCATTTAAAGAGATCAATCAAGGATTATGGTGAAATTGCCATGTTTCCCTAATAGTGCAAGCGCTGCGAAACATTCCGTTTGAAAAAACCGATGACCTCATTCTGATTGATGATTTGAGTTGAGAAAGACTTGATTAATGATATTGTGGAGGTTGCCGGACGGAATTATGGTCCAGTTTTTTTTTCGGTCCTATAATAGTTTTCGCTTCCATCGCTGTAGCTGCGAAAAAAAAATTGTTATTGACTATTAACACCTGGTTCAGGTAAGGTATGGAGAAAAACGGTATGATCTAATTCAATACAAATTTGATAAAAAAAAGTGGTTTACCTATTAATAAGTAGTGAAAAATTAATTCAGGTAAGTTTCGACAATTATTGCCGATGCACTTGTGAAGGAAAATACAATTGATTTCGCTTTTTCTACAAGTGCAAAACATTGTCAGGCATTCAGCATTATATTTGCAAAGCCTAATCAAAGAATTTGTCATAGGTGGTTTTGCCATTTGCACCGGGTACAACTTTCCATCTCGTCTTTCATAACCGAATTGGAGTAAGTTCGGAGGCCCATGTATTGCAGGCCTTAAGCAATGTAAATACAAAACATCAAAAGTTCTAATAATTTCAGATACATTTGAATTGAATCCCAGCTTAAAATATATTTTTTGACTGATCCTTCAAACCAAATCCCTCAAAAACTACCATTCGATAGCTTATGCTAAAAGTGGATGTTGAGTACGAAAACACCGGAATCTGCACAATTTATAAAAACTTGTTCAATTCCTTCACGAACAGCAACAAAAATATGGCTGGAAATCCTTCAATCTGCTTCTGGAGAGATGAATGAACATATTTCGACGGAAAAAGGTTTCGTTTTCTTTTTAAATATTAATGTAATAGTTCATTAATAATGTTACGAAATTTTCTAGCGCCGGCCTTGTCGCTCGTAAACGCAGAATAATATGAATCTAACAATTCAGAAGACCTATTACCTTGGAGCTTGAAGATTTTTTGGAGTCTTTATATCCACCTGTAATGGCCAGCTGGGATTTTGGTTGAAGGACTTGATATAAATATTTGTAGTCAGTTTCAGTTAGTTTCGATTTAGCAGTGTCTGAGGTGTTCTTTTTTTTTAATGATTTATTCAACGTCGGCCTGTTTTCCCTACCAAGGCCAATCATCGACTCCGGTGACCACATTTCCCCCAACCGGAAATTTTGCCGAACACTCTGGTATTCCAACCAGAGGTAGGGATCCTTTACGAGTCCAACAACCATGGACTCAGGACCGCCGGCTTTACGTCTCCTCCGAAGGACAGCAATTCCTCAATATATCTTGTGTTCATTGATATATTGCCTGCGAGCTATGATATTATACTTTGCTGCAGTTTTATGAGCTTTCGACGCGGTCTTTCCCTGCTGCTTAGCTTCAGATATCGAATGACCAGTCAACATGGAGAGCTAGGCCATGCCCGTGAGGTATTCTTTTCATCATTCTTTTGTTGATTAACTATCATGATTGTAAAGGTCATAGAATCTTCGCCACTTAATGTCCCCTTGAAAGTCATTGTCACAGTGTCTAAGATTTTTCAACAAACATATGTTTCGATTTAGTTAGGTAGGTGGTGAATGAATTCGGCTAGAGCTGTATGTTGCGGTGTCTTTCTGTTCGTTACACTGATATATATCACTAAACACCGCTAATGCTTCATGGAGTGTATTGCCTGACAATTTTACATTTTGACTGCTAAATGAGGCTTGTATGAAAGTCTTTCATTTCGGCGTGAATGTGAATTTCTTCGCGGCATCTTCTATAAGAATTTCATCACACAACTTTTCCTCTGGTATAAGTTCAGTAGTGGATGGTTCCTTCCGTAATTCCTTAGCACACATGACGATTTTGCTACAGTCTAGCCGATGTACACGTTCAGCTATTTCCTTAATGAACTTCCTGCCATGAAAACCAAAGAAGATTGCTTCCTCTCAGTAAGATATGAGAATGAAACCTTGTCACCAAATTTATCGAACAGCATCACTTTGAGATCACGATTAGAACTACATCCTCTACTTCACCGAGTACAGTCATGCGTTGAGCCGAGTATGTCAATTCAAAAGCGGTCGTCGAAACACCGTCTTTTATATCCGCCATTAATTTGTCAAAAGCAGCCAGTAACTGTTTTTGTGATATTTGTTGTTGGTCGACCTCTTTCGTTACTAGAAGATATTGGTAATGAAACGTAATTTCTTCAACACGACGTATGATATTGGAAGTTTCTGCAAACAAATCTTCCGGTGTTTAGTATAACAAATTTTTGTGAAAATTTCATAGTATTATCAACGCATTGAAAAACAGCAAAGCTGCTGAAATCTCAGTTGAAAGATGACTTTTTTTTATTATGGTTTTCGTCGTATACCACAAATGGAACATCATGAGTCACTCGACGAATCGCTGTTGCTTCTTTTCGATTTGCAGGTCAGTTGATGATCCAGCTACGCCCTGTGTTGTTGATGAAGCTCTCTCTTCCAGCTCCCTATGTAGTGACGACGACGAATTTTTTCTTCGCTGATATAACTGGCCATGCAACTTTTATACCACGAGAAGTGTTCTTCATCAGCATTCGGATCAAACAACGTCTCAAATTTGTCTGAAATTTCGTCTTTGCGTCGTCTTGCTGCATTTGAATAGTTTCTTTCGGTTCATTCACCAGTTCAGCATGATTTTTCGTTCGCCTTTTTTTTTAATCTAATAATTGTAGCGATATTTATTCACTTTAAAGAAAGTTATCACAAAATTCGAAGCACTGCTATTTTAAGTATTGGAAAATGTATCTGTTATAATAATGGATGAAGTTCAGCTATAACTGAAGTCACAAAAACTGTTGAGAAAAGCGCGGCCCGCTTCAAAACTCGAGAGAAGGTATGTGACGCTGGGAAGGAGATTTATAATAAAACTGACAACGGGCTTTTCTGGCAACGTTCAGTTCCAGGTTTGGAAGGATCTTGCAAAAACATTCCAGTCGAGAAATAGCGGTCAATGGTTTTTGCATTCGATACAACATTTTTTTTCGACAACTACAGTGATGGAATCGAAAACTCCTATTATAGGGCCGAAAAAAAAAACAGGACCATGATTCCGTCCGGCAACCTCCAGATTATTATTCATCAAGTCTTCCTCAACTCAAATCATCAATCAGAATGAGGTCATCGGTTTTTTCAAACGGAATGTTTCGCAGCGCCCGCTCTATAATGATGCTGCTACTGCACATTGCAGTAACAGCAGAAAAAGGAAACTCCATTGATCAGATCTCAATACTTGGGTACCCGGAGAGGACTGTTTTCTGAACTGTACGAAAGACTTGGTGCGTTAGTCTACCCTGAACTTTGCTAATTCATTACATTCTCTATTTCTAACATGAACTCTTTTTGACGGGTGATGTTTCAAATGATCAATAAATCTATGCGACATTTACCAATAAGAGTCTCTCCCAAATGGAAATTCGAGGTCAATTTCTATCATGGATCATGTCTTACATGAAATTTCGAAAGATATGTGGAATGGGACAATGTGCATTCGGATACTTTTGATTCGGAAGTTAGAGTTCCTCAAGGCTCAGTCTTTGGACCATTACTGTTTTTGCTTTACATGAATGATTTGCCACAACATATCGATACTAGTTCAATATCTCTTTTGGCTGATGATACTCCTATTTCCGAGGAAGCCAACAGTCTTTTGTAACTTCAGGATAAACTGAATGCAATTTGTCAAAATTTCTCAACGTGGTGTCAAAGAAATGGACTAATGATCAGCGCGGAGAACAGTTCTTTCCAAGAAAATCCGTGAAACATCCCATACACGTTTTTTAAAAAAATATGAAAATATACCCTTCAGAAACCTCAAGGTTTTAGCAGTTCACATTGGCCTGCATTGAATTGTCATTTTCAAGCAGAGTACAGGTTTATTCCCTGAAACACTGTCAAACTCACAACATTAAAATACAAACACTTTTTAGCCTGCTCGAGCAATAAAGTAAATATAATAAAGTAGAACTCATGATGATAGAAAAAAAAACAAGCCCTCGAACAATTCAGTGTTGTAACATACTGTATCCTGTATATTCAAATAAATAAACAAATATCCCTACTGATTCCTATTTCTCCATAGAAACGGTAATTTTGCAGTGGTTTGACCGATGGGTCATGGGTTCGATCCTCCCTATGGGGCATAGATTTTTCTCTGCCGTATTAATGAAAGATCCTGCAACGTTTCATGAGTATGGGCAAAGGGATTCAGTAACAAGTCCTAGACCTAGCGCTCTTGGAGACTCCTGAGAGTTGATATTTTCAAATACAAACACGGATATATGGATATAATTCCAGAGATTTCTGTGATAGGATAAATATTCATATTGCTTGAGGACGCTATTGTATAGCGAAACACGTGTCGCGGTTTTATAAACCCATTATTAGTGAGAATAGTTCAAGAAACAATTTTTTAATGTGGATTCTTATCAAATGTCGGCCAGTTCAATTTTTGAGAGTATTATTTGCAAAAACTGCAAGTTGTACTGGTTATTCTTTGTATATTCCAGAACACCTCGTAAAAATAGGCATCATCGATCGTAGATAGACAATGAATTGGTAGCCGAAGCGGAATTTTCTCCTCTTCCGAATGCACGGATATGACAAAGCATTTTACAGAATGAAATTCACTTCACACAAGAAAGTCGATTGAAAGTTCCACGATGTAAGCGATAAGTAGGTCGTAGCCTTCAAGGGTTCATAGGTCGCATAAAGCTGATTCAGCTGCACCCCCTTTCCCCCCACCCCATCCGGTGAAAGGGTAGGTGGGCGGAGACAACACTCTGAAATACCGCCGGTGAAAAGCTGGAGCGGTCGATAAAACAGGGCGCACTACTTCGAGCAGTAAGTTGACTTGTTAGTGGAGTGAGAAAACTATCCCAAGACAGAAAAGGGGTGCATTTGATTGGAACATTTGTTAAGATGCTCATCCAATATTGATTAGTTCGCGTTTTGTCTCTAGCAAAAACGAAAAAGACTTCTACGATAGTTATAAAATTTAATTGATATTTAAATTCATATTAGTTGATAAAGTTCCACGTTTTTAAACACGTTGAGTGAAAAAAGTGCCGAAATGTGTCATTTTTTCAAGCTCCCACAATGCATGTTTCAATCGCGAAGTCATCACAGTTAAAAAACACGTTGTTTAGAAGTAGTCCACGCTTGCAGATGTTGACAGTTGTTACTGCAAAACTCATCTTTGCCTCCAGAATTCTAACCGGAAACAACATTGACAATATTGTCAATAATTTACCATCGTATTCGAGAGCTACTGTTACCAAGTGAATCCGGATGAACTCAAAGAGTATAGCATATCTGTAACACGAAACTCAGAAAACTTCTACAGCTGAATCAAAGCTTGATATAAAGAATCAAAATGATTGCTTTTTTAACATAACCATAATGAAGAAAAACGTTCATTAATCGTTTGAAGTTACAATCGTGTCCATTTTGTAATTTTATATTAGTTCAATAATTAAACTTATATAAATATGTAATATGTTTCATTCGTTAAGATCGTAGAAAAAATATTGTATGAAACTCGTATACAAGGTGTCTTTTTTTCACTTATAACATTAAGCCCACGGCTCGTTCGCACAAATTTATCATGCTGAAAAAAGACCTACTTTATGCACTTGTTGCATGAATAACTATTCTGGTGGCTACAGTTTTCCTATTCATAAGCCGAGTTCAGAAGACCTCTACATTTCTGATTTGGAGTTTAATTGAGAATCAGGTTCAGCATGATGGAAAGTCTGAAAAGTGTAAGTGAGTAAAGTAAAAAGGTCTTAAAAGTGGTTTCAGTTATGGTTTCCTCACATTAAACAACCTCTGCTGTTTGTCATATAGTCAAGATATAACATCCCACCGTTGCAATGGTAACATATTTCTGCTGATGAGGCTGTCAGTGTATTCACCAATATTTGAAATGAGCTGATCTAGAAGAACGTTATAACAGGCGACCTTTTTTTCAATTTTGTTTCAACTCGTCGAACAACCAGAAGGCAGAACCCTCTGTAGAACCTAGTGTTGACAGAGGATGGCTAATGTTCTTGACTGGTTCAGCGCTCTGGGACGTCTTACTGATTTTTTGGTAGCGCATTTGCTATTTCACTCAAACCTATAGCGCTATCAGGTCATGTTACACCAATCTATGAAAATGGTAAAGCACATGAAGTTAAAAACTACAGGCCTATAAGTTTAATAAATGTCATTTCAAAAATATTCGAACAGATTGTGTGATATCTTATGCAATAAAAAATAAATTACAACTAGATGTTATATATACAGACTGTGAAAAGGCCTTCGATAAAGTTGAACACGGGCTACTTCTGAATCGTCTTGTTGGTATGGAAATATCTCAATCAACCTTTTTTTTTTTCTTAAATCTTATTTGACCAATTGTACTCTGATGGTAAAGATTAGAACATCTACCTGGGATAGTTATACTGCTACTTCAGGTGTACCTCAGGGTAACAACTTGGGCCTCCTTTTATTCAAATTATTTATAAATGCCCTCCCTGAGTGTCTAGCTGAATCTGTAGGGCTTCTCTTTGCAGATGACTTTAAATTTTTTAGAACAATTTCGAGTATGCAAGACTGTAATCTTTTACAAAAAGACCTAAACAACGTTGGCAGCTGGTTTAAAAATAATAAGATGTCCATCAATGTAAAAAAATGCAACATCATAACTTTTTCTATGAAAAACAATATTATTGAGTTTAATTACAACATTGATCATACTACTTTAAATCGAGTTGTGAGATCAAGGCCTTGGGAGTAGTGTATCAGAGTGATATGAGATTCAACTCGCACTATATTTCTATAGTCAATAAAGCATACAAATCACTTGGTTTCCTTAGTAGGAATAGTAGAAGCTTTAAAATTGACTCAGTTATTAGAATTTATAATACTATAGTGAGACCGCACTTGGAATATGCTTCCCAAATCTGGATGCCTTCAGCACAGATCCACATAGATTACATCGAGAAAGTTCAAAAGCGATTTCTGAGATACCTAGATAGATAGATAGGAGTATGTTGAATAATTTTAATATTGAAAGTATGTCCGATCAAAGAAATCAACAAGCAATACTGTTTATTTACCAAATCCTTAATAATATCAAATACAAAGACTGTGATTCAGTTGAGTATAATAGTCCCTAAAGTAAATCTAAGAATCCTAAGTTTTTTGATTTATTCAGTATAGATCCAGGCAACACAACATCTCCAATAAACAAAAGTTATTGATCTGTAATCAGATCCTCAAGCAAATCAACATTGATATATTTAATATGACAAAGAGTGAGTTAATTAGGAAAATGAAGCGAATTGTATGATACTAGATAGTGTAGGTTAGGTTAGATTTAGTACCTTTATTGCATATGTTGTTTTTATTCAATTTTCCATTACTTGTAATTACCCTAGTTGGTGTTTGTAATGACTACAATAAATAAATAAATAAAATTACTGTTTCGATAAATAGACCTCATCTACCAAGGTACTCCCAAAACCCAAAATCGAGTATTCCATTTACTTCACGATTTGTCGCAGTTGGAAGTTCTATTCCTGGCGAACTAAGTGAATCATTATGAATTCCATTAACTTCATCCAGGAATTATAACAATCCGACGGTGGTGGTTGGAATTCGAAAGGAGGAATTAACTGGAAGTCGATCGGAAGTTCGGTTGGGACCTTTCGCTTCAATCTCATTAATTTCGGGTAGGATTATAGTCTACGCGCAGGCGAAATTAATCAATTGAAGGTTTTATGAAGCTACGAGTTTGGAACTGGCATATTTCCGATCGCAATTGCCCCACTGGCACTTCTTGTTCATCCCAATTCGAAAATGAAATTTACGACACAAATTGTTTCTTGTTTTCCACTCAGTATTGAAATTGCAGGAATTATTCGCTATAACTTAATGACAATGAATTGTACCTGTTTCTCAATACTTGAAAGTAATATGGTAGTTATTCTGTAGGACATTGTCTGAACTGATTTTTATCTTCGAAATTTGTCGCAGCAACTAAAGAGAAATCAAATAATAGAGCTTGATAAAACACAAATAGGCGAACTGAACATGATAAATTATTGAAAAAAAAAAATGGTCAAAAAAAGGAATATTGAGAGGAGTTGTGAAGAAATCAGATCAGAAATCAACGAGAAAAATTAAAAAAACAACCGAATTTTCCAAATAAAATCCACGTAGATCAAGCAATGTTAGAAACCGAGTGTGCAACAAAGTGTTACAAAAAGTATCAAAAAGAAATATAAAAGCAGTTGTGGAACTTTCAATTGAAAAATTGAAGCAGACCCAGCCGTAAGCAAGGCGTTTTCTCATTATACTTTGGAAAAGCCAGCTAGTTTTTATCATTTATTGAAATTGTTGAGAGGAAACCCTTATTGGAATATTATTGATTTCTGGTTTATATGGAAAACATTTTTTTTTTCATTCGTGAATTATCGAACTA
Organism: Zygogramma bicolorata; assembly: GCA_032362365.1. NCBI lineage: Eukaryota > Metazoa > Arthropoda > Insecta > Coleoptera > Chrysomelidae > Zygogramma > Zygogramma bicolorata. The sequence goes on from JAVJAQ010000582.1 coordinate 1,572,019, forward strand.
CGTATTAGAGAGTATTCAAAAATATATTGAACAACCACTGCTGTGGGTATTTATTGAAATCGTTAAGAGGTAAATGCCATTGACCTGATTAAATTGACATTTTTTTTATACGAAAAAGAAACGATGAGGAAAATGCATAAAAGTTTGATTTGATGTTCGATATTTCTACCTGCAAGTCGACAATGTTACGACAATATGATCAATCAGAATCCTGAAAATGGTCCAATGACAAAAACAAGAGATCTAACTTGTACAATTGATTGTATCCGTTGATAATGTTACAAAATTGAAGGGAGAGCGATTTTTATATCATACATAGGTATCTGTATCACTCCAAACAATTACATTTGTACTATGTAAAATGAAGCGTAGTCAATTTCATTTTTTTGTAGGGTTTAGCATGAATTGGGTGTCCTCAATTCATTCTTCTGGCGTTTCCGCAAGAGGGTCTATCTCGGTACACTCAAGTTTTGAAATCAAAGTATTGAATTTGTATATTTACGTCACTACTTGTATATTTTTCAATAGAATTCATGGTCAACCCCCAAGATAAACGTCGATTGCGTGTCTTTATGAAATAGATTGTGAATTTTCAGTTTCAATTGAAAATTATAAGTTATCGAATGAATTTGATTTCGCAGCGATTCAAATCATAGCGATGGCTTTGAAAAAATGACTCATGAATTTGCAATTATAAATTCAGTTATTTCCACTATTGCAATCCACTGCTTCGATTAGTTCACACTGGCAAGCAAGGAAAAGAAACCTAGAAATCCCAAATCCGGAAACCCTGCAGTTCTCAAGCTGTCGGAAACGGAAGAAAATCGCATTCTAGTAAAACGATTAGCGAAATGAAGGAATAAATCAGAAATGTGTCTTGAAAGGAGGACTTCGGGATGAATTATTATAGAAAGTAAACACCAGAATGCTAATTTCTCAATTTCAAATAGATAAAACATTGTTCTAAAAAAAAAAAAAATTGTTCGTTTTCGTTAACCAGCTGACGAACGTCAACCCTCAGAAGTCGAAACTTGTGCGAGCAATGGATCAACGAGGCCTTACCTTTTAACGTGCGATTACCCAGCACGGTGGCCCGGCGAGGATTCGAACCCCGGCCTTCCGCTTGATAGGCAGATATGCATTGGAATAACCCTTTGATTTCTAGTAGTTTGTCTGTGAAAACATCTAGATATGATTTTTTTCCCATAAGCCGATCGGAATTTTAGCTGAACCGTGATGTACATGATTCCTTTAATAGCAGTGAAAAATATCTTAAGCATTACTGATTGAATTGTTCGATAGCACGTGGAAGTTAGTTGGATAGTTTTCACTAACGTTTTTTTTATTTGTTGTTGTTGTTCTGGAATTGTTCGTTCTGTTAATCATCTGATTAACGTCAACCCTCAGAAGTCGAAACTTTTTTGAGCAATGGATTGATATTGTTGGATATAATAGCAGGTTTGTATGTACATAACTATCACCTCGATATTCAATAATTATTTGTCAGTTATAATCACTATATCCAACATTGATCCACACTTAATTGCTACTTGTTCATTGAGTATGGATATATTGGATGCCTCTTTATAGTTAGTCAACCATATGGAAATATCATTCGAAGGGATGGATACTGCGGGTAGATGACAGAAGTGATTTCGTTTCCAAGTCATATCTTTTTTAAGTTTTTCTTACTGAAGTCGTAGCCTGTATCACCAATTTCCTTGATTTTCTTTCTACTTATACAAAATACTGAAAGATGGCAATCAATTCGAAAACAGAAGTTGAATTTTCTGCCAATGTCGTAGATCATTCTTGTTCTGAAGATTATTCTAATGCCTAAACTTGAATTTCCTTCATAAACTTCTATCGTCAACATTTTCTCCGACAGCCAGGCGTCAATTGAAGTGCTCAGCTCATTTCAAATCTTCTCAAGATTGGTGGGAAGCTGTCTGAGCACACTCAAGGAGCTAATACCCAAAATAGGGTTACTCTAGCTTGAGTACCCGGACATGAGGGTCACAAGAGCAACGAGGAGGCCGATGCTCTAGCCCGTGAAGGCGCATCCAAGGCTATGATCGGCCCAGAACCCTTCTGCGGGGTAGCGAAAGCAAGTATAAAGACATCCATAAATTCATGGATACAAAAAGAATCGAAAGTTTGGTGGAATAAGCTCCCTGGAATGAGGCAGGCGAAAGAGTTTATAAAGGAACCATCGCCCAGATTCACGGAAGACCTGCTAAACCACAACCGTAAGGTTGTAAGGGTAGTGGTGGGTCTACTAACGGGGCATAGCCGGCTCAGAAAACATATGAGCAACATTGGTCTGACAGAAGAAACCCAATGCAGGTTCTGTCAAGAAGAGGAAGAAACCGCACTGCATGTGCTCTGTGAATGCGAAGCGATAGCAAGGCTGAGACACACAAGATGCGGGCAGGAGAAACCAGAGACTGCTGGCTATATGAAGGGGTCAGTATCAAGGCTGTGGAGTCTCATCAAAGAGATCAAGCTAGACAATGAGCTCCAACAATCAAGAAGCATCACAATAGATCTGAAAAGGTCGCAGTGAATCAGGCCATGGGCCAGCTCCCCGACAATTCAATCTAATCGTCAACTCTATTTTGAAGCTTCATTATCTTTCTATCATCATTTCATTCAGACTGACAGACAGAGTTCTGCACCTGTTTTTCTCTTCCTGCATTGTCAAGGTGAACAGAAATATCGAAATTTTATTGTAGATGGCGTAAAAAAACGCTTCAAATATAAAGCTATTGATGATTTAGTCATGCCATTGTCACATTTTGACACTACGTACCAGAAATTGAAATTCCAATGAATATTTTTTAAAATAGGTTTGAATTCTTCCAGATCGTCGCCAAGGGGGAAGATATGCATTTTATCAATGAATTCGTTCATAAGATCTCCAAATTCCTAAAAATACGATACGTAACTGACAAAACAGTTACTTAATTTTGCATATTTTTAATATTGCAGTTACGTATCGGGTCAAATATACCAATTATCCCAAAAAATAAAAGATATTATAAGAACTTAAATCTTCTTCCCTTCATTTCTAGGGGAGAGAAAACCTAGAAGCTGGACTCCAAGAACAATTATTCCAATTCATTTCACTGAAAACTGAAGTGGGTGGAACTTCTCACATAAATATCAATCAATACATTTGCAGTTTGGTTCGGAATGAACTACTTTTTTCACAGTTTCATGCTTTTTTCAAAATGACTCCAGGGCGAATTGTTTCAATGCAATATCAATAGGTGGAAAAATGGTTACTTTTTCCAACAGGTAACGAATAATGGAATCGCCTTTTGCTAGATATCGTGACACCAGTGGTTTACATAAAAGGGTGGGAAAACTCATTTCATCGTTAAAGCTCAACTAAGCTGTTGAGGATGAGTTGACACTGAACTAACTCATTTCCTTCCTTGTACGTATTTCAATCGACTGGAGACATATTCGGTATTTTTTTATGGCGCCATCACGTTTCACACGGTCCGCTATTTGTTGTTGTATGGTAACAATTCATTGTTCTATCGATTCACATAATACCCAATAAAAACTGAGTCACGGTCGATTGTATCTGTGTTCCCCACTTTGCGAAATAACGCGCAAAAATCGAAACTACAATGCAATTCACTTTCTACGGCTGTAATTAAATGTTATTCTATTGAACGCTTTGTTTCCCTTTCAATCATGTCACTATCCATAACAATTGAAGTGAAGTGAGGCAATACTCGAGTAAAAATGCAAGAACTGCATTATTCATACTAAAGTTTTGTTGTAGAAATTCGTTCAAAGTATAACAGACTGAACGAAAATGTTTTGAATTCGATCAGCAACGTTTTAAATCGAGGATAACCGATTACAAGTAAGGAATTGGGAAATATATGGAAAATGTTTGCACTGTTTTCATTTTTCAGCTAAGATTTGAACGTTGGGAATTATTTGATTGGAAGTTGGAACCTAATTCTCTTTAATATCAAAAATCCTTGAATCTCTTTTGCTCATTATAATCATTAGGAACTACCATCATGGATTTCCAAAACATTCTGATACTATTGAGAAATGAGGAAGTACAATGTTGTATTCCTCTTGATAAACCTAAAAAAAACGAACGAAATATTAAAATGAGAGAAGAAGACTCAAGAGTCAAACGTAATTGAAGTAGTACTATTTGTTTGAAAAGTAAGTTGAAGATAGTTTTTTTCCTCTATGTATTCATGGTTGATTATTTCTGACATGATGATTTATGAATATTGTTTCGATCTTTTCATGGGGTTCGTTTATTAAAACTCCCAACAATACTTCACCACTTTTATTACAACTCTTTATGACAATACACAATGCAATCACTCAAACTACTCCGCTGAATACCTCACGATCTGAACTGAAACTCTCTAAAAAATCTCTACTTCAACTTCTGCACTTAGCAATCCCAAAGCTCTCTCCGATGAAGACACTGTAAAACTCTCTGCCTCTCCACTAAGCTAGAAACTCTGATAACTATCTCTGAATAACTATCTCAATAACTATCTCTCTGCGATGAAGTGTCTCTTTTTATACTCGGTTACGCCTATGGAGAATCTTCGAGTCAAATCTCGGTGATCGAACACTCCACGCATGACGAGAGTTCCTGGAAAAATGACGTTCTCTTTTCGACCCCTCATATTATTTTGCGTTTACGAGCGACAGGGCCGGCGCTAGGATATTTCGTAACAATATTAAGAGAAACTCCGATCATCTCTCCGACAATTCGGCAATTAAGCAGTAAATCACTTTGATCCCCACCCTTTTATTATGAGTCTAGAAACCTATCGATCGTCATTCGTTTCTGATGGAGGTATTTCCAGAGATTTATAGCTTTCAATAATATTAAATAATATAAAATACGAATTCGTATTTTTTCCAGGCGCAATATTTTTTTTTCGAATATTACAGGAATTTTTCTGTGAACCCGAATATAAAAAATTAAGGATACGTGCCACTAGTCTGGCAATCGAAATGCAGCCAACCGAAATGTAAATGGGACGGTTGGCTATTTCTGGAAGGGAAATGAAATCGGAGTGTAAAAGGGAACTAGAAAATAGGAGAGTCTGTACAAACAGAGGAAGGCGTAGGCGTACGACGACGTAGGCGGTGAATTGTGTACAACCCTTAGCGGTGAATGGCTCGTACCTTTTCCACCGATGGTGATCTATATTGTAAGAGGTCAGTTTTCATAAAGAAGCCTTACAGAATGCGTTGCTGGATGTGACGAAACAGTGAACTATATTAGGTAAAAAACGTGAATCTTTCATGATAGCCGACAATATTGTGAAAAATGAGTAAAAATTTCTAAATCTTTGACATTTAGTCGAGTTTTCGGAAATGTTTATTACCTTCATCAAGACAATATTTATTCTCAAGTGATTGTCTTGATAAATGAAATAAACAGATGTATAGTATCTATTATATCTGGAAAGAAGATACCAACAAAGCAAATTTTAGTTTTTCCAATTCAGAAAGGTAGCTATGTGAAAAAACATTCATGATTCACAAAGTGAAAAAATCTGATGGATATCAGATGGATACACAAAGATTGTACTCAGACTTTATTCATTACCCATATCTTCGAATTCAAAACCCAAACTCATGTCTGAAGTATAGTGAATACAATTAACGCACTGGTACCAATCCATTGATCAAATCTGGCACCTGTTATTTTTTGAGATTTAGTTGGCAGCACTCTCGATGTTGCCGCAATTTGTTTGGAAGTCTGTTATTTACCAACTGACAATTGTCATTCAAAAGTGTCAGTTCTGTGTTTAGGTCTTTCAAATGTACTTCAAATTAGATAATTGCGATCAAAAACTGTGTATTTCGATGCTTCTATAGAAAGTATCAGTTTCAGGCTCTCCGTGAAAATGCCAAAGGAGTTAAAAACTATAGCTGCCAAGAGTTGGTGACATGTTCGATTAGTTATTTTGAAAAAGTGCGAGATAATGATGTCTCTTCGCTTCCTTTAACGGCTGTTAGAGAGCTAAATTGAATACAACGTAATGAATTATATTTATAATCTACAGTCATTTTTACCGTGTTGAAGATTTAAAGTATGTCTACTTTCAGCGCAATTTCTCAAAAGATTTAAAGATAGCAAAGCTCAAAAATCACCAATACGCTTACAAATAATGCAGTACTGGATATTAGTATTAGTATATTAATAGTATGTAAAAACGCAGTATTTGCACTTCATAAATATGGAAACATCTCCATTTTTTCAAATTTGGATGAAGCTATTGGAAATGTATGATTTAAACCTTCGGTAGGGCATATAAGTCTGAATTCCCTATTGTAAAACTACTAATAAAAGATCTTTTTCATGGACGAGCTTCCAAAATTCAATAAATGATATAGAGGTACCTGTTAACAAGAGAGGTTCCTGAAAATTTTTATTTTCTCTTCTTCAATATTCAATACGTACGAAAGCGCTGAACGAACATGCAAGAGAAAATGTTATAATTGCCAGTTCAAACTAACAATGAAGTATAATTGCTAGTTCAATCTGACAATGATGTGTAATTGGCAGTTTAAACTGGCATTTACAGCTATAATTGTCAGTTTGAACTGGCGATTATGTAAAAATGACAGTTCAAATTGTCAATTATAATATTTCTTCCTGCATGTCCAATTATAAATCCATGTATCATTAATTATACATAATTGTCAGTTTAAACTGGCAAATATACCTAATTGTCAGTTCAAACTGGCAATTACGTATAATTGTCAATCTAAGTTGGCAATGATAATATTTTTTCCTGTATGTCCGTTCAGAGCTTCCGTAAATACGTCACTTTGATTCATATCTAAAATTCCATAATTCAGTGATAATCTGGCTACAGTGTACTTCAAAATTTAATCACGCTATATTGTATCAACTTTATGTGCATGATTTCTAGGATATAGGTAGAACTAACATGTAACTACTTGTATGAGCTGTCGAGCCCCTCGAAATGAATTCACAATGTTCATAAATAGATTAACGATCCTCATATCAGATATGTCAATTGCCAAATTTAATGTGTCAATTGATATAGACAGATTGAAAATATCAATTGACCGATTTAACGTATTAATTGCTAAAAATAATGTGCCAATTGACAAATGAATGTGTCAAATGCCAGGTTAAATGTGTCAATTGACAGATTCAATTTGTCAATTGCCGGACTAAATCTGTCAATTGCCAAATTTGATGTGTCAACTGAAATTGACAGATTGAAAAAGTCAGTTGCCAGATTAAATTTGCCAATTGCCAAATTTAATGTGTCTATTGAAATCGACAGATTGAAAATATCAATTGACCGATTTAACGTGTTAATTGCTAAAAATAATGTGTCAATTGATGAACTGAATGTGTCAAATGCCAGGTTTAATGTGTCAATTGACAGATTCAATTTGTCAATTGCCGGACTGAATCTGTCAATTTCCAAATTTGATGTGTCAAGTGAAATTGACAGATTGAAAAAATCAGTTGCCAGATTAAATTTGCCAATTGCCAAATTTAATGTGTCTATTGAAATCGACAGATTGAAAATATCAATTGACCGATTTAACGTGTTAATTGCTAAAAATAATGTGTCAATTGATGAACTGAATGTGTCAAATGCCAGGTTTAATGTGTCAATTGACAGATTCAATTTGTCAATTGCCGGACTGAATCTGTCAATTGCCAAATTTGATGTGTCAAGTGGAATTGACAGATTGAAAAAATCAGTTGCCAGATTAAATTTGCCAATTGCCAAATTTAATGTGTCTATTGAAATTGACAGATTAAATATATTAATTGACCGATTGAACCGAGCAATTAACACAATTGCTAAAAATAACGGGTCCATTGACAAATTGAATGTATCAATTTCCAGATTTGATGTGTCAATTGATAGATTCAATGTGTCAATTGATCAATTGAAAGTGTCAATTGCCAGATTTATAGTGTCAAGTAAATTGACGGATGTAATCTGTCAATTGAGATACTTTTCACTTTGGCGGTGGCACTAATACGCCGTCGCAGGAAGCTGACTTTTTCGTCGCCAGCTTTTCTGCTGTTTGATCCGAGTTCATTCGAATCCTCGAAGGTATCATTTTTCACCGCTCGCCGTCGAAAACACAAACAAGCTAGCTATGACGACGAACAAGGAACGCCGCGCGGAAACGGACGGTTGGAGGGGAGTGGGGGGAAGAGAAGGGGATGCAATGGCGACGCTGAGACGGCGCTATGCATCGCCGTATACTCTATTCAGGTCACAGACTGCACTGGGGTGACCGTCGTCGCTGCCACAAGTGTGAGCGAAAACATCGACGGGTACCTTCGGAACAAAAGGTCGAAAATTTCTCGAGAAAAAAAATAAATCGAATGTTGCTTTCGTTGGGATACGGATCAATTTCTATCGTAGATAAAAAAAAAAAAAACAAGTTTTTGCCAACGTTTCGGAAATAATGAAGTCCATCATCAGGACGAAAAGAACCAACCTTCACCACCCTCCTCATACTCTGAAACCTTGCTATTCCTCCAATAAAAAAATCAACACAAACGTCTAAATACATTCGGGGATTCCATCAGTGGCTGTGGTTGTACGATATTATTTTTGTCGTTAATACTTTGATTTCTTTAGTTTTCGTACCTATGTTGTCTGTGATATATCTTTTTCAAGATAGATTATATTTTCGAAAAAAACGGAAGAGGAAGTTAAACTGTCAAAATTTATTGACATGTATATTGGAATGGAAACTGAATGGCATTCATTTTTAGAACCCTGATGATGGACTTACTGAAATTCGAAACGTCGACAAACACTCCATTGTTCAACTACGATAAACATTGATCAATTTCCCAACAAGAAAAACTTTTGATGATATTAGTTGGATCACCATATCTGTCGCAAAGAGATGCAACTTTCGCCAAGGTTTGTCTACTATTCAATACACAATCATTGTAAAATATATAAGTAATTCAATAAACGGAAAATTTCAGCAATTTTTATTTAAACGAATCTTATGTTCAAGGAGGCACATGAATGAACTAAATCAACCTCCCAACAACTGTCATTCGTCTTCATAGAGGATGAAAATTGTATACATTTTCGAAATGCCAATCATATCCCATGAATCTTAATGATAATCACGGGAATTGTTACGAATGAGTCATCTCAGAATTAGTTACTGAAATAATAGCAGCATTTCCGACAATAAATGTGAATGTATTGGGAAAGAGTGGCTATCGAAAAATTGATGATTTACTTGACAAAATCCTTGACAAACCGTTCCCGTTTCATTTCTGGAAACTGATGAGAGGTCGTAGTTATTGAAGAAGTTTTTAAGGAAAAAAACGGGTACCTATATCTTTTCTCTCCGTTGATATAATATCTTGTAAGCGTTAGCTTGTGTTGTATAAATACGTTTGTGTACCTACACGTTACCGGGGATCTAAGCACTTCTTGAATTGCGATGATCAGAATGACGATGCAAAGCAGAACAGTATAAGGTGGAAAAGAAGGTAGGAAAGAATTCTTCCCGAAATTATTTTTCTTCGCGATAAATGATTGTTCACTTTCGATCCTGAAAGACGGTTAGAAATGGAAACAATTTGGAATGATTATGAATGATTTGTTTCATTTCAACCTCACGAAAAATTACCAAATCAATAATAGAAAAAATACAGAAGCTGCAAAATATGTTATGGAAGTTTTTTAGAATATATCTTACATTACTGGGTCTTGTCATCAGTTTTTACGGAATTCAAAATTTCATTCAGTTCTCTCATGATTTCATTCGATCAACCATATTATCACTGATTCAATGCATGTGGAAAATCCACTCACACCAAATGGTCGCCGATTCAGCAACAGGTGCTATAGAATCACTTAGTGAAATGAGGAGAGCAACCATTCAATTATGCAAACCAACCTCAATCGAACCGAAATCCCAATTTGAATTCAAATTAACCCAATTATTTCGAATTCAAATTTCCACTCGGGACTTTTCGCTAACGAATTCCACTAATTGAGTTGTTTCCAAGGCATCCGAGATGAGTTTATATCCAAGGACAGAATCGGCAAATCTAACAGTAGAAGTTTATCGACTTCGCCCATTCTCTTCCCATAAGAAATTAGTATCTTTGTGACTTGGAAAGCGAGACTGGGGCGACTAGGTCTACTGAGATCTGTGTCAAAGCTACCACAAGATGAATTGGGTACAGTGCTCTCTTGCCTGTCACCTGTAACATCATAGTGGACGATCTCCTCAATAGCAACCAATTCAGTTGACCAAAATTACTAAGACACATATGATATTGATGCAGGTATCTGCGGACCATGTTCGAGGACAAAAAACTAGCTGAATCTAGAAGCATATGCAAGAGTATTTCACTGGCTGCAATAAGTTCAGCTGTAAAATGATACAGTTAAAACAGAAATTCAAACCAATTCCAGTCTATGGATAGATAGAACCAACATTATTTTCATTTCATTTCTTTGTGATGAGAGTTTTTTCTTGACCCAATGAATATCTATTTCGATTCAAGAAATTTCTTAGAACGAATTCTTTTTCAGTGCATAGTTTTGCATATGATAGTACTTTAGATACTTGTTTTATTCTGGAGCATTCATATTTGGACGTAGTCCAAAATCCATAGTGAAACAAGTTTAGATAAAGATCCGAAAAAGATTTCAGAAGTGGATACTAAGAACTGGAAGTTGGGTACCATTCAAATTCCAAAACATGTCTTGAAAGCCAATCTATCTTTCAGTCCATTCCAACGGAATCATTAATCTCGATGTAAACACTATTGCCAAAAATGCTTTTCACTGCTCATTTAGTATCAAAAAATACTTCATTCCGTCAGCTCTATACTAACACTACTGAAAAGTCGATTCATCTCTCTTCTATAGATCTTTCCATAGTTATCGCTATTCTGAAATTTCTGTGGAATTCTTTGCCAAGAAGGTATTTTTTATTGCTCAAATATACGATTTCATATTTCCTCCAATAATTTTTTTCTCAAATGTGAATATATTTTCCTCCAGGAGTTTTGTTAGCGTGACCTTGTTCTGTTAGTTATTATAGCAAATGTTGAAGGATTAGTTTTTAGTGTAGCAGGGCAAAAATATATCGGTGAAACTTCTCGACCATCAGAAGTGCAAAAGAGTGAACACAAGATGTACATCAGGAATAGACAGATAGGTGGTTCTAAATTACCAGAACACATTTTTACTGCCGATGGAGATTACGCAGTAGAATGGAATGACACTCAAATTATGACGAAAAAGAGTAATGGCGGGAAACGAAAATTAATGGAATCTGCTTTCATCATGCTGTCTGGTGAAGAATGCATATCTATGAATTCACTTGATTAGATCGCGGATGGCTGCCCTTCTGAAGTACAAAATGTTGTCAGATGTGAAATACTTGACAAATGTCAATTACGAAGATTGCCAACAAGAGATATTTGCATTCAAACAGGAATTTGCGTGTGAGTTTTGAGAACGGAAACGGATTTAGTTTCCGAAACGTTAACGATGAGTATTTTCATTTATATATCAGTTCTTATTCTTTTTTTGATAGGCAAATTTTGAGAAATACGAGAAGTTGCTGATTAATTGGACTTCCAGAAAGAACTGTTTTTCAATAGACGCAGCAACTTTTCGGGGTAGATTAAAAAGCTGTCCTTTCACACTTGTATAGATTCCAATATTAATAATTATTTTTTCAGATTGTGGTAGGTAGAAATCCAGAAAACTACGGAACAAATACCTAAAGTCCTTCAAAAGTAGGAACCGTTTGGTGTATTTGGAATCGAATGAGTACATTACATTAGTACTTTCTGAATATGAGTTTTCACACTCGAGCAAATTTTTTTTAAATCATTCATCCTTCATTTTGACAGTGAAGTGATATTTGATTCAGATCGTTGCAGACTATCCTGTGGATATACCACTCATGGAGAGTGACATCTTCCGAAAAAACTCATTATGAGAACCATTCGTCCTCGAAAAACATCAAAATATCTCTGTATGAAATTATTCATCATCAACACTATCAAGGATTTCAATTTGAAGTCAGTAGTATCATCGTATCTCCACTATGAATGGAATCGAGTTACCTGACCGAACTATCAGATAGCGATGTTCATTTGTCAATAATGTACCTTGTATTTACTTTCATCAATGGAAACCATTGTGCTGAAAATACACTTCATCTCCAGAAGACCTTCAACACGTCACATTAACTGTTTATCTAATCCGTTTCTTTCTCAACACGACCTAATTCAAGTGATGCCTTTCATCCAGGAAATTAAAAATAGAACGAATTTTATTTTCATTTGCGTTCACTTCTCGACCCTGAAACCCCGATTCCATTACCGATATTCACTAGTACATCCGACGCTTTTCCTCTTTGAAGGTTTCCATGTTTTCACGGAGAAAATGCCTATGGTGTTTGTCAACACGATTCTAAAAGCTTTCATTGTGTATAGGACCAGTGGCGTAGATTCACTTAATGGCATCACGTTGATGAAAAAAAATACATGCTTTGAGTATTAACTGATATCCGCCTCGAAGGTTTGGAATTGAAAAAAGCATCGGACATGTTGAACAAAAATGAACCATAAATCTGGGCAATTTATTATTCTCAAATACTCATGATGAGTTAGGATTTTTTTTCAATTAAAATTCCCCTTCGAAGATTTGGTATTCGAATACGTCAATATGTTTTGCATATAAAATATAAGTGTCATCGTAATTGTATAGTCAAAAATAAAAACAGAAAAATACTTCTACGAGTGAGGAAAATGAAAGACCTTATTACGAAACGCATCACCCCCATGAAAAGCAATGCATCCTCAGATTTGAGTCGACTATTCAGAAGATGTACTAACATGGATTTCTGAGGAATATCAATTATATAAATTATAATACAATGCCACCACAATTCTTGATGAATAATTAATTGACTTGGGAGCGAGGGGTGTTTCACTTCGGAAATCCTGTGTACAAAATTCAACAGATATCTTGTTGAAATCCATGAAATCATATTGAAATCTAGGAATCCCACCTAAAATTTTTGAAGAAATCCTGAAATCCACTAAAAATCCTGATTTGGTTTACCAATTCTGCGAAAGTAAGCACCCCTTGCTTGGAAGGCACATACTGACAGTTTCTACCGGTTGGAAGTAAATATAGAAAAACAATGTTGAATCTCCAATTTAAAAGAAAGCGTTGTGATAGTTACATAGTCTTTAAATATACATTTCACCCGTTGTTGAACTTGAAAGATCATTTTTCAATTTCTATGATAGTAGCTCATGACGATATTGTTACGAATCTCCTAGTGTTCGGTTCATTACCCGAATATTTCTACTAACAAAACTCCTAAGTAATGGACTGTTTGATTTATTTACTTCGACGTTGACAATGTAACGTGTTATTCGTTACTGAGTGATAACAACCTCAAAACTTAAAAACTATCTTCACAGGCAACGTCTCCCCCTGGTATCGTTCTCCCTGTCTAATTAGTTCGGTACATGCGGGGTTGCCACTGTCAAGTAAAACAGTTGCATGTCTCTGGAATATTAGTTGAACACTGAACACCTAGCGCCGGCCCTGACGATCGTAAACTCAAAATAATATGAGGGGTCGAAGAGAGAACGTAATTTTTCCTGGAACTCTCGTCACGCATGGAATATTTCATCACCGAGATATGACTCGAATATTCTCCATAGGCGCACGCAAGTATAAAAGGAGACACTTCATCACGTAGGTAAGCAGAGTTTATTCACAAAGAGAGTTTAGCAGAGTTATTGAGATAGTTATTCAGATAGTTATCAGAGTTTATAGCTTAGTGGAGAGAGCTTTGATCAGAGTGTTTTAGTACAGAGCATTGGAGCAGTTTGAGTGATTGTATTGTATTGTATTGTGATAAAGAGTTGGAATAAAAGTAGTGAAGTGTTGTTTGAAGTTTCAATCAACGAACTCAAGGAAAGATTGTAACATTATTTTCAATCAGATAGTCAGTTTCACATTATACAATCACGATATTAAGTCTAATACCATGGCAATCTCTCGGCAAAAGCCTTCGTTCTTTTCATTCATCACTTTTGACGAATTCAAAACAAATACTTCTGTCAAAAGTATTGATTGAAACTTATCCTACTCAACACTGCTAAACCATTGCCGTGCCTGTTTTCTTATAAACTCATTGAGGGTTTCCTCCATTATATCGTAGAAAAATGTCAATTTTTTCCAGAGAGTTGAGAATCATTCGCCAAATATGATAAAGAACGCGCTTTCGCCATATTATGGACACCCTACAGCTGGCCGATCGGCGTTGCAATTCAGGGTATATCTGAATAAGTGTAAAACATAAGGAGGTGATTCCTCATCGAAAAAAAGATAGGATCTTTCATATAAAGAAACTCCATTGGAGCATCCCCTGAAAGGGGGTACATGAAATTTGTATAATAATTTTTTTCACAAGCACTGAAAAAGTTGAAATATTGAAGTTAACCTGACGTTTTATACTACCAAAAAGACACTTAGTCAGTAACTTATTTGGTTTACCCCATGGTTGTAAGGGGTGGAAAACGCAACACCTAAAATTTATTTCCAATGTAACTTTTTTCTTATTATTTGTTTATCATTTAAAAATTTATTTCCGATAGCCTGTTCCATTCTAAATAAAAAATGTCTCCTGGGTTTTTGCCCAAAATTAACCGGTTCACAGCAAAAAATTATGAACAACTACAGAGATACATAAATGCGAAAATACGAAACTAATATATCTAGTAGGTCGCTATTAGCAATAGTGACTTTTAAATTGGTATGACGCTGTCGGTTTGCGAATTTTCTAATTTGAATTGATACTAATTGTGTGTTGTTGTTCTGTTCTTAATTTGTTACTTTGAATTTTATGTACTCCCTTTAAGGGGCTGTATCTTAACAAGGGATGCTCCAATGAAGTTTCTTCATATGAAAGATCCTATCTTTTCTCGATGAGGAATCACCTCCCTAAAAATGTTTTACACTTATTCAGTTACACCCTGTATATGCTTATTTAATTAATATTTCACTTCCTTCTCGAAACACACCACGTACGACCATGTGTGACAAATATTCGCCATGAAGCCACGAAAGGCCAGAAGAATATTGCACAGGAGGAATTTTCTAGACCACTGAATACATATATCCATGACACGGACGTATTCCATTCATACCCCGTTTCGTTTGAAGCTTGTCGAAAGTTTGATTGAAGCTCGCACTTTGAGGGCTTTTTGGGGCCGCGGACGACCTCGATGCGACTAATTTCCGATAGAAGGTTGAATTCTGATTACCAGTTACGACCTTTCACAAGCTTGGAGGCAGCAAACAAATTGCGATGACATATTTCGCACTCGATCCTTTTGAAGCTTTCACAAACAGTGTTTGATCAACGCCTCAATTAAAATTGGGTTACAATAATGAAGTGAATGGGAGGAATACATTGAGATTTCTTGCTAGTCATTCACTAAAAAATATATTATGAGTTGTATACATTTTTATGACTGTGATGATAGAAGATGAACGTATGCACCGTATGTGGTTGGCAAGCAAGTACTTTCTGACTGGGATATTCGTTTATATACCACCATATATGTAATGCTGTCATTACTAACGTCATTGAAGGTTGGGAAGTGTCACATTACACACCTTTACTTTCCGATCTCACTTCCTGCCCTCATTTCATCTATTCTAGACTTTATCTGTCATTTATTGACTTTATCTGACATTTATTTATATTGATGACAATTGTATACCCCGTAGTCACGGTAACAATATATCTACTTGATTATTCTGAGAAAACCGCGTTCTTGGTAATTTGTCAATAAATGTAATATTTTAGATATGATCAGAACGAAATAGAGATTTATTGATTTTAATAGAAATATGATGGTTGTAAATAAAATAGTATACAACCTCGGTAGGAAGTTTTATCCCTGTCTCGAGATCATAGCTAACCTCGAAGCAAAGCATTCGAGTTATGATCTCGAGACAGAAATGAAACTTCCTACAGAGGTTTGTATACTATTTTATTTACAACCATCATATTCCAATTAAAATTGATAAATCTCTGTTTCGTTCTGGAAATATCCAAAATATTACATTCAACGACAAATTACCAAGAACGCGGTTTTTTCAGAATAATCAAGTAGATATATTATTACCGTCACTACGGGGTATACAATAATTGTCAGCAATATAAATAAATATCAGATAAAGTCTAGAATAGATGAAATGAGGGCGGGAAGTAGAGGTGTCACACTTCCCAAATTTAAGTGACGTTAGTAATGATAGCATTACATACATGGTTATAAATAATATACTATTAACATTTACAAAACAACGTTCATGGAGGTTTGTTTCTTCATTGAAGTACATGGCTTGAAAGAATAAACATTTTTGTACCAAAATATAAAGTATCTGATTATGCCCCGAGGGCGATACACTAACAAAGCCGAGCGTCTCTAGCCCGAAGGTTTATAAGTCACCCGAAGGCGTATACATCTGTTGATACCTGTTGTTACACTTTCATGAGTTCATTGGGTGGAGTGAATAAAAGTGAGCATGAGTTCAAACTATAGATCCGTCTTTCTCATACCTTATCAACCCGTATAGGTTTGTCCCAAAAACATTGAGCAAATGCTCGCACCCAAACTTTATTCACTCTACCCATTATTGCATATAAAATAAAATAAATATTTGCCTTTGACATTTTCATTTCCTGAAGTAGACACTGTCTGTCGACTATTAAACTCAATATCATAAAATACGGTAAGTTTTTCAGTGTTCATGTCCGCACGGACCATAAAGTGATCTTTATAACAGTGCAATTTCTTTAGCGATGGCGTGATTTTATAGCATGATTGCACGCAAAAAGAGTCAAAATTACTCAAATTTTTCAATTTAAATTGAAATTTCGAACTCTGTAGTATACACTGATATCAATGACTTAGATATTTTTGGACAAATATGAGTTTTAGAAAAAATACTCCAGACACGACTGGATATGTTATATTCTACACTTCTCGTTCTATTAGGGTATGTTGGGTACAGTTTTTTACTTCAATAAGCGAGTTCGAAAGCCTCACATTTTTCAATACACTGTTGTGGTTCTGGGTACGGAACGAACAATTTTAGAACAACAACAAACAACTTTTTAGGACAATTTGCAAGATTTTGACACTTCGCACAACGATCAATATTAATATGTTTCTGTTTTTTTTTCCAACAAAGATCATTCATGACCTGCAAATCTTATACATTATTTTTCAACAATGATCTCAACGTCCGGAAAAAATCTCCAGATGTGCACTGAAAACACGATCTGGATATTTTAGGTGAAATTATGGTTCTAACATGCTCATATCGTTATTTCACGTATTTTTGTGATGTCAAGTTTATTTTATCTGAAAATTATGCCTACTTACTGCATAATCAATTGAAATTTACCAAAATAAATACAATACCTTCGAATTGAAGTGAAACACAAATAGAAACGTTAATTTTCTCTTAGAATTGTGAACATTTACTGGAAATTGATGTGATTTGATTCCTTTTCTAAGTTTTTGTCTCAAATCTTTTCATCTCTGATTCGATAATAGACCTTTTGTTTTCGTGAAATTTCTTCAAAAATGTTAATGAAGAACTTTTAGTGTATGAACCTTTTCTAACGAGAAAAAAAATATAGTTCCGAGGTTAAAGCTGGGGTAAGCTATTTCTCGAGAGAGAAACTGAATCTTTTGCCAAGGTTTGCATGCTATTAATATAATACAATAATTCGAAATATTCTCGCAAAGTAAACAGGAAATGAACAATGACAGGATGAATTTCATTACATTTTGTGTTTCGAGTAGGTATTGCAAATGACAAAGTATTTCATGAAACTCTCAATAAAAGTCAATATTGTCATTATAGGCAGCTGATGTCATTTACCTGCGTAGAGGTTGAAAATACTTTCATGCATGTACATTTTGGTTTCTTTCTAATGAATGCGTTTAGCTTACCAATAATACTTCACAAATAATATCAATTACGTCTTTCTCACAATAATTCCTACTATAGTATAGTGAAATATTGGCAGCATTTTAACACAAAAAATGGACAGTGCGTCAGATGCTGTACTTGGAAAATGGCTGATGAAAAGGTAACTTTTTATTTTTTTAAACTGGGTAAAGCTTTAGTTATTGAAGAGAATTGGGGTTTTGATGAAGTATCATTTTTGTATGTTTGGTACTGAGATAGTGTGCCAGGGTTGGCTTGTTTTGTGTTATTGTGTTGGAGTGTACACTTTCGAGGGAATCTTAACAATTAGTATGATTATAATGACGTTTTGAATAATAGACGAAGAGTTTCAAAAGATGTCAGGAAAGTTATCGTGTTCTCCTGGTTGGCAATTGATTACTTTTCAACCTTAAATTAGGTTGAAAACAAACACATTTCCCAATGATTGGGAATGAAAGAGTATTTCTGCTACAAACGTTATACATAACCAAGATGACAAAAAAAGTTTTTGAGGATGATTCCAAAGAAATATTTCCAGCATCTTGGAAAAAAACTGAAGTTTTTATACTTTTTCTGCCCCGAAAAAAAAAATACCAAACTTAGATGACAGAAGTAAAATAAAAAGTGTTCACAAACAATCGATGCTAACAGTACTTGTATATCTATTCGAATTAATTTTCATATGGTTGTGTATGCAAAGTTGTTATTTTGGAAGTTTATCCGTTGGTTTGTCGGTAATGAGTTTCGACGTTTCGCTAACAGATCAGTTGGCATTTTCAAGAATGTTACTGCTCCTACTTGGTGCTAGCTACTGTTGTTCGTAATACTTCTGCCAGTTTTTAAATATCGGCTGCAATTTACGGCCGAAAAACTATTTAAAAACTGGCAGAAGTTTTTTAAACAACAGTTGCTGGCACCAAGTAGGCGCAGTAACATTCTTGAAAATGCCAATTGAGATGGTGGCGATATGTCGAAACTCAATACCGACAATCCAACGGATAAACTCCCAGAATAACAATTTCCCGATCATCGAAAGAAATTTTGTGTGTGATTTTTAAATTTTTTTTATTGATTTTCACGTTTTCGTCTGGAAAAAGAAAATAATCATTTTCGAAACCTCGACAAAAACAAAGAGAACACCCTAATTGTCATCCCCAGAGTACCGCCCAAATAAGTCTCTCTCTATAAAAACGCATACAGTCACAATTTGAAACAAGTAGATATATATATATATATATATATATATATATATATATATATATATATACAGTGTCACACATAAAGTTCGCGACATATGGAAGTTTTTTTTATTAATAGATATAATGAAAATTTGGCTTGGCAGTTAGTTTGTGCTTGAAAAATTAGTAAAAAACAGCCTATTTCCTTTCGTCATGTGATACTCTAAACCTGTCAAATTTGACATTTTTTTCGAAAATCCTCAAAAAATCAGTTTTTTTTTGGAAATTTCGGAAAATGACAAAGAGAAAAAGTGCTCAGTTTCCAATTTTATACCTTTGCTCGAAATTTGGACTCTTTACTGTCACTTCGACTTTTTTCCAATTTTTTTAATTTTTCGAATCTTTCGCTCTATCGATTCAAACGAAACATGATTCAAATTTCATAATTTTGATGAATACGAGACTTCAATGTCATATCTTGCCCAGAAAATACCCGCATTGGCCTGTTACCAGAAAAAGAAATGAATACACCTCCAGAAATTCGTCCTTGTTGTTGCAAAGTTCATATAGTTTTTTCATTTCATTGTTAAACTGATTCGGTTTTTCCATGTATGGACGTTAATATGTCAGTAATCGAAAAAACGTATTTCTCTTTATTCTTATTACACTCGTATTCCTTTTTTTAGCAGACTTGTATCCCATTAGCTACAGATGAGTTCCAAATATTTTGATGCAGTTTAATCTATTAAAGAAAGAAATACGAGTGTAATAAGAATGAAGAGGAATTCGTTTATTCGATTACTGACACATTAACGTCCATACATGGAAAAACCTAATCAGTTTAACAATGAAATGAAAAAACTAGATGAACTTTGCAACAACAAAGACGAATTTCTGGAGGTGTATTCATTTCTTTTTCTGGTAACAGGCTAATGCGGGTATTTTCTGGGCAAGATATTACATTGAAGTCTCGTATTAATCAAAATTATGAAATTTGAATCATGTTTCGTTCGAATCGATAGAGCGAAAGATTCGAAAAATTAAAAAAATTGGAAAAAAGTCGAAGTGACAGTAAAGAGTCCAAATTTCGAGCAAAGGTATAAAATTGGAAACTGAGCACTTTTTCTCTTTGGCATTTTTCGAAATTTCCAAAAAAAAACTGATTTTTTGAGGATTTTCGAAAAAAATGTCAAATTTGACAGGTTTAGAGTATCACATGACAAAAGGAAATAGGCTGTTTTTTACTAATTTTTCAAGCACAAACTAACTGCCAAGCCAAATTTTCATTACATTTTTTCATAAAAGTTTTGTATCTACGTTTAATGTTCCGGCGAAGGGAATAACCAAAAAAAGAATCCCCAAACTTTCGAAATTTCTGAATAAAAAAATGCCATTCTTACTTCCACCTCCATCTGCACGCGGCGCCTTCGCCATTTTTCTACCATCCCGCTCGGCCCGACCTTTGCTGACAGCTCCATTACCACTTTTCTGCCAACAAACAGGCTCCCGTTAATCCGAGCAATCGAAGAGAAGGACGCGTCGCAGCATCAGCAGCAACGAGGTCATCCTGTGACAGGACCCGATCCTGGCGCACGCACTACTGCGGGATGCAACACGCTGCATCCGCCCCCGTTGTACCGATCCGAAGGACGTGCACTCGAAAATGGGTCACCCGGCATCGCGTCGAAAGTGGAGCAGATCGGACCAGGAGCGGGTCGAAGAATCGGGCCGGTAGCGAGTGTCCTGGAATTGCTTTCTACGTTTTTTTCGTGACACCGGACGCGAAGCAAGCATTTCGCAGCCGCCATAGAGGCCGCAAATAGTTATTTATGATATAAGTGCTAAAAGTGATATTTTATTTTGTGAGAAGGGAAGTTTGGGACACGACGTCGAAGGCGGAGTGTTCCATCCCTTCAAACAAAATAAAATCACTTTTAGCAGGTATATTATACACTATTTTTTCTACAAACACCATTAAAAGTCCAAATTAACGCATACCTATTTCACATTAATTAATTGGTAGAATAATAGCCTCGAGATTATCAGTTTTGAATCCAATTTCATCTAATCTATTCATGAAAAAAGTTGCCAAGGTAATCAAAAACAGAATTTGTTGATTTGTCTTTGTTGACATCTAACGTCAATAAATCACGAATTATTCTTTCTCGTTTCTTCGTTCCTCGATGGAAATTGATCCAGAAAATGAATTTCTACCGCCGGAAATTGAAGAAGCTGCCAATAAAGCTGCTTTTGAATTATTGCCTAGTAAGTCAAAGCGACAGTACGAGTTTTCATACGATCGTTTCTTAAAATGGTGTGATCAAAAAAATGTCAGTGGCAAGGGGGCCAGTGAAAAAGTGCTTCTTGTATACTTTGAAGAAAAGTCCTAAATATAGAAATCGTCAACGCTTTGGTCGAATTACTCTATGTTGAAGTCGAACTTGAATAATCATGACATAAGCAGATATTACAAGCTTGTGGCTTTTTTGAAGCGAAAGGGTAGAGGATATCGACCTAAAAAGTAAAAAGTATTGACAAGGGAACAAATCGACAAATTTCTCGCAGAAGCCCCAGATGAAATATGTCTAACGCAGAAAGATGCTGCGATTTTTGGTGTTTTTGGAGCCTGTCGAGAGGAACTGTGCGATTTGACATTGAATAATATCGAGGATTCCGGAACTTCACTAGTTGTGCATATACCAGACACAAAAACTAATGTGCCACGCACCTTTGTTGTAAGTGGTACATTGTATATGAACTACTATAAAAAGTACATGGTAAAATTCCGTTTATCAGGCTCCGCCTCAAAAATGAAAAATTTTTGGTGGAACTTACGTATTTTGGCCTCCTGAACAAAAAATTCAAATGAAATTTTTGGGGCTCTTAACTAGTTTCGGAGATACGGCCCCCTAAAGACAGGAAATCGGCGTTTTACGCCTATGTTTGTTTCTCAGCCAATTCCGCTCGAATATACACATTCTATATATCCATCTTCATAACTTTCCAACAGAATTATAAGCATTTTTCACTACAAAACTCTAAAATGTAAATTGTCAAAAGGATTCGATGTTAGCAAAACAGTAGAACGCGCATCGCAACCTCGAATTTTATATTTTCGGTTGCACGGAGGGCGACTTTCAAACGCTACAGCCGCCATTTTGTCCACTGTTTGGAAAAGGCAGCAGTGCTTTTTCAAATAATCCTACCCCTACCCTGTTTGGGTAAACAATCACAATACGGAAGGCTCATTACAAAAACCTAAAAAAAAAGGTTTTTGTTGTGTTCTCCTATGAATGAAATGACAAATTATATGTATGACTTTTAGGAGCCCTATCATTATAGGTTTGGTGTCGTGGCCTCTAAGACTAGCCAGAAAAACTTCAATAAAGATGGATCGTGCAAAAACATTAATTGAGAGTCGCATTCTCATATGTGCAATAACCTACGGAAGCATAGAGCGACAATGCAATATTCTTCAGCAGTAATGTCGAGATAAAACTCTAAATTAGTGTGAAGGTAATTTCGAGTTGTAATTAGATTTTAAGAAAAAAATAGTGCACGTCCGCTCTACGCTTTCGCAATAACCAGCAACCTGGAACGTAAAAGCCGGCCTACCCCCCACTCCCACTACCTCTCTCTCTCTCTGTTCCGTCCTCACTCCGTTCTCTGTGACGTCTCACTGAAACGACGTTTCAGCGAAGCGTCCAATTTATTCATAGAGACGCTTCGAAGGACGCTCGAAATTAATAGCGGCAGGAACGACAAACAACCCCCGTGGCATACGGTAAACATGTTTATCTCGTGCGTGCGTTTTGGGGGTTTCCGTAGAGGATGACATTGCGACGTAACTGACGAATGAGCTGAAGGGGTGAGGGGTTTAGGAAGGAGTTCCCTCATTCTAGTTGCGTCACTAGTGACCAGCGCTGCCAGATCGAGAAAGTTCAATTATCGGTTATAATTGCACGAGTGCATAAAAATTACCGATAATTTTGCAAGAAAGCGTGATATCTAAAAATTGTAAGTTTATTTTCATATTTTGGCGAAAGTGCCCGAGTCCGAGGGACTCGGGCACTTTCACAAAATACTCTTTTACAAAATATGAAAATAACCGAATGCAATTTGTATAAGATATCACGATTGAATGCAAAATTATCTGGTCATTTTTATGCACGAAATTCATTGGAATATTTCACGAATAAAGAAACGCTCAAGGAAATGTTATTTTTTGTTCATTCTTACTTTCCTCTATAGATTGTATGGAGCACTCACCAAAACGCGAAATGTTTTTCTATTTTTGAAGTCTATCTGACATTTATTTATGTTGTTTACTGACGTCTAGCGATACGGTTTCAAATGTGTTGTTATGGTGACTTGATACAATGCAATTACCGCTGTAAGTTTTCGATACAATGCAATTACCGCTGTGAGTTTTCGAAAATTGCATTGCTCTTATGGGATATTTTATATAAGAGGAAAATATTCATATCAATCGATCAACTTTTTATTTCTTTATGGTTCCATGCAATGAAAATGACAATTTTCATATGAAAAATATATATATCATTGAAGGAAAATTTCTTCGGCTAACATTTGAAAAACTAACTTCGTTTCTGCTTCATATCAATGATTTGCTTGCCAAAACATCTTGTTCAATACAGAGTTTTGCGGAGGACAGTACTCTTCATACTAGTTTCTCTTCCGGAGTCCCCATACCAGCTCGAGAAACAAAAACTCAAAGAAACATTCACGTCAATAAAATTAACGACGACTTGGTAAAAATAATAAAATGGGGTAACATGAACTTGGTGGAATTTAATGCTGGGAAAACCCAGGCATGTCTCTTCTCAAGAAAACCCGAACTGTCATCGTGTAATATTCAGATGTCAGGAGTGACTATTCCTACAAAATCAAGTATCTCGATGGTAGGAATTACAAACAGTGATAATCTCTCATGGGAAAACCATGTGAGATCGATCGCTGAAAGTGCTTCCCAGAAATTTGGATTTCTATTTTGTGCGAAGAAATACTTCACTTCTCGTCAGCTTCTAATGATCTACAAGGCTCAGTTACGACCTGTCATGGAATACAGTTCCCATGTGTGGAATTCGGCACCATAACATTCATTGAGAAAAACGCAATCCGTCTTGTTGGTGATTCTTCGCTCACAGACTATCTCACTTCATTGGAACATCGTAGAAGGGTCGGAGACTTGTCTCTCTTCTATAGATTCTTTCACGGTAGATGCTCTTCCGAATTGTTATCAATCGTTCCCCCCTTGGCAATATCTACAAGGATGACGCGACGAGTACAGAACTCCCACCCCTTTGTTGTAACTTCAGAAACCTGTCGAACCTCTCTTGCTTTTTTTTCAATAGAACAGCTGGGCTTTGGAACTCCTTGTCAAAAGAGGTTTTTTCTGAGGCTTACAAACTTCAAAAATTCAACGTAAATGTTAATTCGTATCTCCTGTCCCTTGATTCATGCGGTGTTCTTTGAACATTACAAACTTCCCTTTCGTGTGAATCTACATATAAAAAATAAATGAAAAAACAAAAAATAACATTCGAGGTTATGGTTCTATAATATCATAACCTAAGATAAATACTATATGACCTACACTGGGTGTTTGTTGGGTTGACTTTTTCATAATTCGGGTGCTCTCGATTTATTCATATCACTCGGTCGAACTCTTCATAAAGATTGCAATGTAGATTTTCATCTTTTCAGATTGTGGTACAGAACACAGAAATAAAATTAGAAGTGTAATAGCCGCCTTACCAAGTAAATTCTGGAAGCTTTGTGCCAACAACCACCGATGGCGCTGATGGCGGTTATTTTGTTTCAGGAGGGAGGGAAGACACTGAATCGCTGACATCTTACGACGTTTTCAATTGACTTTGACGTCTATCTGACATGCGTCTTTGAAATTTAGAATATTCTGAAGCATAATTTTCAAATATATTTCAACGAAATAGTTTTCTGCGAGTTATGAGTTGTTTTCATTCAATAATAACCCAGTGATTTTCTATAATTTGATCGAGTGAGTCAAACCAACATAGTAAAAGTATGAAAATCTCTTCGGAATCAAATGTTCAACCCATATTCTGTGTTCAAAGTACAGTTTTCTTCAGGATTCACGCTGCCACTATTGGGAGAAGACTCAAATAATGTTTTTATTGCTCTTAACATTCCAGGTGAGTAAAAAAATTAATGTATTCTTTTGAACTGCGTAATATAAAGGTTTGTGACGCCATCTATTTCGAAGATAACTGATTTTCTCACAGATGTGTTGTAATTGGTGGCGAGATTTCATTTTATGAGTTTTCTTTCCCATATACATGAGAAATATTCAAATTGTTATATGTTTTCAGGGCAAATCGTTACCTTCGCCCTGATTGGTAAATGAATTATAATGAAAATATAAAATTGACCCCATTGTTTCATGTGATATTTACTGAAATTCTCGGGAATTGATATAATGAATTGAAATATATACTTCTCTTTAGCAAAGTTTCGAAAGTCAATCTGCCTTATTCCTCAACCTTTTGTTTTTTTTTTATAAACATTTGTTAATATTTCTACCAAGTTATGATTTTGACAATTTACAATTCGGGGAGACGAGAAATAAAATGAAGTCAAAAGTGTCTGAAAACGTTTCACCAGCAAATCGTGAGCACAGAGTTTATTGGGATGATACAGTTTTACTTATGACAAAACAAATAGGAACAGAAAAAAATGAAGGGTGAACTTGAAGATGGTAGATTATTTTCCGAAACGTCAGCAAAACGAAGCACCTGTGCTTTTTTCCCCCAAAAAACAGATGATATAATTTTTTTGAATCTCTTTCGTTAACAGGAGAGAGAAAATTAAAATATCGAACAATATAATACAACTACTTCATCAATTGATATTTGATATAGACAATATAAAGCAAGAGATAGCAACATGAAGAATCAAATAAGAGTTACATGAAAGATTCATACCTAGGAAGAATTCATGACTATAATGTGTAGTAAAGTACTGAATCAACATTCTGCCAGTTCAAAATGGGGGTTTAAAGTTGTAGCTGATACTAAAAGAAGTGAAATTTCGATTCCCAGGAATGTGAATGGAAATAGTTTTCACATTCAAATTCAGTATGCCTAAAAACCTTATCTCCATCCCCCCAGATGGTGATTTCCATTTGAAATAATATAATTCTCATTATTTTTCAACCTATTGAAAAAAAAGATCTTAATTATATTTTCTAAATCGTCTGATCTGACTTGTGATAACTCAACTTTGGTATTGTTTCTAAATAGTGATCAGAAAAATTACTATGTACGCCACTGAAAAATAAAAATTTATTGCAAAATGTTGTTTTTCCCTTCACCGTCTGTTAAAAGCAGCGATAAGAAATCACAATGAGGAATGAACGAAAAACACTCGAATATAGAATCATAAGTATTTTCATACGAAAAAAAAAACTGCGTAATTTCAGCTCTTTCAGCGCATACTAGAACTATAACCTCTCAATCTGAACCGTCAGAAAAGTTATTCAGTGCTCTACTGCAGAAATGGATTCTTCATAGGTACGAATCTTCCATGATTTTCCTTAATGTTCTAAGTCTAAAACATAAGGAATTTCTCTGTTTAGATTCGTTCTTTTTCAATGAATTACCATATCGCCAGACCTATTCACCCTGTATACATTTCGCCCCTCCCACAGAGCTTTCGCCGAATTGCGTCCCACCAAGTTTCCAACTCCGTATTGCAGACTCTCCAGACACAAAAAAAGGACGAAATTTCAACAATGTAATGCTCGAGGAGACCGTTCAATAATTTCTCAAATTACAACCTTGCACAATCAGATAAGTCCCCGAGTTGTTGCTCTTGTACGAGCTCGAAGAACAATAAATAACAGTAAATTACATACATGTGTAAGAGAAAATTATCAGATCCATCTAGGGAATTTGTCTCAACAAACGACTCTGCGACTCGCAATTGCAACCGGTCCGATAGATTATTGAACAGTCTCGTGATCGGCTCCAACGGCCTAGTAAGGAGTTGTGCAACGGACCAGGAGATATACTGATTGATAAACCAAACTCATTTGTAATAGATAATAAATTAATGATAATGGTCTAGACGTTGTTACAGGGTTGTTGAGGAAAACCAGAGTGAAAGAACCCAATAATATACAGCTTTTGTCGATGATCCATATTGATCACAATCTGGTTGTGATTGTTTGGTTGGTGAACCATGAGTTGGCAGTATGTCGAGGGGTTGACAACATGGGAATTCCGGTGTACAATTGATAGAAATTCCGGATAATTCCGAGAAACTTCGAAAGAATTCACTTATAGGGATTATTATTAGGTAACTTCACTTAATTCACGCGATAATAATAAAAGAGCATACAGTAAATTTCAATATTTATATGAAATCATAATTCAATAACAAAACACCGGTGTGAAGTAATCCACTTCCACTGGACGAAGAAAGTTAGGACCTTTGTTTTGAAAGAGTTTGTGGCGAATTTCCAATTTGAAATACATTTTGATAGCGACAAATAAGCCTGATGACACAATCTTCATGATCTGATAGACATCTGGTATGTCCCTGGAGGGGTGTGTTGGGGAAGTTTTTGCAAATGATTCCATAACTTTTAGTGAAATAGTACCTCATTCTAATTCAAATATATGTATAAGGCATGAGAAACAACCCAAAAAAACTTTTTTCTATAGTTTGCGCGGCCTCGAGAGGGGTGTGGTTGGGGGGAGTTTTTTCAAATAATCCGATAACTTCTTTCAAAGGAATAGTACCTCATTCTGATTCAAATATATGAATTAGGCATGTGAAAGCAAAAAATTTTGTGTCGTAGTTTATGAGGCCTCGAGAAAGGTGTGGTTGGGGGTAGTTTTTTCAAATAATTCAATAACTTCTTTAAATGGAATAGTACCTCTTTCTGATTCGAATATATATGGATAGGGCATGTGAAACAACCCAAAAAAATTGTGTCGTAGTTTGTGTGTTTGTTTTTGGGGTCAACCTCTGCGACTGCCATTATTTTCCACAATATTTCAAAAATGACGTGTCTTGAAATTTCCCTCTACAAGACGAAAGGGCGCCCTTGATTGTGGAAGAGGGACTAGATCATAATTGGCAGACAAAACACAGGTTGTCTACATTGTTGCCAGCGGTTACCGAAATTGATATGAGACGGTTATATCTCGCGTTATCTTTATACGATCTGAGTTGTATAGTCAATGACTGCAGTTTTTGTATGATTTCTGGGGTTTCTTTGCAAGTTCATCATGTTATTTGAACGGTTTTTTTATAATTTATCGGTTTGTAATAAAAAGATAATCGGATAGATTGTGTGTCAGAGTCAACTGTCCAATTTGAGTTCATACAGGGTGAACACAGCGATGAAAAATATTATAATATTAATATTCTTATTTTCCTGATGTTGAAGGATCATCCATAATTTTTGATATTATGGAATAAACGTTTTTGGGAAACAGTTCATTTTCGCTTTATAAGCGATGACAAAAACGTATAAAAAGGATTTTCCCCACAGATTGAATATCCTGTAATAATTTAGCACGAATAAGCGTTTGAAAATAATAGAACTTACTCAGACCGTAAAATATCGTATTTTTTTCCGATGAAAAATTGTATTTTTTGATACTTATTCATTCTAACGGATTCAGAACTTGATTCTATAAGGAAAAATCTCAGGAAAAATTATGCTTATAAAACAAACCTGAGCGGAATCAGACGATCCGTTCCCTTTATTTTCCGATTTTAACGTTGCATTATATAGATGATTTATTTTGTTTCCGATATAATGAATACCAGCCCCAATGAAAATGTGACAAGTTTCGATATGTATAATCCGATATTATTCAGATTGTGTCATAATCATGACATGGTCTCCTTAAAAGTCTAAAGTTTATGTTCCACTCAGAAATCCCAAAAAAATCTTTTGTATGAATGTTCCGAAATATATCTTTCGAATTTCGTCGGGTTTCCTCGTAATTCCCTCGGAATTCCAAGTATTTCCGTCATTTAGTTTTAAAATTTCATCGATAATTCTTCAAATTGACGTATTTTTTCTGTAGGAATTCCGGGGAATTCCGAGGGAATTCTGGTTTGCGGGAATTCCAGTGTACACATTTTTTTTCAGTGGTCAACCCCTGGCAGTATGTGCTGGTGTATTAAGTGACAGTTTCATTAATGGGAATAAACATCACGACTTGGTCACTTTGTATGTGCTTGACTTGTCTCTCTTCTATAGATATTTTCACGGTCGGTGCTCTTCTGAATTGTCGTCAATCGTTCCGCCCTCAGCAGGATGACCCGACGAGTGCACCATTCCCACTCCTTTGTGGTGAACTTGAAGACCTGTTGAACCTCTTTCGCTCAGGGATCTTTTTCCAATAGAACTGAACCTCGGAACTCCTCGCCAAAAGAGGTTTTTCCTGAGGCTTACATACAAACTTCATCTCCCGTCCATTGATTCACACGGTGTTCTTTGAATACGGGGCTTCCCTTTCGTGTGAATCTGCATGTATATGAAAAAATATATGGAAAACTGAAAAACGGGAGTAGAAAGGTGCTTCACGACCTCCTCAACAAATAAACGAACGGTTCTAAGCCTGCAAGAATTTCGTCAGTCGAAAGCACGACGTCTAAAAAATTGATAGCATTCTCAATCGGGGTCAACTAATCGAATCCAAGACCCACACAAACGCAGTTGTGCCTATCTAAACCAGAGATAACGTTGCTACTCTCGCTCTCAGCAGCTCCCGTTCGTTATATTGAGCTGGTTCTCGCAACGAACGACTAGCGCCTAGAAATAGTCCGGGTAACCCACTTTCGGCAGCCTAGCCTACCGTGCACAAATAGAATATGCACAATCTGGAAATCTAGCGTTTCTGGTAGCGAGTCCTGCCAAATTGTTCGCGGAGATGAAAGCCCGAAGGATGTCGAAAGTACGTGCCGTTTCGGGAGTTTCGTAAGTTTTCGCGTGTGGGTAGATCTGAGAAGTTCAACGTATTAGCATAACAAGTCGGTTTCAGACGGCGTTTCCAGTTTCACGATTTCCGTTGGCTTTGGCGGGGTAATGGCGTGGAACGTAATGCTTAGCATACAAAATGAACGACTTTCGTCAAACATTGCTGGGAGTAGTGAACGAGTTTTGTTTGATATCGCTAGGAAGATTCTGATTTATCAGCAGCTATTATACAGGGTGTCCCGTGCATAACAACCTTTCAACTGCGAATCGAGGACCGATAGACCTTTCAGAATAGTATATTATGAACGATCATGTGATGATGGTTGATAATACACGAGCATTAACCGGGAAACGAGCCGAAGGTGAGACTCGAATGGTTTATGCGAGTGTATCAATAACCATTACATCAGAGTTGCATACGCTATTTCATCTACACCCATGAATAGTGAAGAGCTATAAATATTATATTTATATTTGTATTGAACAAAATCATAAAAATTTATTGTATTTCTTTAAAAAATTTTACAAAATTGTTATTAATGGACTTACCACGGAAATACAACAATAATAAATGGAGAGAAAAAAGCAAAAATGAAAAAAAGCGAATGCCAGAGCCTGGTTTCGAACCCGTGTCTCATATAGTAGTCTAGTCCAAATCTAGAGCTTTAACCCGCTTCGCCCCGAGACCTTTCTGAGCTATATCGAAAATAACGAAATATGCCATTCATTTGTCAAATGGAAAATATAATAATTCTGTACAGCATTTTCTGCTTTCTCCGATATGTGTGGAGGAATCGATGGTAATTCTTCTATATCGCTGCTATCAGACATTTTGATACACTAATTATCGAAGTTCAGATATATTCTATAAAAATGTAATACCTACTGATTTTGACAAACGTCAAATTTACATCATGCTTGATGATGGGTTTCTGTTTGTTGATAATCTGTATTGTAATGAAAGATCTGTATCATAAAGGATTTTATCTACACCCGTACTCTAATAATACACTTATATGCCCACAACCCGTTTTATAATGAAATCCATTACGATACAGATTTTCATTACGATACAGATTTTCAACCAATAGAAACCCATTATTTTTCAATCAAGCATGATGTGCAAGCTTTGCATTTTGACGTTTGTCAAGTCAAAATCAGTAGGTATTGAATTTTTGAAGAATTTAGTCAATTTTCGATAATCGAATGAAAATGTCTTATTGCAGTGATATAGGAGAATTACCAGCGACTCCTCCACAGATGTCTTAGACAAGAACAAAAATACAATCGAAAGGATTATATTTTTCATTTGACAAATGCAACACATATGTTTCCATTTTCGACCTAATCGAATGAGCTCTCATGGCCGAGTGGTCAATGGCGAAGGCAGTGATCAGACACGTCCGGGTTCAAATCCTGACCTGGGCAGAGATTTTTTTTCATTTCTCATTGTTGTATTTTCCGTGGTTGTACCATTGATTATAATTTTGTAGAATTTTTCATAGAAATACGATTGATTACCTACTATTATTGTGTTCAATATAAATACCTAATAATATAATATTTTTAGTTCTTTATTATTTATCGGGTGTAGAAAAAATAGCGTATGCAACTCTCATGTAATGGTTATTAATACACTCGCATAAACCATACAAGTCTCACCTTCAGCTCGTTTCGTATCCCGGTTAATGCCCGTGTATTAATAACCATCATTACACGATCGTTGCATAATATACTATTATTATGAAACAGATTATGAGCACATAAGTGTATTATTAGTACGGGTGCAGATGGAATATATCATAGTTTGTGGTACTGGGGAGTTATCCGGGTTTATTTGCCGTGGTCCCCATGTTTCTGATGTTTCGTCCACATCTGTGGTAGGCATTTTCAAAATCTGTGAGGTAGCGGACACAATGTTCTCGTTCTCACTGCACATACTACTTCGTTCAAGATGTGATTTGCTTTTTCTATGCTCTCGTGACCGACGTCCACTGATATTCTGTTAGAGACGGGCGTGACTTGATTTCTATTAGTTGGCTTGATTTGTGTTTTCTTCAGTGCGGGTAACCAGACCTCATTGATGTTTATGCCTTCTTCCTTTTTGTTGATACTGTCTTTGTGTTTATGTACCTCAATTGCCTCCATATGTAATCTGGGATAGTAGCTCTGTGTCTTGTCCAGGACTTGGGTCTCGTCAAATGCAATGACGTGCTTGCCTTCTCCAAGTGCGTGTTCTGCTACTGCCGATTCATCTATCTGTCTCAAGCGACAATTTCTCTCATGTACAGAGAGCCGTGTCTTGATACTCTTTTGGTGGTTCCAATGTAGACCGATCCACAGCTACACGGAATCCGGTATACACCTGGGGTTGTCCACGGCTCCCTTGGATCTTTAGCTGACTTTAAACTCTCTCTAACGGTTCGGATATGATAGTTTTATAGAAAGTACTACGATTCCCAAGTTGTTTGAACTTTTATGAATTAAAAAAAATGGTTACACTTTGTTACTTTTTTGCGCGCCACTGCCACAAATAAGGAAATATCCTCAGATTTGAGGTATTCTTTCACTATTACCTTCAAAGGATGTACCATCTTTTTACCCAAACTGTATACCAAACCTTGTTCCAAACATACATATAACCCGAATCAATTATTTAGACTTTGAAATTTTAGAGGTTGATGTTTCATTCATCATACAAAACAAAGTTACCTGCATTCTATTTAACCAGAAATATATAGAGAATGACTATCGATATCCAGAGCAGATAAGATTATTACCAACATATTAAAATTAGTACCGAACAAAGTGGCAAACTATTTCACTTAATTATAACTGTAATGGAGTTCACCTATTAGGTAAACTGAGATAAATATCACAGCAATCTACCAGCATTCGCAAATCATTATCCGAGTTATAAGTAAATTTGAAAAACTATTTGCTATATCAAAAAACATTATTATCACCTATGCTATATATAAAATAGACAATTTGGTTTTCCAACCTGAAAGAATATTCTGAAAACATGCATTGTATTTTTTTTGTATTTTTTTACATATCAAAAAGAACAATTATTATTATTATAGTGTTTTATAATATATGATATACTCTATACGAAGTCACTTGCGACAGCATAAAAACTGAAATTCCTTTGACAGTTGTCGTATCTTCGATGAAATACTGGCGGCGGATAAAAACTTATACTAGAAGCTGGCATAAGGTTATGTGCTGTCTCAACTGAATTCGTTAAGACTATGCAAAAAATATCTAATACGAACTTCCTGTGTAATATCACAAAAGAGTTGCTTTTCACTTTCAAGAAAATGGATAACATTCAAATATTGGCATTATACTAGAAGGATCTGCATTACTATCATTTTGTTTGGGATAAATGAATATCTTCAATATTGCCCAGCTCAATTGTTGATTACACTTGAATGTTATAGAACATGAAACAATAACAAAGCCAAGGTCGGAATAAGTGACTCAACTCGATGAAAACAGCTGCCTGATTTCGAAATTTCAGACAGCATCCTGAATATCACTCTATATTAATATCTCGCGACTCGACGTTTTACAGGTGTGAACTATAGGCGGAGATTTTTGTTTCGACACAATTAGACATCGGTCCAAAAATAAACACCAGCGGCTCATCTCATACTATGTGCAATGAATTGAACTCCACGGGCATTGCATTCAACTACACTGCTCATTAGGTGTACATTATGGTTTTATACAGAGTTCGGAAGACATTGATAATCATATCATTTTTGTATGACCCCATAAAAATTATGCCACAGTCGCTAGAACACTTGGTAATGAAAGTTATCCGACAACATTGTACAGTATCATCTGGTCATGCTGAAAACATATCAATAAAGACCTGATTTTTGTGATGTTGACCCATTTCTAACTGACATAACTAAAATTGCCACATTCCTTGTAGGCCAAACTATAGAGACCTGTGAATATCTGAATTGTTTATTCGCTGTGTGCGTTACATGACGCGACATCTGGTGGTACAAATGTGGCAAAGTTCTGCGCTACGTGACACGTGGAGTGTATGGGGAACGAATAAAAATTCAAGAATAGTTGTTAATTTTAGTGTAAAATAATCAGTTCTGAAGACAAGACGTTTTCATATGAGAATATTTATCGAGTCTACAGAAGAAAAAGTAAGTTCGACATTCAATTTTGTGTGTATTTAGCATAATACTAAAATTTTGTAGGTTATGAAAACGTAAACATGAGAATATCATAATGATAATAATAGCATTATGAAATTGATAGATTCGATATTCGAATCAAGTAGTTTGACTGAAATTACTTTGGCATGAATGAAGTCTAAGAATGAT
Source organism: Zygogramma bicolorata (assembly GCA_032362365.1). NCBI lineage: Eukaryota > Metazoa > Arthropoda > Insecta > Coleoptera > Chrysomelidae > Zygogramma > Zygogramma bicolorata. Next base: position 1,606,634 of record JAVJAQ010000582.1, read on the forward strand.
TTATTTTTTAAATTTGAAAATTGATAGATATACTGAAATTAGGTCATTATATATATATATATATATATATATATATATATATATATGTATATGTATGTAATTAATATATATATATTTGATCGGCTAGGCTTCCGCGGTTAGAAATGTGATGGCTGGAACTTCCGGTTGATCCGCGTCTGGAATGATTTACTTGTCTACGTTTCGGCTCCCATTTCGGAGCCATTTTCAAGACTTAGTGACCTTTCGTCTAGGTGTGAGTTTTCTTACTAGCTGGCTATCATCACTGGAGATCGAGGATTGAAGGTTGAACCGAAACGTAGACAAGTAAATCATTCCAGACGCGGATCAACCGGAAGTTCCAGCCAGCATATATATATATATATATATATATATATATATATATATATATATATATATATATATTTCAGTATTATTAGTGCAATATGGACATGATTATTAGAACCGGCTTCGAAAAAATAACGCACTCGATCAGTGAACTTCGAACAATTCTCGAACTCGATTGATTTTGCGTGCGCCGCTCCATGAACCGTTCATGTCTAGAATCAATTCGATAAATGTTATAGCTAATTTAAAACTGAATCCAATATAGTTGGTTCATTAACATTCATAGTATGCAGTATTTAATTTATTACCTTTTGACAGCTGAATTTTCAATCATATTTCTTTTTATATCAGTCGAAGAAAATTTGGATGGAATGTAGCTTGCACTCATTTCCTCTTCGCTCTTTTCATTTCGAGAAAAATGAGCACTGCAAATGAGAGTAGTGGGTTTGGGATTCCAATTTGACTCGAAACCACTGAACGTAATTTATTATTTATACAAATATAATCTATTATACTATTTTTTCTGCATCACGTAATATTAGAAAAAGTTAAGATACTTACTTGTGTTTTCTTACGGCGTCAATCCACTTTTTCCTTTAAACTAATTTATGTTTAGCTGTTGGAAAACAGTAAAACTTATATTCACAGTTTGTCGAATTATTCGCACAATTTTCAACACAGCATCTATGATAACCCATTATATTAAATGTATATAATATGTGATTTCGACGTATTCCACGTGCCCATTTGCCCATAGTAGCTCAGTGAAGTGCCCCATTTCTCCACCCCGCGCGCACGATCGTTCGGCAGTTCCCCTACTATTCTGTTGCACACAGCGAATAGAAACAAACAATTCCACAAATGATATAGGTATTGAACACTATCGCATCAATATCTCCAGCGGAAATTAACTGTAAAGTGGCCTAAAACCCTTGTCGGGATCAACTTTCTTTTAGGATGACATTGCTGCCAAATTCCTTCTGGTAGTCCTTGGTTTTTCTGACATTGATATCAGTATCATTATGGTTGATCAAAATATGCAACCTATACTTACAAAATTCTCACAAGATACGATAGTAGAATTAATTGGTTCAGAGACTGTAAGCTAAACCAAGCCAATAACAATTACAAGGATCAACATGAATTCAAGACAATACAGAATGATAATAAACAAGTCTTTCAGATTCTACACCAAACATGAGTCAAGATGCAAAGCAGTAGGTTCATTTCTGCACTACGCATCATGCAGTAAAACATTAATATCGTGATAATTAGAAACTTGGGTATTTTCGTCAAGAAGAAAAAAGCCAAAAAGTAATACTCAAGTATCATCATAATCATCGATCTCGAATAAGTTTCATACTCACTCGATTATACAATTCCTATAGAACAGTAGACAATTATTCATCTACTAATATTCATCAAAAATAAGAAACTCCTAGCGCCTGCCCTGTCGTTTGTAAACGCAAAATAATATGAGGGGTCTAAGAGAGAACGTCATTTTTCCAGAAACTCTTGATTCGCGTGGAGAATTCGATCATCGAGATTTGACTGGAAGATTCTCCATATGCGTACGCAGGTATATATACGGAAGCGATTCATCGCTACGGCAGATAATCATCAGTTTATAAAGACCTGATTAGCTGATATACACATTGCGGTGAACGAATTCAATACTGCTTTCCATCATTTTTAGTTGCACTTACATGTTATAGAACAATAACAAAGCCAAGTTCGGAGTACGTGGCTCAAGTGGATAAAACAGCTGTCCCATTTCGAAAATCCAAACAGCATCCCGAATACCATCGTATAATAATATCCTGCGACTCAATATTTCACAGGTGTGATGTATTGGCAGAAACTTTTGTTTCGACACTATCAGACCCCGTTTCGAAAATAGACCTGCGTATCACCGCACACACTGTACAACGAATTCAAAAACTTCACGGTCATTGCATTTTACTATACGCTCATTAGTTACATTGTGGTAGATAGGAATTATCTAATTTTCATGTCGAAAATAAATAGCATTGAAGAACGAACGAGTAAACATGTTTTGAAACGATCAGACGTTTCCAAGTTAACATTTATAGTGTTGGAAAAGGTCATCGATGACTGCTGCAACGCGGGTTGCCTGCCGCTCTGCTACTTTGGCCATAAATAAATATTGCATTCGTAATGCACGTTTGGCGGAGGCGTTGGATAGATAAGAGATGAGGAAATTTGGTGGCGTTTAGATTACTCCAAAACTGATATCAACTCACTGAGTGAGATTCTTTTTCAATAGAATAATTCCCTCATATATAAAATGTCCCATAAGAGCAATGCAATTATCGAAAACTTACAGCGGTAATTGCATTGTATCATGTCACCATAACAACACATTTGAAACCGTATCGCTAGACGTCAGTAAACAACACAAATAAATGTCAGATAGACTTGAAAAATAGAAAAACATTTCGCGTTTAGGTGAGTACTCCATACAATCTATAGAGGAAAGTATAAATGAACAAAAAATAACATTTCCTTGATAATTTCTTTATTCGAGAAATATTCCAATTAATTACATTCGTGCATAAAAATGACCAGATAATTTTGCATTCAAGCGTGATATCTTATATAAATTGCATTCGGTTATTTTCATATTTTCGCCAAAATATGAAAATGAACTTGCAATTTTTAGATATCACGCTTTCTTGCGAAATTATCGGTAATTTTTATGCACTCGTGCAATTATAACCGATAATTTACTAAGCAAAGTCACAATGATCATTGATAGTTTCACATCCTGGTGTGAACGTAATCGATAAGTTCTCAACAAGTCCAAGTCAGCAATAATGAACTTTTACAATAGAAATGGTGGGTGGTATGGTGGATGAAATGGTAAACACTGACTTCAGTTGGGTAGACGAAGTTGAATATTTAGGAACAACGTTGGATAAATCTTTGAACTGGGATATGCGTAGTGATTATGTCTGCAGCAAGCTGAACAATTTTTTTTTCGCGTAAAAGCAGATAAAAAACTGTGCTGACCAACAGAGCCTTTCAAGCATCTATTATGCACTAGCCTACTCTCATATTTCTTTCAACATCATATCTTGGGGATATTGTAGAGATCTCAAACTAATTGTGTTGTGGTTTAAAATATCGAGAAAATTGCAAACCGATATTTATAAAGATGAAGCTGCTGTCTGCACCATCAATATATCTTTTCAAGTTTGTGAACTCTGTTAGAAATAATTTAGCAACTTTTATAGCTAAAGGTAATTCATTGAGAATACTAATTCAAACTGCCAAATTAGAGAATTCTCCCCTTTATAATGCAGTAACCTTCTGCAAAAAGTTGACCAATAGAGTAGAATGCTCAAACAAATGATACAATGATAAAATGTTTTTTATTGGCAAATGTTATTATAACCCGCAGGCATTTACACGACACACAGTACTAGCCATCTTGATTTGATGTAAGAAATTTACATGTACTTGTATTTTTATTGTCACTTGAACATTTTTTTATCTTTAATTGTATTATTGTGACCTACCATATGTACGCCTTGTACCTGGAAGGCCAAAAACATTATTATTATTATTACTTATATCATTGTTTATAGAGATATAGTTAGTCAACCAAATGGAAATATCATCTGAAGGGATGGAAAATACGATGAAAATGGCACTAGTGATTTCGTTTCAGAGTCATGTCTTTTCTTTCATTTTACTCATGGACGCCGTAGCCTGAAGCATACATTTTCCTGATTACCTATACATATTCTCAAAAGATGACAATCAATTCAGAAACAGAAGTGGAATTTTTCGTCAATTCAATGATGATTATTTTGATGTCTAAACTTTCATTTTCTCTATAAACTTCTCTCGTCAACTCTATTTTGAAGCTTCATTATTTTTCTCTCAACATTTCAGTCAAACTGACAGACAGAACTCTGCACCTATTTTTTTTTTTCGGAGTAGGAAACTTTGTCGTACATTGTCAAGTAAATGGAAATATCAGTATCACTACGCTGGTTCGGGTTTGAAGGCCGTTGTTTTTTTGGAATTTCTTCCTGACGTTTCGCTGACGCGAATGGTTGGTTCTTCAGAGGCTCATACATCTAGCCACTCGCGCTAGCGAAACGTCAGGAAAAAATTCCAAAAAACGACGCCTCCAAACCCGAACCGAAGTAGTAATAATGAAAAGTTCGGTGACGAAAACCTCAACCTCAATGGAAATATCGCCATTATAGTGCAGATGGCGCAACAGAAACCCTTCGAATCCTCTTCACACAGACATTGACTAACTATATAAACAATGTTCTAAACTATTCAACAAAACTGTAACTCCGTTCACAACATCAATGTCATAAAATTTCACTTTTTCGTTACTAAGTCTATTGTTGTTGAATTTAAACTCGATAGCAGTTTAAAAATCTAGGTCACCCGCCGTTTATCAAAGGTAAATTTTATAACGCAATAAAAGTTCATGGAGTAACAAAGTTAATATCAAAATTTATTTGTGAACATGGCGCTCTTTTTATTTTGATGACCTAGTTTTTCGGTATAAAGAGTATTGTTACGAATAAAATACTCGATTATATATACTATATACCTACCTATTCACCTGACATAAATTGAGGAGAAATTTTGTTTGATATTCACATTTTTAAAAATCGTATACATACTCATTGGTTATGATTTCCTGATTCGCATTCTACTGAACAGCTAGTTCACTAGACAAATCATTCAGGTAATGTGAATGTACCCCTGAAAATACTGAGTTTGAAGATGTATTACACATGCGTAGTAGTACAAATTATTCAAAAAACATTCATGAACAATAATTCCAATTTCGACCGATCCTTCCCAGAAACTATATCTAGATTTCAACTGATAATAATTTTTTTATATATTCATTTCAAAGTTATTTTCCTGAATGAAAAACTGTGTGTGAGATCAATCATAATCCATTCAAGAAGTAGAGAATATGAATTGGAGAATTTTCCTTTTCATCGCCTCGAAACTTGTCTTCCATTGAAAATAAATCAACTCTGGAGTATAGAAATCGCATAAACGAATTTGTTCACATTGGTTGTACACTTTCTAGCAATTAATCTTGAAAAACAACGTTGTTTGGCACTGATTCAAACCTGTAAGATGCTGAAACTATGCAAAGGAGCTAATTCTAATTTTTCTCCCGTGATTTGCTAAACATTGGTGCAGGCGAGGAAAATGTTAAAAAATATCGAAATCCTCAATCCAATACTTGAATTGAACCATTTGTTTGCCATCTTATGTATATTTGTATAAATTTTCAAGAAAATTTTCGATTCAAGCATTGTTTGTAGATAGATAGTCAAACATATGGGAATTATCATGTAGATGGCACTAGTGATTTCGTTTCCAAGTCATGTCTTCAAATGACACATTTTCCTAATAACTTATACATAACACCAAAAGATGGCAAACCATTCAGAAACAGAAGTGGTTTTTATTGTCAATGTCATAGATCATTCATCTCTTGAAGATTATTTTAATGCCTAAGCTTTCATTTCCTTCATCAACTCCTATCGTCAATTTTATATTTATTATCTTTGTTTCAACATTTCAGTCAAACTGAGAGACAGAACTTTACACTCATTTTTCCCTTCAGAATAGGAAACTTTGTCGTGCACCAAGTAAACGAAAATATTGAAATTATACTCTAGATGGCGTAACAAAAACGCCTCAAATAGGGTCACTGGATCTAGTAAGCTTCGCTTACTCGGGTACGGACAATGGGCGAAGCCCTGGCGAAAATTGTTGTAAATTGGCCAATCCCAGAAGATACCCAAAAATCGGCCAATCGCAATGTAGGATAATTTGTTTATACAAATTCGGAGAATATGAGAAGAAGAAGTTTTTGAGTTCAGGGCGAGTTCTGAAATTCAACAGTAAATTCCATCAGTTCTGTCACTGATGTCTCTCTATCTGTTTGTGACGAACGACAAACAGAGAGAGAGGCATCGGTGATAGAACTGACGGAAGTTACTGTTGAATTTCAGAACTCGCCTTTCGTGTATGCTTGTTGAGTTTAAAGTTTAACTGAGTTCAATTTACACAATATTCTTCATTCTGAATTGAAATTCAAAATTTTGAAATGAAAAGAAGTTCAGCATTACTATTCCATATGAACAATTATTATTCAGAAAGATGACCATTTCATCTTACTTGAAACTGTTTTATAAAAATCTGCTGTTAATCCCAGTAACTCGATTGAAATAGCGCAGGTAGCCCTAAAAGGAAATTAAAATTAGTCAAATATCCATAGGAAACACCCAAAATTTTAGTCGAAAACCCTTGTGATTGTTTACATTTTGTATCGAGCATCAAAATGTCAATGTCACGTCAATTTGAAAAATGACAGTTTGTCTTCTTCTTTTCTCATTTGTTTAAACAAGTTACAGTGCAATGCCATTGGTCAATTTTTGGGTAATCGTTCCGATTAGCTCCACCCAATGTCCGTACCCGAGTAAGCGAAGCTTACTAGATCCAGTGACCCTAGCCTCAAATCCTTTCTACATCGGCGTCGACAAACTCTATAAACAATGATTCAAGCTACGAAGTCGGTAAAAAAAATAGATAGAAGACATGACTTGGAAACGAAATCACTAGTGGCATCTACCCGTAATAGTCATCCCTTCAAGTGATATTTCCATATGGGTGGCTAACTATAAACAATGTTAGCAACAACATTTTCAAGGAAGGGGGAGGAGGTCAAGCTCCCACAAAGCTCACAAGCTACGTCCATGCCTTCCAAAAAAAAACCGATAATTATTAAAATGACGCATTTCGAGTAACGAAATCAAGTACGCCGTGCACACTACACTGCATTGACCCAGAACCGGGTGCCGAAGCCGCACAAATGTAGACGGATGACCTCAAGCGAGCGGATTGACGTAGGTCAAGTCTGCCTGGGAAACCGCACCCTTTCTATGACGCTCTGACAGTGCCTCGTTTTCGTCTATCGTCTCTGGGGGTTTTTCCATTTTCCGCAGCGTCAGATATGACATTATGGGGGTTGCAAATGTTCGTGGCGTTCGTAGATATCGCAGGGGGTGGAAGATAATGATAGCGAATTGCTGACCTTTCCGGTGACGATGAGCGAAAATGGCGAACGATATGGTGAAGCAGAAAAGGGGGTTGTTTTTTATATTTATCTCTGTCGAACACCCAGAACTTTGCGAGGGCAAGGAAGGCTAATACTGTGACGCTCTGGGGACACTTTTTATTTTTCCGTAGTGCATTCAGCTCTCTCAACTGTAAGGAAACCCATGAAACTAACAGCATTATCCAGTCAATTCTAATGGAGTAGTATCAGAGAAACCCACATTATACCCCCAAATAAAAAACGGTATCAACAATTAGAAGCTGATTCCGAGTCCCCAGAAGTTGAAACTATCAACCAGCTTGCTGGTTTTCTAATTGCTTTTCTTTGCATTTTGAACATATTTGTTGGAATGCCAATTGTTTCATCGTGATTAATTCATTTCTACTGGCATTAAAGAGTAATTTTGAGAGGTGGAATCTTTTTATCACTTTTTCAAGGCTGATTTCTTCTTGTTTCCATAAAAAAAGAGGAGATTAATAGAGCAGTAGTTCACATTTATTCAAGAACTGAACCTCTTAACTACAACTCTAGTCCCTTGAAATTATATTCCTCCACGTGGACTTCAAATGTAAACATTGAACTGATGTTTGAGTGGAGAAATAGCAAAATTCTAGCCAATCTCCCTTATATTTGTATCCATTTTCGATATAATTCGACCAATTCTCTGTAACATCTAAAAATTACTGTTTGACATTCTGTCAAAATTATTGGACTGATTAATACTTTCCAAGCATATTTTAAGGCTATTCATGTGAAATTTCAGATTTTTGATCCAGACGTTCTTATTCTCTTTTGCTTTTGTCTTTGCACACCGGCATCCTATTAAAATTATTGGTGGAAACAATCAAGCAGAATATTCAGGCTATTGATGAAGGCTTTTCCGGTTATGCATTGTGGTTATTTCGAGTGATAGTTTTATTCTCGGTTTTATTTTTGGTTCCGACCCATTAGAGCTTCGTTCGAAAAATGAAAAATCGTCAACTTCATTTATCTAAAGAACTATTACTCACAGTAACAGGTATTGAAGATGTTATTATTTCAACCACTTTCCATCTTCAGCCAATAACATCGGGAATATCTCATGCGTTTTCGAATTGAAGATTGACATGAATTTAGCACCAAAATAAATTTTCAAGATAAGGCATATTTGACTATAGAGGCTAACTCGATTCATCCAAATTCAAGGTTAATTTTGTTCCAGCTGATAAACTACATGTGCATAGTGTATATCATTTACATCTTCCAATTGAAATCATGTGAATGAATCATTCTGTCGCGAATTTTTTTATGGAACAATAAAATTGTTGTTTTTTATAGGTTCGTGCTTAATCTTGAAATACTTCTGACTGAGTGGAACGTAAATTCTGTTCCAAATGAAAAGGTTATGGTATCGTATGAAACATGGATTGTTATAAATGTTACTGACTCACTTTCAGTCATTCGAGAGTACCAAGTAAGAGTATTTTATAGGTATAGAATCGTCTTCAGTAGGGGCTATATCATTTTGAGACATTAAATTTTTTCATCACTTTTTCTTCGCCTGTTTTTCTCTAGTTTTCACAAAAAAATCTACTTACTTCACGTATCATCAATTTAATCAAGATCTGAGGCCTCTGAACCATCACTAGTCCCTTGCGAGTTGTTTTCCCCCCAAGTAAACTTCAAATGTATACATTATACTGAAGTATGAGTCTTTTGGTGCAAGAAGTCGCAAAAAAAAATCTTCTACTGATTGTGATGCACTCTCTTATATTTGTATCCATTTTCGATATACTTTGACCAATTTATTCTGACACCTTGGAATAACTGTTTGGCATTCATATAAATTATTGAAAAAAATAATAGTCCGATTTCTAAGCAGATTATTCAGGCTAATGCTGAAGGGATTCAACAGATGTTTGATTCAGCATTTTCGTTTTCTTTTTTCCTTTTGTCTTGGCACCACAATCACAAATAACTTGTGAAGCAGCAGCAGCAGCAAGGACATTATTGAAGGCATTCTTTACATTTTGTGAAACGTCGTTGTTCTTAACAAATCGATGCATTGTCATCTCGAACATACTATACGAGTTATGCATCACATGCTTTATAGCAGTAACTTTGCACAAAAAAAGATACCGTCTTGAATGAGCCCTACTTGACTGTTAATATGAGAAATATTGTTTTTTTGATTATTCTCTTCAACAAGCAGTTTTTCGAATCGTGTTGGGCATTCATCATTAACGAAATAATCCTTGCAAGGATTGTATCCTCAGATGTTAACTTGGTAATTGTCCTGTCTGAGATAGCAAATCTGGTTTGTTTTAATTTTATCTTGAGGAATGCAAATTACTGGTTTAATGCTGACGAAACTCAATGCAGCTGTTTTTGGGAAAACCATAGACATTATAACTAATGGAATGGCACTAAGGAGAGAAGATAAGCAAGATATAATGCTTCAAGTATAAATTAAATGACATACCTTACTCAATGTAGCAGATAATGGAAGGTTGTGAGAGATAGAGTAATTTAAGCATAAAATTATCAATATATCATTTACAATGTCTCTTCAAGGTATATTCCCTGTCTTCCTCTAATGTATACCGCTTCGTGTTATGTGCAAAACTGTCATGAAGGCTAGTTCATCAATGTATATGAGGAAAACTGATGAATTAGTGAAGAATATACCACATGAAGTAGCTATTGGGGGACAGAGACAGCTCGACACGTACTTTGAGAATGTGGGGCTCTGAACAGATGACAACATAATATGGAAAACGGAAAACCAATTATAGATTGAAAAGTATATGACAAACACCAGCAATCAATTTTCACAGGAATTTGCAGGAGACAGGGTTCCTGGAAGGGGTGTTATGAAGTATATGGAAGATTGGAGCAATAACTCCAAGAGGCTGAAGTGTTTTCCAGAGACTGTGCAGCAAAAATACAGGTCAGACGTTTTAAACGTAGTGAAAAAAAACAAAGAGAAACAGTATTTGTAAATCCACTTGAATGTGGATTTTCACTTATTCTCTACCAATTAAACTCAATGATATCTGAGTGTCCAATAAAATAATGTCCGAAGAAATTATTTTCAATTCTTGAAACATGCAATGGTCTCTCATTGAAAACCACAACAGTTCAATTGCCATGAGTACATTACAAAATATCAGTGACAGATTTATCTTTTTCTTTCGGAAACTGAATCGATTTCAAAAATATCTCAGAAATATTCTCTTCTAGAATCGTTTTCTTGTAAATGTCAAAAATTTGAAAGACATGATATTTCAAATCTCAAATTTTTGACATTTACAAAAAACAAATCTAGAAGAGGATATTTGCGAGAGAGTTTTGAAAGCGAAAGCTGATTGGGTTTCCGAAACATCAACGATAAATATCTTGGTAAATATTGGTTGTTGAATTTTTTTGATAGGCAAATTTGATATACAAGTTGCTGATTCCAATATTAATTCTTATTTTTTCAGATTGTGATAGGTTTAGAACTCAAAAAAACTACAAATAAATAGCTATTGGTGTATGTGTGGCTGGTAGACTATTGGTCACCAGATGACTGTTATTAGTTATCTCTATCATAAATTATGTTGAAAAATGAACCAAGGTTTCCCACCAGAACTATTTGGATTCTGAATTATGAAATTGATGCGTTACTATCGTAATATCCTTTATATCAAGTGCGTGGAACAAGTCTAGTCAAGTCAAATCATCCAAAGCGTCACTGTTTCAGGCCAAGAAGACTTTCTGATCTCGTCAGCATTTCATTATTTACAAGGCAAATATCTGAGATTTCTTTGAAGCCGCTTTTGTTGAAAACTGATGAGAAGGCGGAAGAAACTTCACCTCTCAACGCGATCTCAATAAGCAATTATTTCAGCAAGCTCGTCACACGTTCTCACGCTCCTTCCACATAAATATTTTTTTTTCACCCTAAGCCGCCGACATAAAACATGCCTCTGAAATGGAATTTTTCCTGTTGCCGCTCATTCAAAAACGCTGCACTCCATCACTGCAACATGTAATCTCTCATTATTCAGATACATAACTCGCGTTCAAGAGATAATTAGCGTGCATTTCCACGCAGCGAGCAATAATAATAGTGAAATATTGTTCGGGAGCAGTGGGCTGTGACCGAGGTCGGCGTGACCTTGAGCGCGAATCGGTCAAGTGGGTGACGTCAACGGCGAGCTCGAAAATGCACCAGCACGCCTTCTGCGATTCAAGTACCGAAGTACCCATCATGAATAGTCCAGTCGAATTAGGATATTTCTAGCTGAAAATGACAAAATGCACTTATGGGGTTGAAATTACTGTTGAAATTTCAACTTGAAACTCGTTCGAGACTCACACTCAATGTTTCAGTAACAACATTAGCATCTTCAGGTGGAGGAAATTCATATTGGAGAGAACCGAGTATCATTTTTCTTCTGCTGAAAATCCTAACTTGATTAATATTGAAGAGGATTCAGAATCAATTTCTTCTGCTACCTTGTTAGCATCTTGACGATGCTAACAGAGTACAAGAAATATCAGTTTGATGTTTTGGTGATTGCATGATCTCTATAGAAAGTTTTTACTTTTCCCCAAAAGTTTCAATTTTAACGATAATTGGGAGTTGAAGAGATAAACCAATAGAAAAGCACTAATAAACAACAGGGAACACTGCCAATCGGAATGGCATATGCTCTTGACCCCAGAAATTAAAAAAATAAGTCACACTTAAATAACAGCAGGTCTGAATCAAGAAATAAAAGTTAAACTCCGCTTGTGTATTTCTATCGCTTAGGTATTCTCAAACGAGACACCGAAAAATATTTTTCATAGCCTATAGAAATATTTGACCCGGCATATTGCTTCCAAATTGAACAAATTGAAGTTCTGAAACTAATTGTACTACACAACTTCTATAAAAATTGCGTTTTGACATAACAGACATAATGGAAATTATCTCTATACTTCTGATGGGACATTTTTTTCAAACACCATTTTAGTGTCATGTTTTAATCTCGTGGAAGTTGAACAATAATATGGATCATCAAACTTTTCGATGTTTCACGAAAATTATAACAAATATCGCAACAAGATTCGTCTTGGTAGTAAAATGAAGGAAAGGACGTTTATGATATCTATTGCCGAAGGAAAATTTTGAATTTTTTTTTATGAATTCCTTGACAAATTATTCCACTTCATTTTTTTTTGATTCGATCAACCGTTTCGCTATAATAAACTTATTCAGAAAATCGTTGAAAAAACTGAATTGTCCCAACTTGGACACACAACCTTTTTTGTAGGCTCTGATCAAAATTCATGATCCTGTTGATGTAAAGATGAAAATGTACAGACGTAACATATTATTGCAAAGTCCCCTCTCTTTTTCGCCTAATTTGGATGGCCTAGAGTTGTTGTTCTGCCATGTAATAATGCATTCGCTGCATTCGAAAATGAAAAAATAGTCTCAGAGTTTTTTACGACTCGTCCAGACTAATGGATTATTAATTGTTGGTTGAGATGTGTTGGGATTATTTTTCTCCTGTCAAAGACTAGTCTGGGAATCTAAGAAAAAACATCGCTACCCATGGTGAAATTAATATGAACATAAGATTGACTGTGATGATTGTTCTTGATATTGATGAATATTATATATTAAAAATATAGTCAATGTTCATTGCTGCAAATTTTTTGTGGATAATATTTCCACTGAGAATGGGAAGTTGAAAAAAATATGTCTCTCATTATCCGATGTGAATCCGGAGAAACACGTTTAGGAAGAATGCTATTATTCCCATACCAATATTTGAAATTTTCTTTAATAGATGTCGAGACAGAGGTTGAAAAGAGTAGGGAGTAATATTCTTTGTCCTCGACTACTGTATACAATATTTATAATGCATGTGTTTCTTGAAGAATAACGATCATCAATATGATGGTTGTGAATAATGATTTCATTATTCACTAGTGATTAATGGATATCGTAATTATTGAAGAAACACATGCATTATAAATATTTTTTATATTTTTGTCGAATTTTTTTATATCATTGAATAGAAAACAATGGTTCATCAAATGATCACTATGCTCATCTGACTTTTTCATAGGGATTCATAAAATATGACTCCTAAGAATATACAGTGCTTTTCTTTAATGTCCCCCGATTATATATTTTGAATGAGTTAACTAAAAAAATTTAAACTTGGAAAAATGAAATTGATGCATAAATACTATATTTTGGAGTAAAATTAACAGATGAAAATTTCAAGATGGCGGCTGGGCGCCATCTGGTAAAAAAATTGAATGAAAAAGCGGGTTTTCTGATACATCATTTTGAAGCTCCTGACGAATACTTTACAACCCTAGAATATGAAGTCAATATCTCCAACTACTACAAAATGGCGAAACATTTAATAATTGCCTAAATACATCGACGTTCAACTTTATACTTCGAGGAAATATGCTACTTTCAGTTCAGAAGATGCTCGAAATGGTTGCCTTAAACGTCATAACATGAGAACAGTCTTTTACGTCGAACATTTTCTAACACAACAACGTCGATATTTCTACAAATATTCATTATTCTCTGCCGTATATTCAATATTGTAGCAGGTTCAGTTTCGTACAACTTTTGCTTCAAATAGCCTCATAAAAAAGTCTTAAGGTGTCAAATCTGGCAAGCGAGCTGGTCATTCCGTCGGACATCGATGGCCAGTCCAACGACCATGAAAATTATTATTCAAATAGTTTCTCACTTGTCTGGAGTAATGTCGAGGTGCTCTATCTTGTTTGAATAATAATATCCATATCGAATTCATTAGGATTCGCTTCCACGATTTCGGTGATTAGATGATCAACAGTAGTTTCCAGCATATTTGAATACAGTTCCCCTGTTGAATTTTGTTCAATTGACCATTTCGGAGATAGTTTACGTAGTACCTATCTATCATTAATCGAAAACTAAATGAGAATATTTGAATTGAACGAGGATGTTCGTTGTCGTACTGAAATTTTTGTCTTTTTTTATTAATAACCTATCAAACCTTATCGGGTTGTTGGGATTGCCATATGGCAGAGAAAAATAACGCTATAAGGTAGACACGATTAAATTTCCACAAAATTTATTGTCTTCGCGACATGTTTCGATACACTGTATCTTTATCAAGCGAATGTTTCTAAACACTAAATTATTCTTTGTTAGAAGTTCCTTAAATACATCAGGGTCTACTCTAATTGTCTCTGATTCCTAGAATAATACAACTTGACTGATGATGATTCCTAAACTTATTACCTGATGCTAATAACTGATACTGATTCCTAGAATTACACTGATACTGTTATGATATCGGACCATAGTTACTTATTAATTGAATAAGTTCAACAAAGGGGAACTATTGAGATCCAATTGATCATTCAGCAAACAATTTGAATTTTTTAATTTATTGATTTCCAAAAATTCTAAATAATTAAGTCTAATGCCTTTATTTTCAACATGCAGAATTTCGAAATTTTTATCGAAGTCATGCATGGCCTTCCTCCAAAATGTGATTGGCATATGATGAATGAAGTGTTTTCTTTTCATAATTCATACGATGTTCACGTATGCGGCTTTTGAATGGTCTACCTGTCTGGCCAATATATACTTTGGAGCAAGATCCACAATTCAATTTATAAACTCCCGATTTTTCATCTTTTATTGTTTTATCTTTGTTATTCTTGATGAACCTTCCCAACGTGTTATCTGTTCTATATGCTACTTTTAAATTTCGTTTATGCAAAAATGAAGCTACTCTTTCCGTAGCAGGTCCTGAATAAGTTAAGATTCTATAATTATTGTCCTGGGTCCTCAAAGTGGGGTACACTTCTTTGAGGACCCAGGACAATAATTATAGAATCTTACCTTATTCAGGACCTGCTACGGAAAGAGTAGCTTCATTTTTGCATAAACGAAATTTAAAAGTAGCATATAGAACAGATAACACGTTGGGAAGGTTCATCAAGAATAACAAAGATAAAACAATAAAAGATGAAAAATCGGGAGTTTATAAATTGAATTGTGGATCTTGCTCCAAAGTATATATTGGCCAGACAGGTAGACCATTCAAAAGCCGCATACGTGAACATCGTATGAATTATGAAAAGAAAACACTTCATTCATCATATGCCAATCACATTTTGGAGGAAGGCCATGACTTCGATAAAAATTTCGAAATTCTGCATGTTGAAAATAAAGGCATTAGACTTAATTATTTAGAATTTTTGGAAATCAATAAATTAAAAAATTCAAATTGTTTGCTGAATGATCAATTGGATCTCAATAGTTCCCCTTTGTTGAACTTATTCAATTAATAAGTAACTATGGTCCGATATCATAACAGTATCAGTGTAATTCTAGGAATCAGTATCAGTTATTAGCATCAGGTAATAAGTTTAGGAATCATCATCAGTCAAGTTGTATTATTCTAGGAATCAGAGACAATTAGAGTAGACCCTGATGTATTTAAGGAACTTCTAACAAAGAATAATTTAGTGTTTAGAAACATTCGCTTGATAAAGATACAGTGTATCGAAACATGTCGCGAAGACAATAAATTTTGTGGAAATTTAATCGTGTCTACCATATAGCGTAATAACTATGGATTTCCATCAAGTAAAGGCCACCTCAATCCAAAAAGAGAAAAATAATACTTCTAGAAATATCTATATCAATGTGTTTGCATTCGGGTAATTATTAAATGTTCCGCCATTTTGTAGAAGATGAAAATATTGACTTCATATTCTAGGATTCAACAGTATTCGTCAGAAGCTTCAAAATAATGTATCACGAGACCCCTTTTCCATTTAATTTTTTTTCAGAGGCGGCGCCCAGTCGCCATCTTGAAATTTTCATCCGTCAATTTCACTCCAAAATATAGTATTTATGAATCGATTTCATTATACTGCGTTTCAATTTTTGGGTTGACTCTTTCAAAAAATAAAATGGAGAGGGACATTAAAGAAAATTACTTTATGAAAAAAGGCAAAGATATATTGTTTATGGTTATGGAAAAGTTTTGGTGTTCAGCCAACCTCCACGATATTATTTCCGAGAAGGATAGATATTTGAAAAGAATTGAATTCATTTTTCAATAATTGAAGAAACAAACTTGTTATCACACGATTATATTTCAATATGCAACTCCTATAGCGCAATAGCGCTGCAGATGTTCAAAGTTGAAGTTCCGTCATCAATGCCATTAATGTCGAACGAATAAACTGTCTATTCTGAGCGATGAACGGTCGACAGTAGTGCAACAGCGAATACGTTTTCAATAAACACATGTCCGAGTTAATTGCTCCCTTTTTGTTTTCATTCTGTAGACTGGCCGTCTCCATTTATGTCCATTGCGCGGCCTTGCGCTGCGCTTTTTCAACTCTCATTAACGTTAATTGTGCGACAGGTCACTCGATCTTCTCCTTCGACTTTTTTGTTTCGCGGCTGCCGCGATCCCAAATTGGAAAATGACGTTCGCGATATGGATCCTTTGATCAGAACAACTGGCTAACGACAAACATCAAATGATGCGGGCAACGCCCACTTAGATGGCTGAATGCACACGGACATGGTGGGCGATTGTTTCTCTTGTGAACTTAGGGAGAAGTTGAGTACACAATGGTAACGGAAATGACAAAAAAATTAAATCAATTCAGCATTAAGAATGAAAACTAATGAATCCATACATAGAGAATCTGTTGAACATAGGTCTTGCTGACGACACGAATA
The DNA here is from genome assembly GCA_032362365.1 of Zygogramma bicolorata. Lineage (NCBI taxonomy): Eukaryota > Metazoa > Arthropoda > Insecta > Coleoptera > Chrysomelidae > Zygogramma > Zygogramma bicolorata. The sequence goes on from JAVJAQ010000582.1 coordinate 1,623,865, forward strand.
TTCTTGAAAAAAAAAATTGTAGCACTCCTGGAGACTCAATCCTGATTAATCTTCCACAAATTAACATAGTAATGAACAGAAAAGGTCTGATATATATTAAATGATCGATTTCCATTCAAAGTACACCTGAACAAGATAGATCTATATGACGGAGCCCTTAATTCTAAACGGCACCCCAGACAATATAATGAAGGGATAGAAGCAGCTCTTCACATATTATGACAACCAACACTGAGTAAAGAAGAATATAATAGAAATTCAAGCATCCCAAGTAGAACATCATATTGGCTGATCCCCAAATTCAAATGGGTCCAATATAGATATATCGTAAGTGGAAAAATTCATGTTGAACTAATAAGAATCAATATTAAAAAAACGATATTTCAATATGAATATTGGTTCAATATCAACAATAAATTTCAACTGCATATTGTAATATGTAATATATGGGTTTGAAAACATTACCAATATCAGAATTACCATATCAGGCATCAGGTGTATCATGGTTGACAATGATATTAATATAGTAAAGAAAGTGAGTTCAAGCCCGCAGCAGCCAGAGCCAGATAAGTATTTGGTTAGTACATTTCTTAGGTTTACTGGAAGGTTGAAAAAGACTGAATATTTGTCGACATATCATTTACAATATTGTAGCAATGGCAACGATATATACTTACATTGTTTTCGAATATTGATCCAATATCGCCAAATGTTCACATTTTTTATGGCCAATATGATATTTACAATATAAGGTCAATATTCTCGTAATGTTGAATCAATATTGGACGAATATGTTTGTGCTACTAGGGATGAGAGACTAAGGTGAAAGATAGTGAAGGTTTTCTCGAAGAGCAAGATTGTAAGATATATATCTGAATCTTCTGACTGAACACTCAATGATGTATTCAAACTCATGGTGCATATTTTGATGCGATTGGAGAAAAAGCTGCCAGTGCATAAAATATAATAAGATCAAAGAATTGATGCACTTGATTTCTGATATCACTTATAGACTATATCGTAAAACAAATTTGAATGTGCTGATGCCGAAAAAAAAAGGAGAATTCTCATTCTCAGATTGGAACCGAAGTGAGCTTGTAGACATATTTGATATTCTACAGTGCTCCTAGAAAAAATAACCAATCGGATTTCAGGCTGTAAAAAACATTTGGTTCCAAAGAGATGAACTTATTCATACATGGCTTACTAGGTAGCTTGATGATGTAAGGTAGTCGAAATCAACTGATTTTTTTTCTAGGGTGCTAGGGCACGGAATTCATAATGGGTTTAATATAGGTTCTTCTGTTAACCAGCTGACGCCCCCTTAGGAATGAAACCCCCAAAAGTTCAAACTTCGGCGACCAACTTGCGGAGTAACAAAGCCTCACCTTCAAACGTGTCAATCCCAACACAATGGTTCCGTGGCGAGGATTCGAACCACGGCCTCCCGCATAACAGTCGACAGTGAATTCAGTCTCCAGAATCGAAGGACGAAGTCGAACTGCAACTATGGAAGGCCTGTTAAGAAGACGCTGCATGTTTTATGAACACATATACCTCGCAAAGTAGATCCACCCAGATTTTAGGGAATAACTTCTCACATCTCTTGGCATTGCGCATGTCAAGGTTAAGTTGCTCGGGAAGTATTTTACAACAGCCGTAATAGTAGACCAAGAGCCCGTGTCACTATTTTTGGTAGTGATAAGTTTACGCCCATCGACCACTGAAACTTGTATTATCGATGTCGACGATGCTACAGAGATTCTCGCCATACATGATTTCCGGGGCGAAGTGAGGGTAGGGGGCTGACCGATCTGTATAAAAAAAGTGAGCAAAATTAGTCGTAAGTTTACGACTGAGAACATTGGGAAAGCAAAGATTTCAGGAAAATAATCCGACGCTCGCTTATTGTCAGTCGCCTACATCGTGGCGTTCACCCGCTACAACCCTCGAAATATGTAACAAAAAAACAACAACAAAGAAAAACCAGTTCACAACTGACAATGGGGCAGATCTTACCATTAGCATTTTAATGACACAAATTTCGCAGGCCAGCCTTATTCAATGGGGCGGAAGGGCGCTCGGCCCACCTGTTTCGGAAGAATTTCTAAGGTATTTTTTATGATAAGCTCACGACTGATTCCTTCACAATAATGTTCAATTTCAACTGTCCAACTGAAAAATGCAATCAACAGTCATCAAACAAGGGGTGCAAATATTGCCGTTCGTAAAAACAAGTTCCTGGAATAGCGCTCTATAAAGCTTGGCTACATTTTTATCATAAAAATCATATGTTTGTGACTGACAATCAAACATTTAGGTACAACGTAAGTACGTGAATATGAAAACACCTTTCTCAGCTGTTTATTGTATGGATAAAGCTCACTTGGTAGCTAAACTGACAAGTTTCTTGCATTTGCGAAGTGCAGATATAATATATGACAATTATTGAAACATCGGCCCTAAATTTTTCAATACAGTAATTTGACGACTGACACTTCGAAACATACCTGAAGTGGACTCTGCTGGATCGATCAATTCACGTGTCAGTCATCTCATGTATCGGTGGAATGTTGTCAGTCAACAAATGCAGCGTCGCGCACTAATCATGATTAGTATAGATGTATTTTTTGAATGACTATAATAGTTATTAGTCAAAAGCATTGGTGATTCTCTAGCTGTGATTTTTATTTAAATTTTCTGACTATGCATTTCAAGAATAAATATAAGTATTTCAGTTCATGATTCGTTTTTTTTCCAAACCAAATTGGAACTCCAGTACGACCCTGTTGCCGACATCTGAGTTTACCGTCACAAAATAATAACTATCTGTATCACTGTACGTGTTTTACCATATAGTGTCATAACATATAGAAATGGCAGATTCCTCACTTCAAAATATAACAATTTGACCCAACTTGCTCATATAAAATGTTGCTAATGAGAGTGATAAAGTTCAAATTTAGAGTTTTTTTTTAACTTCCAACGGTTTTGGATATATTAATGAAATTATAATCTGGGAAATTTGTGATATAAATGTACGCTTCAGTTTTTTGTTGTTAGCGCTATTCAGTTGTTATCAAATTTTTTTTCATTCGATATCGTTACTTCTGATGATTTAATCAAGCATTATTTTGGTTTTATTCGTGCGAGATCTTTTTCGAATCGATTTTACATGAAAGTGATTCACCCTATCCAAATTGAACAAGAATATATTTTTGTGCAGAAAACTGTAGAATTCAATAATCTGAGATCGAAACCTCAAAAAAAATACATGCGAAAAAAGTTGGGGTTTGACCCACCCCTGAATGGAATCTTGAAAGGAATGTTAATACTTTTCATCCGTGATAAAAAGGATTATCAACTCTAGGAATTTAATTTTTTTGTAAAGTACCGTTTCGGAGATTTCAGATTAAAACCATCCCGAAAGTTGCACATTCAAATGGCTGTAGCTCATTTAGGTAGAATTTTAACATATTGGGCCTTCATCTTGGGCACACCTTCAAATGGCCATAACTCCCCAAGGGACCATTTCTGGACACATGTTTGTGTGTGAACTTTCTCAACTCTTCCTGTAGTTGAAATGTATCTATGTAATTTCAGGACACCCTTTATACATATATACAATGCTTGAAGCGCATTTCCACTGAAATGACGCATGTTTTCAATTTTTATCGGGCCTTTGCCACACTTTACATGATTATAGGTGACAGGTTCTTGATGAAGGTGGTACAACTAACGTCGTGTGAATTTTTTGAGCATAAACTTATAATATTGAAGTATACCTGAATATTTTTGCACCTTTTCAAGGGCCCAGTTTCTTTTTGCCTCGTGGTACGTGACTGACGGTAATAGATTCTCGATTTATGCATAATAGATTACTTGCCCCTAAATTTTGAAATGTAAGCTTATCATAAAAAAATACTTAAAAATTCTTCCGAAACAGGTGGGCCCAGCGCCCTTCCGCCCCATTGAATAAGGCTGGCCTGCGAAATTTGTGTCATTAAAATGCTAATGGTAAGATCTGCCCCACTGTCAGTTGTAAACTGGTTTTTCTTTGTTGTTGTTTTTTTTATACATATTTCGAGGGTTGTAGCGGGTGAACGCCACGATGTAGGCGACTGACAATAAGCGAGCGTCGGATTATTTTCCTGAAATCTTTGCTTTCCCAATGTTCTCAGTCGTAAACTTACGACTAATTTTGCTCACTTTTTTTATACAGATCGGTCAGCCCCCTACCCTAACTTCGCCCCGGAAATCATGTATGGCGAGAATCTCTGTAGCATCGTCGACATCGATAATACAAGTTTCAGTGGTCGATGTGCGTAAACTCATCACTACCAAAAATAGTGACACGGGCTCTTGGTCTATAGATAGACAAAGGTTGCACAAGGAGTCTTCAGTGTCAAATAAACTTTTCAATGTTTGGAAAAATCTATATAAAAGGGAAAATATATGGAAAAGACAAGAGAACTGAAGCAATTCACGTTTGTTTTTATTTTACGCTAAGGTAGAATGATAATGAATGCATTGTTGAGATTCCGCTACAAGAATAATAACAGAATTTATCTGAATGAAAATTGCCGGAAGATGATTAATCAAATTAAGAGAAGGGTTTGTTTACTCACATCGAAGCAGTCTTCAAAGATAATATCCAGCGTAGTCCTGCAACAAAATAAACGGTTCAGTCGGTTATATCTTCAATGATTCATTTTTCACCATGAAATAAAATCAGTTTGCAAGGAACAAAATGTAATATTTCTCGCTTGAACTGTGATAAAAATGGAACAGAGAAAGAACGGATGTTCTAAACGTTATAAATTCGTTCAGTTTGTTTCTAAAATAAAAGCAATTTTGTTCCTTTATCGCTGTTTCATTTCATCCTGTCGAGGATAGACTACGTGTTTCGAATTTCAAGTAACACATTTCTTGTTCATCACTTGTTTCAACTAATATCTGTCATCTGTAAAACATATACAAACGAAACACTGTCTGCTTGTTGATCATCACTTCTTCCAAGCACTTGAGCATAAATCTTCATTTTCACATATAGTGTAATTTTTTCACTACTCCCTTGTGAAAATGAAAATCGTAGAAAATTTCGGACAACTTTTGGACCATAATTTGCATTGAATTTTTCACTCTGAGTAACATTTGAGTCTTTTGAGTCCCGTATTAAGTCTAGATGTTTCTTTTATCCAGAACGCTGCTTTCCCAGAGCTCTGACATGTCCAAATTTCACATGCATTTCGATGCATTTTCATCTCTCATTACAAAACGAATTAGAGATGAGCGATATTTCACGAACTGTGATTTTTTCACTGATATCTAAAAGTCACATATAACGATCGTTCCTCTTTTTGCAAATACAGCGTGATACGTGATTTACGTGAACGTGATTTTCTTATCCGTTCCCGTTGCGTATTATATTATATCAATATTGGACAACCTGTACATAATAATTATATGCGATTGGATACACTGTCTCGAGTCTCCACCCACCGCACTGATCACGTGATCAGTTATCTAGAGATGAGCGATATCGTGATTTTTTAATCACACTGATATTTATATTTGTTACTGTGATTTCTTGATATCGGTACGGCAGCACTGGGTAACGTTATTAACTTCGGTAACTGCTGAAGTACAGCTTATTCATCGATCTTATACGTTATAACGTTATTAGTTCTGTGCCAAAATGGATTGGATAAGCTGTACATAAATTATATTCAGATTAACACGATCCAAATTACGAGAAAAAGTGTCAGGATTAGAATTCTCAAAGAAGGAGATGATTTAAAATTTGGTGAAGAAACATTCAGCTTAGGCTGAATAATTAGTGATTAGGAATGAATAGTAAAATATTTATTGGTATTTGATTACGATTTCCGGAATGCCGGAAACTATGCAAAAACCCAATTATTACATTGTTTGGCTAAGAGCCGATTATATCCCCAATTAGGTCTATTCTGTGGTGACTGGTGACCTATTGATTCCTGAAAATCACTAGATTATTGAAAAATATTCAAGAATAAGACTAAGACCAATAATGCAATTATGGTACAATTCAAATTTTTTTCAATAGACATTACTTCTCGAAGATATTTCAAAAATATTTATGGTGCATATTCATATTCTTCCATAACAGTTGTCGATTATTTCCTATTAATCCACGGTAATTTCGCAGCGATGAAAATGCTCATAAATGGAGAAATAAGTGGTAGTACTAGAAACTCACAAAACGGCAGCACTGGGTAACATTGCATTTAACAGAAGTTTGGACTTTGAACTATTTTCGTTATTAACTTCGGTAACTGAAGATCCTTTACTGTGACTGAAGTAGGGCTCATCCATCAATATTATACGTTATTGTTATTAATTCTGTGCCAAAATGGATTGGATAAGCTGTGCATAAATAATTATATACACGGTATGCATGCGCCAGTTCTCAAAAGCTGGTCTCGTAATTTCGGAAAGACGTAGTCGTTTAAGTACAAAAAAAGCCGAAATGCTTTTGTTTATTGAAGCAAACCAAAAATTAATGGATTGATATTATTATTTTTCTGTTAGCGACCCATATTCCGTCCTATTTAATATTTACTTACGTTGATAGTGTTTGCTTTCATTTGATTTGGTGCGAATCGAATAGTAACAAAATAGTTCTTATTCTTTGTATTATAAATATATAATAAATTAAATGTTGGTCGTTATCATCACAAACTAGTTTTATTTGATTCGGAACACCTTTTTACCTGGTAATATATATTAGTATATACTGATATATCTATCTTAACCTGAAAACAGTAAACAGTAAACCAGTGAACGGGCTCATCGAATACCAAAGTAACCCCAAACGCCCCACCTCAAAACTGTGTTCCCATCACGTTTAAAAATCACTGATATTAAAAAATCACAGTAACAGATATCAGTGTGATTCAAAAATGACGATATCGCTCATCTCTAAAACGAATACCAATTGTTGCAAGAACGATTCTCAGTCATAGTTTCTTGGCAAAAACGGATTTCCTCTGGGTACCCTTTATTCACTCGATACACCAATGAAATGTTAAACAATTCAGAACCTCCGTCATATCCATTATCATCGTAATAATTTAATGGTTCGAGGATTATTCCACGAAGAACGGATATTGAAAGCGTGGTTGTATAACAGGGATACCATTCAGCACAGAGATTGACCTGACCTTTCTCAGAATTTTACTGACCCAATTCCTGTAATCGAACTAGATATTGGCAGAATGTGTAATTACAATTTATAACAAGCTCTTCACAGCACCAAGCATTCGAGATGAATCAGAACAAGCAGTCACTGAATGGAGCTGACAATCTTTTCCCATGCACATAGTGGGTCCTTGAAGTATATTCATGTTTGTTTTCTGATGAGCCGAAATTTTCCTCATAGTAGGAGAGCCCACGATGCTAAATCGGGATTTACTCGAGCGTCATAGAGACCTATTGGGTTGCCAAGCTTAGATGATAAAAAGAAAAAAATGTTATATAATGTATATCCTTTCATCGGTGGGGAGAGCGGCTACAGATTTTCAAAAATGTAAAAAAAACTGTTGCATGGACATACTCGAGCGCGTCAGATATTGATATCGTCTATGTCCTACATCTTTTCAAAAAGCACGTATGTTAATCTGATTGTTTCGTGGGGGTGGTCGTACGTAAGGGTTGAAAATGAAAAAAAAAGTTTTTTCTCGATGGCGTCAGATTTTCTGAGGAGATGTTAAGTGAAGCTCAAAAAAAGCTCTTATATAATGATCTGACGGTTTGGATGTGACGCAGACTCGCGGCCGTAATTAGAATGTGCAAAAATTCGTCATTTTGAAATACACAAGCGCGTCAGATTAAGATATATATGGTTCATCTTTAAGCCCTAGACGTCGCAGTCTCATAATCTGATAGACCGTTGGCCCATGACACAAACATTGTCGATAATCTATGTTCGTATGCCCTTTTGGGGATATACTCAGGAGGCTTGGGAAACCGGGAAAAAGTGCCTCCGAGCGTCTGTGACCAGTCCTTGCACCTGCTGACCTCCACTTCCGGTTGAAAAAAAAGGGTTAAGTATTCGAGGAACGAGGAAGCTCGGCCATGTGGATACATTATCGTATCTTGCAAAAATAACCGGGCGCTAGCCGGTTTGCATACGTCTAGGTCGCTGCCGGAAGGAGGCATACGAACCGGAAGTGGCAATTTCCCACTGGTGATGGACGATGATCGAGGAAAGTATGCCCTTTCGTGGAACGACTCCTTTCGACCCATTAAACACTATCCGACATTTGCATACGATTTCGGAAAGGGCATCTCGATTTATGCCAGCATCAACTAACCGGACTAACCTAGAAATAGTCGATAATTTATGTTCGTATGCCAATCTCGGTGCCGATAGAATACGACATTTTAAGTAACAAAAGCTGGTTTGCATACGCCCAGGTCACTACCGGAAGGAGGCATACGAACCGGAAGTGGCAATTCTCCACTGGTGATGGACGATGATCGAGGAAAGTATGCCCTTTCGTGAGAAGTAAACTCTCACAGTTACACCAACTGACAAAGAATATTATAGCTATGGACAGCTACTCTCCATAATTATAGCTTTGAAACTAACGAGAGGATGCTTTCTGAATCGGTAAGAAACTGAAGGTTCAGGGGCGGGGCAAGTACTTCAGTGCCCCGGTTTATAGATCGTCTGCGAAAAGAACGCGAATCGCTAAGGCTGGATTCACATTGACATCTGGACGTTGAGATTGGCGGGCAAGTTTGAATGAATCGATCCCACTCGTACAAAGGGAGATTAATATTTTCCCGACTTTTTTAAGGTCCGATTGTATGTTATTGGAAATATTAATGTAGTAAGCCCTGATTTAACCCATTTACACACTATCGACCATGTTTGGACACTCGCAAATAGATGTGCCTTTTGCTCAGGGGAACACCCTGGAAATGAGTTTATCGGGGGAAAAAACTTGTGGTCCCTAATGGGAGGGTAATTTCCACTTTTTTCACTTTAAATTGTTAATAAACAATAGTAGCGCGATCTTCAAGGTGAAATAATTGGTATATTTGGATTCAGCGGGACAAAAAACATAAAATAAACATTATCTGCAGAGGGGCCCTTTTATTGAAAGTTTGGGAATCAATTAAGTAATGTTGGCACCGCGCAAATTGTATGCAAACCATTATTTGATAAATACTTTCACTTCTACTAACCGTGGTCAAAATTTCAATATTTCCTCAATTATCGACTATTTCTAGGTTAGTCCGGTCAGTTGATGCTGGCATAAATCGAGATGCCCTTTCCGAAATCGTATGCAAATGTCGGATAGTGTTTAATGGGTCGAAAGGAGTCGTTCCACGAAAGGGCATACTTTCCTCGATCATCGTCCATCACCAGTGGGAAATTGCCACTTCCGGTTCGTATGCCTCCTTCCGGCAGCGACCTAGACGTATGCAAACCGGCTAGCGCCCGGTTATTTTTGCAAGATACGATAATGTATCCACATGGCCGAGCTTCCTCGTTCCTCGAATACTTAACCCTTTTTTTTCAACCGGAAGTGGAGGTCAGCAGGTGCAAGGACTGGTCACAGACGCTCGGAGGCACTTTTTCCCGGTTTCCCAAGCCTCCTGAGTATATCCCCAAAAGGGCATACGAACATAGATTATCGACAATGTTTGTGTCATGGGCCAACGGTCTATGACGATTATCTGGAGGGATTCGCCTATTCTGCCAATTTGAATTTTTTTTAATCATCAGGAAAAAGCATGCAAATGAAAAAGTGTGCTTTTTTAGTAGAATACTTATGGCAACAGAGTGGGGACGGAGTGAGAGAATAATAGATAGAGAAAATGTGAGACAGAAATAGAAACGTGGAGAGAGGAATATAGGCATCACGTAGCTGCACGCATTAAACTTTATCGATGAATTTTCATTATTTCGGCTTGTGGGAATCGTCAGATTATATTTTTTTTGCAATTCTTGAATTATTCCCTTCAAAATAAAAATAAAATTAGCCACGCTCGAGAATGTCGAGATCACGTTTTTTTTTACAATTTTGGAGCCCTCCTTCTTCTTTAGGTCACTCTCGAATTGTCAGATTAGTGGAATATACACGTTTCAGGATGTAACCAATTCACCCTACCTTGATCTGACGCGCTCGAGAATTTCAGATAATCAATTTTTTTTGCTAATCTGATCCTTTATCCACATATATAGGGCTCATATATGGTGAAAGTACTCAACCGGATACAAGGTACCCCCCTCTATATTTATCTGCCGCGCTTTAGTGAATCCCGAAATCCCCGCTTGAGCATTATCACGTAACTTATCTAAATAGATCTACAAAAACTTGAGTGACTATTACCGCATTTTGTCAAAATACATCATCAAATAACAAAACTCATCAACCCCAAGGCTACCTACCCACCTAAAGATACACTCTCAAGAGGAAGCAATCACCGTAGATGAGGGAACGAAGTTGCAAGAATGTCCTTTGGACTAGGAAACGCACCTGCTACTACGTAAAACTTCATTAACCCAATTTCTGCTACTCGAAGGGAGAAAACGGTATACTGAATAACAATTTCACCTGAACATAAACAATTTCCAGCATGTTTTTCGCAAATTGCATTGCAGACTAACGCCATTCACAAATAAACTTCTGCGACACTTCATTAAATTAAATGACTAAATCTACACCGAAACAACGTCAAACTTGGAATAACCTGCATAGTTTTAATTAATTTGTGTGAAACAGTTACCTAGAACGTAATTCAAACTAGACGAAGTTCTGTTTATCGAGGACGAAGTGAATTGACGTTTGACAAGTGGTGAAAAGAGACAGCCAAATGTTTCATGGAACGGACCATAACTAGAACTTTCGGAATGTACACGAAACAATGCAATAATATAATCGAATATTTCATAGGTTGATACAATCTCGGACTCTATCAATATTTATTTTCGATACAAATAAAGACATTTTCATGGTTTCAAAATCCAGTTGAGTAGGCAATTGAAATTTCTTCCAATACAATTAAAGATGGCAGTTATCACACCAGTTATGAAATATTCCTGTCTTTCAGGCAAAAGAGTTTTATCTTTATATGCACATAAGATAACAGTTTTGGAACTGAACATCAAAACAAAGAAGCCTCTTACCCATCTTTGTGTATGAATTGTTGAAAGAAACTGAAATGAGTCGTTTATCACGAGTATAACTTATCTTCTGTTGACAGGAAACAGGGGAAATCTCATTTATATATCTACAAAGTAACATCATAAATCGTCAAGAGCCAAGTTGTTCGTTACGGTTTGTACATTCCGAATTCTAGGCCATCTTTGCCAAAACAATGAAAAATGAAGCCTGCTGTTCCCTTCTGTTACAAGTATATTTTCAAAGTGGTGTGGTGAAAAAAAAAGAGTTATTCATTTAGCATTTTTACTAACTGAACTGAATTAGCACTATTGTCTCAATTAGGAAAAACTTGCTAAGTCTTAATTTTTTCTACCGTCGCGTCAGGTGAGAAAGTTGCCGAATGGCGATATAATATTATTCTATATTTTTCAATTCTTTTTGCTATGAGAAAAGTAGTTTCTTTTTTCTCGATTTTTCCATCGAACGCATCATTGAATGAGTAATATCTATTCAAATATAAATATATTGCTTTCATATCATCTCTTTATCACTTCCATACAGTCAATCTGAAGTTGCCAAACTGAAACCAATTCTATAAGAGAATGACAAACAAATGACTGGTGATTATGGATGAGTTACAGTTGAATCAATATAGTCATCTTCTCCAACACATTTAATCGTAATCCAATACTCAGCTACATCTCAATCGTTTGCACAAGCGTGTACATCGAAACTTTATGTGATATTTTCATGAAGTGACTTCAGAAATAAAGTATATTGTGGAATAATATTTATGCTTCGTCGTGAAAGAAGATCATACACTAGTCTATGAACAGCCAATGACTGTCTAGGACATTTATTATTCCTGCAATCGTAGAGTCAATGATTATCTTTCCAGTGAAGTGGAAAAGGTGATATTTGCTTTCCGAAGCCTTTTCCAGAACAAGGACCACTGAGCAGAGAACAAAGAACACGATTTGTTCGATACGGCATTCGGAAACACTAAACGGAACGGTCTTTCTACAATGCTTTCAATGCCTCTGATTGAAATTGATATATTTTCCTTTCGCAAAAGAAACTTTCCTTTGTAGAGAAATGTATGTCACAATCGAAATGGAGAGAAAAACTGCAATAACTTCGAGTAAAAGTCGTCATGCAAGCGGAATTTGCACTCATCCGCGCTGGAATCTTTGACCGGCTAGCTAGCGTTTGTTTCGTGTGTGTATAACTGCATCGACTGGTATGGAGCCAAGGCCATCTTGATTTAGTCGGCGTTCCTGAGATGTTGCTAGTGCGTTTCGCAAATTGCATACTGCAGTCTGCCGATACCGGCCGGTCAAGCCCCTCGAGATGCCATAATTAGGTCCTATCGAGTCGTATATAGTGTATAGAGTCTTTGCTTTCTCGAAAGAATACCAATACTGCATTCCATAAACGGTTGTATCATCCTTGAAGAAAAGTCATAAGGGCCACATGCAAGGTCTCTATCTGAACTCAAGGTTCAACTTGAAGGGAAACAGCATATGGCTTCATCTTATCTTCGCTTCAGTTAGAGGTAAAATCTCAACTTGAAGCTCACCCGTCTGACTGAAAGGAATCGGTATTGATCCTAAAATTTTGGCGGATATAATCATCTGGAAATATCTCCTTTGATGATGAGATTGTTCATCAGGTCAATAAATGAATGATATGAGTTGCTCAGATGACCTGTGGCTGGTAAGAGGAAAGTCTCATTATTAGTTTCCTGAGTTATCCTGACTGCATTTGCAATGCGATATATACATGACGTGATGGTGACACACTTATGAGAGGAATATAGTATGGACAAGCACCAAGTGGAAGAAAAACATTTTTTGTCATTGAAAAAGAATCAAATTTATTGTGTGATGTATATGAAACCGGAAACAATTACGATTCTTTGATCTTCTCAAACATTGGCCAGACGGACTGTCGATAATGCGAAAGAACTACTGTATTTTCAATCATTTCAACCTTACGTATCAGTTGTTTGCGAAAAAAATAGTGTAGGGGGCACGGTGGCTCAATTGAAAAGTTGATAGTCCGTGGCGATCAAATCCTCTGATTGTAACATTGTTGACTGTTGCATGAACCGATACTTATTATCCATATCTGTATATTCAAATCAATGTAGGATGTTGATGATATCATTCAGTTGACGGAGTTTTAGCAAGACTATTTCCGAGACTATTTCAAATAAATCCTGTATGAAGTTTGCTGTTGTTTACACATCGTCTGAAAGAGAATTCTGGAGCAGACGCTATAACACCTCATAAAGCTGCTCAGAAGATAAATCTAGCTTATGCTGATGATTACTCCAGCTAATCTTGAATAATGCACTTACACTAGTTATAGTTTGATATGCTGTAGCACTTAATTATTGAAAGGACGATAAAGCTGAGATGATTCCATAATATACAGAATGCTGAGATAATAACACACGCACTAGATAAACCAAGTTTATTTTAATATGTTTATAAAAATTTAATCACAGATCCTTTCACGTTTCTTTCACTTGATAATCAAAATATATTTTTCCACTAGATAAACATTCCTGATAAGTACTGTGAACCTAGATCAATAACATATTGATGGAAGTTTGGAAAGCACTGATGAATGACCTTCATTTTGTTTTGTTGTTTATTATACATTTTTTTCTGGAAATTTCATTTGATGATACAGAATATGTTTTTATTGCAAATATATACTACAAAATTGTTAAGCGTCATGTAAATCCAAAACTTCTAATGGTGCACTGTTCTCAATTCGGGCGTGTTCAGCAACTTTAAAAAGTGGTGGATCCGTGGGACGTGGATGAAATCCACTCTTTGGACAGTTTGCAATGAATTGTAAACCATGAGTTGAGGTTAATTCAAATAAGCCAGTTTCATTATATTTTGGCAAGCATACTATTGCAATAGCTTCGGGCATCAGTAATTGATAAGAACAATGGGTGTGAAGATACACGCTTGAAAGAAATGCTGTTTGCGTAGGATGAGTATGAATCCACCCTATTGTTATTAAATTATGTTGATCTTGGTAATCAAATATTTCTTCCTCGTTCATCGTCATACAAGAATCCGATGTTCCTTTTTGCTTTGGTAAAATCATATGAGTTATGATCAATTCATCCATCACTAGTTTTCCTGCTAGTATGCCGCATGTCTCAATGTTTTTGGAAGTATTGCTCTGTGCCATGGTTTGGAACATCGTCATTACTTTCGCTGGTATTACTACAGGACGAATTGCTGCCTTTTCACCAGGTTGAGAAGATCTAGTAGGAAAATGTGATCCAAAGTGTTGAGTAGCTTTTTCACCATCTTTGTCGTAGTTAAAAACAAATCCACATACTGGGCATGAATGAGTTGAAGGTGACAGTATATCAGGATGTTCGATATTTACATGAGTGGAGTTAATGCCTTCACTAGTTCCATTTTCTTCTGAAAAGTCACTGGGCCGATAGTTACCTCTTTCAGTGAAGCGAATTTCATTTTATATAATATAATTACGATTTCTATTTTGGTTTCCTCCATGTCGAATGAAATTTTCCGAAAACAATTGCTTACACCATTGTTTATGGAGAGTTAGTCATTAATAGGGAAATATCATCTGAAGCGATGGATACCACGGGTAGATGGCACTGGTGTTTACGTTTCCAAGTCATGTCTTTTCTTTTGTTTTTCTTACGGACGTCGTAGCCTGAATCACATACCTTCTTGATTACTTATACATAATACCAAAAGAAGGCAATCAATTCAGAAACAGAAGAGGTTTTTTTTTTTGGCAATGTCGTAGATCATTTATGTTCTGAAGATTATTTTATGCCTAAACTTTCATTTCCTTCATGAACTTTTAGCGTCAACTCGTTCTCCAAGCTTCATTATCTTTGTTTCAACATTTCAGCCGAACTGACAGACAGAACTCCGCACCTATTTTTCCGTTCAGAGTAGGAAACTTTGCCGCGTATTGTCAAGCAACCGGAAATATCGACATTATACTGTAGATGGCGTAACAAAAATGCTTCGAATCAACTAACTATATCTCTTTAAACAATGCTAACACCCAAAAATAGACCACAACTCGACAAACAACAGATCAAATCTACAGAATCTCTAGAAAAAGTTTCAAATATACATATCCAACTTCTCTTGGCATAGATTCATGGATCATTTTTATATAAGTGACAATCTGTCAAATCCATTCTGGGCTCTCCTTGAATATATTTTATCAAGATATTTTCACTGCATAAATACGTAATACAACAAAACGTTCATTGATTCCAAATTCGGAGTACAACATCATTTCGGAATAAGAGATTATCGAAGAGATTTTACCACTGAAATAAAAAAGATTGATGTGAACCAAGCCCAATTCAAAACACTGACAATCACTTTCATCAATATCAGTCCCTCTGAGCTATGTAAAGAATAATAATCGACAACAAAACCAAAACGATCATAAATAAACACAAACCAGATAACATTATCGTTATTTGAAGCGATCCGAAAACAAAAGTTGGAGAGAACGAATCATAAAAGTTTCTTGGTTACGATCCGAGTTTTTAATCATTTTCTGTTTCCGTGCATCTGTCTTATTAGGTAAAAATAATGCTGTGATGCGGGTCCATGTGTAATAACACATAAAAAATTTCTTGATGTCGTTATTAAAATTGATGACCCACATGGTGGAACGGGTTTGACAATAATATGGTGAAGAACATATGAAGGTTATGAATCGTAATGGATAATCATATACTGGATATTTTTAAAGCGATACAGACAGCGGAGAACAACACAATTAATGACTCGTTTGCCAAAACTAACAATATCGATTATGTTCATGTTTTTTTACCTCGTTTTTTACGGTACAATAGGATTAGTTTACATACAAAATTTAAAAGGTGCATCGTTCATATATTAAAAATTTGCTGGATTTTACGATTGGCATACCTTTAATAAATAATCGATTCATGTGAATTATATTAAAGAATTTACTCAAATATCTGAAAATGATTGTCATTTCAATTCTCATTTGAATCCAGATTCAACCAATATCCTTGGAGGCTATTACTCCACCTTATACCCCTCTACGAAATCCTAGAAAGAAGCTCTCTCAAACTGAAATGGAATATTGCGAATCCAGATTGCTGACCAGCTAAAAGCAAATAATTACTTCACTTTTCCGTTGGTTTTTCAATGTAGGGCAGGGAATACTTGAATTCTGGAAGAGAAACCTCGAGAGAAACCGTACGAGAATATTCGCAAATAAAATTAAGCCTAGGACAAGAAATTGCTCCAAGCATATCTTTTAATAGAGGCGATTCTCGTGTCAGCATTCATGTACTAGGCTTAGGAGGTACACTTGGAAGTACATAAAATTGCAGAAATTCCTTCAGGTCTTCTATATTGGTATTCAACCCCAGAATATACCTGACGTATTTAGTAGGAGGTAATTAGGAACATATGACCTCATTTTGATTCATGGTACTATAAGACTCCTGAAGCAGTTGTATAGTGAAACGCATGTAGCGCAATAAAGTGCTTTTCAATTACGTCATCATGGATATTCATGGAGTATCGGTAAATTCAATCAGTAATTCGTTTCTCAATATTTCTGGATCATACGTGCCGATCAACTTGTTGGCAATTATTTGTAGGTAGTGCCTAATGTGCAGTTTTTCTTGGAGAGGAGCAAATGATGTGGAATCATTTCTACTCACAGCTTTGGCATAAGACCAAGAAATATGACATGGGTAACTGTTTTGCCTGATATTTGTCGACCAATAAATGAATGTATGAATACTCGAAAAGTATAAAAAAATATTCGAAAATTCTGTTTCCATAAAAGGTTCATCTACATATTTTTTCCCCAGAATTATTGACCAATTTTGGTGTTTGAGTTGCATATTTATTGAATTGTTAGGAAAAACCATGTGAACATATATACCTGTTCCTCAAATAGGGAATCAATAGTTGGGAGTGGTCAAAGCCCCACATTTTGAAAAACAATCTGTTATTTCTGTCATACAGTCTATACCACATACTCATTTCGAATGAAATTGCAATAGTCCTATGATAGTTCTAAGGACTTTATTGTGTGCCACACGATCTGATATCTTTTTATTCGATAGCGAGTTCGATAGTCTCAATCAGAGTCTCAGACTGAGCTGTGCAACATTGAACATTACCCCTTCATCATTAATGTAGTACGTATATCTTGGCCCGAAATAGAAGGGGGTTTTTGTGAGACACTTTTAGCAAATAGTTTTCCATCAAAAAAGGATTGGTATTTGTAGTTACCAAATATCAAATAATAGATCATTTTTTTTCAACATTCAATGATATTGAGAACTGTAAGCACATTTAGGCAAACAACATACTTTCCAGGTTTTTCGTAGTTTACCCCTTATGATAATTGAAATCCAATTTCATAATATTTCCCGAATCCAAATTCATTTCGTATTATATTTCGTCCACATTCCTCACTCGTATCCTTTTGTGAACTGGCATTGGTGCTCTTGAGTAAAGGCGGATCAAAAAGTTCTCTTCAAGAATCCTCCAACGTGTTTGAATGATGTGGATGTCAGAACATTTCCTTATGGAACACAAGCGTTTTTTGGTGGGGTATGAGAGGAAGGTCCAATCGAAAACAATATAAACTGCAAGAGGTTTCTCAGTCAAGTGAAATTTGTACACCAAATTGATTGATGTTGCCTCGAAACAAAAACGACTGTCACCCAATTGGTTATATATGTGGAGAGGTATACTATGATTGAATATTTTGATCAACCTCAATTGAATTTGTACCAGTTTGAGCGGTCAGGAAATATGTCTATTATTTGAACACCTTCAGTACCTGGCCATTTAATCTACTATTAGATATGAAACTACGTACAATTAGTTTCCACTATTATATTATACCCAAGCTATCGGAAAATAATCTCACAGGTTGCTTGAAATAAAACCAAATGAAAACAAACAAGAAGGGGCTTGACATATTATGAACATTCAAGCATACCATGAAGTTTTTATGGAGAAGGGCTTGGAAAAAAAATTTCTTACGCACAAACCTGGAATGACAGCTCAATGTCGCAACATAACAAATAATCCAATAGCAACAAACAAATGCGAATCGGCGCGAGTCTTTTCCCATTCACAGAAATAAATAAACTAGTCGACGACGACGACTGCACATTCATGCATAGAGGCAGGAGATTACGGCACACACACGGAGACTGACTTCACTTGTTTCGATTCTGCCGGCGCGATTATTTTATTGGGAACGCGGCGGCGGTTCTCGCGTACAAAATCGAGTGTGCTGTGAGATGCAGACTGCGCTATCGAGCGGTGTTGCCAGACCAATCAAGTGGATTCGCGCGGGATCGATGTAGAATCGAAAAGAGTTGAATGGGGGTGTTGATGGAATACAATTTCGAGTGCGAGATCCATTGGCAGTTCATGAAAATCGTTAATTTGTAAAAAAAAAACAGTGAAGGTGGATTAATGCAATAGTAATTTTTACATCCACTTTCAGTTCGACTTTGCAATTTTCACTTAGAAAATATTGGTAATATATGTACCACTCATTCCGGAAAATACGCATGGGCATTATCGATGAATTTGATTGGATGGAACGGAGAAATAATATAAGGAAATGGGAAATGGGTGATTTGTCTTCAATAGAGAAAATGCAAGTGAAACCTGGTGTGGGAATCACTATTGCCTAATTCCACCTGACTCCAAGAGAATATCAGAAAGATTTTTTTTTTTTCGAATGATGATATACAGTTTGAACGTCATTATTTTGTGTTGGATCAATATTTGACCGTAGTTTTGATATTGGAATCTATCTTCTGGATAAAACAAGTCCAATTAGTCAGCAACTTCTTGTATAACACAAATTTTGCCCATCAAAAAAAATTATAGGAACTAATATATATGAAATAACTTATCGTTAACGTTTCGGAAACTGAATCCGCTTCCGTTCTCAAAACTTATACGCAAATTCCTTTTTAGTTTCCGAAATGTTAACGATAAGTATTTTCATATATATAGTTCTTATTATTTTTTTGATAGGTGAAATTTGAGTTATACGAGAAGTTGATGACTAATTGGACTTGTTCCAACCAGAAAGAATTGTTTCTCAATAGACGCAGCAACTTTTCGGGGTAGATTGAAAATCTGCCCTTCTACACTTGTATAGATTCCAATATGAATTCTTATTTTTTCCGATTGTGGTAGGTCAAAAACTCAGAAAACTACGGAAAAAATGATATACAGCCATCCAATCCATCCTGGCAGGAGCAAGCTTAACTCTTGCTCCAATTACGCTTCAATTAATTCAATTGTACTCATGTTAAACGAGGAAGTTTCTTTTGTTTTCGGTGGATTCACTGAAGAAATTGAGTGAAAAGAAACAGGCATGTAAAAAAATCATTACAATATCCCTACAGTTTTGGGGCTTGCAAGAATGATGTCACTCAACTTGAAAGATATGGTTTATATTCGCCTAGTATCTATTTATACAACCTCCAATACGAGTTTTGTTTAATCAAGTTACAGGAAGGAGTGGTACAAATCACTGTAGATCTATAATTGAGGATATAGTAATGACAACAACACGACACTTTTCCAATTTTCAAAATCAGATCGAAACACTGAAGTGGAAATAAATATTACTTGTGAACAAGAAAAAAAAACAATAGAGTACTTTTGCCAATCCTGTCAGTTTCCACTGAATTCTAACATCGCGCCAATTGAATTCTGCCCTCCTCCCCCCTACCCAAAAAAAAAGATTATGGAAACTAGCCATCGAAACGTCGTCATCAGACAAATCGAAACTTCGTTTCGATTTTTTCCTTTAATTGATTTTGCTCATTTTCATTATTGCCTTGTGATTGTTCCTGTCATTTTCTTAAATTTCTTTTTCTCTGATTATTTCTCTCGAAATCCGTCAAAGTTAAAGGCTACGATCGATTGCACTAGACTTGTTTAACTGATCGAAATGAATCTCGATTTTGGCTCAATTTTCAGGTATTATATCGTTCGATTTAGGACTTTTCCGAGTTTACATTTTTTGTGGAAGTGATCTCAACATAATATATCTCTCCTACACCAAGCTCAATCGACCAAAATACGTGCATTTTCATAATTTTCAAAATTTAGCTTTCAAGCAAAAGCTTTCTTGCATGATAATTTGAGTTATAAAATAAATGTACACTCAATTTCATTTGCTAAGCAAAATTTTGAAATTCAATCAATTTGAAAAAAATTGAATATATGAATTGAATGAAACTCTCTTATAGAAAAACATCAAGATGTCGGGTTCATAGATTTAACCTTTAAAAAATGTTTTGGTAGAAAGTTCATTTATATATCATATTTAGTTCTTATGAGATACTTATAGACTAAGGTACTAGTGAGTTCAAAAAGTCTTAGAATAAATCGTTTCTTGCATACAATGCATTTCAAATTCTCTTTTCATTCTGTGCAATGCCTATATTTATCTTTTTCAAAGTCGTCATAATTTTGAATGTAGTGACGTAATGGTTAGACATCTGTAGATCAAAAAAATATTCACCAAATCTAAATTAATCCCAACTTGTTTTTCATAACCAAACGTTCTGTCAATCCTTCCGAATACATCGAATTGTCTGAGGTTCCTATTACCCACAAAAATGCTATAAAATACTAGCACACAAATATTACAAAAATTCACAGACTCCGCGCATTTCGCGCCACATCGGCAACACTGGCTCTCGCTCTCTGTCTCTCGCTTGCATCCCGTGCACACGGTTAGTAGATAGATTTGCCCTCGATGCATGTGTACATATGGTCTCAAGGACAACTACAATTATATAGGCTGCGCTGCTCTTCTTTCTCTTCTCACTTCTTTCTGATGGTGTGTGCAGGCGCGGCGATCGGAGGAGAGGGGCGAGGCTAGATTGCACCGGATGAGTTGCTATTAATCCGTATTTGGGCGTGCGGCCGAGTTACTCACTTTTACTCTAATCGGCATTGATCGCATAACCTTTGAGTCAAACCAGCTCTTCAGGTTGACTGAAAGTCATTCGATATCTGAAGCTAAGCAGCGCCTAGCGCGGTTAGTTCTTCAATGAGTGACGACATGCGGGGAAAGTCCGCGTCGAAAGCCCATACAACCGCAGCAAAATAGCATATCATAGCTCGCATGCAATATATCAATGACCAAAAGATATATTGGGGATATACCGTCATCCGGAGGTGACGTAAAGCCGGCGGTCCCAAGTCTATGGATGTTGGATTCGGTGAAATTTCCGGTTGGAGGAAGTGTGCTCACCGGCGTCGTTGATTGGCCGTGGTCGCGGAAATAGTCCGACGTTGAATAAAAAAAAAGGATTGTATGAGTGATCATTGTTCGGACTCTTCTCCTCTTCTATTTTTGAATATTTGGTGCTTATATATTTCAACAAATTTGGGTTTCGAGAAAAATTGACGTTCACTGGCGGTCACAATCCCTCTGCATTCTTGGCAGGCGCCCTAACCATTAGACCAGAGGTTCTCAATTTTTCCAAAAACTGTACTCCTCAATGGAGAATTATAATTGAACTAACCCTCTAATAATTGTGGGAGGTTTTCAACGTCATATCACATGATAGTTCAATCAGTTGTTCCTTTTGAAATGTAGTCAGCTTGCTCAAAGTTCCAATAACAACAAAAGAAAAGGGGTCGGGAATACACGTTTTGTCTGTGGGTGGAAAGTATTCTCTAATGCTGGTATGAGGTGATGTCCAATTTGATTTTCAAGTTCGGGAAAAGCAGATATGTCATAGTGTTATTTTGTAAATCATTGCTTTTTTTGCCTTCAACATTGAAAATATCAGGAATACTAACCAACATAGACTCTTTTCAGATGTTCAGTTCTTCAAAAATATTACTCAAATGAGCCAATTTCAAAAGCCAATCAAAGTCTGTGAGAACCGATGTTGAATTGTACGCTCTGTGAAGAAAAAATGCAATCCTTCGTAGAGCTCAAACACGTAGGCCAGCACGTTTCCACGTGAAAGTCAGCAGATTTCCGTGTGCAATAGCAAGTTCTCATGAAGACTACCCATATCTTGACTAAGAATCCTGAACTCACTATATTTTTGAGGCTTACTTCTGATGAAATTCATAATTTCCATACTCTTGTCGAGGACTTCTTTCAACTCATCAGGAAGTGAAGTTACAATCAGGCGACACATTTTTCATACATCCTACCAGTCCAGTTCCAGATTTTCACCTCGTAATCACGAATTAATAAGAATCGTGAAGGAAACTGTGATATTTTGTGATAGTGACTCATCATCAACAGTTTTGCTGCAGCAAGCTGGGAGGTAGAAGAGAAGAGATAAGCCTTCGAATCGTTGATGATCTTCTGATATATCGATCGTATTCCAAACGACTCTTTTACTATTCATATCCGTTTGTATGAACACTTTTCTCTCATGTTTACAATCCTCTCATCAACTTGTGCAGTTCACCCACCACTCCTAATCTTGTTTCGCTGATGATGCTGATGCATGCCGCAACATACACATTAAGTTCCTGGCCGGCCCTTTTTTTGTGTGTCTGGGTGTCCAAAGGATGTAACTAATAAACAGGAAACTCGCAATTAAATGCAGTTTTTCGACAAAAATAATGCCTAGGGTTACATTACGTAACCGTATAAAAATAGGAAACGCGAAAAGGGGTGCACTTCTGGCAACGCTGCTTTGGCTAATACAAGTTCTTATCTGTGGTCGGATGCAGTTGTCTCCTACAATTCCAATTAGTAAAGCATATGATTAGATATAAAAAATGTTTATAAAGTAGGTACCTACCACAGAACTCATAATTATAACTAGAATGCGTTTCATGTATCGTCGACTAACGTAAACTTGAAAAATCATGGGCATTCGCAAAGGGGACAACTTGCAAGTAAACACATACGTCATTCCTTGTAATTTCAAGAGGAAATGAGAGAAATCTAGGACGTATGTCTGTTAGGATTAGTAGTTTGTTTGTAAATAGAGCGGCGTTGTCAGTTTTATTTCTTTCTGATTAGGATATTGGACGCTGTGACGCTAGTAAATATAAATATTGGATATTTATTATTCATCAATTATATCGTGCATAGACAAGAGTTATAGGTATATTGGTAATATTGTGTACATTACCCGTTCGATACGATGAAGTGTTTTGTTAAGGATTGTGGAAATTCCTGGAGAAAAGGGAAGAAAAAAGAAAACGTTACTTTCCATAAATGAGTTCTTGAAAAACCTGTTAAAAGTTTCTCTATAATAAAGATAACGTTTTCAGATTTCAGCTTTCAGAGAGTGTTTTCGTAGATTAGGAAGTGATCTACATTTGGAGTGGCCTCAACCACAGCATTACAAAATCAAAATCCGCACTGAACATGTTCATTTTTCAATTCGATTCAATTCATACTGAAGCTTATACCATTAGATTTGGGGAAAGTGGTCTAGACCCGGTCTGACGTCCTTCAACATTAAAAAAAAACATGTTTTCAATGTAATTTTCATTTTAGTAGTAGGATATAGGAATAACTTTTTGGTGTGAATCAAGATCTCATTTCGTATCTTCTATTCAAGGATTTTTTTATTATAAAACGTCTTTGGATAAAACGATATTTTTACTGTTCTGATGTTCCATTTGAAACTTAAATTTCCAGTTTTATAAAACCAACCCATTGTCCATCCCCAAGTTACGCACGTTAAATTTTGCACCGCTACTGTGAAGAGGACATTTACAGTGTTGCAGGTTATACATGATTTCTCCATCCGCCATATTTGAAACGCATTCTAGTTATAATTATGAATTCTGTGGTACCTACTCATTGGATCACTAATACCTATATGAATAAGTACTAATAAAATATTGTTTTCATTCAAACTATGGCATCATATTGTGAAGAGAATCAATAGAAAAGAATAAATTTTTAGGAATTAATAATATTTTGTGAACATCTATATAACTCATAAGGCCACTATTAACAAATGTTCAGGGACTAGTAGCACTGGTGCCGGCTCATGATAATAATAATAAATGAATCGTCCTCATTCATCATCGAATTCAATAGTATTCAACAAGAGGAAACGAAAACGTCGAACGATATTATATCTAATTATATACTTATTATGAGTCTAAATTTCAATTCAATACTTCATTCGTAAATGATAATATGAGGAAATACCTACTTACTAAGGAGGTGTTTGCTAATGCAATAATTGTCATTGTTATTCATTGGTTATTTAAATTATTTTCGATCCAATTAGAGCCAGGAATTTTCGAATTAGGCTGGATTCAGACAGTTCCGATATTTGACCGTACGACGATCCGATAGCTTTCTGATTGGTCTGAATTCAAATTTAGACCAATCAGAAAACTATTCAAATGACTGCAGTTTCAAAGGGTAATATTGTCACCACATATTTGAAGTTGGCAGTAACAAATTTTCGATTATAATTGCACGAGTGCATAAAAATTACCGATAATTTTGCAAGAAAGCATGATATCTAAAAATTGCAAGTTTTTTTACATATTTTTACAAAATATGACCGAACCGAAATGCAATTTGTATAAGATATCACGCTTGAATGCAAAATTATCAGGTCATTTTTATGCACGAATGTAATTCATTGGAATATTTCACGAATAAAGAAATTCTCAAGGAAATGTAATTGTTTGTTCATTTATACTTTCCTCTGTAGATTGTATGGAGCACTCAGCAAAACGCGAAATGTTTTTCTATTTATGAAGTCTATATAAATTTATTTGTGTTGTTTACTGACGTCTAGCGATACGGTTTCAAATGTGTTGTTATGGTGACTTGATACAATGCAATTACCGCTGTAGTTTTCGATAATTGCATTGCTCTTATGGGACATTTTATTTATGAGGGAAATATTCGACAGGAATAACTGAGTCGCAGCAAATTATCGCACCAAAATAGAACATATTATAATTTCATGCAACTCAAAAAAATCGCAACAATCCATGCAGTTTTCTTGAGTTGTAGCGTCACATTGCATCATGGAATTCAGTTGTAAACTGCATTAATATATTATGCTGACGCAGAGTTCAGTCAGAAAATCAAATATGCAGTCTCTTTGCACTTCACATACAATTAACATGTTCATCAGTTCACTTCAGTTTATAATCTAATTATTCACGTTTTCATCTTTTCCTTTGGAGTATATTTTACTATCAGCTACTCAACACAGGATTTTTCCATTCGACCTCTAAAGTTTAATCAGTTTTATTCATAAATAAACGATGAGATCGGAACCTTTGGTGTTGAAGTTGAAACTTTTCCTAGAGAAAAATTACCCTAACACAAAACTGATATTATTGCACTAGACGTACGTTTCACTAACATGGTTAGCATCTTCAGGAGCAGGAACAAAATTGATACTAAATCTGAAGACTAGGGTTAGCTATTTATGCATCTAAAGTTTTTTGCACTAACTGCAAAGTTTTTTGGTCCGATATGGGCTTCCTCTGTTATAACAGATTATTCTGAATAATTTCTCATCAAAAGATTGAGAAGCGGCTTGGAAGGGATATAGGTCCCTTGTCACCATTCATGCTGTTTTTGAATTTTGCTATTTCTATACTCTCACATGCATCGAGTAGCCTTATTTAATGCAGATTCCTAATGAGTTTCAGATTGCTTTTACCAATTTTGTGGTCATTGTCTAGATCGTGTTGGGCGACAGTGGATTTTTCCGAATTTCATATGTGCAAAATGCTCCTTGAAACGGATTTTCATAGCTCGTCGGCTCTGGCCGATGTATTTGTTGTTGCAATCTTGTCAACTGATTTCGTTGAAACTTATCCTAGAGATCAATTACCCTAACACCAAACTGATATAAGAAAATTGATTGATTGAGTATCAATTTTCTTTTTCTGAAGATGCTAACCTTGTTAGCGAAACGCGCGTCGAGTGCAAACAATATCAATCAGTTTGTTGTTAGGGTAATTGATCTCTAGGAAAAGTTTCAACTTTCACACCGAAGGTTCCAATCTTATCAATAACTGATTTCGTAAATTCCTAACTTTTCTGTATTTTCTAATTAATATTTTGGACTACCAACAAGCTGTTGTAATTTTTGAGAAGTGATATATGCGAATTTCATATTTATTGAATATCTGTTGAAGTCCTGTGGTGTATTGAGGTTCATATGGGATTACTATAAACTTTTTATTACTCTCCACTTTTTTCGAGTTGAGGATTTACGAAGTGTTTCACAAAATTTACATTTTCTAATTATCTTCTCAACTAACTCTGGGTTAAAACCGTTCACTTCTGCTACGTACCTAATCACTCCTTTTTCATTGTCGTTCTCATCTTTGAAAGAAAAGTTATCAAATCTATGAACAAAAAATTGAAGTGCTGCCATTTTATTTTTTGGACAATGATTCTAGTAATTAGGAATGTACCTGAACGAACGCCTCCGTGTCTTTCCTGTAAATGCTCGTGTAAATGTCAAATTTTATTTAATTCTGTTCGTTCCTTATAGCCAATACATCTAAAAATGGCAACTGTTGTTCTTTTTCTACTTCGTATGTGAATTTTATACTTTATACCTGTTGTATAGTGCTGAAAGGACATTTTCTATGTCGGTTATCCTTGTATCTACCACAGCGAATATGTCATCAACATATCTGATCCAGATCCTAGGGAAGTAACAGTTTTTTTCTAACATCTGTCTCAAACCTAGCAATGAACAGTTTCGTTATAAATGGAGACAATGGGACCCGTGACTCTTCCAATCTCATCATTCATTCAGTTTTATTAAATTGATATTTATATTTCGGGACGAAAAAAAAGTATCCATACTAACGCACACATATGGGTGGAAAGGTAAGTGAACCCGCTGTTGTGTCACCGTACTCAGTATTCAGTTTTCCTCATCCCGATATCTGTTAGATTATTGGCGAAATCTATGACACAAATTATCTAGAATGGAAATGACGAATTGCAAATGTATTGCGAAATCATGAAAAATATGGCGATGCCACCGACATTTCCGCTGCAATAAATCAACCAAATTAATCATCCCGTCTCGTTGTTTACTCTGAATGTGGATTTGATAAAAATATCATCGAATAAACAAGAATAGAATCCAGTGGGGTATAGATCAAATTTTAATGATTATTCATGTCCATGCGGAAAAATTGGTTCATTTTCATAATGGCAAAATGGAATCAACATTTCTGAATATTGCCAATTCTTTATTCAGTAGATTATATGACTGTGAATGAAAAAGTTTCGCATTCTTACATATGCCCACAAACAGCAGATTTTGATGTAAAAAACTCATGAGTATAAACGGCTCTTCATCGAGTTGTTGACCAAAAATCTATATCTCCATTAGTAAACTTTGGGAGAAGGCACAGTTCCT
Organism: Zygogramma bicolorata; assembly: GCA_032362365.1. Lineage (NCBI taxonomy): Eukaryota > Metazoa > Arthropoda > Insecta > Coleoptera > Chrysomelidae > Zygogramma > Zygogramma bicolorata. The sequence continues at coordinate 1,651,468 of JAVJAQ010000582.1, forward strand.
TCATCCTACTTGCATTTTACCAATCCACCACTATATAGATACTTTACTTTTCATGATCGAAGCTCTATACAGAAGTATATGACCTTTCAGATTAGTCAACAAACATACCACAATACTCACATCTATATCCTCTCTATTCATGCTAGCACACAAATACAAAGTCTGATATCGTATAACGTATTGAACTATCAATACTGTATGAATGAGGAAAAGAAACGGGCCAGGAATGGAGCCTTGAGACACGCACGGAATCATTGGCAAACAACTTCTCATTATTCACCCTGATTTTCTTTGGGTTTGATTTCACACGAAAGGGAAACCTCTCTACGACCTTTCTATACAATATGGTTATGAACTAAGGGAATAATTCCACAGTTGAGCTTTTCTCTCATAAACAAAACCTGGAAGCTAGCGTAAGTAGAGTGATTCAATAAGTGAATCAATTTTTTGTTCTACAATTGCCAATTATTTCAAACTAGTTACATATCACCAATGAAGGATAACCATTAATTCTGTCTTCATTGTTGAGAATGAATCTCAAGGATAATAAATCGGCGTTGAGCTAATCCAGTTTATTCTTACGCATGCGATCAGAAACCGTGGACATTTTTTTATACCATAAACTTCATGCACTCTGGCTGTTTCACTTTCTGATTCTTTGTGTTGCGCTGTATTTCGATCGATAATGCTGCAATTCAATTGTTCAATGCAAAACACGAAATAGTCCTGATTTGAAACAATGGGTCAAAAAAAAATTATAATATTTCTTATCGAGTTAGGTGAGTTATTGAACAGAAGATGTTATATTTTACCGAAAGTAGGAAGTTAAATTTACAATATTTCCGAAGTGGAGTTGAGATGAACGGTCGTGGTTTCTTCCATGGTGAGAACGGGAAAACAAACAAGAAGTTGAATTTCTAACCATAGTTTTTCACAATCTCTCGAACTCATCGAAAGAATACTCATTTATTTTTGCCATTTATAAAATAAACACTCAGTGTAAAGCAGCAGTAGCGAACACACCTATCAAATCTGCAAATTGACTCTCATTTCAGAATGACACAAAATTATCATGATTACCTCCAAAAATAATCTGCTGTTGTTGAACATTATTTCGGTGTCAATTACATCAATTCGCACAATGTGATTACAGTTATGTTAACAGGTAGTTCATAAACTCGTCAATTTTGATGGCATACTTATATTGAATAACTGGTGATGTGGGGTTTGATAAAGGTTGTAAAGCGTTTCAACATTTTATTCTATATATCGAAATAAATTTGATACAAAAATCATTCCTGTGTCAACAACACCCTCTTTCTTCTAGTTTTGTTTTTGGTTCTTAACCTACCATAATCTCAAAAAATTAGACATGATATTGGAATCTCTACAAGTGTAGAAGGGATATTTTCTAATTGTAAATTGATTTCCATTGAAACTTCAAATACACAAAAAGTGAATAACAGTAATATACACTCAATATATTCTCAACTCGGCAATATATTTTTTGATTGTGAGCTGTGAGCATCGGTGAAATCTTTTTGGGAATTATGGGTTTCTTTGTGTTGAAGTATTCGGTAACTTGTTCTTTCATCTGTCTACAATTCATGAATTCATAACCAATAAACTGCAAGTCCATAACACTTTTTCAGGGGGTCGAATGACCCCCAGGACGATGGTGCTATATGGAAAAATAACTTCTGGCATTATGCCATCACTTTTTAGCGATGGATTTGAAGGGAGAAACTGAATTATCCACTCAAAAATGGGAAGTCACGGCCAAATATTCCTAAACGGCTCCAAGATGATAGGACCTGAAGAACTAATTCCGTAAAAAATAATAGGAACGAACGGAAGTCATTATAGTTAAAACAAAAAAGTCAGCTTCCGGTACCGATATTTTTGTACGGGACTAGATTCTTCGTGTTTAGTTTTTCTGTATCTATCATATCAATGCACTGAAAAAAGCCGTATGAGAAAATTTATCAGTAACTGCCTTCTTTCGGTGATGAATTGAGTTTTCCTCTGTATATGGTCAAGGGTTCAGCATCGTTCTGAACATGATTCATGTTAGATCATTCGATCTCCTGACGGGTGTTATAGGCTTGTAATCTATTTGGAAATAAGTTAATGGAGAACGTTTTCAATATTTTTTTTGAAATACTCATCATTGAAATAACGAATTTTATCAGTCCTCGAAAGTTTTTTGAAAGCGAACTACATTCTAACTTTTGAACGGTAAATCTGGTTCCGAAAAAAAAAACTAGTGTTAGAGACTCAGAAGACTTTCAGAATGAGGGTTTATTCGAATATAATTTCCATTTGTAATTTTTGACAAGAGTGTTGATATCAGGAAGGAGTGGTTGCTACATTGTTGGCTTATTCTACAATTTTTCACAGTGCTACCTACCATTGTCAACTGACCTATATAAAGTAAGCCCGAGAAGAAACAAACGACTTACAATTAAACAACCAAACGTCATGACCCAGACAGGGACCCCAACACTTAAGCCTATGAATGTTTATCCAGGACAAACGTTTTGTTTGGTTTGTTGATTCAAACTATTATGTTGCAGACTATTACATACGAACGATTTATAGTGTGGAAAATACAATGGTCAGACTTAATGAAACAACAAATTTGTTGTTCGAAATAATGATTCCTACGGCTTTAACTCAAAACTGCTCTAACTTACTGTTCTTGATAGAACTATGCGGTTCATTGTATGTCTTCAATTTCATTTCCTCACCTGATAACACATTGACTTCACTGCTACAATTGTAGTCACAAACAGGTCTCCGATGGAATGTCAAATATCGAGTTGTGACAGCTCTATTTACTTATCGAATCGTACCTAAATGGAAATTATGAATTACATTAAATTTAGGCTCATGTTATTCTTGAAATCATTTCGCTATTATCTGTTATAGCCGTAGAAAAAATATAGTGGTTAACTCGCATGGAATGCTAATTTTCCACTCGTATGATTTGCAAACTTCATACTCGTTGGAAATGACTATCATTCCTTGCTCGTTGAACAATATACTATTAATAATAATAATAATTCCATTTATTTGCAAAAATTGTTTACAATTATTATTAACATGGATCAAAAATATTGCAAAAAGGAGTTATATGCAGTTTGAAACGGATATGATTATAACTCCTGAAAAGTTACATTAAAAAATAAAATATTGAGAATATTATTCGGTTCATTCGTTTAAGAAAATGAGAAAGTGTTATTACCCAGTTGATTCATTAAAAGTTTTTCATAAAGAAATTTGAACTTTGTTGGTTCGCAGGATTGAAAATCTGGTGGTATTTGATTATATAATCGGTAGATATTGTATGAAAATGACCTCGAAAACAGAGCAGTTTTGTAGGGGGGGGGGGGGAAATAGGCTTGAATCTCACATTTAAATTATTAATATCGGTACGATATCTTACTTTCTCATAGAGATAAGGCGGACTTTTCTGGAAAATTATTGAATGGAACAGTACAGCTGAATGGAAATTAGGGCCTTTCTCTATATCCAACCATTTACAGGATTTTAGTTTATAAATAACGGGATCGAATTTTTTTAAACCATATATACAAACAAGATCTCTTTAACTCCATATAATGCATCACAAAAATTGAAGTGACTGAGTACTAAAGACTCGAATAGAATAATTTCAATTTTTCTGTTAATTTATTCCTAAGAGGATAGATATAATATTCTCAAGCTAGCATAAGCATGCAGCTACGTGCTCACTGAACCTCAAGTTGGTATCAATAATCAAACCCAGATTTTTTGCTAATTGTACGGAAAGTATTCGAGTCCTATCAATTTCGATTTTCAGTTGCTGTTCGAGAATTTCTCGTTGTTTGCCAAAATCAATACTTTGGTTTTAGTAGCATTAAGTAGCAAATGATGCTTACGAGAGTTTTCGGCAAGTCTATCAAGGTCATTACAAATTTCGAAACTGTCCTGATCAATATTAGAAGTTGAGAATGAATACAAAATGTCCCTATCGTCTGCATAGCGAAAATCTGTACAATGCTCCAACACATGGATTATATGAGATGAATATATGCAAAAAAGTATAGGGCCCAGAAACAGAGACCTGCGGTACCCCACAGAGAACTGCGCCTGAGCTTAAGCGATCCTCTGATGTTTCTACATATTGGAACCGGGAGCCAAGATAGTTTTTTATCAAAGTCGTTGCTTCTACAGAGAACCCTATGTGTCGCAAAATTTCCCAACTTGTACATATGCATTCTAATAGAGGAGCCCAAGAGGGGATTTCGGGATTTACTAGAGCGCGGCAGATTAATATACAGGGGGAAACCTTGTACCCGGTTAAGTACTTCCACCATAATATATTAGCCCTATATTATATACGGCCGCCCTTCAAGGATAAAGGATCAGATTAGTGAAAAAAAAAATTATCATCTGAAATTCTCGAGCGCGTCAGATTAAGGTAGGGTGAGTTAGTTAGATCCTGATACGTGTATATTCCACTAATCTGACAATTCGAGAGGACTACAAAGTTCAAAAAAAACGTCATCTCGACATTCTAGAGCGTGGCTAATTTTGTTTTTATTTTAAAGGGAATGATTCAAGAATTGCAAAAAATATATAATCTGACGATTTCCACAAGCCGAAATAATAAAAATTCATCGATAATTTTCAGATAAGGATTATAACAGAGCTACTGACTGGACACTGTTCATTCAAACGACAACTGAACAAGATAGGGCTGCAGACAATGTAACAAAGGGACGGAGACAGCTCGCTCGTACTCTGCGCATGTGGGGCTCTGGAAGGCAACAAATATATGGAAAATCAATTCTGGATCCAGAAGAATATGACAAACACCCAGTAATCAACCTGCACGAAGGTGTGCAGGGGACAAGGCTGTTGGAATGGGTGTCATGAAATATGGGGAAGCAGAGCGCAATATGCCCTAGAGGCTGAGGTGCTTTCCGGAGACCTGGTTGTGAAAGACAGGTCAGACGGCTTTCACGGAAAAGAAAAAGAAAATGCGTGCAGGTACGTTTCTATTTCTCTCTTACTCTTTCCCTATCTATTGCTCTCTCACTCCGTTCCCACTCTGAATTGCCATGATGCCATGACAGTTGATCACACAGACTTGGTGGCATGATATTGTTTACAACGTATATCCAACGTTTTAAAATTCTGAAAATTTAATTGCTCATAATCATTTTCTCTTAAATACAAGAATTTCACTAAAAAAAACATACACTTTTCTATCTACATGTTTTTTCCTGAGATTTTCAATTACTTAAAATGACGACTTCTAATAACGGCCGCAAGTCTGCGTCATATCCAAATCGTCAGATTATTATATAAGAGCTTTTTTTGGGTTCACTTAACATCCCCTCAGAAAATATAACGCGCTCGAGAAAAATTTTTTTTTTCATTTTCAACCCTTACGTACGACCACCCCCACCATGGAAACAATCAGATTAACATACGTACATTTTTTTAAATATGTAGGACATAGATGATATCAATATCTGACGCGCTCGAGTATGTCCATACAACAGATTTTTTTTACATTTTTGAAAGTCTATAGCCGCTTCCCCCACCGATGAAAAGGTATACATTATAAAACATTTTTTTTATCATCTAAGCTTCGCAACCCAATAGGTTTCTATGACGCTCGAGTAAATCCCGATTTAGCATCGTGGGCTCTCCTACTATTCCCTTCCAACCCCTAATCCAGATTCGCTACGCCAATGTTTCCATGTCAACCAGTGTTTTTCGTCAATATATCGGAATTCTGGAGAAAAACGACACATATTTATTTGTAAAGTCGTTATCCGTGTGTGTAAATGTATTTTGCAGCCAGACTGAAGTAAACACGAGTGTATGCAGGGCAATGCATCAATCCAAGGTTACTTTCAAAGGCGCGCGGCTCGAATAAAATATCTACGAGCCGATAGCGACGCACCACTTACTGGGAGGCACAAAAAATTCCAGAGCCATCCGCACATTCACATTACAGTCTGCACTCTGGATATATGTCTCTATTTCGCTCGTAATGTGTTCATTCAATAGTCTCAGTGGATATATTTTTCAAATTGGACGTTTCTGTCGTTACACAATGAGTGGATAGTATTTTGTTTGAATCTGTTACGCATATTTTACCTGTGGAGAGTTGGTAGTTGGTGCTGAAATATTATGATTACGATTCATCAAATTTCAGATATGTAGGTTATTGACTGAAATATAGCTGCATAAAATTTCATGTGTAAGGTACATGGAAGATTCATACCTACGATTTTTTTTATGCAGATTCGCACGAAAGGGAAGCCCTGTACTATTCGAAGAACATCGCGTGAATCAAGGAGCAGGAGATCCGAGTTAACATTAGCTTTGAATTTTGGAAGTTTGTAAGACTCAGGAAAAACCTTTTTTGGCAAGGAGTTCCAAAGCTCAACTGTTCCATTGGAAAAAGTTCCCTGAGCGAGAGGGGTTCGACAGGTCTCCAAATTCACAACAAAGGGGTGGGAATTCTGTACTTGTCGAGTCATCCGTGTAGATATTTGCCAAGGAGGGAACGATTGATAACAATTCGGAAGAGCATCGACCGTGAAAGTATCTATAGAAGAGAGACAAGTCTCCGACCCTTCTACGATGTTCCAATGAAGTGAGCGAGTCTGTCTCTGTTCTCTGAAAAGAATCGAGAAGCCTCACTGAATGTTTTGGTGCCGAACTCCACACATGAGAACTGAATTCCATGACAGGTCGTATTTGAGCCTTGTAGATCATTAGAAGCTGACAAGAAGTGAAGTATTGCTTCGCATGAAATAGAAATCCAAGTTTCTGGGAAGCACTTTTAGCGATCGATCTCACATGGTTTTTCCATGAGAGATTATCACTGATCGTAATTCCTAGCATCGAGATACTTGATTTTGTAGGAATAGTTACTCCTGACATCTCGAGCTGGTATGGGGACTCTGGAAGAGAAACTGGTATGAAGAGTACTGTCTGTCGTCCGCAAAACTATGTATTGAACAAGATGTTTTCTCCAGCAAATCATTGATATGAAGCAGAAACAAAGTGGGCGCCAGAACTGAACCCTGTGGAACACCTGCATTTATCAGGAGAATATCAGATGATACTCCATCAACAACCACATACAGAGACCTATCAGACAAGAAACTCTTCAATAAAGCACACAACTGAGAAGGCAAATCATAAGACGGCAGCTTAGAAAGGAGACCCCGATGAAGACAATTGGAAAACTATAACGGGAATGAACTTTTTGTAAAACTATTCACTTCGTCATTTAGTTCTTTAGATTCTCAATCCAAATTTGTGAAGAAGGCTTTTGGGCAATGCTGGATCTGAATATGAAATGGTCACTTTCTTGTATGATTCTCACTAAGTATTGGTACAAAACCGCGACACGTATTTCGCTATACAATAGCTTCCTCAAGCATAAAGGTGATGAATTTCTTCCTTGGGGAATCTTTTGTATAGCGTAACACGTGTCGCGGTTTTGTGAACCCATTGTTAGTGATAATCGTAGGGAAAAATGTGATGTTTTTGTTCCTAGAAATAAGTGTTCCATGTACCTTATACTTGATTTCTCACTTCATCTCTTCCACTATTAGATGGTTCATGGAGACGATTCATCATCTTCACCGATCATTGAAAAAATCAATGGGTGGATTCAATAGGAAAATCTAAAAACAGAGCGAGTACTTTGAACGCACAGACCAAAAAAAGCGAGGATTGAAACATATTCTGTTATAATCCTGAAAATGCTTTAATTTCTCTACAGTTTTGAACGTGGTTTATTTCGATAAAATTCTTATTTGTTGTATCTGTACAAAATCTATGATGCGATCTTTTCGAAGCTACTGAGAAATTGTGAACCCCAGCGATGTACATAACACTTCGTCATTTTATATTCCATTTCCAATTAATCCAACTATAATTTATTCAATTTCTTGTTTTCACGAAATAGATAAAAATATTTCGTTTTTCCAGTGTTCTTGCAAGAAAAAGCATGCACTGCCAACGAACAGAATAGAAAGGAAGATCCTTTATGAGGATACTTGAAAATATTTGGATTCGATACGAATAAAAAAAAATTGATACCAATGAACTCAAAAATTTATTCAAACCTAATAAGAGGAGTGCAACTAACAGAAAGAAGTTTTTATAACCAAACTTCGCCCAATGAAAGTCAGTTTATTATTATCACCATAAGATATGATCCATGGAAGGATCGGACACACTTGGATCACTGTAAGTCACTCTAGTTGGGCTATTTTTCATTCGATACGAATAAAAAAAAATTGATACCAATGACCTCAAAATTTTTTCAAACCTAATAAGAGGAGTGCAACTAACAAAAAGAAGTTTTTATAACCAAACTTCGCCCAATGAAAGTCAGTTTATTATTATCACCATAAGATATGATCCATGGAAGGATCGGACACACTTGGATCACTGTAAGTCACTCTAGTTGGGCTATTTTTCATTCGATACGAATAAAAAAAAATTGATACCAATGACCTCAAAATTTTATTCAAACCTAATAAGAGGAGTGCAACTAACAGAAAGAAGTTTTTATAACCAAACTTCGCCCAATGAAAGTCAGTTTATTATTATCACCATAAGATATGATCCATGGAAGGATCGGACACACTTGGATCACTGTAAGTCACTCTAGTTGGGCTATTTTTCATTCGATACGAATAAAAAAAAATTGATACCAATGACCTCAAAAATTTTATTCAAACCTAATAAGAGGAGTGCAACTAACAGAAAGAAGTTTTTATAACCAAACTTCGCCCAATGAAAGTCAGTTTATTATTATCACCATAAGATATGATCCATGGAAGGATCGGACACACTTGGATCACTGTAAGTCACTCTAGTTGGGCTATTTTTCATTCGATACGAATAAAAAAAAATTGATACCAATGACCTCAAAAATTTTATTCAAACCTAATAAGAGGAGTGCAACTAACAGAAAGAAGTTTTTATAACCAAACTTCGCCCAATGAAAGTCAGTTTATTATTATCACCATAAGATATGATCCATGGAAGGATCGGACACACTTGGATCACTGTAAGTCACTCTAGTTGGGCTATTTTTCATTCGATACGAATAAAAAAAAATTGATACCAATGACCTCAAAAATTTTATTCAAACCTAATAAGAGGAGTGCAACTAACAGAAAGAAGTTTTTATAACCAAACTTCGCCCAATGAAAGTCAGTTTATTATTATCACCATAAGATATGATCCATGGAAGGATCGGACACACTTGGATCACTGTAAGTCACTCTAGTTGGGCTATTTTTCATTCGATACGAATAAAAAAAAATTGATACCAATGACCTCAAAATTTTTTCAAACCTAATAAGAGGAGTGCAACTAACAAAAAGAAGTTTTTATAACCAAACTTCGCCCAATGAAAGTCAGTTTATTATTATCACCATAAGATATGATCCATGGAAGGATCGGACACACTTGGATCACTGTAAGTCACTCTAGTTGGGCTATTTTTCATTCGATACGAATAAAAAAAAATTGATACCAATGACCTCAAAATTTTATTCAAACCTAATAAGAGGAGTGCAACTAACAGAAAGAAGTTTTTATAACCAAACTTCGCCCAATGAAAGTCAGTTTATTATTATCACCATAAGATATGATCCATGGAAGGATCGGACACACTTGGAGTACTGTAAGTCACTCTAGTTGGGCTATTTTTCATTCGATACGAATAAAAAAAAATTGATACCAATGACCTCAAAAATTTTATTCAAACCTAATAAGAGGAGTGCAACTAACAGAAAGAAGTTTTTATAACCAAACTTCGCCCAATGAAAGTCAGTTTATTATTATCACCATAAGATATGATCCATGGAAGGATCGGACACACTTGGATCACTGTAAGTCACTCTAGTTGGGCTATTTTTCATTCGATACGAATAAAAAAAAATTGATACCAATGACCTCAAAAATTTTATTCAAACCTAATAAGAGGAGTGCAACTAACAGAAAGAAGTTTTTATAACCAAACTTCGCCCAATGAAAGTCAGTTTATTATTATCACCATAAGATATGATCCATGGAAGGATCGGACACACTTGGATCACTGTAAGTCACTCTAGTTGGGCTATTTTTCATTCGATACGAATAAAAAAAAATTGATACCAATGACCTCAAAATTTTTTCAAACCTAATAAGAGGAGTGCAACTAACAAAAAGAAGTTTTTATAACCAAACTTCGCCCAATGAAAGTCAGTTTATTATTATCACCATAAGATATGATCCATGGAAGGATCGGACACACTTGGATCACTGTAAGTCACTCTAGTTGGGCTATTTTTCATTCGATACGAATAAAAAAAAATTGATACCAATGACCTCAAAATTTTATTCAAACCTAATAAGAGGAGTGCAACTAACAGAAAGAAGTTTTTATAACCAAACTTCGCCCAATGAAAGTCAGTTTATTATTATCACCATAAGATATGATCCATGGAAGGATCGGACACACTTGGATCACTGTAAGTCACTCTAGTTGGGCTATTTTTCATTCGATACGAATAAAAAAAAATTGATACCAATGACCTCAAAATTTTATTCAAACCTAATAAGAGGAGTGCAACTAACAGAAAGAAGTTTTTATAACCAAACTTCGCCCAATGAAAGTCAGTTTATTATTATCACCATAAGATATGATCCATGGAAGGATCGGACACACTTGGATCACTGTAAGTCACTCTAGTTGGGCTATTTTTCATTCGATACGAATAAAAAAAAATTGATACCAATGACCTCAAAAATTTTATTCAAACCTAATAAGAGGAGTGCAACTAACAGAAAGAAGTTTTTATAACCAAACTTCGCCCAATGAAAGTCAGTTTATTATTATCACCATAAGATATGATCCATGGAAGGATCGGACACACTTGGATCACTGTAAGTCACTCTAGTTGGGCTATTTTTCATTCGATACGAATAAAAAAAAATTGATACCAATGACCTCAAAATTTTTTCAAACCTAATAAGAGGAGTGCAACTAACAAAAAGAAGTTTTTATAACCAAACTTCGCCCAATGAAAGTCAGTTTATTATTATCACCATAAGATATGATCCATGGAAGGATCGGACACACTTGGATCACTGTAAGTCACTCTAGTTGGGCTATTTTTCATTCGATACGAATAAAAAAAAATTGATACCAATGACCTCAAAATTTTATTCAAACCTAATAAGAGGAGTGCAACTAACAGAAAGAAGTTTTTATAACCAAACTTCGCCCAATGAAAGTCAGTTTATTATTATCACCATAAGATATGATCCATGGAAGGATCGGACACACTTGGATCACTGTAAGTCACTCTAGTTGGGCTATTTTTCATTCGATACGAATAAAAAAAAATTGATACCAATGACCTCAAAAATTTTATTCAAACCTAATAAGAGGAGTGCAACTAACAGAAAGAAGTTTTTATAACCAAACTTCGCCCAATGAAAGTCAGTTTATTATTATCACCATAAGATATGATCCATGGAAGGATCGGACACACTTGGATCACTGTAAGTCACTCTAGTTGGGCTATTTTTCATTCGATACGAATAAAAAAAAATTGATACCAATGACCTCAAAATTTTATTCAAACCTAATAAGAGGAGTGCAACTAACAGAAAGAAGTTTTTATAACCAAACTTCGCCCAATGAAAGTCAGTTTATTATTATCACCATAAGATATGATCCATGGAAGGATCGGACACACTTGGATCACTGTAAGTCACTCTAGTTGGGCTATTTTTCATTCGATACGAATAAAAAAAAATTGATACCAATGACCTCAAAATTTTTTCAAACCTAATAAGAGGAGTGCAACTAACAAAAAGAAGTTTTTATAACCAAACTTCGCCCAATGAAAGTCAGTTTATTATTATCACCATAAGATATGATCCATGGAAGGATCGGACACACTTGGATCACTGTAAGTCACTCTAGTTGGGCTATTTTTCATTCGATACGAATAAAAAAAAATTGATACCAATGACCTCAAAATTTTATTCAAACCTAATAAGAGGAGTGCAACTAACAGAAAGAAGTTTTTATAACCAAACTTCGCCCAATGAAAGTCAGTTTATTATTATCACCATAAGATATGATCCATGGAAGGATCGGACACACTTGGATCACTGTAAGTCACTCTAGTTGGGCTATTTTTCATTCGATACGAATAAAAAAAAATTGATACCAATGACCTCAAAATTTTTTCAAACCTAATAAGAGGAGTGCAACTAACAAAAAGAAGTTTTTATAACCAAACTTCGCCCAATGAAAGTCAGTTTATTATTATCACCATAAGATATGATCCATGGAAGGATCGGACACACTTGGATCACTGTAAGTCACTCTAGTTGGGCTATTTTTCATTCGATACGAATAAAAAAAAATTGATACCAATGACCTCAAAAATTTTATTCAAACCTAATAAGAGGAGTGCAACTAACAGAAAGAAGTTTTTATAACCAAACTTCGCCCAATGAAAGTCAGTTTATTATTATCACCATAAGATATGATCCATGGAAGGATCGGACACACTTGGATCACTGTAAGTCACTCTAGTTGGGCTATTTTTCATTCGATACGAATAAAAAAAATTGATACCAATGACCTCAAAATTTTTTCAAACCTAATAAGAGGAGTGCAACTAACAAAAAGAAGTTTTTATAACCAAACTTCGCCCAATGAAAGTCAGTTTATTATTATCACCATAAGATATGATCCATGGAAGGATCGGACACACTTGGATCACTGTAAGTCACTCTAGTTGGGCTATTTTTCATTCGATACGAATAAAAAAAAATTGATACCAATGACCTCAAAAATTTTATTCAAACCTAATAAGAGGAGTGCAACTAACAGAAAGAAGTTTTTATAACCAAACTTCGCCCAATGAAAGTCAGTTTATTATTATCACCATAAGATATGATCCATGGAAGGATCGGACACACTTGGATCACTGTAAGTCACTCTAGTTGGGCTATTTTTCATAAGTGATTTGCAACTTTATGTAGACCCGCTTGGGTGAAGATAAAAAACGGTTTTATTAACATTTTTCTGCCTTGAAATATTATATTGAGTTTCGGATGTTTAAACACAAAATCATTTTATCATTGCCCCCCCAACAGTCACTCAGGCCGAAACTATGCGATTTCTGCATCATCCAGAAAAAAAGTTAACCATTTGTCACCAAATCCTTGATATGGACATGATTCTACCAATGTGGTCAATTGAGAATAGCGTCTGAGGTAAAGGCATTTTGTGACTTCTAAAAAAGTTCTCAGACCTATAATAGGACTCTTCTGTGTCATACACATGACAACTTATGGACTGTCCTAAGAGAGAGAAAGAGAGAGAGAGAGAGAGAGAGAAAGAGAGAGAAGACTGCGGAATGAGCACGATAGAATACTTGTATAACAAGAAACAAGTATAACATCTCGTATTCCTACTTCAATAAAGCAGAGAAAGATAAGTGATGAAAGATAGAGTAATTCAAATAGAAAATTGTTATTATGTCATTCACAATTTCTTTTCAATGTTCATATCCTTTCTCTCTCTAATGTATCCCGCATCATGCTATGTAAAAAAATGTAATAACGTCCAGTCCCTTAGTTGTAATGTCTATGTTCTACACATGTTAGTATCACACCTAAACTTTTAGGCCCAGATGAAGACTCATATGTGATGTACTCCGCATTGAATTTGTTGATCTAGAATTCCATGATTCCTCATAGCATCAGATGATAATGAAAAAAGGAAATCGATCACCTATACTTGAAACGATAGTAGACATTTGTTTCCAATCTTTGTCCTTTATATTTATAATATAGGTGGACATAAATTTCAAATGACCCATTTATAACATATTTTCCTATACCTAAAACAATTTTTGACAATTCTACCGTGATGAAAAATATTTCCTGTTGAAGTGTGCTCGATAATAATCACTCAACCCTACCTACAATTACTTAAAGAAAAACAAAAGACGCTTGTTGTAGCACGTTTCTGTCGTATAATTAAATATAATGAGCAATTTTGGTATTTGTAGATAACAACGATGAATCGTGATTATTCCTTGTCTTTTTTCAAAAAATACTAATTACCCCATAAACTCGTACAGTTATGCCAACCTAATTGTATCATGCCGTTATTATCTACAACGTGAGATATATCTTGACGAGATCAGATAAGAAAACACATTGACGGTTTTGACAGCAGTTCTATACTTGGAGCAAAATGATTGCCCAACTGATCGGAAAGTTAGAAAGCAGCAGGCAATTAGATCAAATTGCGACGCACGCTGAGAATCGGGATGAAGATTGATCGTAGAATTGAAAAAGGAAGGATAAAATCATTTTTCTGATATCCATTGTGAAATCCCGTATCCGTATAGATTGATTTCCTAGGTGGCGAGTGTATAGAGTACCTCGATAGTGATGAGCTTTTTCATTCACAACTCTTTGATGACCAATCCTCATTCATATCAATTTCTTTTCAAGTTCTTCAATTTCAAAATACTCACCTCACTAATCAGGTGTACATAGGAAATATACCGCAAACTCACCTGTAACAAAAAAACTAATATGAGATTGTGATTAGAAATATTAAGTTAATTCTTGATGAGATGTGGAAAACGGATATAACAAGTTGAAATATGTAATGGATGTTCCAAGTCATAAAGAAATTAAAACTTTTTGGGACCATTCCCTCAAGGGCAGTTCTCTGCGGCAGTAGTAGTATACGAAAAGTGCTGAGGAGAAAACATCGGTCACTGTGGCGAGATATATCTACTAGTTTCAGCGAAATTAAAAAAAAAATGAGGTAAAATGTTCTCATCTCTTTATGATTAAAGCTTATTCATTTTCATTCATTTTCATTCGTTTCATGTCTACCATGCGTTCACGATCTAAAGAACACAGAAATAAACTGAAAAAATGTGACAGCCGCCTTCTCGCTTGAAATTTGAAAGCTTCAGCTGAAGGAGCTGATAGCGGTTATTTTGTTTTGGAGGGAAGATACAGGATCGCTTACATATTTGTCATGTTCCGATATTGCTGGTATTACTGGCCACAGTAAGCATTTTCGGAACGCTTTTTGCAGTGCTAGTAATCTACTGCTGATGATATCGGAACGGATCGCCATCGGACATCCGACAAAGGAACTGTCAGCGGTGACAGGTGTGACGTACCTCATCTTATTTCAAAACGAATAAAATATTGGAAGAAATATATTAAGCAATAGCGATACGGAAATAGAAAATTCAGAGAGCTCAAGCTCTGATAATGAGTCTTTAGAGAATATAATGACTGAAATTATAATCTTCGACAAAATTAGAGGCCCCATAGAAAAAATACCAAGATTAGAAGGGTACATTCAAAATGTAGTGGGTTTTTATACCTCTAAGATTTTCAAACATTTCAGGTAAGTGAGTAAGGCTTGCAATCTCTGAAAATGGGGTTCCCGCAGATTTTATTGATCTGCTGGATTCATTTCAATTCAGCATCAACTCCTACGCAAATATCTCGATTTTTTTTTGATAATTTTGCAATTGGAATGATCTGACAACAAATTTAATCTGTTATCCGTTGACGTTTATTCGAAAACAACCTAACCTAACTCAATTTGGTGAATAATGGGACTACAGGACCACTTCTGCAGCAGTATTGGGGCGAAATAATTGCCAGTGAATGTCAGTAAAATCGGAACGACTGAATTAACTGGACAGTACTGTTCAGGAATATCGGGACATGACAATTATGATGGTGTTGATTGACTTTGACGTCTATCTGACATGTCATGCGTTTTTGAAATTTTGAAAACTCTAAAGCATAATTTCAAATCTATTTCAACTAAATAGTTTTCTGTGCGTTTTTCTTCATTCACAAGTAGATGAAGACCATGTTTCACAAAAAATGAGCAAAAAAGTCATCGTTTTTTCCAAGAAAAGCCCAGTGATTTCCTATACTCGGATCGAGTGAGTCAAACCAACAAACTATAGAGATCTCTTCGGAATCAAATTGTCAAGCCATATTTTGTGTTCGAAGTACAGTTTCCTTCGGAATTAACGGTGCCACTTTTGAAAGAAGACTTACATTATGCTCTCATTTCTTTCAGTATTTCAGGTATGTTACAGAAATTAACGTTTTTTTTAATTGCGTCATATAGTCATCGTAATGAAACTGCTTCTCGCACAGGGGATGTGTTGTGTAATTGGTGGCAAGATAAATTTTTATTATTGGTTGGTTTGTATCGAACGATTGAAGTATGGAAAATCCGTCATCAGCTCGTCAATGAAACAGTAAACTGTATTTGTAATTTCTACAGTTTTCTCATATACATCCAATTTTGTTGTTGAATAGTTGGGGTTAACATCAGGCACAGGAATTGCGTCACATCCTTTTTGGTTTTCAAAAGTACGTTAGTGCCAACATGAACTTGTTTTTGTAATCTGTAGATTGAACTATAAATCATCAATGATACAATGGATTCTGGCACTGATATCTTTTTTCATTTACCGATTTTTTCAACATGAGGGAATGAACCAATGTCATTATAATGCAAATAAACGTTTTGCAACATTCCAGAATAATGTAGAATAGTTTTACAAATCATTTAAAATCGCTCATCTCTTCGATAACAGTGACTAAGTATTTTTATTTCTCAAAATCTATATCTTTAAAAATTTCAAAACAAATAATTTTTTTCTGATTATGTTTCTGGAAAATTGAAAGAATCTTCTTCCATGTACTCCTTCCTATAGATAAATTACGAATGATATTACCCACCATATACTGATGTAGAAAAATAATTTCAAGAACCTCAAGTTCAGAACTGTTCCGAGAGTGAAAATATTACTGTTCTGTTTCTCGTTGACTGTTGTGTTGAAAATATTTCAACAATACCTTCACTTACTATACAGGAAGTTGAATGGAAGTGGCCGTTACTTGATGAAAATCCATATCAAACAAATAATATCCAGTTGAGATTTTCACATCTTAGGGTTTACTAAACCGCGACACGTGAATCGCTATACAATATCTTCCTCAAGCAGGAACTTTAAACAGTTCAAAGTTCTTCAACTTTATCATTTTTTCTACAACCACACTGTAAGAAATGCTTTTCTGCATAGTAATACGTTCGCAAACATGATAATTCTCACAATAATTGGAATTTGACACTAGTCTGCCGCAAAGTGAAATTTCCGTGCCACAAAGTGACATTTCTGTGCCAAAATTTTAATACCCACTTACACGCTATCCATTGGCCTCTGAGCAACATCTATCGAATCATTTGAATGTCAACAAACGTCTGGCATAGAATATTCGTAAAATATTGTTACGATGTCTCCTTGCAAAATCTGTCTTCTGACACTACTGTTACGATTTATCCATGCAAAATCTCACTTCTGACACCACTGTTACGATTTTTCCTACCGCACAAAGCTCTGCTCCACTTAGCTCTTAATAACTCTCGCCACTTAGCTCTGAATAATACTGCCGGATAACTAACTCTGCCCGCGACGAAGTCTCTCCTGTATATATACATATATATATATATATATATATATATATACATATATATATATATATATATATATATATATATATATATATATATATATATATATATATATATGATCGGCTAGGCTTCCGCGGTTAGAAATGTGCTGGCTGGAACTTCCGGTTGATCCGCGTCTGGAAAGATTTACTTGTCTACGTTTCGGCTTTCTTTTCTTTCCAGACGCGGTTCAACCGGAAGTTCCAGCCAGCATATATATATATATATATATATATATATATATATATATATATATATATATATATGTATATATACAAACAGTTCATGGATTGGGAGAAAGAATACTAAACTAAAAGTGTTTCTGAAAATATGATTCTGCCATATTTTGAAGAAATATCCAAATAAAAAAACTTCTACTGTATGGTCGATATATTCAATGCTAAAATCGACTATTCGCTTCTTTTGGGCACCAAAAAGCTAGGAATGAGTCAATGACACAGTATAGTATTATTTTCAGCAAAAAGTGTGTTGTAGAAAAAGTAAAGTGTGTAACACGAGCAAAAAATATTTCGACTTCCAACCTCAACCAGAATCAACGTATTTTCCTGACGTCAGAATGCCTTCCTCAACTCCATTTCATATTCATTCGAATCAGACAACGCAAAAAGCAGCAGAATTCCATCATGTCATTCATTCACGTCGTCTACAGCTGCAACTGTATAATTGACATGTATCATTGTTAATAAATAAATAGTATGCGCGCCTGCAATTATGAATTATTGAAATGTATGTTTACTCGCTGAAGACACTGGTGAATTGTCAGGTGTCTGTACATACATGATGTTAATGTGGACCTTGGGCGGAAAAATAATAAGCCTCTGCCTTTGTGCAGGAATACTCTCGACAGACGTTCACCGGACGTTTTACTTGATCCTCTGGATGAATCAAAGCAGAAAGTGATTCGCTTATAGAAGATTGATCGTAGAATATATCAATAGGAAAAAATATATATGACAATGTAATCAATGGACATGGCACCACGCAGTAGTTTGTAGAGTATAATGATTAATCAATGAGGCCGATAGGTATATTCTATAATCAAACTTCAGGTTTGAACGGAGGTCGATCCGAGTCAAAAATTGTTAACACATTACATGAAACTCTGTTCCAAACTCTAAAGGTGGAGTATACATTTTTTTATATAGAAAAATGACGATTATTACTACCCCTTTAATTCTTCTGTTCTAAACGATGGACATTTAATTCTGAAGCTGTGATATTCCCTAGTTATTTAACAACTACTTCTGAAACAGTAAAATATCTATCCAGTAATTCATCATAGAAAAAGGTATGTACTTATAGCTTGTAGATGGGAAAAATTGAAACTTTGACTAAACAAGTTCTGTCCTTTTTTCCACAAATTTTTCGACAATAGTACCAACAATGAAATTAAGGTGGTTATCATATGGGCTTCTACGTCGTCATTTTGAATTGAAATGGCCACATGTGTTTTATGGTTGAGAAGGAAAAGTATCGAATTGTCCAGAAAAATATAAAGGGTTTCACTTGAAATTTTCGAGTCGTGTTTACATCCTGTCAAGCCAGAAGAGACGTGCAATTGTTTTACTGATAGAAATATCGATTATAAGGAACTGCTCTCTCATTTCTAATATCAAATTTACCACTGTACAAACAAAAGAATAGCGTTTCGTTCAATGATTACCTTCTCACCCGGTATACCTATAAGTTGATGTTCCGTTTGGACTTATTCCGACATGAACATCATTTTCATTTCGTATCAACTTTTATCTGGGATTTTTTTGCGTTTTGTATAGCATTCTTCATATCATCCCCAGTTTTCATGTACAGTATGCTGAGGATGAAATAAATGAATTCATTATCTCAATTGTGGTTGAATTTAGGAAAAATCTTAAAATCAACTATTCTTGAATTAAAAACGGCAAAATTCAAGCATATATTTCTCATGACAGTGAAAATACAATTGAGTACCGAAAGTGCGTCCGATTTTTTTTTAATGTACTACTATAGATATACCTGGTGCTTTTCTGAAAATTCAATCAAGTCCACCTTTGCAGTTTCCTCGTGATTGACCCAAAGAACGAACAGGGCAACACAATCATCCAATACCTCGTTTGTGAGTCTAGATACTACTCAAAACTGTTCTGGAACTCATTATCGAAGGAGGTGAATAGGAATTCCGTTTTCTTCTATGTAAAAGAGAAGAAGGGAAACGTTCCATAAGAATTTGATTCGATTAGCATTAGAAACATCGCCAGAAAGTATATGATTTTTTCAATAAAATTCTCACTCAATTCAAAACAAATACGGTGCGATACCGACAAAAGAGTTAGTCATTTCATAAGATCGAGTCAAGACTACCAATCTGAGATTTTGAGATAATAAAATAGACAATATTGAAAACAACAAACTCAAAGTCTGAAAAAATGAAGAACTAACACAATAGTATATTACACATCGAGGTGGGAAGTGATTCATTCCTGTCGTGAGATCAGTTAGTTAACCGAGACGCAAAGCGTCGAGGTTAGCTATGATCTCGAGACAGGAATGAAACTCCATACCGAGGTTTGTATACTATTTTATATACAACCATTATATTTCGATTGAAATTAATAAATCTCTGTTTTGTTCTGAACATATCTAAAATATTACATTTCACGACAAATTACCAAGAACGCGGTTTTCTCAGAATAATCAAGTAGATATATTGTTACGTGCTACCTGAACAGCGTACTCCAAGCACTCTTCATGACGAAATCGTTCCGCAACGAGGTTTTGCAACGCGAAATTGGACGATCACGTTTGTTTGACAGGCTGCAGGAGTTGTTCGCCTTGCTTCAGTTCTCGACGAGAAAGTTCTTCGCGCCTACCGATGTGCTGCGCGAAGCGAAGCTGCAAAATTTCGAGAAGGGCCAACAGCACGACAGCTCCGAGTTTTTGTGCATTTTGCTGGAGCATTTGCACGAAGAGGAGATAAAGTACGGAGGGTCGAGAGAGGGGTCGACGTGCAAGCAAATGAACCCGGAAGGCGCCGAAGGTGAAGCGGCCTCTTCAGTAATGCCAACCTTGGTGCAGCAATCTTTTGTGGGCAAGACTTTAACTTTATCACGATGCGTAGAATGCGGCACCAAAAGCGAGAGGGGCGACAATTTCAGAGAGCTGCAGCTGTCTTTCACCAACCACTCGGATAACCAAACTGTGCAAACGCTCCTGGATTACTACCTACAGCCCGAGAAGTTGGTTGGTGACAACCAATACCGTTGTGACTTCTGCAGCCGATTGACGGATGGTGAGAGGTTAACGAACATCGTCGAAGCTCCCGCAAGGCTGATACTTACCTTGAAGCACTTTAGGTATGATTCGGCATCTCACCAACACATCAAGCCCTTGCAGAACGTCCCGTGGGACGAGTACCTCTACCTGAACAATTACCGCTACGAACTGTACTCTGCGGTGGTACACTGCGGCTCAAGCTTGGATTCCGGTCACTACTACACTGGCTGGCCAGGGAGAAGAAGGGGTGGTACAAGTTTAACGACTCCTTGGTCTCCAAGGCGACGCAAGAAGACCTTAGTCGCTTTTCGCCGTCGGATACACCGTACATACTCTTCTACAGCAGGGAAGATGTGGACGATCTGTCGTACGCTATGTTGCCTCCCAAGTTGCAGTTGCTACTTCACAACGACAGTTTGGAGCTGGAGCGCGAGACAACGAGACCGTCTTTGAAGCTGTACGACATCAAACACAAGAATGACGTTGCAGGAGGGTTTTCCTCGACTTCGAGCAATATATTTTAATTTTGTTTTATATTTCGATTGTTTCGTTGTTTACTTGTATTTACAACCTCAAATATAAAATATTTCGAAGACTACGGGTATACAATTATCACCAATATATATAAATGTCAGATAAAGTCTAGTTAAGATTAAATGAGGGCGGTAAATAAGGGCGGGAAGTAGAGATGTGTGATGTGACACTTCCCAACCTTCAATGACGTTAGTAATGACAGCATTACTTATATGGTTCAAATAAAATCAATATAAATTCAGAAGAGCAGACTTTTAGTCTGCCATGAAAAGTTGCTGCGCGACAGAACAATGAAGAAAATGGTAAAATTCGGACGATAGAAAAATTGTTACTTTTTAAAAACTTTGGTGCTCATCGTCTGCTGTTGTCCTTTCGGATGCGCCACTGCAGTTGATATATATGATCTTCCGAAAAGTTTTATTTCCGATGTGTTTTATTATACTGGAAACAAGAATCATACTACCCAGAGTATCAGTTTCTCCATATGTATTGCTCTCTATTTTTCTAACGAATCTCCTTATATTTTCATGATTCTGGATCAATCATATGAGATTTATTTTGGACGCTTTCAAATCTCGTATTTTTTGAATGGAATGGAAGATGGGAATCTTCCACTGGGTATCATAAATGAGACTTATTTCCCAAGCAGGGGCTAATGTTAATTACAGATTATCATACACATCACAAAGCGTTTGAAATCCCGAACTGATTATGGTAAACGCCCATAGTGATTTCAAAACGAATTGAAATACCGTTAGAAATAGCTTAAATGATTCAATCTTATGGATATTTGGGTGTGTTAACGGAAGGAAATGAACTCCTTATCAGCCTCACTCATAATTTACCGCATGAATGAAGTGGGAGTTAATCGAGAAGAAAAGGGTCTGGTTTATATGGTGTAAAAAAAAAGAAGTAAAATTTCTGCCTTGTATTACAATCTCCTTGCATTTGTATTGAAATTATTCAATTGTTGCCGCATTTGTATTCTACTCGGAGTGAGAAAGCAGACTGTGTAAAAGTACTTCACACTTTCTGTAACTTCAGTCGATCTTGAAGATCTCTTCATGTATAAAAATTAGGCGATAACATAAATCAGTGCTATTCAACGCTGATGAGTAGTATTCAATCATCCATTATATTTTCAACTTCGAGTGTTTCGCTTCATTTCACTTCATTTTGCATTTGGTGTGAATTCTGAGGTGGAATCCAACATGAAAATTGCTTCATATTCCTGAAAGCAATGCTTGATATCACAGCGAAAGAGAAAAGGATGAATTTTTTCCTCCCGATTGCTAATTTGAAATTTTGCACCTTATCCCCAATGGAATGATTTGAACATGCCTTAGTAATTTTCTCACAATACCTAGAAAGATCAATTGTGTTCAGTTCCATTTTATACTTTAAATCTCCAGTAGCAGGTGAAATTGTATGAAATAGAACTGTAAAAAATGTTGAACAATCTTTGGTTATTCCGTTCTTTGAAGAAAAATAATCAATCTATCTTCAACTCACTCTTCATTTTCCAATACAGGGAAATTTGTATGAAATAAAACTGAACCCTTTATAGTTATTACGTTCTTTGAAGAAAATAATGACTATATCGCTTTTACAGTAATATTTGAATCTTCAATCAACAATCAATTACCTCTTAATAACTGCAATAATCGTTAGTGCAAACACTCCTTCGAACTAGGTTAAAATTGACTCGATCCTCAATAGGTATCTAGAGGATGACGAGCAGAATTAGCCAAGTTGAACTAATAAAATGCAGTTGAAGGTTGAATCAATGAACGGTATACGTTCGTAGTTCATATTGCAATGTGCAAAGTCAAGATCGGTTGCATATAGGGTGGACCAGTTGATTGTTAGTGTGTGAAAACGAGTCACAGGAAAAATATACAGGAAAAAATAGATACCTACGGAGTATGTTTTTATTTTTAATCTTTCAAATGTCTTCATCGATATCTACTTACCTCTTCGCTTGAAAATTGAAAGATATATGACCAGAAAGGATTCAATCAATGGTAAGTATAATAAACGATGAGATTGAAACCTTTGGTGTTAAAGTTGAAACTTCTTCAAGAGAACTAACCAGAAAAGGAATTTCTAGCAAAAGCATTACAATCTGTACTGATGGTAGACAAGCCCTATTAGCCTTTACTAGACAACGTGTTACCTCAGGCCTAGTACTAAAGTGCCACCAAGATTCAGCTAACGCCTCAGTATATAACAATATTATCCTGGCGTGGGATAAAGGGTACGATAGGAGCAAAGGTAATCACAATGCCGATTCTTTAACCAGGGAAGCGGCTGGACTAAACATTATTTTAGGATCCAGTGACAATTGCGGAATCAGCCAAACGTTACACTCATAATCAACTCCTGAAGATATGGGATGGAATCAAAGGATGCAGTCTTGCCGGGATCACCCTGGCGACCCTAGGAAACTGGAACCGAAGATATATTTGGCGATCACCAGGAAAAACCTACGTTCAACAATAGGATTTCTGAATGGTCACTGTCAACTAAAGAAACACCTCCATAGTATGAGGCTAGTGGACATGCAGGATGTGTGAACAGGAATATGGAACTGTCAGACATGTTTTATGCGATTGTCCCGAGTTATCGTCAATAAGAGAGTGTGTGTTTGGTGAGTCTTGGCCTACACCTTCCGATATAAAGGAGATTTCTCCTAGTGACCTCTCCACCTTTCTGGAAAAGATAGGATTGACGATGACCTAGGAGGTCGCATCCTCGGGAGGATGTACAATGGGTCACATGTGGCTAAGTGTGGGCCCACACTCACCCTCCCTACTCTACAGATACGGGGGTTAGTTATATTTCACTCGAAGTGGATGATGGGAGTACAAGGTCCCCAGTTGATTTTGAGGTTCTTCTCCAATCAAATGTGAAGCAATATTAAAGTATCAAGTTGAGATTTGTTATTTGAAAGTATTATTCCTAGAAAGAAACCAATTCTAGGCTTCGGTATGAATCAAATTCAAATGAATGCAAGTGTATTTAAAATACGAATATACTAGAGAATTGAAAGTGAATCTTCTCGATTTGGTATTCAGTACCCTTACCAATTATGTTCCAGAAGTTAGCAAATTTTAAATAAACATGGAAGTTGCATCATATCGAGTCTCAGACAACTCAAAAGACGTAAGTAATAACATAGAAATCAAGAAATCAGTTAGGAAATTGATCGGCTGGGCGCTATCGAAAATTGAAAAAATCTTGCAATACGGCTCGGGAGAAGATCGGGAATAGTCAAAGCAATTCGAAATTAGTGAAAAATGTAAACAGTTCATTTTCTGAGCGTTATAGTTGCATCTCACATATATTGCAAAGGAAAATGAAACTGAAAATAAGGATAGTATTCTAAAAGGTTCCTATGGAAATTTTTCCTTAAACACGGAGTATTACTTCCTGAACTGTGTTTTCGACTTGATGTTCTGGTAATTGAATTTCGTTAAACAAGTTTCACTTCCGAAGTGTGGATTATTCCTACGAGTTCTTAGTAATTCAACCAATCTATTAGCAAGGTAACTGAGTTGAACGATGATGATGAAAAATAATTCCACACAAGTTTTCATGTAGCATTGAACATTATTATTTTCAAAAACATTACAACTAACTCGAAAGAAGCAACGTATGTGCCTCAGTTCAAAAAAGATAATTTTCTCTTGAAGGAAACTTACTTGTTCCCTAGTTTTCTGGGTTTATAACCTACCACAATCTGAAAAAATAAGAATTAATTTTTGAAATATTTGACAAATTTCAATTACGAAGATTGCCTGCAAGAGATATTCGGATTTGTACAGGAATTTGCGTATAACTTTTGAGAACAGAAGCGGATTTAGTTTCCGAAACGTTAACGATAAGTATTTTCATATATATATATATATATATATATATATATATATATATATATATATATATATATATATATATATATATATATATATATATATATATTAGTTCTTATTATTTTTTTGATAGGCAAAATTTGAGTTATACGAGAAGTTACTGATTAATTGGACTTGTTCTATCCAGAATGCACTGTTTTTCGATACACCCAGCAACTTTTTGGGGTTGATTGAAAATCTGCCCTTCTACACTTGTATAGATTCAAATATTAATTCTTATTTTTCAGATTGTGGTAGGTTACAAACCCAAAAAACTACGGAACAAACATTGATCCACCACAAAAAAATGACATTCAAACGAAACTTACTATCGTATGAGTTATATCTACCATGAAAAATCGAACGCACATTTTTACTATCATATCTAATAAATACCAAACTGAAATTAACAGTGCAGACTTATCTTTCAACTTGATAAGACGCCAAGTCTCGCTATAGCCCCAAACATAAACATAGATACACAAGAAGCGACAGATGGTTTCAAAATTAGAATTTAATCATTTTCTCGACAAATCAACAACTTCTGTGATGGTGTTAGCCGGATCCGCTTACAAGAGACATCAAAAAGTGCAGCAGCTCATAAAGACCGCTTTACATGTGGGTTATGGTCGTAAATAAATCAGACGGGTTGTTTCTACGTTCTTCGCATATTTCACAGCGTTCCTACACACATCAATCACGCGCCGTTGCAACATTGCTTCTTTATTCACTGAATCTGGGTTATTCAGCAGAAGTGTGATTCCTTGAGATGTGATGAAGAAAGAAAGAACTAATGATAATTCAATTTCTTCTTCAACCGGCTGAATATGACCTTTTTGAATTCACTTATGTAAAAAAAGTAGGATATTTCGGGATATTGCTTGGTTGCCATAGTTATTGTATAGAAATGTAGAAAATTCGATTTAGTACAAAAAAATGAAATGACTGATAAAATGGTTAAGGCTTCCGCTGTCGAGGTTTTCAGTATCACTACTTCGTTTTTTAGAATTTCTTCCTGGCGTTTCGCTGGCTCGGGTGGCTAGATTCTTCAGAGGCTTGATTTTGACTCCGATGACTGGGTATTACGACTTCGTAATGAGTATTTATATAGATTCAGGTAGTTTGGAGTGCGAATTACTATTTCTGGATTTGAAGAATTATCATTAGTATTAGTTGCCGCACTACTTGCCATCATAATGTTTGTTATTCTTGAACTGCTTAAAATGGGATTCCATATTCGGTTGAGGTTCAAAGCTTCTTCTTTTCTGTTTAAATTATCAGTGGGTTTGTGGATCTCTATGCCTCCCGTATCAGTCGGCTATGGTATCCCTGGTTGGGAGGAATGAGTTTCGCGTCTTCAAACAAAATCCTGTGGTTTCCCTCACTGAGTGCGTGTTTTGCCACAGCCGACTTGTCAGTTTGCCATAGTCTGCAGTTTCTTTCATGCTCTTTGAGCCTTGTTCCCATAGATAGAAGGTATACATCGGTACCACCAAAGATCTATGGGAACAAGGGTAAAAGAGCATGAAAGAAACTGCAGAATAGGGCGACCTGACAAGTACGCTGTGGCAAGACACGCACTCAGTGAGGGAAACTACAGGATTTTGTTTGAAGACGCGAAACTCATTCCCCCCAACCAGGGATACCATAGCCGACTGATGCGGAAGGCATAGAGATCCACAAACACACGGATAATTTCAACCGAAAAGAAGAAGCTCTGAACCTCAAGCGAATATGGAATTCCATTTCAGGAAGTTCAAGAATAACAAACATTATGATAGCAGGTTGTGCGGCAATTGATACTTATGATAATTCTCCGAATCCAGAGAAAGTAATTAGCACTCCAAACTACCTGAATCCATATAAATACGCTTTACGAAGTCTTATTACCCAGTCATCTGAGTCAAATTCAAGCCTCTGAAGAAGCTAGCCACCCTAGCCAGCGAAACGTCAGGAAGAAATTCCAAAAAACGACAGCCCTCAAACCAGAACAAAAGCAGTGATACTGAAATGAAATGACTATTCAACCACTGAATATGAATATTTCCTTGAAGCCATATCATTTCTAATGAAATATTAACTAACAGTTCATCCACCCTATCTTAAAATTTTTACTATTGAATTGAAGTAGATTTATTCACACGTTATTGTCCCGTTAACGTAAAGCCACGCCGGTAATCTGCCACAAGACTTTCACACCATGAAAATTCGAAATAAAATTCATTTGTTTCATAAATATTGATCACAACTTGAAGTCTTGAACTCTCTAACTTCTGTCGAAAACGTGAATTTTTGTACTAGTTGAACAAATAACTATTTCTTTTCTCATTTAAATTATCAAAAAGTATTAATCAAACTGATTCAAGTGTTTCCATGAAAGTGTAGAAAAGCCACGGTGATTTTTCCAATAAGCAGGACGAAATATCTCAGAATTTCATTATTATGACTCATGTAATGAAAAGATCCCCTACCAGGAGAAATCTTGATTACTTCAAAAGAACTAAATGGATATATTGTAAACGAAAATCAACGAGTTTTTTTATTTCTAATCAACTGACAATCAATATTGAAATCTGTCAAATCGTCATAATAATTCTAAACCAAAGCAAACTTCAACTGATTTTTATACAGGAACTTCCCAATTCCAACATATACTCCCACCTTGAGTCACATTAAACGAAGTGTGACTCAATTAACCTTTCTGGTTTTTTCGAAATTCTTCCCGAGCGCGTGACAACAGTAGAAGGAGTTTCACAGTCTTCTATTTCATGTTCTTCGTTTCTTCCTACAATATCTCTCTTCTTGACTTCATCTTCTTTTCGCAACTGTGTCTTTAAATCTTCCATCTGCTCATGAGAAGTGATTTCCAGCGGATATAATCTCTGGATGGGTCTAATCAGTAATCCTGATGAAGTTTTCAATCGAGCAACTCGAGTTTTTCCATCCTTTCCTTGATATGTGTCAACTACTAATGCTAAAGGCCAATCTATGCGTTTTGTGAAATCACTTCCTATTATTACAACATCTCCAACTTTTATATCCCCAGTAGAATATTTTTTTGGCTTTAGTATTAATTGACCCAAGTATTCTTTGCGGAATCTCCTCAACAACTCTTGTTTGAGTTTTATTCTATATCTCAAACGTTTGTTCAAGCTCTCTGCATCAATGTTATCGATATCTGGAACGCCGGTATTTCTCAAATCATGTAAGAACATTGATGGTGTCAGTGGAGTTAGATCTGAAATATCATCAGAGACGTAAGTCAGTGGTCTGGAGTTCATCAATGCTTCACATTCACATAGCGTAGCTGATAGTTCGTCGCAAGTAAGCGATGTTCTGCCTAGCGTTTTTCTCAGAAGATCTTTCAAAAGTCTTATCAACCTCTCCCACCAGCCACCCCACCATGCAGCGGTTGGGGGAGAAAATTTCCAAGTGAAACGTCTGGCTTTACTATATTCGGCAATTTTATCCCAATCGATTTTCGCGAATGCGTTATTCGCTCCCACAAAATTTGTTCCATTGTCGCTGTAAACAACAATAGGCCTTCCCCTTCTACTAATGAATTTCCTGAATGCTTGAAGGAAGCTATCTGTGGATAAAGTCGAAACTAACTCTAAGTGCACCGCTCTATAAACTGCGCACGTAAAGATGCAAATCCATACTTTAGCGTTTTTCTGAACAAATAGTGGTCCAGCTAAATCCACTCCAATAATCTCAAATGCAGCAACATCTGATACTCGATATTTTGGAAGTGATACAGGTATCGCATCAAGATTCTTCACATTGTATCTTCTACATATTACACATTTGGAGACAACAGATTTTATGGTTTTCCTACTTCTGATTATCCAGAATTTTTCACGTAAAATACTCATCAATCCTTGAGTACCAATGTGGCAATTATTGACATGAAAGTCGTAAATCATTCTGGAAACAACTATGTGTTTCGAAGGTAATATTATAGGACTTCTGAAATCAGGGATATCGTCTCTTTCAGAAATTTTTGTTTTCAAGCGAATAATTCCATCTTCGTCTTCGTAGGGACATAAAGAAGAAAGGCTCGCATCTTCGATTCCACTAAAACATTCCTGCTGAATGAACTTAATCACCGAAATTTCAGCATTCTGAATTTCGTTGAATGAAAGGTTTGGACTCAGAAATTTCTCCTGTTTGCGGCAATTATTCGCGAATCTTTGAACCCATCCTACTAAATTCACAATTTTCTGATATTTAGAAAAGTAACGATAATACCAAGAGTGATCTTTCTCAGTATTGAGATAACAAGATATCGTGTTTTTTGCCTCTTTCATAACTATTGAAGAGTCGGAAGTAAATTGTTCTCTAGGCCATCGACTTTTCTCCTGCAATAACCAAGGAGGCCCCTCCCACCATCTAGACTGCAATAACTGCTTCGAGGAACAACCTCTTGATGGTAAATCGGCAGGATTTAAATGGCCAGGAATGAAATTCCAGTCTTCTCTTCTTGTCAGGCGTTGAATTTCTTCAATTCTGTTCCACACAAACGTCTTCCACTGATTGTCATGCTGAATCCAGGCTAATACTGTAGTCGAGTCTGTCCAACAATATACAGGAATATTTCTCTCAAAAATTTTCAAGACAGACGATAGAAGTCTCACACCAATAACTGCAGCTAATAATTCTAATCGAGGAATGGATATCTTTTTAATTGGCGAAACTCTCGTTTTAGCTTGAATCAGCTGAACAGTAGGCGATCCTTCGGTATCTTCAGTTCTCCAGAATATAACTGCTGAATACGCATCCTGACTCGCATCAGAGAACATATGGATACTTGTTGATCCCGGTTTCGATTCAGATGATTTTGAGAGCCATCGAGGAACTCTGAGGTTAACCAGAATACTCAGTTCTTGAACCCACTTTAAAAAAGTTACTTTAATATCTTCTGGCACCTCTGTGTCCCATCCAATTTTGAGAATCCACATCTTCTGTAATAAAATTTTGGCAAATAAGGAAACTGGGCACGAAAATCCAATGGGGTCAAAAATTTTGTTGACAGTGGATAAAATAGTTCTCTTCGTGATTTTATCAAAATTCAGATCATGAAACCAGTCGAAACATAATGTTAAAACATCTTGCAAACGATCCCATTTCAACCCCAAAACAGCTGACACGACATTGTCCGTAGTATCATTGTTCATAATAGTGTGTTCCCAACAGCGCAGTTCGAATTTGGCATCATTCATTATTTGAATGGACTGATCCATGAATTTTTCCAAATCTTCCTCTGTATCAAGACTAGTGACACAATTGTCGACATAAAAACTTCTCTTCAATATTTCGACGATGGTTTTATCATAGGAAGTCTGACAATTTTCTGAAATAACATTTAGATGATGTTGTATCACAGCACCCAGAAGAAATGGGCTGCAATTAACTCCAAACACTACCCTAGTGTGTCGAAAGTGGGTGAGGAGACCATTTTCATCGATCCAAAGGAAACGAAGTACATCTCTATCAGAATGAACTAGACTGATCTGCAGGAAAGCTTTCCTAATATCAGCAATTACCCCAATTTGGGAGAGTCTAAATCTTAGAAGTATAGAAGGGATGAGTTCGATCAAGTTGATGCCCTTCTCTAAACATTGATTCAGAGAAGGGTGTCCTTTTTCATTCGCTGAAGCATCGAAGACTGGCCTGATCTTCGTCGTGGAGCTGTTTAATTTCACGACATGGCGATGCGGAAGGTAATGGCTATCATTGTTCACCTCATTCTGAGGAACATATTCTATGACACCTTCTTTCAGCCATTCAGTGAAGACTTGATGATAATCATCATAATAAAATTCATTTCTTAGCTTCAATATTAAATTATCCAATCTTCGTTTTGCTAAATTGAAATTTCTGGGTAGAGGTGGATGACCTTCGATCCAAGGCATAACAATTTCGTATCGACCTTCCTCATTGATTTGAACAGTTTTTTGAAAATGTTCCAATACTGCAAATTCCACTTCCTTTCTCGAATGTTCTTCTGCAGGATCTGATATACCAAGAATATCAAGGCTCCAAAGATCGGATATTTTATTAGATCTACAGAACATTGAGGTAGTCATCATTGCCATTGAGGTGTTGATTGCTAAACAAGATGTCGTAACTTTTCCCATAAGAGTCCATCCGAGAGATGTCTCTATAGCAACCAAACCGCATTTCAGAGTATACTTTCTTCCTGTGAAAAGTCTTCCAGCGATGTCTGCACCAATCAGCACTTCAATAGGATCCGCTCGTGTATCTGACAGTTCTATACCGAGTTCTTTTAGTTCTGTCGTCCAAGGGCCTTCTTCGATGGACATAACATTGCTACAGATAATGGGCTGGTCAAGAGCTTCGAAATTACATGCATATTGTTTGTTCAAATTTCCCAGTCTGATTTTATATACAGTATGATCAATCACCTCAGACTGATCTCCTCCAAAAAGTGCATGGATCATAGACTTCTTTCCCAGTTGCTCATAACCCATTTCAGATGCGGTGAATTTATTGATATAAGATTGATGAGATCCTGTATCTATTATAGCTCTTACTCTTCTAGAACTACTATCGCTGCTTAGTTCGACAAGGAGAGTTTGCAAAAAAACCTGATTTCGTGTTAAATTGGAAAGATTTTCAACTTTCGAATATTCTCCCGTCTTTGATGATTTTTCAGATTTTATATCAACAAGTGGCGTCTTGGTCTCTGGACACATCAATGTAACATGTCGACTTTTACATTCTTGGCATTCAATTTTCACCCTACATCTTCTTGCTATATGCCCAAATTTCAAGCATATATGACAACATCCTTTAGATGACAAAATCTTCTTTTTGTCATCGATATTCATAGAACCAGCTTCTGTGCAGTTTTCGCTGGAATGGCCGCCCTTACAGAATACGCACCTAGGAGTTCTATGGTTATTGATCAAATTAGATGCGGTTGGTATTACTGATTCTTTCAATCGCTCATTACTTCTCGTTTTCGGTTCAAATGATGTGGCCAAACTAATTTTCTCTTCATTCTCCACTTCATTCTTGAGAAACTCCATCAAATTCTTCAAACGGCACTTTTTTATTCCAGGAGTTTGAATCGATTCAGTACTAGTCTGACTCCGCTGCCATATTCTCAAAAGGTCTTCTGGTAAACATGATTCGACCAGTGGAAACAGCATTGCAGCATACTTGTCGGAAGTTACTCCCAAAGTTTCCAAAGACTGCAATTGACATTCAAGTTTGTCATGAAGGGCACCTATACTAGATTTGGCTTTTAGATTGCTCAATACTAATTTCAAAAGCTCTCGAACATAGTACTCCACTAGTAACTCTTCTTTTCCAAACCTCGACTTCAAACTTTCAATCACCTTTGTATAGTTTTTCGCACTTGGAGGAAAGCTTTCAACTAATTGTCGGGCACGGGATTTTGGAATTGTAGCCTGAATCAGGTATTGAAACTTATCTTCATTTTCAATATTCTCGTCACCGTCAATTCTGTTGAACTGGCTCCAAAATGGTATCCAGTCCTTGATGTCACCACCAAATTTCTTGAATTCTATTCGGGGAAGATGCAGTTTTGTCTTTGAGACAGAAGAATGAATTGATTCACTTGCTGGGTGACAAGAACTATGATTTGACTCCTTGACAAGTCTCTGTTCTACTTCATATTTCAGCTTATTGTATTTACTAATGAATTCATCCGCTTTCAACACTTCAGAATCGATATCTTCATCACGTCCATCTGCATCTAATAATGAATCGAGAATCTGCCTATCCAAAGTTCGAATTTCCTCCATTTTTTCATCCAGAAGACGAAGATTGCCTTGTATAGCAGCGAAATCTGGTTCAGGGGATTCTAATTCTTTGATAATTGCATGATATACTCGCTCGAACGCTACTCGATGGATCGTCAAAACCCGTTGTGTTCTCTCCATTTGAAGTCCTGTCACGGTCGCCAAAAATAATGTAATGAAAAGATCCCCTACCAGGAGAAATCTTGATTACTTCAAAAGAACTAAATGGATATATTGTAAACGAAAATCAACGAGTTTTTTTATTTCTAATCAACTGACAATCAATATTGAAATCTGTCAAATCGTCATAATAATTCTAAACCAAAGCAAACTTCAACTGATTTTTATACAGGAACTTCCCAATTCCAACAACTCATCTTGGCATCCAGCTTGGTGGGGGTACTTTGAACTTATAACTGGATATTGCAAGATTAGATTAAACTAACATTGGCGTTAATATTAATTAGCTTTAGCTTGAAGTGATCAATTAAAGCTTGTGCTGTTGAGTTTACACTTATTTTTCCAGTAAACCTCATAAATAACCTCCTTCAGTTTTAGTATGTTATCAAGAAGCACTCCCGTTATACCAAAATGAATCTGATTGTAACATAATATGGTTTTAGAACTCTCTTTGTATTCTGTTGTTCTATTTCAACAAAAGGTTGGGCAATGGAAACAAAGGCTATGTCTGATAAGAAAAACTGGATATAAGTATGTTGCAATATCTGATTAACAAATGTACAAACTCCAATAATCTTTCGATTCCACACACGTTATGCATCATGATTGGAAAAAATAATCAATCCAAAATGAAATAGACAGTTTTATGAAAATCAAGGCGGTGGTTTCTGTATTTGATGGATTATGCTGATTAATTTGTTTTCATGTTATTTGGAACTTTGACAGATAACAGTTTTGATATGATTTCATTCATTAAGCGTCAATTTGTTTTTCCTTAAAATTTTGTCATAAATCAGATTTATTGAAAGGTGATATGTTAAAAGTCTTTATATGAACCAGTTTCTGTAGTGGTCCGACAAAAACATAGTGCAATTTTGAAAAATCGGTTCAGATTGAGATGAATGTTTTAGACATTTTTGATTTTGTTGCTGTTTTTTTCTCAGTTTGAATATATAATCTCGAAAGAATTCATGAATATTCATTTTTCATTCGTTTCCTCTTAGGTATCAGGCACATATTTTCAAAATTTGATATAAATAAATACAACTCGCCCATTATTTTCACTTGATATATTATCATTTCCCCCATACCAATTTGTTACTGAATATAGCAATGAGGGACGAATAAATCTTTCTTCGGATTAACAATTTCATCATCCATAAACATATGGTTAGAATTATGATGTCTCGTATTAGATTAGAGTAGATTTATTGACTATATTTACAAGATCGAATCATGTTAGTAGCAAGTCATAAAATATCGATTAATATAAATAAAATATCGATGAAACATCAACATGATCACATGAAAGAGATAGTCAATATGCAAAACATTATCGAAATATTATAATATGAATCGATGGTGCGCTTCAGAATAGAATCATCTTTTCAATAAAAAAGACCTCATTTTGAGCTTAATATTGAAGTTTTCAAGTTGACGAATTCGATGGGGAAGCTTTATATAAATGAATGAATTCAGAGAACTTTTTTGAGACCTCACAAAAAAAGTCTGTAGGCAACTGGGCGTTTTCATCAAATTTCACGTCCTCCTTGGAATATGATTCCGCTTGTAAGGAATAACAGCATCTATTTATATGAACTCCAATGAGAGTCTCTATAATATAAACCTTAGGAAGCGGCATGATTAGTAGTTTTCTGAAGAGGGAAGGACAGTGATTTCTATAGCAAGCTCCAGACATAACACGCACAATATTTTTCTGGAAAATTAATATCTTTCCTGCATGGCAGGATTTGCCCCAGATTCTGATTTTTCTCTTCGTTGAGCAATAATTCATTTGCAGATGACCATATCTCAGCCAATTCCAAGTAGTGTTCGAAAACCGATTTCAAATTCTGTTTATTCTCACAATCGATAATATAATATAATATAATATAATATAATATAATATAATATAATATAATATAATATAATATAATATAATATAATATAATATAATATAATATAATATAATATAATATAATATAATATAATATAATATAATATAATATAATATAATATAATATAATATAATATAATATAATATAATATAATATAATATAATATAATATAATATAATATAATATAATATAATATAATATAATATATTACCATACCTTGAAAAAGAGTGACCTGATGGAATTGATAAAGCAATTACAATCAAACAAAGCTTTTTTTATTACAGCCTAAAGATTTCAAGATCATATTCATTCATAAGGTATCATCCCTATATTTGAAAAAATTCTATGAGCCCAAAGATTCGAAAAATTGTTTTCTTTTCCATTGATGAAAAATAAAAATTTCGCTCATTAAAAGTATTTGAATATTGAAGGGACAGGCATGGATCCCGGATCGTTCAGAGGTATTTCGTTAAGGCCAGCGTTCACTTGGGCTTGACAAACTGATCCAGCGACGGCGCTACGATATATTATAATGAATATTTATCTCATATATGAACCCATTTTACAGTTTGTCTTCGTCATCCTTGTTTTCATCGATATATCTGGCATCAAAACTAATTTCTGTCTAAATGTTGAATTGATGTTGAACTATGTTGCCGGATCGTTAGTTATCCCTACTTTTTGGATGGTCTCTTAGACCGTTCAGACAAGGAAGCAAGATACCTACTATCATCTGGCAACGCCTGTCTGTGTTTGGAAGAAGGGTGAATTTATGACCGGTCGAACTAATGGAAGAAAGTGAGACGGTGTGTTTGAATGATGTTTGATGACAAGGATAGATTTGCTGAATATTTTTTATGACCTATTTATAGGAGTGTAGGTACCTATATTATGTTTCAACCCAAAATGTACAAGGAATTACTTTCTAGGTGCATACAAGTTTCAGTGGATACGTTTATAAAAAGGGGAATAGGTAATAGTTGATAGGATAAAAACCCGATCACATTTTTATTCACGCTATGTTAACAAGAAAGTCGTCCCAACTATATAGAAAATTTCAGTTGATAAGATTATAACAATAATAATATTGCTTTTATTGATGAAAAAAAAAACATACACAAAAAAAATCATAATATAAGCTCCTGTCAAACGGCAGGATTCAATTTCTATTATCAGACCGAAAAAATATATTGCCTTTCCTGTATCCGCGTCTGAATATGGAAATGATTATCTTCCTTGGTCCCCTTGGGATATAGGTATCTACTTGCTGATTACCAACAATCTTGCGACACGATATCGATATATCATTCTACTGATATTATAACCTGTTTTCTTTCGAAACATTTTTATACGAATATTCCTTCAGGTAAGGATCAGCCACAACAGGCCCACTGAGGCTTAAGGTCGGTAGAGATAGAAAAGCTCCCTCTTATCCTACCTACAGATAGAGTCCTATTGCCTATCCTGCTATATGGCAACACCGCCACCGCCACAATCTTCAGAGTGGAATGACATAGGCAGTAGGCCTTGCATGTTCATGAGCGACGTTCAGCTGTCATGGCTCCCGACCTAGGTCAACTGCTTCAGTACTGAGCGAGGTGTTAAAGCAGCTCCACGAACCAATTACAACACAAATTTTCACGAGTCTGCCGAGCATTAAAAATAGCGGATGGAAACACGCTGGATGATGGCCGCCGATGTGCTATATTTATTTTTCGAGAGAGAGAGAGAGAGAAAGAGGGACGGCCATGTGGATATAAATGTTCAAACACATTCCAGATGCGAGCCATAATAACCGACAAACAAGACCTCAAGGACTAGTCATTGTTTTCTTTAAGAACGGGTGCACTGTGTTTAATTTATGAGCGTGAATGGTTTCCATAGTGGTTGATTGTGAAGATTAGTTGAGGATCTTGCGACAAACTGCACAATAGACGGCAATTAACTCTTCCTCACTTCCATGCACATCAAAAGAAAATCACATACCGATGCAAGATAATTTAATGTATAACTTAAAACGGTTGGTGAAAATAATGCTTCTACTATGAAATCTTAAAGCCAAGTTTCAAATTTTCATTAAGTGTTGTCAGTAGTACTATTTTCTTAATATCTCATTTCCTCAATCTAAAATGAAATGAAAATCGATATAGAATAATCCGACTAGAAAAAAAATGTTTTCCCAAATTTGAAATGAAAGTTTTACTTTTTTTTAATTTGACAGAATGGAACACCTACCAACTAGTTACATGAGAATATAACAGCAGTTCAATGGTGGGGATCTCAAACTAATATTCAGTAATTATAACAGGTGGTGAGTAATATCTGTTTTGGATGCATCTGTATTTTCTGCCTATATAAGGGAATGCTTCCTACCTATAGGAGCACGTTCCTTCAGATATCAGAAACAGATTGGGGAATAAAAAAATAGTAAAACTTGAATTTTTTATTCATCACATACATTATTCAACTCAAATGCTTTTTGCTTATTCAAATTCGTATAACTCTACACTTCTATATGCGTAATCTCCGTGTCTTTTTTTTCTATATACAGATCCACACGGAAGGAAAGCCCTGTAATGATCAAAGAACACTGCGTGAATCAAGGAACAGGAGATACGAATTAACATTCACTTTGAATTTTTGAAGTTTGTAAGCCTCAGGAAAAACCTCTCTCGGCAAGGAGTTCCAAAGCTCAGCTGTTCTATTGAAAAAAGATCTCTGAGCAAGAGAGGTCGACAGGTCTCCAAGTTCCCAACAAAGGAGTGGGGATTCTGAACTCGTCGAGTCATCCGTGTAGATTTTGCCAGGCAAGTCTTCGATCCATCTACGATGTTCCAATGAAGTGAGCGGTCTGTGAACGAAGAATCATCAACAAGACGGATTGCCTTTCTCTGAATAGAAACGAGAAGCCTCAATGAATGTTTTGGTGCTGAACTCCACATGAGAACTATATTCCAAGACAGGTCGTGTCTGAGCCTTGTAGATCATTAGATGCTGACGAAAAGTGAAGTACGAAATAGAAATCCAAGTTTTTAGGAAGCACCCTTAGCGATCGATTTCACATGGTTTTCCCATGAGAGATTATTACTGATAGTAATTCCTAGCATCGAGATACTTGAATTTGTGAGAATAGTAATTCCTGACATCTGCATACTAGATGATGATAGATCGGCTTTCCTTGAGAAGAGACATGTCTGGGTTTTCCTAGCATTAAATTCCACCAAGTTCATGTTGTCCCATTCTATTATTTTTGCCAAGTCATCGTTAATTTTATTGACGTGAATGTTTCTTTAAATTTATGTTTCTCGAGCTGGTATGGGGACTCTGGAAGAGAAACTAGTATGAAGAGTACTATGTCGTACGCAAAACTATGTACTGAACAAGATGTTTTCTCGAGCAAATCATTGATACAAAGCAGAAACAAAGTGAGCGCCAGAACAGAACCCTGTGAAACACCTGCATTTATTGGGAGAATATCAGATAATACTCCATCAACAACCACATACAGAGACTTATCAGACGAGAAACTCTTCAACGAAGCACACAACTGCGGAGGCGAACCATAAGACGGCAATTTAGGATGGAGACCCCAAATAATTTTGATATATCGAGTGCAACATCTAATTTTCTCCGAATTTCTCGATTGAATGCTGCCATATATGACAAACATAAGCCAATAAGACACTGGTCGATATTTGATGGCAAAATCCGTATTGTTGATCATTTATTATTCCTGATTTCTCTAGATATTTGATAAGCTTCATATTGATCGCTTTTTCTATGACTTTGGAAAGATAGAAAGCAATGCAATTGGTCTATAGTTACAAGGTAAAGTTTTCTTTCCTTTTTTAGGAATTGGCTGAACTGTTGCTGTCCTCCAGAACTCAGGAAAAACCTCCCAAGTTATATGAAAGGTTGAATAATTCGCAAATTACTGGTGTCGATTCGGGGGCATATGCTTTCAGAACAATTGCTGGGATTTCATCAGATCCGCCAATTGATCTGAATCATATCAATTCTAATGCTTCCATATATAGCTGTTCTGAAAGCTCTTACACTTTTTCCAATCTGTTAACCAAATTATTGTATATAGGTATCGATACACTAGCAATAGAATTGTGATTAAATGCTTTATTATATATTATTACCCTTTGTTGATCATTCTTACGAGGGCGCCCAGGAAGCCTTCTGCGGGCAAGGGCCGGCTAATCATCTTGGGTGCCGAAGCACTCTGGGGCGTCTTACTGATTTTCACAGTAGTGCATTTGCTATTTCAACTGTAGGGAAACCAAGGCAAACGCACTGAAAATAGCCAAATCGAATATAAGGACCCGGCTTTAGACCACTTGGCCATACCGACCGACTATATGGATACAGGATTTCTCGAAAATGCTGTCACAAATGTCTTCCATTGCATCACAAATAACATGAGAATACCTAGCGACGTAATACACACCCAAACATATCATATGAGAAGTATATTATGAGAAGTATTAAATTTTCTCATAAATAGTAGCTGATGTAGAAACTATATGCGGTTATAATTGCACGAGTGCATAAAAATTATCGATAATTTTGCAACAAAGCGTGATATCTAAAATTTGCAAGTTTATTTTCATATTTTGGCGAAAGTGCCCGAGTCCGAAGGACGGGGAGGGCTCTTTTACAAAATATGAAAATAACCGAATGCAATTTGTATAAGATATCACGCTTGAATGCAAAATCATCTGGTCATTTTTATGCACGAATGTAATTCATTGGAATATTTCACGAATAAAGATATTCTCAAGGAAATGTTATTTTTTGTCCATTTATACTTTCCTCTAAAGATTGTATGGAGAACTCACCTAAACGCGAAATGTTTTTCTATATTTGAAGTCTATTTGACATTTAATTGTGTTGTTTACTGACGTCTAGCGATACGGTTTCAAAAGTGTTGTTATGGTGACTTGATACAATGCAATTAAGTTAAGTTTTCGATAATTGCATTGCTCTTATGGGACATTTTATATATGAGGGAAATATTCAGTACAATTGGAAAAGACGATATAACTGCAACGCCACTCTGTGCAATTATCTCAGACTAATTCTAACATTTCATGTCTTGTTTTATAATCGACTGACTGCCTGTCATGTTTTTTTTTCACATTTCAATCCCTCATGTTCGGAATCCAAGCGAACGATTCACAACGCGGGATTCATAAGAAGAATTTCCGTCGTTCATCTCTTTGGTGTAATGGATTACCAGCCAACTTGAATACCGCGATAAACGTCAGGAGTTTCAATTTTCAACTCGTCAATCAAGGTAACTCGATTTTATATACAGGATGGGTCTAAGTAAAAGTATGTATGGATAGTGTGAGAAACTGATCGGAATAACCCATTCTATTTATTAGGAGGTTTCATATATTTGAACCTCTCACTTCTACAATATTTAATATGAAGTTGAGTCGGTTTACATTGTATTCAAGAAGAGAAAAATATATTTCCAGTTATACCTCATTTCCTGGCTTATTTTATTGTCATGATACCCATTTAATTGGGAGAAAGAGCTCTATCTAGATTATTATATTATACGTTTTTGGGGCAATTTGATATCTGCCTCCATACGTAATCGCAATATTATAATAGGCGAAACTTATTGATAGTTATTATGAAAATAGGTGGTACAAAAATGACTCACCTATCGTAAATCACAGATATTTTGAGATCAAAAACCAACCATATTTCTGTAAGTTTTTCAATTTTTGGTCGATGAGAAACCGGTCCTTAAAGTTGAGCCCTAGGAATTATCATTATTATAATATTATAAAAAGGATATTATAGATTGGGAGCAACATAAATTATAATCGATCGATATTGGAAAATCGTATATATTTTACTGAAATTTTTTGCTCAAGTAGGAATCCAATAGAATGAGTTAATTTGAAGTAATTTGATTGAACACAACCGATCAGAACAAAACTATACCGAATATTTCCCTCATATATAAAACGTCCCATAAGAGCAATGCAATTATCGAAAACTTACAGCTGTAATTGCATTGTATCAAGTCACCATAACAGCACATTTGAAACCGTATCGCTAGACGTCAGTAAACAACACAAATAAATGTCAGATAGACTTCAAAAATAGAAAAACATTTCGCGTTTAGGTGAGTACTCCAAACAATCGATAGAGGATAGTATAAATGAACAAAGAATAACATTTCCTTGAGAATTTCTTTATTCGTGAAATATTTCAATGAATTACATTCGTGCATAAAAATGACCGGATAATTTTGCATTCAAGCGTGATATCTTATACAAATTGCATTCGGTTATTTTCATATTTTGTAAAAGAGCCCCTCGTCCTTCGGACTCGGGCACTTTCGCCAAAATATGAAAATAAACTTGCAATTTTTAGATATCACGCTTTCTTGCAAAATTATCGGTAATTTTTATGCACTCGTGCAATTATAACCAAAAAGATCCAATGGGCTCTTTTCACTTCATTTCGTTATTGCCATAAATACATACGAATTGATCTATTTTAATTTTGACGTTTCAAATATCTGATATTTCAAAATTTCATCGTTTGGTTGTAATGCTATCTGGAATATCAATGAAATTATTGAATCAAACATATCAAAACTTACAGTTCACAGTAAAACATTTGTATAGAGAGCATTTATGAACTTTTGCAATAATAGAAAGAATCATTTAAATGGAAATCGGGAGGCGGAAGAATTGTCGTCAATTTCAAAGGATTGCCCTAAGAACATGAGAAAAAAAGATGGTAGAGAGTTTACGGTCAAAACCATGTGGAACCTAGCTGGATGAATTAATTGGTTTTTCTCTTAATTGTCATCAAAAAATAGCATAAAATTTTCTATCCGAATAACCCTCGAATGCTCAAAAATTTTTCAAGCTTGTTGCTTCTTGTTGCCTACGG
The DNA here is from genome assembly GCA_032362365.1 of Zygogramma bicolorata. NCBI lineage: Eukaryota > Metazoa > Arthropoda > Insecta > Coleoptera > Chrysomelidae > Zygogramma > Zygogramma bicolorata. The sequence goes on from JAVJAQ010000582.1 coordinate 1,693,619, forward strand.
CGTCGGTCTGTTTTCTAGCAACAACCTTACGAAATTTGTTAAAATTTTACGAACAATTATCAATGTCCTTGGGTGATTACTATTGAAAATTATTCAATAAATAGTGGACATCTTTGCATGTTTTTCAATATCATTGGGAAAAAAGTATTATAATTGTTAAACTTATGAAAACAAAAATGATGCTAGGCTTTATGCTAATTCAAAGAATTACTCTCGTAAAAAAAACGATTTGACTGTATATAGTCAAACTGAATTCACAGGACCCGTGTGTAATATCAAACTATGGCGCAGGGATCGAACATTGAGAAATGAGGCTAGAAAGTTACTGTCCACGATTTGCAGATCAGTAATTTTTGAAGAAGGTTACAGTTGCCAGCGTCCGTTGAAAATTTGTTTCACTGATGGGTGAACAAATTATTCAATTGATGCTGTGGATAGCAATTTTGGGATGATACTGACCCATATAGACCTATTCAAAATGAAGGTATAGTGTAGCACTATTTGATCTTGATAATCCAAATGGAGAAGAAATCTCTAAGTTGCTTGAAGATGCAATGGAAGCAGAATGTTGATTCTGGAAAGAATCCAACTTGGTTATTTTGTAGTACCCAGTATTAGACTGATCTTTAATGATGAGAGCGCTGAATCCTGTATTTGGAAAGCTATTAGTTGAAAGGCTTCAGGAATGGTGGATTAATATGAGCCCTGATAGATCATTAAATTCATCTCTTTCAGATACTTTTTTTTTGGGAAAATTCATGCGTTTAGTTACAAAGTGGTTTGAGACATCCCAAGACTAGTGTGTTTATTTTGGCTATTGCACTTTGTTTCCTCTAGTTTTTCATCTATAGATGACCAAGGACTTTCATCCGCCATGATACAAATAAATGATGATAATCCGACGGTATCCAGTTTTTGTTAAATACATTTTTTCCTAATGATTTGCTAGAAGTGATTTCTTGTCCAATGGAGTGTTTCGAAACTTTTTTGTTATTACAGCACCAAAATAAACTTCAGATTTTTCTTGAAAAAGTTTGATAATTCACTGATATTTCAAGGTAGGGAATGAATTGTATTTAAATGGGATATAATCGAAAACGTGCCCAAAACCATTGTAAAGGATTCGATGGACCACCCTGTTACTACTACTTCCTCTGAACTAGTGAAATTCCAAACGACCTGTCGGAAAATTCTCTATTTGCAGTTACTCTCAGTACATCGAGCACGTAGTCGGCACAGAAATAAAAAACGCTCTCTCACAATTGACCTGATTTTTATCTCGTTCGACTCACGGCGTATCATCGGAGGCATCTCGTGTTCCAAAGTGTCAGTAAAAGTATTCGTTACGGCAGCTGATCCTCCATCAAAGTTGAAATCGAAACTGATACAAGAGAAGGAGGCTTTTTTTCACAGACGAGAGTGGATTATTACGACGGGTAATATAAGCTCTTGATCGTGATTCGAGTAATAACGATGATCTGGGTGTTGGACAAGGTGATTCTTTAAGAGGATAGCTAACGTATGTCCAGACGTATGTCGAAATAATAGGGGAGCCGAAGCGGGGATTTCGGGATTTACTCAAGCGCGGCAGATTAACATACAGGAGGATATCTTGTACCCGGTTAAGTACTTCCATCATATATGAGCCCTATATATATGGCCGCCCTTCAAGGATAAACGATCAGATAAGTAAAAAAAAATTGATCATCTGAACTTCTCGAGCGCGTCTGATTAAGGTAGGGTGAGTTAGTTGCGTCCTGAAACGTGTGTATTCCACTAATCTGACAATTCGAGAGTGACCTAGAGAAGGAGGAGGGCTACAAAGTTGTGAAAAAAACGTCATCTCGACATTCTCGAGCGTGGCTGATTTTATTTTTATTTTGAAGGGAATAATTCAAGAATTGCAAAAAATATATAATCTGACGCTTTCCACAAGCCGAAATAATAAAAATTCATCGATAAAGTTCAATTTGTGCAGCTACGTGATGCCTGCATTTCCCTCTCCGCGATTCTATTTCTCTCTCACTTTTTTTCTATCTATTGCTCTCTCACTTCGTCCCCACTCTGGTTTCTGTTGCCATGATTCCATGACAGTTGATCACACAGACTCGTTGGTTGCATGATATTGTTTAAAACGAATATCCAAAGTTTTAGAATTTTAAAAATTCAATTGCTTATATGTAAGTATTCTTTTATAAATACAAGTATTCTATTAAAAAAGCAAACACTTTTTTTATATGCATGCTATTTCCTGAGATTTTCAATCAATCAAGCTCAATGATTTGAAAAAAAATTCAAATTGGTAGAATAAGCTAATCCCTCCGGATAATCGTCAGATTATGAGATTGCAACGTCTAGGGAGTAAAGATGAACCATATATATTTTAATCCGACGCGCTTGTGTATTTTGAAAATGACGATTTTTTTTCAAATTCTGATAACGGCCGAGAGTCTGCGTCACATCCAAACCGTCAGATTATTATATAAGTTTTTTTTTAGGTTCACTTAACGTCCTCTCAGAAAATCTGACGCGCTCGAGAAAAATTTTTGTTTTCATTTTCAACCCTTACGTACGACCACCCCCATCATGGAAATAATCAGATTAACATACGTCCATTTTGGAAAATATGTAGGACATAGATGATATCAATATCTGACGCGCTCGAGTATGTCCATGCTACAGTTTTTTTTACATCGTTGAATGTCTATAGCCGCTCCCCCAAACATGAAAAGGTATACATTATACTACATTTTTTTCTTTTTAACATCTGAGCTTCGCAACCCAATAATAGGTCTCTATGACGCTCGAGTAAATTCCGATTTAGCATCGTGGGCTCTCCTACTAAAAAGTTTGGCTATTCAAATCCACAAGTAACTGACAATGACATATACATGTCGAATTTTTTCAACTCACTTTCACTTCCGGTTAAACCCACATGTTTTTTTTATATTTTTTCTTTTTTTTTTAAATCACGTGCGTCTCAAGGAATTTTGAACAATTTAGCAGAATTATTCCCAAATGTCGAGAATCCTAGTAATATATTTCAAGTGGAAGTAGATTAACTAAAGTGTTATTTTATCATAATTACCTCCCACATATTATGCAGCATTCGAACACATTGAAAAGTGCTATTCCAGAATTTGCCAGGAAACGATGTAGCTATTGAAAATTGGGTTTGAAGCTATTTTAATAATATATAAATCTAAATAACGGAATCAATTACCAATTCCAGATGATATATCGCTAAAGTTATTTTATAGGTGTTATAAGAAATTTGGAGCTACTTGGGGATGTAAGAAAGGTGACCTATACTATAGTGTAGCATGTTTACAGTGCGGCAAGAACGGATCCACTACTACACCTATTGGACGAATGGGGGAAGTCTAAAATGTTTTATGTATGATGTTCAAAATATAGAATGTTTTTATACCAGATATTGTGGCATAACGTTTTTTTTTTGACCTGATTTGCTCAATTACAGAGTGTCATTTATAATTAAAATCGTAGATAAATTCCGTTCGAGGTTTCTAAGACCAACAGTTATCCCAAATAAATATTTTTCCATATCTCTTTATGTTAAATTTCACCTATAAATGAAAAAATACTAATCAACGCAAAATCATATGCTGAAAAATTGATGTTTTATAGTAATTTGTTGGAAAAATCGGGATCACATAACAATGTTTGGTAAGCATTGCAATTTAAAGTATGAGAAAGAAAATTCCACATGGAAAACCCAAATTCATTCACTGTAACTGTAATCCAAAGTCACTAGTTATGTTGAAGAATGTCTATTATTTGTGTCTCATCAAAAAGTGTGTTAGTTCCATAACTCCATGGATGTTTATATACCATTGTCAGCGATCGGTAAGAGCGAGTTTTGTGCCCCAACTCAGGATATGATCCGGTAATGATTTGTTGAACTTCGAAAACTTGAGAGATTTGTCTGAATTTGAAAAGTGAACTCCGAATTTTTTTGTTATAAATGTAGATATTAACCCAAAAATCCTACAGTGCTACCAGGTCAATCCTATACAATTGGGCATGCAGGCAAATGGAACATCCATTTAGAAAATTGAGTTATGGCCAATTTCATATAACTATAAATGAATAGTTGTTATTGAATACCTCAAATGAAAATGTCATGTCATCAATTACTTCGTCTTCCAAATTCTCAGATTCTAAATCGCTAGGCGGCACAATTATTATAAATGAAAGTTGATAATATTGGGTGATTCGAAAATTGGATTTTGAGTCAAGAGTGCCAGAATTCAAAGTGATTGAAAACACTTCATTGTATGATTTTCACTAGACACTTTACGAAACTGCTGAACGTGTTTAATTGTACAGTATTCAGTTGTCTTATGGTACTCAAATGAAGCCGGCCCTGTGCTTCTATATAGGTAAATATCTTCATTACAATCAACTAACTCTCCTGTAAACAAAATAATTACACAGAGTTGCCAGGGTTCACTTGCTAAACTGATTCTAATTATTCGTTTCGTCAAAAAAAAAACAAGTTGAGCAAGGAAGAATCATTCAAATCTATTTGGGAAATAATTTTTTGTCTTCTTTCCCCCACCCAATCAAAAAATAGACATTAAAACTTCTATGAAAGAAGTTAAGAGAAAGAGTCTATCAAAAACAGCTACTCTCATGTCTATATGGCACAATGTGCACTGGGTTTCATAGAATTAACTTTTTCTTGCTCAATTTGTGTACCAATCATATGAAAATTGAATCAAATATCATACATAGGAAATATTAACACAAAGCATAATAGAGAGTTGTTTATAGAAAAAATCTCACTCACCAGAATAATATTCCTTTCATGCCCAGACAAGATCTCGTTTCGCTCAGAAAACAATTTCTCCCGAGCTTTTCACTGGAGAAATGGATAAAATACGGAACACTTTCACTAGAGATGCCAAACGAATCCAAAATATTCAACTCGTGACAAGTCTGTCATCAGTTTCAGTTGACATTTCGATGACTCTTGAAGGACATTCTCATTGATTTGAGAAAGAATACCTAATCAAATCCTAATCTGTTAGCAGAAAACCGCATGCTCCATATGGGTAAGGCTCTGATACATTTGACAGAAGAGCTTCTTAGGCTATACTACCACCTAACAGTGCGAAGTTCTATTAGGACTGCGGTTTTCAGTACGCACGAGAAATCAAATTGATTACTTTGTCAGATTTAGTTCTGCAATTCTTAGTCAGTTTACACCCACAAGAGTGACTGTGAAGATTTTGCTACAACTTGGCACTGATAATAATAGTTTACCATAAACCTGCCAATTTCATTGTGGAATTTCAGAAACATAGGTCAAGTAAATGTTATTTACATAGAAATATCAAGTTTTTGACCGGCTATTCTTAACAGATGTGAATTTTTATCGAGGGTTTCGGTAGATCCAAGGAGTTCGTTTTTTAACTACCTCAGCTGCTATGTTCATCAGCTTTTTCGGAGGGCATTATGAAATGAAGATATTGAACAAAAGTGTCTTAAATAAAATAGTTTTTTGCAATGATAAAAAAATTGGTAGGAAAAATCGAGTTTCAATTTCAGCAGTTTTAGAAGTTTTCGAAAAATGTGCATTTTTGCATTGGAAATTTAAAAACTTCAATTTTTGGATCTGCGTCAGTTGAATATTATTGAGAATTTTTTTCATGAAATCTATTAGGACATGAAGATCGTAACAGATATAGAGAGTGGTTCAACAACAAGTATGGACCTAGTTTTTCTCTTCTATTTGGAATTTGAAGCAAAAAGGTTTGGACACGTAAATTTCTATTTGAAAATGAACAATTTCACACATATTTTTCAACTCCAAACCCACAGCCCTAAAATTTCAATGGAAAGTGGGGTCGAGTGAGAAGGTACAAAATAATCTTTTCAGTGATATCCTATTCATTGAAATTTACCCGAACGTTCAATGCAAAATCGGCGTTAAGAACTTCATCTCAATAGTTCTGGTATTTTTGAAAAATACAAATAAATTTTGGGATTTATAAAATAGAATTATTACAGATATTTCCGAATTATGTCATTTTGATGAAAACAAGATTTTGATGTTGATATTTTTCATAATAATCATATTCCCCCTTTATCGTTTGCTCTTTTCTTGTTGAAAAAACTGCAGATGAGTGTAGGAAAATGATTTAGGCAAACGTTCATTTCAGTTTTGTCATTGATTCAGTTTGGTTTCTGATAATATCTGTTTTTTGGGCAAACAGGTATATTCGTCCCGATACGTAACTGCAATACTGAAAAAATGCAAAACTGAGTGACTATTTTCGTATATTTCGTATTTTTATGAATTCGAAAATTTAATAGAAAAATGTATTGATAAATGCGTGTAACAATAAACAATTTTCAGATGTTTTGCAGTTTGTTCATTAAAAAAAATATCTCAATTTTGTTTAGGCTAATAAAATAAATTTCATATTCAATAAAAAATACATTTCATCCGGTAAACTAACAATCATCCAAATGAGAAAGCTATGAAAACAATAAACCAAACTAGGAAACTATGCAAAAACAATAAACCAAACTAGAAAACTTCGTAAAAATGAAAAACTGAACTGGAATGCTGTGAAAACAGGAAAATAAACTGGAAAATCTATGAATAAGCTCTGGCAATAACTTTCTTGTTCATTGGTAATGGAGAGCAATTATTTCATAGCATTATCCATTTTAAATTTTCCAAAAAAACTACCATGAAACCACAGAGTAAGGAAAAAAGAAGAAACCTGCAACTGCAATGTACTATGGAGTTTTTGAACTCAGCTATTATTCTTCTGTCAAAAAATAGTTGTTTATGATTGGTCAGAACCATTGGCAACATTGCTCGTCGGGAAACACTAATTCGAAAACCTCCCTGACGTTCAATAATACCAACTTCTCGTTTTGAAACGAGGGAGTAGAAACAAGTCGGGGATCGCTCCCTGGGGATGGTTCTATTCTATCGTCGTCGAGAATCCGGGCCCAAATATGAACCCTACAACCTATGAGTCACTATCTAAAATTTAGGAACTAGACTATAGGTGCATACTTTTTGTTGAACCACTCTGTATATTTTCATCTTTGTTGAATGAACATGTGAACAATCCCCAGTGTTTAAGTGACTCAGTGCCTTCTCGTGTCCGTTGTGGCCAGTCCGACTCTGTCACTAACACTTCACATCTTTGCAGAAAAATCCGGCAAGAGACGGATTTTCTTCTTTGAGCACCGCAAAATACTCGTAACGCCATAAAACCGCCTCCGTTTCTTTGGGATTTTTCGAGCCGCATTGATGCGCGATCCCAGCAGACTCTTTGTACGGAGGCCGTAATTAACATGATGACCCATTTGACTCGTAACTGTCGAAGATGCACTCAAATGGTAGTACGGCTCATTATCTCGTGCTTTCTTGTAAACAAAACAATCGCCTCCATCATGGGCGGCAGCAATTATGGACGGGCTTCGTTTGCTGGTGGTATTTTGCGGGTATCGATTATGATTCGTAGTTATTGAGAAACAATTTTCAGAAGTATCAAAACTGTATTCACAATCAAGACTCAACTATTTTTGTGGAGAGAATGAAGTATAAAATACAGCGGGAATAACTTTCTGGAGATCAAAACTTTTATGCTCAATGACCTCCATGAAATCATCATGGCTGATGAGTCATAAACTAACTTCGAATATTGAAAAATCCTCCTATATATTCAGGAAATTCAAGTCTATCCATTCGAAAGATCCTATTAGATTCCATAATGAAAACATTATGTATTCTCCTGTAGTGAAATTTTTCCCATTAGAGCAATGCAATTATCGAAAACTTACAGCGGTAATTGCATTGTATCAAGTCACCATAACAACACATTTGAAACCGTATCGCTGGACGTCAGTAAACAACACAAATAAATGTCAGATAGACTTCAAAAATAGAAAAACATTTCGCGTTTTGGTGAATGCTCCATACAATCTATAGAGGAAAGTATAAATGAACAAAAAATAACATTTCCTTGAGAATTTCTTTATTCGTGAAATATTCCAATGAATTACATTCGTGCATAAAAATGACCAGATAATTTTGTATTCAAGCGTGATATCTTATACAAATTGCATTCGGTAATATTTTGTAAAAGAGCCCTCGTCCTTCGGACTCGGGTACTTTCGCCAAAATATGAAAATAAACTTTTTAAGTTACTTATTTTTAGATATCACGCTTTCTAGCAAAATTATCGGTAATTTTTATGCACTCGTGCAATTATAACCGAAAACAAATCTCTCCAATTACTGGCATTCTTTTTGAAATACGAAATGTGTAGGTAGATTTGAGACTGGCCTGAACGAATTGTTCGAAAGATGATTTGAAATGTGTTTGTTGTCTTCATTATGTCTTGAATAAACTCATTTTTCTTTAGTATATTCCAAAATTCAATACTTGATTTCGATTTGGGGGGCAGCTCTCAAAACCGTATTGAAACCATTGAAAACTTTACAGAATAAAATCACGAAATGTCTATACAAACTTGATCGAAAAGAACCAACAGCTAATTTATATAAACAAAGAAAACTGTTAGATATTTCTTCATTATACACGTTTAAAATATGTACATTTATTCACGTGGTCAAAAATTAATTCAAGCATTCGAATTTGATGTTCAAAATAAAAAGTGATCAACACAATCATTCGACAACATTTACAGAAAATTTGGCTTTGATGAAAATCAAAACAAATATAGGCCAGAAATCTGTTTATCACAATGGAATAAAACTATACAATGATCTACCGAATTCATTGAAGAAATATGGAAAATTTCGTTTCAAAAATAATTTAAAGAAGCATTTATTACCATAATTTTGTTTATTGCCATATGAAGATCTGATTTCATTACTCTATTTTTGTATTCTATTTCTATTCTACTCTTCTTGTATGACATCAGTTTAATTTTCCCTACTATAAGCATGTATATGTTAATTGTGAAACAAATCGTTAATTTATAAAAAAAGTTTGATGAGTTATAATTTAGGTTTCTTCTTCGAATTGAAAATAGAAATTATAACTTCTATGGAAGAAGTGAAATCTAAAAATTTTTACGAATACTCTCTTTTGATAGGTACGTGTATATTATTGAAAGACGTTTGAATCATTCATTAAAAAAAGGAAGAAAGAGTCCATCTGAAACAGCTACTCTCCTGTCTAGATGGCGACGACGGGCACTGGGTTGCATAGAAATCAGGTTTTCTTGCTCAATTTGTATACCAAGGATATGAAAATTGAATCAAATAGATAGCAAACATAAGAATATCTACACAAAGCAAAATAGAGAGCTATTTATAGAAAAAATCTCACTCCCCAGGATGATATTTCATTTCAACCCATACGAGATCTCGTTTCGCTCAGAAAATAAATAAATCAATAACCTACCTTCGTTATGAGCCGTATTGTTTTTAAATATTGCAAGAGGGATAATCAGATAATGAAAGTGCAATCAGTATACCTTCACATCAAATGAGTGAAAGCTGCGTGGTGAAAATTATGTTTCATGATGCATATTGAGTCCATGTCAAATTGTTATTCATAAAAGCCCACAGCAGAGATGTACTTTATAAATATATATCCAAATATGTCTTCAAACTAGGTAAAGTTACTTGAAAACCGGATTTTCCATTGCTAAATAGCTAATGCCAAACTTACTTCTGACTAATTGACACTGAGCTGTATATTAATATAGCACACTCACGTTATAATTATATTCACAACAATATAAACACGATTTTGAAAATACGTTATCCCCTTCATTATCTTACATCATTGTTTTCTTACTTTGGCATCGCTTGATATACAGAAAAACACTTTATCGCGTGTATTTCTGTAACGTTCTTCGATGGTATCACCTAATATCAAATACCTCACATTTCTAATGCGTTATTGCACTTTCATATCATACAATACTTGCGTATTGGTGTTTCAGCGTATTCAATGATCTGTATAGCAAATAACTGAAATGCTCAGTGTAAACAAACATGGGAAACGTCATTTGACATCATCTAAAGCGCACGCTAAAAAAATGGTCGCGTTTGAACAGCTCGAATTTATTCAATGTTTTGAATTATTTTGAAAAGTAGTTTGTTATCAATCGTTCCCCCTTTGGCAACATCTACACGGATGACTCGACGATTACAGAATTCCCACCCCTTTGTTGTGAATTGGAAAACCTGTCGAACCTCTCTTGCTCAGGGATCTTTTTTCAATAGAACAGCTGAGCTTCGGAACTCCTTGCCAAAGGGAGTTTTTCATTAGGCTCACAAACTTCAAAAATTCGAAGTAAATGTAAATTCGTATCTCCTGTCCCTTGATTCACGCAATGTTCTTTGAACATTACAGGGCTTTCCTTTCGTGTGATCCTGCATATAAAAAAAAGAATAATTCGGTAACTATTAGCTGGGAGCTCAATACAAAAGAATGGGAAAGTTCACGATATCAAGCAGGACTAGTTATTGGAACTACTCGAACAGTAGTGTTTGAACGTCATTATTTTGTGGATCAATATTTGTTCCGTAGTTTTCTGGGTTTCTAATCTACCACAATTTGAAAAAAAAAGAATTTATATTGGAATCTATACAAGTGTAGAAGGGCAGATTTTTAATCCACTCCGAAACAGCAACTTATCGTACTGTTCAAATTTGCTTATCAAACAAATAATAAGAGCTAATATATATATATATATATATATATATATATATGTTGTTGTTGAGTTCGGGTTGAACCGCGTCTGGAGTTTTGTTCTCGACGTTTCGGCTCCGATTTTGGAGCCATTTTCAAGAGGTAAATGTGTATATATATATATATATATATATATATATATATATATATATAGATATATATATACGGGGTGTCCCAAACTCGATGGCTTATTAGACATTTCTGGAAAACGAGACATAGGATTATTTCGAAAATTTGATTTCTTGGGTAATTAGTTCTGTTCTATCGATCTTAAATATTTTCAGCACTGCGACGTTGCCGCTTATATTGAAAAGTAGCTACAACTTGGAAATTTTAAATAGGACATCCTATATATTATTTCATTTCTTGCTCTGTTATTGCTTTCCAATTATTTTTGTATGATACTTCCCTATACCTGTCTCTAGTGGTTTTCCAGAAATTCATTGATTTCCTTATTTTTTGTGCGAAACATAGCTTTAATCAAATGCTTATTACTGCGGTATTTGGATTCGAAGACAGCTGAAATTTTGGATGTAGTTCGACAATGCCCTGTGTATTAGTTGTGTCTAAAGCAATTCTTTCTCCATTATACAGGGTCGTTCAAAATTTGTGATTTTTCCGATACACACAAAAGTGGTGAAAAGTGCATTTTTTCAAATGGAACATCCTGTATATTATCGAAAATTCTGAGAGACAATTGAAGTTCCTTTCAAATGATGTGTCATGTTCATAAACCTAACCTAACCTAAATAGTCAGGTTTCCGAAATAAATGCAAGTTTCTATAAAAATTGGACTATTTTGACATATTTTGTATTAGGTAGCTATGAAATGTCATGGAACATGTCATTATGAAAATTCGACAATTAATGCATCAATAATAAAATGTTTGCGCGTTCATTAACGTAAATTTGATTAGAAAAAAATCAAAATGGAAATTGTTTATTCTTCTTGGTCAATGTGATCAAATGATAGCAAGAACATGCAATATCTCTTGTTGACAATCTTCGTAATTGACCTTTGTCAAATATTTCAAATCTGACATAACATTTTGTCCTTCAGGAGGGGCAGCCATATAAATTCTTATTTTTTCAGATTGCGGTAGGTTAGAAACTCAGAAAATACGAAACAAATTCTCGAAGAGATTCTGTAGTTCTATGACCAATATTATTATAATCAATACTATACTTTGGAAATGAGTGAATATTTATTCCGAGATGCCAATTACTGTAATAAGACCCCAGTTATAATGGGACGAGTTATTCCGTCTGCGTCACCTGAAATTCGTCTGGAATTGAATTGAAATCAAAATCAGTTGTTTTCTTCGCTACTTCGTCGTCCTAAAGATTAGAATTTCGAATCCCCTTCGATTTCTCGGCAAAAATAAACTCCTCTTTCCTTATATTCACGTAATTTATATTCGAAGCCAGAAAAGACGTTCGAGTCGAGTAAAAAAACAACATTTTTCGCCTCGACCGTTGCAAAATAAATGTATAAATATTCGAGGTGTACATGAGGGTTTTCTCAATTTATTTATATTGTCGACCGTTGCTAAGCCAAACAAACAACTCATACAGAGAGATTATTTTCGGAGGAAACATGACATGCTGCGTCGAGATAAAAATGTAATAATTGGCCGTTTTTTTTCGCGGATGACAAGAACTCGATCACTTACTCCGAAAAACAAGGCATTCATCTGCGCTCGTTATTATAGGAAAGCAATTGGTCTTTCGTTTGATCGAGAGAGGTTCCTGCAGATCAGGATGGTGAAATATGCCAGGACGTTTGTAGAATCACTTTTTCTTGAATGATATATCCTGGTGATTTAGTCGTAATCTGTTCCAAATATCCCTCATTTTTAAAAGAAAAATATTCGGTTCTGGAAATAACTAGGGAAATAATGTGCATACTGACATACTTATCGCAAGGATTGACTGAATGTAATGAATTAATTGAAACACTGTCGAGAGGGAAAGAGATCAGACGTGAATATGTTTATCCATCATCAAATCCTGTTAACCTGATCAATCGAAAGTATAATACGAAACTATACTTTTGCTGACGCTGAAATTCATGTTGATTGTCCGATTCAGATATAGGGAAGAATATCGACCGATGAGGGCGCTGGTGGTGGTTAAACTTTATCCACCATTTTGAAATAGTTACCTTGTTTACATTTGTGAAATAACGCGCCAAACTGAAATCCAGTCATCAGTTGCCCCCGCTAGACAAGATTTTGGTGTTTTTTTGCTATATTTTCATTGTACGAAATGTTTCTCGTGAAGGTTAATATAACTGTGTTCATGATGCTTTGAATAGCCGCACAATACAATTCATTGGAGGTGAACATAGATGCATTGTGTTTTAAAATCTAATGAAATTTGTTCCAGGACATTTTTCAGCTTTAGTGTAGCCTTAGTGAATCAAAGAGGCTTTTATTACATGGATGATGAAATGCGCCATAACTTCGCCTAAAAATAGACAAACAGACACACCAGGTAAGAAGAAATCATCTCTCTCGAAATGCAAGTAACACACTGAAGCCGCTCTAGGTGGTGATTTATGCAGTTTCAGTTTAATATTCCAAGCCTTGTACCTGTCTATTTTCTTTTTCAATCCACTTTCCGTAATGTTTCCCACCAAAGATGTATTTATCTTTGGAAACGTGTGGAAAGACAACTTTGGATTTCGGTTCCTAGAGTTGCGGCAACTTGGCACCAAACACTTTATACGGCTCACTGAGCGATCTGCATCCATGATTGTTTGTTATTATTAATCAAAAAAAATTACAACTTCCGATGAGATTTCCTAAATCAACACCAAAGAACTCAATAAATTCACACACATAAAATGGAAACCGTTTGTTTGTGAAATTCTAGCAGTGCGTTATATTTCCGCCAGACGTCGCATAAAATTATGAACTTCCCAATAGTAATCACATTAGTAGTAACACACATATCAACACTCACTTGTTTCAAATACAAAATCATAATTCAGAACCACTATAAAGTTTTATCGATTACTTTTCATTGAAAAACTCAACAATCCCGACAGTTGCAATCCTTTTCAGTGGCATCAATATTCATGAATACATAAATTGGGATGGGTTTGAAATGGTTACAGAGTGAGCATCCAAGTAGAAGTGCTCAAGGAATTATTCATCCACGAACTCCCTATAATGGAAGTTTCATTCACACTTATGAAGCGTATAAATTGCATATTTATGCACTATAAATGAATGAATAGTGAAAAATACAGTTTTGAATAAATCAAAGTTTACTTATTCATTATTGATATTCACATTAACATTTATATTAATAGACATTTCATTTGTTGTTTGATCATATTCCACTTTGTTTCCATAAATAAGAAGCTTGGTATTCTTATCATTTTTAGGCTGTGAGCTAACTGAACTTCCCAATATTTAGGTTTTCATAGACATTTATAGCGCCTTCAACATCGAGTACTTCACCGACAGGGATGAAATTGCATACTTCTTCGAATCCAATAAATACGATAGCAGGACTTCCTCTCAGCTTCCTCAAGGATTATATCAGGAACACTATTTTCTGCATTTTTCACAAATTATCACAAATGCAGCCGATCGACAATTGGAAATGAATAGCAACCATTCAACACCTGATACGTCAATGATAAATTCTGCTTAATTGGAGAATCGAACCAACGACCTCTCGATCATGCCACCTGCGCCAATTAGTGTTACTGACAAATTTTCTCAGGGCCAACGTGATATTCAGGTTGAGGAATCTTCAGCAAACCGCGCAAGTTGAGCCTTCACTGAACCCACCCAGCTTTGAAAATATCATCTTTGAGAGAGATTTTGGAGTGTTTGCAGAAAACGAATTAGGTGCAAAGGGGTCTTCGCTACCACTTGTGGAAGTATGTCAAGGGATGTGAGATTGAGCATATAAACTCCGTAGCACTTGCTAGTATGTCTCTCTGGGATGCAGTAATGTTGAGACATGCTGTTCTTTAAATATAGCTTTGGAGTTTTGGTTGGCTATCACTTGGTCGGTCTTAGAGGCCCAGATGACAGCACCGTAACTTAACTATCTATCCATCTAGCGACTCTGGAGTTTGAGCCCCAGTTCTGACCCATGGTCTCACGACCCCGGCCTTCATGACTATATTCTCCAGATGAGAGCTCCATGTCGTCATCTTGATATCGAAAATGACACCAAGACACTTGACTTCCACATAGAAAATCAGTGGTGTGTTGAGGAGAGAATGGGATGCATTTTCAAATTTCCCGTGAAAAGAGTCAAATCTGTCATAGATGAGTTGATAGATAGTGAATGTTCTTGAAATTCCCAGAGGTACCAGCATCCTATCGCAGAGCCCGCTCTCAAACATGCCTGTGATCATTGTAACAAAGTGACCTTATACTCTATGATATAAAGTTCTCTACGGTTGGGGTGGTTTATGATCTGTCTTCAATACTAGCCAAAGAGGGAGAGGTCGGTGTTGATAGATCTTCCTGGAGTGATTACAAGTTGTTTACGATTGGTGATATCCCTGATGTGACTCTCCAGTCTTTCTATCGCTTCAGCAATAACGATTTGGGACTGATGGTCGATATTCCTTATATGCCTTCAACTTGAATTACAGAACTATGAAGGATCTGAGAATCGGCACCATGAAAAGCAAGCTATCGCTGACATGAACTGTTCAGCAACCTTTTCTTCTGTATCAGACAGCAAAATTTTATTCGCACTACAAAACTGCTGCGCTTATGAAACAACTCGAGTGTCTGCCAGGTTCAGTGACAGCTGCGTTCGGAGGTTCTGTTATACGACGGCGTATTGGTGCCATAGCAAAAATAAAAAATCTCGCAATTGCGACTTTTAATCTGTCATTTGACAGATTGAAAGTGTCAATTGACAGATTCAATCTGGCAATTGCGATCTTATGAAAGATCTTGATTAGGGTTCAGATTGTTTGGTTGAAACAATTTCACATTATTATCATACAAGCATTGAAGTCAAGTTACCTACCATATAAATTCCGACTTTTCAGCAATAGTTGGAATTTTATTACATATTTGATAATATCATTCATACTTATTCGAAGATTTCCGACATTGAACATTTTCATTATTTAAAAAGTTCCATTCAAGTTACTGCAGCCGAAGTCGTAAGCTCATTTGGAAATTCAAAAAAAAAAATATATTTAGGCTTGTACTTCACCCAAGGAACGTTATAAAAACAAAAGGCTCATTTCATTGAGTCACATTGATTCATTTTTCAATTTTCCCCCAATAATGAGAGAGTCTGCTTCGCAACTCAGAAAATTGCTGGATATAGTCAAAAAGGATTTTTCGGGCTTTTAAGAATTTAGAACAAGGAGTCGATAAATGGGATTTGCTTTTTATTCACATGACAGGAAATAAACTCGATATCGATAGTAAAGGGGATTGGTAAAAGGATTGTTCAGTCGAAAATTTTCCAGAATTGAAAATTTTCCTGGATTTTTTGGAACCAGAGGTCTACAGAATTGTGAATTCAATTGATTTGAAATTATTTCAGTGATTCAATTGGCTTCAACTCACTTTGAAAAAAGTGGCGATTGACAGACTGACTGTGTCAATTGACAGATTTAATCTGGCAATTGCGACTTTTAATCTTTCAATTGACACAGTCAATCTGTCGATTGACAGATTAAAAGTCGCAATAGGGTCGTTCAGTGAAATCAACATTATAACATTTTTATGCATTTTCTTGTAGTGTCTGGACCCCTAATACGCTCACAAAAATTTCAGACCAATAGATTCATCCTGTACTGAAATAATTCGAGTTGAAGTTGCGCTGGTGTAAGAGTATCGAGAACAACGCGTGACGTCACTATACGCACACGGAAGAGGACGAGGCATCGCTTATATTAGTCGTATTTATACTATTAGCGAAGTGTGTTATTCTTTTTGAAATGTACGCGTTGAAAACTGGATTTATGAAAGCTGATTCTGGTAATCTACCAGAAGTGGATATATTTATGATAATGGACTATTTCAACAAAAATAACGACTTTATTAGCAGTGAAATGAAAGGAGTGAAATTACAGCGGTAAGTAAACACAACTCATGAAAAGACAATATAGTTGTGGTTAAACTGATGGTTATACTTCGGTTGCTATGAGCACCTTTCTACCATTACGCCGTGTTATTGTTGAAAACTGAACATATTTATATTGACTTTCGAAAAAAGTTTAATTATTTGAAACAATTAATGGTGTCGTCAGCTTAAAAATGTTACAAGTAAATTGGGACTTGTGTGCTGTTTTGATGAAGAGAAGGACAAATTTTGTGTGTTCAAACAACAGAAATTTGATTTGAAAAATTGTGAAGATTCACAAAAAAATTGACATGTTTCTTCGAGAATATACGAGACCGCTGAAAAGTATTGAGGATTTTTCGTAGAGGAAACCGAATTACGTGAGTTCTACACAAAATTATGGAGACAATGCCATCGGTTAAGTACAAGTGAAACAACAACAGACGTTCTGTGAGTTGAGGGCAAAAATAACACCAGAGCATAAAATAAAAGGAAAAAACTATGATGTGTAATGAACACGGAAGAAAATTCATACAGGAATCAAAATGCCATGATTGTCCTGCTTATCCAGTGCATTAATAGATGTATTCCTACACTCTGGTACCACACAACTTTTGCGAAAACTCCTTTTATCGCTCATTATTAATCAAACGACAGTTACTTCACGATACATACAGTCACACTCAACGAAAACTCACCTGAGTTTACTAATAAACGAATACCTCTTATCTGGCGCGTACGTATAGTGACGTCACAATAAGCCACGCCCCGTTTATACGCGCACGGATTTTAAATATTAATCTAAGGCTGTAAACATGTGAATAAAAGAAAAATTTTTGATAATTAGATTATTTGAGTCCAGTACTTTTGAATTATCAAATAAAAAAAAATGCTGAATGAGCCCATTGCCAGATTGAATCTGTCAATTGACAAAATAAAATTCGCAATTGCGAGATTTTTTTTTTGCTATGGCACCAATACGCAGTCGTACTGTTGCGATGAAAAATCGGGAGAAAATCATTTTCATTTGTTCGCGAATGCCATTCAGTACAGAAACAACAAAACAAATGGAAGCATTATGAAACGAGAAGGCAGTGTGCCCTGTCTGAACCGATGACCAATAAACCTGCGAAATAAAAACAGGAATAACAACAAATTGAAAGCAGAGACCGCAGAATCACGCGCACGAAGTATCGCATTTCCTTGATTTACCAACACGTAACAAACAGTCATAAATCTCTTTGTGACAAAACGGCATCGAAAGAAACCACTGTTGGCAATGTTCGTTTGATTTACGGGTATTTTTATGTGGTCGCGGCCGATTTTTTGTCGCGCGCACTTCGAAAATGTGCATGCAAAAATGCAAAACACATCAATCAAATACGCGTAACGAGGTCTCTTGTGGGCGGGAACAACAGACAGGTCATGCAACCAAACAAAAATAGACACGTCGGACTCTCGTATTGACAGATATGTAATGTGGGGTGTATTTCGTTTCGACTTGTCATGTCGGTCATGAAATGAGCGTTGGCGAGTTCTACATGTTGTTCGGTTTACTGCGGCATAAGTCAAGTAGACGTCTTGTTGAGGCAACTTGAGAACTTCGAGTGGTTTTCGTGTGCGAGGAATAATGAGTTTCGTTCTCTTGATGGTTTATGGTGGAAATTTTTCTCTGTAACATTTGGCTTCGACACTGCACCTTATAATTTCCATAAGATCATTATGAATATCGAAAAGAGCACAATGGAGTAGATTGCTCCGGTGAACAAAAAATAAAAAAAGCCCGTCATAACATGCTACATTACAGTGAAAAATAGGAATTGTAAAAAGACTTCTCGACAAGAATATAACAGAATACATCATTCATTACACTTTCAAATAACGGAGATAGATATTATATGAATGAGGGTAGCCGGTAAATTCTTCGAAAACAATTATTCGAATACAATTATTCGAATGCAATTGTTCGAATATAACAATTATTCGAAGAGTACAATTTTTCACAATTATAGGTAAGGTAGCGAATACGGTAACCTCACCGATTTTCTTGAAATTTGCACAGATGATTCAGAACACTATAAAATCATCATAACCATCGAAATTTTTGTGCGGAAACCATACCTTTGGAAGTTATGACAAGACGACATTTGACAAGATGTTGGCAAGTATCTGTGATTCCTAATTATGTTAGCTTAGGTTGGTTTAGGCTAAGTTAGGTTTGGTCAGGTGAACTGAGGTTAGTTGATTAGTTAGCTAAGGTTGGCAAGGTTGGTTTTCGGAAGATTAGGGTAGGTTGGTTGGGGTTTGGTTAGGTTAGTTAGGTTGGGTTAGATTAGGTCGCAAATTTTTTCAAACATCATTTGAAAGTTTATAACTGAAATTCGTTTAGGCTGATAGGTAAGTAAGGTTGGTTTAGGTTACGATAGTCACATTAGGCATTCCAGATCACGTGATGTCTGGGTGGCTAACACAAGTTTTGACCAATCACACACTCGTTTGCAGAAAACAAACGATAGTTTCTGGGGGCAGATGGCGCCGTATTGGTTCATTTCGATTCATTTGATATTTTTATTAATACACAATTTAAAATTTGTTTTCGAATTCGAGTGATTGCTTTCGAATAATTGTTATCTTCGAAGAATTACTCTTGGAAGAATTGTTTTTCGAATAATTGTATTCTGATAATTGTTCTTTGAAAAACTGTATTCGAATAATTTACCTAGACCCATGAATGAGATATTATAATTTTGACAGTGATTCAATATTTTTTTGACTACGGTGACTTTCAGGAAACGTGGAATTGGTTAAATAACTTTTTGTACAAGATCGAAATTGATTGAAGAATGGCAAATTGAAATTTTCAGAGATTCATGAATGAATGAACGGATTGAAAGTGTATACAGATGTTTTCAGGGGACCACATTAGGAACCTATTTTAACGGTTCCAAAGTAACCAACAAAACTTTTCGCTTGTGGTCCGATTCAGTTTCAAATTGGTGTGAGAGACAAATTACAAGGTCGAAATGAGTAAGTTCAGTTCTGGTTGGAGTGCTGAGCTGGGAAGTTTTATCTCATAGAACACATTTTTGCTTTATATTGCATCATGAAGCCATAAATAACTCTATAGATATTAATGTATACGTACAAAAATCAGTTGTGAGGAAACCTGAAATATCTTCCGAATGACATCAGTTTTCTGGAAAGGTTCTTCATTAGAGTTGATAAAGAGGTACCAATAACGGTAATGAATGAACATTTCCAAAAACAAACTTTCATTTGAGCCACTAAGAACTGAAATAGGTTCAACCTTGATTACTGCATGTTGAATCATTTGTTTTGAACAAATTTATCGCGCAAAATGTCCATGAATGGAACGAACGAGATATGCATACCTACCTATATACCAGTACCGACACAAAGATTGATATTTGAATTTGATAAGTAGTTGGTAGATGATAATCCAAATGAAAAATGGACGAAAAAGAGATTGTGAAGTACAACAAGAGGTTAGAAAAGTGAACATTTACGATCTCCTTCTCTTTCTGATGCACCTGAAAAAAGATTGGGATTGAATGATTGTAAATGTGTGAGAATAATGTACATTTTGATGTGAATTTTTGAATCTCCCAGACTATTTTGAGTTGGTAATGAAGTTGGTAATTGATTGTCATTCCGAAATGTTATTATAGAAGGGTATCGAAAACGAAGCAAGTATCTGAGTCATGTTAAAGTGGAGAAAATAATCATGTTGGATATGTTGTGAGGACGAAACTTTTGTCATTATTGAAAACTGTACATTTCTTTCTGTGCAATCATTCAATAAACCACAACAATAACATTCAAACTTCATTCTTTCGATGACTGGTTCAAATTTCTGAAGGGATGGTGTAACGACAGTTCTTCAGTCGGTTTTGAATTTAATCTATCGAAGTGAACTGTGTTGAAGTTGATAACTGGAAATAAAATAAAAAATATAGTGATTCATTACTAGAAAAACAAATACGCCTTCGGTTTTTGCATAACGTGACATCGTGGTTATTTCAATCGGTAGCCGAATGAAATCACCAGACAAGATTTTGTTTTTAGCAACATCTAGCTCACTCAGGGTTAAAATGTATTTTCTAAAATAACCGATGCACTTTAAGACGACTGACGTCAGCAAATTCCCCAGTTACTTTATGTCAGTTGTCGTATGATTTTAATAAACTAAACGGGTAATAAAAATAAGATATTCACATTAAATATCACGAAAGGAACAGTTTCGACATTATTATTGTGTCATGAGAAATAAATTCGTGAAAGGATTAGAGAAAAAAATGCGATTTATCAGCTATATTTTGACATACGGCCCACCAGCAACTGACCTGTCTCAATATAATACTAGCACGCTTTATTTTCGATTATAACGGAATGTTTGCCAATTTGCTACTACATAAATTGCAACAAAGTATCGCAAATATATCAACGCTTTCTATTTTTATTGATGTATATAATAAATAATTCGGGTTATACGACCTTGCTCGCACGGATAGTACGTTTTGATGAAAACAGTTTTAATGAGCATTGCTTTACATGATTCACCAAACCAAATTAGTACCAGGTTCGCGCGTCAGCCATTTTATCAGGTGTAACAAGTACTTGTCTTGAATAGGGTGAATTCAAACTGAAAATGAATGATCACGACAAATGATATTTTCTGATTTTTGTAGACATCACATTGTAGACGTCTGATTTCGATACTCATTCCAACAAATACCTACATTATAAAAGGCTTTTTTCCGTTAACTTTGTGTTATACTTTCATAAAGCATAGATATGACGTAAATATGTTATATTAAGACAAAACAACTGTTTGAAAATTATAATTTGGTGGTGGATGAATTTTTTTAAATCAACTTAATTTTACTAAACCTACCACAATTTGACAAAATTAGTATTTATATTGGAATCTATCAAGTGCAGATTTCTAATCTAGTCCGGAAAGTAGCTGCGTTAATTATTTTATATGCAGATTCACACGGAAAAATCAAAGTACAGGAGATACGAATTAACATTCAACAAGAATTTTTGAAGTTTGTAAACCTCAGGAAAACCTCTCTCGGCAAGGAGTTTCAAAGTTCAACTGTTCTATTGAAAAAAATCCCTGAACAAGAGATATTCGACAGGTCTCCAAGCTCACAATAAACGGGTGGGAATTCTGTACTCGTTGGGTCATCCATGTAGATACTGCCAAGGGTGGAACGATTGATAATAATTCAGAAGAGCACCGACCGTGAAAATATCTATAGAAGAGAAACAAATCTCCGACCCTTCTACGATGCACCAAAGAAGGAAGCTCCACACATGAGAACTATATTCCAACACAGCTCGTATCAGTGACTTGTAGATCGTTAGAAGCTGACGCAATAGAAATTAAAGTTTCTGGAAAGCACCTTTAGCGATCGATATCACATGGTTTCTCCATGTGAGATTATTACTGATTTTGATTCCTAGAATCGGGATACTCGACTTTGTCCCTTCTAAATAAAAACTCGTCCTATTATTCAGCAAATTCTCGTATGATTCAAATTTGCCTATCAAAAAATAGAAGAATCAATATTCATTAATGTACTTATTGTTGTTTACTTTTCTGAAACTTGAACTGATCCACAAATCTTTCTCCTCTTTGTTTGTTTATAGAAAATGTAGCAGAGATTCTCTTTCCGGGACATATTAAAAATATGCTCTTCTAGACTTGTGAAGATTCCAATATTAATTCCATTTTTTCAGATCATGGTACGTTAACAGCCCAAAAACTAAGAAGGAAAAAGGAAAACAACGTTTCACCAAGGGTATTATCCAGAAAAATAAAACATCTATCATGAATTGTCCCTTGTAAGTGTTCATATTTGTCACGAAAGTATTTTGTGAACTTTAAAACGGCTGTTTTAGAACTGTATTTCTTGTTGCTTTGATCTTTGATCCAAATCGAATTTTTATTGATACTTAGATAATACTTGGTTCTAAGATACCATTTGGTTATTTCATTGTTGCTTGGAATTTAAATTCCTCTATACGAGTTTGATGAAATAATCCCCTTTTTTTGTGAGCTGATACTAACCATCAATAGATTATATATTTTTTATTAATTGGCGTATCTCCTTTTGTTTTGTACAACCCCTTCCTTGTCAGTATTTATTGTCTGGCGCCCTTTGCTTACATACATTCTAGACCCCGCCTCAGACTATTAGAGTAGCCAGGCTGTGACGACATTAAATTTTTGAATGCCCAAGTGAATTATTCAACCAGCTGATATTTTTTTGGTGTTCACCTGATTTTAGTTAACTTTGATAGTAGAACTCAAAAATAACGTCACAAAGTTCGCACTCCAGAATGCAACGAACTCTTACTCAATTATCAGAGAAAATAATAATAATTTTTATTACTCGAAACTATGTTAATATTTCAAGCAAATGTTTACGTGGATGAGTCAATAAATATTGTTCGACACATAAAAAGCAAAAACCTGCAAGAGTAAAATAAACGATATCAGTTATCTGCATTATACATGCATGACTAACGGCGTAGGAACGTGTCCGAAGCATTCTTCGATTCGAATCGCTTAAAAAAATGACGACCGAAAGAAGACACATCGGTGCCCAATACGGAAATGCCTCATCGCAGCACAACCCATTCCCGGCTGGGTGTTTTATTATGTTGAAAAGGCCAGACAGCTCCGATCGTAAACATCCATCACTTTGTCCATACCCCGTACCATTTACCATTGTATCAAGTTTATATTCGTTTAATTTTATGGACGGATGAAAGAAGGACGAGAACGTCGATTGGTCGTCTCTCTTTCTCTATCTCGTCCGCTCGATCGTGGGTGTGCCACGGAAAATATTATGCATCTCCGAGATCTGTCAGTCACATTTTAAAACCAAGCCACGTAACAAAAGGAAAAAGTACTTTGTATGAGATTGTAGCGGCTCGCCAAATTTATATGATTTCATGGACGTCCCCAGAGAGTTTTACACAGAGGTACGGGAAGTTGTCATTCAGGAATCCGGTTATTTGCGAGGGCTGTGATTTCGAAACAAAATATCAGAGAACTACAAGAGATATAAAGAATGAAAATTCCGTAATCCACTCAAGTTTCGTGTCAGAGATCAGACTTTCGTTTTAGAATTTCAAATTTTATCTTGGAATTCGAACATAAATCTCATAGAAATTCGATTCGATTTCGGAAACGCCACTTAGATTCCAGAAATCCTATTTGAAAATAGGATATTCGATTATTATATCGATATTTCGAGCGTGAAACTTGAATTTTGTCTTTTATCTCCGAACTAAAACAAGTAGTACAGTGTTAAAAGTCGAAATATCAACGTTCACCTCGGCATTTTGAAGAGTTAGCGAAATATACGGAATTTATTTTTAGAATTTATACAATCAAGTCCATCTTATATATAATATGGGTACATTATCTGTTGAATCTTTTTACAAATCTGACAATAGTAGTTCGTACAACAAGAGAGGATATGGCCAATATCCATTTGAGTTGTTTTGAGTTGTACAGTCAATTTTTTCTTCGGCCGGGTGAATATTTCAGAAATCTCTTCCGAATATCATATCGATAATCAATTTTGGATATAAAGTATTGTTACGATTTTTCTTTTGGGTTCGTTTATTAAAACTCCAAATAACATTAAGATTCTTTTATTACAACTCTTTATCACAACACAATCACTCAAACTGCTCCGCTAACTATCGAACGCTCTGAACTAAAACTCTCTGTAATAGAAATTCTCCCCACGCTTCGACTTCTGCACTTAGCAATACCAAGGTACTCTCTACTAGAAACTGTAAAACTTTCTCTGCTGTCGCGATCGAGTGTTTCTCCTCTTATACTTGCGCACGCCTGTGGAGAATCTTCCAGTCAAATCTCGGTGATCGAATTCTCCATGCGAATCAACAGTTCCTGGAAAAATGACGTTCTCCCTTGGACCCCTCATATTATTCTGCATTTACGAGCGACAGGGTCGGCGCTAGGAGATGTCGTAACAGTATTTTTTCGATATTTATGAAAAAGTCAAAGGAAAAGAACCTCATATTGAACGATAAAAATTGAATTAGTAATATCAAATTGGAAAAGGCCAAAGAAAAGTCGGTTTCGGTGAGACTCGAACCCAAGACTATAAACTGGATCGTCTCTGAGGGCCGACGCTCTAAACAACTAGGCCACTTGAATATTGATGAATTGTTAAATTCATTTCTTTACTTATTAACCATACTGTTATACCAATGTATTGATATTGAATGCGGTACATTTTTCTAAATGTGATATCACATTAAAAAACTGAATGAGAAATGAAATAATGTTGTCATGCAACGAGTGTGAAAAGTAGGTGCAATAAATACCTTCCAAAAGGGAAGCAAATATTCTATCCACGACTATTGTATAATGTATCTATTATACGTCTTGTTGCTCCAGCTTGATAATACCTATTAATCACGCCAGTGATTGATGAGTCACAAATCAGTGCTGCTACATGCAGCTTAATTTAGCTAGAACATTATATTGTTTTGATGTGAATTCTATCCCTGCGATAAACTTAACCAATTGATCAAATTCAATAATTATTAATAACTATAAACAAATATCTTGTAATATAAATAACATATTGTAAGATCAGATAGGTGATATTTGTTAAACTAAATACATAGATTTTTGTACCGGTGTGAAGTTAGCAGCCACTTTCTAGCAGCCGTTTTTATCTAGCAGCCAATTTGCCAGTGGCGTCGGGTGTGAAATTAAATTCGGCTTTTGATCCGAATAATCTTCAATTTCTGTATATATACTACTGAGAAGCCCGAGAATGATATACCAAGAGGTGGTTGATTTGCAGGCCTTCTGAGGGGTAGTTTATACTTGTCGATTTTTGAAAAATCATCGCGAAACGTCCCTAAAAAATGTTTAGCCAAATTCAATTTTTGTATATAGACTACTGAGAAACCCTAAAATGATATACCGAGAGATGGTTGATTTGCAGGCCGTCTAAGGGGTAGTTTATACTTGTCGATTTTTGGAAAATCATCCCAAAACGTCCCTCGAAAATGATTAGCCAAGTTCATTTTCTGTATATAGACTACTGAGAAGCCCTAGAATGATATACCGAGAGATGGTTGATTTGCAGGCCGTCTAAGGGGTAGTTCATACTTGTCGATTTTTGGAAAATCATCCCAAAACGTCCCTCAAAAATGATTAGCCAAGTTCATTTTCTGTATATAGACTACTGAGAAACCCTAGAATGATATACCGAGAGATGGTTGATATGCAGGCCGTCTAAGGGGTAGTTTATACTTGTCGATTTTTGAAAAATCATCCCGAAACGCCCCTCAAAAATGTTTAGCCAAATTCAATTTCTGTATATGGACTACTGAGAAACCCTAGAATAATATACCAAGAGATGGTTGATTTGCAGGCCGTCTAAGGGGTAGTTTATACTTGTCGATTTTTGGAAAATCATCTCGAAACGTCCCTCAAAAATGTTTAGCCAACTTCATTTTCTATATATGGACTACTGAGAAACCCTAGAATAATATACCAAGGGATGGTTGATTTGCAGGCCGTCTAAGGGGTAGTTTATACTTGTCGATTTTTGAAAAATCATCCCGAAACGCCCCTCAAAAATGTTTAGCCAAATTCAATTTCTGTATATGGACTACTGAGAAACCCTAGAATAATATACCAAGAGATGGTTGATTTGCAGGCCGTCTAAGGGGTAGTTTATACTTGTCGATTTTTGGAAAATCATCTCGAAACGTCCCTCAAAAATGTTTAGCCAACTTCATTTTCTATATATGGACTACTGAGAAACCCTAGAATAATATACCAAGAGATGGTTGATTTGCAGGCCGTCTAAGGGGTAGTTTATACTTGTCGATTTTTGGAAAATCATCCCAAAACGTCCCTCGAAAATGATTAGCCAAGTTCATTTTCTGTATATAGACTACTGAGAAGCCCTAGAATGATATACCGAGAGATGGTTGATTTGCAGGCCGTCTAAGGGGTAGTTTATACTTGTCGATTTTTGGAAAATCATCCCAAAACGTCCCTCGAAAATGATTAGCCAAGTTCATTTTCTGTATATAGACTACTGAGAAGCCCTAGAATGATATACCGAGAGATGGTTGATTTGCAGGCCGTCTAAGGGGTAGTTCATACTTGTCGATTTTTGGAAAATCATCCCAAAACGTCCCTCAAAAATGATTAGCCAAGTTCATTTTCTGTATATAGACTACTGAGAAACCCTAGAATAATATACCAAGAGATGGTTGATTTGCAGGCCGTCTAAGGGGTAGTTTATACTTGTCGATTTTTGAAAAATCATCCCGAAACGCCCCTCAAAAATGTTTAGCCAAATTCAATTTCTGTATATGGACTACTGAGAAACCCTAGAATAATATACCAAGAGATGGTTGATTTGCAGGCCGTCTAAGGGGTAGTTTATACTTGTCGATTTTTGGAAAATCATCTCGAAACGTCCCTCAAAAATGTTTAGCCAACTTCATTTTCTATATATGGACTACTGAGAAACCCTAGAATAATATACCAAGAGATGGTTGATTTGCAGGCCGTCTAAGGGGTAGTTTATACTTGTCGATTTTTGAAAAATCATCCCGAAACGCCCCTCAAAAATGTTTAGCCAAATTCAATTTCTGTATATAGACTACTGAGAAGCCCTAGAATGATATACCAAGATATGGTTGATTTGCAGGCCGTCTAAGGGGTATATAATACTTGTCAATTTTTGGAAAATTATTGTGAAACATTATTTAGAAAAGTTTAGCCACGTTCAATTTCTGTATATTGTTGTTATAAATATTGTTATTTTTTTCGTTAACCAGCTGTAGTTCCCCTACGAACGGCAACTGTCAAAAGTCGTAACTTTTGCGAGCCAAGTATTGACAAGAACTCACCTTTCAACGTGCGATTTCTAGCACTGTCTCGGGCCATCACAAAAATTTCTGTAGTCGTGAGACGTGAGATTCGAACTCACGCCGGTAGCTAACGAATGATTGAAAGATAGATGCTTTAACCATAGAAAACAATTTTTAATCTAGTGATTACTCAAATGTAAACAAAGCGTGAGGGATTTTTACGTATATTCTTGTATTACTAATATTTAGGGTTCAAGAGCTCAAAACAATTTACAATTGGGAAGAGCACTTTCCCTTTTTTACATTTCAGTAATTAAGTACTATATTCAAAATTAATTTCTACTTTTCAGTCAATGTTAGGAGTAAAGCATGTTCTTCAGTTTGTATTTTTACTTTTTTCAGTCTTTATTATTTTTGATATATGTTCAAAACGTCAAGTTAAGGCGTAATACCTACTTAACAATTTTGAATCGAATCGGACCATAATCACAAAACGGATACGCCATATTGGAGCCGCATCTTGAATTTTGACAAAAAAACATAATCTCCGACCCCAAAAATCTCTAGATACCAGTTTTGAATAGAATCGGACCATAATCACAAAACTCGTCGTCCATTTTGGAGTCGCCATTTTTATTTTTTCAATTTTGGCAAAAGAATAATAATCTCCGACCCGAAAAACTGTAGATACCATTTCAGTAAAATTGGACCATAGTCCGCAATATTGGAGCCGCCGTTTTATTGTTGACAAAAAATTTCATATACCTACATTATCACCGGATTTACGTAAACCTACCAAATTTCAAATCAATGGAACGATTAGAAGTGGATCAAACTTAACTTGCAAGATTCCTTACTTTTTTAAAGTTAAGTTAATATAAGCGTGTTAAAAAGGGATGCCAGATGCCTAATGAATCTGCTGCCATCTTTTCTGATTCGATATTTTGTTTTGTTATTTTTGTTCTAATTTTTCATAAATTCGATTACATTAGCCGTAATATACTTTTCCTGTTATGAAAAGCGCTGTAGGCATTTTTGCAAACACGTAACACTCGCAAAAACGAAAAACCATCCTTACTTAACAATCGCTTCATGAACATTTATGATTCGTCGCTGGCGCGTATTCTTCGGATCCATTCGTGTCTGGAAGTTGTTTACGAGAAGCTAAATCGCCCACTCCGTACCAACGTTGCCAAGTGTACGCAATTTTCGTTAGAAAACCATAATATCATGATGATTATAGTCAGACATATCAGATACTCTTTTAACACTTATTCAGTAAGTAGCTTTTCCATATACCTAGGTACATGGAATGTTTCACTACTTTTATTCGGGTTTGAAGGCCGTCGTTTTTTGGAATTTCTTCCTGACGTTTCGCTGGCTCGAGTGGCTAGCTTCTTCAGAGGTTCATTCATCTTGGAATTCACTCCGATGACCATCGGATGAGTCATCGGAGTGAATTCCAAGATGAATGAACCTCTGAAGAAGCTAGCCACTCGAGCCAGCGAAACGTCAGGAAGAAATTCCAAAAAACGACGGCCTTCAAACCCGAATAAAAGTAGTGATACTGAAAACCTCGGCCGCGAAAGCCTCAACTATTTTGTCACATGGAATGTTGTTCGTACCACAAATTGGTGTTTGTCTTCAAAGACATGTCTGGCTACCTACGCCCTGGAACATTGAATATTATTCAGAAAGATTGTTTCAAGTGAACCTTCTGGAAAAGAGCACGAGGAAATAAAAAAGTTCCTGTTGACTTATCTTGTATTACCACAAGAACTACCAAGTGATACGATATATACGTCCCTTATATTAATAAATCCAGAAACATTTCGTTCCATATTGAAGTGTCAATGAATTTCATAATATTTGGAGTTGAAAAAGGACTGTCATTTGCTATGTTATGAACTGAATTTCGTCTTTTCAAATAATCATGGATGACTGTGGAATAGTGCAATAAGAAAAATTGATAGGTACCTATTCAGAAATATAGATCTCATTGAAAACTACTTGTTGAGGTAACATGTTTGGAATCGGTGGTCGGATAGGAAAATACAGGAAGGCACTTTAAGTAATTCTGATAACAAGAGTTAACAAACCATTCATCATCCAAATCCAGGTAAACCATCTGTCAAGAGCAACAACCACGAATTAATTTCGTTTATTCACATTGAACTCTTTTTTTCTGTTGATCTAAACTTTTCATTCTCAATTCAACGATTTATCATAATCGAGAGTTTTTGAGAGCATGGAATAATACTATCCACGAGAAGAAATATGATGTTTAGTCATGCATTTTGAAATAACATTATATAAATATAATATAAGTAGTTCTATTATTCTCTAAAATTTTCAATAAGTAATAGCTACCCTAAATGATATCGCAAGACAATTACGAGAAAACTTCAAGGTGGTGACTGTGACTGATTTGGATTCACTTTTTGAAACATACTTTTTTAATATTTTCATACCCCATGTTCTTGTCAAATATCTATCTCATATATTATCGGTTGTACCAAGAGCATTAAGACACCTAAGTGGTATATTTTTTTATAAAGGAAGAATTTGTTTTGTTTTATGTATTTTTTATATTGGATTTTTTTTATTTTTTGTTATTACCGTTATTATTAAAGTTTTTCTTGTGACATACAGAATGAGTAAGTTTGTTTTAGTTCGTTTTATTTTGATTTGTATTTTTTTTATATTTTATGTATATGATAAAAGTTCCAAATCTGTTGTTTTATTTGGATTATTTGAATTTATTTGATACTTATGAACTTGCTGCAAATCACTACATTATTGTTGGGCTTTTCAATAGTCTACATACAGCAAATGAACTTGGCTAAACATTTTTGAGGGGTGTTTCAGGATGATTTTCCAAAAATCGACAGGTATAAACTAGCCCTTAGACGGCCTGCAAATCAACTATCTCTCGGTATATCATTCTAAGGCTTCTCAGTACTCCATATACAGAAACTGAATTCGGCTAAACATTTTTGAGGGGCGTTTCGGGATGATTTTTCAAAAATCGACAAGCATAAACTACCCCTTAGACGGCCTGAAAATCAACTATCTCTTGGTATATCATTTTAGGGCTTCTCATTAGTCTATATACAGAAAATGAACTTGGCTAAACATTGTTGAGGGACATTTGGGATGATTTTCCAAAAATCAACAAGTATAAACTAGCCCTTAGACGGCCTGCAAATCAACCATCTCTCGATATATCATTCTAGGGCATCTCCTTAGTCTATATACAGAAAATGAACTTGGCTAAACATTTTTGAGGGGTGTTTCGGGATGATTTTCCAAAAATCGAAGAGTATAAACTACCCCTTAGATGGCCTGCAAATCAACCATCTCTCGGTATATCATTCTAGGGCTCCTCAGTAGTCTATATACAGAAAATGAACTTGGCTAAACATTGTTGAGGGACCTTTTGGGATGATTTTCCAAAAATCAACAAGTATAAACTACCCCTTAGACGGCATGCAAATAAACCATCTCTCGGTATATCATTCTAGGGCTTCTCAGTAGTCTATATACAGAAATTGAATTTGGCTAAACATTTTTGAGGGGCGTTTCGGGATGATTTTTCAAAAATCGACAAGTATAAACTACCCCTTAGACGGCCTGCAAATCAACCATCTCTTGGTATATTATTTTAGGGTTTCTCAGTAGTCCATATATAGAAAATGAAGTTGGCTAAACATTTTTGAGGGACGTTTCGAGATGATTTTCCAAAAATCGAAGAGTATAAACTACCCCTTAGATGGCCTGCAAATCAACCATCTCTCGGTATATCATTCTAGGGCTCCTCAGTAGTCTATATACAGAAAATGAACTTGGCTAAACATTGTTGAGGGACCTTTTGGGATGATTTTCCAAAAATCAACAAGTATAAACTACCCCTTAGACGGCATGCAAATCAACCATCTCTCGGTATATCATTCTAGGGCTTCTCAGTAGTCTATATACTGAAAATGAACTTGGCTAATCATTTTTGAGGGACGTTTTGGGATGATTTTCCAAAAATCGACAAGTATAAACTACCCCTTAGACGGCCTGCAAATCAACCATCTCTCGGTATATCATTCTAGGGCTCCTCAGTAGTCTATATACAGAAAATGAACTTGGCTAATCATTGTTGAGGGACCTTTTGGGATGATTTTCCAAAAATCAACAAGTATAAACTACCCCTTAGACGGCATGCAAATCAACCATCTCTCGGTATATCATTCTAGGGCTTCTCAGTAGTCTATATACTGAAAATGAACTTGGCTAATCATTTTTGAGGGACGTTTTGGGATGATTTTCCAAAAATCGACAAGTATAAACTACCCCTTAGACGGCCTGCAAATCAACCATCTCTCGGTATATCATTCTAGGGCTCCTCAGTAGTCTATATACAGAAAATAAACTTGGCTAAACATTGTTGAGGGACCTTTTGGGATGATTTTCCAAAAATCGACAAGTATAAACTACCCCTTAGACGGCCTGCAAATCAACTATCTCTCGGTATATCATTCTAGGGCTCCTCAGTAGTCTATATACAGAAAATGAACTTGGCTAAACATTGTTGAGGGACCTTTTGGGATGATTTTCCAAAAATCAACAAGTATAAACTACCCCTTAGACGGCATGCAAATCAACCATCTCTCGGTATATCATTCTAGGGCTTCTCAATAGTCTATATACAGAAAATGAACTTGGCTAATCATTTTTGAGGGACGTTTTGGGATGATTTTCCAAAAATCGACAAGTATAAACTACCCCTTAGACGGCCTGCAAATCAACCATCTCTCGGTATATCATTTTAGGGTTTCTCAGTAGTCTATATACAAAAATTGAATTTGGCTAAACATTTTTTAGGGACGTTTCGCGATGATTTTTCAAAAATCGACAAGTATAAACTACCCCTCAGAAGGCCTGCAAATCAACCACCTCTTGGTATATCATTCTCGGGCTTCTCAGTAGTATATATACAGAAATTGAAGATTATTCGGATCAAAAGCCGAATTTAATTTCACACCCGACGCCACTGGCAAATTGGCTGCTAGATAAAAACGGCTGCTAGAAAGTGGCTGCTAACTTCACACCGGTGATTTTTGTGATAATTATGAGATATTATACGATTATTATAATTTTCGGAAACTATGTACTGTGTTTAGATGAACAAATAATATATTGAATGAAATATTTGTAAGAATGAATTAATAGTGTTTTGAAACATATACATGTGATGAAACAAAATTTTCCAACAAAAAAATCAACCCCAAATTTTTATTAGTCGTGGATAAAGTACAGTATTATACTCGTGTATAATGGCTATTATTCTCTCGGTGATTTAGTCCACTCCCCTGCGGCTCGTGGCCGTGAACTCCACCTCTTGAATAGTACCCATCATTATACGCTCGTTGAGTAATATAGTATTATTACCATTTATTTCATGCGAAACAAAAAAAAATTAAACAGTGATAGATGATGTGATCTCATAACACAAAATACAAATTTCATGATTTCGGCGTCAACTAACAGAGGCAAGAACATCTTTTGATCACGAATTTAATAAAGATGAGTAGTTAGATAAAGGACAACTGTATCCATAGTTGCAAACCCCGTCGCCAGCAAACTTTTCTACGCTACTGCATTCATCAAGTGGCTGTTATTTTGTAACGTAAAAAAGCTATTGCATATGTATTTGCGATTGATTGTGGGAAATACCCAAAAGCTGAATGCTGACTTAGATGATTGATCGAAAAATGTATTTCGATTGTAAGTTTTGTCAGAAACATGTCATTTCACAATATCTCCAAAATGCAATCAATGTTATTGAATTGTTTTCATGGGCATACCCAATTTTAATGAGAAAATGTAAGCATCCATGTGATATACTCTAAACAGTCAGCCTCGCCTTATAGCCGACAAAGAAAAGTTGATTTTCATCATGCAATACTGTCCACACAACTAACGGCTTTTTAATAACGTACAGCTTATCCAATCCATCTTGGCACAAACTCAGAAACTTTTCCAGTTTCACGCTGGTAGTGTAGACCATGACGAAAGAAAAAAAACCTTCTAAGAATAAATTTCAACACAGTGAACACATATAATAGGTGTTTTTTGTATACCTGACAGAGATTTCTGGGCGTATACGTTAAAAGTTCTGTGCCAAGATGGATTGGATAAGCTGCAACTGAAAGGTTATGGTTTTTTAGTTCGATTCATTTTCCTACGCAAATCAACCCATCTTTTTCCAGAGGGGAATTAAAACCACTACATGTCAAATTTCAATATCACAAAAATCAAAGAATGAATGAAAACTTCATGTTAACACGTAATCTCAAAAAGTTATAATCAAGATGATCTTAAAAATCTAATTGTTTATTTATCATCAAAAGATATTTCCCCGGGTTCGTTTATTAAAACTCCAAACAACATTTCACGACTTTCATTACAACTCTTTATCACAACACGATACAATCACTCAAATTGCTCCGCTAACTATCCAACGCTCTGTACTAAAACTCTCTGTAATAGAAATTCGGCCGTTGCGATGGATCGGCTCCACATATAAACTTGTTCACACCTATGGAGAATCTTCCAGTTGAATCTCGATGATCGAATATTCCACGCGTGACGAGATTTCGTAGGTAAACGATCTTCCTCCGACGCCTCATATTAATTTGCGTTCTCGAGCGACGGGGCCGGCGCTAGGAGATTCCGTAATAATATGTTTAAGGAGTGAATAATGATTGAATCTGAATTAAAATGTCGCGCACTCAATGATATGCCCACAAGCACCCCTGTTGAAGGTACAACCATCAGACTTTCGTCCCTCACACATGCCAAAAGCGCAAAATAGCACTCACTCATGACCAATCTTCTACGAAGTCAGAATTATACAATTCGAAAAAAATATTTTGATGTGGCACTTCTACGCTTTCGTAATCTTCTGAACACACGATATTGGAATTGAATTATATTTTCTATCTCAACATTCTGGATTTTGCTTCTAATGAGATCGAATGTGAAGTACAAACATGTTTATATCGTTTCAATAACTCATTATGAAGAATAAATTCGAACTCTTCAGGCAACATTGAAAAAGTTTTCAGTTCATTGGTTTTTATTGATAGTACCGTACCTTACGAAAACAAACTTTATGTATATATACTTTCAATCGAACTTGTGCTTATATTCTTCCAATTCTTTCCGGCGAAGTTCAGCAAACGTCGCCTTATTTCCAGGAGAATTCGCTGAAAGAACCAATAATAAATCATAAAAAGTCCGCCAAAAACATGTTTACCTATCGAATATGGAATGGGATGTGTTGATTTATGTTCTTGGCCCACATATTAACACATTCAAATAGTGACAATCATTGATTGGTTCGAAAAAAAAAAGGATTCACTTTCGAAATGAAAAATAGCTTATGTCTGGCCTTGCGGGATATTTTTAGCACAACAAAGACGTCGTTGATATTGTGGGAACGTTGGTGATTGAGTTTTTGAATAAATTTCAATCGTAACGAAATTTAGTTGATTAATCATGAGGTCTTTACGAAAACTGGGCATCAAACGTTCCCGATAGGTATTCAAAATGTGAATGGGAATCTTTCAAAATGCATGTATCTATTGGATATCGATGCTCAACAAAGGAACCCTTCAGAGTTACTCATTTTTTAGTAAATTTCATATAATAAAATCACACCACCCGAATGGCAATTGTTCGAAAAAAATACTGTATGATGTTTTTTTGACAACGCCATGTTTTTTAGTGTTTGTATAGCGGTACTAATCGTAATCATTTCCAGTGAGTTTATGAACATGTAAAATTTGGTTATTGAAGGTTACACGATACTTTCAAATGGACCGCGGGCATATCTGACAGACGACAGTATGAATGATAGTTGTAAATCCAGCCTGCTGGACAAACAAACGGATCTACAAATGCTTTTTGTGCATTTGTGTCACATTTCGAAATATTTTTTCTCGATAATAACTCAAGTTTGAGCAATTGTGATGTTTTAATCCATCGATTCCCTTTTATTTTCGACAATAGAAAGAATATTAATCCGAGACGTGAATGGTGGATTCGAGCAAATAGAAGAGCAGATTTAAGTACTGATAAGTTGAAATGGGCAACGGTATATTCATGCATTTTGTATCTCAGACTTGCAATTATAATCTCATTAAATTACCATTGTTGTTTATGGAAATACGATTTGTTTGTCCAGCAGGCTGATGCATGTGACGTCACATGCCCGCAGTCTATTGAGGGTCTGATATCATCAGAAAGTGAAGCTAGATTGCAGTCAAATCAATTCAAGCGAAATCTGCTCCTTCTAACTATTGGGTGACACGAGTTTAAACAAAATGAACACTGCATTGCTTAAACGAAAAAAATAAAAACATCTACAGAATGGTATTAAATGAGTATAAGTTGAATTGGCCAGCGGTCACATCATGCATGTAAAGTACGTCATATATACTGAAACATTTGGCCGTGCCAAAGCTATGCGCAAGTTAGGTGTAGTGTTAAAAGTGGCTGAAATGTTGTTAGTTTAAAGACGTGGAATAATTTTCGTTGGTTATCTAGGAAATAAAACAATGAACAGAGACTATTATGCAAATTGAATACAGTGTTAAGGTGAATGAATGAAAATGAATCAAGAATTGAAATCTTGCTTCATCAGGCTGAAGGCCAATTCTGACACTATCGAAGGTCATTCTTTACCTTGTTGGAAAGCTTATCTTGATAGAATGGTAGCATTTTCAGATTTTTTACTGGCATAAATTCTCTTAATAGTACATTGATTAATCATTTTTCAAGTCTCCAGGAGTTATAAAGAGAAATTGGAATAGTTCAATTCAGTTTGAGTTGAGCTGATTATGAGGTTGTATTTTTTCGATTTTTCTCCTCGAAATGAACAAAAGAATAGAAAACTCTATAAAAATAAGTAAAAAGGAATCAACAAATTCTGATTAGTATATCTGTTATTCATAGATCTTTCATTCATTTATGAAAAGAGAGAAGGAGATCTGGATTTATGAGTTCAAACATATAGCTAGACATGCCAATGTGGTCGATATTCGAGGGTGGTATCTTGCATTGAGTTTTTTTCACGCAATAGTCGAAATAATTCAAGGAATGTGGGGTATTTTGTTTGTTCACTCATAAGCTTTCCATCGAGGTGAAAGTTGATCTTCTATTTTCCATTCGTCAAGCGTAGAAGTGAACTTATTCCAAATTATGCCAGCATGTTCTATCATCTTTCCAAAACCAAGTGCTAGCCATAGACATTATAACTAATGGACTGGCCTTTATGACAGTTTTTCATATAACACGATGCAGAATACAAAAGAGAGTGAAAGGATATGCACATTGAAGTGATATTGTGAAAAACAGAATCATAATTCTATACTGAATAATTCTATCCTTCTTAACCTCTCTTTATTTCCTACATTGAGAAAGAAATTAGGTTAGAGGTTACACTTAAAGTATTCTATCTTGCTCACTCTGCAGTTATCTCTCTCTTAAGGCCAGTCCATCAGTTATTATGTCTATGGTGCTAGCTGACAAAAGAACCTCCACCATTAAATGTACAGAAGAGTTGTGTTTTGAAAACATCGCTCCTTACATATGAGAATGAAATGTACTGAAAACTTGATTTCTTCCACTCACATAGTCTTCCAATATAGAAAAAAACCGGCATAGAAGCAAGTACCCCAAAAACGTAGTACCTAAACAGCCAATTGTTGTTGAAGTGATACCTATACGGAAACTGTGCAATCTTCGCAGAGAAAGTGTAGGGAAACTTCATCGGCCTTGAAGGCGTATGGGAGCCATTTCCAGGAGGCTTATTCATGTTTTGAAACAGGTTAGGCTTCGAAAGTATTTGGTTCTACAAAGGATGAAAAATTCACAACTGAGGTATACAAAAGTATTTCGATATCTATACT
This sequence comes from Zygogramma bicolorata, assembly GCA_032362365.1. Taxonomy (NCBI): domain Eukaryota; kingdom Metazoa; phylum Arthropoda; class Insecta; order Coleoptera; family Chrysomelidae; genus Zygogramma; species Zygogramma bicolorata. Next base: position 1,731,296 of record JAVJAQ010000582.1, read on the forward strand.
CACGCGTGAATGAAAAATAATGGTGTTTACACTAGTCTAACAAAAAGTCAAAATAAAAACAAACAATCGATGAGATTGACATTTGTGGTGCAAGATGTCTGAATTTCGGTGCATGATTTGACAATCGAGGTATATAGGTCGGGAAAATTAGGCAAGAAAAACAAAAGACGAGAAAATTTTCATTTCATTTGTGGAAATTGGTGATCAAATTAAATTTCATTGATATCGTTTGAAACTGAGTATGTTTCTTGGAGTCGAATATTTTTGAGGAGGTAGACAAGTTATGAAATCCATTTATTTGTGTTTTCTCTCATAAGGAAATGAAAAATTGCCCTAGAAACATATTAGAATTTAAACCTCTTTCTTCCTCATTCTCAGAGGAGAGAAAACCCAAATAATAGATTTTATTCGACAGAACTTTCAATATTTAAAAAATGTACAGATTGGTAACCAACTTGACACAGAAACCCAGTCAGTGCCTTGAAATTTCGAATACAAGTTGCCAAAACTTGATGAAAATCCATCCAAATATCACAGCTTTCTATACGATTATCACTGACAATGGGTTGACAAAACAGCGACAGGTGTTTCGCTACAATAGTCAACCAGAATAAAATTTATCCACCATTGTATAGCGAAACACGGTGTCGAGGTTTGCTAAAACCATTGTCAGTGGAAATCGTGAAGGAAACTGTGATATTTTTGCCTTAAAAATTGTCCAATATAGGAAGATAAGTGTATTATAGGAAAAACGTAATTATTTTCATCAAGCGAAATTGACCGATTATAAGAGAACTGACTTCGTTACTTACTTTTGAAGGCATAGAGACAAAATAATAAACCATGAAAATCGCAGTGTCGCACATTTTTTTCAAAAATAAGTAGCTAATTTCAGTGCAACATTCTTCTTTCAAGCTCTCCAACAAATAGGTTGACATAAAATTCGTTCCTATCGTAGTATCAGTACGTATTACCCAAGAAATTTCTTGTTTTTCTCAATCAAGTCTGAATATTCTGAATTCACTTAAAAATCATTGGCAACAGTATATTTTTGAAGGGAGGTTACTGCGCCAAAGGGAAAAAAAAAGAAAAATAACACATTATTTCCGATCGAATTTCCAATTTTAACAAGCTAATTTGCGAATATCGCCTGCGTTGATAAATTTATAAATTTGCCAATTAGGAAACACCAATCACCTAAGTCTGCACGTTCGGTGATACAGACGGTAAAATAAACTGCGAACGAAGTCAAAACTTTACTCACCAATGCTCTACCGACTCGAACGCTATTCGAATTGCTCACCTGAAAATAAACAGAAAAGGTTAAAAGGCTATATAGATCCTTTTCTACGTAGTTTGTTGGGTTAATTTTGGAATTTAAATAAGTTTTCGAGAGCAGATTTTTATATTATTAATATTTATTGGAATCGGTCTGAAAAACTAAAACTGCAACATTCAAAACAACTGATACTTCACGTTCAATACTGATATATACTAATCTAATAACATATGTGAGAGCACAGAGAATTGTAAAATAAATATTCATGGGGATGCTTGAAGACTGGCTTTAAATCAAATATTCTAAAAATGAACAATTTGTTCAGGCCAGCCTCAACTCACCTACACTGTAGGTTGACGGACTAACACCTATTAGAAAACAACTACTCCCCTGGCTAATACCACGAAGGGCATTGGATTACATCCAACAGGTGTAAGTGTGGGATTCTTCACAGAAGAAATTCCACATATGCTCTTGGCGATACACCACCAGAATTGATTTCCAATTATTGGGACGGGACACACTTGCAGACCGGTTTCGGGCTATTTGGCCACTCGTCAGTGCAAGGCAGTGCCATCATCAACTTAAGTCGATGACTTCCCATAATTGAAAATCATACTCGAGTAGAGTATCTTCCCTAGACCTAGGCTGATACAAACAACTAGCAAAATAGCCGTTGCTGCACCATCTGCCCGTAGACTAGGTACTTACCAAGAGCATATCCGCATGGCCCCAATTGCTAGTACAAGGAAAATACGAATAAAACAAATATTCATGGGGATGCTTGCTCTTCTGTGAAGAATACCACACTAACACCTGTTGGATGTAATCCAATGCCCTTCGTGGTATTAGCCAGGGGAGTAGTTGTTTTCTAATAGGTGTTAGTCCGTCAGCCTACAGTGTAGGTGAGTTGAGGCTGGCCTGAACAAATTGTTCATTTTTAGAATACAGAGAATTGTATTCATCAAAATCCTTGTTCTTGCGGTCAAATTATATAGGTGAAAAGTCAAGACCTCTGAAAATGAGGAAGAGTGAACACAATATGTAAATAAAAACAGATCGATTGGTGGTTCTGAATTATAAAAACACATTCTCATCGCCGATGAATATCACTCAGTAGAATGGAATGGCACCTTAATGATAGCAAGGTAAAGTAATGACAGGAAACGAAAATTGAAGGAATCATGTCTGAGAATAGTTGCATCTAAACGAGTTGGTATAAATCGGCTACCTCTCTTGAATGACAAAATGCGAGACAGATTTCAGATGTTTGACATATTTTCTAAGAAGCTTGTATAGAATTGAAGGATTTGTGAAAAGTTTTGAGAACGGAAACAGATTTGTTATCCGAAACGTTGACAAAGTGATTTTTTACATTCATCAATTCTTGTACTGTTGTGATAGGCAAATCAATGTTATAAGAGAAGTTGTTCCGAGAGAACTGTTTTCAATTAAAGCAACTTTTCAGGATAGATTGAAAATCTGCCCTTATACACTTGTAAATTTTCCAATATCAATTCTCAATTTTTTCAGATTGTGGTAGGTTAACAACACAAAACCTATCAGCATAGATGGATTGGCAGGATATTCCTGATAGTTTTCTCACTTGGTCACCCATAATCTGTACTACTGCTAAGACTTTTGAGTTTCAAGATTGATCCCAGCCTTACTAAATTTTGCTATTTCTAGGCTTTAGAATTCGAATGTCAACAAAAATAAGATAATAAATATTGAAAGAGGGACCTATTCCATTCAACGCGTTATTTGAATATAATTGATTATATCATTTCAGTATTCGAAAATAAATTGGGATAATTGGAATCTGAATGTTTTTTTCTGTTAAGAAATTGACGAACGTCAACAATCAGATGTCGAAACTTGTGCGAGCAATAGATTAACGAGGCCTTATTTTTTAACGTGTGAATTCCAGCACGGATTTGGGCCCTGGTCTTCCTCTTGAGGGGCGGACTTATTTGCCTCTACATTACCGAGACCACTCCCTCAAGATCAATAAAGTTCGAGTACCTGAAAATATTTTCAAAAAGATAAATATAAAAGTTCATCAAAACTTCTTATAAATCACCACAGCTCCTTGGAAAAACCTGAAATCAGTGGTCAAGATCGCAACAAGAAATACATTGGCCAGAGTTGACAAGCTCTGAGAACCTGATTTGAGGAACACTATGCACACGTTAGATACGGATGGGTAGAAAAGTACCATAGAATGACAACCATATAAACACTATACTGGAGGTACATTATCCCTTCTCAAGCTCTTTCACAAATGTTTTCATGCTTTCGCATCGTTTGAAATGCAAAATATCACTTGCATCGAGTAACTTAAACGCTTAGAGTATGAGTCAGCTCGTCGTTCTACGAAACACCCTGTATAATAAAAAAACATGGTATTCAAAAATATTCACAAGCTCGCTTTCCATTAAAATCACGGGACCGGTATTGAAATTTTATCAGCTCCAAAAATCTCTCCAAAGAACCGCATCCAACTCGGAAATTAGTTTCAGAGTTCCGTTCGCGATACATTCGAGATATTATTTGTTTGACTTCCGTTCCCAACGAATCGATTTGATGTTTCCTTCAAGGTTCCGAACACAAATACTTCCTGGCGAAATAATAAATAAAACGTTCCCGAAAATGTTAGTCCAGTCAAAATCGTCTTTGAACAGATATTTTCCGAAAAAGCTTATTTTTTTTAAATAATGTTCAGCTGTTCATTATTGACTACCTGGGGAAGGTAGGAAGTTCGCTGCTTAAAAAGGGAAAACGGCTAAAGTCCTGAGGAAAAGTTCCTATTGGAAGTTGCAGGAAATATAATTTCATCCACAACAATTCTGTCTTTGTCTCGCGTTGTTGTATTTCAGGTTTGAGAAAGAACGCTAATTCATGACATGATCTCAGGATGACGTCAGTTGATTAACAGAAAAACGCTTGCGAACTCATTTTTCAAAACCAATTTTCCGCAACTGTCAACATGAACATTCCCTCGAAACATTTGCCGTTATTGAAAAACGTAATTTTATTTTCCTTAACTGCTTCTCTGTAAATCCATACTGAAACAGGTAATCAATAATGGAAAAGAAATCATCTGACAGCGGCCTTCAGAAATACACCATCCCTGAAAAAGTTCAAAAAAAAAGTACAAGAAGCACTTTTACAGGCGGCTTACTATAACCTGCAGGAGAATTACACAATGACGTATTCTAGCCATCCCAAGTGATATTGATTGGTGGTATCATGGCTTTTATTTTAATTCTGGAACTTGTATGTTGCTTTTTTATATATTGTTTTATAAATTCGTGTAATTCAATATCTTCCAGTCGTATTATTATGCCTAATATAACACGTTTTGTTGCCAAAACTCAAAAATTCTACGATTGTGAGCGTATATTTATATATCCATATTTGCTATTGAAGCTTTGTCAATAAGATTAGATCTTCGACAATAAAGATTATTTTGATTGATTGATTGGATTTTATATGAAAAAAATCAGCTTCTCCGGAATGTGAAGAAGATTTTGACTGGGCTAATACGATGTTGAAATTATTCTGGATTCTGAATGTGCATTCGTTGAATACAGATGGCACGACCTGAATAGCTCGTCTAATAGCTTGTTTATTTTTAGAGTTGTCTGCATCGAACAGGAGAGAAAAAGGACGAGGAAAATGTATCGGAAACATGAATTTCATGAATAGGCTTCTAGATATCATATGGATTCGATGAATTCATAATCACCGTAGGGTATCGTATCTTTTCCCCTTTGGGTATTTTTCGAAATTTCGAAATTTTTATTGATCCTAGCAATACTTTCCTTTATCAAATAAAACCTGGCAGGTCTGCATGCAGAGAAGAACTTGAAGTTTAGACAAACATTGTAAATAACTAATGATTCCAAAATAATCAGTGAGGGCCCTTTTACGGATCTTATCTTATCTCCTCCTTGAACTAGGCTTATCTTAATTTTGCCTAAGAACAACTTATGCAAATGAATTGAACACTTAGTCATCAAAAAAATATGCAGTATTCAGAATGATGACCATTTTCATGGGGAAAGAGAAGCTTTGAGGATTTTTTCGTCTTTTTGTATACAAATTAATCAAGAAAAACGACTTTGATGTGAATCATCCGATCGACCATCACGCCTATTAAGCGGTGAGATTGAAAATATTTGGTTTGAAGGTGAAATATTTTGACAGATATCAATTGCCATAACACCAAATTGAAGAGGACCTGGAGGAATTCTTTCTCCAAAACCGACTTCAAATAATCAATTCACTCAAACAGAATTATAATATATTGAATGAACTTCTCGGTGAATTTCGTGAAAATGTAGTATATATGGTGTTCATTAGAGAAAGGTCTGTATAATCAAGGAGTAGGGACTGTTTCTTAAATCATAGTTCTCTGATTTACCCAGTAACCATATTTTTATTAATTTATTTTCACCTCAGCCGGCTATTGTAGCCTAATTACTTGGATGAATATAACACCAATTAGATAAGTATAAGCTGGTACATAAAAACATCACAACTAAAAACATATAAATTACTCATAAATTGTAAGGATTCCAGCGGTGCCTTCGTTGTTGTACCTGCTGCTAAAACATTGAATATGAGGGATGACGTCAGGAACATTGAAGGGAATCATATTGAGAATTTCAGCGAAATTCCAAAAACATCATAGAGGTTAAGGTTCGTCTTTGCTCTAGGGATATCTCAAATTTAGATCTCAACTGAGATGTTCTGATGGTATTATATAATCAGGCCATACATGATGCTGCTTGAAATATACATATATTTTCCTTTCCAGAATCCCACCATCCATTCCATATTCAAAAATCACTGGTTCTTCAAACGAGTTATAGAGAGTAAAGAACATTCCCTTAAATTTAAATATAGTTTATTCTTCTGGATCCACTCCAAAATACTATTAATGTCTTTTTGTAGTCCTATATAGTCTCTTATGGTCGGTTCATACACCACACTTTTACTTTTAGTTTAAGGATGAGAACTTCTACTTTAGAATGAGATAATTTTAGGGACTGCGCATGCGTGTATGTGAAGTCATCACAGCAAGCAATGCCACCAACATTATAAGGAAACGTAGCCCTGTTCTCCTTCTGAATATTTTACAGAAATGATATAAAATGGGTGTTCTGTGAATTCAGATATTAATAAAATAGCAAATTGCAAATCAAAACAATGACGCAACCAACGATTACTTCTTCTTCTACGTTTGTTTTTGATCACTGCGCATGCGTCCTGTTTACTTTAACACTGGTGTATGAACGGTCCAATTCCATTCTTGAGGAAAAAGTAAAAGTAAAAGTGTGGTGTATGAACCGACCATTACTGTTTCTACTTTTTCAAAAAGTTTCAAATCATCAAGAATTTGAGATTCAACGGTAGGTCATTGATAAAGAGTATGAAATGAAGGGGCTTTATGCTTGAACCTTGTGGCACTCCAGAATCGGATAGGAATTTTCCAGATGTATTTCCGTTTTGCCCAACAATGGAATACTAATAAGTTTGTACGGATTGATTTTTATTTCATGAAACCGTGCTGTTGTGGTACTATGTATTTGCTAGTGAAATTGCAATGGAGTGTTGTACTTATGAATGGTCATGCAAATTCAAACTCTCAATGCCAAACGAGGTGATTTTCAGAGCCATAGATGTCTCTAATAATTATCATCTATATCGACATACCTTCTAATATTTATTCGTTGTCATCATGAAATATGGAAAATATATTTCGAGATATGAAGAAACCCCCATTCTCCATGAATTAAATCTTCAGGGTTTGATGTCTTCCTATAATTATATGAGCTTGGCCTGAATAGAGCAAGATCAATCGAAATCGACTGATCGCATGTATATTAGAATCCCAACTCTTGAAACTGGAATAATTATATCGGTTTATAATTACTAGTTATGTAGGTTATCTGTTTGACCTGCCTCAATATACATATGACGTTCTTCACAATAAATAGTGATCGATATATGTATATATAGAAACCATTGTTGATTTCCTTTGTGGAAAAACATCAAAAACACCGATACGATATCGAATTTCTGAGAAAAATAAGCTGGCTGCGGAATTGTAAGGTTGATAATGTAATTGATTTCCTTCCCAATGCATAAAAGAGTAATACTTTCCTAATGTAGCTGAAGAAAAATATCATAAAGCATAAATATGGTGTTCGTTAGGAGCATTTCGCAGTTGATGTTTCAGCAAGTCACGTTAATTCTTTCAGCTGATTCAGTTGAGTCATTAACTACTAGATTTATATTTTATTATGCTTGGGAAACATGAATGGAATTTGACTCAAATTATATTTTATTTGCAACCATATATGTAATGCTGTCATTACTAACGTCATTGAAGGTTGGGAAGTGTCACATTACACACCTCCACTTCCCGCCCTCATTTCATCCATTCTAGACTTTATCTGTCATTTATTGACTTTATCTGACATTTATTTATATTGGTGACAATTGTATACCCCGTAGTTACGGTAATAATATATCTACTTGATTATTCTGAGAAAACCGCGTTCTTGGTATTTTGTCGTTGAACATTATATTTTAGATATGTTCAAAACGAAACAGAGATTTATTAATTTTAATCGAAATATGATGGTTGTGAATAAAATAGTATACAAACCGCGGTAGGAAGTTTCATTTCTGGCTCGAGATCATAGCTAACCTCGACGCTTTGCGTCTTGGCTAACTAACTGATCTCACGACAGGAATGAATCACTTCCCATCTCGGTGTGTAATAAACTATTGCAATAGTAACTACAAACTTTATTTCGTGCCCTTGATATTCCGTGAAAAAATGCAATTGCATTTCTGCCAGTTTCAGTTACGTTTCAATGCAGTTTGGCTTCGCACGCCCTGTACCCTTAACGCATGACTTAAAAATTATTCTCACCATGTCAATTAGTATCAGAACCGTCGATAAATCATAATGAGATCAGTTATTACTGGCGCGACGCCAAGCCGTTACAGTAGACGTTCGATGATTAAACTTGGAGGTATTTATGCATTTTTCCGATCGTTCTCACAGTTTCCAGCGCCGACTTGCCTATGCCTAAATAAGGAATAAACTCGTCAGGGCCTTTTCTCGTGTGAAAACTACATTTTTTGATGTCTAGCAGGATTCAACTCCACCTTGGCATGTGATAAACCAGTTGAAAACACATTTCATTACTGTCAAAATAAATGACAATTGACCAAGACAACATTTGCAATTATCAATAGGGAATACGGATAAGAGTTTTAGGGCCAGTTGTACAGTTACGGTTCAAGCAGAGCTCAAGGTTGAACCAGGTTTTGATATCATAGTTCAGTTGTACGAAGCTAGTTCAATGCAAAGCTTGGTTCAGTGCCTGTCATTTTGAGAAGCTCTACTGAGCTGTTGAATTTGAACGCTTAAACCACGTACTACTGACGTAACATAACGTGAACTATTGAATTATTTTGTGATTGTCGTCCTAATTTTACATTTTTCACCGATTGCTTTTGTATGCTCGATAAAGTAATGGCTCAGCAACTACCTTAACTTGTGCAATTAACAGATGATGAAGACGTGCAAAAAAGTATAGGGACAGGAGAGATCATTTTATAGAATTGATGTTGAATTTGTGCAAAGATTTCGGCTTTCCAAGCATTGTGTAAGCTTCGTTATGAACCAGATTGAAGCACAAATATCATCTCCAACAGATTGGTTGGTGCATTTCAGTTCTCCCAACTATGTGCAACCTATTATTAAAATAGTATATTACAGGAATCATGCTGTAACTACTGAACAAATGGTGCTAGTAACTTTGAGATATTTCGCAACTGGAAATTTCCTCCAGACAGTTGGGGATTGGGATTTTGTTGGTATGGAAAAAGGGACAGCAAGTCGTATCGTATGGAAGGTAACCAGAGTAATTGAAGGACTCTATCATCAGTATATTCGAATGCCTGAATCTCAACTTGAAGTAAAAAGTACATCTCAGAAGTTCTACAGTGTGGCACGATTTCCCAAGTGTATCGGAGCTATTGACTATACATATGTCAAGATTTTATCACTTGGAGGAAATAATGCAGAAATATTCAGGAATAGAAAAGGTTTTTTTTCCTTCAATGTCCAAGCCATATGTGACTCGAACTGCATGTTTCAAGAAGTAGTTTGCCGTTGGTCTAGTTCAACTCATGTCTCATGAATATTCGCCAATCCAAACATCAGAGCTAGATTTGAACGAAGAGACTTCGGAGCATACACTCTAGTGGATGACAGCGGCTATGCAATCAAAAATTATCTGATAACAAATCTTGCCAATGCTGTGAGAAGGCAAGAACAACTCTTTGATGAATCTCAGATCAGAACTAGTAATTGCATAGAAAAAAAAATTGGACAATGAAAGAGAAGATTTCCTATACCTACTTGCTTTTGGAATTAGATTAAAAGTAGAAAAGGTTGAGGCTGCTGTGATTGCCACAGCTGTTTTGGAGAATATTGCTAAACTCTTGAATGAGCCAGATCCTCCAAACAATGAAGAAGAGGAAGCAGCAGTCAACTTTGTTGGCAATGTAAATATTCAACCATATGTGCATTTTCACAACATAACAACATACCTATCAATAATGCTGTGAGACATCAGTTAGTAAAATACTTTAATGAACTCTGAATATGTATCTTGTATCTTCAAACACTGTCAAATAAATATAACTTCTGCACAAATAAACAGGATATTTGATTCATTTCATCAAATGATCTCAAACTTCAAAACATATTCATTCCAGACATTGCAATGAAAAAAAGCGAATTTCTTTTTTGTTCTCTTCTTCAGATTATCATATTTCTTCCTCAAAATCAAAGTGTCTCGAAAAATGTGTCCGTTTTCATTGTTGAATTCAGTTTCAATTCGTTTCCAGCATTCTAGTTTTTTTTTTTTGTTGATATTACTATCGGTCTTTTTATTTTCTAGTATATCTTTATACTTTTTTATCAAACAAAGTAATATTATTTCTTCTTTGGGAGAAAAATTAGCTGATCTTTTTCTCGAAGCCATAATCTCCCAAAAATTGTTCAAATTTTCATTCATTTGCTCTTTGTTAAAGTCACATCAAATATTCTCAGGCTTTTTTTGTGTCAGGTTGAAAAAATCTAGGATTGGCAGTTCTTTCCCCTCAGTCTTCGCACTTTTTCAATTCACAATAAATTACAAATAAACTGAACCTTCAAAAATAGGATTTGTCAACGTTTGATTATGACAGAAAGAAGCAACTGCACATGTGCAAACGCTACCAACATAAGATATATTTCCTTGAACGAAGCTCTGTAGAGCTGGGCTCAAATATTAATTGTACAACGGAAATATATTTTTAAACCGGGTTCATCACTGAACTTGGATCTGTAGAACTGAGCATTGAACCGTAACTGAACAACTGGCCCTAGGGGCCAGTTGTACAGTAATGGTTCAAGCAGAGCTCAAGGTTGAACCAGGTTTTGATATCATAGTTCAGTTGTACGAAGCTAGTTCAATGCAAAGCTCGGTTCAGTGCCTGTCATTTTGAGAAGCTCTACTGAGCTGTTGAATCTGAACGCTTAAACCACGTACTACTGACGTAACATAACGTAAACTTTTGAATTATTTTGTGATTGTCGTCCTAATTTTACATTTCTCACCGATTGCTTTTGTATGCTCAATAAAGTAATGGCTCAGCAACTACCTGAACTTGTGCAATTAACAGATGATGAAAACGTGCAAAAAAGTATAGGGACAGGAGAGATCATTTTATAGAATTGATGATGAATTTGTGCAAAGATTTCGGCTTTCCAAGCATGGTGTACGCTTCGTTATGAACCAGATTGAAGCACAAATATCATCTCCAACAGATTGGTTGGTGCATTTCAGTTCTCCCAACTATGTGCAACCTATTATTAAAATAGTATATTACAGGAATCATGCTGTAACTACTGAACAAATGGTGCTAGTAACTTTGAGATATTTCGCAACTGGAAATTTTCTCCAGACAGTTGGGATTTTGTTGGTATGGAAAAAGGCACAGCAAGTCGTATCGTATGGAAGGTAACCAGAGTAATTGAAGGACTATCATCAGTATATTCGAATGCCTGAATCTCAACCTGAACTAAAAAGTACATCTCAGAAGTTCTACAGTGTGGCACGATTTCACAAGTGTATCGGAGCTATTGACTATACATATGTCAATATTTTATCACTTGGAGGAAATAATGCAGAAATATTCAGGAATAGAAAAAGTTTTTTTTTTCCTTCAATGTCCAAGCCATATGTGACTCGAACTGCATGTTTCAAGAAGTAGTGTGCCGTTGGCCTAGTTCAACTCATGACTCACAAATATTCGCCAATTCAAACATCAGAGCTAGATTTGAACGAGGAGACTTTGGAGCATACACTCTAGTGGGTGACAGTGGCTATGCAATCAAAAATTATCTGATAACAAATCTTGCCAATCCTGTGAGAAGGCAAAGACAACTCTTTGATGAATCTCAGATCAGAACTAGAAATTGCATAGAAAAAAAATTTGGACAATGAAAGAGAAGATTTTCTATACTTGCTTTTGGAATTAGATTAAAAGTAGAAAAGGTTGAGGCTGTTGTGATTGCCACAGCAGTTTTGGAGAATATTGCTAAACTCTTGAATGAACCAGATCCTCCAAACAATGAAGAAGAGAAAGCAGCAGTCAACTTTGTTGGCAATGTAAATATTCAACCATATGTGCATTTTCACAACATACCTATCAATAATGTTGTGAGACATCAGTTAGTAAAATACTTTAATGAACTCTGAATATGTATCTTGTATCTTCAAACACTGTCAAATAAATATATCTTCTGCACAAATAAACAGGATATTTGATTCATTTCATCAAATGATCTCAAACTCCAAAACATATTCATTCCAGACACCGTAATAAAAAAAAGCGAATTTCTTTTTTGTTCTCTTCTTCAGATTATCATATTTCTTCCTCAAAATCAAAGTTTATCGAAAAATGTGTCCGTTTTCATTGTTGAATTCAGTTTCAATTCGTTTCCAGCATTCTAGTTTTTGTTGATATTACTATCGGTCTTTTAATTTTGTAGTATATCTTTATACTTTTTTATCAAACAAAGTAATATTATTTCTTCTTTGGGAGAAAAATTAGCTGATCTTTTTCTCGAAGCCATAATCTCCCAAAAATTGTTCAAATTTTCATTCATTTGCTCTTTGTTAAAGTCACATCAAATATTCTCAGGCTTTTTTTGTTCTCTTCTTCAGATTATCATATTTCTTCCTCAAAATCAAAGTTTATCGAAAAATGTGTCCGTTTTCATTGTTGAATTCAGTTTCAATTCGTTTCCAGCATTCTAGTTTTTGTTGATATTACTATCGGTCTTTTAATTTTGTAGTATATCTTTATACTTTTTTATCAAACAAAGTAATATTATTTCTTCTTTGGGAGAAAAATTAGCTGATCTTTTTCTCGAAGCCATAATCTCCCAAAAATTGTTCAAATTTTCATTCATTTGCTCTTTGTTAAAGTCACATCAAATATTCTCAGGCTTTTTTTGTGTCAGGTTGAAAAAATCTAGGATTGGCAGTTCTTTCCCCTCAGTCTTCGCACTTTTTCAATTCACAATAAATTACAAATAAACTGAACCTTCAAAAATAGGATTTGTCAACGTTTGATTATGACAGAAAGAAGCAACTGCACATGTGCAAACGCTACCAACATAAGATATATTTCCTTGAACGAAGCTCTGTAGAGCTGGGCTCAAATATTAATTGTACAACGGAAATATATTTTTAAACCGGGTTCATCACTGAACTTGGATCTGTAGAACTGAGCATTGAACCGTAACTGAACAACTGGCCCTAGTCTCAATTATTTTTTCTCCAATCTTCATTATTGCCACATTAAATTAAAGGGTATTCAATTATTCTGTTAATATTTGAACGCATAAAATATTTTATCGAAAGTAAAGAATAGAAGTGGAAATTTCAAATTTACAAAACGCGTCACATTTGATTTATCCGCATCGATATATTCATACTGTGAGAAAAACATTTCAAACCTGTATTCCTGTAGTGATTCATAGTGAAGTTTGATTTTTGTCACAAGTCAACTAGGACGACGAATGAAACTGACTGAAAGTTGTCCAAGCACAACTGGAAAATTCACCGAAATAAGATATACTTATGATGACAGCATATTCAACATCATATCTTGATTTTATGTTCACAGAGATCAAAGGAGTGAAATTATATGATGTATTTGGATCCATATTATAGATTGGTATACAGAAATGCCCACAGCAGAGACGTATCTTGTAAATCGGTATTCCGATATGCTTATAATTAGGTTAGATTACTCTGAAACTTTGAGAAATTATTTGAATATTATCAAGTTTATTCGTATTTTTTCCATGTCATCAATTTGCGAATGATCACTCTACAAATTAAAAATTCATACATATTCCCTATTCAAATTCAGATTAACCAAAAATTAGTTTTCACAGTTTTTGAGAGTTGAAAAAGTCATGCCTTGTTTTCGAAAAGCTGGTGTATATTATTCGCCGCGACAATTATGCAGGGGAGTAGTCGTTTTATATAATTTCATATTACTCCTCACTTTTTTGAATGATTTGAACTTATATGGTCGATATACATCAACATAGGTTTTGTGATGATTATCCGATGTTACTTCTTCCATAAAAAAAAATCATTTCACATTGACCTGGAGAAAAAAAACCCAAAAATCACTTACTCAAAAGTTCTCTCTACAGAAATGATCATGATCAAGATATATAAACATGCTGCGAGGAACAAAAAATATAATTCTCACAGGATGACCCAATCGCGAAAAAAACTAGTAGCCAATTTTGTTGTAGACTTTCTGAAGATACAAGGAAGTACGGCTACAACAAAAACCCAAAAAACAATATGTAAGAATATATTTAACCACCCATTTGAATAAATAATTAATATATGACAACTAGATGTTAACGGGTAACGAACAAAAAGTTATTTGGCTAATGAATTACTTTGAAACAAAAAAATTACGCCTTCGCCAGATTTCCCCAATAGGCATCGGTACTAAATTTCTGAACCTAATGGGAATTACACCACCGAGCACTAAACGCCATTCGAAATTTATATTCGTATCAACAATTACTGCAAAGCAATTCATATATTTAAATAGATTGATGATCCATACCCCTGGAAGATTTATTTTATTGTCTATCTCGACTTGAGACATGATCGAACATCTTTTAAATCACCTTTTCCAATCAAAGAGGATAGTTTTATGTGGCTTTCCTTTTATTGCGCTGTACCATTATATTTTCGTTCGGAGACATTTACGTTGAGGTTGTTTGAAAGGTGAAGGCTATTCCCTGTATGCCTGAGGATTTAATATAGTCAATGACGGGTTTCTTTGTTATAAAGAACTATGAAATTGATACATCATACCTCCTCCTACAAACGTCCCAGAAATAAGCGACCTGACATATTTATAGTTCCAGTGCATTCCTCTTAAAACGCTGCCCTGAATCAGCCACTTGGTATTGGCTTCTCAAGAAAAAGGAAAACACGTCAGCTCCGATTGTTGGGACACATTTCTGTGCACAAATCACTCCTCTGTCACCATCCCTTAGTAAAAACCCTCACGAAGGGACCTGTGAGTCTTTATCTAACATTGACTGAGTGGAGAATTATGCAACAGTACTTTCCACCTCAACTTTCTTATTTTCACTTAGGAAATGCAGAACTTCCTTTGAAACTATACGCATGCGCATTAATTATGAAGGATCAACTCACAGTTATGTAAAAAGTCTTCCGATAAAAATGGCCAAAGTTTCAGTATGTTGTTGAGATCGGCCTCCTGGAAAAAGTTTCCATGGGCACACAAAAATTTTGTGTATAGTTTGCGAGATACAGAGTGTTGAAGTTGTTAAATGGTACTTTCAGGCCATTATTGGGATAACGAACATCACAAAATTATCAGAGGATTTTCGACCTATACCATACATGGCCAGTGCAGGGGTATGTTTTTCAAGCATTTTTGCAAACTGTATACCATGTATACATGTATACAGGTATATAATGACTTTTCCGTGTTACACGAGATAATTTCAGAATGGAGCATCAACGTCATAAGTCGGATGGTATGAAAATTTAATTTTCTGTGTTGGGTATATCCATTGAGATTGACTGATTCCAGAAAAATATGAATTTTTCTTAAATATACAGGGGAGGTTGAAAGTATGAGTGTATCTGTTATATATTCTTTGGATTACATGATTGGATCAATTCAGTGCGCCAGCTATAATGTACCATATGGCCACTTGACAGAACGTAAATTATGAATATTATGCAGTGTGACTCAAGAACACACGGGACTTATAATCCAACAAATTACAGAGATGCCCTGTATAAAAAACTAACCTGTCAATTATACTTATTTTCGCACATTCCATAAGTTATAATATCATATCAACTTCTGTGAAAATTACAGGATTTTTCTATGTCTAGTTTTCATTAAATGGATGGAGATGCTGATAATCAGATTGTATGATTATTCATTTGAAGGATGATTCAAACTAATTCCTCATAAAGAAGCTTCCAACTTTTTTCCCACTGAGAGTATAAAGAATAACTATTACAGCACGTCTAGTCGAAAATAAGAAATACGGGGTCAGTCAGTATAGGTATATTTACTTAAAAATACTGATTCTTTCGAGTTTCTTCTTCCATACTTTTTGTGTGCCTATGGAAGCTTTTGTTCAGGAGGCCAATACCAACAGCATACTGAAAATTTGGACAATTTGACCCAAAGACTTTTTGCATAAGGAGTGTGCGTGGTCCTTTTATTGGGACAAAAGGAGATGGTTTCAAATCGGCCTCTCTTATTGGTGAGTCTTAGAGTTCTAGTTTCATTGGCATCGGTACACTTCAAGAGGTCCTGGGTTCGATTCCCCAAATCTAATAAGCTAATATTAATGCTTCTCCTGAGGAATCAGGGAATTGGTAGTCTACTTATTTTTTACACGCAGATTCACACGGAAGGAAATCCCTGTAATGTTCAAAGAACACCGCGTGAATCAAGGGACAAGAGATAAGAATTAACATTTACTTTGAATTTCTGTTTTATTGAAAATAGATCCCTGAGCAAGAGAGGTTCGACAGGTATCCAAATTCACAACAAAGAGTGGGAATTCTGTATTCGTCGAGTCATCCGTGTAGATATTGCCAAGGAGGGAACGATCGATAACAATTAAGAAGAGCACCGACCGTGAAAATATCAATAGAAGAGAGACAAGTCTCTGACACTTCTACGATGTTTCAATGAAGTGAGCGACTCTGTGAGCGAAGAATCACCAACAAGACGAATTGCCTTTCTCTGAATAGAATCGAGAAGCCTCAATGAATGTTTTGGTGCCGAACTCCATACATGAGAACTGTATTCCATGACAAGTCGTATCTGAGACTTGTAGATCATCAGAAGCTGACGAGAAGTGAAGTATTTCTTCGCACGAAATCGAAATCTCTGGGAAGCACTTTTAGCGATCGATATGTTAATGGTTTTCCCATGAGAGATTATCACTGATCGTAATTCCTAGCATCGAGATACCTGATTTTGTAGGAATAGTTACTCCTGACATCTGAATATTTGATGATGATCGATCGGCTTTTCTTGAGATGAGACATGCCTGGGTTTTCGTAGCATTAAATTCTACTTGCTGAAGAACTTTGGTCGAAATCATTTGGATTTGGTATAAAAAACAATAAATAGCATTAACATCATTATTTTCATCTCCTGGCAGCGTGAAAAACCTTCACACTGTCATTGGATACCTGTAAAGCATTATCCATCATTTTCGAAAAACCTTCGAGACGGATGATATTATTCTTGGACCGGGTAATTTAGTTATTTTCTGCATCCAAACTATCAGGTGCGAATGATTCCGACTCGACCAATTAACCTGAAAAATCATCGTGGTGGAGTAAACAACTTTGTTTTCGTTTACTCCGAATTTACGCAAGGTTATGGTTTATTAGTCACGTTCGTATATAAGCGAAGGACAATTATTTCATATAACTCAAATAACGCATAACGCAACTAATAGGAAGGCGGTGGTTTCCTAATAATATCTTGGTAAACATATTAATAGTCGATGTTCGTTATAGCGGAATCCTCTGAACTGCGTATAAGATGAACACCCCGAATCAAAATTATAATTAATTAGCACAATTTATTAAGAAATCCTTTCAGTTTGGGAAAAACAATTTTAATTTATTGATATGTCTAGCTGTTGTTAAGCAGATGATATTTCTACAGCTGGAGATATGTTCTGACTGACAGCAGTACAAACCATTTATATCTAAAGCTTGTCCTATCAACTTTGGATTATGGCATGCAGGTAGATTCTCCATTTGCCGGATTATTTCCCGAATTTTATTTTGACAAACGGTAAAAAGTGATGAAGAAGGTATCGGAAGTAAGAATTAGAGAGGAAAATAATTCAAAGTTACAAAACGCCGCACAATGGGTCGAAACGAAATGTGAGAAAAAGATTCATAGTGAATCTTGATTTATCAAAAAAAGTGATGATGAAGGTAAGATGCTGTGTACCGGGCATCTGAATAATGAAAACGTGCACTTCTGATCGTTTTTCTGGTACAAAGAAAATGCGGAATATGCCCTTTTTCCGAAATTCAGGGCCATAACGTCGGAACGAAGGAATAGCGCCGCGTTTTGGCTTCAGAATCGTATTTAGCTGCAATAAATACATAAGTTGGTACCATCATTTTTTCGAAACTAGGTGCTGTCCGATAAACGAACCTTCACCAAAATTTCAAGTGAAATACGAGGCTGGTCCGATAAGTACTTAGCCTCACCGTCCTATGGCGCCACTATCGCAGAAGGAATTTGCTGTCATGTAGTACATTCTCGTAGACAGCTACGTACATTCTCGTAGACAGCTACAGTCCAAATTTCAGCAGAAGTGACACTTCTCCTTCGATGGCGACTGTCAAAAGTTGGTTTGAATCTCTACATTCTGGAGAAGGGCAAAACAATCACAGGGTCTCACTGTGCCAAGTTATTGGGCCAATTCAATGCCGAATTGAAGAAAAAACGGCCCCATTTGGCGAAAAAAAAAAAAGAAAAATGCACCGGCTCACGATCAACTACCCCATCCACCGTATTCTCCAGATTTGGCTCCGTGCGACTTTTTGTTGTTTCCGAACTTGAAAAAGTCACTTGCCGGACCGAAATTTGAGTCGAATGAGGAGGTTATCGCCGCAACGGAGAGCGTCCTTCAGAAAGCTTGTTTTTCGGACGGGTTAAAAAGTTGGAATATCACTGGGTCAAGTGTATGGAGCTGAAAGGAAGATTATGTTGAGCAATAAATCGCCAGTTTTCCAAAATATTCGTTTTTCTTTTGTAGGCTAAGTACTTATCGGACCACCCTCGTATTGGACTGAAGAAATAAGACAAGGGAGATGATGGAGTTATTTGAGTTTGCTTGCAGTGCGCAGTATTCGGTTCCTAAAAGAAACAAGCCTTTTGAAAAACTAACCATTTTTCCACAATAAAGCAACTGCTGATGACATTGCATTTTAGTGCATGCTTCACACTTAATTAGTGTCGGAGATAAATCTTGGAGGCGTCAAGATAGCATCAGTTACTGAAAGGTAAACAAAGCAATTTCACGTTGAAGTCCGCCAAATTTCAAAAATAATATATAGTAGTAATAAGTAGTCCCAGATAATAGAGGTAAATGGAGAAAACAACTTAAATGCTTCACTGCGGAAAATGCTCCCCAATTGTTCTAATACAGTGGACGACAAAATTATAATACATTAGGAGAGGATTTCAATACATAGCACAGTTTTTTTAGTGGAAGTACTTTTTCTGTTTATCATTTGTAACTAATATTTGTCTAGTTCAATGAAGAAACTTAATCAGAAGTGTTTTTCATTATTAACATTACATTTTTTTAAATTTGGAAGGTCATTACAAGCACTCACTTGAAATTGCTTCAACGTTGATCTGGATATGTAAAATCGTGCACGATTGTCGAATAAGATTCAATGTCGATTCGTCGATTCGTTCATCAACTTTCTTTCATTCGTTCATGAATGTGTTAAGGCTGCGTGTATCGACCTTTGATGAGACCTATCAACGACGTATAAAAATCCATCTCCATCCCAACTTGCTCAACCTCGATTATCGGTTGTCGACCAAGGCCGTGTTCCGTTTCAGTTCTGGTTAACCAGACTGGTAACTTGAGATTATATAGACATTATAACTAATGTACTGGGCCTGAGAGAGAGTGAGAGGACTGCAGAGTGAGCAAGATAGAATACTTCAAGTATAACCTCTGAGAGAATTCCTTCCTCAATGTAGCAGATAGAGGTTGAGAAGGATAGAGTAATCCAAGTAAAGAATTATCTTTCACAATATCACTTCAATATGCATATACTTTCTCTTTCTGCATCGCGTTACATGGAAAATTGTAATAAAGGCCAGTCCATTAGTTATGATGTCTGTGCTTGAGATGGAAGTCACTGTGGTAACCAATAAAACGGAACGGCTAATGGTAACAATATTTGTAAACGGAACGCGTCCCAAGTTAACCTAACTTTGTCTAATGCAATAAATATAATTTTTGTATATATTTAGAGCAATTTTCGGGTAGTTACAACATTTTAGCCTTATATAAGGATGCAATTACCACAATTATCGAAAGAATGAAAGTTTTTCCTAGGTTTCTGGTGAATATTCGCAGTTTTTCGTATGCATATACTTTCTCTTTCTGCATCGCGTTACATGGAAAATTGTAATAAAGGCCAGTCCATTAGTTATGATGTCTGTGCTTGAGATGGAAGTCACTGTGGTAACCAATAAAACGGAACGGCTAATGGTAACAATATTTGTAAACGGAACGCGTCCCAAGTTAACCTAACTTTGTCTAATGCAATAAATACAATTTTTGTATATATTTAGAGGAATTTTCGGGTAGTTACAACATTTTAGCCTTATATAAGGATGCAATTACCACAATTATCGAAAGAATGAAAGTTTTTCCTAGGTTTCTGGTGAATATTCGCAGTTTTTCGTAGGATCTCCATTAGGCGTAATGAAGAAAAGTTCCTCGAAAGTTCCAATAGTGGATAGCGCTGTCGTCGCGCCCGGTCCCAGTAGTCAAAAGCAATAAACGAAAAGGAGCACAATTTTTTCGAATTATCTGATTGTTTCGAGAGTTCGATTTTGAGCGAGACCAGGGACACAGCTGTGGAAATTAATCACTTCATTCGTCGAATCACACTCTGCTGAGTATTTCGAGCTCTGCTGATTTCCTCTGTGATTGCTATCCTTTCCCAGAATAGGCAAACCCCCAATTCGTACATGAACACGAACATTTTCCACGTCGGCAATTAATTAATCCAACACCCACCTGGTAGTGCAGTTAACTATCCACCCACGCTGTGACAATGTGTTCGTGTACTATGTTGGATCGTTCAAGTGTAAGCAGCGATGCTATGCTTTCACTGAACGAGTGCAATTCGTGCATATAGAGCTCGAAATTTATGGGCGGTTCTAGAACGATTCATTTAAATTCAGCGCAAGCTACATAACTTGAGAACACAACTGAATCAGGAGTGGAGAAAAATTCAAAGGAAAAAAGAGTGGACAGGGGACAAATGAATTGTATAAAAGCACGTGGGAATTTTTTTCACCAAATTCAGCAAAAAATCAAAATCTTCCGCAGGCATACGTAAACAATTTCATAACTGCTGAGGATCTTCCGTTCTCAATTCAGAGAGCAGCTTCTCATGCATGCCTAACGTAGATCTTTGCTAAATCCATTTTCTGACCCAAATTTTTCTAAGCTTTTTATCATTTTCCTTTATTTGTTTTTTTAACTGAATATATGTTACAACAGTAGCAGCCACTTGCTGACACGACAATTTCTGGAAGTGTGTGTACACGTTACTCAAGCAAACGAACTTGCTAGAGTAATTTTCCGCAATAAATTCCAAAACAATTAGACTACAGTGTAGACACGCCGGCAAGTACTTGGTGAAAAAACTTTCGCAAGTTACTTGCAAGTGGACACGAGGCTTTAGTCAACCATACGGAAATATCATTTGAAGGGATGGATACTACGGGAAGATGCCACTAATTATTACCTTTCCAAGTAATGTATTTTCTTTCATTTTTCTTACGGGCTTATACCGTTGTTTATAGAGTCAGTCAATGCCTGTGTAAAAAGGATTTGAAGCGTTTTTCTAACGACATCTACAGTATAATGCTGATATTTACGTTCACTTGACAATTTACGACAAAGTTTCCTAATTTGAAGAGAAAACTAGATTCAGAGTAAGATTCCTAGGAAACCCTGGTGTATCTACTTATACCTTAATAATTTTGAGATAAACTTGGCGAAAACCGATTGCTTGATTTTTGAGATCATCAAAACTTCAGATCGCTATTGTAGATGGCGATCAGTCACTAGAGAGAAATGTGCAACCGAATATTCTACTACTGTTTATTATTTGGCTACTGAGATTGCGACAGCCCTGACAGCCAATCAAATGCGTTTCAGAAAACGTGCATGTAACGTGGAAACCTACCGTTAACAACCTGTCAATCCTGTCACTGTCACCTGCTACCTCTACGAGTTTTTAGTGTTTTTATATCAGTTTGTAAGACTAGACTTTGATTCCGAGAAAATATACTTTGCCCATTCACCTGAGAATGTACGACAAAGTTGCCTTCTATTAAAAAAACATGGTAGTGTATTGAAAGTGATAGAAGTTCAAAATACGTATCACATCGATATTTCCTTCATTTAAACAACACTTCGTTTTCAATCTCTCATTGATAAGAGCTATAGATGTTTCCTCCTCGATATAAGACTCTCGCTCAAGCTGAGACGAATAAAATTAACTATTTGCTATTAGCTATTTTGGGGCGATTTGTTTTGTACTTACCTTGGGTACTGAATAAAGACGAATATCTGGATCCCCAGATTTCGACTGTCCACACAAAATACAAAATCTTCTAGAGATCGTGAAAAAGTACTTGTAATAACTTCGAAACTTATTCTTCTTATATAGACTTTTAAACACTGTTGAATGCGAAGAAATAATTTCAGATAGTTTTCATTGACAACAATAAACCTCGAAGGTACGTCAATCTGACAAAACCGACATTTGACAGATTTTTGAATGTGCTCATTTGACGCCCCCTATACAAAAATTAGAAAGCTTTCGTAATCGTCGACTGTTTTTCGCCAAGAAGTTCTAAACAATATCGAATCACTAGATAGACCAGAGTTTCCTAGGAATCTCAGTTCAGAGTTCTGTCTGCCAGTTCGACTGAAATGTTGAAAGAAATATAATGAAGTTTCGAAATACAGTTGACGATAGAAGTTTATGGAGGAAATGAAAGTTTAGGCACTAAAATGATCTTGAAAACATGATTTATATACAAAGTGACAGGAAATTCCACTCCTGTTTCTGAATTCAAATGATATATCCATATGACTAACTATATCTCAATAAACAATGGATATGGTTAGTCAACCTTATGGAAATATCATTTGAAGGAATGGATACTACGGATAGATGGCACTAGTGATTTTGTTTCCAAGTCATATCTTTTCTTTCGTTTTTCTTACGGACGTCGTAGCCTGAATCACTCCTTTTCTTGATCGCCTGAACGTTGCGTAACAAAAAAGCTTCAAATCCATTTCACACAGCCATTGACTCACTTTATCTCTATAAACAATGGATATAGTTAGTCAATACCTTTGTAAAAAGGATTTGAAGCATTGAAATAATTTTCAAAACAGGCATGATCTACGACATCGATAAAATATTCCACTTTTGTATCTGAATTGATTGCCATCTTTTGATATTATGTATAAGTTAATCAAGAAACTGTGTGATTCAGGCTACGTCGTCTGTAAGAACAACGAAAGAAAAGACATGACTTGGAAACGAAATCACTACTGCCATCTTCCCGTAGTATCTATCTCTTCAAATGATATTTCCATATGGTTGACTAAATATATGTATATCTATAAACAATGGTATACGTGATCTGAGTTTTTTGTCAAATCCAACAGATAGCGTTACTCCTCAATGAATTACACCATTTGTACCGGAATTGAAATCTATAGATGTGTGAGAAGGGCAGATTCGTAAACTATCCCGAAAAATTGAATTCCTTCTGAATAAAACAAATGTGAAAATCTGACCAAGAACAGACTCCTGATTTGAACACGTCTAGTTAGTCATCAACTTCACTGGAACGTCATACTGCCTATCACAAAAATAAAAGGTATGAAAATAGTTGTCTCTGTTAACGTTCCGGAAAACAAAATCCGTTTCCGTTTTCAAAAATTATTCAATAATACTTCACGTTTGGAAATTTAATGATTCAATGGATGTATATTCTTGTTGGAATTCATAATCTGCGATAGGGAACGTAATAACGATTTCATAATGATATATGCCTTCTTTGCTTATTGAGTTTCGAAAACGTTCGTGTGTTGATTCACATCAGAACTTTTTTCACTATGAATCCTGATAAATCAAAACAATCATCAATATCAAAGTTCACATTTCATATGTCAATATTTCGTTTAAGAAGTGATTAATTGAAAGTCTTAAGTAATGGATAGCTGATAATTTCACAGTAATGTAGTAAGCAGTTGTAATGTAGAAATTTTAATAAAACTGTATGCCTATTCATGTTTGGAAATATTATTTGAAACCAAACGATTCAGATATTATTTCTGTAGTTGAAATAGAAAACAGAATCCTTCTAGAAAATGAATCCTGGACTTTAGCTCACAAAACTGACCTTTTCGATCCTCGAAGTTTTTTAATTCGCTCTCTAAATTTCTCTACTAATTGTTATTCAGATTCCCTTGATGAAATCTCCCAAATACATTGTGTTCCTAGTCGCGTCTCAAGATATGTTTTATTGTTTGATTGATGAATTATTTCGTTAAAATCTGTAGGAATCTTCAGAATTGAACTGCCATTATGACGAGGACATGGTTGTTGTTTGCGAATTCGAAGACATATTTTACTCACTTGAACGATACAAATTAAATTAGTAATGTTGAATTGAAGAAAGTACAAAAAATCGGTATTGGTGGGACTTGAACTAACGACTAAAAGTAGAGCGGCTCAAAGGACGTACGCCTCAACCAACTAGGCTATTTGTACTGTACGATTTTAGTTAATTCTTGGTGGTTAAAAAAACATCAATTGTGACAATCCAAACTTGACTCAATAAATAAAAATATTTATGAGCATATTTAGTTCAGGAAATGAAGCATTTTGGCTAGCAATTTTTTCGTCCACCATGGATTTACCTGAAATTTTCACAGAAGATAGGGAATAGCTCAAGGATCATTTTCTATATCATGACGCTGTACGCTAGAGCCTTGGGGTGGTTGCCACCCCATCACGGGGGTGCTATTTTTTTATTACATTTCAACTTAGGAATCGACGGAAAAAGTAATTCTAAGAAAAAAATGTTCCATACATTTTTTTCGTAAAAGTATTATTTTTTGAATTCTTCGAAGATGAAAGTAACAGTTTTTTGACGAAAAAATCGACTTTTTTGAATGTTTTTTTGCAAATAACTCTAAAACTATGCATTTTATCGAAAAAAGTGTGAAGAGGCAAATTGTAGCATTTGAAAAACAAAAACAATGCTTTCTATATAATTCTCTTACAACACATACGAACTGAGATACAGCAAATTAATGCTTAGCTTTTTTTGTCAAATGTTCAAATTGACCGACTTATGATCAAAATAAGATCGGTACCCGCTTTTTTCTACGAAAAAAATCTGTGAAAACAACTTCCAAAGTACTCCCTAACTAAAATTGATCGCCACCCTTCTGTGATTCTCTTTATATATATGTACTATCAATACACCCACGAAGTTTAACCAATTTAAAATGTCTAATTTTAAAAAATTGGAATTTAAAGAGAAAACGATTTTTTTCAATTTCGTGTTCTTAACCTTCTTCTTATAAATATCTCTCAAAATACTAAAGATACGGAAAAAACGATTCAGTACTTAATTGTGGCATTTATAATGACAAAAATTTCCCTGTGCGTAGATTTTTTGTAAAGTGAATATTCGGCGAGATATAGCCGTTTAACACGTACATTTACGATCGAACATCACCTTAGTCAAGCGCTTCAAACTCCCTTCAAATTGAGGGATCTTAAGTAATTTTATTCATCTAGTTTTATAGCTCTTGAAAAGCTCTACAAAATCGTTTCTGAAAAAAATTTCCTATCACCTAAAATGAAGGAGCTAAGCTAAAAAACCGATAATTTTTTTTTTTGAAAATTTGAATTACCTGCTTCGGAGCGTAGTAATCCACATAACCGGTATAGTCGGCCGTTATAATTTATATTTTCCACTTTTTAGATTCATATTGGAAGAGAGAGAAGAAGAAAAATCTGCTCGCGTGTGTGAGTGTATATTTCGTTGATTTCTCACCAGCGTATTCTAAAGTTCCAAGACATATTATAAAAATTTCAATGTTTTCCAGGGTAGTTTATAACAAGGGTAGGTTGAAAGATCATGAAATTGTATCCTAAAGCATGAAACAATCATTATTTAACTATTTTTATCCATATTTATGTTATTTTATAATTTTTGACAATTGGGGGTAGTTTTCACATCTAAAAAACAAAAAGCGTACAACGGCACAATATAGAAAATGAACTAGAGGGTGTTATAAGCCTAATCCCAAATTTTTGTACAAATCGGTGCTGGACGAAAATATTGCGAGGTTTTACCATTTTTTTAGCCTCATTTTCTGAACTAACGATTCAGTTGACTGGACCTACGCATCCATTCAGTAAACTATGAAGAAATGAGCATATTTACGGGTGGGAATAGAAAAAAATATCGTACCCATTTAGTAAAAATGTTCCGGATAACCACGAAACATCAAACTCAGTCACGTGTGTATGTGTGTGTTATAATAACGTATCCCGTAGAAAAATCACCTATATATCAGCTCGGTTCGGCCCTGAATCGACCATACCGCTCGCTGAGAACTACGAGAAGCTCTCAGGGCTAATGAAACGTGATATTCGGCAAAAAGTAGGGCGAGGCAATTTTTGTTTTCAGCATGACGGAAGCGAGAAAACCGAACATAAGACGGCGGAAAGTATCCTTAAAATGAGAAGGAGCAAGCATTCAGGGTTTTGTTTTATCCTATCAGCGTCCGGTTTACTTAGCGGCGAGAACGTGGCAATGTGTAATAACAATTTTTGTGCGAGTTCCACTGGGGTTTGTTTTCTTTGTTCTATCAGCTTTTCTATATCTGGTGGAACATTGACTTTTCTGACGAGATATTTGAAGGAAGAGAGCAATATTTTTATGAATCCTGTGGTTGTTAGGCAAAGAGGAATAACAGTTAGGGAATAGCATATTACGTAAAGAGAAGTGCAATTACGCAAGAGTGAAAATTGTGAGTGTACTTAACTATAGTCCGTTCATAATTTGTTGACAGCTCACTGCAAGTTTGACCCTCATTAGAGAACTGAAATACAGAGAGGACAGCTAATATGATATAATAACAAAAACCAAACTAAAACTGGCAGTTTAAGATGTTTTCGACTAACCCACCTTGTATCTGAAGAAATACAATACAGCTATAAAACTTTTAATCCGATTATGTAGGTATTTTGAGTGGAAATGACTGACCAGTGTCGTAGAGTATATGATTAAAACATTAGTTACTTTAAATAAATAAATATATTAATATTCTTAAACTGTAGGTACTGTAAACTGTATTTTTATTTTAATAAAATTTCTTTATTTTATTCAAAAATAATAAGTTACTTGCAATTTGTAAAAGATACATTTATTCAATTAATACCTATTTTTAAATGATATAAACTACGATTACTTACAAAACTATTCAAATTCAAAATAAACAGGATCATCTTCGGAATCCGAGTCGTCTTGCAGGTTAATAATTAGCGGTTGTGTCTCTACAGTCGCATCAATTATATTGTCAAGATCCCACATTTTTTGTTCTTCTTCTATTACATGTCTTACTGCATCTCGCCAATTTTGTTCTGTAATATGTTGTAAAGACTCATATAACAATTCACGTACAGCTTGTATTTTATATGACGTATTTTTTCTAGCCACATAGCTTTTCATTTGTGCCCAAATGAGTTCAATTGGATTCAATTCGCAGTGGTAGGTTGGAAGTCTAAGGACTGTGATGTTTCGTCTTTCCGCCATTTTGTCAACTACGTATTTCTTGAACTTAGATTTGTGTTGCCGGGCAATTTTTAAAAGTTCTGCTTTAACCATTCCATCTTCGTAAGGCAGGGACTTATTCCGCAGCCAGTCAATGATATCCTGTTTCTTCCACGCAGTCGTTGGAAGTCTTTCTACTAGTCGTGAATGATAAGGTGCATTATCTAATACTATAATTGAGTTTGGTGGTATATGTTCAATCATCTGCTCAAAATACTCTTCGAAAACATCAGCTGTCATCTCCTCGTGATAGTCTTTTGTGCTTTTGGATTGAAATTCCAACAAACCATGCTTAGCAAATCCTTTTTCACTGCCAATGTGAGAAACTATTAATCTACTGCCTTTACCAGAGGGTGGGGAAATACCAGTAGACCAACCTTCCATAAAGGCTTGCCTGGAGCTTGATATATTTTTACCTGACCAAATTTTTGTGAGAGTATGACCTGCGTTTACCCCCACGTTTCGTCCTGATAGTAAATTGGCCTTCCTTCAGCCCGAAATTTTCGTATAGATCTTAGATACTTTCTTCTCCAACATATTATCTCTTCCCGGTCAATCAAAAGTGATTTTCGGTCTGATTTCTCCCACCGGAAATTTAATTCTTTTAAAACTTGCCACAATTTGGTTCGTCCGACTTGAGGCAAATCCGGGTCGTCTCTAAATTCTTGTAAAATTTTGTTCAAGTTGGTTATTTATTTTTTGTAAAAAAATTCGTGAATTTTCCTTCGAATACCATTTTTGGCAAATTCATCAATTTCAATAGGTTTTCTCCCCCTCTTTAAGTATTCGTTTGTATTTGGGTTAGCTATACCTTGTTTTTTTCTTTCTGATAGGAACCTATATATTGTTGACTCCCCTACGCCCTTCATGTTGGCACAACTCTTGATTATGTTCTGAACAGTGTTTGTGGGATTCTGAGAAACCAGAGCATCGTGAACGTTCAAAACAATAGTCTTCTCTCTTGGTGAATAGACAGACTTACTGACTGTACGCAACAGTACCGGTGTAAAACTTGATGATGTTGATGATGATGACGAAGCCATCGCAAGCAATCAAACAAAACAAGCAGGAACGAAAGGTACGTATATGTTTGTAGGAATATGAAAAAAAGTTACTCACGCACTGCACAAAATTCGCAAAATAAATATTAGAGACGTTAATTACTGCCGTAGACGCCGAAACACCAACGAGCCGTAAATTAAATGCGATTAAAAAATGTACTAAACCAAAAATTATTTTCGTTCGTAACAACTTCACCCTTTCAAGTCAAGTTTCGAATATAAACTGAAGCTTTATATTACTAAGCTCTCCATTAATTTTAATGAATAAACACCTCAGGTACCTCCGCCTATGATTTTACGACTTTTACGACCGTTCCAAAAACTTTCAAACAACAAATTCATTCAATTTTATTATCAATTAATTAACACGCTTTTATTAGCTTGGGTTGTAACTATGTATGTAACGGAATCTTTGAGCATAAATTTCACCAATTTCCAGAAGTCTGATTAATTTGAAACTTTGCATACGTATCAAGGACCAATGACAATGCAATAATTTGATCATAGTTTTCCATTATCCTTATAAGGACCACCAGGATTAATAAATTCTTTTATAGATCCTCTGTAGTGGAGTAAAAAAGATAGAGCTAGCGCGCGTTCTACGCATGCCTGCAGTTTCGGACTTACTCTTTCGTTCTTTCGTTCGGGCACTCGGCTCGGCAGAGCACAACGGAGGCAGAAACGTTTTCAGGGTAGTTGCGTTCTCACAATGTTCATTCCTCATCTTACATGCGTAGGTGTACATGAGTCTGATACATGCAAATTACTGTATATGATATTTTTGTAACATATAATATAGTTCCCAGCGAAATACAGCCACGGAACTGCTGAAAGACGAATGTTGCCAATAATCCTGAGTTGGGCTTCGACCGTTCACAAGATGCAAGGTTGTACAGTTGATCATGCAGTAATTTACCTAGGCTGGCGATTGTTTGCTGCTGGACAAGCCTATGTAGCACTTAGTCGTGTGAGATCTTTATTCGGATTGAAGAACTTGATTGCTCTAAGTTAACAGGATTTTACTACATTTCATAAGTCTCCTCTCAAAGATAATTACCGATAGAATGAGTGTAATATATAATATATCAAGCACCCCACGATTTTACTCTGAATTACTTTATTCTGTTAATTACTTAAATTTTATTATAATCTTATTTTGAGCTGATTGACTATGAATGATTGTTTAGCCTTCTACTACCGTAATATAAACTCTTTGTAATTAAAAATTATTTTCTATTTTTTAGTTCGGTTAGCTATAAAAGCGTGTTTTTTTAGTTTTTGAAACTATTATTTATATTAAAGTCAATTTGACTAAGAATTGGGAACGAAAGTTCAGGGAGCGGTCGTCATTAATTTAAAATACACGTGAATTCTAAATGAGCCATTACCTAACAGATACAGATACGTAATGAACGAATTAAAATAGTAGGAGTAGAAAAGGATCATTATTTCCATTCATTATTAATGTAACGAAATATTATTTTTCTTCAACCACCTGAATATGACCTTCTTATATTCACTCATTTCGTAAAAAAAGTAGACTTTTCACTGACAATGATTAACAAAACCGCGACACGTGTTTCGCTATACAATAATTTCAACATTGTCAATGAAAATATATTATTTCTTCATTTCCGCTTGAGGAAGCTATTCAATAACCAAACACGTGTAGCGGTTTTGTAAACCCATTGTCATTGAAAATCGTACAGACACCTGATATTTTTGTTGAAAAAGTTGGCTATAAGGTACTCTATTACATGATATTGCTTGCTTGCCATGGTTATTGTACCGAATGTGAGAAATTTGACCTAGTACAAAAAATGAAATGACTACTACTGAAGAAATTTCTGATATCTGACTATGACTCCTTTCTAGAAGTCATATCAATTCTAATTTGGAATATCAACAAACATTTCATGTACAATATCCAAAAATTCTTATTATCATCGAATTGAACTCGATTTATTAGTACACCCCAAATAGCACAAGTACGTCTAGTGGACGTACTGCATATGTACGGTGAGGATGCATTGTACGTATTTAGGACGTACTTCTGTCTCCGACAGATGTACATAAGACCTCCCTACGACTTACCGTTTCCGCATAGTCGGTAATCCCAGGTACGTACTTTTCTAGTCCACACAGGACCTGAAATGTACAGAACGGGGAACTGTTTGGGACATTCCGAAAACGTACATTTTCCATTCTATATGCGCTATCCCAAGTAGAACAAACATATTTGACCAATATTGGTTCAATATTACGGGAATATTAACCTTATATTGTAGATGATATCAATAGTGGCCACAAAAAAATGTGAACATTCGGCGATATTAGATCAATATTCGAAAACAACGTAATGATATATCATTTGATATCACTTAATGAATCTAAGTTTTCATATTCGGGATTATTCATTTCTTTTTTACCAAATAGTCAAGTTGGAAATTTTACTCATTCACGTGTACTAACCATCTAACCTCTAACCGAATACTTACCTGGAAAAAGACCTGGCTGCTGCGGAGCTTAAACTCTCGACCTTTTCTATGGAGATATTATTGTCGACCACTGTTACGCTCTACGGCACCGAGAGACTTGTTTTTAAGAAGGAGTTGAGTGCTATAGATGTGATGACTTCAAGTTAGTTTTGTTCGAGATAATATTAAAATTTTAGAAAGTTCAGTAACAATGAAAATATATTCGAAAAAACACTAAAGGATCACTGTCCCATGTGATGGCGGTTTTGGAATATCAAACTTGCTGTGCAAAAAATTCTGTATGTAATTTTCTGGTATTTAAATTCACCACATGTCGATGTTTCAATTTTCCCAAATTTTTTTAGGAATAATTCATTATGAATATTGCATTACCAATATTGATATATGTTTGAATACACTAAGTGATCACTCTCAAAATCCCAATACCCCTTGAACCGAAAGGGACCCAATACGTACGTTCTCGGGAGGTCCAAACAGTATGTACATACTAACAGAAATGTAGAAAATGAAAGGAACCCAATCCGTACGTACTTGGGAGGTCCAAACAGTATGTACAAAAAAGTACGTCAACGAGACGTCCAGATAGTATGTACATACGATTTCCAAAAATGTACGTCATTACTATTATGTCCCGCAAACGTTTCGAAATATACGTATCTGAAAGGGACTCAATATGTACGCACCTGGAAAGTCCAAATAGTACGAACATAGTTCTTCCAAACATGTACGTAAATGATACGTCTGAGCAGTACGTACATGGGATTCAGAAAAAAACACGTCATTGGTATGTCCCTAATTCATTCCGAAAAGTACGTACCTGAAGAGGAGTTAATGTAAACGTATCAGGGACACTTAATAAAGTACGTACATAGTACTTCCAAGCATGTACGTTTTTATTACATTCCGATTGGAACGGGACCAAGTATGTACCTACATGGGACGTCTAATCAGTATATACATGGTACATCCGGTAATGTACGTTCTTCGAATGTCTCCTATACGTCCCGGGACGTATCGACGTAACTAGGACATAAATGGTTCGTCTTCAGGACGTCGTGTGCTATTTGGGCTGTTACGTTGGTAATCGATTATCTAGGTGTCTTTGTAGTGGTTCCAGATCAACAGTACCTCCGGAACGCAGAATCTAACAGTGGCAGAAATGTCAGACTGTCGCATGCGAAAGGTTTTCCTTTCGGATCGTTACGTTACTGCTCTGGACTTACGATTACTGGAGCCGGTGATCACGATTTGAACAATAATAGTAATAATATACGCTTAAATTGATAGTTACAGTTATGATATCTCAGAATTTAAAAATGTTGATTATCTTCCTTCTTTTTTTTTGCCAATTAGTCGCTATAAAGTGGCCCTTGCACAGTTTGACCTATCGATTATAGCTAATCGAGAGTTCAAACTGTCGATTATCAAAAAATACCAGCTACCGCCTTAGCGCTTTTGTAATAAACTCTTCACACTCTCAACCAAGACGCTTATCCTCAGCATTGTTTATAGAGATATAGTTAGTCAACCATAAATGGAAATATCATTTAAAGTAATGGATGCTGCGGGTAGATGACACTAGTGATTATGTTTCCAAGTCATGTCTTTTCTTTCGTTTTTCTCACGAACGTCGTAGCCTGTATCACACATTTTCTTGAATACTTATACATAATACCAGAAGATGGCGATCAATTCAGAAACAGAAGTGGATTTTTTTTCCTGTCGTAAATCATTCATGTTCTGAAGATTATTTTAATGCCTAAAATTTCATTTCCTTCGTAAACTTCTATCGTCAACTCAGAGCTTCATTATCTTTCTTTCAAAATTTCAGTCAAACTGCCAAACAGAATTCTGCGCCTATTTTGCCCTTCAGAATAGGAAACTTTGTCGTGAATTATCAAGTGAACGAAAATATCGACATTTTACTATAGATGGCGTAACAAAAAGGCTTCAAATCTTATTCACACAGGCATTGGCTAACTAGATCCATATATATGTATTAATAACAATATGGATAATACCAAATAAGAGCCAATGTTAACTAAGTGAAGCCGATAATATCTCTGTTGCAGTCCCACAATCCGGTTTCATTCATCCACTGCGCATGCGCGATTTTTAACGTTATATGACAATTTCATTTCAATGGTTATGTTATTTCAATGTCAAAAAATTAAACTAAGATCATGATCAAATGTAGCAGTACGGAGAATTCAAAGTGCATTTTGGTTCCCATGAGGTTTGAGAAGTTTCCTTAATGATTGAATGACGGAGTTCCATGTTATTGGATATCAACTGTGATGTGAAATGCTGTGTACTGTTTAACCAAAAATAATACAAAATTAATAGTCTTCCATTGATCTCGAGACCAAGTTTTCATCAAGTTCGAATAGGAGAATGAACAGTTGTAGGAGGATGGCTGCTCATTATGGGCAATAGTAAATATCTGTGAAATTGATAGTGTCTAAATTTCACTGATTGAAATATTCAGTATCAAATTCATCTTACTTATTTTATATACGAACACTAACAAAACTCTCAACTAATAAAAAACCTAACTATGAAAAGAATGAAAAAATACCACGAGTATAATTGAATTGCAAAAACTAGAAAAATACTACGAACTAAATATCACAAATTATATGAATACTAACAATAAAAACGACTGAACGGAAGAAATATAACTGAACAAGAAACTTAAAGAACTCTAACACATTAATCGAATTGAAAACTAATAATTGAGAAAACGGTGAAGATAATTAAAGAAAAAAAATGCTTCGATGAATATTTTCAACAACTGTCAGACGCAGACGCTAAAATTCTTTGGTTATGTTCCGGTTTCAATCATATGAAATATGGAATTCATTGTCACTACAGGTGAATAGAAATATGTGTATCATTGAAGAGAGTGTTTTTCTCGCGCATGAGCATAGGTGTGAGGAGGCCGGTGATGTTCTTTTTTTTCGGATTCACGGCAGTTGTCCTTATTATCCATATTGGTATTAATATATATATATATATATATATATATATATATATATATATATATATATAGTATTGATTCAATTTCTAAAATTCACAAACTGACAGCGTCATAGTAATTTAATTGTCACTATCGCTAATAGCGACCTACCAGATAGATTAGTTTCGTATTTTCGCATTTATGACGATGTATCTCTGTAGTTATTCGTAAAATAGTTTTTTGCTGCGAACTGGTTTATTTTGGGCAAAAAACCCAAGAGACATTTTTTTGTTTAGAATGAAACATGCTATCGGAAATAAATTTTTCAAATGGTAAACAAATAATAAGAAAAAAGTTATATTGGAAATAGATTTTAGGGAATGCGTTTTCCACCCCTTACAACCATGGGGTAAACCAAATAAATTACTGGTTAAGTGTCTTTTTGGTAGTGCAAAACGTCAGGTTAATTTCAATATTGTAACTTTTTCAGTGTTTGTGAAAATAATTGTTATACAAATTTCATGTACCCCCTTCAGGGGCTGTATCTTAACAAGGGATGCTCCAATGAAGTTTCTTTACATGAAAGATCCTATCTTTTTTCGATGGGAATCACCACCTCAAATTTTTCACACTTATTCAGTTACAACCTGTATATATGACAATATCTCAATGAACAATGTCCTCAGTGACGTACCGAATCGGCGCATTTCAAACACGCGCACGAAAAAAATCCGTCGAATTTCTGCGTCGCAAACACCGCAGGATAGTTTAACGAACTGATAAAGAATCGCAGAAGCGGTCGTCCTTGCCGTTTGGCCAGAGGTTGTCCTCGTTTCGCATGACAGTCGACGATCGTTCTAGAAGGCAAAAAACCTGTTAAAAGCGAACGTACTCGACTCGGTATTGCTTAATTGTGCTTATACCGAATAGGGGACATCGACTCGCTTTAATTTATTTATACCTCGTTGAATAATAGATGGTTTTGCGATTGTTAGCGGCGACTAGCCATCGATTTATCTAGGTGACCGGGTGGAATGCCTCGACGACTGAAAAATTCCAAAGAGATTTTTTACGATAAGACTCGCTTTCATTTCTGTAATGAACTAACAATGTCTGTCTTTTAGATTTCTATTGATTTGTAGGGTGTGCGCTTTCAACTATATATGAAATAGTTTCAATACTTTTAGTAGGTAGAACTTGTTCCTCGACAATTTCAAAAGATTGATCTTTAGTTTCCTTCATAGTATACTACTGGGTTAATGTCCTACCACATTCGTAAAAAATAAACTTTCAGTTTACTATGATTATACCTTTGTTGTTCGTTTCCGTTAACCAGCTGACGAACGTCAACCCTCAGAAGTCGAAACTTGTGCGAGCAATGGATCAACGAGGCCTTACCTTTTAACGTGCGATTACCCAGCACGGTGGCCCAGCGAGGATTCGAACCCCGGCCTTCCGCTTGATAGGCAGATATGCTAACCACTACACTACCGAAATGCGTTAAATTGATAAAAAAGTAATAGTCTGGGCAACCAAATCACAGATGTACAGCGGTAATTCGCTTTCTTCTAGTGAATAATATTTCCCTCATATATAAAATGTCCCATTAGAGCAATGCAATTATCGAAAACTTACAGCGGTAATTGCATTGTATCAAGTCACCATAACAACACATTTGAAACCGTATCGCTAGACGTCAGTAAACAACACAAATAAATGTCAGATAGACTTCAAAAATAGAAAAACATTTCGCGTTGTGGTGAGTGCTCCATAAAATATATAGAGGAAAGTATAAATGAACAAAAAATAACATTTCCTTGAGAATTTCTTTATTCGTGAAATATTCCAATGAATTACATTCGTGCATAAAAATGACCAGATAATTTTGCATTCAAGTGATATCTTATACAAATTGCATTCGGTTATTTTCATATTTTGGCTCTTTTACAAAATATGAAAATAACCGAATGCAATTTGTATAAGATATCACGCTTGAATGCAAAATTATCTGGTCATTTTTATGCACTCGGGCAATTATAACCGATAATTTTGTCATTTCAAGACACCATATATTTTAACGATGAAATGTCATGTTACGTACTATAACTGCATTGATCAAATCCACTTTTTTCCAATGAGAATTACTATTAGAAAAAAGGTTATTATTGAATATTTTTTGCAATTGATATTTCAGGAATTTGAAATTATTTGTGAATCATTGGGAATAATGTAATACTTGAAAATAGTCGTGAGAGACTAGAAAAATTGCCTGGCCTACATTATTTGTGATTTCAAATAAATGTTTTTTTTTCAATTTTTTGTTATAGAAAAAATAACCTTTTTATAATTTGAGAATTGATATTTTAGTATCATATCGATGCATCCAACTGAGAATGTTTCAGGCAATAATCTGCACGATACCACTCGACATAAAAATTTCTCAGATAAATGTCCATTTCTTCAAAGTCAAACTCTGATATTTTCGAGCTTTACCAGTAGAACAACCAGCAATTGATGAAACCACTCATCCTGCGGACTCGTGGTTTTATCATGCTGGTTTTTCTCCCGGTATTGCTGTTAAGTTTTCGTTGAAAATGGGAATTTATTGATACGATTTCGGGGGCTTGTGGTACTTATAACTTTCAAGAAGCCGCTAGTTCATTCCGAAAAAGAAATTCCTCAAAATTTACTAAAAAAATTCAGAAAAAATAATGACCATGATGTCAATACTAATCTCATCAAAGTGTCCGAATTTTTGTATCAATTCATAAAAATCTCGAATATTTGAAATAAAAATTTGTTTTCCATCAGAAGCGTTCAGCCAACTACGACCTATATCAACTGAATGGAAATTATATTATTCATCTCGAAAAAAATTACGTTTATCGAAAAAGAAATGTTTATTTTTCGTATACTATTTTTTTACAATCATTCTAAATGATATTTGAAGAAATAAATATTCGCAAAGTTGATTTGAATCAATTTCGTGTTCAAAATAGGCATAGCGGATAGACAAGAATATCATTTAGGTCAATCTTTGTGAATGTCATTCGCCTTCGTAGAGGTGAAATAATATCAATATTCAG
The DNA here is from genome assembly GCA_032362365.1 of Zygogramma bicolorata. Lineage (NCBI taxonomy): Eukaryota > Metazoa > Arthropoda > Insecta > Coleoptera > Chrysomelidae > Zygogramma > Zygogramma bicolorata. Next base: position 1,768,546 of record JAVJAQ010000582.1, read on the forward strand.
CATGTTTTCAATGAATGCGCTCGACATATCTCTCAAATCTTGAGTGCGTTTCACAAGGATTGCTACAAAAGAGCATTTTGCCAGTTTTAATCAATTATATTTAAATGGGCTGACCCTGAGCGGGAGATACCGATACAACGTTAGATACTGAGGCAAATAAAATGGTTGGAAAATCGATAAAGTTAAAAAAAAGTTTTTTTTTATTATTTTTTCTTGAAAAATGATTACTTGAGAATCTGCTTGCTACCAAATCAATCTTGATCATATTTGATACTCCCAACTGAAAATGTAACCTTCAAACATCAAAGATATAGCAATTTCAAATCTTGATACATGTTTCAGCGCTATATCATTCCAACACACGTTTTCAAAGTTTACGATTAGCTACCGGCCATCAAAAATTGTATAATCGAAAGTTTATTCAACATCCTAACTCCATTATGGGCTGTCGAAAAAACGATAATGAATTCAAACCACCAAATTGAAAAATCTCGCTAGATTATCGATAATACCATATAATTTGAATGTTAAAAATGGTGTCAGCAACTAATTCGGAACATATCACCGGTCTGACACGGCATGATTAAAAAACAGTCCAAACCAATCTGTCGAAAAAAGTTATTGAAAATTTGACCTCACCTAATTCATCTGCTACCGAAAAGAAATGAAAGGTTCCATATTGAGGACGATGAGTGGCATTAAATTAAACGCCAGGGACGTAGATAATGAACTGAAAACTGAAATTGAAACTGAAATTTTGAATAACAACCTTTCATGTTCAAGTTTGATAATGAGCAATTGACCTGTTGATCTCTCATTATTGGGAAATAATATCCAAGGATATTATTTTCTGGGCAATTTCCAAAGACAGTAGCCTATTAAAACCTATATTTATATATTTTTCCTTCAACACCATTCTTGAGTAACTTCCTTTGTAACCTAAAAACTCAAATTACTTTGAATCTCGAAAATGAGTAGTTTTCAATGAATAAACCGGAGACAAATATTAATTCATTCAAGAGATCAGATATCAATCCTTTAGTGCGAAAATACTCTCAAATTCTCAATCCCCAATGTATATCTGAGGTGATTATTAAAGGTGATACCACGAGTCCTTCAAATTTAATCGATAAATTTTCATTTTCCACAAAAACTTTTTTATTTGGCAAAAGTATGAAAACAAACCGATTGATAAAATCACGAGTCAGTAGGACGAGTGATTTTATCTAATTCGGTTTGTTTGAATGCTTTTGCCTCGAAATAAAAAAGTTTGAGTGTTTCGAAAATGATCATATGATGCTTACGCATTGAATATTATAATGCTTGCCGACGATACCAAGAGTCACACCTCTCATTGTACAAGGTTCTTATGAAATGAAAATCGCGCCAGAAGGAACATAAAATCATTCGTTATGTCGTTGTATCAAAATCTTCATACAACGGTTTCTTCTCATACAACAAAAAATGAATTGTATTTAATAAAAACTAATTGTACGCCATCTTCATTTGAGTTAAGGAAACCTTAAATATTTGAATCGGTCGTTCGCTATATCTGTCATAAAGTTGGGGTTATGAGCTATTTACGTGTTTGAGTGTTCATTGAAATGTGTTATGTTATCATTATGCTGAAAAAGTGAAAAGTGAATGACTATTAATAATAAGGTAACTCTTCATTCATGATAATTTATATAAATATGAGCCAGTTCAATAGAATTGAAGCGGTAAACCTTATAGTTTTGACAGTTCAAAGGTAAACAACGTTTTATCGAAACAATCGAAAGGACCAGGTAGTTTTATCGGTATAATACCCAATGATTGGCTAGAATAACCATAGAATAACGCGCTACTATTGGTTGAGATGCCAAAAACGTCACATTTTGACAAGTGAAAAAAATAATCATCGAAAACTAAGAACAGACAAAGGTCATACTGAACTTACAATAGATGGCAATTTTTTCAGATATATTCCCAATAACCAACCAAACCAAAGAACATGATGAGTGACTTGTGATATCGATTTCTCCACAAAAGTTAATGGTAGTATTGCCTAGACCACAGAATAATTAAACTAATATACAGAAGCGAATCCAATGACATATTCGGTAAAAGCCACGCCTTTTAAAAGTGCACCAATGAGAGCGTACTGAAATGTGCTATAGCTTTTGCTTCAGTGAGTCAGATGAAGACAGCATATTAATTTGATGCATGTTACTTGAATTTTCTCAGTGTAGTTTCCTATGGTTGGCATATACTGTGAGATTTCTCAGTGCCAATGAAGGTGCCAAAGTTCGATCAAGGTCAAATATTTTTGGGACAATTGTATCAGTTTACCGATTTGCTTCTGTATAGTAGTTTAATTATTCTGTGCCTGGACAACGATTAACCAACGGAAAGCAGAAATATTATATTGCGAGTAATTTTTTTCACAAATAAATGGAGCTTTGACATTCGTAATGAAGTTACTTGGGTTTACTCGCTGTAAGGAAATGATCATTTCCTTACAGTAAGGAAATCTCGAGTTTTTCTTTAAGGAATCTCGACAGGAATGTCAAAATTTCCTAGCGATTTGCGAAAAAAATATATACTTTTGAAATAACAAAAGGAAAACTTGATGAGATAGTCCATACCCAAAGGGAGTAATAGAGGTTAGAAAGGAACGAGAAAAGAACTTCAATGTCTTCTCCAACAATGTTTTTATTTTCACAACAAGCATACATGTTTCCTGAGCATGCCCTCATCTTCAGTACTCAATTAAAGTTAAACTGCAGAGGTAAAAGGGATTTTGGAACTCAAGAAATGAAAATTTTAATTAAAATTGAAGTGAAAGTGGTGAAAAGAACCATGCACTGGCGTTCTTGAATAAAACAAAATAGTCAGTGTCTAGCAACAAAAAATTCAAATAAGAATTAGGTACGAGTGGCGCCATCTCTGGTCGGGGTGAAACATCATGGAAACCATGAAATCATTCGTCTAATTGAGCACTGAAGATAAGGGCATGTCCTCAAAACATGTGAGCTGGTTGGTAAAAATTGGTGAAGACGACATAGATGAAAGAGCAATCTCTGCTGTGAGCAATTATGTGCAGAAGTTGAATCCTGCCATTTGTTAGGTTAGCTTAGTGATTTTTGTACTGACATACCTTCAAATGAAAACATTTATCATTTGAATTTCTTCTGTGATTACATTGGAAAAGTTGTCGAAGGAACTTCCGCATTTCGAGAGTTCAAGTGGATCATGCTGAGAAAACTCTCGATGAAAGTATTTCAGGATATTCATAAAGCAGTCACATGAAGAGCAACTGATTGTTGATCATTTTCATAGGTTAACGTTGGAGGGGATTTTTTTATCATTCATATCAAATTCATTAAGGAGCGGAAATAAAAGTTTTCGCAAAAGTTGTAGCAACTGATGAATTGTTGACTTTATCCTTTATTTACGACTAATTCATGATGTTAGTATTATACTTATGGTTTCTGCAGTACAATATCATATATTATTCCCTCAAGGAATAATGGCGAGGGATTAATAGTCTTTGCCTTTATTCCCTCTTGTAGTCCTATCGCAAAATATATCGAATATTACCATGGAAACGATATAAACAAACTTCAAAGCGTGTTTCAAGTGACGCGACTCGGTTCGTAAAAATTTCTCTAGAATGATAGCTATCATTCTTGACTCGTGGTATAATATACTATTATATACTATCGACACATACCTCAATATTATGCATACGTGTAAAATAAAACCGTCGCAGGTACTGAAAAAAAATGTAACACCCAACTCCCTAAGCAAGGCGACAATATCTACTACCAATAGTGACACCATGTGGCGAACGAAATTGAAACCCAGCTGACATTTCACTCGTGAAGTATTCGTGGCCTACTACAGATCGAATGCCTTTTTCGAGTGAGGCCTCAAGGACGTCAAAATATGTATGCGTAAGAATGAAATGTGCCATTAACCTTTCGACCCAGATATTTTATGTGAGGCAATGATGAAGCGAGTGCGGAGTTGTATGCAAAAAAAATACCGGTTCCTATTTAAACTAATTGCTGGTTTCACGATTTGAATTCTTCGAATTCAACAAATGAGAAAGGAGGTACATTAGAATTTAATTGATATTACTTGTGAAGGCTGTTTGCAATCATCTACAATTAACCGAACTGACTTTATTTTGCAAAGTTTTGTTATGCTAATAAACAGGGAATCTAATAAGACCCTTTTTCAAATGAGTCATCACACTAGAACCCATGCCAAATGAAATTTTTTGGTAGGGAAGAGATGAAATTATTTACATGAAAATGAATATTATTGAATTTGAATATCGACTAGTACCGACGACGATTGCAATGAAAGTAGCACAAAGAAATGAAGGGGGGTTACAAAAGTTCTATTGGTTCGAGGTATTCTCAAGTGAACTATCTGCATTGCAAACTATGTTTTTTTTTTCGTAATGGCTTTCGAAAGGGTTGGCATATCACAATAATGAATGAACATTTCGAGGGTTTTTTAATTTCAAACTCATCTGACACCTCGACTGACACTAAAACAAGAGTAGCTTTCATTAGCTTAGCCCTGCATACTTCCTTTCACCAGCAGATTATAGCGAAGATCTCAGTTCAGCTACAGCAGCATTTTTTTTATCCAGATCTTTTATGTTTTGCATATAATACGTCCGCAGCAAAATCTGAACTTATATTTTATTGGTGTCATACTATTTCAACGTATTTCGTGAATGTTCAGGGAACTTAGAACACCTGTGTTGCGGCTAGCTCTGTGGGAACTTTCTCTATTTTTATCGCCCAGATCCAGCGATGATAATGAATAATGGGTCCGTTGAATGCCACGCAAAATTATTTATATGAAGATATAAACTTCATCCGGATGTTTTTGTTTTAACTGAATTTTCAGATTTCATTCCTTGGATTTTACTAGTCTTCGTTCTTCCTTCGTTCCATTATAGTTTCTCAACCATAACTTAACATAATGATAATGACTTTCTTGCGTGGGCTACAGGTTGTGAGATATAAAAATAATAGTATTTTGTACAAAACGAATTCTTGCTGGTGAGAAACTGATAGTGCCCCTGCAACGAAAATGATGGATAAAAGAATAAGAACTCTCAAGGCCGGAGTCGATGGTATCGATGATATCCGGGCTTGATCGCCGTGGTCTCGGTTTTTGAAGTCTGTAGTTTTCGGCTGCAGCTGGGGAAAATACGGGATCACTTCAGGTCGGCAAGAGATCCGAGAGGGCTTTCATCTAAGGTTGGGGTGTACAGAAATCTATGCTCAGTGGGTAAGTCGCCGTGGTAACCACCAAACGTAGTTTCAAGACTGGCCCAAATGAACACAGAAGAAACTGTAGTTTGGGTCAAGCGGAAAAATCTCCTAAAGCCAAACGTGCCTTACAACCAATGACCATAGCATCCGGTTCAAAGAGATGTCAATTCTTTCGAAAACAAACCATTATTCTATTCGATTATATAAAAAAACTATAGGGTTTTACAAGCACAGGCATGATTTGAACAGAAAAGAAGTGAAACTGCATTCAAACAGATTTTCAGATCAGCTTTTGAAGAAATTACCAATACTATCGGGTAGTACACAAAACTGTTGGTTCGACAAGATTAATCGGACAACAAATCCATCACAGTTGTTTTATTTCAACTCTGACACTGCCGAAGATAGGACACGGCCATCAAGCCAGGATATCTCAGTTAATTAAGGGTTTATTTAATATATTACGATAATATTGTATTTGGCTGCTCAACACGTAGGGGAGCTGGTTGGTAAGATTGTAATTGATAAATATATGTCTGTAAGTTCTCAATAATGACTACAGCATGAGCGTCGTAACGTCGAATAGTCAATTCAACAATCTGCACACGGATTATTACCCGAAAGGACTATTTATATATAATAATCATGTTTTTGCGTAAAATACAAATAAGCAGATATAAAAGTAATGGTACATAGTTTGTATATGATTGGAAGCTCAATTTGAAAGTGGTTCCTGAACGGGAAATTTTCTAACAAATGTTGCTCCTAGAGAGCTTCGGACTTCGGACACGGGACCTCCTTATCAGGACCTTCAAAGCTCTGTTGCTACCAAGGCGGTATTGCTGAATATGCCTAAACATTCATACAAAACTCAACGATAAGAGAGAGAAAAGAACTAAGAGTTATTTTGGGCTTGGTTTAGAATTCAGAGCATTTCTGTCGCCTTTGAACGAATATTCAGTACCTTCTACAAAAACATATATTTCTACGGCCCTTATAAAAACCAAACTTTTTTAATTTCATATTAGTTAATAAAGTACCACTTGTTTAAATACGTTGGAAACGTATAATGTGAGTGAAGAAAAGTACAGTAACGTGTGAGTTTTTCACGCTCCACGTTAAAAAAAGTATCATATGGCGATAAAAATAGCAGTGATGTATCATTTTTTCACGCACCCAAAATGAATTTTCAAGTCGCCTATGAATGACATTACATTTAAAAAAACACGGTGGTTGGAAGTCGACCACGGTTGTGCTTCCAGAATTCTCAGCGGTAACAGCATTGACGATAATTCACCATCATATTCGAGAGCCACTTTTACCAAAGAAATGGATTTGGATGAACTCAATGAGCATGGTATATCTGTAACACGAAACTCGAAAACTACAATAACTGAATCAAAGCTTGGTATAAATAATCCAAAAAATTGAAGTTTTAACATAACCATAATGGAGTAAAACGATTATTAACCGTTTGAAGTTACATTCGTTTCTATTTTATAATTTTATATTAGTTCATCAATTGAATTCATATAAATATGTAATATGTTCTATTCATTACGATGGTAGAAAAAATATTGTATGGAACTCGTACATCAAGTATCTCTTTTTCCACTTATGAGTTTGAGCAATTTTCTCAGGCGTGAAAAAAAGACCTACTTGCATTTGTTGCCATCATCATTGGCATCAAAATTTTAACCTCGCAGCTGTTTTTCAGAAAACATCCCTCACACGTAATAATAAACTTTCTAGTTTTTTTTTCCTAATTATTCCAAGCGTCACCGTGAATTTGCGATAGTGTATATACACGTACACCATCCATCATAGCGACCATTTGCAGATATTTCACTTTTCTGTACCTCTGACCTCAATTAACCAGTGAACACACGTTAGACGGTGTCTCATCGCCAATATAAATCCTGCAAACGAATTGAAATCCGCACAAAAATAAAACAAACTCCGATTTAACGACTCCAGCACGGAATAGCCGTGTAATTACAACAATTATTTACACAAGAATGTAATTTGAACGCCAGTCGATTATACTGCGAAAATATTTATCCCTTCGAGGAAGGCTCATAGCTTGGAGTCAGCAATTCATTCCAGATTCCGATTTACTCTGTTGGCTTTGATGTTTTCCGACTGATTCGATCGAAGATCCAGTCGACGGACGAAAGAATCGGGATACTTATTGAATATTGAAGAACAAAAGTGAGCTATTTGAGAAAGTCGGTCAAGGAAAAATCGTAAAATCTCTATTCGAATAGAAAATCCAAAAAAAAATTGGGAGAGTTTTGTTGTAAGCAATCCAAACTTTGCGACAAAAACATTTGATATCATTGAATAACTCTTCAGTGGATATGTGCCAGGTTGAAATTCTGAGCAACCAGCTTGAGAAAGTTGTTATGAAATTTTTGTGCATTTATCAATGTTCGAGGGTTATTCGAATAGGATTTTTTCTGCTGATTTTCAATGAAAATTAAGAGGAAAAACAATTCATCCTGCTTAGTTCCACATGGTTTTGACAGTAAGCTCTCTACCATCTTTTGTTCTCATGTTCACAGCGCAATCCTTTAAAAAAGACGCCAATTCTTCCCGATTTCCATCTAATCTAAATGATACTTTCTATTATTGCAAAAGTTCATAAATGCTTTCATACAAATTTTTGACTGTAAACTGTAATTTTTGGTATATTTGATTCTATAATTTCATTGATATTCCAGATAGCATTACAACCAAATGGTGATATTTTGAAATATCAAATATTTGAAACGTTATATTAGAAAAAAATCAATTAGTATGTATCCATGGCAATAACATAATGAAGTGAAGATAGCCCATCGGATCTGTTCAGTTATAATTGCACGAGTGCACGAATGTAATTCATTGGAATATTTCACGAACAAAGAAATTCTCAAGGAAATGTTATTTTTTGTTCATTTATACTTTCCTTTATAGATTGTATGGAGCACTCATCAAAACGCAAAATGTTTTTCTATTTTTGAAGTCTATCTAACATTAATTTGTGTTGTTTACTGACGTCTAGCGATACGGTTTCAAATGTGTGGTTATGGTGATTTGACACAATGCAATTCCCGATGTAAGTTTTTGATAATTGCATTGCTCTTATGGGACATTTTATATATGAGGAAAATATTCAGTATAATTTTGTTCTAATTGGTTGTTCGATCAGATGACTTCAAATTAACTCATTTCATTGGATTTCCTACTTGAGCAAAACATTTTCGACAAAAGCCAATACCCAATGTTTCCATTTCAGAAGTCACTTTGGAAAATATAATATTCAGTATCGATACTCTTCTATTATGATGATTCTGTTATCATACAGGGGTTTTCCTAACAAGTAATATCTCGGTTAATGAAAGGGATAGAATAAAAAATGTATAATAAAGTGGCATCGTGTCGAACATCGAATGGGCTTTCACATAACGCACTCAAAATACTCCGTGCTCAGTTGTACCCTTAAAAAGTCATCCCCACCTGTATTTTTTCTAATGGAACTCCCCAATTTATTTCCCAAAAATAGAATCATTATTACATCGTAAATAGCCTGCTGTTGTTTTTTTTAATTTTCTTCGTTATTGCACTTTTCGTTTTCATGAAACGAATGTTCTAAGAAATACTTATGTTTCCACGTTGTTATCCTTCAGAATGTACCTCTTGTCCTATTTCTTATGTCACGCCTATTATACTGAAAAAAATTGGACCCCAATTTTAATTCGCAATGATCGATAAATAATGAAAAGTCAAGCTATGTTTGCACGTTAATGTCATCAGCATTTCTTGTTACGGAACTAAATGCATGTTTTGATAACACGTATGCAGGAAAAAATATTCATTGGGTGTCTTCTGAAAAATTTTTTTCATACAAACGAGCAGTGCGATGCTGAAGCACGTTATAACAAAATTCTGTGACACCTGGTATAACATCAGGTGAAATATAATAGTCAGAGCGGCAGTGACAAATCAAATGGATCAGTTTCCGAGTCAAACTTCGAAACTAAAACTAATCATAGCCTACAAAAATTTCATGCGCCGCATAACTTCATGGAGAAACCGGAATTTTCGTTTCTTGATTTTAACACTAATTTTTATGTCCTACTTTTATGGGCTGCCTTTCATCCGTTACAAAAAAACAAATCGTATGCAGATAATACTTAACTAGATCTCTTTTTGAACTTTAGGAATATCAGTAAGCCCAGTACTCAATTAATATTTTTTTCTCGACGGTTCAATAGTTTCATACACGACGAACGAAGATGAACTTCGAACATCAAGCCATCACACCAAAAACTATCAATACTCCTCTTTCAGTATTTTAATTCGGAATATTACATCTTCGACTTTGAAGGTGTTCGAATAGAGAAGAATACTTCAGATGTAAAAAAATGAAAATTGATACTGCATCAATTTTCTTCTCCTGCTAACCTTTTTAGCCAAACGCGCGTTGAGTGCGAATAATGTCAGTTTGGTGTTGGGGTAATTGATCCCTACTTGAAGTTTCAGAGTGTGTTATGCCATAAATCCCCAGAAAACTACAAAAACAAGAATAAATCCACCACAAAAATAGATTTCAAGCAACACCTTATTTCGTTTTTGTAAATCAGCGCACAGTTTCATATTTTACTCTTATCAGGTGGGTAACTTATGTCATCGTCCATAGATATTCTAATAAGTCTGGTAACTCCTTTAATGTGGGTAAAATATGCCGCTCTTTTTGCGAGTGGTCGTAAATCATGCGGGCTACAAGCAGAAATACGTTATACGAGGGTCAGTCAGCAGCGCGAACAATATGTTTACTCGAAAGTGTGTCTATGAGGGTCAGGCGTCAAGTGTTGATCATATTCATTATATATTATTTATGTTTTTGTATGATCTTTCATTGAGATGATTATATTATATGAGATTCTAATAACAATAAATTGAGGAATATTTCGTTGTAATAACTGGCATGAATCACCTGATTTCTTAAATTATGGGCAGGTAAAAAGGTGAGATACTTATAAAGGGACTTCACAATAAAGAAAAAATGAAGATGAATAATCTTTATTTACATATTACCTAATTGAATGGTGATTTGTTGTTTTCTTGAGTATACCCTAATAGTATGATTATAATCTATTCAGTACTTTGGCATATATATTCAGACACATTTCAAATATTTAGCTGGGGGTTGGTTGGAGTTAGGTCGAATAAATGAAACTACTATTATTTATTTGCCGACATTTCGACTTGTATAAAGTCATCGTCAAGGTACTACAAAGGTACAGTAAATCAGTTATACATACACACAAGGTAAAAAATTATTGAAATTTGCGACAAGATTGAGTACATTAGTTTGGTACAATTCAATTGACAGTAAAAATGTAAAAATAGACATAAACAAAAATTAAAAACTGTAGGAAACGGTTGAACTCACATAAATTTCTGGTTTTCTTGTCTATTGAAATAAAAATTGAAGGACATTTACATAAAAATAAAAATTCCCAGTTTTCGATACTGAAATATATATTTTGTTTATATAATATATATATATATATATATATATATATATATATATATATATATATATATATATATATATATATATATATATATATATATATATATATATATATATATATATATATATAACTCTGTTTGAGTGCAGGAAGTAAGTGAGTTCCTGATTTTATTTTCAACGGTCGCTAACACAGTGGACTTTTCGTCGGTCAGAAATATACTTCTGTATCAAAAACTGGGAATTTTTATGTAAATGTCCTTTTATTTTTATTCTAATAGACAAGAAACCAGAGATTGGGTTCTACCGTTTCCTACATTTTTGAAATCGTTGTTCATGTCTCTTTTTACATTTTTACTGTCAATTGAATTGTACCAAATTTACTCAATCTTGACCTCTCGTTCGCAGAAGTGATTCTAGTCGCAAATTTTAAAAAATTTTCACCTGTATGTGTGTATTTATATCTGATTCACTGCAACTTTGTAATGCCCTGAGGATGACTTTATAAAAGTCGAAACGTCGGCAACGATATTAGTGGTTTCAGTTCAGTTGTTCATCATTTAAACATTGAGATCTTATTTGCCTGTTTGCAAATTTGATTGTGTAATAGATTCGAACTCTTGTAAACAATGAAAGTTAATAGTCTTTGGGAAAATTGCTACATGGATGGGTGAATTCTACATTGGAATATTCTTTTAGAAATATGTTTCCTACACCATCATGTATGCAGTAATCATTAAAATTCGAAACAAAAGTATTCTCTAATTGTATTAAATACTTCGAAAAATCATTGGGAGGGACTGTTAAGCCACCAAATATATTTTTACTACCTTTGTAAGCTTTGAGCTCACAAAATGAAGTAGACTTGTCTCTTTCGGATGATGAACAATATTCCAAACAAATATGACAAGAATGTTTAAAGAGACATCTACGTAAAAAATATCCACCAACATAGACCAGTGCATTTCCCTCCTCTGATATCAAATTCCTATAATCGGTTGATTCTATTTTTATAATTGGAGAAATATTTTCTTAATTTTTTTCCTGAAAACTTTCAATATTTTTCAATGACTCCGATGTTATATTAAGAAAAATATCGCTACTGTCTTCCATAAAATTGCTGCCTTCTGTCTCGTGCAAATATCCTATAGCAAAAAGTTTTTTAAATGCTCTGGTAAACTGAATGGCAGTTGGATTTCTAGCGTTTCCACAAGCATTTCTGATTTGACCAAAGTGATTCTCGAGACAGTCCTGATTGAGATTACGCGTCAATAAAAATTTATAATTTTCAATTTTCATTATTTTCCATAAATTCAAAACGGAGGAGATAGTAAGCCTCCAACCAAAAATAAATTCCAGAGAATTCGTAACTTTCTTTCCTCATCAAAAAATATTCAAATAACTACAAGAATAAAAGTTCAAATAGAATGTTCATTTCGCGCACTCAGTTTAACCGGCCGGAACGATGCGAACTGTTCAATCGGAGACACTCTGTTAAACTGGCTCCCCCGTCAGACGGGCACTGACGACCGACCGGCCAGGCAAGGGACGCGCGAGGACGGACGGTGATGATTTGGGTCGCCGCTGAGAGTGAGCGGACTTATTAGAATATCTATGGACGATGCTTATGTGATTTGTAGTTTTAAGTGAGAAAAAGTATAGATACAGGTTATATATCGCTAGATAAAAATCATAGATCGAAGTTAAATACCAAATCTGCATTTTGAAAATAATTTTATTAACAACCATAAGTATATGTAATGCTGTCATTACTAACGTCATTGAAGGTTGGGAAGTGTCACATTACACATCTCTACTTCCCGCCCTCGTTTCATCTATTCTAGACTTTATCTGCCATTTGTTCACTTTATATGACTTTTATTTATATTGGTGACAATTGTATACCCCGTAGTCACGGTAACAATATATCTACTTGATTATTTTGACAAAACCGCGTTCTTGGTAATTTGTCGTTAAATGTAATATTTTAGATATGTTCAGAACAAAACAAGGATTCATTAATTTTAATCGAAATAATATGATGGTTGTAAATAAAATAGTATACAAACCTCGGTAGGAAGTTTCATTCCTGTCTCGAGATCATAGCTTTGCGTCTCGGTTAACTAACTCGTCTCACGACAGGAATGAATCACTTTTCACCTCGGTGTGTAATATACTATATATTGGTTGCGCATTTTATCATACATAGGCTAATGGATCTGTTTCCAGCTGAACAAACTACAAGGCCAAATTTTCATGAAAAGAATATCGGCAATTTTAAAATGCCATCTGTATGAAAAGATACAATTCATTGTTGTTTTCATTCTGAATTGTGTCGCAGTGGAATGGTTATCAAGCACAAAAAGTCGACAGAAGCAGTCATAACACGAACTGAACTTGTTTACAAGGTTTCCAATTTGGAACGTTTATCGTACGAGTATGTTCACATTTCTCTAATTTGTGTTATCTAGGTCTGGACTGTAAATATAGACGGATCGTGTGTGCAGTTTGGAGTAATTACCTCATTACACCTTCTATTACTTATTATTTCTGGGTCCAAGGTTGTGCAAAATTTAATGCTTCTTTATTCGCATTTTTCAACCAGTAAATGAGACGAAAAATGATTTACAAGTTTCAAACTATTTTGTCAGATCAATGTTTTGTTATATATGTTTCATGTATCCCTAGGGAGAAGAGGAAATGAAAACGATATTTGTTATATTATATTGTTACGTCCTAACGCCGGCCCTGACGAAAACGTAAACGCAGATGAGGGATCGCGTCGTAGCGAACGTCATTTTCCAGGAACCCGTTGATTGTCGCCTGGAGAATTCGAGACACGTCATCGGGGCTTCGCTCGAGGATTTTCGATAGGTACGCAGGTATATATAAGCATCGGGATATCGCGGCGAAGAGAATTTGTATTACAGAGAGTTAGTGATTCGGCAGTTTTATTCAGAGTTAAGTGACGAGAGTTACTGAGAGTTAAGTGGAGCAGAGCTTTGTGCGGAAGGGGAATTTTTAGTGCAGAGAGTTTTAGTACCGAGCATTGGAAAGTTATCGGAGCGATTTAAGTGATTGTGTTGTATTGTGATAGAGAGTTATAATAAAAGGAGTTTAGTGTTGTTTGGTGTTTTAATCAACGAACCCCAAGGATAAATCGTAACAGTAGTGTCAGAATTGAGATTTTCCAAGGAATATCGTAAGAGTGTTGTCAGAAGTTGGATTTTACAAAGAAATATCGTAACAATATATATAATAATAATGATAAAAATATTAATGAGGAGAAATGAAATTCAAATTGTTATATTAGAGAGTATCGAAGAGAGAAAAAGTTAATTTGAGATATTTTGCAAAAATAGTCATACAATTCAAACAAAAAGAATATTTGAAGGCAATAAAACTGAGAATATGCTTATCGAAGAATGTGAATGGGAAAAAAAAGAGATGAATTCCAAAAAAAGAAAACAAAGATGTTTTGACTGCTATGAAATATTCTTTATCCGAATGAATATCCGTTGGAAAAGCAGAATTCATAACATATCTGATGATTCGAAAGGCTAAACAAGTTTTATGCTAGTATTTCAATCCGTATAGCTCATCAAATACTCAATATCAGACAAAAAAATTATATATATATATATATATATATAGAATCGAAGAGAAACTGTTGAAATTATGATAAACTCAGTGATGAACGTTCTGGAACTTCTGATATTACACCTATTGTTTCCACTTCTTGACAGGTCTTCTATTTTCGGATTAGAATTCAATACGTAATACATTATTTCGATACAAATTTTTTTGTATCCACATGCAAATGGATGAAAACACCTGAGGAATAGATTGGTCCCCGCTGTGATACCATAAAGTTTCGATTAGTTGGTTTTTGTTGCTAGGAAGATTACCTAAGTAATATACTATTCAAATTCAGGTTCAATATACTAGTTTACATTCAATGTGGGTTGATATCATCTAATGTAAAGATTACAACTTCAAAGATAATTTATACTCTGATCGATACATACCTATTCTTTGCATAGATTGGGAGAATAAATTATAGGCATGCAAATAGTTTCTTTTATCAATCATTTAATGAATTGTTACAATCAAACTAAGATTTCTTTATGTCAGCATATCTTTTCGTATTGAGAACGAAAATTTTTCAATCCAGTTTTCGCTTTAATTTCTCCGACCAGGGAGAGTTATTTCAATCATATTTATGTTCTTGGACTTTACAAATCATCAATAAATTTTTTGAATTTCCAGGAAGAAATTTGTCGAAAATTTTGAATGAATACCAACATTTCATTCATACCCATGATGTACTCATTCTTTCAGTTAAAAAATGTTTTCTTTGAGTGTATTTGCATATCCACCACTTCTTCTCAGTTGAAAACCCTTTGGTTCAAACAAAAACATATTTTTCACAAAAAATTTCCAAATTGAATAGTATTGACGACTGATAGCTGACAGACGATAAGAAAATCTCTAATCTCAGGTACATTTCATTAAAAATTACTAAAAGCCTCACTAGCAAAGTGTTGAAGTTTTAACTTATGCCTTGAATAAATTACATTAGAACTTTTTTTTTCATTGGTGAATTTCCAAACACCTCATTGAAGAAAACAACTCGTAATAAACCTGCAGTGGTGTGGATTCAGTTTGAACTGATCAATTTATGCTTGTGCTATCAAGGTGATACATTGAATAATGGACAACGAATTCATCTACTGGCTTTCAAGCCTACCATCGCGATGCCTAAACAACGTTATATTCGTGAAAGTTGCTAGGCGTTATGATGGCCCAAATAATGAGTAAATAATTCTTCATACATCTTTCTTCGATGAACATAAAGAGCTAATTCATCGATATATCGTATAAGGGTCTTCTATTGATATTTCCAAGGTGGGTGCTCTTTTGAATTTTCGTCAATCGTTCTACCCTTGGCAGTATCAACACCGATGACTCGACGAGCGTCCTGTTGAACCTCTCTTGCTCAGGGATCTTATTTCAATAGAACAGCTGAACTACATAACTCCTCACCAAAGCAGGTTCGTCCTGGAGCCCACAAACTTCAAAAATTCAAAGTTAATGTTAATTCGTATCTCCTGTCCCTTGATACACGCGATGTTCTTGGAACATAAAAGGTCTACCCTTTCGTGTGAATATGTATTTAAAAAAATATCAAGTTGAGTTCAAATTTCCCAGTTTGTAAGAGCGCTATTGTTCACTTCATTTTCAGCAATAGATATTACTGAAAGCTTGAACTGAAAAGTTGAAACTAGTAGCTCGAACTGAATGCTATTAGTTAACTGATTTTCATGACCTATGTCTATATTACGTACTATTGAAACTTGTCAACAAACTTATTGGACCGAAAAACCACATTCGAACCAAACACATTCAAACAGAAAGCTATTCTACGTTTCCAAAAGTTGCATGTTCATAACAAATGACTTATAATAAGAATGATACTTATATTTCCAAATGGCATTATTATCGTTCGAGTGTAAAGGTCATGTACGGTCAAGATCTCGGTTATTATTATATCTCAATGATTTTATGGAATGGAAATAGTCTTCCTTGCATTTCTTCACCTTTAGTATATTTTGATCAGAAGAAAATGAAATCCGATCATGCTCAGTATACTTTCATCGTCTCTTGACTCTCAGTCAAAAAAACGCACAGAAAATCTTTCAGAACGACCGAATATCACCGGGAAACGTTGGATTTTATTTTTAACAGCGTTCCGTTCGAACTTGAACTACATTCACCGGATAAACAAAATCCCGAGCGAAAATAAAACAGGAGCTAATAAACTTTACGTTCGTATCTAGCCATAGGATCGGAGGAAATTTCGGGTAATCAGTGCAATTTCGTGCCAACAACCGTTAAATCATTTGTTGGCGTTCACGTCCTCACAATAATTGTTTAAGAGCACGTTTATTTTTAACGTTTATTTATATTCGTCTGAGGCCACCTTCAGGTTACAAGTTTTTGAATGAGACACGTGTTCGATTTTTTCCGCTTCATTTGCATAGGCTGTGTACCTTCGGATTTGGCAAGAGTTGATCGACGATCCGTAAACGATTTCGAATGGATCATTAATAACAAGTCCTTTGATGTTGTTGAACCATATGAATTACGAAAATGTAGTCATTTTCATTGATTCGTTCCGTGATCAAATATTGTTTTTTCTACGGCTACAACACAAAACTGCTCTAGCTTAACTGTTGTTGATAGATCAATGAGGAACATTTTATGCCTTCTATTCCATTTCCTCACCTGATAACACACTGACTTCATTGTGTTACAGTTGTAGTGTCTTCAATTTCATTTCCTTAACTGGAAAAAAAATGACTCCATTGTGCTACAGTTGTACACAAAATTATTATACTACCGAGAACCACATAATAGTTAGGAAATCCTAGATATTTGAGTTTTCAAAACTGATTTTTCCATGCTCTCAAGGTGACTTTTTAATCGAGAATTCTTTTCCATTATTCCTAACTGATGAACACCAAGTGCACACTCGTCCACATATAAAGTTCAAACTGAAATTCATCAGTAAGTACTAATTAAAGCCTACAATGATATGTGTATCGAACTTCACGGACAAAATGTAGAATATGACATCTCTCTGTGTATTACCAGAATTTGAAATTTATATTTCAGTTGAGAAATATAAACAAGGTGTCGAAATTGATTGATCACGTCATCACTACGGATTTTCAATGCAAAATCCATGGTCAAATTACCAAGACGAAAGTAAAATGCGTATCTCTATGGAATCGGAATTTGATAATGGTGTTGAGCTTTGGGTTCACTTGTTTCAGCTTAGGAGAGCTCATTAGTCTCTTTCACTCTCATTTTTTTTGAATAATAAAAAAATGATATATCATTTTTGAATTATTGTAGCAAAGGATACCATTGTAAAACGAATCTTCTGGCACTTCGAGCTTTTTCTTATTGATGGAATTTTTTCACTGAATGATAATGATCTAACAATCACATTATACTGCTACAAAAACTCCCCAAAAATTCCCAAGTTCAAATGTGACATTTCAATTGGTTTCAGCTTGGAGAATTCGAAAACATGTGAAATGTGCATAATTGCGTTCTCAAATTCAATTATTCATTGAAGAAGAAAATTTGGAAATAGACGCCAGAAATGGTTTTCACAAAGAATTAATTAACTAGTATAGAAAAAAAAATCAAAACAGTTTTGGAAGGCACGAGTGAATTACTCTTCATGTCAGAAACTATATTCAGGTTGAAAAAATATCATCAACTAATCTATCAGTTATGAAATATACCAACATGTAAAATTTTATAATGCCACTCACCTTTTTTATCAGTCCTTGTCCTCTTGTATAACTACTGGCAGTTTCTCATCAAATTGTCTCACTCAAAATTATGTCTATCTGAATAACAACTACTTCTATACTATAAAGGGTCGAAATCTTACAAATAAACTGGCAGTCTTTAGCGGTTATATATGTATTGAAGATTATTCACAACTACGAAAACTGGCACTACGGAACACTAGACTCACTAAGTTTCTATTCAATATTTGAACGAAAGTTTTGCTGGGAACGCGGACCGGGATTTTTTTGGGAAAACGGTAACGGGGAGAGTTTTGCCCTTGGTCAGCTTCGCATTTTCGAATTTTCGACGAGTCTACTCTCCCATCTGCAATAGAAGAAAAACATGTTAATTAATTGTGATTCGATTCAATTTGCATATGCTTGGTTTACAAATTGAGCAAGAAGTGGTGGTTTCTATCTAACTCAGTGCCCGTTGTGTTATATAGGCAGGGGATTAGATGATTAAGATGGCCTCTTTTCACCTTTTTGTGAATGAATCAAATTTTGAATGAAATACACGTACCTATCCACAGAGAGTATTTACAATTTTTTTTATTTTACCCATTTCATAGATGTTGATTTTTATATTTACTTATTCGGAGAAGAATGAAGCCAAAAAGTAATTCCTCACAATCAATTGTAACTTTGTAATATTTTTCCAAAGAATCAAGATTCCAACAAGAATACAAACCAATGACTGTATCTGCGGAAGTAAAAGTATTTTCATATATTATATTATATTATATTATATTATATATTATATTATATTATATTATATTATATTATATTATATTATATTATATTATATTATATTATATTATATTATATTATATTATATTATATTATATTATATTATATTATATTATATTATATTATATTATATTATATTATATTATATTATATTATATTATATTATATTATATTATATTATATTATATTATATTATATTATATCATATTATATTATATTATATTGTATTATATTATAATTATTTTATATTATACTATATTGTGCGGTCAAGGACCGGCCAATTAATTTGGGTGGCGGAGTTTTACTGATTTTTATGAAATCATACTTGCTACTTCAACTGTAGAAAAACCCAGTGCTACCGGAAAACATTATTGCCAGTGTATTCAATTATACACATGAATAGAAATGAAAATTACTTATTATACTAGTCATTATTTGAATTTGAATAAAGCGATTATTATAATATTTCATTCCATACTAAATGCGGCATTTGTAATGATGATGGAGTCCTACAATTCATCATTGCAAATAATCATGGGTACTACCCATTTTGAAATAATTAAAATTCAATTTGAAAAAAAGTTATCGATCAGATCAGCAATTGTATCGACTATACGAACATCTATCGAGTCCAATTATGAGATGAAACCCGTCATTATTAGAATCAAAATTTTCAAATTAAAAAAAATGAATGATAATATGATGAAGATGAATGAAATCAATCGAAACCTCGGAGTTTACCCAATCCTAAGATCAGTTTCAAGATTTTTCGTTCTTTTTGAGTTTTTCCATAATTTTCATTCCATTTAATCCCTTTTCGATATATTTGTAAAGTTCATTCGTTTCTAACCCTCATTTTCATTTAATTTTTCACTCTTCATTTGTATTTAAATCCTATTTTCCTAATAATCCACCACGATATTTCATTCAATCTGATTTGAAGACAATCTTGGTGATGATCAATAATAGTTTAGAAATTTCATTTCGAAAATGATTGGTATTTTTCTCTTGCCCACCTTATAGGATCTGCTTGAGTAGAAATGTTCTTCGCCCATTGGCTGCCTGGTAAGCGATAAATCATGCATTTTTAGTATTTGACAGTACTTCATATCTAACCTTTGACCAATAGTTCACCAGTTGTAATCTATTACAAATAAACGGTAATTCCACATTGAAATTAGACGGATGTTATCTGAACCGTTAATTATAATCTTGCGGTTGAGATTCAATTAGGTATATTGTTTACCAGCATCCACATTATCGAGGAAATTGGACCCAGATATCCGTGACTCTGAAAGTGCCTGATTAATATATAATATTGATACAACCCATATTTTGGGGGATACTTGCGTGATTTAATAGATTAATATATACCGGGAATCTCTTGTTTTTATACGAATATAGCCATCATGGCTCGTGTGGGATCTTCAAATGTAATGTGTAGTCAGATCGTCAAATTTGTTAGAATTCTTCCCAAACCAAGATGGCATGATTTATCATTGAATAGATTTCTTCTCTGTGTAGATGAAATGGTCAGAACTATTTAATGTAGTCGAACAGTCCAGTTATGAGAGAATCACCTAATAGAAAGCATTCTTCGGGAACAAACACCCTGTAAACTAATCACTCTTCAATAATTTGAATTCAGACTGATAACACCCGCGAACTTTAAGAGATTCCAACTGGGTTATATACTTATCTTTTTCTAGGAAAAAGTCTGAATTAGTTCAGAAGACAAAATTCTTATTCAATGTACAAGATAAAACCATATCTCCAATCTCACCCATACTTGAACATACGATGATTTAGAATATTTATTTCGAGAATAACATTGATTCAAACCGAAAAAAAAGTTATCCAATATTGTTGAAACTAACCTAACAGATTTACTTTCTTTCAATCAGCTGTGAAGAAATATAAATACAATTATTGGAAAAACATAACTGTGATATGCTATATGTTCATCCATCCACAATGCATTGAAAACTTTCATATTTCACTACTCAACATTCGTTATTGAGAACTGCAAGTGACACCCACCTAATTCACATCGAGGAAGTTACAAATCTTTACACGAAATTGAAATCTATTTCATTGGAAGAGCACGTGATATCCATTGCCAGAGATGTTTCCAATAATCTGCCAAAAAATCTTTTGCATCCCACCATTTCTTTATGATTCACAAGACATAAATTTGACGTCCTAAAATTATCTTTTGGCATGAAAATAAACATTGAAGCTTCTTGATTCTTTCGGAGAAATCAATATCCATCGTCGATGATTTTTCGCCGATGACTTGGCTCACTTCCTGCCACGCTTTTGTCAAGTAGAGTCTTCGAATTTCTCGACTTGATAACACGAATACATACATAATGTGAGGACTTTTTCGAATTTTGCTGATAATAATAAGGTCACGCATTATCATGCATGTGCGTTATCAACGATGTTTGCTAGCGTCAATTGTCGCAAGAGTTGCATCGAGTGGATTGAATGTTATAAATTTCAATAAATCAGGTGACCTCAACTAGATGTTCTTCATGTTGACATTATGATAAAAATGCGGTATAGTTTTAGGCAAAGATGTATCAAGTCATTTTTCATTACTATGAAAACCTCATTACTATTTATAATCACTTTGTTGAGAAGTATATGTAATTGAAAATGTCATTGCTTTTCAGGAATTTTAATCGACAATTCTTTAAATCTTTACAGAAACGTTAGAAACGATGTCAAATGATTCGGCATGAACGATACTGCTTTATGAAACAATAATGCATAGCACATTTCGAATTTTTAGGCATATTGGGCACATCGATATCAACATGTAGATTCCTTGAATTTTTGTCTGGACCAATGTTCGTCCTTGTCCTTCTTCCCGCTATTCCTGATTGTGTGATTCCTCTTATTGTCACCCAATCTTACTACCGACGGCCTCAGGTTTCTCTGGTTTTGAGATTTGCCGCCTTCACGTGGTATCTAGTAATCGCAGTTTTTGGAGCCGCTGAATTTGTATTATGGCAGATTTTTTGTGAGGTATCTCCAAATTGTGTTTTTCGTAATCAGACTCTGATTATTTTTCACTTCCAGTTGTTGAATCCTCTTTGATATTTCTCCCACCTGGGAAAGGGGAAGAACTTATTCTGCCATATCTTCTTTAGGGTTCTTCTGGTTCTGGCGAGCCAATGTCTGGTCGACTAATTTTTTCCAGTAGCTACTCTTCTGAAGATCCTTCCTTATGTTCAACAGTTCCTTACCGAGACTTTTCTTGGTATTGCAAAGACTGACTGCCCAATCAATGAAAATCTTGACGTTTCTTCTCTCCATAGATGATTGATTCCCAAACATTCTTAGTCCTCTTCACTCACACGTCGAGCAAGGGCAATCAGCTCTAGGTTCCTTTCTATCTCTATTCAAGTTTTTTGCTGGCTTTATTAGAGTGAATCATGAAGACAATATAATATAATATAATATAATATAATATAATATAATATAATATAATATAATATAATATAATATAATATAATATAATATAATATAATATAATATAATATAATATAATATAATATAATGTAATATAATGTAATGTAATGTAATGTAATGTAATGTAATGTAATGTAATGTAATATAATATAATAGAATATAATATAATATAATATAATACCGTGTGTCACAGACTCATGGTACACCCCCGTTTTCTCCTTTGTTTTTCTAGCTATATTTTTGAGATTCGGAACATCGAATGAGCTCACTGAACAGCATTTCTCGACATATCTGAAATGAAAAAACAACTTCCAATTTTTCCGGAAATGACATCAACTTTCGATTCTTGAATGGGACACCCTGTATATTGTTACATGATCGGCTAGGGATGATCATGAGGAATCCAACGATACCAGGTTTGATGATGTTATCTCCAATGACTGCGGAGATATCGCCATTTATATTATCCATAAGCTCAACGAGTAGGAGAGAGAAACTTTACTGGCGGGTCAATCCAATTCTCATGATACATTTCTGCAACATTTTTGTCTCATTTGTGTTGTGATCACAAATTCGGAAGCTTTTGTCAGCCCCGTCTCTAGTCGGTGAAGATCAAACGGTGCGCGCTGACAAAACTAGGAGACCTACAGTAAATGAAATTCTGTAGTTAGTATGTATTTTTGCAACTACAGTACCAACAAGACGAGATATCGATTCTCGAAATCTTCGGTGGACATTATTAGAAAATTCTCAAAGTTTGAACGAATCTCACCACTTAGTCCAATATCATCCTCACGGAACTGAACTTAAATTTTTTTTATAGAATCACTTTCAGGCTTTTTTTTAGCTTGGTCTTTTCCAAAAACGTTTGCGTTTATTTTTCCAACATTGGATGAAGGGAAAGAAGGATGTGTAGCAACTGGCGGCTAGCAATAAATTTCCATTTTTTAAATTTTTGTCCTAATGGGAAAGCCACATGGTTGATTCAATTGAATTTTATTGTACATTTGTCCTAGTGGTGGGGAAAGTTTGCCTGAATTTTTTCTCGTCTGCATACCTTAAAGTTTGTCGTGTTTCTGTCTCAAAATTGTGTTCACTTTTTGTCTGCTTGGTCTAGATCCGGCATAAGGAGTAAACTCTACACTACAACTATTCCAAAAGTTGAACGTTTATGTCGATCCCTTGCGTAACAGCCGCAATGTTTGTATTGTGGTTTTGTTCAGTGAATCGGTAGCCGGCTATCTAGGACGAGATTCGATCGAGGCCATGCGGGCGAGCACAAGTCGCGTTTTTCATTTTTTTTCAGTTCGAAATTCATGCGGGTACCGAAGTTGCTGTAATATCATCAGAGACCTACCTCACGAATAAATTATGTTTCATTGCCCCCATTGCCTCGTTCAAAATAAATCATTCGGTATATACAGGTACACAAAACTAGGTTCGGGAATTTGTTTGTGCCGATTCGATGTGTGGGGATATTGCGAATAAAGTAGAGAGAGAATACCTGGGGCCTGTTTCATGAAATTACAAGTCTTGTAGCTACTAGAGAAAGACAATGCAGAAACAGGTAAAAAACTAGTAAAAAACAATTATTTATCAACGTCTTTCTTTGTATTTCTCTTGTAGCTACAAGACTTGTACGTTCTTGAAACAGGCCCCTGGGGCCTATAACACAAATCTACAATTGTTACAAGTCTACAAGTTACAAGTAATTCGCTTATAACTACAAGTATCCTGATTTCTCGTAACATAAGAGAATTTCATATACTTGTAGCTACAAGTAAAATATTCTACACTTGTATATGTTGTTCCTACAAGACAATTCATTTATTTACCTGCTCCATTCCCAAACCAATGCAGAGCAATAAGGGGCCGTTCAAGTATTACGTAAGCATTATGGGGGGGTCTTTGTTTTGCTTATTTTGGATGACATGGGGAGTAGGGGAGTCTAGCTGATGATCACGTCATCGGCAGTTATTTACATCTTTACACGAATGGCAACCCTCACATTGTCTATGCTTGAAAACGAAACGCATTTTCGGGGATTTCCGCGAATATTAACGCATACGTTTAGGCACTTCTTTAGAACCGATTGGTGGAATTACCGCGCGCTGATCAGTTGTCTAAATTTCCTCTGTCAGTGTATTGTTTCGTTTGGATACTATAGCGAGTAGACGTATTGTAAGCATAGCAAAGCAAGTTGACATTTGTGTTAACGTTGATTTCATTAGCTAAAGTTTAACGTTTTAATGAGATGTCGTTTCTAGTAAAAAAAACAAAGTTATACGCAAAATTGTTTGAAAGTTTTGAAAAATTTCGTACAAGTACGAAAGTACAAAATGTACAAAAGTTAGTTAACGAAGTGTGGCGAAATTCTAAATTATAAGCAAAGTCCGACAAGGATCTAGATATTATTGTATCAAAGAGAATTGAAGAAGAATTGCAAGCGGCGACTGAGAATAAATCCAATCTGCTACATGAGTGACGAAATCATTTTAGGTACCTATGAGTACTAGAAATATTAGAAATCGCCAAAAAGTTTCTCTTAAAATTTTGTAACAATAATTTAGACGTTTTATGATTGGAAAATTTTATGGCCAATCTCAAAGTATAGAGGTAATATTCATTACATAGATTCATTTCTTAAGATTGACTCCGTCAATTGGTCACAAAACACAGGGTGTTAGTTTTCTGTATGTGATGGGTTCGATTCCCAGATTCAAAGATTATTTGAAGCCATAGGGCTAATGAACTGATGTGCAATATTCAAAATTTAGATGATGTTGAATGGCTCGATGAGAACGACGTAGACATTCCAAAATCCAATGTCATCGAAAACTTAGAGTCATGGATTCGGGATTCATGGACTGAAGACTGTTAATTTGAATTCAATATGTGTACCAAATATTTGAAATGAGTTTGTTATGTTCGTAAGATATTTTTGTCCCTTACTCTATGTTAAATACTGTATCAGTAAAATCAAATCTCTAGCCTAAACCTATCTTCATTTTTTTTAATTATGATTGTTATATAAAATAAAATACATTTTCAATTGAAAAATGTTTACGTAAGCATGAGGGGGAGGGGGTGAGAGCTTTGATTACTTTTGCTGGCAAGGGAGGTGAGGGGGTAAATAATTGTAATAAATCTGCTTACGTAGTATTTGAACGGCCCCTAAGCAGTTTCTGTAATGGCGACAAGCCATACCATCGAATCGTTATATTTGCTATGGCTTGTCCTATATCTTGAAGAAGACTTTCACACTGTTGTCGACTAAGTCTGAACCTTTCCACAAATTTCCCGTCTGTCAGTATGACAGTTAATTCTCTCCAGATAGCGATATACTGCACGACCATTTTCGTTTTCACTATCCGAATCTCTTGACCACATATCGACAGTCGAATTAAAGATATACGCTCACGATGAAAGACTTCACGACACTTGTACGCTCTCAATCTACTTATCAATCAAGATAGGTACAAAATTGTCTACAATTGTCGACAATTCCGTAACACAACAGTACAAGTCTCATTTTTGTGTTACGAAAAGATACTACAATTGTAGAGAAAGTCCCGTAATTACTAGTGCCCCACTAGTAACTACAAGTTACTTTATGTTACAGAATATCTACACTTGTATAATTTATTTATACACTTGTTAGACTTGTGGTGGTTGTGTTATAGGCCCCTGGTGGTGACTAAATTATCACTATACAAGGGGACGTAATCAAGATGCATGAAACCCTGCTGCGTTAACTTAAACCTGAAAAGTCCAACTTCTCGATCTCTCGCAGTCTTGACTTCAAACAATTTCAACTGAAGAAATCCCTTCGAGAGATTGCCAACAAAGACACACTTCATTACTATGGAAACGTAACGTCATATTTCCTGCACGCCCGACAGCAGTTATGTAGGTTATAGGCATTCGAAAACACTTGCCTGAAAGAACTGTCACAAATGCTGGAAAAAATATGTTGGACTAGGAAATTCTAGAAAACAATCAATAAATCACACAAATAAAACTTCTACCCAAGTAAGTTGAGAAAAGTCGTTCAAGGTGAAGTTTGTTTTTATTATCGGGGGTTATATCCCTAGTGCACCAAGTTTAATCGGTTAAAATGTGTGCTGCACTTCCATGATTCTCGAAATTTTGCTTAGCAAATGACTTGAGTGTATGATAATTTGATAAAATCCCGAGACCGCAGGTCGAGGGATTTTATTTCTAATTATTATACACGAAAGCATTTGCTTGAAAGCAAAATTTTGAACATCATGGAAATGCACGCATTTTGATCGATTGAACTTGGTGAAGGAGGGATATATGTTTAAATTATTTCCAGAAAACATGTAAACTCAGGAAACATCAAAATCGAACACAGGAACAATATAGTACCAGAGATACTACCTGAAAAGTGATCCAAACGCCCGGTTTATTTCGAATATTTTAATCGGTTAAAAGGTCTAGTGCATTTTATCGCTGTAAAACTCTGTAAAAGCAGTCTAGCCTTCAACTGTTTCATCGTTTATTCGCATTGAGGGAAATAATCGTCAGAATAATCTCTCGTTCTATTATCAATTGACATAAATTTTAATTCTGTGATGTTCAAAACTAAGAAATGTTTTACCTACGGTAGCTACTTGATATATTATGAAGATGAATATCGGATTTAAGGTTCATGATACAACAAAAAAGAATAATTGGTCAGTACGTACGAAGTTCATTAATTTTTATTTATTTTTTCTTGTACCTATCTGTTGACACCGAGTATTTCTGTAACCAATACTTTCAGTGGATGCTTTCATTATTTACCTGTTGGTATCTCAAATTTTGAATAAATAAATAAATGATTTATCGAGCTTATCAATTTCTCAGATCTCGAGAATTCTCAAGGCTAATATCTATGGGGTCTTCTCGGGTTGTAAAGAAATTTATACTTACGTACGTTTTTGCATATATTTTAGATTCCAATAATGTGATCAATCAATGAATTCAGTGGCTTTCCTCTCAAATAAAAGTATCAAATAATTATAAAAGTTCTGTTGATAGTTTTGAAAAATAAGCTCAACTTTATCTGAAAGAAAACAAAAATATGAAATTATTCATACCGACTTATAATTACAATTACAGCATCATTTTTCAATGGTTGAATGAAAAAAATCAACTTGAAATTTATCAACAAAATTATCTTCTATTGAACAAAACAAAAAATAAACAAAAATTTCAACATAAACGTTAACATTATCCTAGCTTATAATTTAATTACTATCAGAGCACCATTTTTGACATGCTAATCAGAAAAAAACAAATGAAAACTTTGCAAGATCTTCGAAACATCCTAAGATGAACATACAGGTACGTAACAATTGGGTCAGCTTACTCTGTCTGATAATAGCTTTATCAGACAGCCGGTTTCTTATTTTAACTACATTTCCTGAAATTGAGAACACTCTTTCATTTCCAGTCGAATTAGGCTTAACTAAAAGCACTATTGACACCACAAACAAGGCAAAGTGCTTCATTATAAAAGTAACTAGAGGTAAAAAATTCACTCAACAATAGCAATAGTAACGATAAAAATGTGAGGAGTACAACGTGAAACGAAACGAACAAAACTAAATGGAATAGAATTGAATATTGAGTTTATTGGAAGTTCCAAACGCACTCAAATTTCAAACACCCCAAATCGAAGTATCAAACTGTCAATCTTGTTTGTAAGGTGTTAGCTTTCACACAAATTTTGTGTACTAATGATTCTATTGTTGAACGAAATAACCCGCTAGAGTTTAGCCAATAATACAATACCGTCGGTATCGAAATTCTATCGTGAGCTGTCGTTTGATTGGAATTGCAGCTTTGAAAAATCGCATTTCCATCATCACCTACCGTGAAGTGAGCTTCCACTTCGATTTCTCAGATCGAGAAGAATTGACTAAACAAAAGCACATCAGTCCACGCACCAAGGTTTTTTTGCATCTTGGACGTAACAAACAAATATTTCTTACACTGATTAAATTGTCTGTATATCAGATATTGATATATTTTTGAAACAAGTTAAAATTGGGAGAATAATTCAATAATAACTTGAATCAAGCAGCGTGGACCAAACGATTCATGTAAGTACAGCTTGTTCAGTTTTTCTTGGCACGAAAATGATGACGTATTGTACAGTCAACAACGAAACGTGGCAACTGATAGAAACATCTCGCCCCATTTGAGGATCGAACTCCGAACCTTTCGGTCATTAGCTGAGCAATTGAATAACTGCGCTAACTCCGGATCCAATCAAACGATTTATGTAGATAAAGGGCTACTTTTTACATCTTGTCATTCATCACATCCAGAGCATCAGTTTTCTGTTCATTCAGTCATCTTTTTGTATTTCTATCTTCTTCTTTGTCGCCCATTTTCTCTTCTATTAGTTGCCCAGTTGTATTCAATTTTCAACACTGGGAAGTCGAAACTTGTGCGAGCAATGGATTAACGAGGCCTTAGTAGTTTAGTGTGTCAATATTTGTTACTTTGTCTTCAGCTGAATTCTCAGTTGAACAGCTGTATCTGATTCAAGAGTCCTTTGAATGGACAGTGATCAGTCAGTAACTCTGTTATGGCTGTTGCTTCAGGGCAGTGTTTCGATATTTTTCTCGGTGAACTTTTTATAAAACTTTTATAGTAATTTTCATTTATGTTTTTGCTGTACATTCCTATTTTGCTCTTCACCAATTGCATACACCGTTCCTTACTACTAGAAACCTTTGGCTAACGCAAAAGTATCCAAGAGAAAAATAGACGAATCAAGTTTCCTCTCAATTTTGTTTATTTTCATTCTCAATGGTATTTCAAAGTGATAAAAGTAATTGAAAATTATCATTTGGTTTTCCCTATGTGATAGGTCGTGATCAACAGACGAAAGAATATATCAGAGGCTGATGCTATCATGTAAGGGGTCAACTATATTAAACAGCATCGCTAATTTCAATGTACTGGATACAATCAGTATGGAAAACGCCGTAAGGGTGACTGCCAAATTGCCTAGCCAAATCCTGATTCTCAATTTCGTGCCAAGAAATACTTCGTCTCCCGCCAGCTTCTCTGAATTCCTCAGACAATACTCAACCTATCTCAAGTGAAATGATGCCGTTCCTATGTGCGACACAAACACATCGGAGGCTCTGAGATCTTCCGCCTGCAAGGCTTCTTTCCTTTCTGAAGGAAAATAATTTACCCAGCCTCGATTGATATTCAAACGATTTTTTCTTCACTGGAATAATATTTCATTTTCTACTCAATTCTATTTCTCTGAACCAATAGGGAGCATCAGCATGAATGAAACGAAGACAACTTCGGAACAATACAGTTCAACCTCGAATATACTTCTGTTCTTGTCGATATATCAAAAATTAACCGTTTTTCATTCACTCGGCAATAAAAAAACGTCGGATGTAATGCAACGTCTTTCGTGGTATCAGCCAGGGGACTAGTTGTTTTCTGACAGGTGTCAGCCAGACACCTACTAAAATTAATTGTTCTTAAATTGTTCATTTCCGTTAACCTGCTGATGAACGTCAACCCTCAGAAGTCGAAACTTGTGCGAGCAATGGATTTATGAGGCCTTACCTTTTAACGTGCGATTACCCAGCACGAGACTGGCATGAATTAATAGTTCAAAAGATGAAATATTCTACTCAAAAATATATATATATATATATATATATATATATATATATATATGTATATATATATATATATATATATATATATATATATATATATCAGACAACATTGTAAATTTGTCGCTTGATTCAATCATTATCGAATAGAAGAATCACATCAAATTGATAAGAAGGTTAGAACTCATTCAATAATAGATATCACTAAATGAAAACAGCTAACAGAATTTTGAAATATTATACAATGTGATTGAAACCGGCGTTAGAGTGTGGAGATACGAATTAAAACACTTCTCATATTTCTGATATATTCATGCCACTTGATGTAAACATCAACCTTGAGGGCGCCTGGATTACATTTTCAGGTTGAAGAACATTATTTGTTATTTTCCACTAGGAAATGGATTGAGTTTTCATTTCAACTATCGGTTTTTGGTCGTGAAGGGGGAAATTTGTATAGAGATTGGATTTTTTTTCAATAACCGTACCAAAACACATTCAAATCATATTTACTTGGTTCCTGTGAGATTTTTACTGTAATAAGGTTCACAAATCGCGACACGTTTTTCGCTATGCAACAGATTTTTTGAGTCATTTTGAAATATTTTCACTAGAAAGGAAGAAATTCAAAAATTACGAAAGTCCACGAGAATGATTATAACATGTCACTCAAGCTATGATCATTGAAACATCTATGAAAGAGAGTCAACTTTTTTTTATATGCAGATTCACACGAAAGGAAAGCCCTGTAATGTTCAGAGAACACCGCGTGAATCAAGGGACAAGAGATACATTCACTTTGAGTTTTTGATGTTTGTAAGTCTCAGGAAAAACCTCTTTTGGCAAGGAGTTCCAAAGGTCATCTGTTCTATTGAAAAAAGATCCCTGAGCAAGAGAGGTTCGACAGGTTTCCAAATACAAAGGGGTGGTAATTCTGTACTCGTCGAGTCATCCGTGTAGATATTGCCAAGAGTGGAACGATTGAAAACAATTCAGAAGAGCACCGACCGTGAAAATATCTATAGAAGAGAGACAAGTCTGCGACCCTTCTACGATGTTCCAATGAAGTGAGCGAGTCTGTGAGCGAAGAATCACCAAAAAGACGGATTGCCTTTCTCTGAATAGAATCGAGAAGCCTCAAATAACGTTTTGGTGCCGAACTCCACACATGAGAACCATATTCCAAGACAGGTCGTATCTGAGCCTTGTAGATCATTAGAAGCTGACGAGAAGTGAAGTATTTCTTTGCACGAAATAGGAATCCAAGTTTGTGGGAAGCACCTTTAGCGATCGATCTCACATGTTCAAAAGATGATATTTTTTACTCGAAAATATATATCAGACAACATTGGGAATTTGTCGCTTGATACAATCATTATCGAATAGAAGAATCACATAAAATAGATGAGAAGGTTAGAACTCATTCAATAATAGATATCACTGAACCATAAACAGCTAACATAATTTTGAAATATTATATAATGTGATTGAAACTGGTGTTAGAGTTTGGAGATATAAGTTAAACCACTTCTCATGTTTCTGATATATTCGTGCCACTTGATGTAAACTGATTGGGTCGCACTTAGGGCCAGTTTTATAGGTTCGGTTTAAACTGGAGTTTAACCTGAAGATTAAACTTCAGTTATCTGTTGATTTAAACTTAGTTTAAACCTCGCGCAGCAGTTGAATGTTTTAGAGATTACGATTATAGTTGACAGTTTCTAGTAAATTCACGATTAGTGAGTTTGTAGAATTGGCACTTGGCAGTATGGCCTCATGACTGTCATGTTTATTTGCCTTATATTTTCAAATTTTATTATATTTTCCTATTTGGTGCAGCAGCATTTCCACGGATTGCTTAGAAATTCTAAAACGTGTAATGAATTCTGTATCATCCCAAAGAGCAACATGATCGAATCTGTCTCTGAATATTCGGGGCCTTCTTGGAACTTCGACGACATTTATGATGGCTTCTTCATCATCCGACAGAAGTTCCTCGAATATATCTTCAAAATCATCACTCATAATATCTAGATGAAGAAAATTACAATATAGTTCAAACACCAACACACTGACAAAACCTTGATTATTTCAAATTCCCACTAATTTTTACGTATCACTTGTCAATTTTATTCTATCATACTTATCATAGTTCTACAAACATATTTCTTCGTCTGATACACATATCCAACCCCGATCTGAAGTTTAACTACTGCTCAATCCACCGATCACGTTAACGAACAGTCGTCAGAGTTTAATCTAAAGATTTTATTTCATCGGAACTTATAAAACTCACAAATCTGTCAAATGCGTAGTTTAAACTTCAATCTTAGTTTAAACCGAACCTATAAAACTGGCCCTTAAGGGATCTTAAGGAGCGATTTGCATTTCATAGTGATTAAAAGGAGATCTAAGGTTGAGTGGATGCCAAAGTAGGTCAATAGCAACCTTGAGGGGGCCTTGGATTTTTTGAAGTAGAAAAATATTGTTTCTATTTTACCACCAAGAAAGTGATAGAGTTTTCATTTTAACTATTGGATTTTTGCCGTGAAGGGGATTTTTGTATCGAGATTTGATTTTTGGTGGGTAGTGTCAAAATATGGCTAATTCTTCAATAACCGTACCAAAAAATATTCGAATAATATTAACTTTTACAATTTCCTGTGAGATTTTCGGTTATAATTGTACGAGTGCATGAAAATTACCGATAATTTTGCAAGAAAGCGTGATATCTAAAAATTGCAAGTTTATTTTCATATTTTGGCGAAAGTGCCCGAGTCCGAAAGACGAGGGCTCTTTCACGAAATATGAAAATAACCGAATGCAATTTGTATAAGATATCACGCTTGAATGCAAAATTATCTGGTCATTTTTATGCACGATTGTAATTCATTGGAATATTTCACGAATAAAGGAATTCTCAAGGAAATGTTATTTTTTATTCATTTATACTTTCCTCTATAGATTGTATGGAGCACTCACCAAAACGCGAAATGTTTTTCTATTCTTGAAGTCTATCTGACATTCATTTGTGTTGTTTACTGACGTCTAGCAATACGGTTTCAAATGTGTTGTTATGGTGACTTGATACAATGCAATTACCGCTGTAAGTTATATATGAGGGAAATATTCACTGTAATGAGGTTCACAAAACCGCGACATATTTTTCGTTGAGCAACAGATTTTTCAAGTGTGAGGCTTTTGAAATAGTTTTTCTAGAAAGGAAGAAATGCCAAAATCACGAAAGCCCACGGGAACGATTATGACATGTTACTCGAGCTATGATCATGAAAATATCTATAGAAGACAGTCAACTAAACTATTTTCCACATTCGATAGTGGAAACTCTCATTTAAAGTAATACTGGTGATCAGCATACTTTGAGACTATCGTTTAATGTTCTCGAGAAGTGACAAACCTTGAAGGAAATGTACTTTCACCTTTTTTCCTGGAATCATTCGTTCATGTTAACAACGACACTGACTAATGCTATACTTGCAAAGGCAATAAACATCGGAGTGCCGCAACAGTCATGCGTTTAGTTAAGAACAAGCGAAAATCGTGAATCCAAAACATGCATTAAGTAAAAGGACACGACGTCATGTCATGCACTTTATTAGGAACTCTTCGGTCCCAGACATAGTTAAACGAATAGCTTGTTGTGTCTTACACATGTATCTCACGCTATCCTGCGTTCGCGTTTGCGATACAAAGCACGCCATTTTCCGTAAAGACTCTTCGGAATGAACACACGTCGCGACTTTATTCTTATGCATTGTGCACTACGACATTTGCCGTTTTTCTATTGCAGGACCCGAGCCGGGAAAGAATATCAAAACGGGATTGATGTTTGGTTCGCGGAATTTTACGGTCTACGAATTCGTACGGGTCAACGGATGTCAAACATTTGGTATCGTTTGCCACAGTCGACTCGATACCACTGAAACATTGGCTCATACAGGGCTGGCTGGATTGTTTCCTCCATTCGCAGAACCGAAAATATTACTCATTCTCATTTATATACTACCTTTTCTAGCTGAAATCTTCGAAATCAAACAAATTTTAGTTTTCAAGATTCCGCCTTTCTCTTCCCCCAAAAGTCATCAACACATTATGCGATTTACAGGCAATGCGAGTTTGGTGCTCTGCAAGAACTTTCTAGCATAGCACTTGCCCAAGTAGAACATCATATTGGCTGAACCCCGAATTCAGATTGGTCCAATCTCGTAGGTGGAAAAATTGATGCTGAACTAATGTGATTCAATATTGAACAAACTATAATACAATATTGGTTCAATATTGACAATGAATTTCAACTGCATTTTCTAAGGTTCTATATTGATAATATAAGGGTTTGATAATTTATTACTATTAGAATAACCATATCAGGTGATAATGAACGATATCAGTTTGACAACGTAGATATTTCAATACCAACACCAGATACCAGAAAATTACGTCCAGTTTCATATTCCAAACCGCTCTCACATAAGACAGAGATCCTTCAGTATTTTTTCAAATAGATCTTCAGTATGACTTAACTTTCTAATATTTCGATGTTGTCTTGAACATAACTTGAAGTCACCTCATCTATATCACCCAACTCCCTTGAACAAGTCTCTCCGTTCCGTAGAGTATATTGCGGTCAACAATGATATAACAATAATGAATCGTGAGTTCAAAACCCGCAGCAGACAAACTTTTTACCAGATAGTATTCGTTGAGTACATGTGAATGTGTGAATTCATCAAGTTAACTAATTGTATGGAAAGAATAGTTCCGAATATAGAAACTGAGATCAATTAAATGACATCAGTCAAATATATCTTTTTGGTCCATATATCATTTACAATATTGTACCAATGTAATAGTCAAAACGATATATCCTCACGTTGTTTTCTAATATTGATCCAATATCGTTGAATGTTCACATTTTTTTATGGCAAATATGATATTTACAATATACGATTAATATTTCCGTAATATTGAACCACTATTTGTTCAAGTTTGTGCTACTCTTGGGTGCAAGCCTTTTGCCATCGGTCATAATGATTTTCCTGTGCAAGATTGATTTTTTATGACAGTAATTGGATTTTTGATTATTCCGAATTTATTCTCGTTACTCATAATGCCATTTCATGACAAAGAAGGATCGAAAGGAAGAACGATAATGAAAAGATAACAATCATAAAACAATAGTAGTACAGGTTCATTGGCCCAATAACAACTGGTTGTAGTGCGGTAGTGATTTCTTAGTGTTTGGGTTGGTATTCTGATTATGACTATGAAAACTACTAGAATTGCACGAGTCTTGCATGGAAATTGGGGCCATTTCTATTTTGCTAGACTTACAAGGAAATTGCACGCACTCAAGCACATTATAAAAATTTGGACTTTCATGGCACTTGCATTGCATGAAAATTGCATAACGTATGACTGACTGAAGAACTTTTTGGGAGCGTCACTGAAATAAAATATTTCCATTTAAACAAGATTGCTTTAGTTAATTATGAGTCTAGGAATCAGTTACAAGTATACTAGCAAAACAACTTCTCGAGGTCAACTGAATAATCCCTACTGAAACATTGTGAAAACGCTATCATCCCCAACAGGCTGCATACCTAATCTTAGAAAAAATTGATTTGCAGTTCTCCAGTGAAGCTCGAAAACTAGACCTTCAATTTGTCAATTTCTGATTCTTTGCTTTTGCTTTTGTTTAACAGAGTACAAAAATGCAAAATTTTTTTTGTATACTCTTCCATTTGACAACCCTGAACTTTTTTTTCAAATACGGCCCTGCATTTTTCCCCGCAGAATGTTGTAGCCATACCTGTCCCGCATTCGGCCAAATATACATATGTGTATGTATTTTCAATTGTTTACAAAACATGGAAGTCAAATTCATTACGGTTTTTATTCTCAAGTGTCCCATTGGCCCATGAGTCGAACTATGATGAAAACTGTCATAGGCAGAAACGATTGAAAATGCATGCATGGCTTCAGAGAAAAACGCAAGTCCATATTAAAAAAAAAACTTCAGAAGTGTATTTCACATAATATAGGGGTAGAGTATTGAATATTCAGCAATATAATCACGATATTCTGTTGTTATTCTAATATCATAATGCATAGTGTCACATTATTGTTGTCATTTTTATACATTTCATCATTTCGTCTTGTATATTAGAATACTGCTATATCAATATTTGATAGAACTACAGATTAAAAAAAATATCAATTTAGTTGATATCAGTAAATAAAATATCAGCACCAAATGCTGAATATGTACAGTGTTTAACAACGAAAACTTAACAGAGCCGTTGTTGAATATAAAAAATAAGATTTTTAAAAAATCTCGGACACGTCGATTACGTGTCACCGGCTCTCGTACTATCGCTGTTATCGAAATACACGCAATTCCCTCATTCTCTCAACGGTGCGTCACGCAACACATAATTAAGTGTTTCATCCAACAACCAATTTTGCCGTGCCAAAGCTAATAAAAGAACCTGTCGATCGGTACTTTTCCATCCACTCTCTTTTCCATCGATAACAGGAGAAGTCCCAGAGGAAATCAAATCTATATTGTGCTTCTGAAGTTTCAATCAATTCTACTTTGACGCGTATCCAGTTATGGAGAGCACAAATAACATATCAGAAAGGAAAAGTTCAGATTGTCTGAGAATTATTCATGCATTCTAAGAGCCGAGTCTGAATCTTGAAACAGAATTTGAAACTTTTTCATTTTCAGGGAAGAGAAAACTTGACATATTTAACCGTTCAAAATATGAGTATACACTCATTGTCACGTTTTTGGTGACATATGGCACAATACAATGAATTCCAAAAATATTATTCACTTCTACTCTCCAGGTTTGCATGAAATAATGCATTCCAACTTTTATGAGCTAGACTGAGGAAGAATAATGCGATAAAGCGGAAAACCTTGTGATAATTAGTTGTCTTGATAGAGCGCGTATATGTTAACCAGAAATTAATCAAAAAACATGGAGATTTCTCGATTTTGTTTCGTGGTTCATTTTCAAAGCCTCTGACGTAAAATTAAATGTAATCTTCAAATACTTGGCCAAATGAAGAAGAAAATAACGCTAACCGTATCTTGCTACAATTAGTTACAGAGATAAAGCGAGTTGAGCTGTTAGAATATATTGAAAATACGGCTGAAATATCGAAACGAAGCAAGAAATTAACAGCTGAATGCTGAAAGAAAATGCAACACTTTGCAGGTAAACGGGGGAACATTTACAATAGATCAAATTGGAGCCAAAAACGAAGAAACATCAAAGCCAGAAATCCCATCGAATAGTACACCTAACCTACCGTTATCTGCTGGATAGCTGAAGAACTGGAAAACAGCGTCAAACCAGATCTATCCAATTCCAATTTCTATAATAAATATAACATAATTATCACGCCAAATTCAGTAACAATTGTAGTTCAAGCTATAACTCTCAAGTAATCGCGATTGGATTTGTTTGCACACCACCAAATATTCCTACAAAAAATAAGTTCATTACTAATTTAGACAATAACATAACTTCACACCTTCCATAGTATGATGAATACATTTGTGTAGAAGACTTCAACGTAGATATGCTGTTAGCCAACAATCCATCTTCCCAAAAATTCAATTTTTTTCTCGAAGCATACGGACTTACACAATTCATTGAGTTACCTACCTGTATACTCTCTTAAGCACGGCTTTTTTTGACTTGATGAATGCAAGTAACCCTGAAAACTTCATGAAATTGCTACTGTTGTATCAACGGATGATAAAATGGTTGAGGCTTTCGCGGCCGAGGTTATTAGTATAACTACTGCTCTTCGGGCTTGAAGGCCGTCGTTCTTTGGAATTTCTTCCTGACGTTTCGCTAGCGCGAGTGGCCAGCTTCTTCAGAGGCTTATTCATCTCCGATGACTAAACAGTTCGATTTCTCAAGGCGTATTTATATTGATGCAGGTAGTCTGGAGTGTTAATTACTTCTGTCGGGTTCGGGGAATAATCATCATTATTAGTTGCCGCACTACCTGCTGTGATTTCATTAGTTATTCTTGATTTCTTCAGAATCGGATTCCAAATTCTGTTTAGAGTCAACGCTTCTTCCTTTCTGTTAAAATTGTCCGCATGTTTTTGGATCTCTATTGCCTCCCGTACCAGTCGGCTATGGTAACCCTGGTTGGGGGCAATCAGTGTTGCATTTTCGAACAGAATCTTGTGGTCGCCCTCACTCAATGCGTGTTCCGCCACCGCCGATTTGTCGGTTTGTCCCAGCCTGCAGTTTCTTTGATGCTCTTTGAGTCTTGTACCCATGGATCTTTTCGTGGTACCGATGTAAACCTTCCCACAGGTGCACGGTATGCGATAAACCCCTGCCGCTGACAGTGGGTCTCTTTTGTCTTTAACCGACCTGAGGCTTTGCTGGATCTTCTTGGTCGGCTTGAAAACTGTTTTTATGTTATATTTCCCCAAGAGACAGAATTGGAAAACTCTTGGGGAAATATAACATAAAAACAGTTTTCAAGCCGACCAAGAAGATCCAGCAAAGCCTCAGGTCGGTTAAAGACAAAAGAGACCCACTGTCAGCGGCAGGGGTTTATCGCATACCGTGCACCTGTGGGAAGGTTTACATCGGTACCACGAAAAGATCCATGGGTACAAGGCTCAAAGAGCATCAAAGGAACTGCAGGCTGGGACAAACCGACAAATCGGCGGTGGCGGAACACGCATTGAGTGAGGGCGACCACAAGATTCTGTTCGAAAATGCAACACTGATTGCCCCCAACCAGGGTTACCATAGCCGACTGGTACGGGAGCCAATAGAGATCCAAAAACATGCGGACAATTTTAACAGAAAGGAAGAAGCGTTGACTCTAAACAGAATTTGGAATCCGATTCTGAAGAAATCAAGAATAACTAATGAAATCACAGCAGGTAGTGCGGCAACTAATAATGATGATTATTCCCCGAACCCGACAGAAATAATTAACACTCCAGACTACCTGCATCAATATAAATACGCCTTGAGAAATCGAACTGTTTAGTCATCGGAGATGAATAAGCCTCTGAAGAAGCTGGCCACTCGCGCTAGCGAAACGTCAGGAAGAAATTCCAAAGAACGACGGCCTTCAAGCCCGAAGAGCAGTAGTTATACTAACAGATGATAAGTCGGATCAAGGCCTCATCTATGCAGAACTAGTAAATACTTCACGAAAATGCCTGCCTCCCATATTTGTCGCATTGAATCATTTTCACACAGAAATTCAACATGCCTCATTCGTTCAAATTTACAAAACGAATAACATAAATGAAAAAGTGATAATCCCCAACGATTGTATTTTCTCAGTCTTCAATCTTATGCTTCACTGAGAACTATTAAGAAAATAAAACCGTACTCCGCGTGGATTATAGATAATATTAGATTGCTTAAGAAACATCTAGGCAGGCTCGTGCGAGGTGTAGAAGAACGAATCTAGTCATTATTATTATTGTAAATCTCTGAAAAATTACACCATTTTGGCATGTAGAATTAAAAAATTGCCTACTCTCAGCAAATAATGCATATTACTGGGGTAAATAATGTGTGAAAAGAATGAGGTCTGCTTGATATTAATAAAAAATAAGATATCGATGTTCTAGATGAGCCCAGGAAGTTTGATGATGATGAAGATTTTGAAATTTCGTGATGAAATGTTGAGCAAAATGCTTTACAATTTGATTCCCAACAAACTTTATACAGCATAAAAAGCACCATTCAAGGCTCTGATGGTATAACACATCATTAATTTCTGCGGAAAAACTGGTGAATTTGATCATATCGGAAGGAAGTCTCAGTTCACCACTCCCAAAAAACAATCCGGTTTGTTTCAAAGACCTACGCCCAGTCAGTATTCAAGAGAATAGTTCATGATCAACTTCTTTCTTATATCTTCTAACATAATCTTCTACCAGAAACACAATCTGGCTCCTGCCGATCTCATAGCTGCGAAACAGCAATCTTGAATATCGTTGAAGATGTTATTGGGGCACTTGTAGTGCTTGACTTCTTAAAAACTCAGCATACAATAAATCTTGAAATTCTACTCACTCACTGGAATCTATTGGTCTCTCAAATACCGCGGTTTAACTTTTCAGAAGTAACTTGAGTGACACGTGCGAAAGATAAAACTGAACAATCTTATATCCAGCCAATTGGGGATAAATCCACAAGGTTTCATTTTAGCCCCTCTTCTGTCTATTTTATAGAACTCAAATTTTATGTACGCAGTCAAACAGTCAAAAATTAATTTTTACGCCGATGGTACACAACTTTATTTATCTTTCCACCCCTCAGACTTAAATTCCGCAGTGGAATTATTAAATGGAGTTGTGGCATCATTGATTTCAATGTCTAGACAACATTTCCTACAAATCAATCCCAACAAGAGTTTGGTTCTAGTTTTTCAAAGTAAGAGTGCAGTGAGTGATTTTCACATGACTATTGGAGAAAATTTGGTTGTTACAGTTGAGTTTGCGAAAAATGTAGGCATCCACTCTCGATTCGAGACTGAAATTCCAGCAATTAACGAATGAATCAGTATCGTCTATATGAACATTAAACAAATTCACGCCAACATATACTGCGTCAACCAAAAAGTGAAAGCTATTATACACTGTAAATCTCTTGTATTGACCAGGATTAGCTTTGGAGGTGCAGTCAAAGGGCCTTGCATTGACATGAAGAAATGGAAGCTCTGAAAGAGAAACTGGTTTAGTTATTACTATTGTTCGCAGATATATTTTATGAAATAGTGAATAGTGCAACAAGTGCAGAAAAATGCTAATTCCTCAAGAGTTTGAAAAATTGCATTCCTGCTCGTGTTACACACTATACTTTTTCTACAACACACTTTTTGCTGAAAATAATACTATACTATAAAACAAAATTGGATGCTAGTGACTCATTTTTAGCTTTATGGTGCCCAATGGATTATACAGTAAAGGCCTTTCTTGATTTGGATAGTTCTTCAAAATATGCCAAAATTATATTTTCAAAAACTTTCATTTTTTCTGCAATCCATACACTGTTTGTATACAATTTTATATTTTTCTCTGGAAGTTGAAGGTATTGAATTCAATAACAATAAATTAACTTGTTCTCTTAGTTCTGGCGGAGTATTTCCAATTCCAGATTGGTCGCTATCCATTTCAGTTCAAACTCATTAAAAAAAGTAAGGGACAAGAATCTTACAAATATTTTATGCTTGACGTTTGTTGACATTGATTCTATGGATGTTGCTTCGTTGCCTAGCAATGGATAGTGTGTATATGGGTATTTGAATTTTGGCACAGAAATGTCACTTTGAGGCACACTGATATCAAAATTCAATGATTGTTAGAAATAATCATGTTTGCGAACGTGAAACTATGCAGAAAAGCGTGTTTTGGAGTGTGGTTGTAGAAAAAAAATATTGCATGTCCGCTCTGCGCTATCGTAGGTTCCAATTCGGCAAATGATCTTCAAAATCAAGGAAACTGAATGAATCAACTGCAGAGATTTTCTCTTTTGCGAAAACACTATGCAAACGCCTATTTTCAACGACAACGTTTTCTTCATCACTAAATGATCAACACAGTAAATAAATAAAACAAACAACGAAAAATGATTCACGCAAAAGCAGCGTCCTCATTAAACATGCCTTATTCCTCTATATTTCAGAAGCTTGTCAACCGCTTAACTGGAATTTATATGGTAGATTCTTCCAATTTAATAAAAGTTTAAATTGAAAAATATCTCGAGAGGGTGAACTTCCTCTTTTCGTTTGAAGTATCTCATCTCTCTTCTGTCTTGAAACTTAATAATGCAAGTTCATGAGAGTGAAGAAGTCGTAATTAAGACGAAATGAAAAGAAAACCGAGGAATTATCATAAACGTGTTTATAATTTCTCAAAAGTTTTAATGAATTGCCTCTTCTTTGATTATCTGATTAAGACCGAATAGGATAACCGATTGTATCTACTTCTCCATAACACGTCCTAACGGAAGGTCAGTGATGAAGATTTTCAACATTAAATGGGCCTAGTCAATAGTAATCAAGTCCGTATACAAACTAAAATCATGAAGCTACCATTTGAAATTATCATTTTATGAAATTTTCCAATGTTATTTCAATACTTACAGACTTTCAATACAATCGGTTGGGGTGGTTGATTTTGAAACTTCATAAACTAATAAACTCTCCAGCAACCTATGACGAAACAAAAATAGGCAATTTGAAAATGCTAAAAATGATGAATGATGATAAACCTATGTGAAAAAACATGCTATCACTAGAAGACGACTATGAGCACGAGAAATCGAAACATCATGATTATGCTCTGCCAAAAAACTTTTTTATTGTTTTTTCTTTAACTTTTTTTGTATTCTATTTCGTACATATGATTTAAATTTCAATATTGATTTTCAATATTTTTTTTACTTTCTCGCTATTTTCTCAGCTTCATTTGAGTTTTTTTAACTACAGAATTCTCCACTGATGATTTACTTTTCTCTTGCTCAATTATCATGTCATTCATTAAATAATTCTTGAGCTTTTTCAGATATCATTTCATTTCAGAATTTTTTAAAATTCAATTTACTTTTTTTCATTTGGTCAGATATTTATCACTTCGAATCGACTCATCTAGTTTTAAAACAGATTTCAATGAAGTTTAATAGGTTATACAACAGAAGTTCGAAGGACTCAGTACTTCTAAACATAATAGATTTATCAACCAGAATTGTGTAATAGAAAAAAAGTTTTAACAATCGATAAAATGAAATTTAATTTCTTTGCATTCAGTGGCAATAATTTCTCTGTGACATTCACTTCAGAATTTTACAATTCCACGAGTGAAAAAAACTAGCTATCGATGAAATGACCCAAAGAATTCGAAAGAAGAAACAAAGGGGAGTGATTTATATTTTGAATGTTTTATGTGAAGGTGGAAGTGTCCTGAAAACATTTTCTGGGTTTTTTCATTCCTGGAAATGAAAAGAAAAAGCTTTGAACTCTTTTCATCTCCGCTTTGAGGGAAAATTGGCACAATTGATGATTTTCGACAGATTTTATTCAATATCGTATAACTTTATGAATAAATAACTCAAATTTGAAGCAAAATGAAAGTTTTTGTCCAAAAATTACATAAAAAAAATTATACATGTTTCGTTATTCATTTCGGAAATATTGAAATTATCGTAAAATATGCAAAAAATCTAAAGAAGATAAAACAATTTTTTCTGCAGTCCAGTGTAGTTTTACAATATTTCGACTTTTTCGGATAATATCGGAAAACATTGAATAATCTTCGGTAGAAATTGTTTTTTGACCTTTTCCATTGTAATATCGATTCATTTCAATGGCCTTTTTATATTGATAATTCGAGCTTATCACATTAGGAAAGGCTTCGAAATATGTTTTACATTTTCATCTTTACTTATGATGATTTCGAAACAAATGTAAACTTCAAAAAATACGATGTCATCGTGAAATATTGCCCAGATAGTTGAAAAAAAAATTAAACGGATCGATCGCCAACGATTGCTGTTATTCATGAACAATCTCTGTAAGTATCTGAGGTCAGAGATATTTCAAACATAAATATTTTACTGAAACGTCATCTTGAAAACGTTCGCGCTCTCCTCACTTTTATGAGGACAACTCGGAGCTTTCTAATCCCCGCAACTGTTGAGAATCTAAAAAAATCTCTATCATATCTATTATAACCGGCTTCATCTTATTTTGAGAGCGATAAAATATAGCACTCTTATCGCGAATGCCAACGTAAATATTCTGGCAGAATCGGCCGCAATAAACAGAACTCAGCCTTGACTTTAACCCACATTTTTTGCGAGCACTCGAATTGTGCATATGTGACGTATCCAGCGCCAATTATTGTGATATCCGATGACATGTTGCAGAGAGCAGATAATAAATATGGTTCACGATCAGATTACCCGTTCGCGAATTCAAGGATGATGCGATTATACTGGCGAGTGTAGAATTTCCCAGAAAAGGGCCGTTTCGAGTTTCAACTTTATTTAAGTTTGTTTCAGTAGCCCTCAATGGGATTAATATTTCTATTTCTTTGCTTTCCCAACGATAAAAGAGATGTAAGATCATGTGGTATGTGCACAATATGATATTTGTATCAATATTCAATTATTGACCAGAAAAATTTGATATTTTTGTAGAAAATTCACCATCTTGAATTCAGAAATCACTAGAAGCAAGCACACATCGAACAAACTAGCGTTCAAAACTTACATGAGGATTTACTTGAAAAATCTTTCGAAGCTGTCTATAACAAATATCGCTTGTGTGAATTTCACTTTGGGAAAGAAATGTTCTAGAATTCTTCACACATTGAAATTTGTAGGAATTGGAAAAAAAAATAATAAAATAATAATAATAAAAATAATAAATGTAAGAACAAAAAAAATTACCATTTTAAGTCATTTACAATCTTTATTACATTGTTAATGTCAGAATGTTGTACATTTTTGAAGGTGCTGCATATAAAACATCATCTTGAAATTTGCACATAGGAATTGAAGAAAAAATCAAAACTAATAAATGTAAGAAAAAAAATTAGCATTTTAAGTCATTTATAGTCTTTTTTTTTCCCCGCTCCGTGGAAGCCGTCTGACCTGTCTTTCACAACCAGGTCTCCGGAAAGCACCTCAGCCTCTAGGGCTTATTGCGCTTTACTTCCCTATATTTCATGACACCCATTCCAACAGCCTTGTCCCCTGCACAAGTTTGTGCAGGTTGATTGCTGGGTGTTTGTCATATTCTTCTGGATCCAGAATTGGTTTTCCATATATTTGTTGCCTTTTGTGATCCAGAGCCTCACATTCGCAGAGTACGTGTCGAGCTGTCTCCG
This sequence comes from Zygogramma bicolorata, assembly GCA_032362365.1. NCBI lineage: Eukaryota > Metazoa > Arthropoda > Insecta > Coleoptera > Chrysomelidae > Zygogramma > Zygogramma bicolorata. Next base: position 1,813,539 of record JAVJAQ010000582.1, read on the forward strand.
TCCCTTTGTTGCATTGTCTGCAGCTAAGGTCGCCGTTGTACAGCCCTATCTTGTTCAGGTGTCCTTTGAATGGACAGTGTCCAGTCAGTAGCCGTTATAATCCTAATCTGATTTCTGTTACACTGAAGCAGGTCTTCAGTCTTTTTCTTCAACCATTTATAGTCTTTATTACATTGTTAATGTCAGAATGTTGTACGTATTTGAAGGTGCTGCAAATAAATCATCAACAGAAAAGTGGAATAGCTGTTGTAGGTGCTTGAAAATTCCAGATTATTCATATTTTTAGACATTATTCTAGACAAAATATTAATTTTATGATGTGAAATTACGTACTGATTTGATATTTGGTATCCCGTACATTAAAAATCAGCAATAAAAGTTCTATACGAATAACCCTCGAACATTGGTAATGCTCAAATATTTTATAGCAACTTTCTCAAGCTTGTTACTTCTAGGAAACAGACCGACGCCGTAGGCGGAGAATTTCAAAATCTGTTTTAAAATTCTCGAACATTTATCAATGTCCTTGGGTTATTACTACTGAAAATTTCAAATCTTCTTTCGAACAATCTGTTCAGGCCAGTCTCAAATTACCTACACAGTAGGTTTCGGCTGGCACCCGTCAGAAAACAACTACTCCCCTGGCTAATACCACGAAGGGCATTGAATTATATCCGACCAGGTGCCAGTGCAGGTTTCTTCACAGAAGTAAATCCTGCATTTGCTTTCGTCGATACAAATGAAGGAATTGATTTTCAATTATAGGGACGGACACACTTGCAGACCGGTTTCGGGCTATTTGGCCACTCGTCAGTGCAAGGCAGTGCCATCATCAACATAAAGTCGATGATTTCCCATAATTAAAAATCAAACTCCTACACGAGTATCAAGCCCCGGCCAAAGCTGATGCGAACAACGAAGTTGTTACGCCATCTACCAATGGACGAGGTATTCCAAAAGCAAACCGAATATGCCCATTCCTCCTGCGAGGAAAATGTAAAAACACTTGACATAGTCAGTGGGCATACTTGAAGACTGGCTTCAAATCAAATCTTCTTTCGAACAATCTGTTCAGGCCAGTCTCAAATTACCTACACAGTAGGTTTCGGCTGGCACCCGTCAGAAAACAACTACTCCCCTGGCTAATACCACGAAGGGCATTGAATTATATCCGACCAGGTGCCAGTGCAGGTTTCTTCACAGAAGTAAATCCTGCATTTGCTTTCGTCGATACAAATGAAGGAATTGATTTTCAATTATAGGGACGGACACACTTGCAGACCGGTTTCGGGCTATTTGGCCACTCGTCAGTGCAAGGCAGTGCCATCATCAACATAAAGTCGATGATTTCCCATAATTAAAAATCAAACTCCTACACGAGTATCAAGCCCCGGCCAAAGCTGATGCGAACAACGAAGTTGTTACGCCATCTACCAATGGACGAGGTATTCCAAAAGCAAACCGAATATGCCCATTCCTCCTGCGAGGAAAATGTAAAAACACTTGACATAGTCAGTGGGCATACTTGAAGACTGGCTTTAAATCAAATCTTCTTTCGAACAATCTGTTCAGGCCAGTCTCAAATTACCTACACAGTAGGTTTCGGCTGGCACCCGTCAGAAAACAACTACTCCCCTGGCTAATACCACGAAGGGCATTGAATTATATCCGACCAGGTGCCAGGTTTCTTCACAGAAGTAAATCCTGCATTTGCTTTCGTCGATACAAATGAAGGAATTGATTTTCAATTATAGGGACGGACACACTTGCAGACCGGTTTCGGGCTATTTGGCCACTCGTCAGTGCAAGGCAGTGCCATCATAAACATAAAGTCGATGATTTCCCATAATTAAAAATCAAACTCCTACACGAAAATTTCACAAAAAAGGCTTGAAAAAAGAGGCAGACTAGCTTCCAAAACGTTGCCAAGGGAAAGTATACGCATTTTTTAAATAAATTCGTTAATTAAATATTCAAATTCATTAAAATAAGATACGTTACTGACAAAATGGTCATTCAAATTTGCATCTTTTTAATTTTGCAGTTACGTATTGGGGCGAATATACCAATTTTCCCAAAGAACAGATATTATAATAACTTGAAGCTTTTTCCTTTTCGTTTGTAGGGGGAAGATAACCAAAAAAATGGATTCCAGAAAATTAAATGGTAGGAGTGAGTATTGAAACTGAATTTGAATCTGGTTGAAACCAATCATACTTACAAGTTAGTTAAAAAATTGGAAGAGAGGTGAAATAAAAAACTGAAAACTGTTGTAAACACTAGCTGTTGATGTGGCCACCACGCGTTCAAAATATTGCGCAATATTGCGTATTGCGCAAAAATTGTGACTGATTGTTATATTCTGTGAACTGCTCGAATACAGAAAAAATATTGTGCTTTTTGATGTTGATTGCAACATACTGAATAACTTGTACTTGTAGATAGAATATCACAAAATGATTATAAAAATATAAGGTCCGAAAAAAAATTCACTGTAAGGATGGTTCAAGTTTCAGATCAACTACTCTTTGTGAATTCTGATGAGCTTGTTCTCAAGTCATCTCTATAAATTACAAGTGAGTGGTCCATTTAAAAAAAACGAATGATACATTATTAGGCAATGTATAAGAACGCCTAGGGGACGCTTAAAGGGGCCCTAGATGACTACTTATACGCTCAAAATATGATTATATTGATTAATATCCTCAGACAAAATAGTCAATACTTACGATGAGAACGGATCAATAAAACTCTGAAGCACAAAAAGACATTATTATTATTGTTCCAACACCAACAAATTATTCAGTATCGTGCAATTATCTTCAAGCAAGATCAATGATTTCTTTATTACTCGAGCAGTACATGTAGAATACTGATCAGGCACAGAATAATTAATATTGCGCAATATCCAATAAGGTGCACTATTATAGTTCACCTTGTGAACCGAGCCTTACACGATCAATATCGTGGAAACAATATTATCGATGCAATATATGATAGATGTAGCCTTGACACAACTCAATATAATAGAAAGAATTAATCAACTCAGAAACACAAAAAAAAATGTAAAACAAAAATGAAGAATAAAATATAAAAAAAATGTGTACACAAGTTGTAACGTCATAAGTTCATGAGTCATGGTTCAACATAGGTTTCAATATGCTGTTAACTTCCACCTTTTTTCTACTTTTTTATAGTTTCAGTTTCACTCACCAATTTGTGAGAACACGTATTTCCATTCATTTGAAACACAAAGTACCCATTCGAAATCATATAATTCAAAACACAACATGCACGCGTGAAAAGGTATTTCGATCAGAAAAATATCAAACGAATCCACGTTATTTGATTCATCAGTTTTTTCTCAACATACTTCACTGTCTATCAACACACGCACTACTAAAAAATGGTGTCACAAGAATTGCTCAACGCTTTAAAGACAGAGTTAGCGTCACAGAATTTTTGGTCACATGTAAAAATCCTGTCGAATTAAAACGTAATCGATGTTTCACCAACTCTGACCAAAATTGGTAAGCACAAGAGGAAAATAATTCGTCTGTAAATATTTCTTGGATTCAGGAATCATTATTCTGAAATAATCGGGAGAGATTACTGATAGGCTAGCAAAATATAGTCCACGCATGACCTATACTCGTGTAGGTATAGAGATATAAGAAAATCATAGTCATAGAGAATTTGGAGTTTAGAGAAAATAGCAGGCAATGTGAATAAACTGAGGCGGTTGTAAATTATAATGTAAATTCAGTGACAGTCAACAACAACTGGTTACACCTCTGGCAGCGAGTAAGCTCTCTTTCGTCCAAGCTCCCTAGTTGCCTAGGCTAGCAAAAGGAAAGGATAGCTACATTCTTAGGAGTAATATCGACGGGAACGTCGAAAAGGATATCTATTGATATTTTTTCGTAGGAGTAACTTTCGGACATCATGAAGTTTTCTTGGAGTTTTTTTAGTTCCATGATTTCTCCAGTAAGATGAACAATTGACGCTGCCAAACACATTGAAACAAACACTATAAACTATAGAGTCTGACAGGAAAATAATTTAGACAAGTAACAAAGCGGAGCTTTCATTCCTGATTCTTCAGATTCAAGTAATAGTTCAGAGGAAAATCATTTATAGCAACAATAGTTCCTGAAATAGCTTTTAATGCATTCAACAAGCGAATATTGAGAATTTTTTACACTTATGTGGCTTATAAACAAATCGCTGAGCTCTGAGGTGAATAATTTTATGCACGGGCATGTTGGGATCATAGTTGTACTATTTTTATACTAATGGTCATAACAATTCAATAGCTATTGACCTTGCAGTTCTAAATAGATCAAGTCGGCTGACATTCCTTAGAGGTACTTCACTCTGAAGTGACGTAGAAATTTGAAATGCAAAACTATTTTTAACCTTGCTTCAAAATGCAATTTGATTATTTATCTACACCCGTACTCTAATAATACACTTATATGCCCACAACCCGTTTTATAATGAGATCCATTACGATACAGATTTTCATTACGATACAGATTTTCAACCAATAGAAACCCACTATTTTTCAATCAAGCATGATGTGCAAGCTTTGCATTTTGACGTTTGGCAAGTCAAAATCAGTAGGTATTGAATTCTTGAAGAATTTAGTCAATTTTCGATAATCGAATGAAAATGTCTAGCAGTGATATAGAAGAATTACCAGCGACTCCTCCACAGATGTCTTATACAAGAGTGGTCAACGGCGAGGGCAATGATCAGAAACGTTCGGGTTCAAATCCTGACCTCGGCAGAGATTTATTTTAATTATTTTTTTCTTCTCTTCATTTCTCATCGTTGTATTTTCCGTGGTTATACCATTAATTATAATTTTGTAGAATTTTTCAAAGAAATACGATTGAATACCTACTATAATTGTGTTCAATATAAATACCTGATAATATAATAATTTAGTTCTTCATTATTTATTGGGTGTAGATAAAATAGCGTATGCAACTCTCATGTAATGGTTATTACACGATCGTTGCATAATATACTATTATTTTTCATGTGTGGGGGAGTTACATGTGAAAAAGCGGCAATTTTTGAAAGAAAACTGTGCTAGGCATGTTTGTTCTTGACATTTTGTAGAAAAAAAATGGTATATTTGTCACACTGTCCAAAAATAATAAACAAATTCATAAGAACTTCGTTTGAATAGTTTTGTTCCATCGTTTTGAAGGTATTTGCAACTTCTGAAGTGACGAAAATGTCGATATTATTAGGAGAATGTCACAACGCTACTGTCAAATAGTAATCATGGCCTGCTTACCAAATACCGAATGGAAATACCATTCTGAAGGGACATTTTCACAAATAAATGTTCATAAGTCCGAAACTTGACTAGTAAGGTATAGGTATGATACATAGAAAGAAAGCAAATTTCAGCAGCTTTCCGAATTTTCAATAATATACAGGGTGTTCTATTTAAAATAATCAAATTTCAGCAGCTTTTTCAAGCAAACGAAAAAACTGTATTTTTTTACCACCCTGTATTGAAGTAACGGAGATTAAGCTGACGTGTGGGAAGTGTCCAAGTATCACCTAACTCCAAACCAAATTTCGATATCATAGTACTTCTTAACTAAAAGATATCGGCATTTTTAGAAGTCATGATTTTCGAAGAAAAAAATTGAAATTAATTTTTATTTCGAAAACGGTAACAGATAGGTATAGGGAAATATCAAGAAAAGTTGTCGGGCAATTGTTGGAGATTCCAAAAATAATATTATATACAGAGTGTTCCATTTGAAAAATCAAAGTTGCTACTGCTTTCTAATAGAAGCGGCAACACCGCATTGTCGAACATATTTTAGTTGGCTAGAGAATGTCCGAATATGACCTCCATTAAATTTTTAAAGTGATCCGTTGTCTGGTTCACCAGAAACGTCTAATGTGCCATCCACCGTGAATCAGCCTGTATATAGAGATTTTCTGCGAAACCTATTGATGTGAAAATGTGAATTATTAACTGCAGTTTCAATCTGTAAATGAAAGTATGGAATATCGTTGAATGAATTTTGTGACAGTATGCCTGTTGTTGACCAAAATATACCGGGTAACGATGATTTATTTCTTTTCGGAAAGTAGTGGAATAATACAAACCATTATTCGACAGAGTTCGTAACTATTCCCCTGGCAAGTATTTCGAAGGATTATATGTGCTAAAAAGTGTTTAACATGCATCCAATAAACTCATTCCTTTCTTAATCGAAACAATTAATTTCAGAACGATAACGATAAATCGAAAGTTGATGCATTCCTACTAAAATATGTTCCAGTGACTGATTTATAGCAAATAAGTCGACTGAGAAACCGGATTAATAACTCACCATTCACTATAACATTGACCTAAAACAACCAACATCATTACCGATGTCGATAAGTTTGTGAAAGATAACAGTTGAAAAATATTCGCGAAGAATGAATGCGATAAAAGTAACTGGGTATAACCTAGCATTCACAAAAAAATCATCATGAAACCAAATATGTATAATATGAACTTTGGGTCAAATAACAAATCAGTCCAATAAAAAATACATTTGTGTTACAACAATGGAATATTACCGGTTATTGTGAAGTTATCTTTCTAACTTTGGTAGCAATTGAATATTCCAGGTCAGCATAAAATATTAGAATTTGAGAGGAAGCCCAGAAATATATAAAATCAACATACAAGATAATCACGGTGGATTCACTTATCGAAATGATGAAGAATTTATGATCTGAAATCAGCGTTCACGTACATATAGGGTAGAATTTTGAAGGAAACTTCGCAGGTGGGTATTCGACTAGAAAAAATTTCCAATCACCCCAACTTCGAGAATTATATCTTTGTTATCTTAAAGAAGAAGCCAAAAATCGCTTCATCAAACAATTGATCAGAAATCTTCCAAACTTGATTTCGGAATAGAAGAAAACACTATTTTCACTATTTTCAGATTTGCTTGACAACTAGTAGGACTCTCGATTGTCTTACGTTTCATTCACAAAATGATTATGTTCCTGAATGATTATGTTCCTTCTGCATTTCTGTCACCAAGGCAGTAACTCAACTAGTCTCATAATTTCATTCAAATATGATTATACTATCAAAAAAAGAAACACATGATATAGACTTAGGTTAGAATGTTCTCCATTAATCAAGTCACTGAGAAGGTAAGGTATCGGTGAATCTGATGAATTATTTTTTGGTTTTCGTCTTCTCCGAATAAAAAAATAGAAGATACAATTTCTATGAAAGAAGTAAGAAAGAGTCCATCTTAAACAGGTATTCCCCTGCCTATATGGCAACGACGGGTACTAGGTTACATAAAAATCATTTTTTCTTACTCAATATATATACCAAGCATATGAAAATTGAATCAAAAAGATAGCAAACGTAGGAGCAAAATAGAGAACTATTTGTAAAAGAAATCTCATTCACCAGGATAATATAGCATTCCAACTCATACAAGATCTCGTTTCCTGGTGGGGGGATTTTTTCAACAAATAGTTCCTTATTTTGCTTTGTGTAGGTATTCCTACGTTTGCTATCTATTTGATTCAATTTTCATACGCTTGGTATAGAAACTGAGCAAGAAAACGTGATTTCTATATAACCCAGTGCCTGTCGTTGCCATATAGACAGGGAAGTAGCTGTTTCAAATGGACTCTTTCTTCCTTCTTATGAATGAATCAAATATCTGTGGATGATATCCACCTATCAAAAGAGCGTGGTTGTTTTTTTATTTATTTCTATCATAGAATTTGTAATTTCTTCTCCTTGATTCGGAGAAGAACAAAGGCAAAAATCATTCATCAAACTCCATTCTCTCCAATACTCAGTGTATCTCTATGGCGTTGCACCGAAACTATTTGTAAATCTCTTAAACCGAAATGGAAATATAATTAGCCCCTCAAACTTATAAAAAATCGATCAACTAACTACATATGTTCGGTGACAACATTGCATGCACCTCGAAAATTATTATGCGTCTTGGTCTTTATTCCGTTAAGTTCTTAAGAAATCAAACCACGAGTAGATAATAATAATATGTGGCATTTGGCAAAGGTATTAATACGAAGTAAAATGTGTTCGTTGGTGTTCTATTGCTTCATGTTGTCTGTTGTCTACCCTGTATAACAACGACACTGTCCACTTCGCATACTGATTACCCAACAATAATAATTACTTCCGTTCATCACTGAATGTAAATTCCAAGTACCTGGCACTATTATAGTCGAGCTGCTACGTTTATTCAACTGTTTCCTAGACATCCATCCTTTCAATAGTTGCGAATTATTTAATACTGATTCCTTGTAGAGTAATTACCTAATAGGACATTGCCAAGAGATTTTCGAGGACGCGAGTGAAGAATTACGTTTACGTCACGATCATCTCATGGCAGATGAAGTTTAGTGAAGTCAAAACTTGAATAAAATATTCCTGCGAGAGGTAAAAAATCCCGTACAATACCGTCCTAGATGAAATGAATCACACAATCTATACTGCTATTATAAAGAGGAAGTTTCTAACTATCTATCCATTTATAGGATTTTTTCCCCTCAGAAAATGAAAATAAAAGCTTTGTTTAAGATTATAGGGCAAATTGGTATATCGACAAACAAATATCAATAATCAATCAATAAAATCAATCAATAAAATATCGACAAAAATTATATTGAATATTTCCATCGTATGTTAAAAATCCCATATGAAGCGGGATATTTTCAATCAAATACAGCGAATATTTTCATCGTATGTTAAAAATCCCATATGAAGCGGGACATTTTCGATCAATTACAGCGAATATTTCCATCGTTTTTTAAAAATTCCATATGAAGCGGGACATTTTCGATCAATTACAGCGAATATTTCCATCGTTTTTTGAAAATTCCATATGAAGCGGGACATTTTCGATCAATTACAGCGAATATTTCCATCGTATGTTAAAAATCCCATATGAAGCGGGACATTTTCGATCAATTACAGCGATAAATTCCCGGCGGGACATTTTCGGGCTAGTAAATATCCGGTAGGTATCGAAAAATACCCGCTCGGCCCGTGTATCTATAGTAACGATTGTTAAAATGTACATTTGTCATCTTGACAGGCATAAATACTGAATTTTAAACGTCGTTGTTTTAACTCCGGAAATATTCTACCGAATTACACTCGTGCATCAAAATAAACCTGATAATTTTCCATTCAAGCAAGTTGTCAGTAAAAAAACTGCATTCGGTTATTTTCACATTTTGCTAAAAGAACCCTCCTCCTTCGGAGTCGGGCTCTTTCGACAAAATATGAAAATAAACTCATGCAGTTTTTAGACAACATGCTTTCATGGAAAATTATCGGTAATTTTGAATCAATTGTGTGATTACATCCGATTACTTTTTTCTCTTATCAGAATGTGACATTTTTGGCATTTTAACCAAAAGTAGCGGGTTATTCTAGCCAATCATTCGGTTTTATATTGATAAAACTGCTTGGTCCTTGATAAAACGTTGTTTACCTTTGAACTGTCAAAACTATAAGGTTTACCGTGTCGATTCAATTGAACTGGCTTATATACAAGGTTGAAATATAAATTATCATGAATGAAAAGTTACCTAATTATTAATAGTCATTCACTTTTCACATTGTCAGCATAATTATAACATAAACGACACATTTCAATAAACACGCAAATTTCACACACGTAAATACCTCATGAGCATAACCAAATTTATGGCAGATATTACAAATTGTAAACGAGACTTATGTCGTGGTCAAAATTGTAGCCGCTCTTAGGGCGGGTTTTAACATGACAGATTAACTCTGGGCCAAGTGAACCGAGGTCGGTTGCTAAGAATGAGCCATCGTTTGTTGCTTGACAACTGAACTCGATTCACTTGAACCACGGGTAAACTGTCGTGTTACAACCCGTCCTTAGACATATTCAAATATTTAAGGTTTCCTCAAATCAAATGAAGATGACGTACGATTAATTTTTTGTTGAATTCAATTAGTTTTTTATGTTTCAATGAAATACTAATGTATTAAATTTTTCTTTCTTTGATTTGTTCAACAGATGATCTTTCCAAATACATTATTTTTTTCACTTGTCAAAATGTGACGTTTTTGGCATTTCAACCAATAGAAGCGGATTATTCTATGGTTATATTAGCCAATCATTGGGTATTATACCGATAAAACTGCCCGGTTCTTTCGATTGTTTCGATAAAACGTTGTTTACCTTTGAACTGTCAAAACTATAAGGTTTACCGCGTCGATTCTATTGAACTGGCTCATATTTATATAAATTATCATGAATGAAGAGTTACCTTATTATTAACAGTCATTCACTTTTCACTTTTTCAGCATAATAATAACATAACTCATTTCAATGAACACTCAAACACGTAAATAGCTCATAACCCCAACTTTATGACAGATATAGCGAACGACCGATTCAAATATTTAAGGTTTCCTTAACTCAGATGAAGATGGCGTACAATTAGTTTTTATTAAATACAATTCATTTTTTGTTGTATGAGAAGAAACCGTTGTATGAAGATTTTGATACAACGTCATAACGAATGATTTTATGTTCCTTCTGGCGCGATTTTCATTTCATAAGAAGTTTTCAATTATCAACCTTGTACAATAAGAGGTGTGACGCCATCTCTTGGTATCGTCGGCAAGCATTATCATATTCGATGCGTTAGCATCATATCTCTTCTGGATCATAGAGGGCATACATCGTTGTTTGACATTTCAAATTTGTAAAATTTTCACCTATTCTCCGTTCCTTCTCATGTAAATGCAATACTGATCAATTAAATTGTTATTCCTTCTATTTGTTCAAAAAATAATCTCTCTTTCTTCAAATTTAATAAGATAAATTTTCATTTTCGAAACATTTCAACTTTTTCATTTTGAGGCAAAAGCATTCAAACAAACCGAATTAGATAAAAACACTCGTCCTACGGACTCGTGATTTTATCAATCGGTTTGTTTTCATACTTTTGCCAAATAAAAAAGTTTTTGTGGAAAATGAAAATTCATCGATTAAATTTGAAGGACTCGTGGTATTACCTTTGCAAAATTTTCATTTTCGAAACACTTATTTTATTTTGAGGACTACGGTCTCGTGTTTTTATCAATTAGATTATTTTCATACTTTTGCCAAATAAAAAAGTTGGCGTGGAAAATGAAAATTAATCGATAAAATTTTAAGGACTCGTGGTATTACCTTTGACTATTTCACTCACCTACGAAATGAACCAATCAGAAGCTCTAGTCAAGTTCGGCTTACCGATAATACCAAACTTTACTCTTTACTCTGATTGGCCTATCAAGTTCGGTGTTTTCAGATTTGTTTACAGTGCATGTGACAGTTAAACGTCAAATATAAGTGATTACGCTATGCACGCATTCAAAAATGAGTAGATTTGGGATGAATTCTATCGAATCAATCAACGAAAAAATCAATAAAAATGTACCGAAAAATACGAGGAAATCGAAGGAGTACATTTGGAAGCAATTTACCAGATTTTGCGATGAACGAAAATACCTATTATCTTTCACTCTGTTTGTGAAATAGTCTAATAAAATTCCACTCGTGATTGAATTTATCTCATAAGTCTGTCTTTCATTTATGATCTCAACTGAATTGATTCGAGAAAACACCACTCGTCCTGCGGACTCGTGGTGTTTTCTCGAAACAATTCAGTTTCGTTCAAAAATGAATCGACAGACTTATCGCGAAAATTCAATCACTTGTGGTATTACTACTGATAATTATCATGAACACCCAAAAGCTTGGTGGAGATATGTTGATGATATATTGTGATCCCCACAGTAAAGTTCAGAACGGAAATTGAGAAAAATACCATCTTTCTATTTTCGACGTTCTAGTGGAAAAACCGTTCAATAACTTCAAAACAAGTGTTTTTAGAAAGAACACTCACTGAAATCGTGACTCACATTTCAATGTGAATACGGAACGAAATGCAAAAAAATTGTGTTTATGGTATTCCCTGTGTATGCGGTAGTGTTTTATACTGGTGAACCATTAAGGCCATTAAGAATAAGAACAGCTGAACATAAAAACAACTCGAGAAGAGATAGGTTGACATTATTAGATGAACACATATTATCAACAAATGGTATACACACGAATTGCGTGGAATAACATCAGTTTACTTCTGGCAAAACAGAATGGAACAAATAGAGAACTTTGAGAAGCTACTTGCATTTTGATGAACGGAAATGAAGAGATTGCCATTTTCCCAGTTTTAGATGCCTGCCCCTTCTGAAAAAGAAAGTTGAATCGGGGAGATTCAATTCGGAGTTCTAAAATTGTTCGTTTTCGTTCACCAGCTGACGAACGTCAACCCTCAGAAGTTGAAACTTGTGCGAGCAATGGATCAACGAGGCCATACCTTTCAACGTGCGATTACCCAGCACGGTGTAGGTTGTCAAAATCAAGCCTAGAATGACTATTGATGCATAAGTCATGCCAGTGTCACATTTCGACTCTATTATTATCACCATATATATTATATATCCAAGATAGAAGAACAATTGACTTTTGTCGTAATGATAATTGGTCTAAATCGATCTATCAAAAAAAAAACTAGTTTGTTTCTGAAGGTGCGCTGACTTGAATTTCACGAACAATTATGCAAGTAACAAGAACTGATCTCAACAACAAATCAGTTGAATTAAATTAGCGAGTTCGATATTATGTTAATGATAATAATACCTTCCTGTTCATTTCAATATTATAAGGTATAGACCACCTACCCATTAAACGTATTAGTATCTAGCCCGCAATTGGTGAATTGCAAATCATGTGGTGTGACTATAAATAGTTCTGACAAAGTGAAAGAAAGTGAGAATATTGAAATGAAAAGATTTCTTTTTCGAAGTATTCGCGCAATCATAAACCCGGAGAAGATTCAATGCCCAAAATCAGTTTTGAACCACTTATTCCACTCAGAAATGTAAATTCGAAAAAAAAAACATTTTGGAAAAGGCAAAAAAAGAAAAAATTGGTACTTAACGAGTTATATGATGAATTGAAAAAAATGGATGTAGATATCCAGAACACAAACAATACCGACATCAGGCGTTTATCAGGTGGAGATGAGTTTTGTGGTTGGTAGAAGTCAATAAATTATCAGTCAGTTAGTTATGGACCAGAATGTTCCATTACCTGTACTATGAAAAGTTTCAGAATAGGGATTCTGAAAAATTTCGAAAATATAATCGTGAAGAAACTGGGAAATCACATATAAAATGATCCCTGATTTAGATAGTAGTTTCGTGGAATGATGTTGGATCAGGCCACAGAGAAAATCGTAATGAACCTCCTCAAAATTTTTCCTTCATACCAAACAGATCATCAAATTTCGAACTATAATTGAATAATAATATACCATCATAATGCATGCTCTGACTGAAGGACTCTTACCTAACCGGACGCCTAGTATCAACTGTTATCTCTTCCTGGTGCATGCATTTTCCACGTCTGAGATATTTCCTTTCCGCAACCGAAAACTTATCGACAAAGGAAGTCGGGGAAAATACGGACCTGGCGACAAATTATCAGGTCGCTTATGAATAGATGAAATATTCCTACCCAGAAGGTTCGTTGTCTTAGTTTCAGTGTGCAATTATTGGACTAGAGACTACATTGTGTGTGTGGTCAGGAGTACTGCAAAACAAACGATGAGACAGGTCATTCGAATTAAGCCATAATACTCATTATTGTGGAATACCTACTGACAAACTTCGACGGTTTCAGGACATCATGAATCCTTGCTCGATTCTGAAGATGTTCTGAGATCCTCAAAATTGTTAGAAGTCAATAATTTATTTTGTAGCTGACTGAGATAATTTGAATTAATTCAAAGAACACCTGATGATAATTTTTGTCCGGAGAGACCCAGAATCATCATTAAAATAATTATCAGGGAGAATAGAAAATAAAGAAATAAAAACCGATATATTTCCTAGTTAGTTCTAGGCTCTTCCAGTTAATACTTAGACTGGCAGTGGAGGTTTTCTATTTTTTCTTGACACAATTCATTGATAGCGTCAGAATGTGGAAATGGGCAGTATCTTTCTGTTTCCTCAAGGACAAATCAAGAGCTTATTATAATACATTTGTGCATTCATTTTGTATTTTCATTCAATCTCCAACCGGACCTACTTAATATGATTGACTACCCATGTTTGTATTTTTTTTGAGGTAATCACTATATTATTTCTTTATTTCAAAAGCAGTTTTGCCATTGTACTCCATGGTAATTCTGCAATATTTGTCCATATATAATAGCATATAATTCATACACACCGCGAAATGCAGAATGCAAGATTATTCGTTGCGGTATAGATGGCTTTCAACAACAAAAACTTCATAATTGATTCACTTTCATTTAATTAGTGGACAAGTAAAAGTGAAATGTCATTTATTGTACTGCGCCTGACGTTCGCCCAGCTATCTCTTTTCGATGTACTGAGTCATGCTATCATCCAAACAAGATAAATATTTCACTTGCGAAAAAAATATTCTGCATTCAAAGTATATACAGAGTGGTCCAACGAAAAGTATGCACCTTGCACGTCAGCTTTTGATGTCAAACGCAATCATTTCCTAATCCAACTGTAATACTGTAATGTAATATGGTTTAGTTAGGTAACAGAAGTTTGTCAATATATATATATATATATATATATATATATATATATATATATAAACCTAGGGAAAAACCTTAATTTGTCTTACATTATCACGAAGGAAAACACTTGAATTATTTTTACCCCCTGATGTTTCAACCCTTCTCTAAGTTGAACTCTTCTGTAATCCTCTTCCATGAATCCCAAAATTTTCACCTCGAAACTACATTATATCATTTCATAAGATTATCGGTTTTGTTTATTAGAGACAGTGAAAATCGTTGTCGTATCAGTCGCTGAGCAAAACAAAATAAAATCTGACAAGATCATTATGCATCCACTTCTTCTGTCGTTATTTGAATCGTTTCATAATTAGATTCATTTGTTAAAGCGCTCAGTTATATTTTCAAAAATTGATCGATAATGATTCCAATCAAACAAGCGCTATAACATCAGCCCTGTTTGAACAATTGACGTATTTGTTTTCGAACCTCCCTTCATTAAATCCAATTCACTGTTATTATCATATCGAAACGATGCCATTTGGTATAATCATATAACGAGAAGTAACTGTAATCGCGAATACCCCATCGGATATTGTAATTTGGTTATTCGGATAACGATCGCCCAAATTGAGATATCACAGCTAACAACATATAATTTTGAAGTAATTAACCCATAAATATGGGTGCTAGACGTGGCTCATCGAAAATGCATGACTAGAGAGACCCAATTCCAGCTGTGACCTTAGCGAGGACCGAATTCGACAAGATAATTGGATCTTGTTTTGGTTGGCGTTTTCAGTGTAAACATCCTGGAAATACACGTAAAAAATTGAATCGTTATATAGCGTATCACGATGTCACTGATGGCGCCATCTAGGCGATTATTTGGTGTTTCAGAATGAGTGAAGATTTGGATAAATTCCATTTATTATTCAGAATTTGGTGCTTGCAAATTTTTTGAAATTTTCAAAAATTTTATCAAAGGGATAATATTATACAGTGGTCGTAAAAAGCTGGGAATTGTCGGTCATTTTGGTCTTGTGACTTGGAAATTTCTTATCACCCAGTTCTTTCATAACGAATGACATGAATCACTAAAAATAAAACTGTCACTTGTCCTGGTTACTCAACACACCAACGATTTCCTATTAGTTATTCTGGTGACAGATGAGTAACCAACTTTTCAGGAACAATATTTGGAAACGGAACACGGCCTAGATTTCATTTCAGATATGATACCTCAAAATAATTTATGCATATGCCCACTGAAGAATTCAAAAATCGAAACGAGCTTGTCTGGGTTCGATGAGTGAACTGTCATTGTGTTAACGAAATTTTAGTACAAACTATATTCCTTTGTGTCTATCTGGGGAATGATCGAAACAATTTTCCGTTAACCAGGTCATCTTATTTCACCTCCTTCCCTATATACTATTTCAACGATAATTGAGATTTATGTTCATTGTAAACCCTGAATTCTAGAATTGATCGAATCACCATAGAGATGATGAGCAAGAAGAATAAACCTTTTAGAGTTACTGATACACAATTTTTCAGTTGTTTGGTGATATAAAAAAGATAGAATGTGTGAATCCAAAGAGAGGACGGCGTTTTTATTTCGGTTTCATATTATAGGTCGAATGAGCTATGTCCCAAACTTATTTTGAAAAGGAAGTAGCTTCATGATAAATGGATCTCTATTAATTGATTTCTCTAATAATTTTATTGATAATTCAATATTTATTCATCGATAGGAATTTTGACATGAAACCGACTGATCATATTTAAATTATATAGTACAGAATGTAGTAGCTACCTTTCAGACTAAGGTGATAAGGCGTAATCAAAGCAAGGCGCGAATGAATTTCATATGAACCCTTCACTGAAGTTTATTGTCATAATCTTCACTACTGCATTCATTTCAAACAAACGTTTACAAAACCGTAGAATGCAAATATTGGATTTTTCAATACTTTCTTGGATTCGTTGATTTAAACTCCAAACAACACTCCACTACTTTTCTTACAACTCTATCTCAATACAATAAAATCACTCAAACTGCTCCGCTAACTATTCAACGCTCTGTATTGAAACTCTCTGAAGTAGAAATTCTCTACTTCAACTTCTGCACTTAGCAATACCAAAATTCTCTGCGATGAAAACTCTGTAAAACTCTTCTTCTCTCTTCCAGTCAAATCTCGATGATCGAATTTTCCACACGAGAGAGTGTGTGGTTAGCATATCGGTAGTGTAGTGGTTAGCATATCTGCCTATGAAGCGGAAGGCCGGAGTTCGAATCCTCGCCGGGCCACCGTGCTGGATAAGCGCACGTTAAAAGGTAAGTCCTCGTTGATCCCTTGCTCGCACAAGTTTCGACTTCTGAGGGTTGACATTCGTCAGCTGGTTAACGGAACGAACGATTTTAGAACAACAATTTTTTTTTAGACGAAATTTCGTAGCTTAATATTCGACCCATCATATTATTTTGCGTTTACGAGCGACGGGGCCGGCGCTAGGAGATTCCGTAACAATATAATCACCGAATTCCATTTTACCCAAAAAATGTGAGTCTGCAATGACAATATATTTTATATTCTCATCATTGCTTCCCAGCCAACTGAAGAATTTTGGAATAATCCAAATCCTAAATTTAGTAAAATTTGACGTTAAATCAACTACTGGAGAGTATCATGCATTTTCTTGGTTCTAATACTTTGAATCGACCTTGAGAAAGTGCTGTATGATTGTTCCTAATGAATATTCAATAGGATAGCATTAATCGGTTGCCTTCTGATAAAGAGACTCTTGATCTTTCGAATGAAACGTGTGAAATTTGAATGTTGATATATAATCCTGAAGGTTTGCATCTATATTTGAAAGGTCAATGGGTTTAACAAGAGAAACCAGTTATTAAGAATCGCTATTCGATTAGTAAAAACCGGAGGTCAACTATTTTTTTACCGGAACCAATGATGCTCGAATATTTTTGTATTAATTCACCGATATAAATTTATATACTGATACCTATGTCAAACACTGACTTTAAGTGGACCATCCTCTCATTAATATTCTCACCACCCTCATTTTTTTTTGTTTTTCTCTTCTGGAAACGTTAATTTGATTGCCAACATGCGAACTGCCGCGCCTTGTGCAGATATTTTCAGTTTGTCGTTTGTGAAATTGGATATCATTCACAACATTTCAGTTTCAAACCAAAGATTCTACTCATATTTATGATTTTTCATTACTATTATTATTGAAGGTATGAAAATATAACAATTCTATAGCCAAATGACCCTCACAACTAGAATGATATCTCTATTCTATAAAGAAATCTCTCCTTTTGGCAGGATGGAGACACCCAATTACATATTTTTCGTCCACTTAGATTTTCGACTTGACCCCGTTTTTTTATCACGCAAGTGAATGATAGCGCGTCAGACAGGCAATAAGGAGATAACCTACTTTCGTACTCGATCAAAATACAATGCGAAATATTTAGGATATTTAGGACTGAGTTCATTTTTGATTGGCATTGGGTGATCTACATTTATTCAAATGCAGCCGACCTGAAAATGTATGAGTTCACATTACTTTGTGATAAATCTAGACCGTTTTTTTGGCAATTGAATTACATTTCTATTTCCATTTGTTTTTCTCTATCGTACGACGCTACCACAAATTTTATTTGTAACTTGGTCTTATCATTCTTTGTTTTATATTTCCCATTGTCAAACACTCTTAGGCTGGATTCAGACAGATCCGAAATACGATCGTACGACGATCCGATAGATTTCTGATTGGTCCAAATTTAAACTCATACCAATTTAGACCAATCAGAAAGCTATCGGATCGTCGTACCATCGGATTTCGGATCTGTCTGAATCCAGCCTTATGTGTGTGCCCAGACGACAAACCCCTTTGCGAGTGAGGGGTGGCTAATGATTGAATACCCAGGAAAGTTTGAGTCATCCCAAACAGCGTAGAGAAATGAACACCAATATAATCACCATCCAGGTCCATTGTTTCAGCATGTCAATATTTTTTATTGCGAGGAATTCATTTACTTTGACAGCTTGTATATATGTGGCAAAAGTGGATTGTAACTATTCATATAATATCGTTTCTATTGGGGTAAACTACGTTGTGAAGCTAGCTTTGTTGTTGAGATGGGAAACTGTGTCAAAAAAAGGCCTTGAGTAATTCAATTTGTATTTACCGTCTCTTGAAAAACGATCCTATCTCTTGAAAGCATATTTGTTCTTACTTGTTCATGGTGTACTGGCTCAAGAAAACTCAACATGATACCTGAAGTAATTTATCATTATATAGGAATAGCTCACTAGATATCCACAATGAAGCAGAAAAAAAAGCAGAATGAGTCTGAGTCAGCTCTATAATTGTATTTGAATAATATTTTGGTTGGAAAATTGACTTGTTTTCGTTTGTTTCATGTTTGAGTTTTTCAACTTTCACAACTTCTTAATAGGGAAGTAAGTTTTTCCAATATACAGTTTACCACCTGACATTGGAATGAAAAATTCACCCATACCATTGTTTATAGAGATATAGTTAGTCAGCCTTATGGAAATATGGGATGGATACTACAGGTGATTTCGTTTCCAAGTCATGTCTTTTCTTTCGTTTTTCTAACGGACGTCGTAGCCTGAATCACAAATTTTCTTGATTATTTTTACACAATACCAAAAGATGACGATGAATTCAGGAACAGAAGTGGCATTTTTGTCAATGTCGTAGAACATATATGTTTTGAAGATTATTTCACTGCCTAAACGTTCATGTCCTTCATTAAATTGTATCATCAACTTTATTTCAAAGCTTCATTATCTTTCTTTCAACATTTCAGTCAAACTGACAGACAGAATTATGCACCTATTTTATCCTTCAGGGTAGGAAGCTTTGTTGAGCTTTGTCAAGTAAACAGAAATATCGACATCATACTGTAGATGGCGTTACAAAAACGCTTCACATTCTTTTTATACAGGCATTGACTAACTATATATTTATAAACAATGCCCATTCCTTGTTCTTCAAGTACTTACCCTAAAGGTTTATAAATAAAATGTGATGGATCATTCCAATTGATGTATCTCTTACATCATTCTTTGTGGTATTCCTGTCTGTGAGGATCATTATGGTTGACTATTGATATCCCATTCCATTGAACGAACTGAAAAGGATCCGATAATCAAGTCGAAAACAAGATTGTTAATATCGAGTATGTTCATTAGGAAAACTTGTTCATCTTGTTTTCTGAATTGCAAACAAAAATTGTTATTTGTACCCTAAGGCCGCAATAGTATATTATATTAATAAGCCGAGTGCGAAAATCCCACGAGTGTGAAAATTTACTTTCGCACAAGGAATGTACACTATTTTTCTATGACCACCTATTTTATTAAACAAGATATAAATATCAGAACGTGTATATTGAGTTGTCTGGCTCATCTTATTAATTTATTTGTAACAGTCTTTGTTTGAATTTTTTTTTTCTATAAAAAGTGCACATTAATTTACAATCACTTTTATAGTGAAATGAAGAAATAGCGATAACGTTTATTTGAAAAAAATGGCAATAAGTATTCATTAGATAGAACTGGGCAACGAATTGAATTATTTGGGACCATAAAAATTAAAAGTGAATAGGTTATTGTTTCAATTTCTAAATTTTACGGTGTCTGCAAGAAATTTGTT
This sequence comes from Zygogramma bicolorata, assembly GCA_032362365.1. Classification (NCBI taxonomy): domain Eukaryota; kingdom Metazoa; phylum Arthropoda; class Insecta; order Coleoptera; family Chrysomelidae; genus Zygogramma; species Zygogramma bicolorata. Next base: position 1,833,951 of record JAVJAQ010000582.1, read on the forward strand.
TCAATATTTTCTCGAATGCTGCTGGTAATGATTGTTCTCCTCGAAGGAGTTGAGAGGAAAGTAGCTGAATTATGTTTAAATAAAAAAACAAGAAATATCATAATTATGTTAATGCTAACCGACACACGAGATATAAGTACATATCTCTGAAACGTTTATTCAAATCTGAATTATCTCAGTTGGTAGAGTGTTCGGTAAGATAATCGCAAGGGTATGGGTTCGGTTTTCGGCGTCAACCCTTTTTTTTCTTGTCGTTTTCATGTAAATAATATCAGAGCTATTACTAATAACATCTGCTAATCTTACAGAATTCACGGGTTTGACGCTTATTGACAGCCGTTACAGCTGTACTGCTGATGCCGTATAGTACAGTATTCATATGTGATGCCAAATATTGAGGATATGGGTTGAATATGAAGCAGTCGTCTCCTACAAAGTCGAAACTTGAGCGAATTAAGTATTTCTGGCAATAATAATGATCCGATTTACTTATAAACATGACAAATCGAGCAACATTCTACTGATAATGAATGCAAACGGTGTCGAATCATGGTTCCAAGATGCTCTTGGAGAATATTGATTGCCTGATTCACGAAAAATTCAACACCGTTTCATTTCCGCCATTTTTCCTTTGATCTCAGCCGTCTCCTATCAAGTCATCGACATGCATCAGCACCGCAGAGGCACTCCCTTCAGCTTATAACAGAAACCCTGACTCCGAAACCTTGACTTTATAAATAGAGCATACGTGAATGAGAGTGTTGTAATTGGAGAGGAACTCGAGTTCAATAAGAGTTATCTGGAAAATGCACTGAAATAGCCCAGTTGTTTCTTATCAACGGTCGGTAAACATCGAACAGACACCGCGCTTGTTAGGAAAATAAATGCAGTTGGAAATACCTACATTTTTCTGTTGGTGCCGGATTTATTTCAGTCTGAGTTCGAAGCTATGGTTTTCTTGTTTCGAGGATGGCAAGTGGGAGTCTATTGCAATCGTTTGTCGACTATCAGCTGAAGATAAGCCAAACTGAATTCGGGTGTTATCGGAAAAGGATGAATCATGCAGAGCTGATAAGGGAGTAGGAAAATGCAATATAACCCACTGTCAAAAAGGATCAAGAAAGGTAGCGACATTCGATATCTTATGAAATCTGACGTTGCAGTGACGATTCCATCATAAATACAGGGTGTTTCGGAGTTAATTCGTGAAGCATTCCAACTTTTTTCAATCGCACCACCCTTGTTTGATTCCTTCCTTGAGTTTCTGTTAGAAAACATGATGTTTGCCAGTGGGTGCAAAGTTCTGATTTTAAAGGTTCATCTGGAACGAGATCATCCCCTACCTTAACACTGTAGCACTGATAAATCCCTGAGTGAGGTACTATATGTAACCTATATGGAAGACGCAAAATATGTCATGAGTGCTGTGAGCTATGCTCAAACTGAAACAATTGAAGATCCAGACTCACTGTAACTGAACAATGTCCTGCAGTAAATGAGAGATAGTGGATTCAGGTCTCCTCTAGAAGAGGATGAATACTGAATATACTGTGACAGTTATTCAGAATTCTTATACTTCGAAAAATTAGTCCTAGAAATAAATAGCAAACATTCATGTTCTTCCATGCCTGCATGACGTATCTTTCAAAATTGTTGCATTCAGGATTCACAAAGAAGAGGAGAAAGAAAAAAAAAGCAAACGCCTAAAAGAAGAGGTGGTGCTTTGACATGTTGATTGATGTGTATCATTACTGAATACTTCTTTCATTTCATTGTGTCATTCAAGTTATGATCCTGTTTCGATTCAGCAAAATAGTTGTTGGAAGTTATCACTAGATGATGGTTCCAAACTGATCACTCAAAAACTGTATTTTCCTTGCCAGTTTCATCTTCTTTAAAGCAGTGTGTATCCGAAAAAAAATTAAGAAATGTTTCGTGTAGAAAATTTTGCTACTGGCACAGCATACTGCTTATTTATCTAACTGCTGACTATGTTGCAAAATGTTGTATCCGAGTCGAATTACTAAATAATTATGGCTTGGTGTATGGATTTTGCTCTCAACGTTACTATATGAACTTTATGACGAAATATACGGGAAAATATTGTATAAATATCTATTTATGAGAATCTCAGGCTATACGAAAAAAGGAATTTGAGATTTTGCTATTGATATGCATTTAATACCATTCTGATATAATGGGGATGATTGGAAAAAATCATATGCAGCTTTTTCACACTTATAAAAGTTGATGTGTACAAAAAAAAGGTTTGGTAATGAGGTTCAGAAAGAGGTTTGTATCGAAGCTCAAGTGAATATTGAAGATAGTTCTGCTGATCAATTTCTGGATATAGAATCAGTAAAAATATTGTGGGTTATGGACACGGTTTCGATTTTAAAGGAGTGACAATTATTATCAATTCATTCCACATTCTTGTTCCAGTATTGATGCATGCTTTCACTTGTCATGATGTTTTCGAACACATACCAATTTGACAAATATATAACATAAAGACATAAATTAATGTTGAATATGATTTTCACAAAATTAAAGTATATTAGATGAATATTTTTTTAACAATCCCATATTTATAATTATGGGACTTATTTTAATTATCTTTTCTGCTGCCAATGAGACTCCAATTTTGAACTGAACAGGTTTACATGTAAGAGAAACCTCTGTAATGAGCAAAAAACAACGTGGAGTACACCTTTCTGGGAAAGGTAATCCACGATTTGGCTGTTCTGTTTCAAAAAGAACTCCGAGGGAGAAAGACAGGGAAGGAAAAAGGTTTAACAGGTCTCCAAGCTCACAACAAAAGGGTGGGAAGAATGTATTCGTCGGGCGATTTCGATGGAACTATCAAAAGTGACCCGATTGATGTTACTTCAGAAAAGTATCGAGATTCCACTATTGAGATTTTTATCGAATTTGTTATCAATATTAACTTCTTCTCACCTGGCGAAACTGAGTGTGTTTAATTTCCATGTCGTCCCTGCACAATTCGTGAAAAACCTCAGAAATGCGTGAGACCTCACGATTTAACCAGAACGTAAAAGTGCGTGTGCCGCATAATTTATGACACAATAGCGGTCAAACAATGAGTAGAACTCCGACCGAAGAAAAAACTTCTTCCGGCATCGTTCACGACCTAGTGTGACCTTAGTGAGCCGGAAGTACAAGGAAGTTATTTCGTTTTCGAAGGGGTCACAGACCAATATCGATCGCGCTTTTCGTTGTGGGACTCACGCCATTTGTTGGAATGGGAGCAGGCCGATTTCATCGATCTGTTCGGGCCCATTCAAAATTCATTGCGGTCTGCATTTTTGGTGTTATTGATGTGTTCGTTGCCTTGGAAACGTTGTTGTGGTGATTCAGCTGATTTTGGTGTCGATGTAATCCCGTAATAATGTCCTTTTTGATCGCTACTGTATTGTATTAGAACTATGCAGGTCGATTCTGGAGTGTTTTTCGGGTTTGTTTGCCGTCGTCCACAGGTCTTTACCCCTGACGTTTCGCTTACAGCTGTGGTAGACATTATGAAAGTAAATGCGGTAACGGACCCAATATCCTCGTTCTCACAGCACATACTAACAAAGGTTGAATTTTTGACAGCTTCAGACTAACTTGAAAATTTCTTAATAGCGACAAAAATTTCTTAAAAATGTTGCCCATTCTCAGCTGATGTAGATCCTACACACGATTAGGGCTAGCGTATTCTAATCTCTTTGCTCTCGTTGGTCTCTTTGATTGAGTACTATAATATACCTTAGCACATGGTACTATAAAGAACTATGGTGGGTAACTTCAATTTCAAATATATGCGAAGTGCATCTATTTAAATAGGTGACAAGAGTGCAATCAAAATTTTCATATCTATTTGTATAACATGCATTTGTTGTTAGCTGCATATCCGGAAAAGCCCATCTCCCAAGCTCACATTTAATATGTCCAGTTTCAATCAACAGTACTTTCTGACGACAATAATTTTATTTATGATATTCAGAAGTATCAAAATCATAATCGAAACTTATTTATATACGTAATAAGCAGATTTGGACAGAATTGTGAATTCAATAGATTCCATAGATATCACCATTTCTCACTCATTCATTGAAAATTGAGTTATCTGGAAAATATTTGAAGAAAACAAATTTCAGATATGGTTCTCTCGTTCTCAGAAAAAAAGGTGCAAATTCACTACAGATCTGAATTTATTTGTTCATGAAGAAGCGAAAAGTTGAATGAATATCTTGGATGAAATATATTGTTACGTCCTAGCGCCGGCCCTGACCATATCGTAAACGCAAGGCGAAGGACCGCGCCGTAGCGTCGTCATTTTCCAAGAACTGTGTTTGCCGCCTGGAGAATTCGAGACGCGTCATCGGGGCTTCTCTCGACGATTCTCGATTGGCACGCAGATATATATACGGGACAGGTTTCGCTGCGAGAGGAGAATTTGTATTCAGAGCTAAGTGACGAGATTTGTTGAGATCTAAGTGGAGCAGAGCTTTGTGCGAAAGTAGAATTTTTAGTACAGAGAGTTTCGTAGCGAGCAATGGAAAGTTATCGGAGCGATTTAAGTGATTGTGTTGTATTGTATTGTGATAGTGAGTTATAATAAAAGTAGTTTAGTGTTGTTTGGTGTTCTGATCGACGAACCCAGAGGAATATCGTAACAGTGGTGTAAAAATTGAGATTTTTCGAGGGATACATCGTAACAATATTTTATTAAACACCATTCTTGGACAAAAAAATATCTGGTTAATAGAATTCCCTCAATGGAGTTATAAAATCCGACAAATTTGGAATGAAAGATCGTAAAAAATTTACAATACCTAAGAATTTCTGCAACTCTTTAACGTTCGAAGGTTCTTTCAGAGAATGAATTGCTGCTACCCGTGTATCATCTATTGACATTCCATTTTTATTGAAAATAAACCCCAAAAATTTCACTTCTTCACACTTGTACTGAGTTTTCGAAGGATTGAATTTCAAATTTTTTTTCCGAGCTTTTTGAAATACTTTTTGGAGTGCTTCATCATGCTCCTCAACTGTTTTACCACTGGCGAGTATATCGTCAAAATAGACAATTCCAGTTATTCAGTTTCTTATACCATTTCTTCCAACTTTCTTCCAAGTTTCCGCTCAATTTCGATTCTGCAAGTGGTTTAAATTCCATTTTCTTGGGTTCTTTATTCTGACACCATGTATTACTGTCTCAAATAAGAGAATTACAGTTATATGACCAATGTCATGCTTGACATTTCACAACCTTGATTTCATCAATATCATATACCAAGTACTCAACAGTAACTACATTGATCATAGCCACTTCTCATTTATTATTTAAAATTAGTACTAATGATATTTGAATGGATATTTGAGGAATTGATATCTGAGAAATTTGATGTCGATTGTGGATGATTATGAATAATGTAATACTCCAAAGTTGTGAAAATGCAAACTATTCTCACACCAGAGAATTGGCATACAGTAATTGTACTCTAAATCAAATATTCATGTTGAAATTTCTTGTTATTCAGATAATAAAAGTCATTCAATTCGAGGATTGATATATTGTTCTTACCTAGTTGGATGCATTCAACAGGGAATATTTCAGGAAATAATCTTCTCGAATATCACTCCATGTGAAATCTCCCTCAGATAAATGTCTATTTCTTTAAATTCAAACTTTTTATGATGAGCGATACTAATCGATATTATAAAAATGTTCTCTTTTCTTGTGATTCGTTCGGTGATTCTGAGCCTTCTGATGTCCTCGAATATACAAAACGAAATGTGGGACATGCACTAAAAGTCGAATTTAATAGAGTACCCACAAAATAGACCGTAAAAATCTGTATCGTCTGTGAAAGTATCACTATTTATACGACTCAACTCGTTTTTTATTGCAACACGTGACATATTTTTTTATTACTGAACATAAATTCACTGTCCCACACATTTCTCCTAACACATATCAACTGGCGACAATCAGCTGTAACTATATTTTTCATCTTGAATTTCTTACAGTGGAAATTAGTGGATTGCTGACAGATATTTTTTTAAATCACGAGATTTTCATCCCAGTAAAAATTACATTGTATATAAAATAGAGATTCCAAAACGTTGCCGTTGGTTAAATACAACAAATAAATTGAGCTAATCATACTCAAATTATCATAATATCTCCAATCATCATTAAAATTATCGATAATTAAAAAGGAATACACAAGATGCAAAGCGTAGTTAATAAATTAACGATATCCGTTGAAAATATAGGCAGCGCTCTTGGTCTTTCAACATCGCAAATAATAAATATAGCCTCATTTTCTTGCCATTAATCATTACTTCTCAATTATGGATATTTTTTCACTTGGCTGCCATTACCATTATTAATAATTGGATGTGACTGCGCTTTCGCTTCTCTTTTTCTAATCGCCGGCCGTGGCAGTGCTAGTTCCAGAGACGTATTCAGGATATATTTCTTGAGTTCAAATACTTTGGATCCCAATGTAGTAGTTATTTTTCACATTCTACGACTTTTTCGGATCGATACCAATTTTCATTTTGTGAAAAAGTTTTTCTAGCCCAAAATACGTATATTCGATATTATTTTTTGAGTCAAGGAGATGAAAAAAAGATTCAAAATTTTTTATTGAAAAACTTCAGAGTCTCATTTTCATAAATGGCTCTCGAAGTGACAATAAGTTGACGAAAATTCAATATTTAATGTTATTGGATACCATTTTCTGAAATATTTTGTTCATGTCTTCTCGATTTTTGTTCTATACGAGGACTTGGTATGAAATATAAGTATTTTATAAGGAAATTGAAATCCTTGTTCATGCTCGAGTTCGATTCCTAGTAACGACAGACATTTTTCAGGTGGGATTTTTGTAATAGTCAATTGTTGAGTTACCAAGATACCATTCTTGGTAGGAGTGGTCTGAGTGTCAAATACACCAACCAACCCAATGAACTGTAGAATTTTTTTGGATTCCCTATTGTTGAAATAACAGAAGTGTTACTGAAAAATCAGTAAGTCACCCCAGAGCGCCACAGCACTCAACGGTCTGTCTTTATATATGAATATACAAACAATCGAATAACTTCGAGAATTCTTATGCTCCTGAACGAGACTCGAAGGTAGTATCAAAGTCAATTTATTCATCGTAAAAATGAATAGAAATACATGATAATTAATCAAATACTTTCCTATGATCTCTTGATCAGGTGACTCATTTCTCTCATCGTTTCCATTGGGAAAACACAATCTTAGAAAATATTTCTTCCTCTAGTGACTTACCAATGTGAGTTCCATAGGTCAAGAATCTCCTTTGCTGGGACATGACAAAATGCAGATGAAAGCCCTCCGCATTTTCATTAAGGAACGTATTTTGGGGGAGCACAATTCGCTATTAAAAGTATATATATATATATATATATATATATATATATATATATATATATATATATATATATATATATATATATATATATATATATATATATATATATATATAAAATTCGGGAGTATCTTGACCGAACTTGGTGAGAAATGATATACTTTTTGGGGATGCAGTCAGGATCAGATGGCCACAAATAAGAGTGTTCACTTTGGTAGGTCTGATCTTTCAGAATACTTTATTCCATTATCAAAGACATCTAAAAGGTTTTCATGGTGAAACATAAAAATATTTAGTAGAAAAATATTTCCATATTTTACTTACATCGTGAGATAGAAAAGTAAGACTTGCAAGAAAATTTTGAGATGAATGAAAAGAAAAGAACCCAGAAGGGAAATTGACAGCAAATTATTAGTTTGACATCAGTCAATCACGATGTATTTACTAGAGGCTGATTACTTTTTTTATCATCATGTAGGGTTATGAGAAGAAGCAGGAAATGCGTTGACATACGAATAATTTAATAAACGATGAGATTTTTCGATATCTTTGGTGTAAAGTTAAAACTTCTTGTAGACATCAAGTATTATCAAATGGTTTTCTACACTGCCACTAGTGACAATTTACGATCCAATGTAATGTTTTTGTTTTGTACATTTTATCAATGATAATATAAATGAATCAAGATAAAGATCGAATGTAGTTCATTTCTCATTTTCTTTGGATAGTTTGTATCAGGTGACAAAATCCAACAACCCACTTAATAAACGAGCTCATTAGTTAAGTTACGTGACCGGTGTCGATCCCAACGATTCATCCTCTAAATTATCCGAATCCAGTAATGGAATGCATTTTCATTCATCTATTTATCAAAAGCAATGACCCCAATATATTTCTTATCATATAGATAATAAAATAATCTGTACTCCCATAACAAGGCAGGCTATCTTTTATTGGAACATGCACAATTCGGATCTGTTCAATTCTTATTTTCAACGGATAGCTAAACAATGGAAAAGATTCTCTCAAAAATGATTCTATCAGACCCACTTACTTGAGTGGTGTTGGGATCTTTCTTATTGTAAACTGAGGAAAGTTTATACTGAACAAATAACTGTCTGTCAGGGTGCTATGTTCATCAATTGTATACAACAGGGGTGGTCAGATCCAGGATTAACCGTTCACTTATGACACCAAGTGCGATCTACCAATCACATACTTCTTGAAATCTTAAATAAAACAGCATAGTTCTTACACAATAATTATGTAGTATTTTTCATTTTATTGAGATGGAAAATATGGAACTGAAAACTATTCCTAGTAACTACTTATTTATATTAGTGTGAGCATTGCGTTTGAGAATCTTTCGCTAGATTAGCAAAATAAGGTTCGTAGTTGGGAATTGCTAACCTTAGCGAATCTAATGAAGGAGCGTCTGACAAACGAGAACAGTCTGTATTTTCTGTTTGTTTCGAGAGGGAAAATACTGACTCACATAAATATGTTGAACCAAAATACGAATGCAGTTGTTCAACATATTTCTTCAAATTTTTATATTTTTCGTTGGAAAGCAATGCCCAGACTTCGAGAACTGAGGACGACCTTGAATTCAGAAATATGTCGCAGCACAGAGAAATAATTTCGTTTTGAAGAATTATGTGTTCCATTTGAAATGTATCTGCAAATTTTGTAGTCATTTCATAGATGATGATCAACGGTATTATTAAACACATAACTGATGAATTTCACCAATTTCTCAATTTTTTTGAAATCTTCAAAGCGTATTTCGAAGTTCAATACTACTTCCCTAATTTCTACATTTTCAGGAATGAAATTGTAGGTAGTTTGTTTTTCCATTTGATCCTTGATGTTCAAAAATTGCTGATTTTGTTTCTTTTCGATGTCAACTATCATGGCTTTGAAATGCTGCAATGGACTTATCATTTCTGTTACTGTTTTATGCTTGCATTTTTCCCTTCGTAGAATCCGTCTGACCTCAGAGAGGTCAGTCATTTCTTAAAGAAGGCTTTATATGTTTTTATTTCGCTATTCATACAAAAAAGTATATTGGTTATGTAAGCTTCATACAAACTGGTTGGTGCAAATCGAAACAAGTTTATAGGAAATTCAGAGTAGGCAGTAGGCACCGAGGTTAACGGGGGTTAGGGTGAGGGTATGTTAAACTCATAGACATTACAACTGGTGAACTGGCCTTCATGACAGTTATCCATATAAAACGATGCAGAATACATTAGAGAAAGAAAGGATATGCACATTGAAGTGATATTGTGAAGGACAGAATGATAATTCTGGACTTGAACTACTCTATCCTTTTGAACCTCTCTTTGTCTGCTACACATTGAGGAAGGAATTCGTTTGTAGGTTAAACTAATTAGAATTCTATCTTGCTCATGCTCTTAGGGCCAGTCCATTAGTTATGATGTTTATGGTTTAACTAGGCCTTATTAGAAAATAGATGGGGTGGTTTATTAGAATAAATGAGCATTCCCACACCCAAAAGTTCAGAAACCAAGCACTGCTGCTAACACTATCTTTTCTTCCAAAGACATCACAATACCTGCCAGGATACAACAAGGCATTAAATGATGCCTACAGTCAATCACAGGTCTTGAGGATTTTATATATTGTGATCTGTTTCGGAAATAGGGTGGGGGATTTTCGTTAGGTACCAATGAAAGTCATTTTTCTCTGAAGCACCGCATTCCGACGAATTTGGATAAACGCAATCCAAATGAAAAACGATGTTTCGAAGCGAGCAAATGACGTTTTTAACACGACATATTTCATTCAATTTGGCAATGGGACACAGAGAATGTGTCGCGTTCAATTTTTATGATACCCCTTTGGTAATTCACAGCAAAAATTGTCGTTATTTATAGTCGAACGCGAAATAATGAACTTAAGTGGGCTCGCTTATTTTTCTGAAAGCTTCCAGGAAAGTGAACATACGAGGGATGTAGAAAATCATGAGATTGTAAAAATATATACACATAGCTTTTCGAATTTTTTTTTTCAATTCAAAATAATTAGTAATTAGAAAAATCTGGTTCTTTTGCTGAATCTTCAAGACCAGTCAATTACGGGATATGATTATTTTTGTGTAGGAGAGAAGGAAGTTTTGAGGAAGTGAAAAAGGCTTTCCTGGGTTGGAGAATTAAATGATATCCCGATGAATGATTTGTTTGCAAGATACTCTATTTTTGTGAAAATCTTTTGTATATGGCAACTGAGTGATTGGTATACAAGAGCAAGAAAAAGTGACTTGTATGTGATACAGTGCGACATATAGGCAGGGGAGTAGCTGTTTTAGTTAGACTCGTTCTTCTTTTTTATAGTTTTCATGAATTTCGTTGAAGTCTATGAATGATTTACATATATTATATAGTTACATAAGTTTTGTATTCTTTTTGCATTGACTTGGGAAAGAATAAAAACAACTTGATTTTCCCAAAATAGTCAATTAACTCCAGGCCTCAAAAATATTATTTAAAACATTTCATCCTACAGTATTAGAAGTGGAAGAGTTTCACAACGCTAATCATTGTCAAACAACTTGAACCATTATGGAAAACATGTCTCCGAAAATATCACTATGTTTTCCAGTTTTTGTTAATGTTTCTGATAAGAAATGTTTTTTCTGTTTGTGATGGACAAGGACTTTTCCTCTGCTGTTTCATATCTAATCTCACATTAGTAAGTTCAATTTTAATATGTTTTAGTGTTATATGTAACAATGAACACTGTTTTTCAGATGTCTTGAAAAAGAAAATGAAGATTTTCGTAAGCTCGACAATTTAATAAAGAGTTTCACTATATCAGGCCAAACTCAATTTATGACTGCAGCCCCAAGGTTAATTTTCATTGCATGAGGATTTTCCAAATTTAGACGGTTTTTTCAACTAGTCCAGTCAAGAGACTACCCTTCTCTCTCTCTCTCTCTCTCTCTCTATATATATATATATATATATATATATATACAATGCATTAAAATATATGAAAACACAAATATCAAAAAAATACTGTAATTTCACCTCATTGAAGGCCAAATTGTAACTGATATCCCAACTATTTGGCCGACCTCTATATAATCGACCAGAAATAGCTATAAAGGTTGGATGCCAAACATCTGTCACTGCAGTATAGTCCCCGTGCATTGAAGGAAACACAAACTGTCTGGCGATGTATCAGATTGCCAGATGTTAATTTATTTCACCCATATATTTGATTGAAACCAGTTTCAGTTGCAACTGTTTTAACTAATTAATTTCTAATCAATGTATGACTTTTTCCAAACGCGTTCTGTGAAATCCAAAAACAATCAACGAATTCAAATAATATCCATACAAAAGCTATTGATCTGATACCTGAAATAAAAGATGAATTTTAGTTAGGAGTACTAGTTTTCATTTGTTCTCAGTCAGGTTTACACTTTCACTCAATTATAAATTATTTGAATTTCCAGCTGATACTCAAATAAAGTCATTTGAATTTCCTTGATGGCTCGGTTCACTGACAACTGCCTGATTGGAATACTTACTTCTCAATGTTTCAATGAATTAAATTATCAGCTTCCATATAAATTGTACCGCTGGATTATTTAATTTTTGACGGAAGCAAACTTCCACCTTATTTCTATTGCATGGAGGTGAATTAGTCGGTATGAATATATTCTAGTAGTTTTTTGGATTGAAGTGGCCTTTACTTGATGGAAATCCATAGTTATTACGCTATAAGGTAGACACGATTAAATTTCCACAAAATTGTGGAATTTTGTGAAAATTTAATCGTGTCTACCTTATAGCGTAATATTCTAGTAGTGATTTTTTTCTATATATTCATATTCGCACAGGAAAGCTCTGTGACGTTCAAAGAACACCTTATGAATCAAGGGACAGGAGATACGAATTAACATTCACTTTGAATTTTTGAAGCTTGTATGCCTTAGGAGAAACCTTTCTCGGCAAGGAATTCCAAAGTTCAGCTGTTCTATTGAAAAATGATCCCTGAGCAAGAGAGGTTCGACAGATCGCCAAGCTCACATCCGTGTAAATATTGCCAAGGGTGAAATGATAGATAACAATTCAGAAGAGCACCGACCGTGAAAATATCTATAGAAGAGAGACAAGTCTGCGACCCTTCTACGATGCTCCAATGAAGTGAGCGAGTCTGTGAACGAAGAATCACCAAAAAGACGGATCACCTTTCTCTCAATAGAAACAAGAAGCTTCAATGAATGTTTTTGATGCCGAGCTCCCTAAATGAGAAATATATTCCAAGACAGGTCGAATCTGAGCCTTGTAGATCATCAGAAGCTGACGAGAAGTGAAGTATTTCTTCGCACGAAACAGAAATTCAAGTTTCTGGGGAACACCTTCAGTAATATTGGAGACAATTACTTTAATTCGAAATAAATGTGAATATAGTCTTTCGATTCTTCATACATATTTACTAATCAAAGATCAAATAAAAAAAATTGGGAAGAGGAACACAAAGACTTCCTGAACATCACCAAAAAGTAAACAACTTCTTTAATAAGCCAAAAAACCCTCAAATAATGCTATTAAATTACTCGACCCTTGAATCAATCCTATAGTTTGCCTTGAACTTCCCAGTAATTCTGTTTGCAAAGGGCCAAAGAGTTGTCGGCTCGAACGCTGCTATATTTAGATCGAACGTGTCAATAGGTACCAGTAGTAGGCATCAAGTAAATTACAATTCCGTCCTCCCCTGCATATGCCTCCTTCGCCCTTCTTTCACCCCTTTCCCCCGATTTAGACCAATGCAGTTCTATTTTCGCATCTAGAACTCGCATACACGCATTCATTTAAGTTTGTTGGACTATCTTCTAGCGCTTTAAATATACCAAGTCGTTCCACTAGTGCATAAGGTGTAAATTTAGAAGCCGATGCCACACTCGCGATTGGGGTTACTGGTTTGAGGAATGAGATTTATGTTTGGTGTAATCGAATTGAACGCATTCTGAAAGACTTCAAGAAAATAGTCAAGATTCTGTTTCACCTGTCGAATTAGGAAAAATATCGAGTGTGCATCTTGTGGAGTAGAAGATTTGGCAAATGAACACTCTGAGGCCCCGTTTGTGTTGCAAAATAGTTCAATATGGGAAGCACTATGGAATCAAAAAACTCTTCGATGTGATAATTGTTTCCCATTTGCAAATGGAAAAAAGGCAACACTATACCATATAACTCAGAGTTTTCCCCTCAGTACTGGACATTATGAAATAGACGATTTTGATAGAGCTAGCATCTAAATATTTCGGAAAGAGATATTTTCATCCGAGTTTTCATCTTTATGTTATTGCAAAACAGAGTGGTTAGAAAACATTGTTCTAACCAAGGTTAATATAAATGGGATAATAATGAAATATCTTGAATCAATTGGTATGACATTACCTTACATTGGCTTTGCTAAACACCGACAGGCTGAAAGTTATAATATCGAAACGGTTTTCTTATGTCCCTTCAAATGAGATTTCCATCCTGCTGATTCAGTAACGTAGTCACGTCGTCGTTTTTGGTCAAAAATTGAGTAATTTTGGAAGCTTGCAAGGAGTTTTTCTCGCGATTGTGGATGATATTATTAGATAAGAATAGAATCTTCGTGATATATTCGAGTTTTCAACGTACCACAATGTGTGAAAATAAGAAACAATATTGAAATGTATACAAGTGTGGCAGGGCAGATTTCTAATTCAAGAATGAAATGTCACTCAAATGTTGACAATAGGGAGCAATGGCAGTAAACGAAACTTGAAAGAACCTTCTTTCATCGTGCTATCTGAGGATACTTACATCTCAACGAGTGCATCTGATATAAATCGCACTGGTGTCAAATATTAGATCATTGAAAGATTTTCAAAACGAACCTAGAAGAGAAATATTTGTGAACAAGTTTCGAAAACGGAAGCAGATTTGGTTGGAACTATTTCATGAAATGAACGAAATTATCAGATTCCAATATGAAATTTACTGCTGAATCATTAGTTTTTTGAAGCAAATTCTCACCTCATTTTAATTGCATGGAGGTGACTTTTTCGGTGGTCAATGAAGCAATATTAGAGACAATGACTTGAATTATATGACATCACAAGGATGGTAGGGCATAGTTTTTCAATTGATATCAAAATGAATAGGAATATATTCCTTTGATTCTTTAAGCATATTTACTCTTTTACTCGAATACCTCGAAAGTTTATTACTATCGTCCCATCCTGATCCGTCAAATTCATAACTCATCTAGCGGCTATATATTCTATCATCTTAGAACAGATCGAATCACAAAAATAGTTGGGAAGAGAAGAAAATGATGTGTCAAATATCAGATCATTGACAGATTTTCGAGAAAAAACCTAGAAGAGAAATATTTATGAAAAAGTTTTTGAAAAGGAAGCAAATTTGGTTTCTGAAACGTTAACAATGATCAATATCATAATAAATATTAGTTCTTGTATTATTTGATTTGTCAAGCGGAAGGCCGGGGTTCGAATCCTCGCCGGGCCACCGTGCTGGGTAATCGCACGTTAAAAGGTAACGCCTCGTTGATCCATTGCTCGCACAAGTTTCGACTTCTGAGGGTTGACGTTCGTCAGCTGGTTAACGGAACGAACAATTTTAGAACAATTTTAGAACAATCAATCCTTAATTTCATAATTGACCAAAAAATCAATGCCAACCTTTCGTTTGGGATTTGATTTTTTCAATTGATTTGTATTTTCACGCTTTCGTTTTTACCAACAGGTTTCAATAAAGTTAATAATATAATAATATTCAGGACGTGTTGCATTCAGAGGAAATCTGCCCCTATCAAACATCTGGATAAATCAGTAATAATAGATGACTGACAATACGGATTTCGTCATCAAAGATCAACCAATGACTCATTGGTGTATGTTTCACATATCTGGCAGCATTCCATAAAAAATTTTGGAAAAACGTTAGCTGCTGCACTCTAAATTTCAACAGCATTTGATCGAGTTCAGCATCAGGGTCTCCTGTCTAAACAGCCGTATTTATGGTTTGCCTTCTCAATTGTGTGTTTTGTTGAAGAGTTTCTTTGCTGATAGGTCTGTGTATGTGGTTTTTGTATTGTTAGATATTCTCTCAATAAATGCAGCTGTTTCATAGGGTTCAGTTCTGGAACCCACTTCGTTCTTGATTCCTATCACGGATTTACTGGAGAAAACATCTTGCTTAGTCCATAGTGTGCATAGTTTGTAGCACTCTTCAAACTAGTTTCTCTTCCAGAGTCCCGATATCAGCATGAGAATTAAAAATTCAGAGAGACATTAGTGTCAATAGTAATAACGATGACAAAAATAATAGAATGGGGTAAAATCAACTTGGTGGAATTAAATGCTGGGAAAACCCAGGTATGTACTTCTCAAAGATAGCCGATCTATCTTTATCCAATATTCAGATTAAGAAATAACTATTCCCACAAATTCAAGTATCCTGATGCAAGGAATTACGATCAGGAATAACCTCTCATTTGTAGGGCTCAGCAAAAAAACATTCATTGAAATTTCTCCATTCTATCCAGAGATAAGTAATCCATCTGGTTGATGATTCTTCGCTCTTGGACTCGCTCAGTTCGTTGGAAACTCGTAGAAGGGTCGCAGAAGTGCCTCTCTTCTGAATTGTCGTCAGTCGTTCCACCCTTGGCAGTATCAACACGGATGGCCTGACGAGTGTAAAATTCTCACCTTTTGTTGTGAGTTTGGTGGCCTGTCGAACTTCTTTTGCTCAGGGACATTTATTTTCTATCTACTGTCCCTTGATACACGCGGGTGTTCTTTGAACATTACAGGGATTCCCTGTCGTGAGAATCTGCTGGTAGCGACTTCACTATCTGGGCATTGTCAACCACCCGTAAGTTCCAACAATCTCTATAATAATCCAAGATTTCATTCAGCGAGTGATTATAGGGAAGAGTGGAGGAAATGTAGTAGATCAAGATAGCACTTTAGTAGTTATTTTTTAGAATTTAGAACGTTAACAGCGGAGTTCTAAGAGCGTCGGAATATACTTGTGAAAACAATTCTTATCAACATGCTGATAAGATTGTTTGAAGGTAGCTCGACTTCAAAAACATTCTTTTTTCAAAACAATTGAGCATTTAGTGTTATTGATTGATATTGGAGGTATTTAACACAATTAGTTCCACTCTAAATGAAATAGGAGACTACATTTCTGGAAATCAGTATTTTTATATTTTAGTAATTCTCGACTCCGAAACCTTTTAACGTTCAGAGTGTGTTCAGATAAGAAAATGAAATCATCTTATATCTTTGTTCGAGCAAGGTTGACTTATGCTTGATATATTTACTCAGATTACTGGAAGACAATGAATGACTCACCCCTCCACAGGAGGTGCCCACTTCGTGCATACTAGTTTTCCCATTTTATAATTGAAGTAACTGTTATTATCTCTCAATTACCCCTAGCAACATATTTTCGTTTCTGATAATATATTCAAATTCCGAATTCATTTCGGTAACTGTTATAATCTATCAATCACCCCTAGCAACATATTTTCGTTCCTGATGATGATATATTCAAATTCGGAATTTATAGTCCTAAAAGGGAATACGTAATAAGGGCGGCATGCATTCACTTCCTGAGAATCCTGACAGTAGCTTGATGTAATGTGTTTAGCGTGTTCCATATTCATATGGAGTAACTTTTCATATTTTTCCACATCTGCGATATAAGAATTGGGTTGCCATATGGTTGGCTTTAAGCAATATCGATACTAGTGGAGCAGTACATAGATGAGTCAGTTTCATTATCGGTAAGACTGAAATATTTGGGATAGAAGTGAAAAATCTTCATTACCCTTACACCAAACTGATATTATTTGCACTTGATGCGCGTTTTGCTGACAAGGTTAGCATTTTCAGAAAATAATTGATTCCAAATTTACTAGCAGGCTAAATGGGAAAGGCCCCCAATCGCTATTACTACCTACTGATATTTCTAGAATTTAGAACGCATCGAGGAGAGTCCTACCGTATACAACTTAGATCAGTCAGTTTCTTATTGCTTTCACTCTGGGCGACAGTAGACTTTTCTGTCCCTTCGTATCTTATGTGAGGTATAAAACTCGCTTTAATAATTGATGGACGTATTAGACGAGTACCAATAATTGGATGATATCAGAATCGACGTGTAGTGGATCTAGAATAGAATGTACCAAGAAAACGGAGCTACATCTCTTAATTTATCGTCGTTTTTGACGTCAAGTTTGTCTTTCTTCTTGGGACTGTTTTATAGTAACAAGTGGTTAGCTAAAATACAACGTTGTCCATACACAACTGAAAGGGTAAAGTTTAAAAACAGCATTATGCTGAAACTTCACATCTTGATAGTTGACCTGAATGGTAATTTCTGTTTCTAATCATCTGTTTCACTCATCGTTCTACAGAACACTCCTTGGAATTGTCCCCCTAAGTCCTCTTCGTCGATTGACATTGAAATGCAGTACCACTATCAAAAAAAATGGTTTGATATGAATATATTACCATTGTTGACTACAAGTTCTTCTTAGAGAGTGTCAGCCGTTTATATTGAGGAACCTCAATATTCAATTATCATTCCCTCTCTGAACAAAAGACGATCCCTGAACTAGTAACCGACGTAACCTTTTCTTCTTTGTATCTTTGACTAGTTGCTGATGTCATATTATCAACGGAACCTCTAACAGTTATATTTTCATACTGTGGTTATGACCATATTCATTCACCGCATAAAGCGACGCTTGAGTCGTTTTGTATCAAAGTCAACTCCGGTTTACTTTTTCTTTTCAGCCAAGTGATGATGCCTAGTTTTCGTCCACCAAACCACATAGTAATGGTAACATCTATCGATTTATTAAACACTAACTCAGCTCCTTCAAACAAACAAACAAACAAACATATAAATACAGACAAAAATGATCGGAACCATCACAATGGAAACGATGGAAAGTTCGCCAATCCCAACATTTTTTTGAAGAAATCAAATATTTCATTAATTCTCCTCATTCAATTGTGACAGTGGAGTATTTCTCAATTAGTGAAGGATATTACAGTATAGATTAATCAGATCATCATACCCAATGTACTTGGTCATAATCTGAACTCAATTTCATGAAACTTCAACCCACTGTATATTCCACGAGATTTTTCATTACACTATCATCGACAGCAAGATCTTTGATATATATTCATCAGCTTGTATTTTCATATGTATGTTGTACATGTAAATATATCATTCTTCATCTTATTTCTCCTTCATCTTATTTATAGGTTTGTCAATATCCATTTACTTATTATTTTTTGTTATTAATACTATACTCTTTGCACGAGGACTATTTCGATGAGAAATTCTATATTCTATTCTAACCAATTCGAGAAAAGGATTGGGTCATTTTTGGAACTATCGAAATAATTCATTATCAGTTAGTGAACCTTATCAGTTCGTTGGTATCGTAATCTGGCCTCACTGAGCAGAGTTCATCCCTAAACTGACTGTCCTATTCTTATAAGATCACCAAATTTTGATCCAATATTTTCTATCCACGTTTCAATTTCCATTCCGCCTGAGATTAGCAATCGATATAAGTTTACTCAATCTTCACATTTCAAAAGAGTAGCTGCACGACTTGTGACCGGAAGACTGTATCTGGATTGTTTGATACCACTTTAACTAGATTTAATTCGGTGCGTTTTCTCTAATAAATGTTAATCCTGATTAACTCGTTGGTTAATACAAGCGCACCAAGAATATAGAGCATAGTGCACCTAAAAATAAATCAGCTAAGTCGTGGAAAAAAAGTGGCAGTTGGGAAATATCTCTTGGCCTGTAATATGAAGTCAAGTTTGGATTACTACTAATGATGACTACTTCTGGCATCGAAATCAATGCTCTTGTTGACATGTACTAAATATGAAAATGAAGGTGAGAATATGAAATAGTCTATACTATGTGATTTTTTTATTACAAAATGAATCAGAGGAGAGATGCTACAAAAGATCCTTGAGGAATACAGCGTTCATGTAGTGAGAATCTAAGGAGAATTATAGGAAAAATTCTGCCAAGAAATTCGATATCGGAGCATTCAGGTGAGAATGCAAGCCAAATATTCAGGTTTCGAGGAGTCATTACTTGATATCTGGTGCCTGAAATAATTCTGCTGATTTCCATCGATTCCTGAGCATTCAATTTTGCATTGTTGACCATTCTTTCTTGCACCTCCTCCTATTTCAACATGGAAAATTAGCTCCAACCTTTTGATGTTACATTTTCAAAGGAGCATTTGAGAACGATCAGTGTTTCTTATTATCAACCGGCGTGGTTGGAAATATGGACGTAGAAGAGGGGCAATCTTTGACATATGAGTCCAATATTTGCTATGTTTCTGAATTGGAAGTAGTTGAACCTTCATCATCGAAAGCCATAATGAATGGTTTATTTTAGTTCTCTTGAGAAGGAAATGGAAAAGACCTAGCTCTTTTCTAGAACTAGACTAAAAGTATGAACAATAACCATTTGAATCTTCGAAGACTTCTGTGTGATTTTTGGTATCGAGCAGTTGTCTTCACACATTGTAATTTTTTTATTCATATATTCTCGGGTCTTAACGTTCCTTTCATTAGAAGGGGTATTTCAATTCGGAAATCCGGTGTTTGACATTTACTAGAAATCTTGCTAGAAATGTTGAAAATCCTTATTGAAATATTTCGTCATTGAGAAATCGAAAGAACGTTTTTATTTTCTCGAATTGATTCAGAGTATTCAGTTATCCAAAGGAAAAGAGAGTTTCCCAACGCATATTTGATTGAATACGGTGAATGGTCTAGGTCAGAATCTATAGAGCTGAAAATGAAATGACTATCAATGAACTATTAAGTATATCAGACTGAAATTCCATGCACATCAGGATGAGTGCACTGACCTTGAAACTGACCTAGGCCAATATTTGTGTATCAACAAAGCGCAAAATTGACGTTTGGACCATCGGACCTCAACAGACGTCAATTCGATAAGTATCTACGTGTTGGCGCGAAATTCAAAAATAGCCTGATCGAAGGTCCAAATTATGTATTTGTGTCACGACTGATATGCAAATGAGGGTATCGACGTAATGTATCGACATAATTGACGAAATAATAGCTGAACGATTGCCAGACTAGTCTTCGCCGGTGTTACACAACGGCAACGATAACCACGAAACCGCAAATGGAAACGGAAAAAACGCTGTCCTTGATTCCGAATGCACTTACACTCTTTGCGGCGTACACTTTTTCCTGCAGTCATGCAACCCGAAACACATGACTGCTAACTCGAACGTCGACGACTACTACTCTCTTCGACCTACTGAAAGTTAACCTCAAAACGACGGTTGCGATCGACGAAACTCACCTTGCGCTCACTTTAATCCATGAATCGGGCTCGAACACTGATTCCAAACACCACGTAGCCGATTATCGGGGATGCACCTGGGTGCATTCAGAGTCCCACCGAGATGTACTCACTTACATGCATGCATACGACAACAACGTACAACCTACTACTATAGTAGAGCACGATAGACTGGCGAGCGGTGCGCAAAAGCGGCGAGCAATGGTGGACGAGCTTGCGCCTTGGCGGGGCTGCATCGCATGAATTGAATGTTTATGTTTTCGAGGGAGGCAGGGGTCTGTGGGACGCGTAGTACGGTCCGTTCTGGGTCTAGGGATCCGCAGTTTTAGGATACTCACTTTTTTCCAAAACATATTTTTGAGAAAACATATATCAGACCCGTCTCTCAAAAAGAACACGTCAGACATTGAATAATACACACATATGTACAGGGTGTTTGGTAAGTCATGGTTCAGACTGAATCAGACAATTGAGAAAAACATTTATGATAATTGAATCCAAAATAAATAAATTCCGATCAATAACCTGGAATGATTTTATTTTCGTGATTTTTACGGAAAAACTTGTTTCTACAAAAAAAAATAGATTTATCAGAGGGGATTTCTTCTCTGACTGTTGGCTTGAGGTGCGCTCCTTTAAAGTAATGCAGGTTCTATTCAAGCATAGTATAATATTCATTCAGTAGATATATAATAGCAATAGCAATGGCCAGACGTGATAAAACATAGCATAGTATAATATTCATTCAGTAGATATATAATAGCAATAGCAATGGCCAGACGTGATAAAACGCTTATCAACTTTGTCAAAGTCCTATATAAAACCATACGCTTGAAAGTAATTTTCTTCGTTCAGGTACATTCTGATTTCGATTGTTTATGCCATTTGATATTTCAGAATTTGAAATTCTCATTCGTTTATGATTCTCAGGGCTCTGAAGTCTCCCTTCAATTTGTTGCATTTCAAAACGATATATTTAGATACATGCAATGGTCTGAATTTTTTAATTGGTCTAATGCATAAACATTACAACTGATCGACTGGCCCTAAGAGGGAGAGGACTGCGGAGTGAGCACAATAGAATACTTCAAATATAACCTCTAAGCTAAGATGGAACACGTTGTTGCCAATGCAGATCACTTTTGATTAGATTGCGAGATCAATCTGACGTTTGATGAAAACAAACTTCATCTTCAATGACCTACCTCCAAGAATAATCTCACGTTCTAGTATATTCAATAACCATTTAAAAATTTCGTAGTGATCATAAAAAACACAAGAGAAGTTTGCTAGCAACAACATTCTAGAGTGTGCACTCGTTCTGAATATTCTATAAAAGAAGTGATATGTGTTTTAGATATTTTAAGTTCAACCCAGAAGATTATAAAAAATAAACATGATTTCAATCACCAGAAAAAATGACATTTTCTCACTTCACATATCCATAAAATTTGATCACAATTCTCACTCCTATCCGCTCACACGCATTAACGTGGATAATATTCCGCTGAATTGTGTTACTACTTCTAAACCGAGCTTTTGAATTGAGATCACAACATTATTTTGCTCAAATGAAAATATCAACAATCAACTGATTTTTTCAGCACTCCAGAATTCGCAACGACATAGCCACTTGGCTACACAGGACGTGCACATGACTGTCATCTCAACTGCGAGAGTGACGATACCTGGCGATTTTTTGAGTTATTACTATGGTCTACGTCATCAATTCCTAATCAAGTAGGCCAGATCGGTCGTCTGATTTGCTGACAATCTTCTATATGATGTGAAAACACCAGTATATAGGCACCTTACTCTAAGCGAATTCCTTCCTCAATGTAGCAGATAGAGAGAGGTTAGGAAGGATAGAATAATTAAAATATAGATTTATCATTCTATCCTTCACAATATCACTTCAATTTGCGTATCCTTTCTTTCTCTATTGTATTTCGCATTGAGTTAAACTGTCATAAAGGCCAGTCCATTAATTGGAGTATCTGTTGTCTAATGATATGATCAAATATTTCATTTATATGTATATTGAATGTCAAATCATTCACCCAATCAAGATATGAAAACAATATGACGAAAAAAGACCGTAAATCTGTAAAAGTTTCGTCCATTGGGACTGTTCATAATGTATATAATGCAACAATCACGTAACGATCGTTATTACATGAGCATTTTCTGGGATACAAAACGAGCCGAAGGTGAGTTTCGTATGGTTTATGATAGTGCATTAATAACCATTACATATAAGATGCATACGCTAATTTTTCTACACCCGATAGATATTGAAGAATTGTAAATATTTTTTTATTGTACAAGTAGTTAATGCCTTCGATATGCTCCCATTATTGTAACTAATCTTACTGCAGAAACGAATTCCATAAACTATAGCTCGAAACTGCAATTACAAATGTAAGTGGTATGAAAAGATACGAAGTTTTATTTCTAATTTTTCTTACTTTTTGGTCAGTTCTGAAATTATTCTTGATTGGGGACATGTTTTTCAGTCTAGTGTTCTGGTCTTGGTCAAGCATAACAGCTTCTATGCGTGAGGCACAGCTTGTGATTCAAAAACCCTCCTTCCTAAGTCAAATTTCGAAAGATCCGGAATCTAATTGTTCGTTGAGTAGAGAAGTGTAATAGAAATTGACCTTCCACAAAACCCATACTGAAAAATCTAGAAGTTATAACTTTGAAAATTAAGGCATTATGAGTATAGAGGTACAAAAATCAAAGAAATTTTTACATTTTTGCCTGAAACCTTTTACCCCAGGAATAATGACATATTACTATGTTTCTATCAACTCGCTCACAATACTGAAACCCAATTACGTCAAAAACGTCGAATAACCAAATTGCCGTCGCATCAGCATAATATTCAAAGTTTACTAGGTCGCTATCGGTAGTTGGGAATGTTTGTATTTTTAGTCCTGACAACTTGTAATTGTGTTTGAACATTTCAATATCGCTGTTCACAACACCATGAATGCGGCTATTTATGAAAGTTCAAAGATACGCCGTCACCACGAACAATAATATATCATCGTGATGGCGATTAGTTTATTTGATGTTATTGATTGCAGTCGGCATTGGAAATCGAGACGAATTATGTTCAAGTGCTTCGAATGCATAATGGATTTAGTCCAGCGGAAGTTGGCAAAATTGGGCTATATAGACTCTCTCTTGGCTTGGCATATTATTGTCTTCAGAATCTAATATACAGAGATCGTATTTTTAAGTAAGTGGACAAACTTGAAAATGTGATTGCTTGAGTAATTCTAAGCTAAAAAGTTCATATAAACATAGGTTCGTTCGCTAATCCTTCATTTTCAAGATATAGGGTGTCAAATTCAACTGATTTCACTGATTTTTTGCAATTTTTGTATTTTTTCAAGCATTGAGTTACTGAAACTACAACTGTTTTGTTCTTGAGAATAAATTACTTTACAGTTAATCTGAAAATTCGAAGGATCACTTATTGCATGTCCATGTAAGTACACTCCGGTTGTTGATGGTTTGCTAGTTTTATTTTGTTGTTCCAAGGACATACAATATAGTGATTATTTATTCCCAAAAACAGAGCATGATACAAGAAAAAAGAAGGAGATGAAAAAGCTACAGTTTCAGTAGCTCAATGCGAAAGAAAATACAAAAATTGCAAAAGTCAGTAGCGCTTTTTTGGTCGAAAATATTGGATGAGATACCTTCAGGGACGCCACTGGACATAGTGATTCGAATCTAGTTATGGCCAAATCAGCAACTGAATCCCCTTAATACCACCACCATATTTTGAAAAAATCGACAGAAGGAGATATTCAGCAAAAACGGTTTTTTTATTTTTACACCCTGTATCTTGAAAACGAAGCATTACCGGACCTATGTTTATATAAACTTTTTGTCTTAGAATTAATCAGAGAATCACCCCTTTGAGTTTGGCCACGTACTTAAATAACACCATAGATCTCCAGTTAATCTCTTTAAACGTAGGAAGTGGTAATTGTCAAGCTGTGTACATGCAAAAGTGTACTCAGAAGATCTGAAATATATTTTTTTATAATATCGTAGCAAAGCTCTTTCGACTGAACAGTCATCATCAGTGCTTGTAAATCTGACGAGTGAGCACTGATAATGACTGTTTAAGTCTGAAGTGCTCTGCTATGATTTCATATAAAATATATCTCTGCACGAAATACAAAAATGTCCTTTTTTTAAAAAGGAAGGAAGGTAGGTTTCCAATATATCAGGAAAAGATTTTGCTCTCATAGCTCTCGTTTACAACAAATTATGTATCGGTCTCATTGGTGTCGGGTTATAAAGATTTTTATTATCACGCTGGCGACAGTGTCAGTGACAAAACCGCCGCAGTTACTCAAAGCCGTAGTCACTATTAACAAAGGTGCGTACGTATACCGTGTATATTGTAATAAAAAATAAAAAGATGTGATATCTGATATATCAAATCAAAAACATATTCACGGTCCACGATGACACAGCAAATACTAAACGATTGTACTATTTTGAACTTCTACAGAGTTTCTTTATAAAGAAGTTAGTAATCACGAGATAGCAAATATTGTCATTTTAAAAAATAACCAAAGACGGCAGACCTTCTAACATGAGTAAAATTATAATTTTAATCCAATTTGTTACATATATATTACATAGTTCATGCAGAAATTGGATAGGTATTTGTTTCTTTAACAATTTTAAACAACAACAATTTTGTAGTACTCAGACTCGTCATTTGGCATTTGAGGTTTGAAACTGGCTGTGATTATCAGTTTTTTTTTGTTTTTTCTATACTTCACTGAGACTCTTCACAAGAGTTTGGAAATTATTTTTATTATTTCAAACATGTTGTACTTGGGTCGACTTTTGTTTTTTTTTTTGTATGTATGTGAACATCACCTGAATATATGATGTTATAATACACTCGCTTTATTTTACCTATTTCATTGTGATAAATATATAATATATATATATATATATATATATATATAAATATATATATATATAAATATATATATATATATATATATATATATATATATATATATATATATATATAAATTATTCTTATATGTTTGGAGACCGAGCCCCCATCGCAATTTTGAAGTTCCGCCGCCTATGCCACGAAATTAGCCAGCGAGTGTATAATTCCTAGGAAATCTTGGGATGAAATAGTGTAAATGTCCTCCATAACAAAATTTTCTATGACCAGCCTATAATGTTACCTAAATCTGAATTTTATTTGAAATTTTATTAATTTTTTTAATTCGAAACCTCCGAATTGAACAACATTGAGAATATACACATTATAAAAGAGCATGGGCTTCTTAATAACATTTTTTGCCCACCGGGTCGTTAAGGCCTTTGACTTATTTCAATTTTTAATCCAAAAAAATTGTCAAAAATCCTAGGTGTCCCGCATTATTTCGACAATGCTAGTAATATATATCATCACAGTGAGTAACGTTTGTTATATTTTTTGTGGATTTTTCAAAATATATGCATGTTACTTTTTTATTATCGATTTTAACAAGAAGTTTTAGGCACGGAAAATACTAAATTTGTCCTTACCATTCGATGGGGTAATTTTGAATTGAATAATTTTTTGACCGATGATTGTGGTGAACTAAAGTTCAATTGAAGATTTCACAACATTAATTTTAAAATGTGGCCAGTAACTGTTTGCTATTGATTTTTGAAGATAACTGGTTGTAACACGAAACAAATGATTAGTTATTATTGTTATCCCCCCTTTTTTTAAATTATCAGAGACCTAGAATAAAACGTGGCAGATATATATTATTCACTCTCAGAAAAGGAAGAATAGAAAAATATTGGTGAATTGTTTTTAGATCTAGGTAACGGTATTCGCAGATCAAATGAAAATGTTGTTATTAAGGGCCATTTCGACTATCGTTACCCAGGATACCCTTGGTCTACTAAAAATCAGGTAAAAAACTGATAAGTGAAATATTTATTTAGATTCTAGTAGGCAAAAGATGCTTTATCGTGTTCAGTTTCTTTCAGTTTTCTGGGTTTGTAACTTGCCTCGATCTGAAAAAATTAAGGGGTTGTCTACCCCACAAAATGACTCGGAGAATGTAAAATGTTTTTTCTGATTCACTAAACCAGCCAGTAATTTGTTTTTCCACAACCTTCATTCATCTACCCCTTTAAACATGAGATCACTTTCGTGGCGGGTTATCAAGTACTATCATTATCTGAAAAAAATTGCAATAAGAGAAAATATTTAATTCTTCCTATTGCCGAGTTGATGATGGAAAATAATAATAGTAAATCAAGCTCATAACCACCGGATGATATCAAAAATATGGTCATGAATTTATCGTATCTTATATTCACCAAAATTGGAACCTTTTGAAACTGTAACTGGTTATAGGAAGTAATTCATTTTCTTGAGATATTCCATATCTAAGCATTTGTGCATATTTTCCGAGATATTCCTAAAATCCCGGAAAAATATTATTAGAATATTCACTCGAATAGTGTCGAACCAACCAAGAAAAAAAAAACAACTGCAAATTCGAACGTTATTGACAGTTTTTATATACTTCAATAAAAACACCAATAACTTTGAGCCAAGGTTCATTCACTGTTTGTCTTTTATGTACAAAACTAAACTTAAAATCGAAGAACTAAAAACAAAGTCAATACGGTGTTTGTCCACAGGCGTTTCAGGATTCCTGCATATCGCCATCACTGGAACTGCCATCCAGTTGGAAATCCTCATTGGACTGCTGTGGTTGTGTAGGAGATGCCAGTGCATGCGAAGGACTAGTTTTATAGGTGATTTGTTTCGAAGAATGACAAGCCTGTGAGATCCCTGAGACATCTGAGAAATCAGTCTGAGTCTGAAGAGGATCTGCTATATCGTCAATAACATTAAACACTTTTCTTTTGAATATTTTGATCTGTGAATCGCTGAATTCCTCTAGCTCAGGCATCAAGCTCAGAAGAAACATTTTCAGAGCTTCTTTTTTCTCTGTACTGCGACGTCTGGAACTCCCTCTGTTCACAGTGGTTTTGAGTCGAGCTTTCTTCGTTTCGAAGTATGCTTCCACATACTCGTCCGAAGGTAGTGCTGACTCATTCATGGGGATTTCCTCGGCGACAGTGGATTCGGCAGGAGGATCAGAACTGGACTCAGGCAGGGTTAGTTGCGATTTCATTTCATCCTGTAAGTCTTCCACGCAGCCACTATCATCGTATAAAACGCCAACCTGTGAATCATCGTCATCTAGTTCATGCTCTGGAACTTGTGGTAAATTTCCAGATGGAAGAGGGGCAGATACCTTTATGTATGGCAAACAAAACTGCATGGCTTCCGCCAAATAATACGCCTTTCTGTTCATTCTGGATCCATCTGGTGAAGGTTTCATTTTGCGTAAAAAAACCGTTCGAAGATTACGCCATCTTGCTTTACACTCAGGAACTGAAATCAAGAAGATTTCTAATCAAAACAAGTGTTTATATCTTAAATAAATCAAATTGGCGGATTTTCGAAAATATACATGAAAAAATGTCCACACAGTTTCCTGTGGAATACTTTTCACAGGTAACTGTAAAAATATATCTTTAATTATTCATTATTATTTCGAGAATTCAATAGATATGAAACTGGAATAAATGATTGAATATAACTACATTTTTCAATGGCTTCTGATTTTTATTTGATACTGGCTTGTATGTTTATGCCACTTTCTCTATACCCGAAAATATATTATATAACCACAATTTTGTCTGTCTATACTATAGTAGAAGGAGATTACAGTCAGGGACAATATTGAAGGGATAACTTAGTAATATTTGATTCATTGAGATGTATATATATATATATATTCTTGTACCTGCGGAAGATTAATGGAAATCGATTGTTCCTTGTTTACTGTGTTAAAGTCTAGAATCAGGCGAATTCCACCTCTCTGGAAATAATGGCTACACTTTAGTAGGAAGTTATCAGGTAGACGAATGATTTGGTAGGTTCAGGATTTTGAAGGTCAAATGTAACGAAGTGCAAGGATAGAAGTAACGAGAAAACTGATTCAATGTGGTAAGATTAAAAAAATATTATGACATTGTGTTTTGTAAAGACGAAAAGGTCGGCAGATCACTTCGAAGCAACGAAATATTTGGAATGAATAAGATTTTTCAGCTTGCTAGCAATAATTGAGGAGTATATTCAAGACTGACCTGATCGAGGACCTGATATACTCCCAATAATAGTAAATATCTCGGTAAATATTGAAACGACCAGTTTTTTCGTGGACTTATGTGAAACATAACAACAACAAGATTCAAAAATTCGTTTATTCTGTGATATCGAACTCACAAAACAATAGATATTTTCAATGATTATGGTAATGGAATTATTTTAAATTGAATGAGAGAGTAATTGCGAGAATCAAATTTTTCATAGACTGCTACTATGTCGAGTTAGAAGTAATTTGTACTCCGGAGTTCAAAGGGTGACAGCTCGGTTGACAGGTTGACAATGTGGTTGAGTGAAAATTTGAAATTTAATTTAATTCAATTTTTCGTTACTTCCCCTCCTGGAAACAGGATTGTTTTGTTTGGTGAAAAGAATTAAAAATTGTTGTAGAACTATTTTTTGTAGGCAAACGTCATACACTACTTTAAATTGGATGAATGTTTCTAAAAAAGAAAGAAGAAACTGCATTGAACAAATCTTATCTGAATTACGAATAAGTTTGAATGAGAGGAAAATTATATTGAAGATCGAGAGACATTTGTGGTTTTCGAGTCAGTAACTTACCACAATCTGAAAAAATTTAGTATCGATATTGAAATCTATACAATTGTAGCAGGGCAGATTTCTAATCCACCTCGAGAAGTTGCTGCAATTATTGAAACCAGTTCCTTCTCTATAACCTAAATTAAATTAACGTCAACGAAGCTAAATATTATATATATATATATATATATATATATATATATATATATATATATATATATATATATGATCGGCTAGGCTTCCGCGGTCAGAAATGTGCTGGCTGGAACTTCCGGTTGATCCGCGTCTGGAAAGATTTACTTGTCTACGTTTCGACTCCCATTTCGGAGCCATTTTCAAGACTTAGTGACCTTGCGTCTAGGTCTGAGTTGTCTCACTAGCTGGCTATCATCACTGGAGATCGAGGATAGAAGGTTGGTGGGATTTAAGGGTTCATTAGTAGTTATGGCAGGATCAGGTATCGGACGGTCGATGGGAGGTTCGAACGGATTGGTTCCCAAGTCGGAGTGAATAGAAGTATGTCGGACCAAAAGTGGTTTCCAGGTATTGGGGAGTCTTTGAGAATCGTCGCGTTTATTGAGACAGTTGGGACGTTTTTCGATTTCAATGGCTTCACGGGTAATTCTGGTTTGGAGGGTTTTGGCTGTGGCAACGGTTTTGGTGTTTTTGAAATCTATTTTGTGGCCTGTTTCTAGATGATGTTGGAATAATGCTGAGTTTGTGTCAGAATTACGGACTGCTAGTTCGTGTTCATATGCTCTACAGGACACTCGTCGGTTGGTCTGGCCGATGTATGTTCTGGGACAGTTAGAGCATGGTATTTCATATATTCCTTGGGTTTCATTGGGGATTGTGTCTTTGGGTGTTCGAAGGTAGGTGGATATTTGGTTGTTAGCTGTGAAAATGGTTTTGATGTCATGTCGTGTCAGAATTCGACTTATTTCATCAGTAACACCATGAATATATGGAAGGTAAGCTTTTTGTCGTTCAGGTTCGTCTTTCGGGGGTCTAGGGTGAAGATCTCGGGTTTGCTGGAGTTTAATAGACTTGTGGATTTGGGAATCGGAAAAATCGTTCTGGGTAAGTGCGGATTTGAGCTTTTCCATTTCATTGGATCTATTGTGGTTATCGGTGAGTTTGAAGGACCTACCGCAAACCAACCCATACAAACCGGTACCTCAATGCCAAGTCTCATCATCACCCAGCACAATTGAATTCGGTTCTGAATTCTCTCATACATAGGTCCTTCAAACTCACCGATAACCACAATAGATCCAATGAAATGGAAAAGCTCAAATCCGCACTTACCCAGAACGATTTTTCCGATTCCCAAATCCACAAGTCTATTAAACTCCAGCAAACCCGAGATCTTCACCCTAGACCCCCGAAGGACGAACCTGAACGACAAAAAGCTTTCCTTCCATATATTCATGGTGTTACTGATAAAATAAGTCGAATTCTGACACGACATGACATCAAAACCATTTTCACAGCTAACAACCAAATATCCACCTACCTTCGAACACCCAAAGACACAATCCCCAATGAAACCCAAGGAATATATGAAATACCATGCTCTAACTGTCCCAGAACATACATCGGCCAGACCAACCGACGAGTGTCCTGTAGAGCATATGAACACGAACTAGCAGTCCGTAATTCTGACACAAACTCAGCATTATTCCAACATCATCTAGAAACAGGCCACAAAATAGATTTCAAAAACACCAAAACCGTTGCCACAGCCAAAACCCTCCAAACCAGAATTACCCGTGAAGCCATTGAAATCGAAAAACGTCCCAACTGTCTCAATAAACGCGACGATTCTCAAAGACTCCCCAATACCTGGAAACCACTTTTGGTCCGACATACTTCTATTCACTCCGACTTGGGAACCAATCCGTTCGAACCTCCCATCGACCGTCCGATACCTGATCCTGCCATAACTACTAATGAACCCTTAAATCCCACCAACCTTCTATCCTCGATCTCCAGTGATGATAGCCAGCTAGTGAGACAACTCAGACCTAGACGCAAGGTCACTAAGTCTTGAAAATGGCTCCGAAATGGGAGTCGAAACGTAGACAAGTAAATCTTTCCAGACGCGGATCAACCGGAAGTTCCAGCCAGCATATATATATATATATATATATATATATATATATTTGATCGGCTAGGCTTCGGCGGTTAAAAATGTGCTGGCTGGAACTTCCGGTTGATCCGCGTCTGGAATGATTTACTTGTCTACGTTTCGGCTCCCATTTCGGAGCCATTTTCAAGACTTAGTGACCTTGCGTCTAGGTCTGAGTTTTCTTACTAGCTGGCTATCATCACTGGAGATCGAGGATTGAAGGTTGGTGGGATTTAAGGGTTCATTAGTAATTATGGCAGGATCAGGGATCGGACGGTCGATGGGAGGTTCGAACGGATTAGTTCCCAAGTCGGAGTAAATAGAAGTATGTCGGACCAAGAGTGGTTTCCAGGTATTGGGGAGTCTTTGAGAATCGTCGCGTTTATTGAGGCAGTTGGGACGTTTTTCGATTTCAATGGCTTCACGGGTAACTCTGGTTTGGAGGGTTTTGGCTGTGGCAATGGTTTTGGTGTTTTTGAAATCTATTTTGTGGCCTGTTTCTAAATGATGTTGGAATAATGCTGAGTTTGTGTCAGAATTACGGACTGCTAGTTCGTGTTCATATGCTCTACAGGACACTCGTCGGTTGGTCTGGCCGATGTATGTTCTGGGACAGTTAGAGCATGGTATTTCATATATTCCTTGGGTTTCATTGGGGATTGTGTCTTTGGGTGTTCGAAGGTAGGTGGATATTTGGTTGTTAGCTGTGAAAATGGTTTTGATGTCATGTCGTGTCAGAATTCGACTTATTTTATCAGTAACACCATGAATATATGGAAGGAAAGCTTTTTGTCGTTCAGGTTCGTCCTTCGGGGGTCTAGGGTGAAGATCTCGGGTTTGCTGGAGTTTAATAGACTTGTGGATTTGGGAATCGGAAAAATCGTTTTGGGTAAGTGCGGATTTGAGCTTTTCCATTTCATTGGATCTATTGTGGTTATCGGTGAGTTTGAAGGACCTATGTATGAGAGAATTCAGAACCGAATTCAATTGTGCTGGGTGATGATGAGACTTGGCATTGAGGTACCGGTTTGTATGGGTTGGTTTGCGGTAGACGGTGTGAGTGAAAGAATTGTTGGACTTCCTGATGAGAACATCCAGGAATGGGAGGGAGTCGTCCTTTTCTATTTCCATAGTGAATTGTATGTTGGGGTGAATGGTGTTAAGGTGGGTCAGGAATGTTGGTAGGGTTTCAAACCCATGAGGCCAAATGGCAAAGATGTCATCTACGTATCTGAGCCAGCAAGTGGGCTTGAGTTCAGATGTGTCGATGGCTCTGGTTTCGAAGTCCACCATGTAGAGGTTTGCAAGAACTGGGGAGAGGGGGGAACCCATCGGAGCTCCTTTCACTTGTTTGTAGAATTTGCCCTGAAATAGAAAGTATGTACTTGACATACAATGGCTGATGAGGTTGAGATTGTCTCTAGAGATATGATGTTTGGTTTCTAAAACACTCAAGGTTTCAGCTAAAGGAATATTCGTGAAAAGAGATGCTACTTCAAAGCTTACGAGAATGTCTGTTGGTCGGAGGTTGAAGGTTTTGAGTGTTTCAATGAAATGAAAAGAGTTTTGGATATACGACGAACACTGTTCTACTAGAGGTTGGAGGATGTTTGCTAGGTATCTGGAGAGGGGTTGCGTTGGGCAGCCAAAGGCGCTAACTATGGGACGGAGTGGGATATTTGGTTTGTGTATTTTTGGGAGGCCATATATTCGGGGAATGCGCGAAGATTTCTCCCTCGGAATGAGAGCTTTCTTCTGGTCATCCGGGATATTGGAGTTGTTGATGAGGGTTTTGGTCTTTTTCTCGAGATACGTTGTGGGGTCTCTTGAAGTGTGTTGGTATTCAGGGGAGTTGGATCAATGTTGTCATCTTTTCAACATAGTCTGTGGTGTTGAGGATCACAGTGGCGTTGCCCTTATCGGCTGGTAGAATGATGATATCTGGATTGTTGTGGAGACTCTTGAGGGACCGTCTCTCAGCTGGGGTTACATTGGATTGGGGGACTTTGGCTCTTCTCAGGAAGGAAGCAACATCTTGCCTAGCTTCTTCGGCAGTGTTCTTAGGAAGATGAGAGATGGCTGCTTCAGTCTGACTTATAATGGTTTCGACTGGAATAGATCTAGGAGTAATCGAGAAATTGAAACCTTTTGATAAAATGTTGTGGGCAGCTGGGTCAAGTGGAGTGTCAGAAAAGTTGTGGAAAAAAGTTGTGGAAAAGTTGTAGACCCCCGAAACACGAACCTGAACGACAAAAAGCTTTCCTTCCATATATTCATGGTGTTACTGATAAAATAAGTCGAATTCTGACACGACATGACATCAAAACCATTTTCACAGCTAACAACCAAATATCCACCTACCTTCGAACACCCAAAGACACAATCCCCAATGAAACCCAAGGAATATATGAAATACCATGCTCTAACTGTCCCAGAACATACATCGGCCAGACCAACCGACGAGTGTCCTGTAGAGCATATGAACACGAACTAGCAGTCCGTAATTCTGACACAAAC
Organism: Zygogramma bicolorata; assembly: GCA_032362365.1. Lineage (NCBI taxonomy): Eukaryota > Metazoa > Arthropoda > Insecta > Coleoptera > Chrysomelidae > Zygogramma > Zygogramma bicolorata. The sequence goes on from JAVJAQ010000582.1 coordinate 1,868,244, forward strand.
TCAGCATTATTCCAACATCATTTAGAAACAGGCCACAAAATAGATTTCAAAAACACCAAAACCATTGCCACAGCCAAAACCCTCCAAACCAGAGTTACCCGTGAAGCCATTGAAATCGAAAAACGTCCCAACTGCCTCAATAAACGCGACGATTCTCAAAGACTCCCCAATACCTGGAAACCACTCTTGGTCCGACATACTTCTATTTACTCCGATTTACTCCGACGTGGAAACTAATCCGTTCGAACCTCCCATCGACCGTCCGATCCCTGATCCTGCCATAATTACTAATGAACCCTTAAATCCCACCAACCTTCAATCCTCGATCTCCAGTGATGATAGCCAGCTAGTAAGAAAACTCAGACCTAGACGCAAGGTCACTAAGTCTTGAAAATGGCTCCGAAATGGGAGCCGAAACGTAGACAAGTAAATCATTCCAGACGCGGATCAACCGGAAGTTCCAGCCAGCACATATATATATATATATATATATATATATATATATATATATATATATATATATATATATTCTTGTATATTTATAATAGTTATTATAAAAAGTTGCTGACTAATACGATGTGTTTCATTCAGAAGGAACTGTTTTAGATTAACGTAGCAACTTTTAGAGGTAGAAATCTGCCCATCTACACTACCTGTATAGATTTCAATATTCATTTTTCATTTCTTCAGATTGTGTTAGGTTACTAACCCTAAAAAAACTGCAAAGAATATACTCATCTCTCTTGAACTTAACGATTGTTTCTAAATACAATTCAACGAGAAAGTTAGAAACATATGGTTGCGAGTAAGGTTCTGGTTCTCACTACCCCTGCACAATCTTCGTGAACCCACCGGTCACACAATATACAAATATTCATTTCCTGATCGATGAAAAAAATTGGCTGTCACTGCAACTACATTCCAAATACCTTCAATTCGCGACAGAAAATAAAATCGCAGCGCTAGCGCGGAGAAACACGGAACTGTCAATGGTTAGATTGTCATGTTTATATTTGCATATGTATATGTGGAGCTTCGATGTTCTCGTGTTCCTTTTGTTCGTGAAATTTTCAATTTCTCATCAATTTTTGAGTGAGAAGTGTCTCAATCGACAGTTGAATACTTAAAAAAAAATTTCATTGAACGAATTCGAAGGTTTTTCATTATCAAAACATTGTAAAATTCGAAAGACTCGAGGTTTTTTCCCAGATGAGACTTGGATTTATGAGTTTCTGCTATCAAGTCGGGCTTACTAAAAAAATATTGCATAATTTAATGATTAATGCACACCTGAAATAATTTAAGAATAACATCTCTCAGCTGAAAAAAATTACTTCGATCACTTGAATTTTTCAATGTATTTAAGCAACAGACCGCGGGCATGTGACGTCACACGCATCAGCCTGCTGGACAAACAAATCGTACTTCCATAAATAACAATAATAATTTGATGAGATTATAATTTTAATTCTGAGATACAAAATTCATGAATATGGCGTTGCCCATTTCCACTTATCAGTACTTAAATCTGCTCTTCTAGTTGCTTGAATCCACAATTCACGTCTCTTAACAGCAAGAGGATTAATATTCTTTCTATTGTCGAAAAATGAAAGGAATCGACGGATTGAAACTTTGCAATCACTCAAAATTGAGTTACTACCGAGAGAAAATATTTTGAAATATGACAAAAATGCACAATAAGCCTCTTTAGATCCGTTTGTTTGTCCAGCAGGCTGGATTTACAACTGTCTGATTTACTGTCGTCCGGCAGATATCTCCGCGGTCTATAATAAAGTATCAGAAGTGACAGTCGAGGTGACAGTGTTCAGCTGGTTGAGGTGATTCTCCCTAATTAGAGTTTTGCATTACACACTAAATTATACAATAGCCCCCATACCGTAGAGATTGTATCAAAGATTAACTGATCTATATCCAGGACTAGTATACAACAAAAAGTAAATATACGCTCACAATAAATATAAAGCAGCAAACCTTCCAATTATTTCACTGGAATATTTCCAAACTTTTTGAAAATCTCCACAATCGCTATTAGAGCCAAACACACACAAAAATCATATAAATTCAAAATGATTGAGGAATCTGGCTTACTAACCATTGAGTGTTTTCGCAAAAGTCGATAGGGGGCGTATCGCTTATTTTCCATCTTCCATCGCGAATAGAGTAGGCAGTATGCAATAGACAGACATTACAGTCCTTGACAGCTGAGAGTTCAAGTATGAAAGGATGCATCAAATACCTATCCATTTATGAATTTCTGTTCATAACAGGATATTTCATATTGTATCTATTTCACAAAAATCTACTTATAGGTAATTGATTACAATGTAATGTACCTATGTGTACAAGTGACATGCATGTAAAATATCATATACTGATCACATACTTTCTCATATATTTTCCCATATAAAATAAAAAAAAAATATGCCGGATACGAACCTGTCATGTTCATTCTGTATGCAACATCCAGCCATGCTTGCTCCGTCATATCTTTCCTGGAGTATCCCGGTAGCTTGTAATTATACAACTCTGGATGCTTTCTCACCTCTCCAACAAATCTTACGTTCTTTACCTGTTCACTCATTTCGAAATACCGCCAACTGCTCACATTCGAGACGTAACTGTTCTGCAAACGGCAACGCTTTCCCTTGAAACCAGTTGTAAACTGATTTCAAAACGATCTCGATGTTGTCGGTTCAGTCGGCTAGTGTCGACCCGCATGTCTCCCCACTTCCGTTCCCAGGCGAGGTTACCAGGCGGTTTCATACACGACGGATCTGAAACTAGCGTTGCCAACAGTAGAATCGTGTGCGGCAGGCATGGCCGTAGCCAGAAAAACATTTCTAAGGGGATAGGGCGACAATGTTCAATTGAGTGACAGAATTTTATGTTGTCATTGGGATGTGAATTTCGTTGTGATCATATGGTGAAACATGATCATTTGAGCCTACACTCATTGCAAAGCAATAACTTTGTTTTTCAATTATAATAAACTCCGGTGTGAATTCGGGGCAAGTGTGAAATATTGCATTTAATGGGCGGCCTATAAACCAATTTCAGCGCTATCTGGCATCGACATGTATAGTAGGTTTCACGGTATATGGTATTGGCTAAACGTTTATAATTAAACTAATTAGACCCTTAAGTTCTACCCAATGGGATTGAGCCAGGCTGTTTATTCCAGTTGATAAGCCAATACCATTTAGAGTGAAACATAGTATACAAATCTTTGTATAACCTACATACGTTGCATACTGGAATTTGACAGTTTCATTCAGTGTAGTTGCGGCCTTCGTTTCGACTTGATACTCGATAAGTTCATTAGTATTTTTTGAAAATATCAAAATCTGTGTTGAATTGACGGTGAATTCTGATGTCTATAAGTGAATATGTATCATTTGGGTTGTAGTTTAGTAAGGATTTTTCAAATTTGATGACTATATCATTCAAAACAATGTTATGGCATGGATCACACTCAGATGTTCTGGTGGCTCAAGGTATTGTTAAGGCAGGTTATATTCAATAATAACAGTGGAACATTATGGAGATTTCAATATTGTTCGCGTATCTTTTTCAAACAAAATTTTCGAAATTGCAATTCCAATATCAGTCCAATATTGTCTGGAAAGCTAGATCGTAATATTGAATTATCTATTCAGATAGCATATTGGCATTATATTGCAATATTGATGCCAATTATGCTATTGCTTGAATATTGTATTCGCATTGAAATAGGAATATTCCAATCTGATTTTCGAGTCACAACATATGAGAAGTATTTTGATTTCAACAGTGATAACATACCATTTTCAACTGATATATCAATGGTAATGCAATGTTATGAATCATTTCTGGGAAAATGTAGATATTCAACTCAAAAATATTAAATTTAATTGTCTTTCAATGCCAGAATATGGTGTCAAGAATTATTTGCACTGTTAGTTTTATTCATATACGAATTCGCCTTCACATAAATCACTATTCCTTTTGTAGGTTTCCAAACAGATTTTCACTAAATTCAACTAGTTCCTTTAATATGTAAAGCAAAATAATTTTTCACAAAAAAAATTATGTTTTTTTGTGATATGTGTTTTACTTTGATTCCTTAATTATAATTACATTTCAAAAAAATATAAAAATATAGGTAACAATCATTGTCGAATGAACATATGAGAAATATAAATATCATATCATAAATAAAAAATTTTCCCTCAATGTGTCATTATTAGGCATTAAACTCATCACTGAGGTTGCATTTCCCCTAACTATCTCCATACTTAAGCTCAGAAAATTCACTGATCGACCTGCACCAGCAGCGTTCTTTATTTTTGCTCCTATTTTTTTATAATGTCCAGACAATTTTTCCCAAACCCACTAAGGGTGTCGAGAGCCTTTGTTGATACGAAATGATGTTTCTTTGAACCTAACTGGAAGTCACTCCATCTTTACCACATAACTCCACGATAACAAAAGCCGTCGCCGTGACGAACTCCGCAAGTGCAAGTGTGCTCGCCCCAATAATTGAAAATCAAATCCGTCATTTGTATCGCCAACAGCAAATGCAGCATTTTCTTCTGTGAAGAAACCTGCACTGGCACCGGTCGAATATAATATAATGCAACGCCCATAGTGGTATCAGCCAGAGGAGTAGTTGTTCTGACAGGTGCCAGCCAGAAACTTACTGTGTAGGTGGTTGAGACTGGTCTGAACGAATTTTTCCAAAGATGATTTGAGTCACCGCCTGTCTTCGAGGATGGCCACCGACTATGTCGAATGTGTTTCAATGTGTGTGTGTCAGCAACCGAAGATATGAGGTCAAACTCCACAGCAGCCATTTTTTTTCCAGGTAAGTATTCGGTAAGTCTTCTTACTAAACTACCGTCTTATGGTTTGCCTCCTCAGCTGTGTGCTTTGTTGAAGAGTTTTTGGTCTGATAGGTCTCTGTATGTGGTTGTTGATGTAGTATCAACTGATATTCTCCCAATAAATGCAGGTGTTTCACAGGGTTCAGTTCTGGCGCCCACTTTGTTTCTGCTTCATATCAATGATTTGCTCGAGAAAACATCTGGTTCAGTTTATAGTTTTGGGGACGATAGTACCCTTCATACTAGTTTCTCCAGAGTCCAGAGTCCCCATACTGGCTGGAGAAACAAAAACTCAAAGAAACATTGACGTCAATAAAATCAACGCGACTTGGTAAAAATAATAGAATGGAGTAACATGAACTTGGTGGAATTGAATGCTAGGAAAACCCAGTCATGTCTATCCTCAAAGAAAGCCGATGTATCTTTGTCTATATCCAGATGTGAGGAAAAACGATTCCTTCAAAGTCAAGTATCTCGATGCTAAGAATTACGATCAGTAATAATCTCTCGTGGGAAAACCATGTGAGAACGATCGCTAAAGATACTCCCCTTCTATTTCTCGCGAAGAAATATTCACTTCTTGTCATCTTCTGATGAGCTACAAGGCTCAGATACGACCTGTCCTCGAATATAGTTCTCATGTATGGAGTTCGGCACCAAACCATTCATTGAAGCTTCTTGGTTTTATTCAGGGAAAGGCAATCCATCTTGTTGGTAATTCTTCGCTCACAGACTCGCTCACTTCATTGCAGCGTCGTAGAAGGGTCGGAGACTTGTCTTTATAGATTTTCACGGTCGATGCTCTTCTGAATTGTCATCAATCGTTGCACCATTGGCAATATCTACACGGATGACTCGACGAGTACAGAATTCCCACCCCTTTCTTTTGAGCTTGGAGACCTGTCGAACATCTCTTGCTCAGGGATCTTTTTTCAACAGAATATCTGAACTTTGGAACTCCTTGACAAAAGAGGTTTTTCCTGAGGCTTAAAAACTTCAAAAATTCAAAGTGAATGTTAATTCGTATCTCCTGTCCCTTGATTCATGCTGTTTTCTTTAACATTACAAGGCTTTCCTTTCGTATGAATCCGTATGTAGAAGAAAAAAGTAATCATTGAAAAATGTATAATTGACTCATGAAAAATCAAGTATGAAGTACATGGAAGGGATTACTGTAGTACTTATAGTAAAATTCAAAATTCTGCCAGATCAGACTAAGGAATTGAAGCCATGGCAAAGGGGTCAGGTCTTGTTTCTTTCTGGTATAAAATTACTCATAGCTTCTAAACCGATAATTAACTGAAAAAAGTTTATTTCTAATTTAGGTTTACAAATCGCCTTTTCAGACGGATGATGAACAAAAATGGCACATTTTCTAATATTTTCCAGTGGCGTACACGCTACTTTGACTAATCATTTTTGTGAAATAATTCCAAAGTTGTCTCAACGGTCAAGTATAACTACAGATCCATAAGTAAACCCATTTCGAAAATCAATCGATCCTTCGCGAACGTATGCGTGCTACTAGTGACATCGTGAACACAACCGAGAGCACATCGATCTGGCGGTAATGAATATATTACGGCCGCTCGGAGATTTATGTCGAGTCACGACCGACACGACGCACGATCCGATCGACCCACCCAACCGAGCCGCTCAAGGCTCGCGGAGCCTCCTGCGAAATTTATTTGTTGAAGTGCGAAAAACCATTCGAGTATTCCACGTTTACTTTTCAATTAACGAGAGAGCGTGAAACAGTGGCGGACGATTCACAGAAACGAAGTTTCAGACTAGAAGGTCTCACGGTTCTTTCAGAGTTTCAAGAAGTATTTTTTTTTCACAATCATTCGAAGAGGTGCTCATTTCCAACCTACTTCCAGGTTGGAAAGTGACCCTTTGTCCACCTCATCTTCTTTCATTTTCTCAAAGGAATTTATGATGTCTATATATTCCTGCTGACGTGTATATAACGTGACCATACGTCCAGCTTTTGGCGGGACAGTCTCGGTTTAGGTAGTCTATCCAGCTGTTTCTAGCGAGGCTGCCATAGTCTCGCATTTCCAAACTGATATTTCACAATGTATTTTTCTCATTTGAAATTCGTGGCGTGTCATGGCGCACTACACGAGAAAAAAACAAATTTTGTAATATTTTGTGGCATGCTTTTCAAGAAGAGCCTTGCACTCTTATCAGGTAGGAATATTCGAGAAGAAGAATTTTGATTTATAAGTGTGGTACAACTGCAAAACAATTCTGACGATATAAGTACATGTACTCATATTCTGGACTTCTTACATGATAGAGATGAGCGATATCGTCATTTTTGAATCACACTGATATCTGTTACTGTGATTTTTTAATATCAGTGATTTTTAAACGTGATGGGAACACAGTTTTGAGGTGGGGCGTTTGGGGTTACTTTGGTATTCGATGAGCCCGTTCACTGGTTTACTGTTTTCAGGTTAAGATAGATATATCAGTATATACTAATATATATTACCAGGTAAAAAGGTGTTCCGAATCAAATAAAACTAGTTTGTGATGATAACGACCAACATTTAATTTATTATATATTTATAATACAAAGAATAAGAACTATTTTGTTACTATTCGATTCGCACCAAATCAAATGAAAGCAAACACTATCAACGTAAGTAAATATTAAATAGGACGGAATATGGGTCGCTAACAGAAAAATAATAATATCAATCCATTAATTTTTGGTTTGCTTCAATAAACAAAAGCATTTCGGCTTTTTTTGTACTTAGACGACTACGTCTTTCCGAAATTACGAGACCAGCTTTTGAGAACTGGCGCATGCATACCGTGTATATAATTATTTATGCACAGCTTATCCAATCCATTTTGGCACAGAATTAATAACAATAACGTATAATATTGATGGATGAGCCCTACTTCAGTCACAGTAAAGGATCTTCAGTTACCGAAGTTAATAACGAAAATAGTTCAAAGTCCAAACTTCTGTTAAATGCAATGTTACCCAGTGCTGCCGTTTTGTGAGTTTCTAGTACTACCACTTATTTCTCCATTTATGAGCATTTTCATCGCTGCGAAATTACCGTGGATTAATAGGAAATAATCGACAACTGTTATGGAAGAATATGAATATGCACCATAAATATTTTTGAAATATCTTCGAGAAGTAATGTCTATTGAAAAAAATTTGAATTGTACCATAATTGCATTATTGGTCTTAGTCTTATTCTTGAATATTTTTCAATAATCTAGTGATTTTCGGGAATCAATAGGTCACCAGTCACCACAGAATAGACCTAATTGGGGATATAATCGGCTCTTAGCCAAACAATGTAATAATTGGGTTTTTGCATAGTTTCCGGCATTCCGGAAATCGTAATCAAATACCAATAAATATTTTACTATTCATTCCTAATCACTAATTATTCAGCCTAAGCTGAATGTTTCTTCACCAAATTTTAAATCATCTCCTTCTTTGAGAATTCTAATCCTGACACTTTTTCTCGTAATTTGGATCGTGTTAATCTGAATATAATTTATGTACAGCTTATCCAATCCATTTTGGCACAGAACTAATAACGTTATAACGTATAAGATCGATGAATAAGCTGTACTTCAGCAGTTACCGAAGTTAATAACGTTACCCAGTGCTGCCGTACCGATATCAAGAAATCACAGTAACAAATATAAATATCAGTGTGATTCAAAAATCACGATATCGCTCATCTCTAGATAACTGATCACGTGATCAGTGCGGTGGGTGGAGACTCGAGACAGTGTATCCAATCGCATATAATTATTATGTACAGGTTGTCCAATATTGATATAATATAATACGCAACGGGAACGGATAAGAAAATCACGTTCACGTAAATCACGTATCACGCTGTATTTGCAAAAAGAGGAACGATCGTTATATGTGACTTTTAGATATCAGTGAAAAAATCACAGTTCGTGAAATATCGCTCATCTCTATTACATGAACAAAACATGGACAAGTTATTAACCACAGTTATGTGTCGCAGTAATGAAAGCTTTCAGATAAATATAAATTAATTATAAACTGAGTTCCACAATCATCTAAAATGAAGACCCGATATTTCGAAACGAATTTGTTCAGCCGTCAAATACAAAAATACGACTAAGGAGTCACGCCAGTAAGGACTCAGTGAGTAGTGCATACTCAACTATTTTGTGTTTAAGTGCTTTGATTGTTTTGTGATATTCTATCCTGTATATTGAAAAACTTTCCAATCACTAATAACTTTTTTCATTTTATAAATCCGCGAATGTTCCGCTTTGTCAATAAAAACGGTCACGTTAGCTATACCTGACATGATATTACAGTTATCACACACTATCTCATAAAAGATATAAATATTTAGTTCATCCCTCTGAAACCCCAGGCTTGATCAATAACTACGGCTCTAGTTTCCAGAAAGAGCACGTTATCGTTTCATTTGTAATTTTCTCAAGGACAAGATTCAGCGCACTCCGTCGCTCAAGGCCAGTTCATTTTTTGTTGAAAATGCCGTTAATTTTTCAGTAAGTAATCCTAACTTTGCTCGTTTACAACGATTCTCGTGAACATAACTAAGCTGTAAAATATCAATGGTATGCCGAAGACATTCACAAAACGTAAAACAAATTTCAAACAATTCACATTCACAAAGAATGACAATCACAATTGTTGGAAGCTTCAGCAAATTAGTCGATCTATCTAATACATAAACCTCGACGACATTCAACATTCCTCTCTCAAAAAATTGCCCTCTTCCTCCTGCCTCTGCAATAATTATTCGTCTCGAGAGACATGATCAACTCTCCGCCTCGGTATATAATAAACGAGTTCATGTCAGACTGAGAGTGAGGGCAATTGAATTTTTCCATAAGATTAGTCCGAACTTAAAAGCCATTGGCGACCTCCAAATGCGAACTCTACCCAAGATTTGAGTTCACCTCACATCTCTATACTGCTCTGTGTTCTATACAATACCTTGTGCACTTCATTGAAAGTTGTTCTCCATGAATCAACCCATAATGCCATTTGTGGGTCAATGATACCAATCAATATAGAGTCACTATCAATAATTGTAACCTGAAGGGGGATGAATCTTCCGGTAAGAATCGCGCCTGCTTTAGTCATCAAGGAAAGGAAACAAAAGAGGCAACAAGTCAAATAGCTGGGTAAATAGAGTACGAATCATGGATATGGAAATTTGCTGGATACAATGTTTCCAACAGTTCCCATTCCATCTCGAGGGCAAAAAACGCACAAAAAGAATACACACAACTAGTAGTACAAGAAATAAAAACAAGCTATTCCGCTTGTTGAGAATGACCGAGTCTTCGATAAAATTTGAACTGATTTGATTTTCTTCAATATAATTGACATCAGTACGATTGTTTCGTTATACTACTTACACGTTCACGTACACTAGAATATTGACCGTATAAGGTAGTCGGTGTGGCCAAGGGATCTAAGGTGCGGTCCTTATATCCAATTTGCCTCTTTCACTGCTAGTTCAATCCGCGGTCAGGACATCATTTTTCTAGACGGCTCGGTGCGATAGGCAATTGTTAGTTGCCTAGGTACCAATTCTGATAGGTGGGATATCTGGATTGAACTCACCAACCGGCCCGGTAGCACTTTGGGTTTTATAGGTTTTTTGGGTTTTATGGGTTGAATTAGCGAATGCCCAAGAGCCCTTCGGCACCCAAGACAATTAGCCGACCATTGCCCGCACAAGGAGCTACCTTCTGGGTGTACTCGAAATTTGATAAAGGAGGGGTATTAATTTACAAAAAATGATTAAGAAATAATATTGCATGAGGATGCTACAGCACTTTCCGAATCTTTCACTGGTCTCTTCCATGCAACTGCGTGTTGGAGGATTCAGAGGACAATTCTTCAATAAATTAATCCAGAACCATTATAGTCATAGGAAAGAGAATGTAATCAAATCATATTGTGAAGGAAAGCGAGCTAACTCTGTGCATTGCAAGATCCATTTTTCATATTTTTTTTCATGCGACGTTTAAGTGACTCTGTGGACTGTGAGTTCTGCCCAAATTTTAATTTTGCTGGACTCACAGTTCGATAATCTTTTGGAGGATTTTGAAGGCCACGGACAATTAATGCCCTTTCAATAATTTCTCTTCAACAATAACGATCTGCATATTCTTCATCTTTACTGAAAATTGATAAGTCCACAGATGAATCCACCCATTTTCGAAATGTTTTCTAATACATTTTCTTTACGTTCGTAACCTTTTTTTCCGTCTATGATGGTATTGAATTTATAGGAGCTGCTCCCAATACATCTTTGGTTCGTGTTTCATGTATGGTTTGCTAATTATTTCGTTATTCGTGTTGATGATTGAATACTTAGATAGAACAACGTATAGTTAAAACAGTTTTCTTTTTATATACTCACACGGATTCGTATAAATTACGTTATGTAACCGGTATGAGTCACCTAATTGGCACTTCAAACATTCGAGATGGAAGATAACAATGAAGTTTTTCGAAAAAGAAATTCCAAACCTCCACTAGCCATGGATTTTGAGATGATGGCTGGTTGGAAAAATTCCATTACAGCAGATTATCTGACAGAAAGCCTTGGAAAATCGATATTCTTCTAACAGGCATTTACTCCACCTCCTTCTTCTTCAATCGATTATGGTTTTTCGAGTGATGTCTGCTGGTGATTCGAATTTTTCATGTACATTCTTTTGTTTCCTGTGATTCTTCATACAACAAACACGAGTTAAATTTTCGCAATACTATTTATCGAGGTCACAAAAGCTGTAATTTTACATCGCGTTTATCACGACAAGTCCACTACTACTATTTCGCATGATTATGACTTTATGACTGCTTTTAGAAGAGAGCCATCATGGTCGTGCAGGTTTTGATTGGAGCTATTGTTTCGTAAGAACCACTACACAGGAGAATCGTCCATAAGTTTGATCGGATCATTCGGTGGAGTTTGCCCACTGATTTTGAAACAATGGAACAATGTGGTCTCGGTAGTGTAGTGGTTAGCATATCTGCCTATCAAGCAGAAGGCCGGGGTTCGAATCCTCGCCGGGCCACCGTGCTGGGTAATCGCACGTTAAAAGGTAAGGCCTCGTTGATCCATTGCTCGCACAAGTTTCGACTTCTGAGGGTTGACGTTCGTCAGCTGGTTAACGAAAACGAACAATTTTAGAACAGAACTTTTTAGACAATGATAAATTGAAAATTATCTTCGACTCATCACCTCTTAGTTCCCATTTTCTGAGAACTCAATTCGCAGCTCAGAGAAGCTAACGCAATATTCAAAGTTGTTCTGTGAAATTTAGAAAATTGTTCAGTAATTAGAAAGTAGATGATGTCTCCATCTCACAAATACTCACATGAAACTGAGAGCTATCATCCTATTTCGATTTTTTCAGAGGTGAGAAGAATTTCACAAAAGATATATTGGTGAAATATTGTAAGACGAACCAGTTTGGAAAAAAAAACGAATTATTGTTCAATTGTACTTCCCAAGCTAACTTTCTCCGCTACTAGAAATCGACCAAAATCATTACTAACCCTTCTTTAGCGAATTGCGTTTCTTCAAGAAACGATTATTGAAAAAAAATATATTCACCTATTTCATTTCATTTCACAATTTCTACAGCTATTCTCATGAATTAAATAAATACTATGGCTACAACTTTTCACCCGTCTCAATAAGACCACTAGCGCATGTTCCACAAAATGCCGGATAGCTATCGCTCACGTGTGAGCATATTGGGTCATTGAAAGAGAAAAACTTCCGCAATCTTGGTTTGAACTTTATTTATGGCCAATCAAGGAACTCTTTTTACCGTTCCCATCAATCCTTTCGACGTTTCATTCTTCTAATAACTATATTTTTCTTTTCCATTTGTGCCGATATTCTATAACAGTGGATTGTTTCTTTCAACAAGAGTGCATGCTTTGGATATGCTACATGAATATATGAATAGTCATCAAGAATTTTTGCACTCAAAACTGGAATACGGATCCCTCATTTGGAGTCCTCTCTATGAATGCCATATAAACAATGGCGAATCCGTTCAAATGAGATTTCTCAAATATTTATCTTTTCTCGAAGTTAATTCAGCAACAGGACTGAATGATAATATGTATTTGAGAAGATTTCGTATATTATCTCTGTCTCAATATTCCTTATGTCTCAAAACTTCAATCGCATTTCTGATCTCTGTGATGTTAATCACAATTCTTTGACTTGTATAAAAAAAATCTGGAAAAATCTGACTGATTATTGAGTGTTTCTTGCTTTCTCACTTTCTGCCTAATGTTTGAAGGATCATCCAGCCTCTCATATATTTGATGAAATTATATGTTACATTTTTCAGTTCAATGCCATATTTCACTCAGTCCTCCTGTAGTAACTGTTTGCGCACCAGAGTGTTTTTTTTTGTTTTTTTTCTATTATAACTACATTTGTTCGATTCATTTATATTATTTAAATGAAAGTTTTTCCACTTTGAAATGTCTCCCCAATGCTATTGTGCTTTTTATTTGGTTATTCCTATGTAATACTGTTAGTCTATAAATTCCTGCAATTGGGTTTTTGAACCTGTTGGAAATAAACGGCTTATTGATATTATCGAGAATTCGATAGCTGAAAGACCAGCCAAAATGTGTCCAGGACGGACAAAAACGCTCATCAACTAGGATGTTCCAAAATAAAACCATGCGCCTTATAATAATCTCCTTTATTTGTACATTCTTATTCCGATCGTTAATGTTAATAGATACTTTAAAATTTCATAACTCCAATTCCAATCCTCTTTTCTGATTGTTTCTTGGTGGTAGTGAATGAATCGGACAAGAACTCCAACTGTTGATAAGATTACCCCATTTAATGAAATCCAGAATCAATTCGAACCACTTCTGAAACCAATGGAGAAGTTGGTCATAAGAAAATAGAGTCATTATATAATCAGAAATCAAATATGCCAATTTGCCTCTAAAACATATAATATAAAAATTCAAAGCTTTTTTCAATGGAGAGAAAACCATATTTGAGGAAATTTCTACATCCTAAAAAACATTCAAACGATATTAAGTATACATATCATTCCAATATTCTTGAACCAAACGTTGTTTTGTGAAAAAATATTAATTCTTCAGTATTGAAGATATTTCATAGATACAAACGTATTAGTTGCTGAAAAGTAAGTGTTGATTATTTCCGAGGGGTTGACCACTGAGGAAAAATGTGTACACTGGAATTCCCGTGAACCGGAGTTCCCTCGGAATTCCCCAGAATTCCCCCGGAATTCCCCGGAATTCCCCCGGAATTTCCCGGAATTCCTCGGAATTCCTACAAAAAAATATGTTAATTTGAGGAAATATCGATGAAATATTTAAACTAAATGACGGAAATACTGTGAATTTCGGGGAATTCCGGGGGAATTCCGAGGAAACCCGACGAAATATGAAAGATATATTTCGGAACTTTCGCACAAAAGTTTTTTTGAGATTTCTGAGTGGAACATAAACTTTGGACTTTTAAGTAGACCACGTCATGATTATGACCCAATCTGAATAATATCGGATTTTACATATCAAAACTTTTCACATTTTCATTGAGGCTGGTATTTATTATATCGGAAACAAAATAAATCATCTATATAATGCAAGTCACAATCGTAAAATGAAGGGAACGGATCGTCTGATTCCACTCAAGTTTGTTTTATTATCATCATTATTCCTGAGATTTTTCCTTATAGAATCAGGTTCTGAATCCGTAATAATAAGTATCGAAAAAATAAAATTTGTCATTGAAAAAAATACGGTATTTTATGGTCTGGAGTAAGTTCTATTATTTTCAACCGCTAAATCATTACGGGATACTCAATCTATGGAGAAAATTCTTTTTATACGTTTTTGTCATCGCTTATATAGCGAAAATAAACTGTTTCCCAAAAACGTATATTCCATAATATTGTTACGCCCTAGCGCCGGCCCTGACCATATCGTAAACGCGAGGCGAAGAATCGCGTAGTAGCGGACGTCATTTTCCTAGAAACCGTAATGCCGCCTAGAGAATTCGAGACGCGTCATCGGGGCTTCTCTCGACGATTCTCGAATGGCACGCAGATATATATACGGCAGGCTTCGCCGCGAGAGGGGATGTTGTATTCAGAGCTAAGTGACGAGAATTGTTGAGATCTAAGTGAAGCAGAGCTTTGTGCGAAGGCAGAGTTTTTAGTACAGAGAGTTTAGTGGCGAACATTGGAAAGTTATCAGAGCGATTTAAGTGATTGTGCTGTATTGTATTGCGATAGAGAGTTATAATAAAAGAAGTTTAGTGTTGTTTGGTGTTTTAATCGACGAACCCAAGGAAATATCGTAACAGTGTTGTCAGAAGTGAGATTTTCCCCAGAGAAATATCGTAACAGTGGTGTCGGAAGTGAAATTTTTGCTGGTAAATAAAAACAATTTATGGTGAATATGAGTATGTCATACGATACGATGGAGGACATGAAGCAACGTATCCGAAATCTATTTGAGGATTATGAAAGACGATGGCAGGAAGATGAAAAACGGCGGCAGTTGGAAAAACAAGAAGAGGAAAAGCGACGGCAGTTGGAAAAACAAGAAGAGGAAAAGCGACGACAAGAGGAAAAAGAATTACAACAAAAGCGACGACGGGAGGAAGAAAAACTACGGCTGGAGGAGAAAGAACTAAAAGAAAAGAGACGACAGGAGGAAAAAGAATTAGAAGAAAAGCGGCGGCAAGATGAAATAAAAGAACGAGAAAAAGTAAAGAAAGAACGAGAAGAAAGACTCCAGAAAATTCTCGAAGATGAAAAAAAGGAACAAGCTAAAAAGAAAGAACGGGAACTTGAAAAGAAAGAACGAGAAGAAGCACTCCAGAAAATTCTCGATAATGAAAAGAAGGAACGGAAAGAAGCACTCCAGAAAATTCTCGATAATGAAAAGAAAGAACGGAAAGAAGCACTCCAGAAAATTCTCGAAGAACAGAGAAAAGAACGAGAAGACCACCAGAAAATTCTAAAACAACAAAAGAATGAATTAGAGCAGATTGAAAAACAACGGAAAGCAGACTTCCAGAAGGTTCTAGCACATCAGGACAAGTTCTTCGACAAAACCGAAGTACGAATGGAAGAACTGAAAGAAGATCTGGAAAAAGTGAAAGAAATTGTAAAAGGAGATTTGAAGGAAAACGTCAAGAAAATCTACGACGATGTCAGAAGGGAAGTGCATATAATGCGAGAGGAGATTAAAAATGAGTTGAGAAATGAAATGAAAGATCTAGAAAAGCAGATAATTCTTCTCAAGAATCAGGATCGGCGAGACAGGGTTGCCACATCAACAATTTCCGTAAAACCACCGACTTTTGACGGACAGTCGTCTTGGGCTATGTATCGCAAACAGTTTGAGGCTGCGGCAGAGACTAATGGATGGGACGAAGAAGAAAAAGCTACGGCACTCATAGTAGCTTTGAGAGGGCCAGCTTTGGGTATATTACAAACGATACCCATCGAACAACAGAAGCAATATCAGGACCTGATTTCTGCACTAGAGTTGAGGTATGGCGATCAACACCGAGAACAGCTGTACCGGGCACAAATGAAGACTCGCACACAAAAATCAGGTGAGAGTCTGCAAGAATTTGAGGCAGATGTTCGACGCCTAATCCAGCTGGCATATCCAGAAGCACCCGGAGATTTCAAGGAGCAGTTAGCAGTGCAGATATTTATAGACGGACTGAGAGACCCAGAAATCCAAAGAACTTTGCGACTTACAAGTTTCAAAAGGAGTAGCGATGCCTTGGTACGTTCGCTAGAAGTGGAGGCGGCCTTCAACACCTCAAGGCCGAAAGTGCGAGCGGTAACAGTTGACGATCCCGAACAAAGATCTGACGCGGCGAATGGTTCATACGAGAAAGTTCTGGAGGAGATCAAATCATTAATAAATGGAATGAGCACCCAGAAGAAGAGAACGTGCTATAGATGTGGAAAACTAGGACATCTTGTAAAAGACTGTTGGGTTAAACTGCCGCAGAGGATTTGCTATAGCTGTAGAAGGCCGGGGCATTTCATAAAAGACTGCAAGGTGAGAATGCCACCAAAATCCATCTCACCTGCAAGGACGCCGCTAAGTTCGCAATCACCTGCGAGGTCAAGGTCACCGAGGGACATCTGTGTTAACAGGCTAAAGAGAACAACTGAGAGCCTCACCATTCCAGGGAAATTGGATAAAATGGATGTAATATGCACCATAGACACCGGTGCTGCAGTTTCCTTGGTACGCAGCGACATACTTCGGCCTGGAAACGTAAAGCCTATTTCATCCAACGTCGTGATTCGGACAGTCACTGGTGAGAACGCACCTATTCGAGGAGAGGCTGAAATAACGTTGATTCTTGGGCGACTCACTATCACAGGTACAGTTTACGTCGCAGATATAGAAGATGAAGTCATACTCGGAATGGACTTGATCAGTGACCATGGAATTTCATTCGACAATGAGCAAAAGATCATAAGGTTCGGAGAAGAAGAATTTGTCCTTACAACTCCAACGGAAAGGACGAAACCTGCCAAACTGCGATTATTGAAAACTGCGAGAATCCCTGCATTGTCGAAGGAAGTAGCTCGTGTCACAGAGAATAATGTCCCTGAATGCAGCGTGCAGCCATCGGATTCCGAACAAGTCCGGGTGAAGTCAGAAAAAGCCATCCTTGTAAGAGCCGCCAGGTGTCGCGTTGGAGGTACAAGTGACATCTCCGAGATGAAAGCAACTGGAAGGGCTGACTTGGTCAAACAGAAAGTCAACATTGGCCAAGTCCAATCGATTCAACAACCATCAAGAAGTGTTCCATTCAGTAAACAACAAGAGATGCCAGAGCGTATTGACTGGAGGAAGGCGCGGTACAATCGGAAGACAAATACTGGCAGATTTCAAGATGAAGATCGAGTGTGGCTGAATACCCACTGTCGTAGGATGAATGATGTGGTGTACAGTGTTCAACGCAAGCCTAGAACAAAAATGAAAGTCGTACACCTGAAGAGACTAAAATGTAACAATGGGAATGAAGGGATGTTATTTGATCGGGACGATCAAAATTGAGAGGGGGATAATGTTACGCCCTAGCGCCGGCCCTGACCATATCGTAAACGCGAGGCGAAGAATCGCGTAGTAGCGGACGTCATTTTCCTAGAAACCGTAATGCCGCCTAGAGAATTCGAGACGCGTCATCGGGGCTTCTCTCGACGATTCTCGATTGGCACGCAGATATATATACGGCAGGCTTCGCCGCGAGAGGGGATGTTGTATTCAGAGCTAAGTGACGAGAATTGTTGAGATCTAAGTGAAGCAGAGCTTTGTGCGAAGGCAGAGTTTTTAGTACAGAGAGTTTAGTGGCGAATATTGGAAAGTTATCAGAGCGATTTAAGTGATTGTGCTGTATTGTATTGCGATAGAGAGTTATAATAAAAGAAGTTTAGTGTTGTTTGGTGTTTTAATCGACGAACCCAAGGAAATATCGTAACAGTGTTGTCAGAAGTGAGATTTTCCCAAGGGATAAATAGTAACAATATCAAAAATTATTGATAATCCTTCAACATTACCTACTAGGAAAATAAAAAAATATTTTTCACCGGTGTGTTCACCCTGTATAAACTCAAATGAGAACAGTTGCTACTGAACACAATATATTCGATCATCTTTTTATTACAAACCGATAAATTATATAAAACCGTCCAAATAACATGATGGAGCTGCAAAGAAACTTCAGAAATCATACAAAGACTGCAGTCATTGACTATATAACTCAGTTCGTATAACGCGAGCTATAACCGTCTTATTTCAATTTCGGTAACCGCTGGCAACAATGTAGACAACCTGTGTTTTGTCTGCCAATTATGATCTAGTCTCTCTTCCACAATAAAGGGCGTCCCTTCGTCTTGTAGAGTGACATTTCAAGACACGTCATTTTTGAAATATTGAGGAAAATAATGGCAGTCGCAGAGGTTGACCCCAAAAACAAACACACAAACTACGACACAAAGTTTTTTTTGGGCTGTTTCACATGCCCAATTCATATATATTCGAATCAGAATGAGGTTCTATTCCATTGAAAGAAGTTATCGGATTATTTGAAAAAACAACCCCAACAACACCCCTCTCGAGGCCGCACAAACTATAAAACAAAGTTTTTTGGGTTGTTTCACATGCCTTATTTATATATTCGAATCAGAATGTGGTACTATTTCACTGAAAGAAGTTATAGAATCATTTGCAAAAACTTTCCCAACACACCCCTCCAGGGACATACCAGATGTCTATCAGATCATGAAGATTGTGTCATCAGGCTTATTTGTCGCTAACAAAATGTAATTCAAATTGGAAATTTGCCACAAACTCTTTCAAAACAAAGGTCCTAACTTTCTTCGTCCAGTGGAGGTGGATTACTTCACACCGGTGTTTTGTTTTTGAATTATGATTTTATATAAATATTGAAATTTCACTGTATGCTTTTTTATTATTGCGCGAATAAATTGAAGTAACGTAATAATAATCCCTATAGTTTCTTTATCAATTTTTCGGAATTCCCCGGAATTCCCTCGGAATTCCCTCGGAATTCTCTCGGAATTCCCCGGAATTCCTATCAATTGTACACCGGAATTCCCATGTGGTCAACCCCTCGATTATTTCTTTCTACCAGGGCTTCATGATCATTCATCACGATATCATAATACCATCAGACGATCATTCGTGATATAGGAGGTACAACGAAAATAAAACTTTTTCGAATTAACTATTATACTGTATCACTACTTTTATTCGGGATTGAAGGCCGTCGTTTTTTGGAATTTCTTCCTGACGTTTCGCTGGCTCGAGTGGCTAGCTTCTTCAGAGGATCATTCATCTTGGAATTCACTCCGATGACTGGAGATTGTTTCTTCGCAAGTTGTATTTATGCCGATTCAGGTAGTTTGCGGTGCTAATTATTCCATTCGGATTCGGGGAATTGTCATTAATATTGATTACCTTGTTTACCTCATGTGGGTTCGGAGAATAATCATCATTATTATCTGAAGAACTACCTGCAGTTATTATCGATTTTCTTAAAATGGGATTCCATATTCGGTTGAGGTTGACAGCTTCTTCTTTTCTGTTGAAATTATCCGTGTGTTTGTGGATTTCTATTGCCTCCCGTACCAGTCGGCTATGGTATCCCTGGTTGGGTGCAATCAGTTTTGCATTTTCAAACAGAATCCTGTGGTTTCCCTCACTAAGTGCGTGTTCTGCCACAGCCGACTTGTCAATTTGCCCTAGTCTGCAGTTTCTCTCATGTTCCTTCAGCCTAGTTCCCATGGATCTTTTGGTGGTACCGATGTATACCTTCCCACAGGTGCACGGTATATATCGTGAATCTCCAGTCATCGGAGTGAATTCCAAGATGAATGATCCTCTGAAGAAGCTAGCAACTCGAGCCAGCGAAACGTCAGGAAGAAATTCCAAAAAACGACGGCCTTCAAACCCGAATAAAAGTAGTGATACTGAAAACCTCGGCCGCGAAAGCCTCAACTTTTTTGTCAACTATTATACTTTCATTAATGTCACCTCTTTTCATTTTACATCCTCCCATGATACTTATAGTAAATTAATCGATTGCAAACACACTTATCCGAAATGAATATTCATTCATCTTTCATATCCCAGCTCCTCCGCCATATTCGCTATCATGAGAACTAGAAGCAGAATTCCGATACAACTTATACTATTACTACACAACGATTTTCCATTCTGTTGATTCAACACGTTTCAGGAATCCGAGATGATGACCGACCAGACAACAAAGCATCTCAGTTCTCCCATTTCCAAGGAAAGTGCAAAATAAGTTTCGACGTGAAGTGGAAGCCAGTTAGAGTATGAATATATAAGGATGATTCGAATGAGAAAGTAACAACGAATTGGTCATTCTTTGCAGTGAACGAGATGGAACTTTTGAATCTGATGATATACTTGCTGCCCTGCTTTGCTGATCAATTCCATTGAGTTTCAGAAATGATTGAAAAAATTCTCGGAGAAACTTCTGATTCATACAAACTTCTTCGTCTTATGGTCCTGGAGTTAGGACACCCTGAACTTCCAATCTTTTTGGTCTTATTATTATTTGATATTATCGTCATGATCTCAACATTTCTCCAACATAAATGAAGTGAAAGTATTGAGTTATGTATATAAATTGAGGTTGACAATTTCAATTTATAAAGTCTATTCTGGATTAGAGAGTCATTGTATATTCAATAATATGATTCAGATAATAAGCCCAACAATAACAGAAATTCGATAGGAGCAGAACTTTCAAACGAAAGGAAAAAGAGATGATCGCAAAGAGCCATATTTTTAAATTTCTGCTCATTATAAAATTATCTTGATAAAAGAAACGAACATGAATGGACAAACAGACATAAAAATGTCACTTATTCCCAATTTCTAGTTTCTTATTCAAACGAAACGTTCCTATTGAATTTCAGCCTTATTCTTTATAATTTTTTCGAAACTATAATTAGGATTTCATTCTATTATCGAGAGTATTTGATATTCTTTAAACCTATTAATTTTCCAAAATATCGTAAATATTCATTGGTATGCTTGAAAACTTGCCTTAAATCAAATATTCTAAATGAACAATTTGTTCAGGCCAGCCTCAAGTCACCTACACCTTTGGTTGACGAACTAACACCTATCAGAAAACAACTACTCCCCTGGCTAATACCACGAAGGGCATTGGATTACATCCAACAGATGTTAGCGTGGGATTCTTCACAGAAGAAATTCCCGCATATGCTATTGGCGATACAACTGCCAGAATTAATTTTCAATTATTGGGACGGGACACACTTGCAGACCGGTTTCGGGCTATTTGGCCTCTCGTCAGTGCATGGCAGTGTCATCAACAACATAGGTCGATGACTTCCCATCATTGAAAATCATATTCGAACAGAGTATGTTCCCTAGACCTAGGCTGATACAAACAACTAGCAAAATAGCCGTTGCTGCGCCATCTGCCCGTAGACTTGGGTACTAACCATGAGCATATCCTTATGGCCCAATTCCTATTACCAGTTAATAACGAATATAAAAAAATTCACGGGTATGCTCGAAGACTGGCTCAAAATCAAATATTCTAAATGAACAATTTGTTCAGGACAGCCTCAACTCACCTACACTGTAGGTTGACGGACTAACACCTATCAGAAAACAACTACTTTCCTGGCTAATACCACGAAGGGCATTGGATTACATCCGTCAGGTGTCAGTGCGGGATTCTTCACAGAAGAAATTCCGCATATGTTCTTGGCGAATTAATTTTCAATTATTGGGACGGAACACACTTGCAGACCGGTTTCGGGCTATTTGGCCTCTCGTCAGTGAAATAAATTCAGATAATTTCTCACATCGATTTGAATATCACAGAAAAATCTCCATATCGAAAGAAGTTATAATTGACCAGAATAACCATGAAGGATAGCTGAAATAACATAAAATTCCTCATCAAATGCTCAAAATGATTTGAAATTTGGTCAATATAACTCAAAGATGTAATCAAAATATCAGTTGGGTGGTAGGTACAGTTTCAGCTATTATTTTAGTGGCTATGTCCATAAATTCAAAAAAAAAACGTTTTGATCGAATTGTTTTCACAATACCTAATGCAAATCAATTCATCGCACTGTTATAATAATATGAAAATTTGTTTACAGCGTACTGTGAGGTGTATCCACACCTCTGCTAACGTGCATTATTATTCTTGTATGAGCTTTATATACTCATACAAAAAAGGTATCTTGTCTTTGGAACAAGAAATACTACTTGGAACTTACTGAAACAGGTCGTAATATGCTTCAATGATTTTTGTGGCAATATTAATAGATGTACTCGTATTCTGAACTTCTCCAATGAACAAAATATGGATAAGTGATACAACACAGTTAAGTGACGCAGTAATAAAACGAGATTCGAGAGAACGTGGTGTTCTATGAACATAATAGGGAGTTTCAGGTGAATCTGTGAATAAAAAAAATGTTCAGCCGAAAAATACAAAAATACGACTTAGATGACACGCCATGGGGCTTAGTAAGTCGTATCTACTTTACCCTTTTATGTTTAGTGCTTTGATTATTTTGTGTTTTCTATCTTCTATATTAAAAAACTTGTGAAACACCAAAAACTTTACATAATTCCGCAAATGTCCCCCTTTGGCAAAAAAATAAATGGACACGTTAGTGTTCCGATTTCCTGTCTGGTTAACCAGACAGTCAGTAAAAATAGTTCGACTTGGAGAATTCATTTTCCAAAATATTATCAAAGGAATAATATTATAAAGTAGACTCATAAAACGTTTCCTTGAGTAGTAGTAAAAAGCTCTTGATTGTCGGTCATTTTTCTCTTGTGACATGTAGAATTTCTGTTTGAGAATCATCACTCAGTTCTCCAGATACCCTCATTTCAGAACAAATGACCCCAAAAATGGAAGTGAATCACTGAAAAGAGAACTGTTATTTGTCATGGTTACTCAACTCACCAACGATCTCTTATCGGTTATTCTAGTGACAAAGTGACAGAAAAGTAACCAACTTTTCAGGAACCATGTCCCCTTATTACCAACCCCATTTCACTCCTCTCCTCTCTGGAGCTCGAGTAGAAGGCTTTAGGGAAACAAGTCGGAGTAGTCGGAGTCAGTGGACGTGTTTAAAAGTGCTCTCTAGAGAATTTGAAATTTCTTCGAAATGGTCAACACTCGCACAAGGAATAGTGAAATCGAACCCGATATGAGCAGTCAAGGTAACTCGCTTTTGACTGTAGATGTTTTGAAACAAATCATAACAACCGAATCAGAAAAACAAACCGAATCTTTCCTCGAAGAAATAAGGCTTCTCAAAAATGAGATTCACGTACTAAGGAAAACAAATGTTGATTTGATAAGGCTTCTGAGTGAAGGTCGTGATATGCCAAATGATCATTCGGAAAATGCAGAAACTGATAATTCCTCTGTAAATTCATCATTCAATTTTGATTTATCGCTGGATACTATCATAGATAAAAACGAACAGCTGTCGAAAGGTGAAACCACTGAGAGATGGACTGAAGTGAAATATAAAAAGAAGGGGAAAAAATTATCAACAGATAGTTCATTTCGCCAGGGAATGTCTAGTCGACCATCAACACGAAGCGAAAGAATAAAACCTATTATTGGGTCTAATTCTGGTGCAGAAGCGGACGGGGATTTCGCAGGTGGTGATCCAATGGTTTGGTTATATGTAGTTAGATGCAAACCGCATACCACAGTTGAGAAAGTTAAGGCATATCTGGTCAACAAGTCTCCAGGTAATGAATTTGAAGTGATGAAACTAAATAGTATTGGACGTTTTTCTTCGTTTCGAGTTGGTGCTAATATGAACCTGAAGGACACACTCTATGACTCTTCCTACTGGCCTAAAAACGTTTTTGTGAAAAGATTTCAATTTCGCAGATCAACATTTCGAGATCAACAAAACTCAGCTGCCAACGATGAATTTTAATTCTTCATTGGTTGCCCGGAATAAATTTCATAATTTCAGAATTTTACAGTTGAATATAAGATCATTAACCAATAAACTTGAAGAATTGGAACTGTTTGTTGAAACACGAAATGTGGATATCATGTGCCTTTCAGAAACGTGGTGCTCAAATAGCAGCATCGATTCTATGATTATAGCAAACTATGAAATTGCCAGTTATTTCAATAGACAAGAGCATACTCATGGTGGGGTGATGATTTATGTTCGCGAAACTTTAAACTTCAAGAACTTGAATTGTACTAGATGCAAAGAGGATGAAATGCATATCGAACATTGCGTTATCAGTTTTTCACTTGGAAATGAACACTACTGTTTAATTAATGTATATAGGCCGCCAAGTGGATCCATTGAAACTTTCATATGCAGATTATCTCAAATTTTGAATTGTTATATTAGACGATATAAAAATATCATTTTATGTGGTGATATGAACATAGATAACCTTAATTATAACAAGTGCACACAAAAACAAAAAGAAAAAAATGCATTTTTAGATCTTCTCGACAGTTATCATTTGCACATAAAAAACGATAAACCTACAAGAGTTTTCACTAACAAAAATGGCTACACCTCATCCTCGCAAATTGATTATATTGCTTCAAATATTGATAAATCACTCTTTAATGAAAAAGTTGAATATTTAGATCTCAGTGATCATTATGGTTTATTATTTGAAATGCAAGTTGTCAACCTAAAGGAAAATGATTCATTTAAGAAGAAAATATCAAAACGCGATTTATGTGACGAGAATTTGACGAGTTTGAGGGAAATCATCAGTGAAGAAACCTTTGAATCTGTATATGAAAGTGACTTGAATATCGATAACGCTTATCAAAATTTCTCTAATGTGATGTTATACTACTTAGATATTACATGTCCTCTTTTCGAAATTAATATTGACACACATATAAGAAAA
Organism: Zygogramma bicolorata; assembly: GCA_032362365.1. Classification (NCBI taxonomy): domain Eukaryota; kingdom Metazoa; phylum Arthropoda; class Insecta; order Coleoptera; family Chrysomelidae; genus Zygogramma; species Zygogramma bicolorata. Next base: position 1,893,687 of record JAVJAQ010000582.1, read on the forward strand.
AATGGTTGGATAACAGCACAACTCAAAAATGAGGGTAGACAGTTGAATAACTTTCATTGGGTTGCTAAAAATTCTAATAATCAAAAATATTGGGATTTGTATCAAACTATGAAAAAACAGCATAAAAATAATATAAAAGAATGCAAGAGAAAATACCATCAGAGAAAAATCAATGAAACAGATAGTATACATAAAAAACAAAAACAAATCTGGAAAACCGTAAATGAATTGACAGGTCGGAATAACAGGAATTATTGTCCGAAAGAAATGTATATTGATAATAAACTGATCGAAGAACCATTAGTCATTGCTAATAACTTTGCCAACTATTACACAACTGTCGTTCCGAATAACCTCAAGAAGCATTTCAACAACCAATCTTTGATTGGTACAATAAGTAGGATAAGTATTTCGAATAGTTTTTATTTCCAACCTGTTACATCTGCCGAAGTTTCGAATGCTATTTTTGAACTGAAGAACAAAACTTCTTCTGGAATAGACTGTCTTTCCACAAATATTATTAAATCTATTGCAGAGTACATTTGTGAACCAATCGCGTTCCTTATTAACAAATCTGTTGAGGAGGAAACGTTTCCAGATTTGTTGAAAATAGGAAAAATTGTTCCTTTATTCAAAAAAGGTGATTCTCTTCTAGTTGAAAATTATAGACCTGTTACCATTCCCAGTGTGATATCTAAGGTTATAGAAAAATGTATCTATAACAAATTATTGAAATATAAAATCATTAGCAAGCATCAAAATGTATTTTACCCAGGTAGGTCGACGGAGAGTGCTGCTGCATCTTTCCTGGACACTATTTATGCTGGTGTCGATAGGGGAAAATTTGTTGCTGCCCTGTTTTTCGATTTATCGAAGGCATTTGACTCCATAAATTTTGAAATACTTGCTAACAAATTAAACACAATAGGAATTCGAGGTAAATTTTTAGCTTGGGTAATATCTTATATGAAATTCAGAAGAATATTTGTCAAATGGGAAGGCACAGATTCAGATATGTACGGCATGGAAAGTGGGATTCCACAAGGGTCGGTCTTGGGACCACTGATTTTTCTTTTGTACATAAATGATTTACCACAACATATGAATAGCACCTCACTGACACTATTTGCTGATGACACATCTATTTCGGAAGAAGCTAACACCTTTACAGAGTTGCAGTCAAAACTGGAGATAGTGGGTAATGATTTCACAAATTGGTGCTCCAGAAATCAACTTATCATAAATGCAGAAAAAACGGTTCTGATTCAGTTTTTTGGCAGAAAGCATACAGACGACTCTTTACAGATTAACATAAATAATGTCACGATATATCCCTCACAGACAACAAAATTTTTAGGAATTCACGTAGATTCTGAACTGAGATGGCAATTTCACATCGATCATGTATGTAAGAGAATTAACAGTGGCTATTATGCCTTGATACAACTCAAAAAGGTCCTAAGTGAAAAACAACTCGAGGGCGTATACTATGCAATGATAAACTCTGTTCTTTCATACAACGTGCTACTTTGGGGAGATGGACCAAATACAGATCGAGTTTTCATTGCACAAAAAAGAATTGTCCGTTTATTATATGGCCTTAATTATACCGATTCCTGCAAACCGGCATTTATCAAAAATAAGATTTTGACATTTCCATCAATTTATATATATATAATTGCCTTGTATATGTGAAAAAAAGAGAGATTGAATTCGAAACAAACTCCATGAGCCACAATTATTCAACTAGAAATGGTCATCTTATTAAATTACAGCAACATCGCACCAAGTTGTTTGAAAAATCTCCCAATCTAGCGAGTTCCAGGTTGTTTAATTGTCTACCTACAAATATAAAAGTATAACAACACTTTCAGTTTTCAAGCGTGAAATTAAAGAGTATCTATCATTAGGCGGCTTTTACTCCGTCCAGGAGTACATGCTTTCACAATAGTTATTGTGATGATATATGTTAATGTTTGTGTGAATTTTTAGTCTATGAATTATTTTTCATATCTGTATTATACACCTATATGTATTATGTGAACTGACGATTCCTATGTCATTGTATATGATCGATTTGGGATAATAAACTACTACTACTACTACTACTACTACTCTAGTAACCAGAACAACGAAACGGATAATGGTATCAATATTTGAAACGGAACACGGCCATATTGTCACCGATCCAATTCCGTCTCACACAATACGGATCTAGCCTTGTACTCGACGACACACCACCGAAACAGTCGCAATTTCGGCAATTGGTCCTGGCTAGACGTCTACCGACGGCAATGACATTGACCCGACAGAGACGCCCCCGACGCTGGGCTGCATCATTGATTACAAAACACCAGACGAGCCGATTCCCCCCGGTGCCGGGGCCCATATTGGCGTCCTTGGAAAGGTCGTTTGACCTAAACGTCGCTCCGTTTTGTAGCACATCAAATGGGTGAAGCTCTCAGTGTGACGGGTATCGATTCATAGGGGTTGGAATTGTGATTGAGACAAGTTTAGACTGGTCAATGTTCCCTTATTGGATACTAATTTCAAAAAAAAACTCGATGCTATAAAACAAATCGCGATTAACAACGGTTATAATAGTTATTTAGCAGATACCTCATTGCCCAAAGAGCTGTAAAGTTGAGCCCTGAAAGAAATATACCCAGTTACAAAAATTGATAATTTTAATTGCAGAACGTTGACCTAATTAGGCCAACCCAGTAAGAAAATTTCGAATTTGTTGAAACAGAGAGATTGAATGTAATACAAACGAGTATTTTCCTCATATATAAAATGTCCCATAAGAGGAATGCAATTATCAAAAACTTACAGCGGTAATTGCATTGTATCAAGTCACCATGACAACACATTTGAAACCGTATCGCTAGACGTCAGTAAAAAACACAAATAAATGTCAGATAGACTTCAAAAATAGAAAAACATTTCGCGTTTTGGTGAGTGCTCCATACAATCTATGGAGGAAAGTATAAATGAACAAAAAATTTCCTTGAGAATTTCTTCATTCGTGAAATATTCCAATAAATTACATTCGTGCATAAAAATGACCAGATAATTTTGCATCCAAGCGTGATATCTTATACAAATTGCATTCGGTTATTTTCATATTTTGTAAAAGAGCCCTCGTCCTTCCGACTAGGGTACTTTCGCCAAAATATGAAAATAAACTCTTGAAATTTATAGATATCACGCTTTCTTGCAAAATTATCGGTAATTTTCATGCACTCGTGCAATTATAACCGAATATTTCCATCGTATGTTAGGAATCCCATATGAAGGGGGACATTTTCGATGAATTACAGCGATAAATTCCAGGCAGGACATTTTCGGGCTGGTAAATACCCGGTAGGTATCGAAAAATACCCGCTCGGTCCGTGTATCTCTAGTAACGATTGTTAAAATGTACATTTGTCATCTTGACAGACATAAATACTGAATTTTAAACGTCGTTGTTTCAACCCGGAAATATTCTACCGAATTACACTCGTTCATCAAAATAAACCTGATAATTTTCCATTCAAGCATGTTGTCAGTAAAAAAACTGCATTCGGTTATTTTCATATTTTGACAAAATATGAAAATAAACTCATGCAGTTTTTAGACTGTAATGTATTATCGGTAATTTTGAAGCACTTGTGTGATTACTCCCGATAATTTAAGCTCACATGTCAAAAACAATAAAGATAAAGTTCGGTGTCAGATAGAGATTGTTGTGAGGTTCGTGTCCTGTGTTTTACGAGAAGAACCTTTGATATACGCTTGAAAGAACACAGAAATAGTTTCCAAAGTGGTAAGACAAATTCTACGTAAGCATCTGACCTCCTCACAGAGGGTTTCGAGTTCAATCATTAATTTGAAATCCATCATTTCCAGGAGAAGGGTATGAAACTCAATGAAAGTATGGAATCAATGAGTGTAAACATTCACAGTATCTAATCAATGATCAGACTGAGCTGAATAATTCGCCCTGTTCAATCTGTTTTTCGCAGGAAATGAAGCTTAAAAATAAGGTTTATGTGACGGATAATATTCTATTGACCGTCGTATATATATATATATATATATATATATATATATATATATATATATATATATATATATATATATATATATATATATATATATATATATAAGCTATTGTATAACGAAACATTTGTCGCGGTTTAGCGAACCCTTATAAGTGAGAAGCTCACAAGCAGCAACTGTGTTATTTGTTTAATATGGATTTTCAAGATCAAGTATCGATCACTTCCATTGAGATTTGCGTTATTTTTCACAGTGAAAATATTACAATTTATAGGCAGATGGCATGTTGAATAGAACTGAAAATGAAGCTGGAACGATATTAGAACTTGAATGGAAAGTTAGTTTGCCTTCAATTTGAGCCTGGAAAGGAAATGCATAAACATATTAGAGCAAAAATCCCACAGACCGCTATCGGAATTTTGATCACAACAAAGCAATGCCGGATTTGACAAAATGTAACTTCCACTATATTTCTTCTGCTTAGACCTTGAAAACCGACCTCCACCTACGATAGTCAGATTCATATCACACACCCATATTGATAGGACAGAACATGGGAAACGAAAAGGCGAATTGCTTTCCCTGTTTCCTCGTCATCTTTTCCGAATTTGTGATCATAACAAAGCCCTATCGAATTAAAAAATTGATATATGTGGAGTGATTTGTTAATTGGGCCTCAGAAATTAAGCTAGAACTACAATATACGAAGACGGTAGTGTAGTGGTTAGCATATCTGCCTATCAAGCGGAAGGCCGGGGTTCGAATCCTCGCCGGGCCACCGTGCTGGGTAATCGCACGTTAAAAGGTAAGGCCTCGTTGATCCATTGCTCGCACAAGTTTCGACTTTTGAGGGTTGACGTTCGTCAGCTGGTTAACGGAACGAACAATTTTAGAACAATTTTAGAACAATTAGAACATGAACGGAAGGTGTAGAGAAAAAACGTATATTTCGTTCTATCCTGGTCTTGAAAATGAACTTCATGAAAATGTTGTAGGAAGAGACATACCAACGTTCTATCAAAATGAGAGCGGTGTATTTGTTTTTCTTTTTCTTCATAACTTTTATCGGAATTGTGATCACAACAAGGCCATATCGGATATAAAAATTGACATATGATAGGTGAAATAGGACTTGCAAAGGAAGCCATAACTATAAATTACGAAGACATGAACGGAAGGTGTGGAAAAATATCTATTCTCCTCTTAAGAAGATATTGTAGGGAGGAGACTACCTATAACTGTAACTCACATCAAATGGACAGAACATGAAAAACGACAACGGTAGATTGGTTTTTCTGTTTCCTCATAACACTTATCGGAATTATGATCACAAAAAATCCATATTGAATTCGAAAAGTGATAAATGTTGAATGATAAGTCGAATAGACCTCGAAATGAAGCCAGTTAGATAAAATACGAAGACTTGAACAGTAGGTCAGGTAAAAAAACATTGACCTAATTTCTTCTACTTGTGCGTTGGTAAGAAACTTAAGTAAAATATTGTAGAAAGAAACCTACACATCAAAAAATCTTGAATAAACTTTCGGGTATCGAAGACAAACTGTGCTCGTTTGTTAATTTTGTGTTTATTCGATGGCAACGATGAAATCAGTAATTCAATAGGTCCGAACAATCAGTAAAAACAGAGTCGTAGCCACAGGAATTCAAAGAGGTTTCGAACCTCCTCCTAGTTCGCTGTGATCGAACATCGTTATAGTAGCTAGCATATTATTATTATTATTACACTCTCATAATGACCTAGAGTCTAGAGCACACAATCCATCATTCATCGGGTGAATGCTAATAAATATTTGTGAAATGAGGTATTCATTCATATTGAATTCGTGTACTAAGACCCTTTTCATGAATTATTCTTCCCAGTTATTTCAGTATATTGATAGTAAGCATTCGCTGAAACTTTGCTGACAATGTCAAGCGAGTTGTAAATTATGGGTTTCCCTTTAAATAAATAATTTTCAACCATCCGTTGCAAGTCAGGATGGCCGAGCGGTCTAAGGCGCTGCGTTCAGGTCGCAGTCCACTCTGTGGGCGTGGGTTCGAATCCCACTTCTGACAACCTTTTTTTTCTGCTGAAATAATGACCGCAAAACTAGAAACATCAGTTGCTATAATGATGTAATAATGATCAACATTTTTTCGACAAAACTACCTCTTTCAGGCTTAGGAGTAACAGCCCGAATCACTGGCAAGTTTATTTTTCTAATTCATATTTCCCCACTGTCAAACACTCTAAATGGTGTCTTAGTGAGTCGGGTAGAAAAACGGTTAGTTGCGAGAACACCACACAGTGCCTTTTCATTATCCCCAGCTTCTCATTAGTTTGAAAGCAAAAAAAGTTCATAGAAGGGTAATTGTTGAGAACATTTTGATCTAGTACGCGCCCATTACCCGTGTGTACTAGGATAATACTATTTTTATCTGAGTTTGAGATTGAATAATTATGTTGCGATGAACCTCTTGATGAATACAATTTTAATACTCTAATTAATGCCTTCGTTTAGGGATAATCATTCTTTATATATAAATGGAACTAAGTAAAATCATTCACAAAAAGGATGGTCCTCGAAAGAGAAATGAAGAAATGTGTTTCGAATAACTGTTTTTGCCTCTTTTCCGAATAAAAAATTGGTAATACAGAAGTTCCATGGGAGAAATAACATCAAGAAATTCACAAACATTATCTGTTGAAAGGCACGTGTATGCCATTCATTTAATTCACGAAAAGTTCCTTAATTTACACTCAAAAAAACTATGGAGCTTCTGGATGTTTTGAATATTTTTTACTGCGTAGCCATTCAAAACAAGTCCTATTGTTGTGCTCTAGAACAAAGTATCAACCAAAAAAATTATATTTTATAGTGAATTTGAATCATATACCATCTCAAAACTCTGTCTAAAATTATTCTCCTTGCAATATAAGCTTTTTTGTCACCATAAAGATTATACCTCTGCTTTTTTCTATTGTTTCAGTCATCTTCAATATTTTTTTCAAGGAAGAATATCTTTTTTCAGATACTAGAATACAGGTGATTCAACCCCTGCATCCGATATTCCCTATTTCCCTGTCTGAAACTCGAATCCTGCTTGTCATTTCATTACCTGACCCACCTCAATGAAGATATATCATACGGATAACAGAGGTGTCCGAGCTAGGTTACGGGGGAAGAGGGGTAAGGTGTGGAAGGTGCAATGAATACAGTCTATATAGTACATCCAGGTGACTGATGCCTAGCGTTGCGACGTCTCGACGCCCTTGGGATTGCGCCGTACTCGTGTCATTTGTTATTAATGTTTTTGCCTGTCTGAAAACACGAGGGAAATGAAAAAATTATATGTATTCATAGGTACAGAACAAAAACAAAAAAGGAATAATGTTTAATGACATATCTGCCTCGTTATCTTTGTTGAAGAGTTTTTTCTGATAGGTCTCTGTATGTGGTTGTTGGTGGAGTATCATCTGATATTCTCTAAATGCAGGTGTTACACAGGGTTCAGTTTCTGCTTCATATCAATGATTTGCTCGAGAAAACATCTTGTTCAATACATTGTTTTGCGGACGACAGTACTCTTCATACCAGTTTCTCTTTCAGAGCTTCCATACCAGATCGAGACACAAAAATTCAAAGAAACATTTACGTCAATAAAATCAAAGATGACTTGGTGTAACATTAACTTGGTGGAATTCAATGCTAGGAAAACTCAGGCATGTCTCTTCTCAAGGGAAGCTGATCTATCATCATCCAGTATTCAGGTGTCACGAGTCACTATTCTTACAAAGTCAAGTATCTAGATGCTAGGAATCACCATCAGTAATAATCTCTCATGGAGAAACCATGTAAGATCGATCGCTAAAGACGCTCGCAGAAACTTGGATTTCTATTTCGTGCAAAGGAATACTTCACTTCTCGTCAGCTTTCAATCATCAACAAGGCTCAGATACGACCTGTCTTGGAATATAATTCTCATGTATGGAGTTCGGCGCCAAAACATTCATTGAAGCTTCTAGACTCTATTCAGAGAAAGGCAATCCATCTTGTTGGTGATTCTTCGCTCACAGACTCGCTCACTTCATTGAAACATCGTAGAAGTGTCGGAGACTTGCCTCTCTTCTATAGAAATTTTCAGGGTCGGTGCTCCAACAACATTCTTCTGTGAGACGAATAGTGTGGAAGTTTTACATCGATTGCCGAACGTCGTGATCCGTCTGAAAGAATCCTAAATCTCAGTCTATGAAAAACATTTCATTTCGTAGGGAGTCTAATAAGCATTTGTGTTCCGCTCACCGGACCTTGACATTTGGAGACGTAAAATGTTACAAACAAACGTGTGTAGAACTTCGAGATTATTTCTATATACAACAAAGATATGTCCAAATATCTCGTGAAATTTCTTTACTCAAAAACTTGCCATTACAAAAATATTCATTGTACAAGAAAAATTAACTGAACATTTGCTCCAAAAAAAGTCAAATTCATGCTTTCTTATAATTTTTCAGTTTTTTCTGCAGATTCAAAAATATGTATTCTTTGAAGTATCCCTTGCATATCCCTGCCCACCTTATATTTTTTGCTCAAACTATAGAATCTATTTTATTCAATGCCAGACTTAATTGTTCAACATGAGTTCAGTAATTTTTATCTACCACATAGAGATGAAAGTGTTGAAGTAAATAATGCTTTTATAATCCACAGAACAACCCATGGGCCAACTAATTTGTGTTTACTTCGAGTTTTCATGATATGAAACTTTTAAGTAACTTCTACTGCCATTTCCATAATGTACTTATTAGAGATCACAGAGAATAAGTTGGGCGTCTTTTTACCATAATAGTAGGAACGCTGCTATAGTTATATATACGAATTCGGTACTTATCGCGACTAGTATCTACGGAGACAAAGCTACTTTTTGCTCGAGTTATTCAGACATTTGCATCAGGATCTTCATAAAAGCTATTTCGAAATATAGCGTCTCTTCCAGGCTCATTTTCATAACAAAACTGCAGCACTGCACCGAAATCCAGGTCGCCTTTCCTTACAAAGGACCATTTCGGAAGCCACAAAAAGGAGAAACAGAATCAGATATACAGAGGCGTACATATGATGTTTTACTTCGGTTTTGGGAATCGGAGAAAATGGACTGAAAAGCACTGGTGATTCTAATTTCGGCAAAAATATTTGCAGCTGATCCTCAAATCCACTGTGGTTCCGTACCATGAATAAGACAGATGATCAACTAAAGTAACTGAAGCTAAAACAAATCATAAACTGCAAAAAAAACTATACGATGCAGGGTGCTTCATGTAGCACCAATAGTTCGGATGATACAGTGATACAGGGTACTTACGACTTGTATTTCGGAAAAATGTAATGGAAACCAACGTCCACAGCATGTCCATTACAACTCGAACTAGTTTCATCGTGAAATTGACGAAAATTCATGGAGAATACTCTTTGGAGATTTACAGTTTGTTCCGTCAGAAGCAAATTCTGAGGTCAGACATTTTTCAGTAGTAGTAAAATCTTTAGTTCTACCGAGTCAATTGGTGTATTCTACACACGAACCCACCTACTGGAGTTAGTATTCAGTCAAGATAATATATTCCACCAATTGTGGCTAACTAATTTTGTTGGCTTGGGCCAAACACCATTTTACGTACAAGACCTAAAGAGCTAATAAATGCATTCAGTTTCATGGGGGGTATTGTTTCGGAGTTCCACTGTCTATATTATTAAATCTTTTCAAAAAGACGAGAGAAATGAAAAGTTTATAGTAATCTCATATGAACCTCAATACACTAGAGGACTTCAAGAGATAATCGATGAAGTGAATAGGAAAGTTGCATATTTATATAGTCCAGTCTATGACCATTTTCCCGTGTATTTATCCCATACAGCACCGATTCGCATAAAAATTTGGATTCAGGATCTACATACACTCTTTTTCAAAATCTACCCTGTGCCGAGGGTTGCTTTCTCCCTGGGGGTGGATGCCACCCCTTCTTCTGGCTGAAAATTTTTTTATTGGAAATAAGTGCGGAAATCAATAGATTGACTAATTCTAAGCACTTTTTGTTCAATGAAGGTTTTTCTGAAAAGCAATACTTTTCGACTTATTCGCGAGTGAAATTGTCGGTTTTCAGGCAAAAAAACACGTTTTCTGATCCTTTTTCGCGAATAACTGGAAAATAAGGCATCTAATCGAAAAACCTGCAGAGGGCAAAATTATAGCTTTCGAAAACACAAAGGCGATTGTTCATTTTTGATGTAGGCAAACCCACTACAAACTGAATGATTGCTTGTTGAAAGTTGATTGGTATTTTCAAACGCCAAAATGGAAAGTTTCTACGTACAATAACCAAAAAACAATGCATTTTTCGGCAAAAACTAATTCGACCTTTTTTGAAGCCCTTCAAAAATCCTTCATTTCTGTTATTTATAAAAGTTTCTGGCATCAAAACTGACCGAGATATGAAGGAAATAATGTTGAATCTTATTTTTCCCTTGAAAAAAAATATGTGAATCATTCATCCTCTCTTTCCCCCCTCTTTGGAAAAAATCGTTGCCTAGTGGAACTATATGTATATATACTTATATAATATACATATAGTTCCACTAGGCCACTAGGGATTATATTTTTGAAAAGGTTCATGTTGAAAGGGCTCAAAAAAGGTACTTTGCGCGAACCCTCACAATATTTAACTGGCCATATCTTACTCTATTTTCATCCTGCAGAAAAAAATGAAACACCGAAATTTTCAGAGAAGAATAGCCTTCAATTTTGTACCCAAAAAAATTTCGCATGTGATCAATAGTTTTCGAGTTATTTCGAAGAAATTGTGATTTTTCGCTGAATTACGTATATGATTTTTTCTCTTCAATCTCAATTTTTTCCAAAACTACGTACTTTCGATTGATGAAAAACTCAGAACTCATTGAAAGAACATGAATGAAGTGAATTATGAAGTAACAACAATTTTTTTCAAAGGGGGGAGAAGAGAGGATGAGTTATTCACAATTTTTTTTCAACGAAAAAATAGGATTCAACATTATTTCCTTCATACCTCGGTCAGTTTTGATGCTAGAAACTTTTATAAATAACAACAATGAAGGATTTTCGAAGGACTTCAGAAAAGGTTCAATAAGTTTTTCCCAAAAAATGCATTAGTTTTTGTTTATTGTACGTAGAAACTTTTCATTTTGGCGTTAGAAAATACCAATCAACTTTCAACAAGCAATTATTCAATTTGTAGTGGGTTTGCATACATCACAAATAAACAGTCGGCTTTGTTTTTTCAAAAGCTTTGATTTCGCTCTCTGCAGGTTTTTCGATTAGATGCATTATTTTCCAGTTATTCGCGAAAAAAGATCTGAAAACGTGTTTTTTTTGCCTGAAAACCGACAATTTCACTCGCGAATAAGTCGAAAAGTATTGCTTTTCAGAAAAAACTTCATTGAACAAAAAGTGCTTTTAATTAGTCAATCTATTGATTTCCGCACTTATTTCCAATAAAAAAAAATTCACCCCCAAGAAGGGGTGGCATCCACCCCCAGGGAGAAAGCAACCCTCGGCACGGGGTAGATTTTGGAATAGAGGGTAAGTAGAACCTATATCCAAATTTTCATACGAATCGGTGCTGTATGGGATAAATACACAGTTTACACTTTTTTCACCGTCATAGACTGGAGAAAATTACAACAGCTTCTTGGTAACCCAAAATATAAATAAGAAAACTCAGAGAATTTACGAAATCAGTTGTCGAGATTGCAACAACAAATACATCGGCCAGAGCCGACGAGCTATTAAAATCCGTATCGAGGAGCATTTTGCACACATGGAAGATGGGAGGGTAGAAAAAGGCTGTGTCCCCAACACGCTCTAGACAATGACCACAACATTGGTGAAAGCAATCTCAAACTGATCAAGCATGTGTTTGACACAAGGCTACTCGATGCATGTGAGAGTCTAGAAAGAGAAAAACGTAAAAACAGCATGAATGGTGAAAAGGGACCTATATCCTTTTCAGCCCGCTTCTCAATATTTTGTTGAGAAATTTGCATGTGAGAGTCTAGAAATAGCAAAACGTTGAAACAGCATTAATGGTGACAGGGGACTTATCCCTTTCAGCCCTCTACTCAATCTATTGTTGAGAAAGCAATCAGAATAATCAATAATCACAGATGACGGACCAAAAAACTTTGCTGGTAGTGACTGTACTAGTTCATTATCGAGAAATTAATTAGAATAACTAGCGGTAACGAACTAAGTCCATATCGTACCAAAAAACTTTAGGTATATAAACGACTAACCCTGGTCTTTGGATTAAGTATTAATTTTATTTTCCTGAAGATGCTAACCTTGTTACAGAAACGCGCGTTGAGTACAGAAATATCAGTTAGGTGATGCGGAATGAAGGACATGCACCTTGAAAGAGATATTGAGAAAAACAGTGTGATAATTTTACACTCGAACTACTCCACAACCTTTCTTCCATGAATTTAATGAATAACTAAAGTATTCTGTCTTGCTTATTCCGCAGTCTTCTTTTTCTTAGGACCTCTCCATTAGTTGAAATGTCAATGGTTTGACAATGTCCGTATTTGCATAAAAAACATTGAGAGTTTCATTTTTCATTTTACTATCGTCCTATATTCCTATGCCCATGTTGTTTTCCCATTATACTATATCAACTGAGTTCAATTGAATGAAGTAAAGAATCGGCCGAGTTACTTAATGCTTCTACCATTCATTTGATTTATAACTCGAGAGGCGGTATTAATTTTCTACGAGGTTTTTGGTGAAGCTTGAAAGTTGATAATATATAACCTAACAAATGAGAGCTTTGGGATTCTGGAGAAAAAAGGCTGTAGTGGTAGTAAATTTTATTGTTGTTACTTCATACCAAACGCCATCGATTTCCAAGTTGAAGATAAGTTTTTCACTGAGGTGTTTGCAAGTTATAAATAAAAAAGAATTTCGAACCGAAACAAATCGTATACCCTACCATGATAATTCTCAATTTTGCATATTAAGTACTCCATGAACACTCACCTTATGTTTATATTCTAACACGATAACTCTTAATTTCAGACATGTGTTCTGAATTAATGTCGAAATTTGAAAAAAATTATGGTATATGTAACATTTAACCTGATAAATTTGATCTTATGAATGCATTCAATTGTCCAAAAATCAAATTCAGCCAATTTTTGCTCCAAATTCTTTGTAGAATTGAATTAAAACTCATATCAGCTCAACATTGTGTGTATTGTACTGAATCTAGTTATATTCAGAATCGACAGGCAATTGTTCTACCTATTTGCTGTCAATCAGTATCTCGATCATTGAAAATGAGTTAAAATGAAGAAATGTGTGCTACACCACTAGAAATCACCGCACAAGCATGGTTGGAGTAGGAAAGGTACAGTACGCAACTAGAGGCTAATTACGTGCATTAACGAACTGCCGCACTCGGCTAACGCCTCGTGTTCACCATTTTTTCATTCGTGCCTAACAGGCTACATATCCTCCTGGTTGTGTAATATACTATCACGAACACTCAAGTTTCGTGGCACTTGCCAGAAAAGAGGGTTTTTCATCCCAAATGTGAAATTTTACTCGGTTCGACAATAAATGAAGGTGTTCCACAGGGTTCAGTTCTGGCGTTCACTTTGTTTCTGCTTAATATCAATGATTTGCTCGAGAAAACATTTTGTTCAGTACATAGTTTTGCGGATGACAGTACTCTCCATACTAGTTTTACTTCCAGAGTCCCCATACCAGCTCAAGAAACAAAAGCTCAAAGAAACATTCACGTCAATAAAATTATCGATGACTCGGTAAATAAAATAGAATAGGGTAACATGAACTTGTTGGAATTTAACGCTAGGAAAACCCAGGCATGTCTCTTCTCAAGAAAAGCCGATCTATCATTATCTAGTATTCAGATGTTCGGAGTAACTTTTCCTACAAAGTCAAGTATCTCGATGCTAGGAATTACGATCAGTAATAGTCGCTCATGGGAAAACCATGTGGGATCGACCGCTAAAGATGCTTCCCAGTTTAGACTTCTATTTCGTGCGAAGGAACACTTCACTTCTCGTCAGCTTCTAAAGATCTACAAGGCTCAGATACCACCTGTCTTGGAATACGGTTCTCATGTGTGGAGTTCGGCATAAAAACATTCATTGAGGCTTCTCGATTCTATTCAGAGAAAGGCAAACCGTCTTGTTGGTGATTCTTCGCTCACAAACACGCTCACTTCATCGGAGCATCGTAGAAGGGTCGGAGACTTGTCTCTCTTCTATAGATATTTTCACGGTCCGTTTTCTTCTGAACTGTTATCAATCGTTCCATCCTTGGTAATATCTTTACGGATGACTCGACGAGTACAACATTCCCACCCCTTTGTTGTGAACTTGGAGACCTATCGAACCTCTCTTGCTCAGGAATCTTTTATGAATACAATAGCTGAGCTTTGGAACTCCTTGCCGAGAGAGAGGTTTTTCCTGAGGCTCACAAGCTTCAAAAATTAAAGGTGAATGTTAATTCAGGCGGGTTTCTTCGAACATTACAGGGCTTCCCTTTGGTGTGAATCTGCATACAAAAAAATGCCTTGTTATGATCGGCTGTACGTGCCTCGCATGTTAAAAAGTAAGACCTCGTCGAAACTTAGCTCGTAAAAACTTCGAATCATGAGGGTTGCCGTTCATAGCAGAAAGGTAGTTGGTTAACAAAGAAATATCTTTCAAACCCACCTATCAAACACCGTGGGTAATACAGTACGCCCATGTGCACAGTAAAGTCCGGTCGTCGCGTCGCCACGTGTTGTTCCACTTTAGAAACGGCGTCCCTTATAAATCAGATAAGAAGAAAGGATACTTGAAACTTTTACACTAAATGAAGCAATGTGGTTCCGGAAAGGGTTTTGTGACGATAGGAAGACTGGCAATATCAATTACTTCGAGCGATTCCGGAATCACTGGGAATTTATCGGGTGAGTGCGAATTTGCGATAGTTTGTTCACGGGAGAATTATACTTCATTGGCACAAAGAATAAAACTGTAACTAGAATTGAAACTTTTGGCGGAGGAACAAGGAAAAACACTGCGATTGGGAATTGTTTGTATCGTTCCCGCTGGCCTGATTTCGGATCATAATGTTGATATTTATTCTTGGAAGAAGAAAAACTATTGTATTTCGTGCAGAAGTATATTAATTAAAATCATAGCAGATCTCTTTCAGTGATTCGGGTTTGTTACTAAATTTTTTCGCCTATTAATCAAATCGAATTACAAGAAATTGTATTTATCATATTCCTTGTTCGTGCGGCGGTGAAACGTCTCGACCATTGGAAGTGCAAAAGAGTGAACACAAGATGTACATGAGGAACAGACAGATAGGTGGATCTTAATTATCAGAACACATTCTTACTGCCGATGGAGATAAAACAGTAGAATGGAACGACACTAAAATTATGACGGAAGAGAGCAATGGCAGGAAACGAAAACTAAAGGAATCTGCTTTCATCATGCTGTCTATGAATTCGCTTGATATGTATCGCGGATGGCTGCCCATCCTGAAGAACAAAGTGTTATGTCAGATTTGAAATATTTAACAAATGTCAAATACGAAGATTGCCAAGAAGAGATATTTGCATTCGAACAAGAATTTACGTATAAGGTTTGAGAACGGAAGCGGAATTAGTTTCCGAAACGTTAGCGATAAGTATTTTCATATATAAATTAGTTCTAATTATTTTTTTTATTGGCAAAATTTGAGTTATACGAGAAGGTGCTGACTAATTGGACTTTTTCTATCCAGAAAGAACTGTTTTTCGATAGACGCAGCAACTTTCGGGGTAGATTAAAAATCTGCCCTTCTACACTCGTGTAGATTTCAATATTAATTCTTATTTTTTCAGATTGTGGTAGGTTATAAACCCAGAAAACTACGGAACAAACTAGAATAATGTTTTCACAGACATCTCATCCAGCGAATTACCTATAAAAGCAATTTTGTCCAATAACAAGCTTCAATATTCTCAATTCACAACCATGAAGTATAACTGTAGAGCTTTAAGTGTTGTGTTGAAATCAATTGGGCTATTTGAGTTGACCAGGTGAATGAACGATAATTAAATTTCATTTTTCATGTTGAACATAACAAAGAAGATGAACGGTTCGGAAGTTGTCCCTAAAGAACTCTAGATGCCCAACAACAACTTGTGGTCAATCGAATTAGTATGTTGATTTTTATATAAGATTGGGTGAGGTCATTGAAATATCATACAATTTCGGAAAGTTCCACAACGGATCGAGCAGCTATAAAAAGTTCAATTTTATAGTCACACCTATCCCGTTCACGATCTCAGGACATGCTTAACGTCAATATTATGGTCGAGATAACAAAAATGCAAGGCCTGCCGCACTAAATCACGCTGAAAGTAAATAGATGCAGTCGCGTGACTCACCTGATACCTTCCACTAGTTTTTCTTTTTCAGAGAATTACCATACTTTGTGACCTCTTTCAGAAGATTGGGTATCGACCGTTAAACTTTGTATGCACTTTTTTCAAAAACAACTGTACAAAATACGTGAGCGAAACAAAAACAAAACCGTAGTGTTAAAAACCTATTTCCCGAAGATTAGGAAAAACTCCCCCTTCTTTAGTGAATAATAGAATTAATAGGTTATTATCTGAAATAATCACAACTCCTCTTTATAGACAATGTTCTCAACTCATATCAAAATTTTTACTCGAAATGCAATGAAATTCGATAGATTTGGATTGAAGGGTGAGTAATCAGAAAGTGAGTCATGTGAAATACACATGACATGACTAGCATAGAATCATTAAAACATTTATGTCTGATTCTCCCTTCTTTTCCAGGAATACTATCATTTTCGACATACGATGCAATCCATTCCCTGACAAAAACTATATATGAATTCTTAGATTCAATTATTCTTCCTATTGGTGTCTTTATAGATCTGAAAAAGCGCTTCGATACTGTCGATCACTCCAGAGCACTACCACACAAACTTTTCGAAAGTTACTCAACAAATGGAACACAAAAAGTTAAATTCAAATATCATGTGAGTGAGGAGATAAACACTGAATGTGGTGTAGCTCAAGGAACAAATTTAGTATTGGTATATCTAAAATTCAAAATTAATTCTAAAAACTAAAAGACAGCAGATTACTCTCAATAAACTTTGATAAAACTGTATATTTACCCCAGCAGCCATGAAGCATCGTTACCAGAATATAGCCTGAATATCAAACGAGAATTTTCAATCAAACCTGCAAAAAAATACTTGGCATTTACATAGACAATCATTCACGAAACCATCATATGGAATATTCAACAAAAAAAAACTCGCAGCATTCTTTTCTCGATTGAAACAAGTTGGGGCATTTTCGAGCTTCAAATATAAAAAATACTGTACCATAGTTTGGTTCAATCACACCTGAATTATGTCATTATTAGCTGGGGAGGAATATCTAGAAATTACCTACATGCCCTCAAAATCTCTCAAAAACGATTCCTCTGAATGATGCTCAAGAAACCTACAAGATATGCAACCCCTTTACTCCATAATGAAACACAAATATCAGATATCAGACAACTTTTTATCATTCAGCTAGGATGCCAGCAATATAAAAATAAAAGCGAACTCACCACTCAGAACCACAGATATGCAACGAGAACAAAGAATCAATATTCTATACCAACAGTTTTTATAACAATAGGTCAAAAAAGTTATAACTATTTGGCACCCACTACTCAGTCAATCACCACAAGAAGTCATCGATGAAACTTTCTTGAAAAGCTTCAAAACAAAACTTATAATTTATTAATGAGACAGGCGAAATATAAATACACATAATGATAAAGGGGTGATTGTGCAGAATCAAAACCTATTCAATAATTCTATATATTTTAATTATAGTGATGATGATGTAATATCTTGAATTATATTCCTTCTGTTATCATTATTATTATTGTTATTATATTCCTACATTATATTTTGGAGTTCGTTCATTGTATTTTGAAAGGTCGTGTTGTCCAACTTATATAATTCAATACTTGATATTAGATAATCAACTTTTTCCATATCTAAATACTTCCAAGATTTTGTGTGTTCATGTTTATATTGATTGACCTGCATGTTTTGTCATCACATACAAGCTGTGCTTACTACAGCTTCAGTGATTATTTTTGTTTATTCTTGCCATATATTCTACTTTTTCATACGAGTTATATTCTGCTTAATGAACATTATTATTAATATTATTATTAATGAAATACGTAATTTCACTGTTTCATATAAATCAAAAAAATATATATTTATTTTACTACCGATAGCATATTATTTTGTTTCATTTAAAAAAATCCAGAGATAATGTACGATATCACCAAAAATATTTGAAAAAATTCAATACTGAATTTGAAATTCATTGGATTATTGAATTGATGTGGATCTGTATCGATAAAATTCTATAATAATTCGAAGTCTTTCAAACATAAATGCGTACTAATCATTGTAGAAACACCTACTGGCTAGTAAGCCATTTCAATTTTTCCGAAGAGCAACTAGATAAATAGACTGTATATGAAAAAGAAGAGATATGTCAATCGTGATTACCAAAATAAATAAACATTAGAATGTTGTCAAAAAAGTTATGAACGATATTATTGGAGCCTCTGGTGTGAAAGACTTTCTGTAGAGATCAATAATAGATGTTAAAAATTCAACAAATGTTAATAATTGAATTGGTTATATGACAGTTCCATTCCAATTTACTCTCACGAATCTGATTTGCACTGAAGCAAAAGTGGTAAGTACAATGAATAGCACAGAGTTTGATGGTGAAATATTGAATAGAAATCCATATCAATAAAATGTTGTAAATACAATCTGATGCGATTTTCGATGTCTATCTTACATAAATCAATATAATGTATACTGAAACGATAATTTTGAGGAGTAGAAAATCAATCTGATTCATATTGAAGGCTATTCAATCACTTTATGAAATGTGAGGGGTGTAATACCATTCTGTGCAATAAAACATCAATCATTTTTTAGACGCAACATGCGTTGTTCCTATTTTTGGTGAAATACGAATGTTTGAACTTTTTATGTTTTTAATAGTGTTCTGGCTTCATGATTCGTTAGATTTTTTCTCCACTGCTCTTTGCCTCGTACGCTTTTTCTTTTCGATGACTAAAAATCATTGTATTGCATCAAAAACATCGTTCCACATAGTCGATGAGCACATACATGATGGCTGGTTAAAAACCGAATCATCCTGGAACAAGTATAAGCCAGGAACGTAGTTGTTTTATGACGGGTGTCAGTCCATCAACCTTTTGTATAGGTAAGTTGAGGATGGGCTGAAAGAATTGTTCCAAAATGAATTGAATCAAATTGTTATGAATAATATGGATCGTCGATTATTCAATTAACGCCGGTATTCATTTTACAATCTCTACAGCTCTCATGAATGCTTATAAAATGAAATTACTGCGCCATCTATTGAAGACCTCGTAAATAACAAAGATCGATTTTCATGTGAACATCATAATGTAACACGAAAGCAGCAAGAAGATTTATACGATTTTATCAAAAACAGCAGTTTTTTCAAGGACACAAAATCTGGATATGCGACATCGAAAAATCTTCATTTTTCTGAAGGACAAAATACATTAGAAAATGAAGAATGATAGAGCCGACAGAATTTCACTCAGAACACGACATCGTACACATTTGTTATCAATTTAGTGATGCATACCATATTTATTTTTTCGATATTGTTCTGTACTATCATACACCAAGTCCTCCAGTAATAAGATATTTTTCAAAAAACATGGTTATTTGCAACCACGAAACGTGGCAGTCAGTCTAGAATACAAGAGAAAACCGTATGTATATCGGAGGATCGAATTCTTGACTTTTAGGCCACTCCTTCCGGGTCTTTATCTTAATATTTCACTTTTCTTGATTTATCCTATTTTGGTTTCTCGTGATTCCTGATATTTTTTCAACATTTGAATATCCGAAACCCAAGCCCGAACAGTGATTGGAGTAGATAGAAATATATTCCATTCAAATTATCGGCGTTTCTGAGATATCAAATGTGTCCATCGGTTACGATTTTCTATATCATCGTATACACCACGCATCTTCCGTCGAGATCATGAGTTAATTCTTAAGTTTGGAGTTATACAGCTCTCATAACAGACAAATGTATAATATGTTGCCTACGAATCAGAAGCAACTTACGGTCATTGCACTACTGTAACATAGATGGCGAAAGCAGAGGGAATTCGCACTACCAGTGGATGAAAGATGAAATATCAATTTTCATGGGTTCCGAATGGAAACGATAGAATAAGAATAATGTTAGACTGGAGATTGAAGCCCAGTCTTTTTTCAAATTGCTTGACAATGATCTGGGTTGGGTGAGAGGTATTGGTTTGAACTTCCATTATGAACTATCCCAATTCTTGTCTCACACGATAACATCGATATTTACTTATTGCAGAAAGAAACGGAAAACATATACTTATGACGGACTAGTGACTCTGCGGGAACGGTTGAATTTTCTGAATTCTTACCATTGAGCGTTTCTGTACATGCAGGGGGTTGAAGATGAAGAATTTGTCGATTTCGCTGTTATCGCCTGAATTTCTAATTCTAATAGAAAAACATCTCGATATCAATATTCACGGATATTGAGAGGATTTTAATAAAATTGCTCAAATTATTTTTATTAATTCTTCTAAACAAGATATTCAAAAAAAAGCATGGAAACGCCTGATTATCGGTAAATAGTTAGCAGCATGACAATCATATTCCTCATTCGAACATGTTATCTATGATTATTGATTTCATCAATTTATTAATTGATCAATGAATAGGCAAGATATTATATTTTGGGCATAAATTAAATTCATTTCTTCCTTTAGCAGATGAAGAGAAGTGGTGAAGTATAAAGCTATCATCATTTCCTTCAAATCTCTCTTCAAACTGCATATCCTTTTTTCCTCTAATGTATTTCGCATAGTGCTATGTGTAAAGCCGTTTTCCTTTTTCCCCCTAAGATTAGTGCGGGTTCTTAGGAGCTCGAATTTTCGAACAACAAAGTGATATACAGTGTATATCTAGTTGATCAGGGAATAATTGAAATTTTTGAATTTCATCATGGGAATCAACTCAGTGGTCATGTGTGATGACTAAACGAATTCTCCACCCCTCGAATAAGAATCCGTTGAAGAAAAACAATTGAGGCCATTTCATAAAATGACAAAAAAATGTTGTTGTGTTTTTGAAGCCGGAATACGGCTTTTTTCTATAAATATGATGTGCGAGTCTCACACTGTGAGATACGATGTTCTGGAGTAAAACAGTAAATATTAGATATTAGACACCGCTGCAGGTTTTTCATTGGAATCAAATTCAATGTTAATTTTTCTCTTTCCAGAACTGGTAGCTCAATTATAGACCCTGGGAACATTTATGGACAGTACCCCAAATAGCACACGACGTCCTGAAGACGAACCATTTATGTCCTAGTTACGTCGATACGTCCCGGGACGTATAGGAGACATTCGAAGAACGTACATTACCGGATGTACCATGTATATACTGGTTAGACGTCCCATGTAGGTACATACTTGGTCCCGTTCCAATCGGAATGTAATAAAAACGTACATGCTTGGAAGTACTATGTACGTACTTTATTAAGTGTCCCTGATACGTTTACATTAACTCCTCTTCAGGTACGTACTTTTCGGAATGAATTAGGGACATACCAATGACGTGTTTTTTTCTGAATCCCATGTACGTACTGCTCAGACGTATCATTTACGTACATGTTTGGAAGAACTATGTTCGTACTATTTGGACCTTCCAGGTGCGTACATATTGAGTCCCTTTCAGATACGTATATTTCGAAACGTTTGCGGGACATAATAGTAATGACGTACATTTTTGGAAATCGTATGTACATACTATCTGGACGTCTCGTTGACGTACTTTTTTGTACATACTGTTTGGACCTCCCAAGTACGTACGGATTGGGTTCCTTTCATTTTCTACATTTCTGTTAGTATGTACATACTGTTTGGACCTCCCGAGAACGTACGTATTGGGTCCCTTTCGGTTCAAGGGGTATTGGGATTTTGAGAGTGATCACTTAGTGTATTCAAACATATATCAATATTGGTAATGCAATATTCATAATGAATTATTCCTAAAAAAATTTGGAAAAATTGAAACATCGACATGTGGTGAATTTAAATACCAGAAAATTACATACAGAACTTTTGCACAGTTAATTTGATATTCAAAAACCGCCATCACATGAGACAGTGATCCTTTAGTGTTTTTTCGAATATATTTTCATTGTTACTGAACTTTCTAAAATTTTAATATTATCTCGAACAAAACTAACTTGAAGTCATCACATCTATAGCACTCAACTCCTTCTTAAAAACAAGTCTCTCCGTGCCGTAGAGCGTAACAGTGGTCGACAATAATATCTCCATAGAAAAGGTCGAGAGTTCAAGCCCCGCAGCAGCCAGGTCTTTTTCCAGGTAAGTATTCGGTTAGATGGTTAGTACACGTGAATGAGTAAAATTTACAACTTGACTATTTGGTAAAAAAGAAATGAATAATCCCGAATATGAAAACTTAGATTCATTAAGTGATATCAAATGATATATCATTACGTTGTTTTCGAATATTGATCTAATATCGCCGAATGTTCACATTTTTTTGTGGCCACTATTGATATCATCTACAATATAAAGTTAATATTCCCGTAATATTGAACCAATATTGGTCAAATATGTTTGTTCTACTTGGGATAGCGCATATGGAATGGAAAATGTACGTTTTCGGAATGTCCCAAACAGTTCCCCGTTCTGTACATTTCAGGTCCTGTGTGGACTAGAAAAGTACGTACCTGGGATTACCGACTATGCGGAAACGGTTAGTCGCAGGGAGGTCTTATGTACGTCTGTCGGAGACAAAAGTACGTCCTAAATACGTACAATGCATCCTCACCGTACATATGCAGTACGTCCACTGGACGTACTTGTGCTATTTGGGCTGTGACACCCAGTATAATTCAAATTTGACGAAATAAAGTGAACGTTTATTCAAGACTAGCTCAAATTTTATTGTCCTCAATTGAGCAAAATAATATCTCGAATAGATTTTTGGTAGGACGGTTAGACTTGGATTGATTTTGAAACGACTCTTTCTTAATTAAACAATTACCCGAACACCCAACTGATATTTTTTCATATGTATATTATTAAGTTGGGTAATTGATCTATCTCTACAAAAAGTTTCAACTCTTTCTTCAGCGCTGAATGAAGAAGTGCCATTAGCACCTCAGCATCTCACTAGCAGCAACAATTTAGACATTTGGAACTGGAAAGGAAATCTGTAAGTACGAAATGAAAGAATAGAGATTCGTTCAGTTTATGATTAAATGTGACAAATTATATAAATTTTCGAAAGAACATTTCATTTATCAATATTCCTTTGTCAACATTCTCGAATTATCACCGCTTGAGTGTTCCATACGTTATATTTTTAGAATATATATATATATATATATATATATATATATATATATATATATATATATATATAGATATGCCGTGCTGGGTAATCGCATAATCGCACGTTAAAAGGTAAGGCCTCGTTGATCCATTGCTCGCACAAGTTTCGACTTCTGAGGGTTGACGTTCGTCAGCTGGTTAACGAAAACGAACAATTTAAGAACAATTTTTTCAGAACAGTATTCTCTAAGGCCTATTTTTACAATATTCTTTACGGCATATATTGAAAATATTTCTTACGGTATATTCATAGAATGTTCTCTGTAGTATACTACTGACACTTGAGGATATTTAAGTTGGCACTTTTCAGTTGATAACGCTTATATTACGGAGTTAGGGTTGAAGGAAACAAGATGGTTGAACTATTTGAACAATCACTACTTTATGTATTTGTTTGAGGTTATACTATGAGTGGATTGAGTGGAAAAATGGCCGTGTCGACAGTGTACGATCAGAGGGATTGCATTTTTTTTGTTGGAAGGTTGAAACAGGGGAAAATGAGGAAATAACACGGGCTTGGCTTCGTTGTTCATAAGGATATCATGAAGAACTATGGAGTTGGTTCCAACATAATTCCAGCAGCAATTCTCAGTACTTCAACAGCTCAGCGTGAGTGTTAGTGCTCAAAGTTACCAGATCAAAGTTATAAACGAAGACTATTGAATCGTTGCAAGGTTGGGTTTCTCAAATATATATTTTGCATTTTATAATTAGTTCTGGAAATTTATTGATGGAATGATATAAATAAAATGTATTCAATATGCTGATTCCTTCTTTTATGTACCCATATATCCCAATGATATCTGAAATATTCATTGTATATTCTAGATATTCCATCAATTTTCCCTGGGAATATTTTCAATCAAATATGGAACGAAAATCCCAAGAATATTCAGGATATCAATAGAATATTCCTTGAATAATATCCTAAGAATATTCCAAAGGTCGTCCAGAAACAATTTCAGGAAATATTTTTTGGAGGATGTACATATCCCTGGAATTTTCATAGAATACACAAAGTAGCACTCTAGGTGGCACATATATGATATGCGGTGCCCCTAGTATAACGAACATCTGTTATACTCGATTGAAGACTACTCCATTCTCATTCTCATAGTTTCGCAATAACTCGAAGAAACATGCGAATGAAAACAAACCACTTTGACGCCATAAATATATCAGTTTGCTAAAATGGCATTCCATGGCTTCTCAGCGGGTACACCCCTAATTCTGCAAACTGTTGAACACCTGCACCCTGAATAAAGTAAAGAGGATTATAATTATATTAATAACTACTTCGAAAAAGCTTACATTCCTCTGAATGACAGGGTAAACAGACGAAGCCAGGTACTTCAGCTATCTCTGATCTTTTCAAAGCTCTCATGGGGCGGTTCAGAACAGAGAGTTGAAATATCAACGAAGTAACACAAGAATGATAAGGGAATGAACAACGAATGTATTGATGGAATCATGCTTTCATCACTTGAGAGCTTTGTTACATTGAATAAGCAGACCATGAAGATTTATGCTCACATTTTGTTTCTGTAGAAGTGTCTAACATTTTTATCGATGAATGGACTCTCATTCATGATACCAATAAGTGGAACCTCAGGGGTTATATTATGAAACTTAAAACACTTGAAACGATGCGCGTTTCACCAAACAATTTGTCATCTTCGGAGAGATAATTGAATCTTCCAAAATATTTGATAAGGACAAAAAGATGATATTCTGAAAATATTGTGTGAATGGGTGTTGAGAAGGTGGAATTGTTCTGGAATCCATATTTTGGGTTTTCTGTCCCCTAGAAAAAAAAAAAACTTTGAGTTCTTAAAATATCTTTTATCAATTTTGCATCATTTGTTTAATATTGCAGTTGCGTATCTGGACCAATATACCAATTTGCCCAAAAAGTAGATATTTTAAGAACTCCAAGCTTTTTTCTTTTCATTTCTAGCAGAGAGAAAACCCAAAAAACCCAAAAAATTCAGAACTTGTTTATTTTTGTTAGAAGAATGAAGTTTGGGAAAAAGTCATTCGTGAGCTTGGTATCCAAATTAAGCAACAAGAAGTAAATATTTCATTCAGTGCCTATCGTGCCATATAGTCAGGGAACTCGCTGTTCTAGATAAATTATCCATTCCTTTTGTGTGTGAATCAAACGTCTATGAGTGATAGAAAAGTTTGTGAATGTTTCTATACAACCTTTTTCCTGAAAGTTTCGACTTTTTCTATCGAAAGAGGAAAAAACAAAAAATTGAGCGAAAATGAAGTGACTACTATGCCATTGGGGGGCCCTTCCGTCTTTTAGACAGGGAAGTAGCTGTCTCAGATAGACTCTTACCTCCTTTTATTTTTGAATGAATCGAACATCTTTGAGTGATATTTTCATACACATATATTTATCCGATAAACATAGAGTACTTGCCTTTTTTCATTTTACCTCTTCCTTAGTTCTCAGTTTGTTTTGTATTGTTTTATTCGGAGAAGAAAAAACAAAAGTAGTTTCCCACGAAACGAAGTAGCTGATCTTTCGAGCTTCTTCCCCTCAACCAAGAATAAATTATGAATACAATAATAATGTAGATGAATTCCATGATCCATTAGGAAGAGGCGAGCGGTCAATAATTTCAATGAACTTTCTTTGACTTTCAGGATAACTGTTCCTCCAGAGAGATTGTTTTGAACTTATATTTGAAAAATGATGAAGAGGAGATTTCTGTCCAGCCTTTTTACGCACGAAATCGTATAATGATTCATTTGAATCGATATACCTACCCTGAAACTTTTTCTAGGGATCATCGAACCTAACACCAAATTGATATTATTTGCATTCGAAACGGATATCGCTAACAAGGCATCTTCAGGGAAAGGAAATTGATAGTAAATCTAAACACTAGGGTAAGCTATCCACATACTTTACAATTGCAGGTAGTGTCAGGTAGTCATTCTCATTAATTTTTCAACAATAAACTGAAAAGCGAGCTGAAAGGGATAGGCCATGCAATTGTCATTATTCATGCTATTTTACATTTTGTTATTTCTAGGCTTTCACAAGCATCGAGTAACCGTGTGTTTTGCACATGCCTAATCAGTTTCAGATTGCTTTCACCAATTCTTGGCAAGATTGCAACAATAGATACGTTGGCCATAGCCGACGAGCTATAAAAACCCGTTTCAAAGAGAATTTTGCAAACAAGATATACGGAAGGGTAATAAAGTCCAGTGTCGCCCAACGTGCTCTGGAGAATGACCACAAAATTGGTGAAAGCAATCTGAATCTGATCAACCATACGCATGACATAAGGCTAATCGATACATGTGAGAGTCTAGAAATAGCAAAATGTAAAAACAGAAAAAAAATAGCATGAATGGTGACAAAGGGCCGCTTTTCAGTTTATTGGTGGGAAATCAATCAGAATAATTAGTAAAAACAGACGAAGTTCCTGTAGATTATATCAACAACTTCCTAGCAATCATCATAGAACTGTTACTGAGACGTAAAACCACTCGAATGTTCTTCATTTGTCTTTTATTAGCGCCCGATATCGAGTTCAAAGTTTGAGATGATAATCAACAATAATATTTAAATATAACGCGCTACCAAATATCGATAATCCAATTACGCATTATTGATAATATAATTGAAAGGCCATTATTTTCTGAATCAATACTACGATTGAGTACTATTGACTTGACCTGTGGATGGAACTGATGGCCTGGTATCATCAAAACTCGTTAAGAAATGGAGAGTATTATACAAGGAGGACATTTATGCAAACAAAAACATAACCGCTTTGGTCGTACGGTTTTGAACAACATTACTCTTCTATGTATAGAGACTAAACAAATTAGGCTAATTTTCCATTCAAATTGTTAGTATCTGCTCGAACTATCGATGTCACTGATAGATAGTTTCAAAAAAAGAGGTGCAAGAAATTCCACATTTTGAGAATATTTTCAGTAATAAAAAAATCATTTTTCGAAAGGGACAGCCATTTCATTCTTCTGTCATTGAAAAGATCCCTTCCGGATGCATAAAAGCCCTCAAAATGCCAAGTCCAGATTTTCCATGTATATCGCAATTTTGATTTCTAACAAATTTTACCGAAAGGAACACTTTGATACATTGCCAACAGAGCAATATTGAAGATAATTTATCATCAATTTTGATTCTGAAATTCCTCAAAACATCTTTGTTTTTCGAAATATGTGTTGAAAATATTATATATTGTCTAATAATAAGGAAACAGTCACCTGCGAAAACGTGAAATGGAACAAGAACAAAGCTGAATAGAAAATTTCCAATATCAATACGATATTTTTTTTCAGATCTTACCAATGCATTCGAATTTCAAATAATTGAAATCGAAGGGCCAAACCTAACTGGAAAGATTAGATTAGATTGTTGGGAGCTAGCCCATGGCTTGAATCACTGCGACCTTTTCAGATCTATCGTGATGCTTCTTGGTTTTAGGAGCTCATTGTTTAGCTTGATCTCTTTGATGAGACTCCACGGGCTTCACACTGCTCTTTCATATAGCTCCAGCCTCTGGTTTCTCTTCCCCGTATCTTGCGTGTCTTAGCCTTGCTATCGCTTCGAATTCACAGAGCACATGCAGTGCGATTTCTTCCTCTTCTTGACAGAACGTCCATTGGATTTCTTCTGTTAGACTCATGTCGCTCATATGTTTTCTGAGCCGCCTTTGTTCTCTAAGTAGACTCTCCAGTAACCTTACTACCTCACGGTGAGGTTTAGCAGGCCTTCCGATAATCTGGGCGCTGGTTCCTTTATGAACTCATTAGCCTACCTCTTTTCTGGTGGCTTGTTCCACCATTCTGCTCGCATACATGAATTGATGGATGTCTTTATACATGCTTTCCCTACCCCGTAAAAGGATGTATGGAAAGGGTTAGATTTCTCTTAGGTGGCATTGTCCAAATAGATTTTTTATGCCTATTATTCTAATGGTGAACGAAAGTTTAGGTTAGCCAAGAAGAGTGTCGCTGTCGAAGTTCACTCGTGGGTTGTCGCCTGCTTGGTAATGTAGCTTTGAAAAATTGCATTTGCATAGCCAAATACCGTAAGGAATTGTAAGCCCTCACTTTTATTTCTCAGATCGAGAGGATTCAACTCAATGAAAGTATACCACCAGAGTTTTCAAGCCTCTGGGGCCCCTTCATTTTCTAGTTTTCTCCAACAATGCGCCGCACCATTTTGAAGTTATTGATTCTTTCACAAAATTAGGAACTGATGCAAGCTAATTTTGAAATAACTGTGATTGGTCCAGGAAAGTGACTCAGATGATCCCCAAGAAGTGGTAAACATTTGGAATATTTTTTACTTTTATACAGAGTGCTCAAATATTACTATGATTTTCGGTAACTTCGTTTCGAGTTCATGTGATTTTCCATATATAACACCCTGTATATTACTTTATCTTCGCATGGTAATTGGTATTTCTGGCTTATCTAAGTGACTACACATGACAACTTTTCGATTTCCGAAGAAACAATCTGATTATTTGATACAGTCTGCATCAATTTCCAATTTCAAAAAAAAAAACAAATTGGCAACGACACATTGTGGAAAAAATAAATAATAGCAGAATAAGGAATGAAGGGGCCGTTTCAATGAGAGAAAACCGGTATGACTGTTCCTTTTGAAAGATAAATATTTGTTTCTATTAGGAAAAAATTCAACACCCTGTTTTCCTTCAACTGTTTTCAAAAATGGCATTTTTACTACCATAGAACAATTTACACTTTTTGTAGTCTACCTATTAGAATTATCGGTATAAGAACAATTCGTTAATTCGTTCAAATAAAATCATAATAAGGTCGGAAACCTGTCAACTAATGACGATTCTCGCTTACGGCGGATTGGCAATAAAAATCTTTTGAAAATATACATGTCATTTTTCATTGTTAGCACCGCCCCCTTACCTTGAAATGTTGTCGGTCATCACCCGAAGATGATTGCGGGTACCAGCATTCGAAACGTCGTGAGTACACTCAACTTGAAATTTGGTTTTGACATTTGTTCATATCACTTCATATATTTCTTTACTTAAAATTTTTTGACTGCATTTGTTTGGTCGATAACTAAATTTTTTTATCACAATATTACTTTTTTTGATGAACAAACCATTAATTTTATTTTTTGACCAAAAAAATCGATTTCAACTTTTTTTGTTTGGATTTGATTGCCTTAATAGATTTGTATATTCATAAGTTTTTCGGTTTTTTTTGCTTAGTAACAGGTTTCAAGTTTATAATATAGACAATGGGAGTTCGAACCACTGCCATTCAGGAACTTATCAACCACATTCAGAACCATATCATTTTTGTGTATAAAGAAAACATGCATTTTGAAACAGATGCCATCAGCGATTGCATATAGCATTGCTGTAAAGACAAAGATCTGATCGGCGCTATCTCTGATTTGCTACTGTTCGTTGTTGTCTTTTCGTGACTCGAATCGGGTGAATAACCCTACTTTGGAAATAAACACACTATTTTTACGGCTATAACACAAAACCGATAATTTCAACTCATAGATCAATGGGATACATTGTATGTCTTCAATTTCATTTCCTCACTTGATAACACAATAATCCATTGTGTTACGGTTGTAGTCATCCTTACACAAAAAATCAGGTCTCCCATGGAATGTCAAATTCAAAGCAGCTCTATTCACTTATTTATTTGCACCTGAATGAGAATTTTGAATGACATTCAATTTGAGGTCTTCGCTATCATCTGCTATAGCCTTAGAAAAAGTATAGTGTATAACTCGCATAGAATGCCGATTTCCCCACTCGTATGTTTTTCAACGTAGATGCTGAAACCTTCATAGTCGTGGGAAATGTCTAAACGATATACTATTCCCTGGATATTTTTAAACATGTATGAAAACCTAAGCTTTTCGCTGGCAACTAATGAAGATATAAATATTTCAAGTTGCGTCAATAACTTTTTGTTTTTGACCCTGTGAATTAGTTGATGTTTTTTGCTCTTGTCCCAATTGAAGGTAAACTGACATTCTAATTTCAGAATGTCAAGTACTTGTCTAGAGAGGGAAAGCGAGATGCTCACGTATTTATAAGTCGTCAGTTTTTGATTTTCCGTTATTTTTTTTTGGTCTAGACACGTACTATCATTTTTCAATACCAAGTCAAGCTTTAGTCTAGATACTATTTTAAATATCTCATTTATCATGGAACACCTCTAAATCATTTTCAATGTATCGGGCCTAACCGGATGCACCAGAAACAGAAAACACAGAAAAACAATTTGGTTGGGTATGAGATAACTATGATGAAATAGGAAAATCTCACAATTACTATGGCTGATAATTTTCCAGATGCTAAAATAATAATAAAATCGGTAGGATATTGAAATGTGACTGCTAAAAGGGTACGAGTAATTTCAGATAAGGTTTTCAACGACAGTAAATTGAGGGGATAAATCTAAATAACTGAGTTATTTTCAACATCTGATGATTAGATTTCATATCTGAGTCACGAACGAAAAATAATACAAATTATTTCCTTTTGATCGTGCAAAATAATATCCTTGAAACGATGAAATCAACAAAGACTATGATGACTAACCATTTTCAATCACCGGACAAAGTCAATGTGGTTCTCAAGACTATTGTCTTCCAAATTTGGATCTGTTGATAACCGCATGTTAATGAAATAGTCGATACCATCTTCATAAAAAGAACCGAGAAAAAGAAACAAAGAGCTTCTTCAATGAGTAAACATGAAATGGCTCTTTCAGAAATGCACAACACAATACCAAAAAATTAATTGGAACAGAGGAAAATATTTGAAACAAAATTCTGGTGGAATTTTCTTTGTTGTTGAAATGAAATGAAGTGAGGTAGTAGTTTACCTAACAAGTGCGGATAGTGATATTTTTTCTCACAAATTTGCAGCAATCGCGTTCGAAAAAGTCACTTTAGGCACGTGTTAGGTTCACTACATTTTCTA
Source organism: Zygogramma bicolorata (assembly GCA_032362365.1). Taxonomy (NCBI): domain Eukaryota; kingdom Metazoa; phylum Arthropoda; class Insecta; order Coleoptera; family Chrysomelidae; genus Zygogramma; species Zygogramma bicolorata. Next base: position 1,925,398 of record JAVJAQ010000582.1, read on the forward strand.
CGAGAGTGGGAAAAATAACAAAATTATCATAAAGAAACATTTATTATCGAATATATATTTTTTTTATGCAGACTCATACGAAAGGGAAGCTCTGTAATGTTCAGAGAACACCGCGTTATTCAAGGGACAGGGATACGAATAAACATTCACTTTGAATTTTTGAAGTTTGTAAGCCTCAGAAACAAACCTCTCTCGGCAAGGAGTTTCAAAGCTCAGCTGTTCTATTGAAAAAAGATCCCTGAGCAGGAGAGATTCAACGCAACAAAGGGGTGGGAGTTCTGTAGGAGACATGAATATTTTGCAAAATAAAATTCAACACATTTTGTTAATTTTTCTGATTTCACTTCTTTCATAGAAGTTTTGATTTCTATATTTTGATTCGGAGAAGAAGAAAGAAAAAAATATTTACTCAAAATTCATTTTGTATTTCAAGTGGGTGTTGCAAATTCACAAACTTCATGACGCTCTCATTATCAGTAAATGCCATTCGGCTACGTAGAGGTTGAAATTATCATTATGCTTATTTTTTCTGTGTTGGCGAGTCTGTTTGATAATAGTATCAGTTTTGTCGTCAAATATCATAATGTAACATCACTGATGTAACAAATTCACCGTCTTCGAAAAATATCACAACTTCCGACGATAAAAAACAACACGATTTTGAAAGTAAAATTCATTTGATAAGGTTATTTGTAAGTAAGTCTCTTGAAGCCTCACATAATAACAAAACGTTATTCAAATTCGACACCCAGCAAAAAAAATAGAGAAGTGGTCAGAGTTGAATTGATGAGTTCTGTATCATTCATGTTTTGGGAAATATTTGGATCATGAGTGTTTGTGATAATTTCAAATGAACTTTTTCCACAAAGAACGCCTAATATATTTTTTCGAAAATCGTCTTGCTTCATTCATCATCTTGTTCGAACTGGGTCAATTTGTTTTATGAGCGAATATGTCTCATGAAGCACTTTATAATAAAAGAAAGAATATTTTTGAGTGCGATTCCAAACACTAAAGATTTCGGGTTGGTCTGAGTTGGAGTGATATGCACTGTATATGTTTATTTCATTGTTCATCATCTAGCTATCCCACAAGAAACATCAACGTTTTAGCTGAAAAAGATAATCCCTTCTATCCTTCCTTATCATGGTTTATAAAATATCTGAGGTATTTTATAAGTGAAAAATTCTGTTCGACCGTAAAATGGGCCAAATATGTGAACAGATTACACGAATGAGCCATAATGGTGCGACTGGCAGCAAACAACATTTCTTCAAGAATTTCCTAGCACGCAGGTGTACATTTTATTAGATGGACCAGGCCCTAATAACGATCAGTCAAAAGAAGCGATCGTGACCGGTACAAAAGGAGAAGACTGAAAAATAACTTCTTACAAATTACCACCTACCTTCTAAGGGATGAGGTTCTCAGAATGCCTTACCTGAGTCTACCTGTTGCCCTTATATGGCGATCGTGATAAATCAGACATGATCGAATCAGGAGAGCAAAAAATGAAACACGAAAGAAACAAACTGCTTACCCGATCTCTTAAATTTCAAGTAAAGGCAAAGTAATGATGAATGTTGTGAGAGAGGTGTAATAATTTCCAAAGTAATAAGGATAATTTCATGAATTTGAATAATTTTGTGAAAAATACTATTGAAAAAAGTTTCTTTTTTCAAACACTTTCTGATATCAGTTTAGATCCTTCTCGAAAGTGCTTCAAGCCAAAATTTTACATTACTTCGAGTGAATTTTCAATGGTTGTACCATGTTGCTTCAGACATACCTAACTACTTCAAATTGAATCTTCCCAGCTCATTTCATTTTTTGACAGGAGCAATCAACATTGCTCTATATCTGGTTTTTCCTCTGGTTACAGAAAATAGAATCATAAAAGTGTTCAAAAACATAATTATGCAAAAACATTTTCAAAGTTGTTCCAATCAGCCGTTTTGAACACATGTCAACAGTTATCACAGTCGACGTCTTCACCTACAAGATATCAGTTTAACCAACGATGTTGAGAGCTGAACAAACTAAATTAAGGCTCAGTAAGCATTCATCAGCTGATTGATGACATATTTCTTGTTATAACACTATAGGACTTTATACTATTCCACCTCCTTAATACTTAGGAATATCAGCATTGTATATTCAACAATTTTTTTCAAAGATCCTTGATTGATCACCATAGCTTCTTTAAAGAAGATATCCTAGATCCAACCGTTCCACTTCTGAACATGATAAACATTTTCAGAAACGAGCACATGCAGCCATTTCAATAAAAATTCTGATTCAGCTGGCGAGTATATCGAAGATATTACTTACTTGAAAAGTGAAGAATGCAGAGAGACCCACTTTTTCTTGCCATAGTTGTGGTTAACTTGTTTATAGGTGAAACTAGATGTTATTTTTATTAATCAAGATATGACACCGATTCCATAGACATGGACACTTTTTTTGATGTTCATTTCATGGATAAAACTATATACAACTGGAATCAACGCCATGATTTCAGAACAAAACAACTAAATTCATATCAACAAAATGAGAAATCGACAATCGGTTCGTGTATAACACTTTCAGGTGGCTGTAGATATTCAGGTTGTATGTCTAATCAAGAACAGACTGATTGAATAGTTGAAAGATGAAAAAGTCGATTCGATCTCAATCGGTACCGGAGGTGAATTGTTTTTTGACTTTTCTTCTCCGAATCAAAAAATAGCAATTACAATTTGAAATGAAGTAAAATAAAAAAAAATACAAAAACCCTCTGACGATAGATACGTGTATATCATTCAATGGCGTTTGATTCATTCACAAAAAGGAAAGAAATCGATCTAAAACAGCTACTCCCCTGCACATATGGCGACGACGGGCACTGTGTTACATAGAAATCACTTTTTATTGCTCAATTTGTATACCAGGAATATGAAAATTGAATCAAATGAATTGCATACATAAGAATATTTACACAAAGCAAAATAGAGAGCTATTTGTAGAAAAAATCTCACCAGGATAATATTTCATTCCAACCCATACAAGACCTCATTTCGCTCAGAGAAAATTATATTTTGTGCTCTTCAGTGGAAAAGAAGGAAACATTTCTAAATATGTTCACTCAAATCCAAGTTCCTATAGGTACCAGAGATATATAGGAAAAATCGAAAAACAATTTGTGAATGACTCAAATTTCTAGGAATTATTTTCACATAGAAATGTTCGCAGAATATTTGATGTTCATTCTTTTTCTTAAAAGTTTTTCATTCCTTCTTCATTTTTCCTATAGGATTATATATATATTGTCCAGTGTGCCTAACATGTTCTTGTCAATGATCACAGAATTCGTGAAAGCAATCTGAGATCGATTAAGCATGTGCATGACCCAACTCGATCCATTCGAGAGTCTAGAAATGGGGAAATGTAAAGATAGTATGAATGGTGCCGAAAGACCAATCCCTTTTAACCAGTCTTCCCTTAGATAGGCGGACGTGCTCACTTCTACGAAACCGCGACACGTTTTTCACTATACAATAGCTTCCTTATGCAGTATTAATGTGAATGTACATTTATACTGCTTGAGAAATATATCATATAGCGGAACACGTGCTCCGTTTTGTAAACCAATTGTTAATGACAATAATAGTACAAGGAACTGTAGTATTTTTTGTTCAATATGAGTTTTTGTGTTTTCTGTTGGTTTTCTATGTGTCAATATTGAACGTATTGAAGTATTTGCTGTTTTGATTGTTGTCACAATATTATAAGAGTACCTGATACGTTTGATCTTTCATGTTATAAGTTGATGGAGGAACTGTTTTTTGAATAACGGAGAAACTTTTTGGGATAGATAAGGAGTTTTCTCTTCTACGTAATATTCAGACTCAATATTCTTTCAGCAATAATAGCCAGTGTAATGGCTTTGGAGGAATCGCAGCCAAATAGCCCCCCTGATTTCAGTCTAGATTCCACCTACGGTTGAAGTCTGATTTTATGATGATCATTAAGGTCATGTTGAGGGGGAATCAGTTTTATGATTTATGGAATATAATTCAGAAAATTGTTCATTCATTCAGAAACCTAACATTTTATAATAACTAACGAATTGTATCTTATGTTCCCCAACTATAGACGGTATAATTCATCAATTTTTTTCTGCTGTAAAACACCACATTCCTTCTTCGTAGTGTTTTTGGATTCGTAATCTACCAGAATCTGTTCAATTGATATGGATCGCGCTTGGTTGCCACTCATGTCAAATGTAAAATTTTTAACATTGATGAGAAAACGAATCTGAAAGAGAATATTTGTGAAAGGTTTTTGAAAGCAGAAATGGATTTGGTTTCCGAAATGCAAAGATAAATATTTTGATAAATATTAGTTGTTGTATTTTATTGATAAGCAAATTTGAGAAATACAAGAAGTTGCTGACTGATAAAACGTGTTCCATTCAAAGGAAACTGTTTTTCAATTACCGCAGAAACTCAAGAATCTGACTTTCTACATTTCTATAGATTCCACTATCAATTATTTTTTTCAGATTGGGGTAGGTTGAGAAACCAAGAATACTACGAGAAAAGAAATCATCAACCACAAAAGAATGACATTCAAACAGCAAAAGTAACCAGTAATTTGACGAAGGTGCCTCTTACTTCAGTTAGACGAATTGTTGAAAATTCCATGGAATCAAGAAAAAAGCGTAAAGATTCCGGTGTCACAAAAAGTCTAGACGACTGGGAAAAAGATTTGATAAGGCGAAAAATCTACACTATGTATGATGAGCAGCGTGTCCCTACAATCAAAAGTCTGAAACAGCGGCTCATCAATGACGAAACTCACATCAACTGTGGCCTCACTACTCTTTGGCGAGCTCTGTCTGCAATGGGCTTTAAATATCGCAAAATTGACAAGAGACAAGTAATAATGGAATCCACACGTTTAATAAACTGGCGTTCTGAATATATAACGTCAATAAGAAAATACCGGTCTGAAAATCGGCCAATACTCTACCCCGACGAGACGTGGTTTGACACGCATGACACCCCTTCCAAAGGATGGTCTGATTCTGGTAAGTGTAAAACAAAAGCACCATCAAATAAAGGGAAGAGAATCACAATATTACACGCAGGATCAGAAAATGGTTGGATCCCAAACGCTATGTGGCTTTCTGCCAAATCTTGTGTTGATTATCACGAAGATACGACAGCAGAGCTTTTTGAAGATTGGTTTGAAAATTGTCTGTTACCCAACATTCCGCCAAACAGCGTTATAGTAATGGACAACGCAAGCTATCATAGTCGACAATTGCAAAAAATTCCTGGCTCAAAGAATACGAAATTGGAGATTCAAAACTTCATGGCTGCAAATGACATATATTTTGAGGAAAATTGTACAAAAAAAAACTTTTACAAGTGCTGCAGTCATTTTCTTTAAAAAAACGTATGTTTGTGATACAATTGCAGAAGAATTGGGACATACAGTGTTACGACTACCTCCCTACTACTGCGTGTTCAATCCCATAGAGCTTATGTGGCACCAACTTAAATCGAGCGTGCGCGGAAAAAATACTTCTCCGACTTTAAGTGGTAGTGTGGTAGAATTAATTAGGAACTGTATGAATGACATTTCTACCGAGAGTTGGAAAAGTTCTGTTAGTCATGTTATGAATGTTGAAAACTCGTACCTTTCTGTAAAATCAATTGTGCCAATTATAATTAATTTAGATGAGGATAGCGATAGCGACACTGAACTAAATATAGAATAGAATTGTAACATTCAAATGAATTACTTGTATATCTCCTACATTATGAAAAATTCAAATTTCTTAAGTTCGAACCTGTAGCACATTCGCATCTTTTACCAGATGATTTTATACATAATGGGATTAAATCGGATAGTTAATTGCAGTTAATAAGCCAATACCATTTACTGTTAAAAATACTATACCATATTCCTAGACTTCATATGAATGTTTCCAATAGTAATTGAAGCAGTGTATTCCTAATTGTCGACTCTTGTAATCACTTTTTCCAGCAAGTCTTATCATGGCGGATATCGTAGAGAAAGTGTCGAAGATCCATTTACCACTAGATTTGAGCAGTGGATACCGATCATTAATTCATAATATAGTTGCACCATTATATAATCATTAACGACGGTCTAAACTGGGACGCGTTATATGTTATTGTGTTGCATAAGTGCAAGACGTGTGAATTGTTTCGCATTGGGAGAATACTGGAAAAACCAAAACGGCAAAAATTGAACCGTCTTTCACGGTTCGACTACCGAAAAAAAACTTTCTCCTGGAAATTTTGAACTATCGAGAACATTGGAGAGCAGAAAGAACACTTTCTTTCGAGAAGTTCGATGCTAGGGGGTAATAGAAAGGTACTTCCGATTGATTCTCAGATCATTTGCAAAATATTTATGAATACTGAAAATTAGATTTCTTCTGGAATTTTCGTGATGAAATCTCCGAAAGGCCTTAATGAATGCCGAGAAAACCTGGATAAAATAATTAATTTTGGAGAGCTAGATGCTGCAGGGTAATACAAAGTTGATTTGAAACTGGAGTTAAAATAAATGGTATTATCGAATGGATTTTATGGGTTCTGCAAAGAACGAGGTATCATTCCATTTGTGAAGTTAGTGGGTAATGTAAGTGGATAATAAATAATGATATTTTCAATAGAAATTGGAGTATTCTGCAAACTAATAGTTTCGATCACTGGGAAATATTTTTTTTTGGTATTTCAGTATATACCTTTCGAAATGATTTCATGGTTACTAGAAGAAGCAAAACGTAATTTATTTTGGTAAGTTGCGGGGTTGAAGGTAATTATTGAAACAGTGAACTATGATGAAGAATTCTGTATCTAGTGACAAAATTCCATAATTCACCTATATAACCTTCGAGGATCACAAGGAATAGCTTCCTCTAAGGAAAACGTGCTCAAAAACGGGATACAATAAAATATATACCTATATATAGAATTTTTAACGATTTATACCGGTTAAAAAATTGTTGGATTTTCGAAGGATTCCTAATTTATGCATTTATCAGGAAACATGTAGGAGCTTGCAAGAAACATAATACTGAAATTATGTTCTGTTTCGATCAATTATAAAAACTTGACAAAATGGTTGAGGCTTTCGCGGCCGAGGTTATTAGTATAACTACTGCTCTTCGGGCTTGAAGGCCGTCGTATTTTGGAATTTCTTCCTGACGTTTCGCTAGCGCGAGTGGCCAGCTTCTTCAGAGGCTTATTCATCTCCGATGACTAAACAGTTCGATTTCTCAAGGCGTATTTATATTGATGCAGGTAGTCTGGAGTGTTAATTACTTCTGTCGGGTTCGGGGAATAATCATCATTATTAGTTGCCGCACTACCTGCTGTGATTTCATTAGTTATTCTTGATTTCTTTAGAATCGGATTCCAAATTCTGTTTAGAGTCAACGTTTCTTCCTTTCTGTTAAAATTGTCCGCATGTTTTTGGATCTCTATTGCCTCCCGTACCAGTCGGCTATGGTAACCCTGGTTGGAGGCAATTAGTGTTGCATTTTCGAACAGAATCTTGTGGTCGCCCTCGCTCAATGCGTGTTCCGCCACCGCCGATTTGTCGGTTTGCCCCAGCCTGCAGTTCCTTTGATGCTCTTTGAGCCTTGTACCCATGGATCTTTTCGTGGTACCGATGTAAACCTTCCCACAGGTGCACGGTATGCGATAAACCCCTGCCGCTGACAGTGGGTCTCTTTTGTCTTTAACCGACCTGAGGCTTTGCTGGATCTTCTTGGTCGGCTTGAAAACTGTTTTTATGTTATATTTCCCCAAGAGTTTTCCAATTCTGTCAGTGACTCTCGGGATATATGGCAGATATGCATTCGCAACTACCTGAGAGTCATCCCTGTTATGAACCGTGGGACTCTTCGGTTTCATGGCCCTGTTGATCTCAGATACACTGTACCCATTCGACCTCAAGGTCACTTGAAGATGTTCCAGTTCCTGCTCTAGATGTTCTGGTTCACAAATCCTTCGAGCACGTTCAGTTAGGGTAGATATGACTCCTCTCTTTTGACTAGGATGGTGGTTCGATAGTGCGTGCAGGTACCTATCCGTGTGCGTGGGTTTTCGGTATACTTTGTGGGTTAGTCTAGCGCCACATCGTTCAATCAGAACATCTAAGAAGGCTATCTGCTGGTTCTGTTCGGTTTCCATGGTGAACTTGATGCTGGGGTGTTGAGCGTTTAGGTGGTCCAGAAAAAGGTTCAGAGCGTCCCTTCCATGTTTCCAGACGACGAAGGTGTCATCCACGTAGCGTAACCACAAGGTCGGCTTCAAATCAAAGGCGTCGATTGCCTTCTCTTCAAACCGTTCCATAAAGAAGTTGGCTATCACTGGGCTCAGTGGACTTCCCATCGCCACTCCATCCAATTGCTCATAGAAGTTTCCCCTCCATTGAAAGTAGCTTCCCGTAAGGCATGCTCTAAAAAGTCCGACAATATCACTTGGGAACAGGCAGGCTATCTCCCTCAGAGAGTCTTCCAGTGGGACGTTGGTAAACAAGGACACAACATCGAAGCTGACCATGATGTCGGTCGGTTCCAAGGTCAAGCCTTTAATTTTACCAACGAAGTCTGTTGAATCCTTGACGTAGGAATTTGTTCTTCCGACATGAGGCTGGAGGAGTGAGGCCAGATGTTTTGCCAAGTGATAGGTAGGTGAGCCTGGGGCACTGACTATAGGTCTCAGTGGCATGTTGGGTTTGTGCACCTTTGGGAGACCGTAGAGCCTGGGTGGAACGGCTTCAGTTCTGATAACGGTTTTCTGTATGGTTTCCGACAGTGAGGACGACTTGATGAGTTTATTTACATTCCTCAACCTTGATTGTGTCGGGTCCCTTCTTGCTTGACCTTGGAACCGACCGACATCATGGTCAGCTTCGATGTTGTGTCCTTGTTTACCAACGTCCCACTGGAAGACTCTCTGAGGGAGATAGCCTGCCTGTTCCCAAGTGATATTGTCGGACTTTTTAGAGCATGCCTTACGGGAAGCTACTTTCAATGGAGGGGAAACTTCTATGAGCAATTGGATGGAGTGGCGATGGGAAGTCCACTGAGCCCAGTGATAGCCAACTTCTTTATGGAACGGTTTGAAGAGAAGGCAATCGACGCCTTTGATTTGAAGCCGACCTTGTGGTTACGCTACGTGGATGACACCTTCGTCGTCTGGAAACATGGAAGGGACGCTCTGAACCTTTTTCTGGACCACCTAAACGCTCAACACCCCAGCATCAAGTTCACCATGGAAACCGAACAGAACCAGCAGATAGCCTTCTTAGATGTTCTGATTGAACGATGTGGCGCTAGACTAACCCACAAAGTATACCGAAAACCCACGCACACGGATAGGTACCTGCACGCACTATCGAACCACCATCCTAGTCAAAAGAGAGGAGTCATATCTACCCTAACTGAACGTGCTCGAAGGATTTGTGAACCAGAACATCTAGAGCAGGAACTGGAACATCTTCAAGTGACCTTGAGGTCGAATGGGTACAGTGTATCTGAGATCAACAGGGCCATGAAACCGAAGAGTCCCACGGTTCATAACAGGGATGACCCTCAGGTAGTTGCGAATGCATATCTGCCATATATCCCGAGAGTCACTGACAGAATTGGAAAACTCTTGGGGAAATATAACATAAAAACAGTTTTCAAGCCGACCAAGAAGATCCAGCAAAGCCTCAGGTCGGTTAAAGACAAAAGAGACCCACTGTCAGCGGCAGGGGTTTATCGCATACCGTGCACCTGTGGGAAGGTTTACATCGGTACCACGAAAAGATCCATGGGTACAAGGCTCAAAGAGCATCAAAGGAACTGCAGGCTGGGGCAAACCGACAAATCGGCGGTGGCGGAACACGCATTGAGCGAGGGCGACCACAAGATTCTGTTCGAAAATGCAACACTAATTGCCTCCAACCAGGGTTACCATAGCCGACTGGTACGGGAGGCAATAGAGATCCAAAAACATGCGGACAATTTTAACAGAAAGGAAGAAACGTTGACTCTAAACAGAATTTGGAATCCGATTCTAAAGAAATCAAGAATAACTAATGAAATCACAGCAGGTAGTGCGGCAACTAATAATGATGATTATTCCCCGAACCCGACAGAAGTAATTAACACTCCAGACTACCTGCATCAATATAAATACGCCTTGAGAAATCAAACTGTTTAGTCATCGGAGATGAATAAGCCTCTGAAGAAGCTGGCCACTCGCGCTAGCGAAACGTCAGGAAGAAATTCCAAAATACGACGGCCTTCAAGCCCGAAGAGCAGTAGTTATACTTATAAAAACTTAATTGTCCACAACATCCAGGAGATACTACTATGCAGCATTACTTTCCAACTATCAATTTAAAATTTGTTCAACTATTTCATTATGGAATTATTCGGTTTTGACGCTTTTTATCAGGAATTTTCTTTGTTGCCAATGAAGGCTTCGAAAGGTATTTGGCAAATTTGGAAAAATTGATGGAACTGGATCATTGATTAATCTCGGGAATTTCAACGGGTGTTTTTTGGATTGACTATTGGGTGATGTGAAAATATAATATTTGATATCACTTTCTTCAAATAGTAAGAACAAACGGCTGAATACTGGGATGAAGGAGTCCAGTCTTTACGAGGTATGGCAGACACCCAACTCTCTCAAATTATCGTATTTGAGAAATTTTAAAATTGATACATACTTATTCTGTGAGTCGTAATCATATTTACATTCCGGTGCACAACAACAATGCGGCATTTTCATCAGAATAATGGAATATGTGATGCAAACGTGAAAAACTCAACCTTTCTGAAATTCTTTGAAATTGTACGTGACAACCCTTTTACCATGTTTAGCACTGAATATCTACATTGCTCATAACTACTTTTCCTTTCTTTTACTGATTCATACTACCATATTTCAATGAAAAATAAGAAAATTGCCGACACGAATCACTTCCTGATTCATACTAATCTAATATGTAATCATTGTCAGACTCGCTAGCGCGTTTGCCAAATTTCTTGGCCGTGGCCTGAGAACTCAAGTCGGTTGTGATAATAATTATTTGATCAGAGTTCCATGTGTCGCACCATATAGGCATCGAAAAACTAGTTGCAAAGATCAATTACTCCAACAGGAATCATAAGCAGTCGACCAGCGTTTCGCTAGCAAAGTGAGCATTTTCAGAAGAAGAAAATCGATATTCGTAATTATTATCGTATTAGTTTGCTATCTTTTCATATAACTTTGTTTACGGAGGTTTTGTAAGCTGTTATTTTCTCGATGTGGGTAGTAAAACACCAGTCAGCTCCTCAAAACTAAAATCGAATGATTTGATGCTGAAGCCAAAGCTTCTCCAGATTATGATAGGCCCTCATGATGAATCAACATTAGAAATCAGTCAGTATACCGTACGAAAACCAAATCAGGCTTGGCCCTTTAACCTTTTTGCCACTTCAACTTGTAAGTGAAACAGCGATGGTTTTGAATATCTTGTAAATAATTCTTAATCATTGGCAGATTGAAAAAACAGATTTACTGATTGGATTTTCACATAGATCGCAAAGCAAATTTTTTGCAGTAGTGCCAGCCTTCTAGATACATTTTTCTTACAAAAATTGAAATGCACTGCTGAATATACTGGGTGTTCCATTTGAAATTCTGAAGTTGATATAATTTTCTCCGAAAGGAAAAATACAAAAACAATTTTTGTACTGATCAATCCAAGTTGTGATACCATGTGATCTACCAAAATTTTACCTTGATACCAGCAAGGACAAAAACAAACTTTATAGGAGAGAGTTTAAATCAGTTTACATCCGATATACTGATATCTCTTGCCAATTTGAGAACTAACTACCTTATCATCAGGAATTTTTAAATGAAGTACGTAATCAAAGTGAAACGGAAGATTTTGACAAAAAATTGAACTGATTCCATATGACACATCAAAGTTCATAACACGAAATATTTATTAGGCTAGTTGCAAATGCAAAAATTAATTATGAAGATAGAAACTTTCACTCGTATATTTTGAAATTCAAACACTATTTCATCAGAACCAGTTTCACAATGGTAATTCGATAACGAAACTTGAGTGAAGAATCTTCATCGCAATGAAAGTTCTAATAAATCAAGGAGAACAACTCATCAAACTTTTCAAACGGCAACTACAGTCTGTCCATCAACCAAAACAATGTTCATTTTCTCAGAATTTTTGAAGAGGTAATGTCGCTGTGGAAAGAGATTCCACTTCATAAACTGTAGATCTCGGGTATCCCTTGCTCGCACAAGCACTTGAATAACCTTCTGAGAGGTTTCCTGGAAACCTATGATATCCGTTGAAAGAAAATATAAGAAGATACATCGTTTTTTATTATTTCACCAGGATTATAAAATTTATTTGTAAAATATCAGTTGATTTCAAATGTTTTGATATGCTCACCGACAATATTTCTTTTCGCGTTCTCAGGAAACTGCAGAAAAAAATTCTTACGACTCAGTATGTTACCATTTCATCAGATCCTTTTCTTCGAGAACTAGTACCACAAAAATATTTTCAAATTATAATCGAAAAACGTATGAGAAAAAGTGTGAATATATTATAAATAGATCAAGAACATCTACTGAGGATCTCTACAATGTGGTATAATTTGTGTCAGAGTTCGATGGGTTCAGCTTCGTCCAAAACAAGAGTGGATTTTGAAGTCTTATTGGAGTGGTCTCGGTAGTGTAGTGGTTAGCATATCTGCCTATCAAGCGGAAGGCCGGGGTTCGAATCCTCGCCGGGCCACCGTGCTGGGTAATCGCACGTTAAAAGGTAAGGCCTCGTTGATCCATTGCTCGCACAAGTTTCGACTTCTGAGGGTTGACGTTCGTCAGCTGGTTAACGGAAACGAACAATTATGGAAATATGGAATCTGGGGTGATAGAAATCCAACTGCATAAACGTTTGGTTGAAAGTACAGTTTCGAAATACGATTTTTTGAATTGCGAAAATTAACAATCAAATAAGGATCAGAACGTCTTGTTCAGTGTATCTGGATTTGATACTCATGTTTTTTGAACGCAGAATATGATTGTGATCTTGCCCTAGGGCTCAAAAAATGATTAGAGAATTTCAATGTACACCGCTTAGTTGTAATCCTAGTCGATGCATGACGATGTCGAAAACTATGAGAGATGCAGGGAAAGTTGAATAACGTTGCATAGTAAAACTTTTCCTTCAGCGTTTTTCTAGAGCCTAAATTCATTCCAATCAACCAGATATAGAAAATCAAAATGTAAAAATTTTCCTGTGGTTTTTGAAAATGAATTCAAATGAACTAAATATAAATGAAAGAGAAATCTAGTTTTTCGTTTTTACCATCGCGTTTCGAGTGACTACTACTACGGATAATTCAACAATACGATTTCATATATTGTTAAAGAAAGGTAAATGGCATTTTACCCTGTTTAGTTTTCTAAACGTGACCATTAACGACATTGAAAAAATATCTAGAACATGATTTTGTAATTTTTATAAATCATCTTATACGGAAATTAATACACAGATTGTGGAATATTCCACTTTGAGAAAACAATTTCAAAAAATAATTAAAACTTGTTTAGCAGATTGAAGTCAACAACGGTTACGATATGAACATTATTGACTACATTCGGTTTGAGAAATCACAGAAATAAGTCAAGAATCAGGTCAATTCAATCGTAAGGAATGATAGTGAATGCCTTAAGATATTGGCCAAAGTAGGCGAACCCACAAATAGTATCGTTCATTATATGAAGAATTAAGAATTAGGCCTATCCTTTAGGAGGGATTATAGTTTTAGTGAATTCTTCGAAAAACAGAAGTGGTCAAACGTAAAGATATTTCACAAAAATAATAGGGAAGCATAGAAGAGTTATTTTGCATAAAAAGACCAATTCATTGGCGAAGCATCTTCTGACAAAAATACACGAGTTCAAACATGACTATTGAGTTTCCTAATAACGAAATTCTGGGTAATTTGTTTTTTTTCAGATGGGTCACTCAATAGCGATTAGGATATCTATTATTATAGAAGCACAGGGTCAGATTGATCGTAGTATCATAACAGGCCTCATGTAATAATTGTATAGTGAAATACGTAACAAAATAAGTCTCAGAACTTTATGGAACATTTTCTATCACTTGCTTCACGAATTCCAGTTGAACCTTTCGGTTGGCACTGAGTTTTCAATCCGCAATATTCACGGAAATCACAGACGCGTGATCCAGTTTGACCACTTTCCCAATAAATAATATGAACTTCAATGGTCAATTACACTGATGTAATTCCTCGTGACAATACAAAATAACTACTTTACCGCTTTACAATGCAGTCTCGTAATTATGATTCTATCAGATGATTTGATGTTCCGAAATTAAAATTATTTTTTGTGATATATCTAATCCTAGATGAAATAATCGATGTTAATGAACTGTGCTTCCATAGTCCATGAAGAATATATGATTACAAAGAGATCACACTGATAAGGAAATATTCAGATTATGATTATTTAGTATTTTTTTATAATTTGCACGAAAAATGTTGATAGTCGAAGTACCGATACAAGGTTAGCAGTATTTCAATAACAAGGTAGTTTGTCATTTTGAAATATAAGATTGGAAATTTTACGATAGATGGAAGAAGAATTCAATAATTAATTAAATTATCAGTTATTCTGTCTAATAGAAAAAGTGACTGTTGTCAAGTTAAATATAGAATCCGAAGGATCTACACTTTCCACTTTTGAAGAGAAGCTACCATATAAAAGTGTTTTTTTGTGTGTTTTCTATGGTTGGCAGACTCACAACAGATCGTCCATCAATCTACATGCTGGCCACACAAAAGTTGTTTTTCAACCTGATTACACAATTTTTGAAGTCTCTCATATTTCACAAATTGGTAAAAAATAAAATAAATAATATAGACAACTTCCGTCCTAATTTTGGAGCTACCGTGAAGGTCAAGTATTTTTCAACAATGAGAATATATTGAGTTGAATCAAATTTAAGCGATGTGTAACTTAAAAAAATTATTTCTAGAGAATTTTCCTATACATTGATTACTTTTTTTCTTATATAAATTAAGGCAATGATTTTATGCAAAATGGTATTATATTTATCAATGGAGTGGTGAATATCCACATTTTTCATAATTGAAAACCATTTCTCACTACTTGAATTCTTGGATCCCCTTCAAGCAATTGTATTCTTTCGAAAGATGCCAGATATCTCGAAAACAGATAAATATAACTTGTAGGACTTAACCTTTTCTGGTGTTCGCTGGACCACCCACGTTCACATTTTCATTGTTGTTAACCTAGCCCTTCTTAGTAAAAATCGAATCTTCAAGAAATGTCAATGCTCTTGAATGATTTTCTACAAACTGATTTCGAAATATAACAATGTGAGAAGTATTTGCTTCATACTTGAAATATTTTCAACGAATCGAAATATTGGATTACTTTTTTCGTTTCGAGAAAGCCAAGAGGAATGTGGAATTGTGATAAGTGGATCAGGTATTAACGAGCATTGGAGGAAAATTTTAGTATCATTTCGAATCTGAATTAGATTGAATTGAGAACTGATTGATAAATAGTGTAATTTGGAGGAAATTATTAGTTTTGTGAGGAACCTTTTCAACTGAGAGTCAAGTAGATGATTTTTTTATACTATTCATCCGCTTCATAATTATGAGGAATCATTTTCATGATATAAAAATTAAGGAATTTCGTCAAAAAACCACAGAGATTTTAGAATTGTAAATTTGATAATTGAAATGAAATTTGTCAATTTCCCAGCTCATTAAATCCAATGAAACCTCATGGTTTGATACACAAAATGACCCGAATGAGCAAATGAAAAAATTGTCCATGATATCTGAATCAAACTCATTTCATCGAGCACTTCAGAGATGGAGGAATCTATGAGTGCTGAGATTTTTGAGAAGGAATTAAAATTGATTGCACTGAAAAACAATTTTTTAAAGCTTTTTTTCAGAATCAAAAATAAAAGAAAATGAAAACTTCTATTGAAGAAGGAAAGTTTTGCATTTCCTTTTTTCCATCCGGAAAAAAGTCGAAAAATAGATCCTTAACAAAAAAACTCCAGTCCCTAAGTATATTCAGCGATTTTCATCTATAAACGATAAAATTGGAACCATTGGTGAAAAATTCTTGTATGGATCATAATCTAACACCAAACCAAAAAAAAAAAACCGCGCTCGACGCGCGTTCCGCTGTCA
The DNA here is from genome assembly GCA_032362365.1 of Zygogramma bicolorata. Taxonomy (NCBI): domain Eukaryota; kingdom Metazoa; phylum Arthropoda; class Insecta; order Coleoptera; family Chrysomelidae; genus Zygogramma; species Zygogramma bicolorata. Next base: position 1,941,719 of record JAVJAQ010000582.1, read on the forward strand.
AGATTAGGATCTTCAAGAGAAGTAACAATGTTCTCCTCCTGAAGATGCTAACCTTGGTGTTAGAGTAATTAATATCTTGATCTTCATTCTCTTCCAAAATAGAATATTGCGTTGGACTCTTTTTTCCTTTTTTTAATGTCGAATGGTTGGATTTGAAAATTTTTGTTTATTGAAACATGCGAATACGAGCATTTCACGCAACTTATGATCATTATAAATTTGGCTAATTTATTTATTTTTCAATCGCATTCGTTTCATTTCTTATTGTTTGCTTGAGTTGTAAGCATTAGAGCTGTACTAAATATATCCCATTTCTCAATAATTTCAATCCATCAAAGAGATATAGAAAAAAATTATGCAGCCAAATAAAATCTGCCAAAAACTAGAACCTTGGGAAACTCCACTGTTCATTTTTCCTGTATAAATTTTAATCTCATTGGGATAAATCATTTTACCCACGACTATTGTATAATGTACCTATGATACGTGTTTTCTCGATCTCAATAATACCCTTCAATCACGGCAGTGAGTAATGAGTCATTAATCAATGCTGCCATATGCTTACTTCATTTAGCTATAATATTATGTTGTTTTGATGTTAACTCTATCCCTGCTATTCACCTGACCAATTGTTCAAATATAACAATTATAAATAATTATAAATATATTGTAATATGATCTACTATCAGCTTTTGAGAATACAGACGTAATATTTGTAAAGTTGAATCCATAGATTTCTTATGTTAATTATTATGAGATATTATACGATTATTATGATTTTCGATAACTATGTACTGTGTATAGATGAACAATAATGTATTGTATTGTATTAAATATTCGTTAGAATGAAATAATAGTGTTTCTAAAAATATGTATGTTATGTTCCAACAAAAAAACTACAACAAAAATCTGTACCTATTAGTCGTGCAAGTAGAGAATTCTGCTCGCTTATAATGTCTATTATTATAAGCTCGTTAAATAGTACAGTATTTCCAATCGAACACACAAAAATCAACCCACTCATGCCCACGATATCCGCATATTTCCCTGAACCTTCTCCTAACCACGCATCCCCTCCCCGAAGCACCTGACCTGCCGCCTTATCACTCTCAACTTGTCGCCTCCGGCAAAATCAAAAGTGCCTCTCCCGATAAACAGCGGCTCATCGAGCTTTCGGTCCAAGCTACAAGTGGGACAACCTCAACGGACTTGATTACGTACAGAAAGCAAGTCGCAGCCTACTAGTCCACTGCGGACGGTCTTTACGAACGAACGGAAGAAGTGCACTCAGTGGAAAAGAGGTGAAAGACGGAAGCTGGCTGGTGTAGCGCGGTAGCTGAAAAAAATTGTGCGGTCTGCTAAATTTTTTTAATTTCTTTCGAAACTGTTTTCATCGATATTCGGACATTGATTATAACTATGTTGATATTTGACTTGCCTTTTTTGTTCCGGTGACAATAGTAACTATCCTGTGGTGAATTTTGGATTTTGAATTCTGCGCGAGCTTTTGGAATTTGGATTATTTTAACCATCGCTGTTGGAAAACATTTTCACAAGGTTTGTATGAAATTGATTATTTTTTCCTCGAACATTTTGCAATGATCTGAGAATAACAAAACCCTAACAGAATACTACCTTAGCATATCATTCACATATATTTTGTATACCAATTCTCAAAAATGAAGAATCTGCGAAATTAGTCTCTTGAATAGCTACAGAAGTGGTTAGAACTGTAATTATCATTAGTTTCATTTCAATATTTGTGGTCTGAATCAAGTGCTTATATTTTTCTCATAAATATTTCATCCTCAAGGGTAAAAGCTGGCACTCATTTTTTCTAATTTATCTATTATAACCAACATTCGATACAATCGTTACAACATTTCATAACCACTGTCATTGTGGGTTATAAGATTGCCCAACACAACACTTGAAATACATCAATAGAGATGACTGAAAACTCAATAGGATAAAAAGAGCCTAGAGTTGAATATAAAAATGTGAATAATACTACCAAAGCCTACAAAAGTGGTGGAATAAGTTCTTTAGTTTCGAAATAAATGAAAAATCTACAGCAAAGATTGAAAAAGGCTGAAAAATGAAGAATCTTTATTGAAAAGTTACAGAAGTGGTTATGGCTGCAATTATCATTAGTATCATTTCAATATTCATGGTCTGAATTGGGTGCTTATATTTTTCTAATACATATTTCATCCTCAAGGATGAAGCTAGCATTAATTTTTCCATTTTACCCATCATAAACAACATTCACACCTAAAGTTAATTGAATCGCTAAAACATTTTATAACCACTTCCATTATCAGGAATGCCCAATACAAAACTTAGAATATATTAATAACGATGACTGAAAACCTTTGTAGAATGAAGAAAACCTACAGTTGAATATGAAAATGTGAATGATACTACCAAAGCCTAATAAAATTGTTGGAAAAACTTCCTGATCTACAAATTGAATAAAATGTCTACAGCAGAAATTGAAAAAGGCTACAAATGTGGAAAATACATAATTGTCATTGTAGCCGTCTATCAAATGAGTAGACTAAGGTTGCTGAAGACCTTTCATAACATTCTAGAGCTATTTGTATTCAAAGTCAAATCTTCCAAGTATTTCAGGCTGCCTATTTTATCCGATTAACCCCTCATCTTTAATATCACGAATTTATATTGAACAGCACTGATCTTGAAAAGCTAGTGTAGTGTAAGATATATGATGTAGGAGTGTATGTATCTGATATTCTCCTGAATTGTACACATGGTCAACTCTTTTACAACTTTTTGTGAGGGGTGATAAATACATGAAATTATTAATTGATTTATTATTATGAATTATTTCAAATGGTGTCCGTCTTTCGAAACTTTTCCTAGAGATCAATTACCCTAACACCAAACTGATATGTTTGCACTCGATGCGCGTTTCGCTAACAAGGTTAGTATCTTCAGGAGAAGAAAATTGATACTAAATCTAAAGACTAGGGTTAGTTGTTATATACCTGAAGTTTTTCGGTCTGATATGGACTTTGATAGCTACTGCTTACTGTTTATCCTTCTTTTGACAAAAATTTATACCATAACACGCCTGAAGAAGCTATAGTAATGTGCAACACCAGTAGCAGTTTTGTAAACTGTCTAGTGAAACTGTCTACGAAACTCGCCTTCGGCACGTTTCCTAAACCGGTTAATGTATTAATAACCATCAATTGATGATCGTTGCATAATACACTATTTTAATTACGATATACATTTGTTGAAAATATTATTTATCTTTTTGGAAACTTGACCGTAGCCGATAATATCAAATATGCCTTCGGAAGAGGAAATATTTGAGGACTCAAACTAGGATTTACTTTCGTTGGGACATACTTAGTTGAAAAAATTAATTTTTTCAAAGCAGACTACACAATTGTTCCTAAAAATATGTCACTACCACCCCGTCAACAAGTTAATGTGAAGTGACTTAAGTAACAGTCGAAGGGACATTTTTATGATGAATTTCATGAGGGAATTTTTTTTCGTGAACATATGAAGACTAGTAATCTCAATGAAAATGTTGATTACTCATTTGTGAATATTGATGGTGGACCAAAAGTTCAACGCACTGAGTATTGTTTAATATCTTTGTAGAGGAAATGGCAGAGTGTGAAATGATTAGGAAAATTGATATGACTAACACTTCCTCTAGGTCACAAAGTATCTCAAACTGACTGCAATGTTATTTTTAGTTCCTAAATCTATATGACTTATTTTTCCCAAATATTATATATTTGGTTGTAACCTTGGTATTTGTGGTAATTTTCACCATTCAATTGTATTGTGGTGGTGCTTGATGAGAACGTGACATAGTCAAAGGTATTTTCCCTACAATTCGCGCATTTAGTTCAAATATTTCGTCATATATTTCATTTTGTGCATTGTGGTCGATACGTCTCAATCATAACACATCGATAATTCACACTTCTTGAAACTCATATACAAGTTTCAACTGGAGAGAAACATTAACATAGGTTTGCACGACATTTTGGAGCCGCCATATTAGATTCGTAAGGGTCTCTCCTGAAGACCCCTATGTAATACCAATTAAATCGGATAGGATCGATTCAATTGCAAATCAACCACAAATTATGATAATTTATGATGAATTTTTGTGGATCATGAAACAATATTCTTGTCACAAAGTTTAAAGTTTTCTCCTTTCAATGAATGGAAAAATTCCATTTTAAGTTGGCACAACCTCAAAAATTCTACCTGATTCAAAAGCTAAACTCGGAAGATGATTCCTATTACCTGCAGTACATAACTCAGCAGGGCTTTTCAAATAATCACTACCCCATTTAATAACAGTCCTTTGAATGAGTATTGTGTTAAGAGTAATCATTATCGATTATGAAGAGACCTCTTAGTAATGTTTGGGACCTAAGTTGAAGGAATAATTAAAGATCATGGAGTTGAGTAAAAAATGTCACCATGGCACCATTAAACAAATAATTATATATATAGTGATTTGAGAGCTATTGAAAACACATATCCCACCGATTTGACATAGAATTTCGTACTGAGTAGGATCAAATAAAAAAAGGTTATTGTTCTTAATACAAACCCATGTGGGCCTGCACCCTCATACGTTGCTACTCAGTTGCATCCGGCAACCCTATATCTGAAATATGATTCAAATGACACTCAGTGGAAGAGAGCTTCAAGGAATTATAGGATCGAATAAACAGATCACAACATCGAAACAGACATAATACCAAATTGACACTCCTCATAAATTGAATCAGATTCGGATGGATTCATCAGTGCACGACGTCATGATCTCAGGAAAATACCCTAAAGACAAACTTCTTATATTCTAGGATGAAAAAATAAAATATCATTCTCCATGTTATTCTAAATATGAATGTAACAAAAAATTGATCCAGCCCAATCAGCTGCTGATCAAATGGAATTGTTTCTTAACAAAAAATCAACGAATATATATCAACATCAACAATTCAAATAGCCATATCGCTTGTTATAAAAAAGTTTCACTAGGCCTTTCCACCTTGTATGAATGAACCCAAAGATGAGAGAAAATACAGGAACTTTGCTGCTTTGAATGGAATTTGTAAATATAAATGAATTGAATTTATCACAACACTAGTTGTAAACATGTGCAGATCTTCTGTTGATGAGAAAGATCATTGTGAGATTACTCAGATATTAGTAATGAAAATATTTTGAATATTAAACTGATTTCCTCTTTATTTTTCGCCAGAGATAGTTATTAATGTTTACTATACCCAAGAGTATTATAATGTAAATCGAATCAACAAAGGATGGAGGGACTCCAAAGATGTTATAATTGCATTTATAAACTTTTTGAATGTTCAAAGTTCAAACAAATTTTTTCGAAAGTCAACATTCATTGTGTTCCCAAATCCTACTTGAAGGAATTTTATAACTCGATATCAATAAACACATCCATCGCGAGTCGAGAGCTTGATGCAATATTCTGATAACATTTTCGGTAAATTAAACACTTGGAATACTTTCTTCTGACAGACCATGAATGAATAACAGAAAAGACTAAAAACTTTTACTTTATTTTATTATCGTCTACTAACTAGAAATTATTGTTTTATTCCTTCCCATAAACTCTGAACCACTAGGCTAATGATCTCAATTGTGGATTCTGATGATTATCGACATTATAAGAAACAAATTGTTTACTTTCTTTGCATCTTTTGTTTCCAGAGCAGTATAGTCCCACGAGAACTGCTTTTTCTTTCTATTCATTCTAAGACAATGCATGCTCATGCCTAATAGAGAGCAAGTCAGCAAACATTAGATCAATTAATCAAATGATGTTCTCTACGGATTTTTTTCACTAAAGCTTAGGTATCTCAGCAATTTACGCTCGATGCTGATTTAAATTACCGGTTTAAACCCGTACAATGTTTCCTGAATTTACCGTAGTAAAAATCGATAATCTCTTAAATTCATCTAGAATGGGCGTGGATACCAAAACTGCTGAAAATATTCTCGGTAGCTCTGCTTTGAGGGTAAAAGAGCATAACTCCTTATGTACTATTGTATTGTAATAGAAACTCACACCTTATCATCCTGTACAAAGCATTTGCAGTAAAAGTGATAAATATCGAAAGAATAGCAGGGAATCATTTGAGTGAGTCAGGTAGAAATAATTCAGTACACCATCAATTGAGAAGCAATTTCATAAACAGTTCTTGCTGTAAAACTCCTACTCAAGAGTGATCGTGAAAGGAATGAGTGCCATTTTTTTCATCGTGTGGGATACAGAAGTGATTTGCAGTTTTATTCTGTTCCGTAGGTGTTCATAACGGTAACAATCAACTCATATATAAATCTAATTTGATCCTGAAGACGAGCAAAAATATAATAAGTTGTATTAAGTGAATAATTTGAAAAGTCGTACTGTTTTTTTCACAATGTAAAAGTGTATTCAATATGGTGCAACTTTAGCGATGGACTTTTTTCATATGCAAAAAGAGATCTATATTCAAATAGGTATCAGTACAATTGAAAAATGATTGGGGGAAATACAAGTCTTTCCCAATCATTCTGAAATAATGTTCCTTCGACAATTTTACATTAGTATTATGATAGTTCATTCACATTTGCAGCAGAAAACAGATTCAAACAAGAATTGAAGGAAGAACTGCGTGAAATTTACTGAAAGTGTCATTTGATGAGTTCACAGTTTTGTTTTACCATTCGATAAGGCATTATAAATGTTTCCATATAAACAAAAAATAGATCAACCGCAAAATATTCTCCAGTTGTTACATTATTTTTTAAAGTTGCAGTTAGTATCGAACTAATTTCGTTAAAGACAAAGCATTAACATCGAAATTCAAAATGAACTGTTCATGAAAAAATCAAGCAATTGTTACCATAAATCTGAAGTGTTGGCTCGAAAACTATTTCAATTTATCTGCTCAAATGTTATCCATGTATCGACACACCCAATATGTATATTACAATTATATAAGGCGTCATTTCAATTACCGATATCTTCATAATGGTCACAAAGTGGACCTACTCACTTATTTGTTTAAACAATTGTTATCAATCCTCCATTCATCCGCAGAAGCTGTAAGGAACATTTTTATGTATTTAAAACTGTGTAACAAGCTTTTTGAAAGATGCTTCGAGAGGATGCTATGGTCGAGATATTATACATACACTATCGCGCAGACGAAAGTAGAATCCCTTATTTCATCTGTTTTCGGTAAAAAGAACGTCATCGTATTGTCGGGGTTCATGTTATATTGAGGTCTGTCAATGTCAGAAAAATAACACCCCGTTTCGACGATGCAATTTGTTGCTGCAATTTCTCGCGGCGACATGTCGCTGCGAGATATTTCATCTAGCTGTCAGTTTGCATTGCCAATATTAAAAAATAGCATTGAATGTTACCGAGATGAACGTCTACATTATCACAACTGATATATAATTTTATTCATTTCTAATAATTGATATGATTAAATCACCTTATTACTCAACTTGATTCCTTAAGTTTCGAAAAATAATTGAAATGTTCAAAATCAACATTCTTTACAATGATGCCACCACATATTTGTAGTTTGCGGCAACAAAATCACCATAGAAACAATCAAGTCGCTGCAACTAATCGCAGCAAAAAAGATTCATGCAACTCGAAAAACTTGCATGAACACAGGCAATTTTCTGGAGTTGCAGCGACATCTTGCATCGTCAAAACAGGCAGTATTTATCAAGTACCAGTTTTTCTTTTCACGATTGGGATATACGTATCCCTGTTTAGATTCACTAATGAGTTTTCAAAAAATTGTCAATTCGTTGCATTTCAGTGAGGTTCATTTTTATCGGGGGTTATATCCCGAGTGCACCAAGTTTAATCGGTTGAAATGTGTGCTGCACTTCCATGATTCTCGAAATTTTGCTTAGCAAATGACTTGAGTGTATGATAATTCGATAAAATCCCGAGACCGCAGGTCGAGGAATTTTATTTTAAATTATTATACATGAAAGCATTTGCTTGAAAGCAAAATTTTGAAAATCATGGAAATGCACGCATTTTGGTCGATTGAACTTGGTGAAGGAGGGATATATGTTTAGATTATTTCCAGAAAACATGTAAACTCAGAAAACATCAAAATCGAACACAGGAACAATATAGTACCAGAGATAGTACCTGAAAAGTGATCCAAACGCCCGGATTATTTCGAACATTTTAATCGGTTAAAAGGTCTAGTGCATTTAATCGCTGTAAAACTCTGTAAAAGCAGTCTAGCCTTCAACTGTTTCATCGTTTATTCGCATTGAGGGAAATAATCGCAAAAATAAACATGGATACATTTAGGCACGAGAAATAATACAACTTTATAATAAGTAATCGTGATGAAAATCACCCTCTCCAAATACAAAATGAATCATCGTTCCATCTGATTCACCATTCATTCGCAAAAATATTTTAATTTTTTGGATGCCGTTGTTTGAGCTTGATAGATTTATTTAGCTGGGGAATGGTTTGGGTTAGGTCGAATAACTGAAACCACTTTTATTTCGTTGACAACGTTTCGAGTTTTTCAAAGTCATCCTCAGGGCAATGAGTGTCTGGTTTTCTTGTCTATTGAAATGAAAATGAAAGGACATTTTCATAAAATTAAAAATTCAATACTGAAATATACAAAAGTATATTTCTGATCGGTGAAAGCTTCACTGTGTAAGTGATCGAGATACTTTTCTTTCAGATATGGTCCATAAGTTCCCATGATCTTCTGTCAGTAATATTTTGGATCATTGCTTAAGATAATATATATTCTATGATTTCAGTTTGTTCTTAGAGTATTCGGAACATAAACACGTTTATTATCATCGGCACTATAATTATATGCAGATTAATCAACTGAAAATCAGATTCTCTGATTTTTTGCAATTTTTGAAGAACTACCAATTTGTGTTCATAAATTTGTTTATTGAAACTTTTTCTAGAGATCAATTACCCTAACACCAAACTGATATTTTTTGCACTCGACTCGCGTTTCGCTTACAAGGTTAGCATTTTCAGGAGAAGAAAATTGATACTGGTATCAATTTAGTTCTCAATTTTCTTCTCCTGAAGAATGTAACCTTGTTATCGAAACGCGCGTCGTGTGCAAAAAATATCAGTTTGGTGTTAGGGTAATTGATCTCTAGAAAAAGTTTCAACTTTTACACCAAAGTTTCCAATCTCATCGTTTAATAATGAAATTATCTCTAACCCAGACTTTTTTTCAAGTAGGCGAGTTGAATAAACTGATCTTCAGCAGGTTGTAGATGCAGGAAACGTGACCAATTGCGAAGCCATTATTCCATTTCGGGAACTGGCTAACGTTTATTAAATAAGTATGCGACAATTTTAATACATTGAAATGAAGGCTTGTGGCCAGTAAGTTTTCGAATTTACATAGCGGAATGGCGCGAAGAGTTTTCGAATATACAAAGCTGCTCAAAATATTCCAGATAACTTGACTAGTGATTATAAAAGGTTAAATATTGAAACTGAAGGACACATAAAAAAAACAACTTGAACCAAATATTGGCTCTTGCTCCATATATAAATGACAACTCTGTTTATTGTTATGAAGCAACCGCCACGTATCTTGAATGATAATTTCGTGTTTCAAAAAGCTATTATTCAACATATGTTTCATGTATCATTGAATCATTTTGTATCAAACAAGGTTTTTTCTCCGATTGACAGAAAATATTACTTTTGCTGACACATATCAATTAGCAAAGTGAGGACTTTCCTGTCTGGACAAAAAAAGTAAAACTTTGCTGATTGACATGCGTTTGGAGGAGTGAGTACTTCTAAAAGTCGCTATCACTGTCCATAATGTTGTCAACCTATAATTACTATAAACATATACATTTCGATAGCAACCAACCATTCCAACACCTGCGATTTCTATCAAATGTTTTTTTAATTTATCACTACAGGAAAAATAAAAAGATTGTGTGAATTGTAATAATTTGCAAATACAATTTCCTACATATATCATTATAAACAATCGGAGAAAAAAATTTATGTTCTTCAGCAACTGGCGAACTCAAACTCCTTTTGCAGGAGGAAGAACCGAATAACTTTCATATTCAATAAAGAGAAGGAATTACACAGAATATTTCCCTCATATATAAAATGTCCCATAAGAGCAATGCAATTATCGAAAACTTACAGCGGTAATTGCATTGTATCGAAAATTTACCGTATTGCTAGACGTCAGTAAACAACACAAATAAATGTCAGATAGTCTTCAAAAATAGAAAAATATTTCGCGTTTAGGTGAGTACTCCATACAATCTATAGAGAAAAGTATAAATGAACAAAAAATAACATTTCCTTGAGAATTTCTTTATTCGTGAAATATATCAATGAATTACATTCGTGCACAAAAATGACCAGATGATTTTGCATTCAAGCGTGATGTAAACGAGCCCTCGTCCTTCGGGCTCGGGCACTTTCACCAAAATATGAAAATAAACTTGCAATTTTCCGATATCACGCTTTCTCGCAAAATTATCGGCAATTTTTATGCACTCGTGCAATTATAACCGAAAATGGTACACGTTCCATTTTTGTTTCCATTTCCAGAAGGCAAAATGGCTCTGAGTCTGCAAGAGGAAGAGTCACGAGGCGTTTAAAATTCGATAAAGATAAAACTTTGTCCATTAAATGATACATATTTCAGTCGTATTCATACTTCTGAATGTTGAACCAATTGCAAAAAGAAAACCTTACCCACAAAGTTTTCAATATTCAATTTCAAAAAAGGTTTCTTCACAGAATGGTACACGACTCTTTTTTTTTTCTATTCATTCGCTAAATCAGTTTACTGTAAACTCTATACCATCAATAATCTCGACACACCTTTTATTCAAGATCTAACGCGAAGGCGGAAGGAATATCTCGGGTTTTGAATATAAATTTTATGGTATTCGGGTCAGTATAGGTCGAAGGTCAGACTGATGAAAGATGTTGAATTTTTGAAATTACTGGATGTTATTGAATGAATTGTCTGATAACTTGTGTGGATCATATCTCTTGAAATGTCGTCAGTCGTTAGATCCTTGGCAGTATCAATACGGATGACCCGACGAGTGCAGAATTCCCACGCCGTTGTTGTGAGTTTGGAGACCTGTCGAACCTCTCTTGCTCAGGGATTTTTTTTCAGTAGAATAGCTGAACTTTGGAACTCCTTGCCGAGGGAAGTTTACCTGAAGCTCACAAAATTCAAAAATTTGAAGTTAGTTTCTCCTGTTTCTTGAATCACGCCGTGTTCTTTGAACATGACAGGGATTCCCTTTCGTATGAATCTGTATGTATAAAAATGTACATCAATATATCCAAATATCGTCTGGAAAAACAGAGTTCAGAGTTTGTTATGAATATTGAAAACAGAGTGAAAATATTATATGTATTTATCATTTTCGTACAAGTACGGCCTCGAATAAACGATTAGATTGGAACCTTTGGTTGTAAAAGTTGAAACTTTTTCTAAAGATCAATTACCCTAACACCAAACTGATATTTTTTCAAGTAGCTACCGCAGGTAAATTATTTTTCAGTGAAAAAAAATGATAGTTTCAAGACTTATTTCGAAAAAAGAAAATATTTTTGATGTCAGTTTCGAAATGAAGAGAGAACGCGAAATTTTCCTGACGATGGTGAAAACAAATTTCACCCTAAACTCCATTGGGTAGAAGTTATATTTGTATGATTTACTGTTTGTTTCCTAGTACCAGGAAAACATATTTTTCCTGCATTATTGACAATGGTTGTTAAGTGTCCAGTGAAAAGCTCTTTCAGGCGAGTGTTTTTAAAAAACATAGAAAAATGCCCTGGGGTGTGCAGGAAATGTGAAGTTACGTTGCCAGATTCATGAAGTGCGCCTCTTCGGAGAGATTTCTCAAGTTGAAATGTTTCAATATCAAGAATGCGAAAAATCAAGGATTTGGACTTGGATTTCACAGGTTCCGTAGTTTTCTGGGAATCTAACCTACCACAATCTGAAAAAATAATAATCAATATTGAAATCTATACAAGTGTAGAAGGGCAGATTTTCAATCAACCCCGAAAAGTTGCTGCGTCTATTGAAAAACAAGTCCAATTAGTCAGCAACATTTCGTATAACTCAAATTTTGACTATCAAAAAAATAATATGAACTAATATATATATATATATATATATATATATATATATATATATATATATATATATATATATATATATAATCACCCTCTATTTCGACTTTCCCACCGTAATCTAGAAGTGGAATTATATCATGTCTAAATAAATTCAATTAAACGTCACCTTCATATTTTCATGTACAATTTTTGCCTCTATTTTATTATTTAATCTCACGTTAGTAAGTAACCATTCCATTATATTATCATATGATATATTGTTATGTATTATAGACATCCTGAGGAAGGCAATAAAGATTGCCGAAAGCTTGACGAATAACAAAGAGTTTTCTTTGTGATATAGCCCAACACAACTGACAATATATATATATTATATATATATATATATATATTATATATATATATATATTATATATATATATATATATTATATATATATATATATATATATATATATATATATATATATATATATTTATATATTTATTTATTTGAAACTTCAAAAGTTCAACAGATTTCAACTTCCTGAAGACTATGTTCTTGCAAGTCTAGATGTTGTCTCCCTCTCCAGTAATGTTTATTTAGAATATTGCATTAAAGTAATTCAAAAAAAATTGGCATAATATTAGTATTTATTGTAACATTCATGAAAATGATTTCATAAATTTATTAACATTTCTTTTCAACAACACATATTTTTCCTTTGATAACAATATTTAAAAACAAACATTTGGTACACCTATGGGCGCTAAAATTAGCCCCATTTTAGCAAATTATGTGATGGATGACTTGCTTGATACGGTCTTAAACGTAGTTCCTTTTCATATATGTTTCATCAAAAAATATGTTGATGATATTATCTTGGCATTACCTAGGTCTGGAGTGGACGAGATAGTAGATATTTTTAATAGTTATGATCAGTTTATCCAATTCACCATTGAAAAGGAGGATGCAGATTGTAGTGTTCCTTTTCTGGATACTAGATTGATGCGTACCTCCACCAATGTTATATTGGTTGACTGGTACCGAAAATCTATCAGCTCTGGTAAACTATTGGTCATACCACAAAGAGTCGATGAAGGTAAACGTGGTCAACCAGATGAAGAATCGAATTCTCCGCATTTCGGACCAGGGTTTTCACCAGAGAAATCTCCATATTTTGAAACAATTATTCCTTAATAATTCTTATCCTTCTTCACTGTTAAATAAGATCTTATTTGGCACGTCACCATCAACTTTCCCCCATAATCAGAATAATAATTCAAATTCAGAACTCACATCTATTAGTCAAAATTCTATTCAACCCCATAGTAGTTTCTCATACATCAGTTTACCATACATTACTGAGATCACGCCTGAACTTGCCAGAATTTTCAGTAACATAGATAATATAAAAATAGCTAATAAAACAGTTCTCACAATTAATTCCTTTTTTTCTAATGTTAAAGACAAAGTTCCAAAATTATTCCAGTCAAATGTGGTCTACTGTATTCCTTGAAATGATTGTGACTCTGAGTATATCGGACAGACAGGAAGTCTGTTGAAAGATCGCATCTCTTCACATAGAAGCGATTGCAGACTCCATCCTGAAAGGTGTGCTCTGAGTGAACATTCTTCCAAGGAAGGACATTCAATGAATTACGGTTCCACAAAAATTTTATCAATTGAACGGAATGTTTCGAGGAGAATGTTCTTAGAAATGACATTTATCTCCCAATCTTCAAATTGTTTAAATAAAAGAAATGATCTAAGTCATTTAAGTGAAATTTATTCATATTTATTATTGATTGATAGGAATTCGAGAGTTCTCGAAGGCAATACTAGTGACGTTACCTAATTAAAATTTTGAATATAGATTTTTCCATTAAACTAAGTTCATGGAGGTTTCAGCGGCTTAGGCCAAATTGTGTCTTGACAGGAGACTTTAATGACATTTTACATTTTTGACAGATGACTTTTGGCTCGTTTATAACCACAAAATTCCATGCCCTTTATCTTTTCCACATGGTGGTAGTCACTACTCCTTTCAATCAAACAGGAAGATAATAGTTTTTTAATGTGTTTTTGTGTTGTACAGATACGTATCAATGTTTTTAAAAAATTTTACTATGTGTCATCTGACTCTTCAAAATTTCTTATGCGACCATCCTCACTAACAATGTAAGTAAGGATAAATAAAATTTTGGTTCATACTTTCTATCATTAACATTATGTTGTAGCTCCCTGATGATGACAATAACCATTTGTCGAAATATTGGAAATATATTGTTATAAGAGTACACTTTCGCTTTTGCTGCTGTCCCAAATATAATTCCCAAGTTTTGTTCTTGTCAGCAAAGACTTCCTCTCCTCTCTTATATATATATATATATATATATATATATATATATATATATATATATATATATATATATATATATATATATATATATGAAAATAATTATCGTTAACGTTTCGGAAACTAAATTCGCTTCCGTTCTTCCGTTCTCAAAACTTATACGCAAATTCCTGTTCAAATTGCAAATATCTCTTGTAGGCAATCTTCGTGATTGAAATTTAAAAAAAGGTCAATTAGTTTCCGAAACGTTTACGATAAGTATTTTCATAGACATATATTAGTTCTTATTATTTTTTTGATAGGCAAAATTTGAGTTATACGAGAAGTTGCTGACTGATTGTACTTCTGGTTCTATCCAGAAGGAACTGTTTTTCAATAGACGCAGCAACTTTTTGGGGTAGATTTGAAATCTGGCCTTCTACACTTGTACACATTAATCCTTATTTTTTCAGATTGTGGTAGGTTACAAACCCAGAAAACTACGAAACAAATTTGATCCACCACAAAATAATGACCTTCACAGTATTTAACAGGTATAATTCAACACACCAAGATTTCTATGCATCTTGATCAAGACCCTAACCGTGCCACCAACTATCTCCCCGAGCTAATTAATAACCTAGGCATCGACCGTCGTTGCTCAATCTACCAGCAAATATTTTATTAAATTCAAATTTCAGCCTTGGCTACGAAATTATCCATTCAGTCCATCGAACGCGACTAGGTCTCGCAGCGTTTCGTAAAACGTCCAATAAAGGAAAGTCGATTCGAGTCCGCGACCGTGTCGGACCGCTTTTATCATTTTCACTCAATTACTTAAATAACTCGTGGTATTGTGTCGATCGTTCCTCGATTAATCATAAAATTTCACGAGTTGCGTCGGCCTCGGAAATGACATAATTACGAAGATGTTTATGTCTGAGGACGACAGTAAACAAGTTCGAGGCCCTTGAGCTTCCGATATTGTGAGTTGCCCGAGAATTCAAACTTCTACTTACGACCGAGGTGCATGCAACGGTTGAATGTTGACTTTGAACTCGGAATTTCGTATCATATGGCTCAAATTTCCTTCTGAGATTCACAGGAACGTCTTGTGTATTCCATGTCGTTTCGATGACAGAGATGTAATCTATTCAGTCGATTCGTGAATCGCATAGTGTGTTGCATCGTAAATTGGGTGTGATGGGAGAGAATATTTCGTAAATGTTGTTAGATGGGGCGATAATACCTTATGAGATATTACAAAAACATGTGAACTCCATGAATTTTAAGAATGAAGGAAATGAAATTTCGTCTAGAATGCCAATGTGACCATTCTATAGGATTTCATGGTATAAAAACTTTCAGTAGTACTAACCCAAGGACATTGATTATAATTGTTCGAAAATCTTATAACAAATGTCGAAAGCTTGTTGCTAGGATGAGTAAAAAGCTTGAGAAAGTTGTTTTGAAATTTTTGAGCATTTATCAATGTTCGAGGGTTATTCGGATAGAATTTTTTTTGCTAATTTTTGAAAAAAATCAAGAGAATAACCAATGCATCCTGCTAAGTTCCACATGGTTTTCACCGTAAACTCTCTACCATCTTTTGTTCTCGTGTTCACAGCGTAATCCTTTGAAATTGACGCCAATTCTTCCGCCTCCCGATTTCCATCTAAATAATGCTTTCTATCATTGCAAAAGTTCATGAATGCTTTCCATAAAATTTCTTGACTGTAAAGTGTAATTTTTGGTATATTCGATTCTATAATTTCATTGAGATTCCAGATAGCATTACAACTAAATGATATTTTGAAATATCAAATATTTGAAACGTCAAAATCGAAATAAATCAATTTATATGTATCCATGTCAATAACATAATAAAGTGAAAGAGCCCATGGGATCTTTTCGGTTATAATTGCACGAGTGCATAGAAATTACCGATAATTTTGGAAGAAAGAATGATATCTAAAAATTGCAAGTTTATTTTCATATTTTGGCGAAAGTGCCCAGGTCCGAAGGAAGAGGGCTCTTTTACAAAATATGAAAACAACCGAATGCAATTTGTATAAGATATCACGCTTGAATGCAAAATTATCTGGTCATTTTTATGCACGAATGTAATTCATTGGAATATTTCACGAATAAAGAAATTCTCAAGGAAATGTTATTTTTTGTTCATTTATACTTTCCTCTATGGATTGTATGGAGCACTCACCAAAACGCGAAATGTTTTTCTATTTTTGAAGTCTATCTGACATTTATTTGTGTTGTTTACTGACGTCTAGAAATACGGTTTCAAATGTGTTGTTATGGTGACTTGATAAAATGCAATTCCCGCTGTAAGTTTTCGATAATTTCATTGCTCTTATGGGACATTTTATATGAGGGAAATATTCAGTATAATTTTGTTCTGATTGATTGTGTTCGATCGGATGACTTCAAATTAACTGATTTCATTGGATTTCTATTTGAGCAAAAAAATTTCTTCACAATTATCCAAGCATGTGCCTTTCAGGTGGACAAGTGACCATTTCTTCATTATAAGTAAGCGGATGTCGGATTTCCACCTTCTAATCTTCTGCTCATCGAAATGCAGGATGTGTTTAGAACCCCGTCAACGTTTGCACAACAAAATATTTATGCAAAACAAAATAACCCTGACATAATATCGCATAGTATCTCACTACTGTGTACAGAAAAAATGAAGGTACTCTATTTTCTCCATAAAACCCCCAATCTCTTCAAACACGGCACCACAACAGTTTCCAAAAATAAAACGTCACTGGTTCATTATCCATTCTTTCATATCATTATGTAATATTGAAATTCACTTCCAAGCCGGCCCTTTGAGGGATAGCCCACTATTCAATATAGCCCCCCATCGCAAACATTTCAAAAGAACTCCCTGATGAACAGAATAATCAAGATATTCAATTCCAGACACGCTGCCTAATAAGGATATCTTCAATACTAGTATTAGCCAATTGAAAAAAATTTTTTTAAAAATCTCTTGAATCTCTTCATATACCGCATCTAATTGTATGACACTTTAGAATCTGGTCTGTTGTCATCCCTTATCAATGAATTGATAAACAAATGAATAAATCCGCCTTGTGTCAAGTCCTTACATTGCTTATTTGTTTCAACTTCCGTCAAACATAACTTAGATTAACGTGCCATCTCAAACGCGTTCAATGAAACTCTGACCAATCTGACCAAATTCAAACCCCCACAAGGGCCACTAACATTAAAACATTATGACGAAAATGACATTCGTTTGGGGCTTGATTTTGTTTATCTATTTGCTAAACCCACTTGGAACACGAAATATTTTAAAATGGTATATATAAGTACGGCAAAAGTTACATTTCTCCCGAGAGATTTTTTATCGAGACCGCCAGTTATTAATCTGCCCTTAACATCCCAACAAATCTGTGTTCTGTTCAGTTCAAATACACTGCGTCGTTAGTTTCTGACTCGCTTCTGTGGTTCTGCGAGTGAAATGACTCCAGAGTTATAAAGTTTTTTAGTTGAATATTCGATCGTGAGCAGTAAGCTTTATTATAGATTCATAAAACGAGCCGAGTTAAATGCATTGAACTGACTATAATCAAGTCAGTGGGAAAATCACTGGAACAAATCGTGTCCATACATACCATCGCAGTTGAAATATGTATTTCATTACTTCCTCAATAAAACGCATTTAAATGTGGTATGTGTAGTTTTGAAATGAACAAATTACTAATGGCGCCTCACTTCCATGTGGAACAAATTTGCGTTACTAGGACTTTCATACGTATGCATGAAAGTTCAAAAGAACACAATATTCAACTGAAGCCAAGACTATTCATGTGGTCGTGGGATCTTCATGGAAATTGTAATAATATAAGCAGAAAACAAATTGAGAGAACTTTTTGAAGGGAAACTCCAAAATAAAAGCTACATTTTCTCAATGAATATAGCTGAAGTTGTATTTTGAGAAAAGTCATATTTGAAAAAGTTGATTACTATCTTTTTCAGGTTTGCACTTGAAAGTTCCCAGTAATGCTTTATATATTTAACTTTACATGGCTAGATAGGAAAGAGTTGTCAACCGTTAGCATGTATTAATTTAACTGATATGCACACAAAAGGAGCATCTACATTTCCTTTTCCCTACCTTTACACTGCTCAAGATTCTCACTTCTAAATGGCTTCTGAATGAGTATAGTCAGTAGGTGTTTTCAATGGTTAAAATACTTTTTTTCTTAGTATGGACAGCTTTGACAATATTAGAGACGGGCTGAAGGCTCTCATTTACCCCTCAGCAAAGGCCCTTATATTATGTATTTTTTTATATGCAGGTACACACGAAAGGAAAGCCCTTTAATGTTCGACAGGTCTCCAAGTACACAACAAAGCGGTGGGAATTCTGTACTCGTCGAGTCATCCGTGTAGAATATCTACACGGATGACTCGATTGATAACAATTCAGGAGAGCACCGAGCGTGAAAATATCTATAGAAGAGAGACAAGTCTCCGACCCTTCTACGATGTTCCAATAAAGTGAGCGAGTCTGTGAGCGAAGACTCACCAATAAGACGGATTGCCTTTCTCTGAATAGAATCGAGAAGCCTCAATGGATATTTTGGTTCCGAACTCCACACATGAGAACCTTATTCCAAGACAGGTCGTATCTGAGCCTTGTAGATCATTAGAAACTGACGAGAAGTGAAGTATTTTTTTGCACGAAATAGAAATCCAAGTTTCTGGGAAGCACCTTTAGCGATCGATCTCACATGGCTTTCCCATGAGAGATTATCACTGATCGTGATTCCTAGCATCGAAGTACTTGACTTCGTAGGAATAGTTACTCCTGACATCTGAATACAAGATGATGATAGATAGCCTTTTTGAGAAGAGACATGCCTGGGTTTTCCTGGCATTAAATTCCACCAAGGTCATGTTACCCCATTCTATTATTTTCACCAAGTCATCGTTAATTTCATTGACGTGAATGTTTCTTTAATTTTTGCTTCTCGATCTGGTATGGGGACTCTGGAAAAGAAACTAGTATGAAGAGTACTGTCATCCGCGAAACTATGTACTGAACAAGATGTTTTCTCGAGCAGGTCATTGATAAGAAGCAGAAACAAAGTATGCGCCAGAACTGAACCCTGTGGAACACCTGCATTCATTGGAAGAATATCAGATGATACCCCATCAACAACTACATACAGAGACCTATCAGACAAGACTCTCTCAAAATTAGTTTTCGCAATATTCGAGATTCACGTTGCTTTTTGGAAGATAATTATCGGTATTGGAAATGAAAGAATATAACGTATATATACCAATGGAACATCTAATATCATATTTCGTAATAATAATCAACCGTATTATGTAATGACAGTTTCTACTTCTACTTCGAACGGTTTATTATTCGTTTCGAGATAATTTTCGTAACACGACACGTTTTAATTGTTGAAAAAAATTTTTTTCGTAACTGTATTTCTTAATTGGTAAGGTGATGTTTGGAGTACGGACTTGTGGTTGAATTTGGGTGATATTTTTTCACAGACGATGACTTTGATTCTTTCATGGTCAAATCGATTGAATTTCGTACAATGGCTTTTGACCGATTCAACAAACTGCATGATTCATGGAGATTTCGTATATCAATTCAGTATTCCAATGAACCAAAAATATTTGATTCAGCTATCGAAAGGTTTTCGAATAACTATTACACTGAAATACTTTCGAAGCATATATACTTTTTCCACTGTGACGAGAAGCATTTTTGTATAGTGAACTACTACAGGGTTGGAACCATATTGACAAAGTCCTTGCCAAATAACTGAAAGACAATAACGTGATTTTTCTTGGAGTTTTTCCGCATTCTTACTGATAGATAGTTGTGAACCAGTCAAGTAGTCGATATAACTACTAAAACTTATCACGATACAAGTGTTCAGACTGCTTGAACTCTCTGAACTCTGATACTCTTCTTTCAACATCCCAACATCACAAATGAATTTTCAAACTTCTTCGATAAAGTCATATCCTGATTTCTGATCTTTATATTTCTCCCCCATACTACTTTGACTATATAGTCTCGAATTTATCTCAGGCTGTTGGTATTTGAATGCGGATTGAAAATTTATTTCCAAAACACCACATGTAACAATTGGAATTCAATATGAATGAATTTGGAGACCTGTCGAACCTCTCTTGCATAGGGAATTTTTTTTCAATAGAACAGCTGAGCTTTGGAACTCCTTGCCGAAAGAGGTCCTTCCTGAGGTTTACAAACTCAAAAATTCAAGTGAATGGTGATTCGTATCTCACACGATATTCACTATTTTACACTTCCAGACTAGGAGTATCCCTAGGAGCCCTAGTGACCAATTGATATTGATGCAGACGTAATTTCCGGGTGAACTTTACTCCAAGAGCCAGAGCAAAAAAAGTAGGTTCATAATGCAATCTTCTACAGAATTGATTTTCTTGTTGGAAATTGTTTGGGGGTGTCCCCTGAATATAAATTCAAGTTGGCGGGACAGGGGGGGTTGAGCTTCAGCTGCCATCTTGGAAAACACGTTTTATCAAATATCTCGTGAACCGTGCATCGCACGACAAAAACAGTAGGGATCATTTTCGTAGATAATAAAATTCTCTTCAAGTTTTATTCGAAACTTTTTTCCGTATAGTGCATAGGTTTTCATTTATAGCGCGCCAAACTTTTCCCAGCATGGTTATTGCTAAATATATAGTTAACGGTTGATGAAACAGTATAAATGGCAGTATTTTGGCGCGCCATAAATAAAAACCTATGCTTTATACAAAAAAAAGTTTCAAATAAAAGTTGCAGAGAATTTCATTATCTACAAAAACGATTCCTACTGTTTTATCGTACGATGCACGGTTCACGAGATATTCGATAAAACGTGTTTTCCAAGATGGCGGCTGAAGCTCAACTCCCCCCCGTCCCGCCAACTTGAATTTACATTCAGGGGACACCCCCGAACATTTTCCAACAAGAATATCAATTCTGTAGAAGATTGCAGAAAAAAAGTACCTGGCTCTTGGCCTACTTATCAATTCCTGAAACCACGTCAAAATTCAAATTAGATCAACTTTGTCGAAGAACTAGAATCTAATTCGATTCGAGTCCAGTGGGTCATTTTACTACCTCACCACTGGACCTGCATAAATCTCTCGTGGTCATTTCAAAATTCCCACACTGTCTCTTCCATCCTTGTATATAGTACGCTTCCGTATCATTCATCTGTTCAAGTATTAATTTGCTTGAAGAATTGTCTCCGGCCTCATTAACTGATCTGTTCTCTAATTAGTTCACTTATAACATGCCCAAGATAGTGATTTGTATGTCTTACATTTATGCATAATCGAATTAATTCATAGTTATACTGCCAATTATTATAGCTTTATCCGTGTTGTGGTTGCAAGCCGCAGCATGACACAACAATCCTTACGAATGAACTGAAAAAAACATTTTCATGCATCTATTCGCAACACATTCTGGTATTCATCACGTAACATTGAGTATAATTATATTGATTGAGTTAATTGAGTGTTTATAACCGAAACTTTCAGTTTGCTTTCGTGTTTGGGAACAGACAAATCGATTCAATTTGAATCTTGGGCAACGCTGATCAATATCGGATGATCAGAATGTGTCCTTCAATTCAATGGTCGAGAGATACTTCAAATCATACGGAAAAATAAGTAGATGGTCGACAAATTGAAAAAATATAACACCACTCATAAGCATGATATCCCACTGTACATTCAGTCTTTGTAATATTGAAGAAAAATCTGATAAAAGAGGTACGGCACAAATGGGACACTTCTATGGAGCAAACACTACAGCTTGTTCTACCGCATTTCTAGGTTGATGGACTAATAGACGATAACGAAATTTCGAAGGAAAAACTTTATCCAGTCTGTTTCAAACAGAAACAGCATTCGCACTGCTAGATCACTGCGAATTTCGCAGTGATCTAGCAAAAAAGGAATCCCAAGAGCTGCGAATTTGTTTCAGATCCATAATTTCTTCTTGTTAAGCTATTCCCATTACTAAAAGGATCTTATTTTTTCACATACGTAACTTGATTGTCATTCATTCGATAAACCTATTTTATTCTGCCAGAGTTTTGCCATTTAATTTCAAACCCATTCTGTTTTCTCAAAACTGATTTCAGAAAAATTGAATAATTCATACTATGGAAGTTTGAACAACTATCAATCAATAGGAAACATGATAGACCATAAAGTAAAACCTCCATTTGAACCCCTTCAGTAGATAGAGTGGATTTTCTGGGGTGTCTCAAAGAATTTTAAGCTCAATATAAGAATAGATAAAAACTCGCAAAACATATAGAACATTTTCAAATCAAAATGGTTCTCGATGTGATCACTACTATAATAAGTGTCAAACAAGAATAATTGTTCTTGCAAGTTACAGTTTTTCTCGATATCAGATAATTGCCTAGAAACCTTGATATTACTTCAGTTAGCCAATTTATTCAAATAGTTCTAAGAAACTGTCCGTTCATGCTAATTTTACTTTCAATTCTGCCCCGACAAACTAAATCAATAGGTGATTGTAACAACCTGATAATTGCAAAGTACAAGGCAGTCTGCATTGCAATGGGCACGTTTTTCCAACGTTGATTTATACTCCCCCACGTATTTTCCTTGTGGTGGTTGGCAGTCGAAACTGAATGAAAGGTTCAGTTACCGAGAAAAGTGCAAAAATCCTTGATCTTGCAAAGCTGTGCATTCGTGTTTCGACCAGAGTTAACATTATGTCTTCGTGAGTCACGACTATTCAAAGATTTTTCCAGGCTCTGAAATTATGAGAGTGACACTTTGAAATATTCCTCCAGTTTGAAAGTAATGAGCCAGTCGACAGACAGGGAAAGTTGAATTGATCGATAATAAATTTGAAGGCCATCAATAAGTTAAGGCATAGAAACTTATTTCTTACTATAATAATGATTCAGAGTTGTCATTATTTCGGAAGCAGATCAATATGTGTAACAAAAGATCTTAAACTCTACAATACCCTAACCGCTTCACATAGGATAGTAGACAAAAAATCTGAGAGAAATGGCTTTCATTTCATGATTGTCATACTAAAATAATCGAAGTCACAGAATAATTTAAGGTGATATCTTCTATATAGTGGGAAAAAAAAGATATCTTTGAAAAACCATCTGCAGTCGACCAATTTTCATAATTAAAGGGTACAAAATCATTATTTGACTGATCAGGGTCCATCAGGAAAAGTCAACATTTGATAAACGATAATTTCTTGAATCAGAGAACGTTGAGGTCTAGGCTCATTTCTCGAAATGCATACATCAATTTAAATTTGTCCTGACTTCCTTACCTTCAAAATATAACCAAGTAAATCGGTGATAATTATCATTATTTTCTATGGAAGGTAGTAGTCTGACAAACATCCTTCAGATCTCAACATATTGTCCCCCTTACTGGCAGTTTAACCACACCGAATTAGGACATCTACATTCATATTTCATTATTTGATAACCAGTAGTATGCACCAGTGGACAAATTTACCTCATTTTTGGTCGAAATACCATTTTCTTGTCAAGTGAGTAACATATTTCTACAATTAGCCAAGTTTACAATTCATTCAAGTTGATGGGTAATTATTTTATAGTAAAGCATATCTAAATGAATCACCATGGAACTATTTCACATCGATCATTATGGAGTAAAGAAAGAGCATTTCACTTTTTCATTGTGAATTACAATAATTGGAGTAGGCCCTGTGAATTGCGAGAAAAGCAGCATCAAATGAAGCATTATTAACTCCATTACTGATATGTCGTGGGAAAAACTGCGAGAAGACCTCGTAAATGAAAAAAATTGAAAGTTGAGATAGAGAAGGGGAAGTTAAAGAATATAACATATTAGATAATGATACAAAGGCTTGAACACAAAAAATAATCTGTATCACGAAACGCTACCGCTTTATTTATAACCATGGCGGTGAAAATATATAGACGTGAGTTGAGGTACTGTGGACCGGTTAATGAGTAAAAAACTTTGATTCCGCTTCAATAACTTTGGGCAATATGAGAATTGAATCATTTTCTGGTGAATATTTCCTCAATACTCAAAAAGACCCATGGCGATATATCAATGCAATAAAGACAAATTTTGATAAAACTCCAAACCTGAGAACCATTTTTCCATTCATCTGAACCCATTCTATTTCAGACATGCTACAAATGTATTTATACATATACGTGGTCGAATAAACAATCTATCTTATCGCGCGAAATAGTATAACTTGACTCACTACACTTCACTATAAAATAACTTTTTCAGGCGTGTTATGGTACAGTACCATGTCCCTCTTTTAGAGCAGTATACTGCTTATTTTCTCACTATGCTGAAACCAAACAAAAGGTATTCTGATCGAATACTGAAGCTGAAGCAGTGGTGAGATTGATACTTGGAGCTTGCACAACAAATCATTGAATGAAATCCACCAAAAACGGTAATCCAAACAGCTTTTCAGAGCAAGGGTTGAAGAAAAGTAATTAGAGAACAAAGAGATCCAATACATCGCAAGTTTTTCGGACTTGACGGCCGTGTCCTGGAATTTTGAGTTTCGGAGCTTTCGGTTGCTTCTGCGGCAGCCATCTTCAGAAGCGTGGTCTTAGTTGAACTCCTTCCTGTGAGTCTACTATGACTAATGCCAAATCTGGAGGTACTTGTTCGTTAATATCTTGTCGGACCCTGTTCTGTCGTACTTCGGATTCTGTACTTCTGTCTGGTTTTGTCGTCAATATCTTTAGAATGGGATGCCAAATTTTGTTTAAGGTCAGTCCCTCTTCCTTCCTGTTGAAGTTATCCTTATGCTTATATATCTCAATTGCTTCACGTTATAAGCGAGTGGAATAATATGTTGTTGTTGAGAGGATTGAGGTTCGGCTACAGCTGATTGTTCAGTTAACCCAGCATTGGAGAGAGGGGTCTCTTGGATCTTTAGCAGACCTCAGGTGTTCCTGTATTTTCCTAGTGGGCTTGAAAATTGTTTTGATGTTGTGCTTTTTCAAGATTTTCCAATGCGATCTGTGGTTCTCTTCAGGAAGGGCAGAAAAGCGGTTCCTGTTAGTGGAGTTCCGTCCTTTGTTTCAGGGTTTGGGTTCTTGGTAGTCGTTGGTCTTATTGCTCGTTCTATCTCCCTGTCTTGGTAACCATTAGCTCATAGACCGTTTCTTAAATGGTTTAGCTCATCATTCAGAGAATTCGATTTGCAAATCTGTTCTATCGACCTATGTTTTTATGACGCCCTGTTTTCGTCTCGGGTGATGGTTGGAATATCTGTCGGTATGAGTTGCTTCCCGATATATGAACACCGGCTGTGAAAGCCTACATTCTTTCAAAGAGATACAGTATTATTTAATATGTGAAGTGGTTTCGATGCCCCCCTTCAAAACTCATCAAAAAGTGAAAAATCTCATACACATAGCAAAACAAAGTGAAGTCCTGGAAACCGTCCCAGGTAATTAGGACTATGAGTATGAATAGTTGAAGGAACAGTTAATACAAATTCGTCCTTGAAAACAAACGGACATCAAGACAGTTACACATTTATGACACGAGTTCCTAGCCCCAATTGCTACCGTCTAATGTCTCCTACTCAAAGAGATGAGACAAAACATCCTCATCATTATCCAATACAAATCTATGAGACCTAATTGTGTTATGTCATTCTCGAACGAGTCTACATAGCGGTCCTGATATCACATTCACATCAATAACAATTGCAAGTCCGCAAAGGAATTATTTGAAGGTGTAGGTGACAAAACACACGCAGACTCCATCAACATTCTAACAACGTAGCCATTGACGAAATTCGAGAACGGAGGTTGAATACATATAAGATTATTATATTTAATGATAAGTCATTATACAACAATTACGCAAAGGGGATGGCGGAACGTTTCATGATGTTTCAAGTCTAGTTCGCTAGATGATTTGCACGAAGATGGTGATCAGAATGACTGATTTGCGATAGAAAATGATGGAAGTATACAGTTCAGTAAAAATCACTCAATGTATATTTCGATTCCTTTGAATTGATTGTCATTCAATTTGGGAGATTTCATGCCATATATTGTTAAGAATTGAAAGATTATCTTCGTTCTTCCAGTTAACCTAGGTTTATATGGAGGTGATTGAGAATTGCATGAAATAAACAAAAAAATTAGAGTATGGTAGAGTAACCATCAGTTATTCCATTTTTGAAACAATTTTATTGTCGATATTTTCGCCAAAAAGTGACCCAAACATTGCTTATTTGCAGCAATCCTCGTGATACGTTACTAAGATCTGTGAGGATATTATTGGTATGCCAAAGGTATTCATTGAAACGTATATGAAATATATAACATAATTCAACCTCTACGTAAGTGAATGCTCTGATATGATAAAGTCAATTGCAGGGAGCTTCATGAAGTTCTCTTATTGTTTTATATGCAGATTCACAGGAAAGGGAAGCCCTGTAATGTTCAAAGAATCCGCGTGAATTAAGGGACAGGAGATACGAATCAACATTCACTTTGAATATTGGAAGTTAGTAAGCCTCAAGAAAAACCTCTCTCGGCAAGGAGTTCCAAAGCTCAGCTGTTCTATTGAAAAAAGACCCCTGAGCAAGAGAGGTTCGAGAGGTTTTCAAATTCACAACGAAGGGGTGGGAATTCATCCCTCATCGAGTCATCCGTGTAGATATTGCCAAGGGTGGAACGATTGATAACAATTCAGAAGAACAGAAGACTGTGAAAATATGTATAGAAGAGAGACAAGTCTCCTTGAAACAGAACATGTATTGGAATTGATCACACAAATATTCATTTTTTGTTCATTTCGTGATAATAATAATATCCTTTCTGTCTCTATGTGTCACATATTTATGTCTGTCAATGCTTATTCTAATGGCGAGCTTTCATAAGTCCCTAAAATTTCCTAGGTCAACGATAATTCGTTACAATCTGCACGAGAAGGGCGTGTTCATTTCTATGTTCAAAAACTATTCACAATTGAGAACAGGATTTCATTCTATTGAATCCTAGATTAGCGAATTTATGCAACGTCAACCTACAACTAGATATAATTGCAAGTAGCAATGGCAAAAAATTAATTAATAAGTTTTTACCACGATGTATAACGGTATCATTATGGCAGTAAAGCGAGTATCCACTGGTCACCATTAGATTATCGAAATTAGGTTTAATTTATCTTGATATATCTACTTTTAATTGGAAATCATGATTGCTTTGCGTTCTTCATTCATATTCAATTTGCTCGGCTTCTTTGCTAGTCACATCACTGACTTTCTTCGAACTGACCCAACCTTTCCTAGTAATATCATTTACAGGACAGTGAGTATCGTTCATTATGATGACTGATATATTCTCATAGGGATGTATTATTATTATTTCGTACTTTTTGGTCATTTGATGAAGCTGTTGCTAGAAGTTTTCCTTTTGGTAAGCTCATTTTCTCCTTTAACCAAAGAGGGTGGATCACAAGCCACCTCTGCCCCACAAAAATCGAAAATATTTGTTAATATGTCGCTGGAAATTCTACTCTGGACTCATCAGGGACAGAACCCCCGAATATCACGCCTGTCGACAATCATATGCCTGAAATGATTTTCTCCAGTGATTATATTTACCGTTTCAAACCATATTCTTTTAATTGTACATATTTTTCTCATTTTAACAAAAAATAACTCTTTTGAATCTACTGACACTCACTAGGTGATATTTTGCCTGATAATACTATATGAAAGTATATACTTACAATCTTATCCATCTTTGTAGCCCTGAGGATGACTGACGAAAATCACTCGCCGAAACGTTGGCAAATAAAATTGTGAGCACCAAGTAGTGTTTTTCTGTTAAAATCGCTCGTGAAAGCAACCGACTACTATTAATGATGATTTGTCGAAAATAATAGAATGGGGTGACATCAACTTGGTGGAATTTAATGTTGGGAAAACCCAGGCATGCCACTTCTGAGAGAAAGTCGATCAATCTTCATCCAATATTCAGATGTCAGGAGTAACTATACCTTGTCTCTCTTCTATAGATATTTCTACGGCGGTGCTCTGTCGAAAGTCTCTTGCTCAGGAATCTCTTTTCAACAGAACATAATTTGGGGCTCACAAAAGATGCTCACAGTATTTAAAAAAATAAAAAATCTCAGAAATACAATAAAACGAGCACGATATCGAAATAACAGTAATAATTTCAACAGATATTCCAAGTAACTACCCTGATGTAAATGGTATATCAGTTTAGAAAATGACTAACGTCAAATAAAACACTACACTAATTTTCTGACGACTACGTTGTAATAATTTCAGTATTTTCTACATCAAAATTGTCGAAAGCTGCTGATATGAAAGAACTTCCTTGATAATGAACTGATAATGAAGTATTACTACAATCAGTGTCACACAAAATGACTACCAAAAAAGATTCTGTTCAGGACTATGAAAATGGTGATTCTTATAGAAAATTTACCGCATAGTAATCAGATTTTCATCTGGAGCTGTCCAAATATTGTAGTGGGAGGTATATACTCCTTCCAGTGATTGAATATGTAAGGCGTTCACAACTTCCCTGCCATTAGAAAGACTAAACATCTTCAGCTTGTCGAGTACCCTAGTGGTGAAACTTTCAAGATGCTTACTGCTCGTATTGATGAGTCATTGAATTGTAACTCGTGCCTTCACCAAATCAGCTATGCATGCAAAAAAATCAATTTATGAATAAGTGGGTACTTGATGTTAAAGTGCATTGTTAACCTCTGTTCAAGAAATGTATAAGCATGCCATCGATCAGACCGATAGGACAGGTCCAAAGGGAGAGCGCGTTACTGAAATCTGGGAAAATATTCTTGTTTCGGGTACGAAAACGATCCGCATAAGACATTACTTTTGGATGTTGCCATTCAAATAAGTTTGAACTTCCATTGCCAATTCAATATACATCACTGAAACCAGTCAAAAAACTGAGTATATCGAAAAAAATAAACTGAAATGAAAAGAATAGAATACTACTTGGAAGAGAATGGAAGGAAAAGTTTAATATAGAAGTTTTAATAGGGAAATTGAAATTTAACGAACACAAATTGAAAGAAAAGCACTAATGAGGATAATGTCATGAAACTTGTGGTGTCAAAAGATTTACATTGAATAAAAACCGAAAAGTGTCAACAAGAAAATTGAAGTTAATCCCGACCAAAAAATTCAATTGAGAAATCGAAATGATCAATTGTACTTATAGTATTTTATTAAAATTTGTAGAATCAAACAAAATTCAAGACATAATGTTTGATTTCACTGATTCTTACATTTTTATAATCATACTAGTATAATTTTGTTTAATTTATGCTAACTCACAATTCATCTTTCAATTTTTTTGTTTGTATTAGGTCTTTTTATCAATTCTAGATTTCAATTATCTTGTTCGCATTTAATTGTTTTAGCCTTTGTGGTACTCGGTAATGTAGAGGTTAACACATTCGCCTTTCAAGAGGAAGACCGGGGTTCGATTCCTCGCTGGGCCACCGTGCTGGGTAATCGCACGTTGAAAGATAAGGCCTCGTTGATCTATTAATCTTTCATGTTTCGACTTCTGAGGGTTCACGTTCATAAGCTGGTTAACGGATACGAAAATTTTAGAACGAAGGAACAATTTTCGAACAACGAACAATTTTTAGCTCCAGTTTAATTTTTTCGATCTCTTGAGTTTTTTTTGACATATTCACACAATTCAACTCAGTTAGCAAGTTGACAGATAGGATTTGCTTTCTATAAAAAAAAGGAAATTTTCGATGGAGCACTTTTGACCACCACAAATCCAAGAACGAGTAAGTAGCAGAATAGGTTGAATAACATGAACGATGTTTCAGGTTTTTCAAGAATGACGATTCATTCTGATGATCAATGGCTCATTATCTAACCTGCAAAAATAAGGAAGTCGCATATTTTTTATTGATCTTTAAAATTATTACGCATTATATACAATATTTTCTAATACATACAAACTCCATAACACGAATGTACCATTTCTCCAGGCTCTTCCTTAGGAATGCGCCAAGATATGCAAGAATACCATTTGTAGCTCGCGATCGATAAACATTTCTCACCTCGATTAAAAATCATCGATGCGCTCGGCTTATATGATCGGTAACGGTAATTGCGAGATGAAACTCTCGATACCGACCAAACCATGACGTGCGCAACATGATGATGGACTATCCTATCGTAACCCAGTTAAGGGACCTACTGACTCACAACGTGCTCGGCGACGCTTTGAAAATAAAAGTTGAGCTATAACGTGAAACTACCTACCTGTTGTTATTGCAGGTTGGTTGAACGAGACAGGTACATGAGAAATATGAAAAGTGTGTTTCTTTACTTTGCAGAATAGCGCAAATTCTTGTTTGTGAACTCTTGAGGAGTAAATTTGGGCCGTTTTTTTACATTAGCTTTTTGAATGTTCCCAATGTACATGAAGTAGTGAAACCAGTTTCTATGTAGTTCTAGAACGGTGGAACCTTTGCTACAATTTCGAACAAGGATTGCATCACATAAAATATGATGGAATTATTCTGTTATAACCCAGTTAAGGGGATCTACTGACTCACTCTGAGATTAAAACCTGAGTTATAAAGTATGAGTAACTACAGCTTATCAAATCCATCCTGGCACAAACTCAGCTGCTTTTCTAGTTGCACATTGGTAGTGCAGACCATGAAGAAAGAAAAATCACCTACTTGGAATGAATTTCAGGACAGAGAACACATATAATATGTGTTTTTTTATCTTACTATACTCTACAGAGATCGAGGGCATATACGTCATATTATTTCTTTGCCAAGATGGATTGGATAAACTCTACCTATATGTTGAATTTTCATCCATTAATGCAGGTTAGTTGTGTGAGAAACTTAGGAAGTGTACCTCTTTGCTAAGCTTTGTAGAACAGAGCCAAGTTTCGTTTGTGAAATTCTGAGTAATAGGAATTGAACGGATTTCGGGTCATAATTTTTTCAATGCACTCACTAATGAGTCGTTTAGCTCCTGATTTAGATGAAATAAAGACAGCAGTTTCAATTCAACTTTAGACTGAGCAAACAAAATTCTCAATTTCAAACGGAAAATGCATTAGTTCGAGTAATCGAATTCATTAAGAAATCCCTGGTTGAGTCGAGAGAACAACTTGAGAACAATAATAAGGATTCAACAGTCGGTATTTCTCTCAATGAAAATGACAAATACAATTATATAAATGATAACGAAAGAGGGTAGTGAATTACATTCGTGCTGAACCTTGAAGAAGTATTCATCCATATTTGATGCTTCATTTATCAATAGTTGTTCCACAGATCTACCAATTTCATTTAATGTTGCCATGTTTCTTTACTGATAGATAAGCATTAGAACCCTTTAACGCGCAAAACAATTTTTTTCTGAAAGCTCACATTTCAGTGCCAATGGCGGTCTAGGACTTAGGAAAAAATATTTAAAAAAATCTTCGAGTACTGGAGAGGTTGAGGGGGGCAATAAATGGTGGTAGATATTGTTACCATTGGGGTCTATAAACAATAAATATTTGGCAGTGGTAAATATAGCTATCAAGAGAAAAATTTTTAAAACCAATATTTCATACTGATGACAGAGAAGACAAAACTGATAATAACATCATCATTAGGAGTGGTAAGGAGCAAAAGAGTCTGTACATAATGCGACTTTACAATTTTGGCAAATTGTATTGCTACAAAGGTTTCGGGGGGCATATCATCTTCCAGATAATCGTTGACCTCGAATTAAGAGTCAAAATAATCTCCGTCCATCAGATGTTCTATATCTTCTAACTCGGCTTGAGTCAGCAATTTTTTTCTCTACACGTGAACATATATGAATATTCCATAAAAACCCGCATTTTTCTAGTGTTTTTTTCAGATAATACCTTGTCGCGAATTGTATTCTAGAAAATACTGATTCAGATGTCATCAAGATCTTTTGGTGAATGATCTAGCATAAGACAGAGTTGCTCCAGCGTTATTTGAACTGGGTAAATTTGAAATTGAAAACCTCAGCTTTTCGAAGATAGGTAACACTTGTCCAGAAATTACGGTTTTTTCGCCAGTGAAATCATATAAAGGGGATATTTCAATAATGGAAATATTATAAAACCATGTACAGAATGCGTAGCAATTTTTTTTAATAAAATGAACGAAATATAAATATTTTCCTATCAGACGATGGCAATAAACTGAGAAGGACTACTAGTTGATGTCACAAATGGACAGTGGTATCCACTGCTACCAAGACTGGGCACCAACGCAAATTTAGCGTGATGTCCACGTGCTTGATCGCTCCTTGGAGATGCGATATTATTCCAATGGAGCTGAAACGATTTCTCATATGGTATCGTTTATGAACACTTTGCTCAACGATATGTCATTTCATGTATTGTTTCCTGTGAAATGAAGTTCAGAAATCATTTCATTATTATCATTATTTAAAGGGAGCATGGGAATGCACAATGTTGCAGGCAGAGTACATGAAAAGGTCGATACTGATGGATACTCAGGACTAGTTTTAATGTTATATGACGAAAAATTTCAGGAGAGTGATAAACTAATTGAAAAAAAGGTATGGAATTGAGAGTAATTATGAGTATCCATGCATTGAACAACATGTAGTCAATCGTGGCATTTCTAGCCTCGTTCCATAATGAGCTACAGGTACTGTTTGAAAGTTCTTCTTAGTTTTCCGGGTTTTTAACCTACTGCGTTAAATGAAAAACAGTTCCCTCTGTTCTATTAGTCAGTATCTTCTCGTATATCTCAATTGTGACAATCGAAACATTACAAGAACTAATATTTATCAAAATACTTCGTTAAAATCATTGTTAACGATCCTGAGTCTAACGCGCTTCCCTTTTCAAAACTTCTGCCCAAAAAAAGAGGAACTACCTATTTGTTCTGAAAACGGAAGCACAATTGATTCCGAAACGTCAACGAAGAAAAGTATTTGATTATCATTAGGTCTAGACGTGTTCCGATCGGAAGGAACTGTTTTTTAATTGACCCAGCAAATTTTCGAAGAAGATTGAAAATCTGCCCTTCTACACTTGTATAGATTCCAATATTTATTCTTATTTTTCAGATTGTGGTAGGTTAAAACCAAAAAAAAATAAGGAGAAAGAACTAGAGGTGTATATGAACATAATAAATATTGAAAAAATATCGGCTCTCATTCAACTGTGGTTTCTCTGCCTTTCTGCCATCATCATCAACAGATTTTTCCAAACGATTTCAGTTCAAAATTAATATTTAGAACGTCGCGTCGTTAACATCGTGAACAGATGATTTTACCGTTCAGGATCACCATTTGCAAGTAAAATATTATTAAAATTACTGAAGTCGAATGGAAAAGCCAAGATTTTTCAATAACTTTCTTCTTTCAAATGGTGATGAAATATGGTGAGTGATAAAATTGTTCGGATATATGTTGGGAATAGGGACAGAGAATAGAAAAAAGTTGAATGAGAGTGGATATTTTTTAATTCGTATTAAATTACATAATTTCTTTTTTATTGTGTCGTCTAGGGTCCTATCATACCTTTCTGAAATTTTTCAATGAATTGATATTTCTTTTAATAATTCAATCTGTGATATTTCAATTTATCCTAATAAAGTAATTTTTTCAAATTCACCTCTTTATATTTATTACTGACGTTTTCCAAATTTCCATTCCTTTCGACCTCAAGAATATATGACTATTTTAAATTAAATACGCGAATGTTACAACTACAATCCACATTTTGATGAAAATCGTTAGGATTGAGTAATCCTTGACAATTCCAAAATATCTGAATAAATTATGGAACAGTTACCTTTCGAACGATAAAACAGATCACCTTGTATCGTGATGTAATCATCGTCAATGACTACACTTGACCCCCTAAAACCGAATTACGAAATTTCCCATATCTTGGCATTGCCCGATATGTGAGAAAATTCGGTTCATTGAGCAAATTGACTGCCACAACTTCCAGGGTTAATGATATCAACACCAAAATAATTTGTTGATGTTTCTATAAGACAAAAGGACACAACTTCAATGTACCTGAAATATACATAAAACAAACTCAAACCGATCTGTTTTCCATAATGAGTATATAAATTGCTTTTGTTTGGATTGGAATATATTTCCGGCATCAGAGTCATTTTGAAGTTCATAAAATTGAAACATGGCACTGATAGCATCAATATTTTCATAACAATGGCGAATAAATCAATGGTTTTTTTTAAGTCTTACAAGGGAAGATGAATGTTCTTGGAAGCCGTGGCTCTCTGGGGCCTTATCAATTTTTTATAATGCGTTTTATAGTTATTCTTCACTGATTTTGCTATTTCTGTGGAAAAATCCAGGAAACTTCCAGTACTACTGAGTCGGTTGGTGTCAACGATTTACAGACCTCACGTGCTGAGATTGGTATTGAAGCAACCAACAATTGTCTATCCTTCAGAAACATAAAAAAAATTACCGTGAATCGGGCCCGAACAGGCGGTGAGGAAAGTGTTTCGAATAGGTTCATGCGAGCACTTTCGTTCAATCGGACACCAACAGGCAACTGCTTTTTTGAATATACGTTTCATTTTCTGCTCACTCGTACCTCTTCATTCAATTGTTACTCTAATTTCTTTGCTATCTGAATGATTCACTACTATATTAATTTCAATGATTTTATTGAATTTTATTAACTATTTTACATCAACTATTCATTTCAAAAATACTTGGTAAGACTTATTCATTTAATTTTTGATTTTTGATCCAATACATTTTTTGATATCTCAATAAAATAAATATTAATACATACAGGGGACATGGAAGTTAAGTTCTTCAACTCACATTATTGTTCCAAACAAAATTCAATTTTTTTTTAATATTTACGGGAGTCAATGACACAGTTTTTCGGGCCAATTTTTTGAAGCTGAGCGAATCTTTATCTTCAGACTGTCGTGCATCTGCTACTCATGAAAACACGCGCCAGCAGTCTGAATGTCATTATTTTGTGGTGGGTTGATTCCTTCTACCTAGTTTTTTTTTGGGTTCTTAACCTTTCACAATCTGAAAAAATAAGAATTAATATTGGAATCTATACAATTATAGAAGGGCAGATTTATAATCTACTACGAAACGTTGCTGGGTTAATTAAAAACAGTTCCTTCCGATTGGAAGACGTTCTATTAGTCAGCAACTTCTCATATATCAAATTTGCCTATAAAAAAATTGAAGAACAAATATTTATCAAAATACTAATTTTTGTTAACGTTTCGAAAACCAAATCTGCTTTTTATCAAATATTCCTATTCTATATTCGTTTTCGAAAATCTGTCAAAAATTTGATATTTGACATATGATTTTGTTTTTCAAGAAGATTAGCCTAGTGCGATTTATATCAACTAAACTTGTTTCGATGCAAGGGTCCTCAGGGCCAGTTGCACCGCTTCAACTTAGCAGAGATTCAACTAAGCTTGGCTCAATCGTTAAGGAACAAGGAAGATGATTGGCAAATCTATAGCAACAAAGCCTGGCTCAGATAAAGCACAACCTAAGAAAAGCGGTGCAAGTGTCCTTAGACAGCATGATGAAAAAAAGATTCATCCAACTTTCGTGTCCTACCATTACCATTGCTCTCCCTTGTCATCATTTTAATTCCAATATTATTTTTCCAGATTGTGGAACGCCAAGAACCCTTTAAAACTAGCAAGAAAGAATCATGAAGTCGTACTGTTACAAAGTGACTTCTGTTATGAAAATCATAAAAAAAAACTTTTGGGAGTATGCCCATTACAACTTGAAATAGATATAAAGTGAGATTGACAAAAACTTGTTTGACGAGATGAAAGGTAATAAAATAATCTTCAAAACATGATTGATTTAGGATACTGACGAAAAATTGCCCTCCTGTTTCTGTTTTCATTGCCATCTTTCGGTATTATGTATATTTAATGAATGAAATGTGTGATTCAGGCTGAGAAATCCGTAAGAAAAACGAAAGAAAAGACATGACTCAGTGTGATCTATCCGCAGTACTCATATTTCCATATGGTTGACTAACTATATATCTATAAACAATGCTATAACTGACGATTCAGAGACCGGTAAGTGAAACTCTCTAGTCGGTGAATGCTACAGATGATGTTTTTAAGGACTTATGCCAATTTCATTGCCAATATGATAGATGTACCGCTAATGTCATGTAATGACATATTTTCTGGAAGGTGGGGTTTCTTGATCAAATACACCAACCGACCCGGTAGCTCTGTGGGTTCTTCTAGGTTCTCCTACACTTGAAATAGATAAGGTGCCATAATGTATGCATGTTTCTTAGTATGTTTTCGATATCTCTGTCGAATTTACCATACCCAAAATAAGATGATTAAATAATTCAAAGTTCCGCTTTCCTCATCGATTGGGAAGCGGGATACAAAGAAAAAGAAGATCCTTCGAGGAACAAATATTTTATTATCTGAAATGAATGAATATATTGTCAAAAACCATAATATTTCATGAAAGTATCCGAGGAGCCTTGAAAGATTTACAGTTTGTGATTATTTCACAGGACTCATTTTTATCAACCATGTGAGTCAGATAATGCAGCATGTATCACATTTCATTTTGAAGAACGGTATAGCTATGAATTGGAAAGTCTGTTGTTCAGCTCATGAAACCATAATCATCTATGCAGTGACTAACAACCAAAAAAACTTATGCAACATTCGGCTAGCCATTGAACTGAGATGTTGTGGTTTACCTTCACACGAAATATTCTATTTTTCACTACAGTTGTTATAGGAAAATAACAAGTTAAATACTAGTATACGGTAAACTCGTATTAGTGTCACAGTCATTATTTGTTTTATATATCAATTAAATGTTATTATATCAACAAGAATAACGGAGACCAGTGTTAGTTTTGGTTGTCGAGGAAGGTTATCGGAGTGAATCTAGTCTTAGGTCAAACGAGCAATTTGAACATTCCTGAATAATCAATTGAGTTTTTAATTTAATTTCTTTCGCCTTTTCAGCTTGTATTGTGATTCATCATTTTTATTTGAACTAGTATCAACTTCAACAACTTCAAGAATCCAATAAACAGATGCGAACTAAGTATCGTGGGGTAGTAATGTCTTTCCTTGAACATGCTGAGGAAATGCGTGCTTAAAAACGTATAGCCCTCTTTTAATATTGGCTTATCCGAAGTTGATATCCGGAATTTATCCATGAAAAACAGTAACCATTCGAAAAGTACTCAAAAAAGATTAAAAATATTTTCAATAAATTACGTTGATCCAAATGATTATCTCTGGAAACCAACTGCATAGTTTTCATTGCAATAAAGCAGTACAAATAATTTTTTTTGTGTTCAGTGCTTTTGCACTTGCATCTGACATTATCCGGAAATTTATCTGTAGTGAGTGTTCCTTTTTCAATTCCACCAAATTCCTTGAGTCTGCACTGGTTTCTTCTTCCCCATTTCGATTTATAACTTATTTTTTTATTCTACTACTCGCCACTCATTTTCCTAATAATTATAGTTTCCATCATGTATTCTTATTATTATTGCATTCTTTTTGTTTATTGTTCGTATTTTTGCAGTTCTCAATCTCCCGTGCTTCTTTTTTTATTGCTCATTTTCGTTTTTTCCGATATCTCTTCTTGACTCAGTGTCGTTAAACTTGAAAAATCTTTTGATCTACAACAGATTCCTTCTAACAGATCGGAAATCACACATATCACAGATTTTCTGTGGGAACATGTATAAACGATAGGATTGGAACTTTTGGTGGAAAAGTTGGAACTTTTTGTAGAGATCAATCACCCTAACACCAAACTGATATTATTTGCACTCGACGAGCGTTTCGCTAACAAAGGGAGCATCTTCAGGAGAAAGAAATTGATATAAAAAGTTAAAGATTGGTGTGATTCAAACATCCTATTTTTCAACTTAACTAAAACAAATTTAATATCGTTTAGATGCTCGATCAACGAACTTTATTTTGAAGACAGATCATTGGAATCCAAAATTAGCACTTAATTTCTAGGAGTGTTCATTGATTAGAATTTAAAATTTGTGGATCATGTCAAACAACTCACTAGCAAAGTCGCCTCTGGCTGTTATGCGGTTAGAGTAATTCGTAATGAATTGGGATTCGGCACTGCAAAGATGGCTTACTATGCACTCATAGATTCTCACTTACGCTACGGAATACCGTTTTGAGGAGCATGCAGCCCAACTTTATTCAATAGTCTTCTGATTGTACAGAAAAGGGCAATAAGGTATATGGGAAACCTTAAACCAAGAGAGTCCTGTAGAACCTTCCTCAAAAACCATAATATCCTAACGGTAACTGCATTATTTATACTGGAATCTGTGTGTTCAATAAAAAAGCATATATTAAACTTCGCCACATCCTCTTCCCATTATAACACCCGGAACAGCAGACACACTCTGCAACTCACAGTGCCAACTAAAAACATCACCAGAGACTCCATATGTTACAATGGAGGAAAAATGTACAATCATTTGCCTCTGTACATAAGATCTGCTAATATAAATGACTTCCAATTCAGGAAGTTAGTCAAACAATTTTTATCTGATAGACCCTATTATACTTTGAATGAATTTTTTGACGATAACTTTTAACTGATTGACTAGCTTATGTTTTTTATCTTCATTAAGGAGCTTTTAAGTTTTACTTTCTGTCTATTCTTATATGAACTTGACTTCCACTCTTTTATAAATACTTACTTTTTATAACCTCCATTTTACCATGTTTTGTATGTATTTTTATAGTTTTATTTTTGTTATCTTTTGGTATATATTGCATTTTTTCAAGTAAGTATTTACTACCCAAGCTTTGTCAACAAGATTATGTCTTATGATAATAAAGCATATTATTATAATTATTATTATTATATCAATTTTCTTCTCATGGAGAAAAACATATATTCTGGAGAAATTTTTGAACTGCATGAGTATATACTAAACAACACTCTCCACAAACATTCGAGCAAAGAAGCTCACAAACATCAGAAACAGTTGAAACACATATATGCTCAGATATACTTAATGTAACCGACCGTAGTGTAGTCGATTGTTCTTCTTTTACAGATCACTTTTTAGTTGGTTGTAGGCTATGTTCTTCGATTCGTAACAATAAGAATTTTCTATTCACATACAGAGACTTTCGTAACTTCGACTGTGAGGGTTTTTCAAATGACTTGATGAATATTGAATTCGATTCCATTTATCACCTTGATGATATCAACGACAAAGTTGATTCTTTGAATTGTATGATTTTGAATATTTTTGATCAATACGCACCACAAAGAACGGTACGTTTAACTAAAAGAAAGGCACCTTGGCTAACCGAGAATCTCAGATTGATGATGAAAATGCGAGATAGAGCATTATTGAGGTACAAAAAGAGTCGATCCATTCACCACTGGGAATTTTATAGACAAATGAGAAACCTTACTAATAAAACTATCAAACTGGAAAAAAAAGCATACCTCGAGTATCGTCTTAGAAACAATTCGAATGTTTGGAAAGAATTAGTTGACTTAGATATACACAAAAAATCTCGTAGAACCATACCCGATCATCTGAATGACGTAACCTGCTTGAATAATTTTTTTTGTGACAGTTCGAAAAATCCACTACTTCCTGACCTAGATACTCAGTCATTTTTTGCCAGTAATTCACTACTTGGTAATGTTACTTTTTCATTTCAGTCAACTTCAAATGATGCAGTCTATAAAGAGCTACTGGCCATTAAATCCAATGCTATTGGTCCTGATGGTATAAGCATTCGAATGCTTTTACATTGCTGTCCTCGTATCATTCCATTAATAACACACATTTTCAACACTTGTATTGAAACTTCTGTATATCCCGCTATCTGGAAAAAATCCAATGTATCCCCTCTTGCCAAAACATCTGACCCACAAACATTCAATGACTTACGACCAATCAGCATTTTATGTGCTATGTCGAAGGCCTTTGAGAAAATCATCAACTCACAAATACGGAACCATCTTGATGAATTTGATATCATCCCTTCCTCTCAATCTGGCTTCCGTTCTAGCCACAGCTGTACCACTGCCCTACTGCAAGTCGTAGATGATATCCATGCCGCGACAGATAATAAGAAACTCACTATCTTAGTACTAATTGATTATTCAAAGGCTTTCGACAGAATCAATCATGAACTTCTTCTGGATTTACTCAAATATGTCGGATTTTCCATCCATGCTGTGCGTTTACTTAGGGAGTATCTGTTCGATCGATATCAACGTACCTTGTTTCGGAACAGTATGTCAAGTTTTCGGAAAATGAAAAATGGTGTACCTCAGGGTTCTGTTCTCGGTCCACTATTGTATATCATTTACACATCACAGTTTCCCAAATGTTTGAGACACGCGAACATCCACAGTTATGCGGACGACACACAACTGTATATTCAATTCGATGAAAATCATTTAGCTGAAGCCTGTCAACAAATCAACAGTGATCTTGAATCGATATTGGGTGTTTCAAAAAAATACTGCCTTTCTGTAAATCCCTTGAAATCTTTTGTGATGCTCTTTGGTCGACAAGCTTCGAGAAGACGCAACTTGAACGAAGTGAAAATCTTTCTAGAAAGTAAGACACTACCTATTGTGGATCAAGCAAAGAATCTAGGGTTAATACTCGACCATTCTCTCAGATTCTCCTCCCATGTTTCTAAAATACTAAGGTGCGGCTACTGTAACTTGAAACATATTTACGCTAATCGATAGATATTAAATCAAAAATCAAAAAAAATTTTGTGTAATGCTCTTGTTCTCTCCCATGCAAACTATGCCGACGTGGTGTATGGTCCTAATTTACTTCAATCTGATAAAAGACGACTGCAACTGCTACAAAATTCTTGTCTCAGATTGATAACTGGCACACGCCGTAGGGAACATGTCTCACATCTTTTAGCAAATGTCGGGTGGTTAAACATGGAATCCAGACGTATATTACATGCTTGCACACTATTCCATGGAATTGTTCTCACAAAAAAACCCAGCTATCTTTATCGCAAGATCAAATTCCGTACCGATGTCCACACCTTGAACTTGAGACATAGAAATCAATTATCAACACCTCGGCACAACACAACTCATTTTCGCGGCTCCTTTTCGTTTTATATTACTTGGCTATATAATAGGCTACCGAATTCTATGAAACACTGGCCCTTGAATAAATTCAAATCGGAATTGAGAGATGATTCACAAAATGATAAAATTTCCAGTTTAATTGGTTTCAGAAGCTGATCTCTGGATATTTTGTATTTCGAAACTTCATCTATGAGACCTAATATTTGTAATGGATCTTTATGATTTTTTTTGATATATTTTTTTATTACAATGTTGGTACTTCTTATTACATGTAATGTTGGCATGCGTATGCCTGTGATATATTCTTTACAGGCGTGCGCATGCATTTTTTAGGTTGGATGGAAGAGCAAGTTCCCGCTGAGCCACTTGTGGTTCAGTTGGAAATTGAATCCTGCCTTTTGATAGGATATCTGTGCATGAGCTTCTGTACACTACTTTTGTCGCTTACCTATCAATAAAAACCATTATTATTATTATTATTATTATTATTATTATTATATCTATATTACCATTATTATAGAAGTGAAGTTTCTAACTGTATTTGTTTGTTTGTAGGGGGTAATTTTTGGATATACTGATCTGATCATAAATATTTTTTCACTAACAGAAAGCTACACTTTTCAAGAGTGATATAGGCTTAACTCAATTATGATGAAAAAAAATCATTAAAAAATGATAGTATATCGAAATCAAGTCTGAGAGAAGCTGGGGAGATGTGATGCTTTACCGGCGTGCGCCGATAAACGGTTCGGTCCGACTGCTAGCTAGTTAGATATAATATCAATGGCACAAAATATAAATGATACAATATCCACTCTCATGTAAAAGGGCCTACACACGAGCTCATCATGATGAGCGGGCCAATCCGCGGGCAAACTTTTCCACCCGTGTGTAGCGTTTTCGGTGGGCCGACCGGCGCTCTGTGGAGAGATCCGCGATCTTTCAGCTAGTTTGATATTTCGGACCGACCAGCGCATTTTGGATACAAATTTATTGCCTTTTCACGCCACCGCTGCATGATATTTTCACGGAAAGTAATTTCTCTGTTGCCAAAAACGTAACGTTACAGCTAGTATTGCTGATATTGCTTTCCACATAACAGAGTCACTTCTTTCAATCAAAGGCCAAACTATATTCAACAGTACTAAAAACAGATTTTCGTCCATCCTCAGAAAGTTTCTGTAATCGCCATCACTTGACAGTGTCGAATTATTACAAAAAATCTAGTTTGTATGAAGGCGTCATCTGTTATAACAACTATATAAAACCTTGAAAAATACAAAAAATACTAATTCATTTGAGAAAAACTTAAGAAAATACTTATCATCTTGAACTTCATTAACTTTTTTTCTTTACTATTTTATTATATCTTACTCATGACTATATCGTGTATGAGTGATTTTCTTTTTGGTTTTGATAATGAACCATTGAATTTAACTACCTGAAATCAAGATGTTTCGTATTATAAATATATATTATGTTATTTCTCGAGAGCAATAAGCGTGGAGTA
Source organism: Zygogramma bicolorata (assembly GCA_032362365.1). Classification (NCBI taxonomy): domain Eukaryota; kingdom Metazoa; phylum Arthropoda; class Insecta; order Coleoptera; family Chrysomelidae; genus Zygogramma; species Zygogramma bicolorata. The sequence goes on from JAVJAQ010000582.1 coordinate 1,985,052, forward strand.
TTCAGGAGATTCATATGAGACCACTCACTTCGTTTCAATAACCACTTTTTAGTCCATAGTGCCAATTTTTGTGTTTCGAAATTTTAGAAATGGCAATGATTGTTGCAGCAATTTGGCGTTTTCTTTGGGAATCCATGGCCGTGGACCGCCATCAATAGACTGTGCGTGTGTAGACGAATTTCATGGCGGGCAAGGTCGCGGATAATATCTGCGGATCTGCCCGTTCATCACGATGAGCTCGTGTGTAGGTGGTTTTACGCATGAGGATCTTACGAATGCATTATTGATAAAATATACAAATTGATCTAGTTGCCGCTAACGGTGACCTGAAATTGATTCAATTAAACACCCGTGCTCTACAAGGTAATCGAATTCTTTCCTGCTTCCAATTGCATCATGAATGAGCGCAAATTCATTATTTTCTTTTATATATTCATGTCTATTAGGAAACCGTCTGTTCGGAACAATATTATTACGTAGATTCATGTAAGGAGAATTGGCCAACACAACGTCAACACTTGGCGAACGTATTTTACCATTTACTAGAAAAAGTTTCTGATGTTTTGTTTGCAATTTGAAAATTTAAAAAACGTTCACTTAATCTTAGTTTGAACCGCTGTTGTTGATCTTCTGGTTCAAGACTTAAAAAATCGTTTTATGGGTTTATAATCTAGCATCAGTTGGAAAATATCAAGGAAAATATGAAAGTACCTATAACCTTGTGGAAGAGTAGACTTCTACTCTTTTCCGAAACTGAAGCCGAACAACACATAACGAATACAAAAATGCGATATTTTGATGAGTATGAAGTTTCGTAGATCTCAAGAGCGATTTTTCCCCCACAAGTTTTTTTTTATGGAAACGAGAATGAGAGAAATCTGGTTGAGTGAAAATTCAATATAAACAGCTCGCTATTTTCATTCATGTTATGTGGACTTATCCTTTGCATGCAAGTTGTTTGATTCAGACGTGTATATTGTATAATATTTCAGTATCAATTTTCTTCTCCTGAAGATGCGAACCTAGTTAGCGAAACGCGCGTCGAGTACAAAAATATCATTTTTGTGTTAGGGTAATTGATCTCTAGAAGGAGTTTTCAATTTATATGTAATCAACGGCAGTCATCAACGTCAATCTTAGTTTGCTGTGAAGGCTTCCAGAGAGTTCAATAAGTGAAATATAGAATTTTGGAAAATTCCCTGGCGAGTTTGCCTCTGTGTATGAAATTGCCAGGGAATAACACTTATGACCAGATCATGTTCAATTATACTAACAGTGTAACTTATTTATATATTTATAAACGTCTTGCCATTATGTTGAATATTTCAAGTTCAACTAGAGAACTCGTTGAAAATCTTCTTAAATTGAATTACGAAAATAGTATTATTACGTGATAATCAACTTTTGAGTATACCTTCATTTAAAATGAACATCACCTGAGAGCATTATAATTTTTGTTCATTACAAAAGCTTCATATTGGAATATATGGAAATTATGAACGAATACATTTTGATTTGTGAAAGTTTCACGAGATTCTATTTATAACATTGTCATTTTGTTTTTGATATATTTTCAGCCCATATGCACACAAATAGTTATAACATCGACTGTTGCGAGATTACGTGAATCAGCTTTTTGAAAACCTTCTTTCATTTCACAACTATTAAACGCGGCACAAGAAATACGTTTGATTCAAACTATTTCAACAAACTATAGCCACCAATAATCACACTTTCAAGTTGAACATGCAGCATAAAGATGAAAGACTGCAGCGCTCAACGCAGGTAAACAACATCTGTAAAATGTCCGCGTGACATTCAATAAGGGTACTGACGTCATACAGCACTCCTCAATTCAGACGAATGCTGAGAATTCTATTTGAGTTTGTTTTCAAGAGCGGATTTGTTTTGTAATCTTTTCGGAATTTATCGTCAGGATCATTCTTTATCGTTTCACCTTTCAAACAGGATTTTATACTTCTGTGAAAATTCTTATTACCTAACTGAAACAAGAAATTCTGCAGCCCAAATAGGAATTTCGAGGGTGCCAACAACAAACATTCTTGGTTTTAACATCAGCGAACCTCATACCACTCTTTACTCATCCCCGTTACGAATTCATTGGACCCAAATCATCCTCTACAAAGAATATTTCTATTATCGATTCTTCAGAAATTATTATTCACTGAATATAACCAGGAATTTTATTTTTCAGATGGTGGGATTACGAATAGTGGACGACACCCTCAACAAGTCCTTCTACAAGCTAGGACTCCTAGTGGGCAAACATCCTACTATCTTCCTGATCGTACCCGTACTAGTAACGATAATAGGAATGACTGGCTTCCAAAGAATACAGAACAATATAGACCCGGAGTATCTCTTTAGTCCAGTCAACGGCGAAGGGAAGTACGAGAGAGCCATAGTGGAAAGTCATTTCAAGGTCAACTACAGTAGCCGATTCAGTGTAGCTAGGATAACAAGGGCTGGTGAGTGAGAAATGAGATATTAAAACGACGAATTATTATCATAAGACCCTGAAATAATTACAGAACTATATCTACTGAAATAATACATATATCTCACCTGCATCATAGGGATTACTTCAACTGAAAAAATTCAGATATTTCGGTATATATTATTTGCTATTTTTATGCAATATTGCTAATTCTTCATGGGTCTTTCTTCACACACAAACAGAGTATTATTTTATCAATTCTTGGAATCCACAAGTTCAATTTTCATGGGAAGATATTTTAATGAAATTTTTGGAAATAAAAAACAGCTCTAGACATAAAGTTTGTCGAAACTTCTGTGTTTTTTCTCCGAATATTCAAAAACGTGTTAAGCATACATGCAAAAATCAAATAATGCTAAAGTACTATTATGAATTTGATACAATTTGTGTTAATAATATGCCATAACGAAACAAACAAATATTATGTTGCACCATCCAACTGAATTTGAATGATTCCTATAACTATTATCATTAATATAGCGCTAAGATGAAAAATAAAAAAAAAACATCAGGTTTTTTTTATCTCAAAAATTTAATTTTCTTCCACTCTAAACAATCACTCACACATCATACTGAAAAAAATCGTCAATAGCAACACGAGTATATTATTTCCCCTGATTCAAATGAATATCATCAGAAGTACAGAGTATTCAATCCAATTTGGCACGGGAATTCGTCCCGCATCCGGTAGCGCAGTGAACTGCTTGTAGATTCAAAATGGCTTTTTATCCCGCATTGCAAAATACGTCATTATTTTCATACCAAGATGAAATTGACGGAGTATACGAACCTTTACAAGTTTTTGATGAGCGTCTTTCTCATATGTGGATGAAGATAGAATATAGTTTACAGCCTGTTCAATGTCAGGTGTATCGGTTCTTACAAAACAAGTACAAATTTCAACATGTTGGTGTTATAAATAATGTAAAAATCATTGATGAATTCTAGCATTCCAGAATCATTATCATTCCTCTATTTTGCAACTTTCGTAGTTGAGGAATTTCGTCCAAATTCATCAAATGCAAGGTAGTCGAAATGAGGTTGATTTGGAAATTGTTCTTTTAGCCTCTGTTAATGAATTATATGCAATTCTTGAGAAGCATAAAAAATTTTCACACATAAATATCCATTATACGGTTATCAGATGCTGATAACTATCATGTTCTAGTTATGTTTACGTTATGTTATTCAATTTTCAATATTCAACTTGGATAGTAACGATGTAGTGTAAGCTTTCCAGATTTCCCTCAGAGCTATAGTTTTTCATCTTTACCAGTCTATTCCTTCGTTAACGAATTGTTTCAACAAAGTTAAATCTCACCAAAAGAATTTTTTAATAGCGATGGAAAAAATGATGTATTTCAAGAAAAATTGTAACTATGATTGGTTTAAGTAATGAGCATAGCATTTTGGGTAGTCAGTAAGCATTTGAGTGATATCAGTTGTTACTGATATGATTGCATGAGTAACTCGTGGTCTGTTATTCATCGAAAGAAAAGTGAAAAGCAAGTAATGGATTAGAAGATTCTAAACACGGTCTCATCAATTATTATGGGCAATGCCAAACAACTCTCACTTATAAATTGCCCTCACGTTCACAGAATACATATAGATATAAATGTTATCTGCTTTTTCCTTTCTGAAAAATTATATGTGAATGATTCTTATCGATAAAATATTTTTCAATCAGAAAACGAAGATTATCCGATTTTTGAAAGTACAGCATATATATCTTTCTGAAAAAAAAAAACATACAGTCACTCAATAGTTCTATTGGCCATAGCATTATTTGTTGATGTTATGTCCAAAATAAATATCTACAGATTACTCTGAGTATCAAAAATAGTACCATTTCATTGGCTCCTAATGAAGAATATATCAAAAGTGTCCTATAGTCGGGCCGTTCAAAAGATAGAATTCAAGGACGCGTGATCAGTGAATGCCTGCATCTAAATATAGCCTGCGCGTCGTAGCCACGCCTTCTAAACTGAAATTAATGAAGAACTGTTTACACTGTACTCATTTGTGCTTTGTATTTAAGTGTGTTACGTTTTTGTGTGTGTGTTTTTGTTGGGTGGTGTAAATCGGACTTGTAACATTGGGGAGAGGAACATTCAAAGAGTGCGTGCCGTTCACGTGATCATTCTATCTTTTCAGCGGCTACATATATAGTAGTATATATAGTATATATATTTTCAAACATAAACTATTCCAAATCATCAGAAGAAGTATTTTGTTGAGGCCAACACATCTAATCTACACAGTTGGTTGATGTCAGAAAACAACTACTCTCCTGGATAATACCACGAAGGGCGTTGACATATATAAGACATGTCGCACTGCGGGGTTATTTACAGATGAAGTTTCTGCATATGCTTATGGTTATACAAGTGCTGGAATTAATAATCAAAATCTTCTTGAAGAGTGAAATTTTTCCGAAATATCAATTTAAGTTCGAGGGAGATTCAAAATAATTGCAATTCAACATTGTACGCAAGAATTTTGATAGAAAAAAGGCAAAAACTCGTTCCTCAGGAATCTGTTTAATTTTAAATTTCAACATGACCCATGAATGATATCAAATGAAGACCCAAGAACAAAAACTGAGGCTGAAATTAAGAGATCTCTGAATTGTCGAAAAAAAAAACAATCTACATAATAATCACAGCAGAATTCCAACTTCTTGATTAATTATCAGGGTTATACGATTGGTTCATTGACTTTTCGTATTTGTATAAAATTATCAGTTCATAATAATAACTAACTCAACTCCTCTGTCACTAAAACAGCATTCTTCTCGGAATAACTACTGCAGGAAATAGCAGTGCCATATGCTTGATGTTGATGGCTCGCATTGATATTGCATATGAAATGGGAGCGTTTTCTCAATTAGTCTAATTCCTACATTTCCATTGATGGCAGCCGGTGCTTTGATAAATATCAATTCAGCAATTCAGATGTATAACTCATCCAATAGTAATTCAACTCTACCACCGACATCTGATATTCGAATGAATTTAATTGTATTGACGATAAAATTCATAATATTCAATTTGATCATCTGCAGTTCATTTTCAAAATTATACATAGATACTCAATTTCTGATCTAGGATACTTCGAAATATCCAGTGAATGAAATATACTCGTATCAACTATAAAAGATGATAATTTGATATGGGGATGCAAACCCAACAGAAATTTGCAATAAATAGTAGGAATATCTTATAATGAAAAACGAAATTATATTCTCTACAGCTTATTCATTTGACTTCACATCAAAGTCATACAAATAGAAAAGACGACAATACTTTTTGAAATATTTGACTTTTTTGCCTATACCTCATTCAACCCACGGAAACCTAATGTAAACCAGAAGTTTTTCGTGACTTATTGTTGTTATGATCATGTGAAGAGACACTGACTCGGAAAAAAAAATTTGAAACTCAAAAAATTCTTCAATTACCAACAAAGGTCAGATATGGCAAAGCTTATTCAAGTACTCAATAGCCCACTAATGTTCAGGCAAATTACCTATGGGTCTTAGTCCGTATGACATGATTGGACAGAATAGTGGAATGGAATATTATTTTGAATATATTCATCGTGTTCTACAGAACGCGATGCCCCAAATGATCAAGAAACTTGATGATGAAAAAAGATTAAACCCTTAAACAAGTGTGGATCTTATCATCCACCTGGGCCTTATTTTCCCCAGGTACATTAGATCACATTCTTTCATGAAATGTTAATCAGTAACCACTGAATATTTTCAATGTGTTTATAAAACTCCTTTCAGTATGCTGTGAATGTTGAAATTTTCATTAAGAATGATCAGATAAGATCCCATCAGTTGAGGTGAATACAGACGAGCAACAAATGTAGGCAATTTTTTTTACGGCTGCTAATATAGCATAGTTATGTGATGCAGCCACTTGTACGTGGATACATGTCTACGACAATGTTGAGCTTCTTGACTCTAGACAATATCCAGGATAGGGAAATGATATTTCATTTTCGTGAAATTCAAATATAGAATGATATAGCTTTGATTTAAATACTAGGCAATGCATGAAATGAAGTTGACCGAAGGAAAAATCAATCTTCATTGATTTGTCTGTTGATTCACAAGTGCGTCCTGAGTATGCAAGCTGTTTATGTTTCAAGGCTATCTTTCTAGAGACGATCAGGAAACTTCAAAAGATTGCAGTTTACCAAATATTTCAACCAAATATATTCAAGGGATGTTGCTTACATGTTGCTGATACTCATCAGATTTTATAGCTATATCACATTTTCCTATGCACGTATTTCACAAACCCCATCAAAGCAATCGAATACAAAATATAGCTACATTGAAAGAATCCAAGGAATTGCCTCACTGTTGATTCGTCAAATAGAAAGCTTCATCACTGTATTCAAATTCAATGACAGCAAAGGAAATAAATTATATGTATTCAACAATAATTTGCATATATTCTTCTCCATTAAGCTTGAGTGGAAAGTATGAATGTGGTAATTTGAGTAATCATTTTCCTTCACTATGTTACTGACCTAAGACATCGAGAAATACAATGGAACAATAATGATTCTGTTTATTGTTCAACGGTATATTTCCATTTATAAAAGAGTAACAGAAATATATTCTACCCTCGTAGTTTGTAGTTGAACTATTTTACAACAGAGGATAGAACATTGTGAACATATTGAAAAGAAGTTATTATATTGGAAAATATATTTCGCATTTTCTCTTTCCTCTAGGTCGCTTTGGACGTGTGATCGTCACACCCAAGGACGGTGACAAGAATCTGCTGAGGGTAGAAGTATGGAAAGAGCTGAGGCTACTAGATGGATTAATCCAGAATATGACCGTGTTCTATGATGATGAATACTTCACCTACAAAGACATGTGCGCAAAATGGATGACGGAATGTTTCAACAACGATATTCTCAATTTGGATTTCATAATGGAGGATGTGAGTAGACTAATAATGCTGAATATTTGATTGTTATACAAAGTGGAATACTCATTTGAAATAGAATTGCAACGTATTGCATCAGTTGTTCGATTACGTTTTCACTTGAAATAATTGGATTCCAGCATAGGAAATCTCGGTGATAGTCAAATTAATCGTTTCGATTCTGACAAAGATAGCAAAATTTTACCAGGATACCTCAACTAGTTCTATAGATAGATAGATAGATAGATAGATTTATTTCTCAGAATCGGAATTACATTGGTACTTAACTAATTTATTAACATATTGTATTCAGATTCTATACAGCATATACAGCATCGAGAAAGTGAAAGGTGCGGTGAAAGATAATAATAAAAATGATGTGATGTGATTCTATTCAAAATCCTGAGAAAAAAATTCCTCTAGATTATAAAAGACATATTCATGTAGCAATTTTTTCAGGCGGTTTTTGAAGTGAAGATTGCATAAAGATTTCATACTGACAGGTAGGTGATTGTATACTTTTATTCCGGAATATAAAGGCCCATTTCTAGTTCTGTTGTATCTATAATTTGGCAAAATGTAATCTTGTTTTCTGGTTGGATATGTGTGTTTATTTGATGGTAATGCCAATATTGATCGTTTTTTATGTATGAGGATACTGATTTTGAAAATATATGTGCTCGTTGAAGTAAATATTTTGTGGTCTCTGAAAAATGTTCGGCAAGAATCTCTATGGCTCAAACCAAATAATACACGAATAGCTCTCTTCTCGATCCCAAATACTTCTGTCGCATATATACATGTGCCCCAAAATTCTATACCATATTCTAATACACTATGGAAATACGCGAAGTAAACTAATTTTGTTGTTGCGAGATTTGTATTCATCTTAACTGTGCGTAGAGCAAAAATTGACCTGCTCAATTTAGTTTGAAGTGCATTGGTGTGATCTAGCCAGTTCAGTTTGCCGTCGATAGTTATTCCCAGGAATTTGGTTGATTGCACGAAATCAATAGAATTTTCATTGAGGTGTATCGTCAACATCTTTATATAATTTAAATATAATGTTATTTGATTTTGAGAAGTTGAGAGACATTTTATTAGCCAGAGACCAGTCTGATACTCCCTCCATTACTTCTTCGGATGATGTAGTGAGTAAGTCAGGATTTGTCTCTTTAACAAGTATACTCGTGTCGTCAGCAAAAAGTGTAAAGGCAGCTGTAGGAAAGCTACAAACAATGTCATTCACATAAATGAGAAATAATGTTGGGCCCAGCACTAATCCCTGTGGTACACCTGCTTGTAAATGAGTATGTTCTGAATCTTGGTATGACACCTTACCTAACATTTCATGTTTCACTCTGACACAGATTATTCGCTGTGAAATATATGATTGGAACCAATTGTTAGACAGGCTTCTAATTCCATAGTACTCTAGTTTTTCCAGTAGTAATTTGTGATTTACGCAGTCGAATGCCTTAGAGAGATCGCAGAATATTCCAAGTGGGTATTCTTTCGATTCTAAAGACTCATGTGTTCGTTCAATCATTTTGAATGTTGCATCCGTAGTATTCAAGGTTTTCCTGAATCCAAATTGCTCTTCTGTAAGAATTTGCTGAATGTTCAGATATGACCTTATTTGCTTGTTAACATTCCATTCTCGTAATTTTCAGAAGCTTGAGAGTAATGAGATGCCACGGTAGTTATTGGGATCGGTCCTATCACCTTTTTTAAAGACTGGAATGATAATGGATTTTTTGTATGAATCGGGAAATATGCCGGAGGTAATAGATAGGTTGAACAGAAAAACAAGTGGCTTTTTCAACGCATTACTGTGTCTTTTTATCAAAGTCATTGGTATATTATCTATTCCAGTGGAGAACTTAGGTTTTTGTGCAGCTATACTTTCTAAGATATCACTTTCAGTTAGCGGAGAGAAGGAAAATGAGTTTTTGTTATTGAATTTGAAATTGTGTAGGTATTCTGAATTAGAAGTTATACTATTTGAATTAGGAATAGCTTTTGTACTTAGCTGTTCAAAGTGCTTTTTGAATTTTTCTGCGATCTCTCTAGGTTCCGTGATCAAATTCCCATTGTCATTCCTTAAGCTTATATCCTCTCTTGTATGCTGCTTGCCAGTGAAATGTGACACCATGTTCCAAGTCATTTTGATTTTATTCGAAGAATTTGTCAACTGTTTTTCATAATTGAAATTTTCAGATGTCTTAATGAGGCTATTGAGAGTTTGACAATATTTCTGAATATATTCGAGAATATTCGGATTTGTTGTGTATCGTTTCAAATATAATAGAAACCGTTTATTTTTGCAAGATTGTCTTGAGAATACACAAAAGATCAGGAAACTGTTCATGATTGAGTTATGAATGATTCATGAGTAATTTCCTCTGGTATTTCATTGAGAAGTATAAGTTTCTAAGGAAAAAAGTGTGAAAAATCGAAAGTATCAGTTTTTTACCAAAAAACCAAATTATTTCAGCACATATGCCCCCGAAGGTGTAGGGTGAATATGAATAATCTTAGTGATAAAATAATGAAATTGATTGGTATCTTAAACCATGGGTTAGTAAAATTATGAATTTATTAAAAGAATGCGCTTAAAATTAAAGTTAGGTAAATGCATACCAAACGACATGAACACGTATGTCCTTTTGAAATTTAACGTTATTCGGCATGCCATGTACAATTTTCAGAGCTTATACAATTATCAAAGGTGTAATTGCTTTGACAATGGGAAAACCCAGGCATGTCTCTTCTAAAAACATACCGATCTATCGATATCTAGTATTCAGATGTCAAGACTAACTTTTCCTACAAAGTCAAGTATCTCGATGCTAGGAATTACGATCAGTAATAATCTCTCATGGGGAACCATGTGAGATCGATCGCTAAAGGTGCTTCCTAGAAGCTTCCTAGAAGTTGAACTTTCGAACTACTTGCCGAGAGAGATTTTTTCTGAACATCAAAACTTCAAATGTGAATGTTAACTTGTATCTCCTGTCCCTTGATGCATACGGTGTTTTTTGAACATTGCAGGGTTTCCCTTTCGTGTGAATCTACATTTAAAAAAACTCGTGTATGACTGCGAAGACACTCCTATGATAATTGAATATGTGCCCGTTCAATGGATGATCCATTAAAACAATGTGTATTATATATTTCAACCGACATAATGTGTTAAATAAACCTACCCGCATTCGCGATTTTTTTTTTGAGGTTATGTGCGAATGATGAAGTTCAATGTCTGCCATTGTGAATTATGTAAGTTATCAGCTCACCTAGACAAATAAGTGAAATAGCATACCAATCGTTTGTGAAAGAATTGATTTCATTTGATAAGAGAAATGTGTAGAATATGAAGGTCCAACCCAACGATACTACAATGTATGTCAATGCAATTTTTCATCAGAAATTGATTTGATATTCCATGATTACCAGTTAATTTTTTCTTTTTCATGTTCTGGAAATTTACTATTTTTCCTTCCTTGTCGCCTAACAACCACTGGTTTCATGAAAATGTAGTTCTTTTTTTTTTATTTTTTTTTTCAGAAATGCCAAAATTTTCGTTCAATTGGAGAAAAATATTTTTATTGTTCACCTAATCATAATTGTTTTTCAGATTAATCGTTATGCCTATCATTACGAGCTAGAACATTATGAGCGGATAACGCTGCGAACAACATCGACTTCATATCATTCTAAACATAATGTAAAATGTATGCCTTCAGAGATAAAAATCATCGGTAATTTATATGATTTGAATTTCCTCTGTTGTTAAAACACTCATTGGCAAAGTGCCATTGTCTTCTCGAATAGTTATTACCTCCCTTTACATACTAAATGCCATCAAACTTTGTGGTGATAATTTTGAGGTCGAGTGTTCAACACTCTGTGCTCGTCAATAAATTCGTCATTTTAGATCAAGGATGGCCATTGAATGCGAAAACAATAGATGAATGAAAATGAACGTTTATATGACACCATAAGTAGACACTTTTCGGTAAATATTGAGTCATTGCTTTCATTGCTCATGAACTGAAGATGTTCACGAGGTGAAGGGGAATTGGTTAAGATGTAACAGAAGGATATCGCTCTGTACGTTAGACTAGGTAAAAAACAACTGCTGAAAGAATTGATATTTATAATTGAAATATGGAAATATTTTCCTATCCATTATACATTGTGACTGAAAAAAGTCCCACTTCACTTCTAACGACACCATGATCGGACAAACTTCACGAGAAAAAACATCAATGCGATGAAAGAATCAATAGTGCCAGCTGAGAGGGCGTTATGATTTTTTTCTTCAAATGAGAAGGGGTTTCTAGTTACCTTGTTGGTAGGTCTTTCGTCGTTCCATCCAGCATTTGTTTCTTTCCTAGAATTGGAATAGCAATTCTTGACCTATTACAAGTTTTACTTTATTTTGAATAATCTTTATACTCAGTTATTCGGAATTTTATTCAAAAATCATTTCAGTTTACTTCAATAACCTCTAATTAACCTTCCTGGAAACTATGTCCATCTTCGGCATAAATTGAACATGGTTCGATTTTTCCTTACAGAAATCGAGACTTGAGCCGAAGGAAACGAACCATTGATTATGTTAATTTTTATTTGCTGTCCCTTGATTCACGCGGTGTTTTCTGAATATTACAGGGCTTCACTTCCGTGTGGATCTGTATATGAAACAAATACATGTATTTTACTACAGATAAGCAAAAAAAACGGCTAGTCCGCTTTTCAAAAGTGAATCAATGTTGAAAATACTGAAAATGATGCCAATAAATGTTAACTATAACCGAACTTGATATTTGGTCCCGTTCAAAAGTTGGGAGGGAAATGGCTGCACTGTATATCTATTAATTATAAGACAAATTAATCAATTTCCTTCTTCAAAATATTATGGTAAACAAACTGCTCCACTATGTACCAAAATGAAATCTATTCATTACCCTTCAAGATGACTGTGAATATTTACGCGATCCTTTTACCAACCAATTAAAACTCATTTCCACCAGAACTTTTGGAGTACAATGAACTTTTAAGAGAAGTTAATCAAAACAGGAGAAGGTTGGCATCTTCAGAAGAAAATTGATACCAAATATAAGGACTAGAAAAAGCTCTTTATATACACAACAAATTCCAGTTAGTGCAGCAACTACTTGTGAAGTTTTTCGGTCTTATATGGACTTCGTCTGTTTCTCCTAATCACTCTAATCAATTCTCCAACAATGAAAGGAAAAGCGAGCTGCGAGGGATATGCCCTTTGTCACCATTCATGATATTTCTACATTTTGCTCTTTCTAGACTCTCACATGCACCGAGTAGCCTGTGTCATGCACGTGCTCAGCTGTAGATAATTCTTTTAGAGAAATAGTTTGTTGCCGCACTGTTGCTCACTACTTAAGGCATTTGTGTTTCAAGACTACGATGGCAGTTGTTCAGAACTGCCAGTGGCATTTGACAAGTTCACCAGATTTGTTTTTATCTTCCGCTAGATGCTGTGTCGTGACCTCAATAAATTTGATTAACAGAGCAATCGTTGAGGTAAAGCCAAAAACTGAAACAACTTTCACTTCTGACGTTTAGCCTTTTATGAAGCCATCTCCAGGGTACTGTAATGTAAATAAAAATATTCAGAACAATTCGTTTCAACCCTGATGATCTGAATACATTAATTCACATTGAAATGTCCTAAAGATGGTTTCATAATAAGTAGTGGATTTGAAATGATTTTAGTGATCGCACTGTATTTAATCGAATGCTACTTGCAGCAATTCAGAAATTTCTACAAAAACGCAGAAATCCAAACTGAACATACTAAATAGTCTTTCGTGATGCGACAGGAGATATTCCACACAGCCAAGTACAAAACTGAAACCACAACTTTTGTGTTTTATTACACGACTGTGGGACACTGCGAAGATACCCAAATACCAAAGCTTCGCTTTCTTTTACCATACTATCGACATTCTCTTTTCCTTTCATTCTCGAATTTGATTATGATCTCAAACGAGATAACACACTTTAGAGTTCAAGGTTCAGATTTAGAAATGAGCGCAATGTGAGAAAAGTTCAACGCCTACGGATCACAATGTTTATGAGACAGCGCGTTCAGAAAAGAAGGTCAGTGGGAAAGAATTTTACTCTTCATTGTGATGTTCACACTCACTTTCACAATGTAAAATTCAATGGGAGGAGATAGGAGTAAAAAGTTGATTGATCTTCTTAAGGTGGTACTGCCTATATGATCTAAATATTGATTGGCAAATGGCATAATGAGATCTTTCTGGGTGATGTTTTCAATTGAAATATTCAATAATTGGAATTGGATATAGTTGAACTATTAGGGCCACTTCTTCAATATGGGAATAAATAACTTATCTGTCTATAGATGGAGGAAATGTAAGGATTAATAATAGTAATAATTGGCAGTGATAAGAATGAAAACTGTTGGTTATTTTTATATTACTCCAGTAAAGGAAGTAAAAACTGGCTGGACTAATTCGAGACCAATTGCAGATAGTTGGAGTAACTTGAATTTTGTTAAGAAAGGTGCCCAGTATACGAGTAAACAACTTCCGTTACTGGGAAAAAGCGCGGGGGGTGGGGGGGGGGTGGAACTCATTGGGGGAAGGGGTTAAAAAAAATAATGAAACCAATCGATAAATTATCATTTTTTAACATAAAAACATTGATTGCAATTTTTCATAAAAATGCACTCCTTTCGGGTAATAGCGCAAGGAAAAGTGTGATTTTTGCAAAAAAAAATTAAAAGTTTTTACAGTTTCTTTAAATTTACTGAAAATCTGTTAGTATTACAAAAAAAATTATACATTACTTATATGAAGTATTTTAGTTGACAAATAAAGTGGTTCTTGTTTTATTTTTGTACGTTTAATATTAAAGGAGATATGACATGGCAAAAATGGTTGCTTAACGAAAAATGAAGAAACCGGATCGTTCTGGCGTAAATATCTCAAAAAATATAACTTTTACAAAAAAAATGATTCCTATCATTTTGCAAGATGACAAAATCGGGAAAATTTTGAGACCAACCAGAACCGTTTAAAAAAAATTTTTTAATGCCAATTTTTTTAGCGCCATATGGGCTAAGGTGCTTGGAAAAAAAATCCTTCGGTGAAAAGTCAGAACACTTCGTCCTGAATATGTCCAGCCATTTTTGCAGCAGAGTGAACATTATTTACTTTAAACAACCAAATTTTTCAGCATTTATTCCAGGATAGTTGTATTTCAATTTTTTGTTATAATTTTTCATCTGTAAGCAAATTTGTCCGTTTAAATTTGCCTATTTTATGTTTATAACGCTAAATGCTCTTTTTTGTCGGGCGAAATAAAAAAAAATTGGCCCATCCAATTCAAATGTTGCATATGACATGAAACTTTGGCGATAACCTCAGCTTTAAAATGGTTCCTGGTGCATCTCGTTATCATTAGCCAAAAAAAAAGTTATGGCCAAAAAAACCTTTTTTTTCCATCAATCACATGAAATTTTCATAGTTAATCCATTGGAACCCTCTATTTTTAAGTTTTATGAACATTTTCCGTGCAGTACTGTATGTTTGGATGATAAGCCAATTAAATTCTGCTGTCAAATTTCAAATCAAAATATTAAAAAAAAAACTAAAAAAGGGTAGTTTTTACGGTTTACAGGGTGCCTCAGAAATTTCTGACATCAAAATCGTAATCAGTGACCCAAAAAACCTCCCGGTACCTATTAACACGAAAATTTATTTAATATTGCCCGAGATATTAAATATTTATTAATTTTGACCAAAAAAAACAGTTTGGCCAAGTTTTACAGCGTTTTGGAGCTTTGCCCAGTAACCAAACTTGTTTACTCGGATACTTGACACCTTTTTTGACAAATTCCAAAAAATTTTAAGTTGATCTGAGTGGTCTCGAATTAGTCTTTCATTTTACTAAAAAATTTACTTCCCTTACTGGAGTAATGACAAATATCTTGAATTGAAAAACCGGTCCCCAATGGGTTTTAGATTGAGTTTGAGAAAGTTAAATAATCTCAGTCAGCTTGTGAACTATCTAATATTTTTAAATTGTATTTGGAGCATCGCTTTTCTCGATAAGTTTCGATCTAACCAGTTAGTATTCTAGAAATTTTTCTGAAATCTAAATCATTGTTCATCGTATAGTTGCATGCCAGTTTAATGTCGTCTATATATGTGTAATGTTCAACTTACTTCACCACATACTCGATCAGCGTACTCAAAAACTAGTAATAATCAAGTCAACTTTGGAGGATACGTTCAAACTAATATCGAACACCTATACAATAAAGTGATGAACTTTATCCGACAGTTGCCAGGTGCAAAATTAATCACAGAAGAAATTTCCGTATCTGTTTTTTTGGTGATACAAGTACTAGATTTCATTTTCGATTATCGAGGTGAGCACACTTGCTGACCGGTTTCGTGCTTATCGGCAACAAAGCTCAAGTGTGCATTTCCTTCGAAGTTGATCAGGCAGTGTCCAACATCAATGTCGATGACGTTATTCATTTATTTCCATTTTTGATTACTGTTAGCGATATGTTTTAATAGGAGAACCACTGCATCTCGAGTGGGCTTCACAAAAACTTGCATTATTGTTCAGTACTGAGAAAATGTTCCTCAAAACTCCTTTAGATATGGGGGAAACACCCTTAATCTGCCCTATGTGTCCTAGAATATATTCGTCACCAACACCGAAGTTATGTAAGATTATCAGAAGAACATTGAGGGAATTATTCAAACGATAATACAAGAGTTTTCTATATTCATAACTACTCTCCTGGCAAATACCAGAAATCGCAGTGAAGAGATCAGCCTTAGGATCGCTGATTCTAGTTACATTGTTGTTCTAAAATTTGTTCTAAAATTGTTCGTTTTCGTTAACCAGCTGACGAACGTCAACCCTCAGAAGTCGAAACTTGTGCGAGCAATGGATCAACGAGGCCTTACCTTCCAAAGTGCGATTACCCAGCACGGTGGCCCGGCGAGGATTCGAACCCCGGCCTTCTGCTTGATAGGCAGATATGCTAACTACTACACTACCGAGACCACATATTCGATATTTCTTTTTCCATGGGTAGCAATGAGCGATGCAAACAGTGAAAATAGAAATATTAAGCCGCAATCAAATTTTTTGATTGGTGAACTTATGAACAATTACTTATTTCAAACCTTAAAAACCGTCAGAAAGTCGAATTACTGGTCTCGGTAGTGTAGTGGTTAGCATATCTGCCTATCAAGCGGAAGGCCGGGGTTCGAATCCTCGCCGGGCCACCGTGCTGGGTAATCGCACGTTAAAAGGTAAGGCCTCGTTGATCCATTGCTCGCACAAGTTTCGACTTTTGAGGGTTGACGTTCGTCAGCTGGTTAACGAAAACGAACAATTTTTTTAGAACTGAATACGAGAGAAATTCCAGTACCTACTAATAATGTAACAAGAAAGCCGATTCAAATCAAAAATTCAAATTTTTTTCAAACTTTCGATTTCAGGCAGTATTATCGAGATTCTATGAAACCAATGAGTACCCAGTTTCATCCAAATAACGGTATACTCGTAGATTATATTTTCTTCAAAATACACAGATGTTTCATTCTACCCTAAGAATAGGGAAATGAAAATGAATGATAATGAATACAAACATGAAACTACTTCCTTATTATTCTTAATATCCTGTCCTGTCGTACACGACTTTCGACTCCTCCTTCACCATGAGTTCCGTAGATAATGGGATAAGTAATATCCATTGTGGAGAAAGTGAATTATTGCTTCAATTTCAGGAATTAGCAAAGCAGATATGTTGATGTTTTTTTATCGGACAAGTGAGCTATTGTTTCCAAATGAAAATTATTTGTCAGTATACTTATTACCTCACTCGACTAACTTAACATAAATTTCCGTGAATTATGAGAGAAACGGCAGTAATATTTTATAATAGTACTTATAATGACAATGACGATAATAATTGTGTGCCTAGGCATTACATGTTTGCAAGTTTTTTATACAGGGCTGAATTTAAACTAGATGAAGTCAAAGCCATTATTTCATGGTGGAGTTCCTTCTTTGTTTTTTTTATGTTCTTAACCTACCACAATCTGAAAAAATAAGAAGTAATACTGGAATAGTTGCTACGTTAATCATAAAACATTTTAGAAGCTGACGAGAAGTGAAGTATTTCTTTGCACGAAATAGAAATTGAAGCACCTTTAGCGATCGATCTCGCATGGTTTTCCCATGAGAGATTATCACTGATCGTAATTCCTAGCATCGAGATAGTTGACTTTGTAGGAATAGTTACTCCTGACATCTAAATACTAAATGATGATAGATCGGCTTTCCTTGAGAAGAGACATGCCTGCGTTTTCCTAACATTCAATTCCACCAAGTTTATGGTACCCCTTTCTATTATTTACCAAGTTATCGTTAATTTTATTGACGTGAATGTTTCTTTGAATTTTTGTTTCTCGAACTGGTATGGGGACTCTGTAAGAGAAACTAGTAAGAGGAGTACTGTCGTCCGCAAAACTATGAACTGAACAAGAAGTTTTCTCGAGCAAATCATTGATATGAAGCAGATACAAAGTGGGCGCCAGCACTGAACCTTGTGGAACACCTGCATTTATTGGGAGAATACCAGATGATACTCCATCAACAACCACATACAGCCTTTCTTTATCTGCTACACTGACCAAGGAATTCGCAAAGATGTATTCTATCTTGCCCATTCCGCAGTCCTCTCTATCTTAGGGCCAGTCTATTAGGTGTAATGTCTATGGATTCAACAGAGGGCAGGCGTTCTTTTGGAATCGAGCGATTCTTCTTCGATTGTTTATATGGTTGGAAATTTTTGTGGCTTACTGAACGCTTCCACAAATGTCAATATCGCCATTCTTTTCGAATATCAGTTGCCAACGTAAAGGTTGAAATGTTTCACAATTTAGTTTTAATAAATGCATTCGGATTTACGAGGATTGTTGCACATATGTACATTTGGATTACTTACTGGAATATTAGCGGCATAAAAATGTACTAGAATTGAGTGACGTTAGCGCTGAATCCTGTACTCGAAAATGGTTAATGAAACGGTAACGTCCATTTTTGGAAACTAGTGTGCTAGTTATTGAAGAGGTCAGTGGTTTTTAAGGGAAATACCGAGTATCTATATCTTTTCTGTCCGTTTGATAATAAGATAGTATTCAATACAACTGTAATATCATGCCAAAGATAGCACATGTTTTTTAGGAATAGTCACATTTCGAATGATGAATGATTGTGAATAAAACTACTCACAAATTATAGACAAACCCAGCCTAAAGGAAAAAAAAACATATTTTCGGCTCATTCACCGATTTCCCTGTGAGAAATAGACTTTGAAAAATCGATTCAAAAATAATTTAATTATTTCTTATGGAAATACAACATTTTTGCAATCCACAGTAATTATTAGAAGAACAACATTACGCCACTAACGCTTCCCTTAATTCTTTTCAGGTCGAGAGCAAAAATATCAACCTCACTTTTCCTCTGATGTTCAACCCCGTCACGTGGGATGCTCATGCCTTTCCTGTATTTTTTGGCGGTACAGAAGTGAGTGAAGACGGATTTATCATCAGTGTACCATCTTTACAGCTGGCCTATTTTGGAAACGCTGGCACGAAAAAAATGGAACGGCTGTGAGTTTTGAGAATAACCAAAGCAATCTTTTTATTGTCGATTGCAATAATGGTGTGCATGCATATATTATGGTTGGTGAGGCATTAATAAGGAATATTTCCATCGTATGTTAAAAATCCCATATTTAGCGGGACATTTTCGATCAATTACAGCGATGATAAATTCTCGGCGGGACATTTTCGGGCTAGTAAATACCCGGTAGGTATCGAAAAATACCTGCTCGGTCCGTGTATCTATAGTAACGATTGTTAAAATGTACATTTGTCATCTTGACAGGCATAAATACTGAATTGTAAACGTCGTTGTTTTAACTCAGGAAATATTCTACCGAATTACACTCGTGCATCAAAATAAACCTGATAATTTTCCATTCAAGCATGTTGTCAGTAGAAAAACTGCATTCTGTTATTTTCATAGTTTGCTAAAAGAGCCCGACTCCAAAATATGAAAATAAACTCATGCAGTTTTTAGACAACATGCTTTCATGAAAAATTATCGGTAATTTTGAAGCACTTGTGTAATTACTCCCCAGTGGGCTGTCAAAGAGTAAATGCAATGAATCTACAGAAACAGTTGAAAATGTAGAATAACACACACAGTCAAACAGTAGTTTTCTCATAAACTGATTGGAAACTGAAATAACTTTTCATCATAAAAACTTTTTCATGTTATAGGATAGAAAATCATAACGATTATCTTTCTTTTCAGAATGAATAATTTTGAATTGAATCAATTTAAAAGTGAGCCACAAATTGATCTCATCATAGACTTGATTCAATTATTACCGTTCACCGAACAATAATGAAATTGATAACCGAATTATTCCTTCATTAGGAAGTTATAGCAATGAAACTCCTCAAACTTCAATCACAAAAACAAAATACGGCGACATAAGTGACATAACCGAACCCAACCTCAAGTTTACTGCATTTTTGTTAATGGCCTTCAATTGTTTGTAGTGCAAATTCCCTAATATTTTTTGTAAGACGCTAGTGACGATTTTCAGGAAATTTTGATGAATTTAAATAGTATAAATAGTACGCTGGTACTGAAAATTTCATACAGCAGAACTGCAACAAATTATCCAAAAACTAGCTTTTGTTATCGCGGATAATTTTTCTATCGATTTCAATATTTCATTCAACACTATGCCATTTTTTTGAATAACTGATTATCACGAGTGGTGTTAATAAACTTCAAATTGTTCAAAACCATAACAGTTCAGTTCCTGTTTTTACCCAAATGTGTATTAATATTGCACATTATTACATATTTTTTCTATTAGTGATATAATGCGAGGAAATGTACATTTGAACTCAGGTTAGTACACTTAAAATCCACCATCATTCCCTTGTAAATGTTTTGAGTTTCACGAAACCATCTTCGATTCAATACAATTTAAGTTTCTTTGTGTGTGGCTAATATCACAATAAACATAACTACGTTCACCATAGTATGACAATAAAATTTCATGAGGGCTGATTGAATGATAATATCAGATTGTTATTTGAGCTATATAGTTATTCAAGTACAATACGTCTAAGGATGAAAACGTTATAGTTGCAAATAAAGAAAGAACTGAAACAACAGTTATAATCTCTTTGAACTGTATAAGCTGCAAATGTTTTAGATTCATAACAATTCGATCAATACTGAAAAATAAGAGATAACTCCCATTCAGTACAGTCTAGTTCCAAAATTGTATAGTGACTCATCGCACATTTTCAGGTTTTTAGGGTATTTGAAAGAGAGGAGAAGCTGTAAGAGAGTGGCAAAGTAAAACTTGATTCGAAACAAAGTACCTTCCTAATTTCTGTCCTATTTCTTGACCTGCTTCATATCAATTATGAACCGTACAATCTATGAGTCACTATCTAAAACTTAGGAACTGGACTATAGATAGAGCATGAATATTACCCTGAAGATGTTTTTTTGATCGAAACATCGTTAACGATATAATACCAGTTTTGGATTTCCGATCTGACCTCTGTCAGTCCCCTGAAACCAAAAACATTACTCGCTGCTATTGAATAATGTAAATCTTTTGTATTTCACGATGTTCACTTCCCATAATGTCATTTTTTTTGGCAGAGGAGCCGCATGGGAAGATGCATTCTTGGATTTGATTGAACAACTGCAAGACAAGGAGAACAGGTTTGAACACATCAGAATCGCCAGGTTTACTTCCGGAACTTTGGGCCACGAATTGGAAAAAAATACAAAATCAGTCATACCGTATTTCGCTTCGACGTTTATAATAATGGCCGTTTTTTCTATAGGTTAGTACAAAAATAATCCTGCATTTAATTATCGTGTCAATTAACATAAATCATGTCCAACAGATTCATTGAAAGGTAGAAAGGAAAAGTAGAGATATCACAAAAAATATTTCTTCTATTGATGAATTTCTCAAGGCGAATTGAAAGTGAATATTGTAATGTCACTAATTATTGTCGATAACAGTATGAATGATTATATTCATGATTAGTTTGAAAAAAGATATCTGGCTAATTGTGAGTTTATTTTATGAACCCGTCAGACAACCTTCAAGAATTGAAAATCAACACCAATATCTTCTTCCTTCAATGTTTTTTTACACTGTAGTACTTTTTTCATGTCGGTATCGAAATGGATGAATGAATTGATTATGATTCCTGCTTTCGCAATTCAAAAAAATTAATTACCAATTCATCTGTGTCGTAGTTGTAACGACGATCTTTCGAAGGAATATTGCGAAATACTTTGTATTTCAATATCTAGCTGTTCGTTATCATCTGTTTGTCCATGACAATTATGTTGAGGTCGAGAAAAAAGCATGAAGGTTCCACCGATAACATAGTTTTCTCGCTATACGGTTGTAGATTTGTAACTATGTTTATACTCAAAACCTCTTTAAATGATGGAGAGTAAAATTCGAAATTGAATTGAATTTGAAAATGTTTCATTATAATTGAAGTTCTAATAATTAAGATTAGTCGAAAAAAATTGATACAATTGTCCTGAATTTCCTGAAAACATACGTCAATTTTTTCAGTGTGGTGTTTGGGTAGTTGAGCTCTTTCCTAGAAGGTTTCACTTGGTCCAGAGATTTTGCTTTCTTAATTCAATACAAAACATTCATCAAGAACATTAAAATATTGAGGATAATTAACAATTCACCTAATCGATGAACTGACATGAAAAAATGACAATTTTATCAGAGCTTGAGAAAATAGTAGATTTTTCGAATCACTACTAAAATTTTCCTTACTAGAAATTTGTAGTTTTGGTTTTATATTTCCTGAGAATGAGGAATAGAGAGCTGGAATCTTATTTTAGCTGTTATTAGGATAAATTGGTATATTTGCCCGATAAATAACTGCAATATAATACAAAAAACAAAGTTGTCCTACAATTTTGTCATATCTTGACAATACTCACCAAAAATTCAAATCTCATTAAAAATTTCCATAAAGGCTTGAAAAAAGGAAGCAGACTAGCTTCCGAAAGTATATGCATTTTTCATATATTTTTTTTAATCAGTCTGCAAATTAAAAAAAAAATACACACAAAATAGTGGCAAAATAATCAGTTGATTCTGCATTCTCTTTAACATTGTAGTTACGCATCGGGACCCTAAAAATAGATTAAATAAAAATTTGAAGCTACTTTTCTTTCATTTTTATGGGAGAAAAACCTACAAAATGGATTCCATGACATTTCTACCACTTCAAAAATATTCAAAAAATATTTCGTTGCTAAAACTTATCAATTGTCTTTTATTCACTGATATAGGAAAGTGTAGTTTCAATAAAGAGTTTTCTTGGGATTTTAAAACTCTTCTCTCTTTCCCAGTGACTTGTATGATGTTCGACTGGGTACGATCGAAGCCTTGGTTGGGTCTCCTTGGGAACGTCAGTGCAGCTATGGCAACACTGTGTGGATTTGGATTCTGTATGTATGCTGGAGTTGACTTCATTGGCTTGAATTTGGCAGCACCCTTCTTAATGATAGGTTAGTCATATGCATATTATACTGAATACCACTTTTGAATTCATGAGAACAATATTTGGTACTATTTCCATTCATATCTCTTCTAAAACTGAAATATGATCTCTGAGTTGAAGATCAATACATTTGCATTACATTTTTGCACCAGCCCAATATTCTGTATCATTTGTAAAATGAAAGTTGTTCCTGTCATTTATTCGGTCTTGAAGTTTTTTCAAAATGAATTATTCTTCCCATGATTAATGAGCGCTTTTGATTAACCGTTGCAAAAAACTCACTCAAATTATTTTCTACACAAAGTATCAATTGTTTTATTTCAACAGGCATTGGTATCGATGACACCTTTGTGATGTTGGCGGCCTGGAGAAGAACCTCCATGAAAACACCTGTTCCAGAAAGGATGGCCCAAATGTTATCAGAGGCGGCTGTGTCAATCACAATTACTTCTGTTACCGATTTCTTCAGTTTCTGGATTGGTATCTTCAGTCCCTTTCCATCGGTTACAATATTTTGCATCTACTCAGGTGAATATGTGCAATACATTTGAATTGCATATCAAATAAAAAGTTTTTCTCCGAATAGAGCATTTAACAAAATATTTCTCAAAATGCATCATTTTTCCAGGAGCCGCAACTTGCCTTCTTTTCATCTGGCATTTGACATTCTTTGCTGCTTGCGTGGCAATCTCAGGGTACTGTGAGGAGAAAAATCTCCATTCGGTTTTCTGCTTTGAAGTTCAGCCTGTGTCCAAATCACGTGAGTATTGATCTTATTGAACACAGCTTACCATACCTGTTGATTCATGATATATAAACATTATGGGAATTAGGATGAAGACAATCCGAATCAATTTCATGATACATCTTCACCTATTAGGACATTTTCATAACAATTAGCAATTATTCAAAATATGAGAGAGTGATGTTATACTCAACAAGTATCGTCCAGCTGTACAAATAAATAAATCATTCTATACAAAAGCTCTTAAGTGGTTAATTACATCGCTAAAACTCTGTTCAGAATGAAGATTGTCCAGACAGTTTTGACAATTTGCATAACACACGATAACTCGTTCTTCAAGTAACGTTATTTTTCCTTCGATAAAAAGTCTGTCTTTTCTAAGACATCCAAGAAAAATTAGCATTTTTTTTTCATCAAATAGAAGGGACAATACCCATTACTAAAATGCGTCGAAATCATAGCCAACATTTTTTATGGAAATTTGAAATTATATCTATAAAAACACCAGAACAACGATCATTTCAAATTTCGATGCGAAAATTATTTCTGAAAGAAGACCTCACTCGATCCACGAACTAAAATGTATAAATGATTTTAGATTATTAAGAGGGCAAAGTATTGCCAAGTTCCGTTTATACTGACTTGAATGAGCACCAGTGCATTCACGTTGAAGATAGAGCGTTCGTAAATAAATACACGTGATCTTTCGAACTACTGAGAAGATGTATTTGGAGTTTTCATTGAATTCATCTACAAAATCCACAATTTTAGATCATCTTCTTTGCTTTTTTTGGGTCGGAGAAAGTCAAGAACACTAGGTATTAATATACATTTGCTCTACATACGCCTATATGACTAGATACTTTCGTGAGAATATGATCAATGAAATTTTCGAAATATTCATGCGCTTAATCTTTGTATAAGTTGAGATCATATTCTTCTAGATACTACTCAAATACTATACTGTGACAGCCTAATACAACTCTTTGCGTTCTTCGATATTACAGCCAGCCTATCGAAACGCGAGGACTAACTGATCACGGTAGATGCATTGTTTACGCTCACTCTACCTTCAACGTGAATAGATTATACACATCCATTTTTGACAAGTGGATTACAACTTAACAAAATATTATATACAATTTGCTTTCTTCTCCAGTCACGCGTCTTCCAAAAGCCGTATTTTTTTTTCAAAGAGACTGAGTGGGTGTTTGTTCATGTGTTCGGTCATTCTCACTTCCAATGGGCTTCTGATTTCTCCGTTGTAGGACTTGCCGCACTCACATGGTATCCGGTAAACGCAGTTGTTGGTGTCGCTATTTTTGTTCGGTGGTCGAATTTTTGTGAGCTGGCTGCGTATTATAGTGCGAGTGCCTACCGACATAAAGGGTCATTTGTTAATACCCTCTTGAAACTTTTTCTGTGGCTTCATTGTGTCCAGTCTACCACTCCCAGCTAGTATGGAAACTGGATGTGGGGGCGTTTTCACTATAAATAATTTTAAACATGTAAATGCGGTGTAGCCTCAAAAATTTATACATACTGTTGTTCTTGAATAAATTTTTTTCAAAAGATAATTTTATTGGAAGCGCGATCGCAAGGTTGTCGGACAAAAATTTTGGAACCTTAAAGGAGTCCACCAACGAAAATTTTGCATAACCACGTTGGTGGACTTCCTTAAGGTTTCAACATTTTTGTCCGACAACCTTGAAATCGCGCTTCCAATAAAATTACCTTCGAATAGATTTTATTCAAGGACTGTATGTATAAATTTTTGAGGCTACACCGCATTTAAAATTAATTATAGTGAAAACGCTCCTAGATCCAGTTTCTATACTTGCTGACAGTGGTAGACTGGACATAATGAAGCCACAGAAAAGTTTCAAGTGGGCACTCGCACTATCAAATTCCCTGATCGAAAACCGACTCTGACATTGTATTTCTCTCCTAACCTCCTGATCCCCTCTGAAAGTCCTTTCACGAAGGGGATGGAATGAAATTGTTGTTCTAATATCTCTTTGGCATTCCTTTGGTTCGTCCGGGCCAATGTCTGATTCACTAGCTTCTTCGAGTAATCGTTCTTATGATGATCCCTCCTTCTGTTGTGTTCAGTTCCTTGTCGAGAATTTCTTTGGTGTTGGAGAAATTGATTGCCCGATCACCCGATCAGTGAGAGATTCTGGTCAATACCTGATTGAGCAATCCAACCATTCCTTATTCTTTATGTGAATGATCTATTGAATATCAATATATCTGAAGAGGTAATGAGTTTTGCGGATGATAACGCTATCATTTTCGAAACTGATAGTTGGAATACAAAGTTCTGACCATTAACTTCGATGAGACGTTTTACTTACCCTTTTCGTGTTATGAAAATACTCAGCCTCCTTACACTACCTTGCAAGTTGACGAAAACCTGGAAATTGAAGAAAAAGACTCAGTTAAGTATCTGGGAGTAACTATAGATAAGCATTTGAGATGGAATCATCATATCTCAAAACTCGCTAATACGTTAAGAAGCCTTATATATAGATTCAAATATCTTTCGAGATTTTCAGAAGAAAAACAAATGAAAATGGATTATCAAGCTTTGGTTGAGACTAGATTAACGTACGCAATAATCGGTTGGGGAAGTGCACTGAAAGAACATTCAGAAAATATTGATGTACTGCAAAAAAAGTTTCTGAAATTTTTTTTTTGAAATAACCAAGGACTCATTCATCGGATCTTTTGTTCACTCAATCTAAGCTCCTTTATATCCGTCGAAGTTATTTTTTCTCGATAACAATCTTTGAATTCAATTGAATTCAAACAAAAGTCGAACCTGCGAGAGTATGAACATAATTACCAAACTAGAAAGAATCTCAACTTTTACAGGGCGCCTCTTGCAATGAGATCAATTGGAATGAGAAATTATTCTTATTTAACTCCACGTTTGTTCAACTTTTTACCACCTAAAATAAGAACCATTAGTAATTATCATACTTTTAAGAAGAAATTGAGGTACTACTTACTCAACTCAAATAGGCATGAATTTTATCATCTATTTCGAAACTGAAATTGACATTCCATAGATACAACAACTACTCTAGTTAGTTATTTGGCTGTTTTATTTATTTCATTTGTATTGTGTTGCATGGTATCTATGTTTATATCGCACTTATTCAACCTTTACGTAGAGGAAGACGTTTCTCCACAGACAGTCTAAGACTTTGTGGAAAAATCAATTTATTTGCGTAACATGTTATTGAGTGCTAAAGATTCATAGTTTATTATATACATATACACTGATAATTGTTAAATTTTTGTGATATTTCATTCGATTTATTTATATACGAGAGTGATTCACTGTTGTTTATTGTTGAATGTTTTACATATTTTGCGAATAAATACTTTTCTATTCTAAAAACCACCATCATCTCTATTATAAAGTTTCTCAGTCCCAGTACTCCACTCCAACCCTTTCTGACGACCAGGAAGTGCAGAAAACCATTCCACACACCAAGCCCTACCTGCCGGTAGCCGACCCACTAGCCTCAATCGGTTGCGTAACGAGAATCGCATCGTCTCTGCACCCGAAACGGTTTACAGTTTACGGAAACTCTTCGACTTTCTTCTCTTCCGTCCTTGCGAGGTTATTATATCACCGCCGCCAAGATCGAGAGGAGGACGAAGAAAGGCAAACGGCCTGCCGGGCGATTCCGAAACTGTGTCGCAATCGCAGACCTTATACAGGGTGTAAAAATAAGTGTGTAACATTTGAGGAGGTAATTCCTCATCGAAAAAATGATAGGATCTTTTATATAAAGAAACTTCATTGGAGCATCCCTTGTTAAAATACAGCCCCTTAAATGGGGTACATAAAATTTGTATAACAATTTTTTTCACAAGCACTGAAAAAGTAACAATATTGAAATTAACCAACTGACAGCGTCATATCAATTCAATTGTCACTATCGCTAATAGCAACCTACTAGATAGATTAGTTTCGTATTTTCGCATTTATGACGATGTATCTGTGTAGTTGTTCGAAAAATAAATTTTTGCTGCGAACTGGTTTATTTTGGGCAAAAAACCCAAGAGACATTTTTTGTTTAGAATGAAACAGGCTAAAATAAGAAAAAAGTTACATTGGAAATAAATTTTAGGGGTTGCGTTTTCCACCCCTTACAACCATGGGGTAAACCAAATCAATTACTGGCTAAGTGTCTTTTTGGTAGTACAAAACGTCAGGTTAATTTCAATATTGTAACTTTTTCAGTGCTTGGGAAAAAATTGTTATACTAATTTTATGTACCCCTTTCAGGGGCTGTATCTTAACAAGGGATGGTACAATAAAGTTTCTTTATATGAAAGATCCTATCTTTTATTCGATGAGGAATTACCTCCTTAAATGTTTTACACTTATTCAGTTACACCGTGTAGAATACTTGGAGTGGTCCTAAGAGAGAGAGAGAGAAAGAGAGAGAGAGCATGATCTGCGGACTGAAAAAAAGATGCAATGGCTGATATACCGGTAGTGCTTCATTTCTGCCTGGAAAAATGAACCCTACGAATAGTCGATGAAATAATGTGTTTTTTAGGCATGAGAATTTTTGTTCAACTGTGACTGTCGAATTAATGTGTTTTTGTACACATTCACACGAAAGGGAATACCGCGTGAATAAACGAAAAGGAGATATGAATTAACATAAACAATTCTTGAAGTTTGTAAGCCTCAGGAAAAACCTCCGTAGGTAAGGAGTTCCAGACTTTAGCTGTTCTAATGAATATTTCACACCTCTACTTTCCAACGAATAAGATGCCTCAATTTTGACTAATTCATATGGCAACTAAAAAAAATTCCGTACATTTTTTCGAGGCGCCTCGATATTTGAGTGAAAATTTTTTGTCAGTTCAAAAAATGAACATATGATGTACAACCCTTGAATAATGTAAATATACCTGTGAATAATGCAAAATACATTTCTACCAACTTTAGTGACCTAACATTATGAAACGGCGAAGGACTGAACTAGTTAGTACATCTGAGCTTTAGAATTTGGTGTAACTGAAGTTGGTAATTGTTTTTTAACGAAATATGGTAGATTTTCCTACTTAGGAATTTTTTCGATATGGCGTCATGCTACTTGTAAAAATACATTTCTACCACATTTAGTGGTGAAATTACCAAAGGGCTATAGACTGGGCTGGTACAAATCTGAGTTTTAGCATTTTGTTTAACTATAGTTGGATATATTTTTTTCATTTAACGGAATATGGTAGATATAACTATATCATATTTTTAAACTAGTTATTATCAAGCTTTTGACCGAACCTGTTGAGCAATACCCAGCCCAACTTGGCAAACAGAGAAATTAATTCAAAATGTCAGGTTGGATTAATAATTTTTTTCCAATTTATGGTGTGAAATGTTCTTAGCGAATACCACGCAAGCTTAAATCATTCCTATGAATTTTCTTGCTGGCACGTATATTTTTTTTAATTATTCCTTGTCGCTCCATGACTCGAGATAATTTTCAAAATATTCGTGTCCTCTTGAAAAATTCCGGGAATAATTCAAGCTCTTGTTATATTATTTGTGAAAAAATATTCCTGAGCAAGAGAGGTGCAACAATTCTTCAAGTTCATGAAAAAGGGATGGCAATTTCGCACTAGTCGAGTCATCCGTTGATACTGCCAACGGTGGAACGATTGACGACTATTCAAAAGATCACCGACCGTGAAAATATCTAGAGATGAGAGATGCACCAAGAAGTCGGATTGCTTTTTTCTGAATAGAATCAAGAAGTTTCAATAAATGTTGTGGTGTTGAACCCCACACATAAGAATAATACTCCTTGCAATATAGATCATCAAAAGCTGACGAGAAGAATTTCTTCGCACGAAATAGAAATCTAAGCTTCTGGAAAGCACCTTTAGCGATCGATCTAACATGGTTTTCCCATGAGATTATTAGTGATCGTAATTCCTAGCATCAATATACTCGACTTTGTAGGAATAGTCACTCCTGAAATCTGAAGATTAGATGAAGGTGGATCGTCTTTCTTCGATGAGAGGCATGCCTGGGTTGTCCCAACATTGGATTCCACTAACTGGATGTTACTCCCATTCTATCATTTTCGCCAAGCCTCCCTGTATTTTTGTTTTTTGTGTGATATGGGAACAAAATGTTTTCCCCAGCAAGTCATTGATATAAAGCAGAAAAAAGTGGATGCCAGAACTTAACCCTGTGGAACACCTGGGTTTGTTGGGAGAATATCAGATGAAATTCCATCAACAACCACATTCAGAGACCTATCAGACAAGAAACTCTTCAACAAAGCACACAACTGAGGAGGCGAATCATAAGACGGCAGTTTAGAAAGGAGACCCCGATGCCAAACTCGATTAAACGCTTTTGAAATGTCGAGTGCAACAGCTAACGTTACTCCGAATTGTTCGAAGGAATGCTGCCAAATATAATAATATTAATAATTGCCTTTATTGAGCAGATATTTACAAAATTTGGTAAAAGGGCGGAATTCAGTCATTCACACCAAGGATGTGAAATCCTGAATTGTTCGATGGAACGCTGCCAAACATAATAATAATAATGATATCTTTATTCACCAGATATTTACATAATTTGGTGAAAGGGCGGAATTCAATCTTTCACACCAAGGATGTGAAATCCCGCTCTTTCATTCAACATACGCCAATAGTCACTGGCTGATCTTCGATGGCAAAATCCGTTTTGTCGATGTGAAATCGGATTCTAAAACCCATTTTAGGGTGGTACTTTTTCCGGATCTCTAGACGTTACCGAAGGTCTGTTCACTTCCTATGATCCGGTACGCATGGAATTGAGCATGATAATGACGTCATTTGCTAACCAAGAATCTATCTTTCACAGTTTCTCTCTTTCACACACAGTATTCCGCACTGACTTGAATACATGATGAATGTGAACGTCACGTGACAGCCAGTCCAATTATTTCATAAAGTCCATGGTCGTACAGAGATGTATGACTTTTCATTGTGACGTTAGCCAAGATACTTTCTCAAGGAATGTCGGATGATCATTATGAAGTTCCCAGTCTACGACTTACTTTTATTCATTCATTTTTTTGCACGATCCAACTTTATTGATTACTTACATGGTATCTGTTGTCAAAACTGCAAGTTTTGTTTATTGGTTGCTAGGCCGAAGGCGTCGGTAAGTAATTTACTCACCGACGGCGACGCCTGAATTACACAACGACGCGACGTCCTCACATGTTGAAGGCAACTATTGATAACTTAAAAGTTATATGATGCCAAAGAAACTTCGTCCAGTGTCATCTTGATTTTGGATAATGAATCAATTTGGACAGAGGAGAATGGTGGCACCAATATATATATATATATATAAATATTAAAATATTTTAATCAGGGGGAAAATGCTGAGATCGAGTAAAAATGCTATAACCACTATGAAAGATAACTAGATTGTGGGAAGATTCCGAAATATTTGTATGCATTTTTCATTTGACCAGATAACTGGGAGATATAGAATTTATCTACTTTATAGAAGACACCAACTAAGAGATCACACCGAAACATATTAAAGTTCTGAACAAAAATGCATTTTGTCTTCTTTACCCAGATTCGTTTTTTCATGGTTGGCCTGAAATTTACAAACAACATAGTTGTTCTTTGACACATTTGCGGTTTTGTTTACATAAACGTAATGTCTACCCATTGATTGATCGTCTTACATAATAAGATCACGTAAAATGCTAATGCGAACCTAGTAGTTTACTTTCTCTCCTCTTATGAGCGTGACGCTTCGGACATTGTTCAAATGGCTGGACATTTCAGCTAGTTTTATTTATGTGTAATGTAAAAATTTACGAGTATGTTTGAAACAAATTTCCGAGATATTATTTCACATGATAACACTGTGAATTTAGTTGTTTTATCAGTTCGCGAGAATTTCTGAATTCCATATTTTTTCTAAGATTCTATATTTTTTTATCGATGTTATCTTTTGGGGGTAACAAGCTATTGTACAGGGTTATTCTGAAATGACCATTTTTATTTCGGGGAGTGATTCATTGTCATATTTGTATTTGATAAAAAACCTACACATCCTCACTCCAAAAGAAGTCGTTTATCTAGTTGAGACTCAAAAGTAGTTCATTCAAAAGTTCAGACGTTTTCAAACTAATCTATGGTGCCTATTCGTACTTGATACATGAAAATTCGAAAGACAAAAAAAATTGAACAACTTTTTCCGTTGAAAAAATTAGAAGATAACATCTAATCAGTAGTGCTCATATCAGTTAACCATTCTTCTCTATTTCGTTGGTGAAGCGATGCACATGATAGAAGCCCACCATAAACTGTCATAATAGTAGAAGTCGTTTCTGTTATTTTATATCAAACGCCATAAACAGGACTGACTGAAGTCCTGCAGCGATTACACCTTGTTACCATAACTTCCGTCGCCATTCCTCAATAGCAGCATGGTTATTTGTTGACCTGTCAATCAAGGACGGTCATTTCTCAATACAATGGAGATAAATCCTTGAGAGGAAAACTCTGTCCTATAAGGCATAAGGCATTCGAACCCAGGGCCTCTTGGTCATGAACTGGGTACCACTTGTGCCAAATCCCTCGCATAAAGTTTTATATTTTCTCATATTTTCGGATGCCATAAAATACGGATGCATTCAATTGGATATCTTCAAAAATAGTCTGAAATTATAAATAGAAGTTATTCTGTCCTCACCATATGGAATAAATGTAGCAGAAAGTAGATCTTTTATTCAGCAAATTACATCAAACTGCGCCCTCACTCGAGTATGCTCATTGGGTAGAGATACTCAATAATCTGTCTAGGCGATCAGTTCAGACTTGAATTTTTCCCCTTTCACCTTTTGGTTAACTGCCAAGGAGCCCATATTGCTCCTATCCAGTAACCTGGTGATGGGAAAACTGAAACTATGGCTATATAAAGGAAACATTTATAAAGAGTGGTCCAAAGAGAACTATGCACCTAGCTTTTCTCCCTCATTTGGAATTGGAGCAAAAAGGCTCGGAAATCTCAAAAGCCTAAAATTTCCCATGGAAAGTGGGGTCAAGGGATATATCATGTGAGAAGGTACAAAATTATCTTTCCAATGATAGCCGATTCATCGTAATATTTCCAAATATTCAATGCAACCCAAATTGTCATTAGGAACATCCACCCAATAATTTCAGAACTTATGAAAAATACAAATAAGTTTGTGCATTTAAGAATCAGAATTATTACAAAAATCATTTTAAAGAAAGCAAGACTCCAATGTTGATATGTTTCATTACAATCAAACTCACCACTTATCGCTGTTTTTATTGGAAAAAACTGCAGATACCTGTAGCGTTTTTTTCAGTCTTGTCACTGATTCAGTTCAACTTCTTTGAAAATTATTTCAACTCTACCTAGAAACATGGTTTATTTTTATTAGAACGAGTTGAAATTGTTAACTTCCATTTTCAAAACAATAATTTTGCTAGACTTACTGCTCAGTTGTTTGAAGACATTCATCTCGATAAAATGATTCGTATGTTGCGAAGCAAGTTAGGAAGTTTTTCGATACCTGATTCGTCAGTAATGTGAAACACCAATAACCGTAAAACCCCATCAGAATTTGAGAAATTATGTTCAACAAAATTTGTTATATTTTATGGAAGCGAATGGATCACATTTTTAGGTTTTGTTGAAGTAACTTTTCAATAGATCAATTCAAAAATTCGTTCACTCTTCTTACAAAGCACCATTACAAATAACAACCCATGAAACTATTTGTGAATATTTTAAACAAATAATATACATTTGCCCGTAAAATTTATATTAATATTATATTACGATACACTAAAACGCAACACATGTTTCGATAAACAAAAGCTTCTTCAAGCAGAAGCTCAAAACTTTTAAACTCAAGTATGAAGAGTTTGAAGTTCCTGCTTGAGGAAGCTATTGTATAGCGAAATACGTGTAGCGGTTTAGTAAACCCTAATATGTGAAAATCTCACGGTCAACTGTATATTATTTTTCAATATGGATTTTCATCAAGTAATGGCCACTTCCATTCGATTTTTGTCGATATTTTGATAAGTAGTAACCCAAAACTTATTCGTAGTTTTCATGAATATCACAATTATTGGGTCAGTGTTCTTAACGCTGTTTTCACATTGATTCTTAGTGCAAATTTCAATAGATAGGATATTATGAGGGAGATAATTTTGTACCTTATTACTTGACCCCACCTTCCATTTGGAGTTTTAGTGTTGTGATATCTCCTTGCTAGGGGGTTGAATGTATATGTTAAAGATTATGCCCCCCTCAAATTGAAATATACTATTCGAGCATTTTTGTTTTGAATAACAATCAAAAGAGAAAAGCTTGGTGCATATTTTTTGTTGGACCACTGAATGTCTGATAAACGAGAATCAATACCAGACAGCTGTTCCAATCTGATGCTGATGAGGGTTTCTCTCCTCTCTCCGTTTGAAGATTACTAATGAATATTTTCCTCATATATAAAATGTCTCATATGAGCAATGCAATTATCGAAAACTTACAGCGGTAATTGCATTGTATCAAGTCACCATAACAACACATTTGAAACCGTATCGCTAAACATCAGTAAACAACAGAAATAAATGTCAGATAGACTTCAAAAATAGAAAAACATTTCGCATTTAGATGAGTACTCCATACAATCTATAGAGGAAAGTATAAATGAACAAAAACTAACATTGTTGGGAATTTCTTGATTCGTGAAATATTCCAATGAGTGACATTCGTGCATGAAAATGACCAGATAATTTGCATTCAAGCGTGATATCTTATACAAATTGCATTCGGTTATTTTCATATTTTGTAAAAGAGCCCTCGTCCTTTGAACTCGGGCACTTTCGCCAAAATATGAAAATATAAGTGAATATTTCCCTCAATATATAAAATGTCCCATAAGAGCAATACAATTATCGAAAATTTACAGCGGTAATTGCATTTTATCAAGTCACCATAACAACACATTTGAAACCGTATCGCTAGACGTCAGTAAACAACACAAATAAATGTCGGATAGACTTCAAAAATAGAAAAACATTTCGCGTTTTGGTGAGTGCTCCATACAATCTATAGAGGAAAGTATAAATGAACAAAAAATAACATTCCCTTGAGAATTTCTTGATTCGTGAAATATTCCAATGAATTACATTCGTGCATAAAAATGACCAGATAATTTTGCATTCAAGCGTGATATCTTATACAAATTGCATTCGGTTATTTTCATATTTTGAAAAATTCGCCAAAATATGAAATAAACTCTTGCAATTTTTAGATATCACGCTTTCTTGCAAAATTATCGGTAATTTTTATGCACTCGTGCAATTGTAACCGATAATATCTCAACTTGTTTCGGAAAACAACTGAAACGCTTTCTGTTGGAAGCTAATTGATTTTGTTTCATTTTCAGAGGACAGATGCTTCCTTTACCGTTGGTTCTGCAGTGGCGGCGTGGATCCCACGGACATGGACAATCCTCAAGACAACAAGGACCACGGAATGATGGTGTTTTTCCGGGACTATTTCGGGGCGGTTCTCAATAACGGATGCGTCAAATTCATCGTTATCATCGTTTTCGCAGTGTATCTCCTCGGAGCAGGCTACGGCATCACTCAAATAGAGGAGGGCCTCGAGAGGAGAAAGGTCGCCAAAAACGACTCGTACGCCATTGAGTTTTTCGACAGGGAGGACGATTATTATCGGGAGTTTCCCTACAGGTAGGAATGTTATGAGAGGCCATACCTTTCTTTAATCTATTTTTCACTTGACTTCAGAGAAGGTTATAAATCAGCAGGGAGTTGCATTATACAAATAATTTGTAATAATATACATAAGAAGCGCAAATTCGCATTCGTGAATGAAAGAGAAAAATACAAAATGCAGTATTTGTAGACTAGTAAAACATGGAATATGAAGACATGGTGGGTATCACTTTTCATGAACTCACCTCTTTATCTCAAATGTTGAAAATATCAAGTATCACACACATATCAGACCAATATTGGTTCACTATTAAGGAATAATTGGCTTGATATCGCGAATACCATATTGGCCATAAAAAAATGAACATTTGCCGATATTGGTTCGATATTGGAAAACAATATAAGGATATATCATTATATTGGTACAATATTGGAAATATTTCGGCAAAAAAATATCATTTGAATTTATTTATTGAAGCTTTAAATTCTTATTATATCTGTTTATTGGGCATTTTGGTATATTTATCCCGATACATAACTACAATATTAGGAAAAAATAGAACTGACTGACTATTTTGTCATTATTTACCGAATTCTTTGCCTAATTAGAGATTGAATTTGAGAAAAAATGTGGAATTTATTTCATACTTTCCCTTGGCGACGTTTCAGAAAGTATTCTTCTCCTTTTCCAATCAGTTGAACATGAAATAAATAGATATTTGGGACTATATTCACTGTAGGTTGAATTGGGATTAGTACCATAATTATTTTGGGGCTCGTTTTTGAACTAATAGACTTACCAGATGTCCAAATAGTCATTGAGATTAGATTTGATAATCGGTTAGTTTGTTTAGAGATTTTTGTCCTCTTGTCGTCCATGTTTATTGAAATAATTTACGAATATACCAGGTGGCAGGCGGCGGTAGCCTTCGTTACCAACACATACCAACTCAAAACTGCGCTAGGTAGGTAGGTAAGGTGTGACATTTTCTTACTGGATACCAGACGTAGTTGAAAAATTGTTGAAAATTTTTTCTCACTCAATTAAAAAATTATATTCCTTGCCTTCGGTTCGGGATAATTTTCACAAGAAAATTCCGGAGATAATTCGAGCACTAGTAATATTATAGGTGATAAAATTATCCATATGCTGCGCATTTCAGCATTCATTGTATCAGAACCTTATGCTAGAAAAAAATCTGTTACACTTTCCTTTCTGAACAATAAATCCACCATTGGGATGCTGGCATAGATATGAAATCTCGAATTGAGAAATAGGCAGAAATTTTTTAACAGATATTCGATAGCTCATAACTGAAAGAACAAACACAGAATGAACACCAGAGATAATCCCAATCAACCTGATTTTCAGGGTGCAAGTAGTAATTTCTGGAGAGTACGACTATTCGGATCCAAAAGTTCAACGGCAAGTAGAACAATTGACACAAACTTTGGAGAACACATCCTACATATCGGACGGATTGTACACGGAATCCTGGCTACGCAGCTTCATTCAGTACACCGAGAGAAATAAGGACTACCTCAACCTCACAGTCGACACTAAAAAAAAGTTTAACGATGCACTGAAAGAGGTAAGACATAATATATTTCACTACCTAGATTACGATCAAGCGAATTTCATTTGTGAAAAAAAGGGGAATACCTTTCAATTTATGAGTTACTTTGCTGACAGTCATCCATCTTATCGAACCCAGTTGGTAGGTAACTTATAAGTTTGATGTGTCCCACAAGAGTTTATATTGGAAACATTTCTATTATTTCTATACATACCTGAATTGCATGCTTTTTTGAAGAGTTTCTTTTCTGATATGTGGTTATTGATGGAGTATCGTCTGATATTCCCTCGATAATTGAAAGTGTTCCACAGGGTTCAGTTCTGGGGCCCACTTTGTTTCTGCTTGATATCAATGATTTGCTGGAAAAAAACATCTTGTTCAATGCATAGTTTTGCGGACGATAGTACTCTTCATAGTAGCTTCTCCTCTAAAGTCCCCATATCTACACAAGAAACAAAAATTCAGAGAGTTATTAGTGTCAATAGTATTAACGTTGACTTGGTGGAAAAATACGAATGGGTAACATCAACTTGGTGGAACTTAATGCTGGGAAAACCCATGTAAGTCTCTTCTCGAAGAAGGCCTATCTATCTTCATCTAATATTCAGATGTCAGGAGTAACAATTCCTACAAAGTCAGGTATCTCGATGCTAAATCAATAAAAATCTCTAATGGAAAAACCATGTGACGTCAATCCCAGAAGTTTGGATTTGTAAAACATTAATTGAAACTTCCTGATTATATTCAGCGAAAGGCAATCCGTTTTGTTGGTGTTTCTTTGCTCACGAACTCGCTCACTTCGTTGGAACGTCGTAAAATTTTCTGAGATTTGTCTCTCTTCTATTTCCACGGTCGTTGCTTCTCTGAATTGTCGTCAATCGTTTCAACTTTGGCAGTATCAACACGGTTGAACCTACGAGTACAGAATTCCCACCATTTTGTTGTGAGCTTGGAGACCTGTCAAACCTCTCTTTCTCAGGGATTTTTTTTATAGAACACCTGAACTTCGTAACTCCTCTTCCCTGAGGTTTACAAACTTCAAAGTTGATGTCAATTCTTATCTCCTGTCCCTTGATACACGCCATGTTCTCTGAACATGACAGGGCTCTCTTTTGTGTGAATCTGTATACATTATAAAAAAAATCTCATGCCATTCTGCATTCCTCCACTTGCAGAAAAATGCTATGTTTCTTCACCCAGTTTTTTGGTGGTGGTGAATAAAAACATTATCATTATCAATTTGGATCCACATATATGACGAATGATTGATTACAGTACTGGTTGGCACCTAGCAGTTCCTTCTCCTTAGACGTGCAGTTTGACGAATCAGAAGAAAATATAATCGCCATGCGGTTTCTGGTCCAGGCGGTGAATATTTCAGGAACGGAACACGAGAAAGAGATGGTGAGAGCCATCAGAAAAATTTGCAAAGATTCGCCGCTCAATGCCACTGTGTTCAACCCATATTTTGTTTACTTCGATCAGGTGAGTAATTGGAAACATACAATTGAAACGAGTATTTAATTATGTATGTATTGATTTTCAGTTCGAACTTGTACGACCATTATCCATTCAGAATATGGTTATCGGAGCTGGAATAATGATGTTGGTGTCATTTATTTTCATCCCTAATATCTTATGTTCGTTGTGGGTAGCGTTCAGTATAATCTCTATCGAAGCAGGCGTCGTGGGATATATGGCACTGTGGAAGGTCAACTTGGATTCCATTTCCATGATTAACCTCATTATGTGTATAGGTATGTCACATCAAATTAATCGGAATGTCGAATAAATTTCTGGGAATACTGAATAATTATTTTTTCTCTTAGGTTTCAGTGTTGATTTCACGGCACACATTTGCTACGCTTACATGTCATCCAAAGCCAAAACACCAGACGAAAAAGTGAAAGAGTCACTTTACGCGTTGGGTCTTCCTATTTTCCAAGGATCTGTCAGCACCATACTGGGAATGCTTGCTCTACACTTAGCCAACAACTATATTTTTTCAGTTTTCTTCAAAATGGTATTTTTGGTTGTCTTTTTCGGTGCCATGCATGGATTGTTTCTACTTCCTGTATTGCTGTCCTTGTTTGGCCCAGGTAAATATAGTTCAGGGGTTAGGTATACAATGAATATTCAACGATTATCAAAACACTAACTCAGTGTTATTGAACAAACAATTTTCATAATTAATATCAAGTAAATTCATAAAATGAAAGCCCATTTTCACTAAGAGATGGAAACAATAAAACATGAAGTGAATAATTTGAAAAAATCAAATTCAAAAAATATTAAAATTCTATCATATCTCAGCAGATAAGAAATAATTATTCAGTCAGTGTTTTTTTTTGGATGATAGATAGATTCAACTGTTAAACCACAATTTTTCAAGCGAAATTCTATTAAAAAAAATATCCTTAAGTTCACAAGATATTTTTGTCGAGAAATTAATTTTCAAACGTAAAAACCAATATATAAATACTAGGCAGACTAATTGAAGAAATTTTCCGACTCGTCAATTATCTATATTTTCACCAAAACTATAAAGATTATCCACTATGATTTTGTTTTTTTTTTCACAGGATCCTGTTCAAAATCCGAAGAAGATTCAGACATGAAATTATCCACCGTAGAAGAATCATTACCAGCTCCATACTGCATACCACATCCTCAATTCACCCTGAATGGTAGCAATTTGGGAGCACTAAAAGGATCCAATATACCAAGTATAGAGAGGTAAGCATATTTATTTTTCAAGAAATGGGACTACGAATCAGTTGCTGAAAAAGGATTTTCGTGCTAAGTCTTGAAAATATTGTTTTTTGGACGAGTGGACAAAATTCTAGGATGAGCCGAAGACAAGTTCGGACACAAAAGTGTTGCGAACACTATTTTTTCGGCAACCATGTAGAATAACAGAAATGTGAAACATTTTTTCATCATACTTTTTGTAGAACAAAATTTCAGTCCTTCTTCGTATTGACAATTGAAAACCTAGCAAAACAAGGTTACTGACAGAAATATTTTAGTTTCTATCCATATCCATATGAACATTCGACCAATTGCTATTATTGAATTTCTTCAATTTGATGGATAGATAGATGTATTTTATTTGTTCCTTGCACATAAAACATACCTTTATACAAACATATCACCTCCACAGGAGATGACTGAGAAAAACAATTTTTCACGTCAATAACAATGAGACTGTGGTAACAAACATCTTCGTGTCAAAAAATATCTTCCTATTCAAATGTAAGCGATGAAAAATAAAACAAAACAGAAAAACTTATTACATATTTCAGACAAATAAAAAGTAAACATCAATGCAGCCGGGCAGGTACTCTTTCAACTCGTTCCTGATGAGAAGTTCTTCAACTTTGCTTGGACATTCCTTTCCTGACAAATATTTGAGTTCTTGTGGGATCTTATTCCAAATTAAAATCATACTAAAATTTACATTTCTCTGAACAAATGTGTACTAAGTTTCATCTATAGTTAAATCATTTGTTTCTTGTGCTATTTGGGTAGTTTTATATATCATTAATAAATAAAAATGTATTTTCAAGAATGAATTCAACTACTTCATATATGTTAACTACCGTTAAAAGTTTTTTATCTCTGAAAACATATCTGCAGGTTTCGCTCGTTTTCATTTTATAGATAGATCTCTATCATCTCTTTTGCAGAATATGCACTTTTTCCGCTTCGACTAAATTTACCGAGAAAATTATACTGTATTCGAACTTTGACAAGAGATGTACATGATGAACGTTTGAAGCTGCTTCCACTCCTACCTCACTGACTATGACTATATAGTACATATAGTATAGCACAACCTTGACTGCTCGACTAACAATCCGTTAATGTGATTTTTCCATTTCAATTCTCTATCAATTGTTAAGCCTAGAAAACCAATTTAATTTTTTGTGACAAACTCCATATTACCGAAATGAAAATTGATATTATGATCTGTTTCTCTAGCAGAGTGTTTCATAATTTGTGTTTTTTCAATGTTCATGAGAAAGTTCTGTTGTCTGAAAACCATTTTTGTAGCATTCCAATCGAGCCTTCGAGCCTATTTTCCGTTTCTTAATCATTTTCTCCACTTATAACTAGTGAGGTATCATCTGCATATATCAGAGCATGTTCCTTTAATTCTACTAGGGCGTTATTTAGTACGTATATAGAATATACAGAAATTGATATGCTTTACAATGACTACAACGATGTGATTCCTCCCGACCTAGTCCTGGAAGTACGTACTTTCCAGACTAGACTGTCAAAATACAACTTCCTCCTTTATAGAAACCGTCCGGAAAGTACTCACTTCCAGAAAAAAGTTTTCTAGAAAGGAAAGAGGTCAATCTAATATATTGGTACCGTAGAATGGGACTTTGCAACGATTTTGGCAATTTTTATTTTTTTTGCAAACCATCCAACAAAACTTATTGAACCAAACAAAGTAATACATTCAACCGTTGGCTGTCGATTGCTGAATAGTAGATGGCCATAATACGAATGACAGGATTTTTATTTATTTATCGATAATGTGGGCGAAGAAACCCGACAAAGGTGTTACTTTTCTTGACTATGATATTATCGCAGATTATTCATCAGTAGGCAATGCTAGGCAATAAATAACCATAAAAAACGAAAACAAAATTTATGTAAAAAATTAATGAAAGTAAAATTAATATAAGTGGCACAAATATGCGTAAATTTTTCAACAATTCATTAATAAAGATGAAGTTCATTGTCTTTCCTTTCCTGAGAAATTATTCAACTGACGCATTAGAACTTACTGAAGGCAGTATAATCAAAGACAAATACGTATAACCCCCTTCGGATAATAGATGACTTTTGCAAAATTTTTACAACGTCCATTTCTTTTGTATAATATGATATGTCATCCACCTCCTTGAAATAGTGAAAACTTTGCATAGAACAAAATATATTCCATAACAACTCAGTCACGACAGGTAATCAGTTATTATAATTACTAAGGCTAGGTTGAAACATATTTTGAAGCTTGAGGAAAATCACCTCAAATTACCTAAAAAAGTATTCGATTCCACTTGGTTCTGAACCGACTCTATATCCCTCTAGACAAGAGCCTGAAGTTTCAGAAGCAGCTTCCTAAATGCACATGGAGCCAAACTAACCATAAAGTCACATTGGGATAGTTTCTGTTGAGCAAATTTATGCATAAAGAAGCGTGTTTACCAACCTCGCAATTGTCCAGACACCATAATCAACAACCACACTCAGCTGCTTGCAGTGGAACAATCAAATGTGAAACGCATGTGCGTAAATGGCTAACCTCTCTACGTGTTATTGAATATACCTATTTGAACTTTTTCCTGCCTTCATTGGCAAAGTAACCCCCAGTGCAAGTTATCCGGCTTTACGGTAACTGAAATGATGTGAAATACTTTCTTC
This sequence comes from Zygogramma bicolorata, assembly GCA_032362365.1. Taxonomy (NCBI): domain Eukaryota; kingdom Metazoa; phylum Arthropoda; class Insecta; order Coleoptera; family Chrysomelidae; genus Zygogramma; species Zygogramma bicolorata. Next base: position 2,027,786 of record JAVJAQ010000582.1, read on the forward strand.
CTGTGGGGATTTTCTTACAGAACTAAATCGAAAACAGAACTGAAATTCAAATGATCCCTACCCCCTCAGAAATTGACTCCAATCCATAATAATTTTGAAATGGTTTCCGTCACACATCGAATAAAAGTCGAACATTATTGGAATTCTCTCATAACTATTCCCTAGACTATTTCAAAATTCTTTCAGATATGCAAAGAAACCATTCAAAGTCTACCCTGACATGGAAAAGGACTTGGGTTTGGGAACGTCCGAGGAGAATTCCAGCGAATCTTCTGCACATTCACAGAGAAAACCTCCGCTGGACGACTCTGCGTTGGAGAAGAAATACCGCGACGCGTGGCGTCGAAATTCTGAAGCTGCCATAAACCAGTTCCGCTCATCCCAAGTACTAGATATCTTCGGTAATGATACCGAAGCAGAATATTATAGGTGAGGAAACCTGAGTTTTTGTAGCGAAAATTATATATTATAAAACGATCCTGTAATAACCATTAAATGAGAGTTGCATACGCTATTTTTCTACAACCGATAAATAATGAAGAACTTTAAATATTATATTTATATTCGTATCTAATACGCTAACAGTGATTATTCGTATTTCTTTGAAAAATTCTAACTAATTGTAATTAATGGTATTACCTCGGTTATTATTGTGGATATAGGAAAACTATAAACATTCTATTCATCTATATCGAACATAATCCTACAACCACCTATTTTATTGAACAATATGTGAATATCAAATCGTGTATATTGACTGACTAACTTTTAGGTTCAATTTGTGACAGTCTATGTCTGAATATAGTTTCTATAAAAAGGGCACATGAACTTACGAATACTTTTATAGTGAAATGGAGGAATAACGATAATTAATGTTCTTTTGGAAAAATGACAATAAGTAGGTACAGATAAGATACAACTGGGAAACAAATTGAATTATGTGGAATCATAAAAGTCAAAAGTGAATTGATCATTGTTACAATTTGTGAATTGTAACGAAAGATTCGTGTCAATAATTTCGTCAGCCATTTTCCAAATAGAGCATCTGTCGCACTGTCCCTCTTCATGGCCAGGCCATTTTCATTGTTGCCCGAAAAGAACAATTTCGTGCTAGTTTCGAGTTATAACACTAAATTAAGTTGCATGTCCGCTCTACGCTTCCGTAGTTTTCTCCTACACAGACCATATCAAAACCACTCAGCATATTCATGGAAACTCGGAAACTACAACGTTTCCGAGTTATAACCATTTTCCAAACAGCTGATATAAAAAGGTTCAATAGAAGCTGCTCTAAAGCTGTCACATTCAATCCAGGTTCAGAAACGAGATCTGAGTATGTTGACGCAATAAGTAGGTGTAGTGAATATTTTGAAACTGCCAAAGAAGTACATAATTATAAAATTCGTTCAAGACTTGTTCAATTTCCAAATGGTTCTCGTTCGTTTTGGTCATTTGCTGAATCTGTCGCTAAAAACTTCACTTTCTGTTTTTTTCCTTTCAACCGAAGAGAATAGACAACAAGCCACCACTGGCCAACAAGAAGCTAATATATTTGCTAATATATTTGCTGGAAATTCTATTTTGGACTTATCGGGAAAAGAACCACCGAATATCACGCCTGTCGAAAGTCATGAAAATATGAGAAATATTTCAATGAATCGGATTATAAACAAGGATTGCGGATCTGATGGAATCCCAGCAATTGTTCTCAAAGTTTGTTCCTCCGAATTGACACCGGTACTTTGGAGATCATCCAGGTTCCTCAACTCCTTGCCCATGGAAGTTTTTCTCAAGTCCTGGAAAACAGCCAGTGTTCAGCTATTTCCTGAAACAGGAAGGAAGAGTTAACCTTGTAATTATATATCAATTGCATTGCCTTCTATCATTGGCTGGAATTTAATGCTGATAAACCCCAGGCATGTCTCTTCTTTAAGAAAGTCGATCTATTTCCATCTAATATTCAGATGTCAGGACTAACTATTCCTACAAAGTCAGTTATCTTCAAGCTAGGAATTTCGATCAGTAAGAGGCTTTCCAGACGCTTGGATTTTTATTTCGTGTGAAGAAATTGATCCCTTCTCGTCAGCCTCTAATGATCTACAAGGCACAGATATGGCCTGTCATGGAATACAGTTCTCACATGTGGCACTCGGCACCAGAACATTCATTAAAACTTTTTGATTCTATTCAGAGAAAAGTAATCCGTCTCCTTGGTTATTCTTCGTAGACAGACTCACTCACTTCGTTGGAGCATCGAAGAAGCGTCGGAGACTAGTCCCTCTTCTATTGAAATTTTCACGATTGGTGCTCTTCTGAATTGTCTTCGTTCCGCCCTTGGCAGAATCAACACGGATGACCCGACTAGTGCAGAATTTCCACTTCTTTGTTGTGGGCTTGGAGACCTGTCGAATCTCTCTTGGTCAGGGATGTTTTTTCAATAAAACAGAACTCCTTACCCAGAAAGGTTACTCCTGAGGCTTAAAAACTTTAAAAATTCAAAGTTGATGTCCCTTGCGGTGTTCTCTGATAATGACAGGGCTTCCTTTTCGTGTAAATATGTATATATATATATATATATATATATATATATATATATGAGTGAGACAATATTTGGGTATGCAGCAGGCCAAACATTGTTCGTTAACGTCCTGACTGGCGTGTTTTATTGTCTACGCGCAGATATGTGGTGTCCAAATAATTTTATTCATCGTGCCGTTTAACCTCACTTACACTGTAAGTTGTTTGACTGATCTCTCTTCATGGATCTAACCGCTTGTTTCACCATATTGTAGCATCCCTGATGATGATAATAAAGATTATCGAAAGCTTGGAATCTGTGTTATAAGAGTACACTGTTTTGGCCTGCTGCATACCCAAGTATTGTCTCACTCATTTCCTAACTAGTCAGCAAACAAGACTACCCTTCTCTATATATATATATATATATATATATATATATATATATATATAGAGAGAGAGAGAGACTTATTTGGGTTGCAGTCTGGGGATGACAATTAGGCTGTTCTCTTTGTTTTTGTCGAGCTTTCGAAAATGTTTATTTTCTTTCTCAAGACTCTACAATATGTTAATGTATAATATGAATTACAATATATATATGTATACTTACAAAACGTGAAAATCAATTAAAATTATTAAAAATGAATGACATATTTCACGAAGATCGGGAAGTCACTTGACGGAAGTTGAGTCATATACAGAGTTATTATTTTTCAATTATCTACTGATATTATAATTTGCAAATGAGTAAGTATACATATATATATTGTAATTCATATTATACATTAACATATTGTAGAGTCTTGAGAAAGAAAATAAACATTTTCGAAAGCTCGACAAAAACAAAGAGAACAGCCTAATTGTCATCCCCAGACTGCAACCCAAATAAGTCTCTCTACATAACGCATACAGTCACAATTTCGAATAAATATATATATAAATATATATAAATTGTTACTTGGGATGTGTGCCATTCAAACCGGACTTCGTGAAATATTTTTCATTCTCAACGGCTGATTTAACTCAGAATTGTTATTTTTCAGGCAAAGACAGAGGATGCCAGAGACGAAAAACCCCCGAATGTACGAGCAGAATAAAACCGAATATTTGCGACCTAGGTACGAAGCCAATAGAAAACACTCTCCAATCGAGTTAAGGTACCAACCTAGACCAAACAGGGAACAAATCACCAGATCAAACTCCTATCATAATATAATTCATCCTAGGTATGTGAAAGACCCGAAATTTCTTAAAGAATCGAGGTTTCCCTAGGACTTGAAATATTAAATTAGGTACAAATGAGTTTTAAAATGTTCCAAATATGTTATATTTCTGTTGTTGCATTGATTTCATAATGGGATTTTTTTTTCGTAATCTGTGAATGGTCCGGACATTTTCCATATTGTTGAGTAGTGTGTTAGGGAGTTGTGTTTCGTACGGAATGAACATAATTGAATATTTATTTAATGAAGTACACATTATTTTCTTGAAGAAAAGGTGATATCGACATACTTCGCAATCAGACATGTGATATTGAGAAATATTTTCACAATATAAGCTGAAATGGAAAACGAGTCATCATCAGATTGGTCCAGATCCCCTGTGTGATTAAACGATATATTTTATATATCAAGTGTAATAAAGACCTATTTCTATTCATGTATTTATATATTGACAAGAGAAGAGAAAGTTCATTTCACCACTTCGTTGAATGATATGAATTTGACTGATGTAGTGTCTAGCAATAGTAACTAGGATAGTCTTCGATTAATAATGACCGGTTCCTCAGAAACAGGAGGGTAGAAGTAGCTTCCTTTATGCTGCGTTGCTCAAGTAATATCTGTTATAGATAGTATGGTTGTACAGTAAATAAAAGTTTTGTAAAATATTTTTGCATCTGTAGAAATAAATATATATTTATGAATACCGTGACTCATTGAGAATTTTATTTATCAACCCAAAAACCAATATCGAAACGAGATTTTTGCAAGTTTTCGTGGGAAACAGATAAATACGAATGATACACGATCTTTTCGTTTACTAGAAGTGTAATAACCTTTTGTGATGTTTTTATAACTATCGAAAGTCGAAACTTGTAAAAGCTTACTTGTTGAGGATTGACAAGGTTTGCAATTCATATCACATCCTGATTTGTGAATTCCTCTCAAAAATAATTCAAATGGTATCCATAAATAGAGCATCTACTTTCATCTAGAGAATAGATTATTTTCAAACTCTTTACTGAATTCTGGAATTAGTTGGTAGTATGTTTATAAACATTATCTATATCATAACTATTATAGAAAATCCGGATAGTAAGCCAACCATACTCAAAGTAAAATTTGAAGCGCTGGATATATGGCATTAGAGACTTCGATTTCCAAGTCATGTCTTTTCCTGCATTTTTGCTAACGGACGTCGTAGCTTGAATCACACATTATCTTAATTGCTCAAAGGAAATCCCAAAAGATAGCAATCAATTCAAGAAACCAAGCAGTCTGCCTCCTTTATCAAGCTCTTTTCTAAAATTCTTCAAGAAATTCTAGTTTCAGTAAGTTGTGTCAAAATGTGACTCTGGTATGACTAATTCATTCATCAATAGTTCTAGCAAGTGTTGTTTTTGACACAACATACTTCTAACTGAATTTTCCCAGTTCAACTTCTCTTTTACGGTTCGTACCGTATCGGGGCAAACAAGATGGATAAAAACCCTGGTGCGTTGACCGATACGCTTTTGTTTAGCCAATTCCTCTCGACCTGAGAAATCGAAGAGTAAACTTACATTTTTTGACGGTAGGTGGTGTTGAGGTGGTGATACAAATGCGATTTTCTAAGAGTACATTTTCATTGAGGCGGCAGCTTACGAGTGATTTTCAATACCGGCGGTCTCATTGGATAAACTTATGCGGGATCTTTCGTTCACCAATAGAATTATCAGTATACAAAATACGTAAGGTCAAGTTCAATAAAAAGCTATTAATTTTTTTGAAATGTTTGACAGTTCGATTTGAATTTGAATGCATTTGAAAGTTCCTTTAATATTCAAAATCTTGTACCTATAGTGTAGCCGCTGAAAAGATAGAATGATCACGTGAACGGCACGCACTCTTTGAATGTTTCTTTTCACGTTTTTCTTGGTTATATTTTTTTAAGTGTTTATCGTTGCTGTTCTTGTATTTGTTTGATTTTATAGTGATATAGTTGAATATATTATGAACCGATTCACAAAGCTCAAAATAAAACGTTCGTGTAACGTGTAGGTATAACTTATCCCTCATATCATCGGCTCGTAATCACATTAAATTGCATTTTTTTAACACTATGAAGAAAAAAGTACCGACCTATCTTTGGTTCCTCAGAAAGTAAAAATATAAGATATGAATCCTTTCCAGTTTCACTCACAACTATTGTTTCGGAAGATTTAAAATCACATCACTTTCACTGAGTTTTTGATTTATATTTCATCGAATTGAAAGCAAAAGGAATACCTGATAATCAGTCAAAATGTGATGACTACATAATTTCTAGCATTTCGCGTAAAAGCAAGAAATTGCATGCAAAACATGAGACCATGAAATGAACAAAACCTATAAATCTATCAATATCCGAATGGCCGTCGAGCAGACGGATATCATGGCATCACAGATTAAATTAAAATCACGTAAGGTGCGCCTCTGCTGGCAAACTCTCGAAGGCATCTCTTCAGTTGAAATTGATCAAAATCAAGATAGCGAAAAGTCGACAAAATTTGCTCACAATCTATTAGGTATAAGGCAACACACCGGGGTTTTTATTCATCTTGGGGGCAAACATCCCAGATTGCCCAAAAACAGATATTATTGAAAATCAATTTTCAGAAGAGAGAAAACCCAAAGAATGGATTTCCGGACATATCCATCCGAAAACAATATCCATGGAGGAATACAATAGACAAAAGTCACTCATAGGGAATGGAAAACTACCGACAGAAGGCATTAGTTAGTATTCAACTTACGTATTTCTCAGATTTTTCCTATAGACACGACGCAGAGACAGATATTTTGGACCAATTTTTACAGTCTTCCTATGGAATAGGAAATACTTGAATCTGAATCGAATCATCTGCAGAAAAAATTACGCGCTGCGTGGTACTTCATGGCAAACCCAAAATTTGTTCTTAATGGAACACACTCTATAGTTCCAAAGAGTGTGCCTCATAATGTTTTCGTTATTCTCACGATAAGATTAGTTTCAGACAAAATAGTTAAGGCTTTTGCGGCCGAGGTTTTCAGTATCACTACTTTTATTCGGGTTTGAAGGCCGTCGTTTTTTGGAATTTATTTCTGACGTTTCGCTGGCTCGAGTGGCTAGCTTCTTCAGAGGCTCATTAATTTTGAAATTCACTCCGATGATTGGAGATTTTTTCTTCACAAGTTGTATTTATGCCGATTCAGGTAGTTTGCGGTGCTAATTATTCCATTCGGATTAGGGGAATTGTCATTAATATTGATTACCTTGTTTACCTCATCTGGGTTCGGAGAATAATCATCATTATTATCTGAAGAACTACCTGCAGTTATTATCGATTTTCTTAAAATGGGATTCCATATTCGGTTGAGGTTGACAGCTTCTTCTTTTCTGTTGAAATTATCCGTGTGTTTGTGGATTTCTTTTGCCTCCCGTACCAGTATTGCCAGGGAGAAAAGATCTCCAGTCATCGGAGTTAATTTCAAGATGAATGAGCCTCTGAAGAAGCTAGCCACTCGAGCTTGCGGAACGCCAGGAAGAAATTTCAAAAAACGACGGCCTTCAAACCCGAATAAAAGTAGTGATACTGCAGATTAGTTTCAGTTGTAAAAGGCGTACTGAAAAAGTTGGTTTTCATTAAATTTTTCCGCAATACATTCGGGCAATTTGTAACTGACTGATATCTTCATGATTTTTGTACTTTGATCGATGTTTTTATGTGTAACATAATGTTACAGCTGTCTGTAAAAACACTTTCATCCAAATTCTTGTTGAACTTAACGAACGCAAATTATGGGTTTCACATGAAATACCACGCAGCGCGTAATTTTTTTGCAGATTACGTTTTAACTTCAATTACTTTCCTTTCCAGAGGCAGACTGTAAAAAATTGGCTAAAAAAATCTTTCACTGCCGCCAGGTCTATTAGGGAAGTCGTAGCTTGAAATGCACACTTTCTAAAACACTTGTACAAAATGTCAAAAAATTACAATCAAGTCTGAGAATGTTGTGGCATTTTATCAAGTCCATCATCCTTATTTTAGGAGCTATTCTGAAGCTTGAACTCTCATTTCCGGTATGAACTTCTATTATCGGTTATAATTGCAAGAGTGGATAAAAATTACCAATAACTTTGCAAGACACCATGATATTTAAAAATTGCAAGAGTCCATTTTCATATTTTGGCGAAAGTGCCCGAGTCCGAAGGACGAGGGCTCTTTTACAAAATATGAAAATAACCGAATGCAATTTGTATGGTATATCACGCCTGAATGCAAAATTATCTGTCCATTTTTATGCACGAATGTAGTTCATTGGAATATTTCACGAATAAAATTCCCAAGGCAATGTTAGTTTTTGTTCATTTATACTTTCCTCTATAGATTGTATGGAGTACTCACCTAAACGCGAAATGTTTTTCTATTTTTGAAGTCGATCTGACATTTATTTCTGTTGTTTACTGATGTCTAGCGATACGGTTTCAAATGTGTTGTTATGGTGATTTGATACAATGCAATTACCGCTGTAAGTTTTCGATAATTGCATTGCTCTTATGGGACATTTTATATATGAGGGAAATATTCAAGAAAATTTTGAAGCTTCATCAGTTCTGACAAACAGGAACCTGCGCATACTCTTCAGAGAAGGAATTTGAACTGTTGCATGCTTTGTCAATGAAACGGTAATATCGACATTATAGTGTAGATGGCGAAAAGAAATGCTTCAAATACCATTTATTGTACGCATTGACACAATTTTGAAGCTTCATTAGCTTTCTGTACTACAGAGAAGGAAACTGCCGTGCACTGTGAGGTAAACGGAAATATCGATACTATCGTCTAGATGGCGTCAGAAAATCGCTTCGAAAGCATTTTACAAATATGCATGGGTTACCTTTTCAGTAATTTTTGAGAATAATCTCCATGATAGAAATACATAGAGAATGAATAACAGAACAATATCTTTAATCAAAGAGCACCAACTTTCTGGAATATGGAAAAAGCCAACGAACACTTAGTGAAGAAAAGCTGAGCTGAAAAGTTATGTACCTACTCTTGTGGATCTGGAATGGAGATTTCTCCAAACAGCGGTTCTTCTATTCGTATATAGAGGGAGCATGCTTCCACCAAATCATTGTTTATAGAGATCAAGGTGGATCCATGCAGCTTCAATTATCAAGGAACAATTAACAAGTAGCAAGTAACAATCATTCATGATGAGTTGAACTGTCTAATTTACTGTAGATGTTTCATGCAACCAAATTATCAACTATCAATTAACAAGTAAGATTTGTCCAACTTTTAACTTTCATACTTCGATTGTAAAATATGTGTCTCTAATTTGCATTTTATGACAAATTATAATATGTTCATAACCAAATTTTTCTTCAAATAATTCGTTTTTCTCGATTGTTTTTATGTTATTTCCTTTTCAATTTCAATCCTTTACTCTCCGAAACAAAGCGTGCGTATATAAAGATGAATAAAAAAAGTTATTCAAAAGTTTATGTAAGGTAGAGTTGAAACCCCTCCAAAATCTTTGATCATTGTGCATAGATGCCTTCTTTTTCATTATTTTCTACTTGATAAATAATCTGTACTTGTTAATAGTTCCTTGCTAGTTGAAGCTGCATGAATATATATATATATATATATATATATATATATATATATATATATATATATATATATATATATATATATATATATATGTAGAGAGACTTATTTGGGTTGCAGTCTGGGGATGACAATAAGGCTGTTCTCTTTGTTCTTGTCGAGCTTTCGAAAATGTTTATTTTCTTTTTCAAGACGCTACAATATGTAAATGTATAATATGAATTACAATATATATATGTATACTTACAAAACTTGAAAATCAATTAAAATTATTAAAAATGAATGACATATTTTACGAAGATCGGGAAGTCACTTGACGGAAGTTGAGTCACATACAGAGTTATAATTTTTCAATTATCTACTGATATTATAATTGCAAATGAGGTAGTATTATATTCAATGAGGATGAGAGTTATCACTCGTATTCAGATTTTTATGTAGAATATAAGTATATATATTGCTCAGATCACTAATATCTGTTCGTTTATTCAAAACAATATCTTTTTTATTAGAGATGTGGACCATTTCTAGAAATAGTCTCTTGGTCAAATTGGTCTCCATATCTAAAATTTTCACATTCTCATAACTCAACCTATGATCTTAATCAATTGAATGTTCTGTCAATGCACTTGATCTTATATTCCTTCTGCAGTCACTCTTATATCCAGTTAGTCTATCTTTCAAAAGTTGTTTTGTTTGACCGATGTATACTTTATCACAATCCATACATGGTATTCCATACACGACGTTGGATTTGGATGTTAGAGGAATAGGAGATTTCAATTTAGAATGTAAGTCAGATATTGTTTTAATATTAGTTCGAGCGTCAATTGATGAATGTTAGGTAATGTTTTGTAATAGAAGCGATCTTCAGTAACTGGAATTATAGGTGAGGTAACACTATCAAAAGAGGGGGTACATTACCTACCATCATCAATTGACGCCTAAATTAATCAATATATTCAGTGAACATAACATAAAAATCGCTCGAACTAATATTAGAACAATATCTGACTTACATTCTAAATTGAAATCTCCTATTCCTCTAACATCCAAATCCAACGTCGTGTATGAAATACCATGTATGGATTGTGATAAAGTATACATCGGTCAAACAAAACAACTTTTGAAAGATAGACTAACTGGACATAAGAGTGACTGCAGAAGGAATATAAGATCAAGTGCATTGACAGAACATTCAATTGATTAAGATCATAGGTTGAGTTATGAGAATGTGAAAATTTTAGATATGGAGACCAATTTGACCAAGAGACTATTTCTAGAAATGGTCCACATCTCTAATAAAAAAGATATTGTTTTGAATAAACGAACAGATATTAGTGATCTGAGCAATATATATACTTATATTCTACATAAAAATCTGAATACGAGTGATAACTCTCATCCTCATTGAATATAATACTACCTCATTTGCAATTATAATATCAGTAGATAATTAAAAAATAATAACTCTGTATGTGACTCAACTTCCGTCAAGTGACTTCCCGATCTTCGTAAAATATGTCATTCATTTTTAATAATTTTAATTGATTTTCGAATTTTGTAAGTATACATATATATATATATATATATATATATATATATATATATATATATATATATATATATATATATATATATATTGTAATTCATATTATACATTTACATATTGTAGCGTCTTGAAAAAGAAAATAAACATTTTCGAAAGCTCGACAAAAACAAAGAGAACAGCCTAATTGTCATCCCCAGACTGCAACCCAAATAAGTCTCTACATAACGCATACAGTCACAATTTGAAATAAATATATATATATATATATATATATATATATATATATATATATGTCTGTGTAAAAAAGATTTGGTTCGTTTTTGTTACGTCATCTACCTTAACATGTCGATATTTCTCATTTCTCTTCACTTGACTATGTTCGACGAAGTTTCAAATAGGTGCAGATCCTTGGCATAATGCATCAGTAATCAAGAAAATGTGGGATTCAAGCTAAGACGTCCGTAAGAAAAAGAAAAGACCTGACTAAGAAACGAAATCACTAGTTCCATCTACCTGTAGTGTTCATCCCTAACTATTTATCTCTATAAACAATCACCAAAACTTAAAATCAATTTTTTGTTCATAATTTTCTGAATCAGTGAATATATTCAAAAACAGTACTTTCTTTATAATTAGGCTTCTGAATGTTCATTCAGGTCAGTAAAACGAAAGGCCATATCCTTTCCAATTCAGCAAATGATTTATAAAATGACAATGACAAGTTCTAGTCGAGAAGTAAAAACCAACGACATGTTCTAAAATGATATCGTACAAGTAATTCATCACTTTGTGGCACATAATCTTAGTGTTCTATTACTCAAAGTGTAGTCTTTCGGTTACTGTTTCGGTTTGTCCGACATCAGAAAGCCAGGTATGGAGCAGAAACATTAAAAAAAGAGCACGTTCAGTGTACAATTGGTCGATTATTCTCTATCAGTATTCTCTATCAGGTTTGAAACAGTTTAGATGAACTAAAACAAACCTAATATTCCAAAAATGAACAATTTGTTCAGGCCAGCCTCAACTCACCCACACTGTAGGTTGACTGACTAACACCTATTAGAAAACAACTACTTCCCTGGCTAATACCACGAAGAGCATTGGATTACATCCAACAGGTGTTAGTGTGGGATTCTTCACAGAAGAAATTCCACATATGCTCTTGGAGAGGCCGAATAGCCCGAAACCGGTCTGCAAGTGTGTCCCATATTTATCGCGACATAAACTGAAGGGTGCTTGAACTCACTCTATTCGCTATCGGATTTGGAGCGGATAGAGATTGTCGAGATAATTGTTGTAAATGAGCGAATAAACAATAAAGGTGTTTTTTTAATCAAGTTTTCATAGATTTTCATCTGCCAATTCCATCAGTTATTTGCAACAAATAATCTACTAAGACTAGCTCAGCTAGTGTATACCATACTTCTGCCATATCAAACAATAAAATGTATTCATGTCTTGTAAGGCCTTCTAGGTCAACCAACTGATCAGGTTTGTTCTAATAAAACAAATATTCATGGGGATGCTTGAAGACTGGCTTTAAATCAAATATTCCAAAAATTAACAATTTGTTCAGGCCAGCCTCAACTCACCTACACTGTAGGTTGACGGACTAACACCTATTAGAAAACAACTACTTCCCTGGCTAATACCACGAAGGGCATTGGATTACATCCAACAGGTGTTAGTGTGGGATTCTTCACAGGACAAATGATTATCAGGAGAAAAAGCATTTCTTTTCATCAATTTGAGAAAGGAATCTCTTCAGAGTTACTGAATGCTATATGTTTGAACTTGATTTTCATTCAAGAATATAGAAATAGAGACTTTTTATTTCAATGAAATCTGATATTTCCTGAATAGCAGAAGAAAGAGGTCTAGTTGTTTCCATAGACATTTCGAGTGCTTTTATTGTTTCGATTGCTATTCGCGATAGAAAATAAGATCGCGGAGAAACGCCGAACTGTTCATGGTTAGATTGTCATGTTTACATTTGCATCTGTACATATGGAGCTTCGATGTTCTCGTGTTTATTTTGTTAGTGAAATTTTCAAGTTGTCATTCATTTCTGTGTGAGAAGTGATTCAATCGACAGTTAAAAACTTAAAGAACATTTCATTGAAAAACATTGCGAAAAAAAGTAATGGAAAAAATCTTAGCTTGATATTTCAGCTCATCGAAAGGAGGTTCATTTCAACTGATTGAAATTATCATTTCTAGAATCTATGCGTGATGAACTACGATCATTAGTCATTCATCAAGGAATAAATGAACCAGATGTTCTAATACGTAATGATGATCTCAATACCTTTGGTGCAGCGCATTTCAATGTCCTGTCTAAGACAAAAGAATTACTCATCGACTTCGTTTAATTGGTGAATGCTAATTAACACGGGTAAGACGTCAATGAAGAACTTCACACGCCTCCTGAATAAAATCAAATTCAAAACAATGTATTTTGACGTAAGTGAATATTAGAGAATCGTTATAAATAATAGTGATATAAACTCGGTGCTCAATGAATTGTCTAATTAGGAAAAATAATGTGCCGCGCGCAACGAATAACAATTTTCCCGGGTACATCGAGCGGAAAATTAACATTTCCTTTGGGCGGATATAGTTCGGTAGAAAAACAACGGAGGGTTCGCGAAGAGGAACAGGGTCATCAATCTGCGCTATAAATTTACATTTTCATTAATTCTCATCCCTAGAGAACGTTAAATAGGTTTCCACGAAAATGTATTCTTGTAGTAATTGTGTTATAGAAATTGTGGTTTCGGACTCCAAAATATCCAATTGTAATACCACACTTTAATTTTTAATTCTTTCAGTTTCATTCTCGCTCAGGACTTGACAGTATGAACACCTATCATAATATTTCTCAACTAATTTTTCACAGAATGATAGTATTCAATATTGGTCGTGGACCTCACAACAGACAGTATTTCAAATAGCTGTTACTTTGCACTTTCGACAAATGCTATTTATATAATGTATAAGAGTACAAGAGAAATCATATTATATTCCACTGAAGATTCTACAAGTTTAAAAAAAATATCTGCTGTGCTCTCCGTTCAAATATGAAATAACATCATAAAAATGTTTGAAAAACTGTAATGAAAATCTTATTTTATATTTGTGGATGGAACTTTCTATCTTTAACTATTGAGTCTTCATTTCAATGAAAGAATACAAAATTTATATCAAAGGTTAAAATAAAAATCCACACTTTGTTTATATACGTAATCATTTATGGATAATGTATATGTTACCGGCAATGTGTATAATTCAGGCATTGTATAGAATGCCTAGGCATTCTATACATTGCCGAGTGAATCCAGGCAAAGTATGAAATAAACTCATTTCTTAACAATCGTACAAACTTTGCCTAGGCATTGTGTATAATGCCTAGGCATTATATAGAATGTCGAAAGTTTTGCAGGCAAAGTATAAAATGAACAACATTGTTACAAATTGTTTATTGCAAATAACAAACATGAAATGTATTAAACATAGGATCTGAAAATCCTCATATTTTACTAGAGTAAAATTTAAAAGTGAAACATTAATTTAAGAAATTACTTGTTACAGCAGGAAAGAGAACTATGGTTAGGTTAGGTTAGGTTAGGTTAAAAATCTGTCTGTTCCATTGTTTTCAAGTTAAGGTTAACCTAACCTAACCTAACCATAGTTCTCTTTCCTGCTGTAACAAGTAATTTCTTAAATTAATGTTTCACTTTTAAATTTTAGTCTAGTAAAATATGAGGATTTTCAGATCCTATGTTTAATACATTTCATGTTTGTTATTTGCAATAAACAATTTTTAACAATGTTGTTCATTTTATACTTTGCCTGCAGAACTTTGCCTGCAAAACTTTCGACATTCTATATAATGCCTAGGCATTATACACAATGCCTAGGCAAAGTTTGTACAATTGTTAAGAAATGAGTTTATTTCACAATGGAACAGACAGATTTTTAACTCTGCCTGAACTCCAGCAGGCATTCTATAGAATGCCTAGGCAAAGTATGAAATGTTTAAAATTTCACACTTTGCCTGCTTACTTTTGGCAATGTATAGAATGCCTAGGCATTCTATACAATGCCTGATTTTACACTTTGCCGGTAACATATACATATCACAGTGTTTATTGATTTCTTGATATCACTTTTTTCATAGTGTCGTTTTCCTTCAATTGGATTATCACGATAAGCGATACGTCATCTTGTTATGTTCTCCGCGGATATAATACATCTGGTGAAAAGTTCCGAAAAATGTCAAAGTATTGTCTGAGTGGTGCTTATCCCTTGAAGTTTTAGTCAAAGTGGCGCAGCGATATTCTTTTGAAATTTTGGTTTATGATAAAAATTATTACTTAAGTTCATCTAGCACAATTCATGGGTAACGTTTACATAAAAACAGAAAAAAACACTAAAAACTCAAAGTTCGCAAAATTTTACGGTTTGGGATTTTCAAACGTAAAAGTCCTAACCTTAATTAGCAATAGTTGTCAAAGTGGTGCAGATTGGTTGGAGTTTTCCTGAATATGGCTCTGCGATTTTAATTTGAAATCTCAATATACGGAACTTTATATTTTCGACGAAAATAATCGTGTTTCATCTCATGTTGATGTCAACGGCTTAGTACATTTCATTGAATTGATGTGTAATCAAAATATCGAATTGTTCAGAGTAGTTTTGCGTATTTTGTGGGAAACTACCATATTTATTCCATGAGAGTTCGAAGGATAGTTTGCTGAATGCAACAAGCTTCTCTGGGTATATATGGAAGCAAAAATGTTGACATATTCTTGAAAGCCTCAGGACAATATATAGAAGTAAAAGAGAAAGATTGTTCAAATGAGGAATTATGTATTGTACAAGATGAAAGAGGTAATAGAAAACTTCAAAATAAAATACCTTCAATGTTCGATATAGATGCTCTCTGATATATAATTTCGATGAGCTGTTTCAATTTGATACTGTTGGAAATAATGAATTAGGAACTACCCATGAAGATACCATGGAGGAATCAAATATAAAAATGACCAGTTCAAATAATCTTAACGAATATTGTTCTTGATCATCACAGCCTGATGAAAATAATAAACGAATTAGAATATAACACAGATATTGTTTGGGTGACTGCTACTATCGCTTTAGAGCTGATGATGATAGCGACGAAGATTTGGTTTGAAATTGTTGATATTTCCTTTAAGAGCAAACGTATCCCTTTGTGAATATTAGTCTGTTAGTAATAGCTTTCAACTACTTACGGTTTCGAACAGAAAACGTTTCCCTTTGTGAATATTAGTCTGTTAGTAATCGCTTCCAACTATTTACGGTTTCGAACAAGTTAAGGTATAATGTATCAGTGGTTCAATTCATGTGAAGATTTCGCATGTTCATCATGAATGGTGCTTGATGAAGATCAACCGATGGCGTATCTCTTCTCAAGAAATATTGATATCCATCGATTTCATTTTCAATGAATTGCTTCAATCGACGAGAACCATAGTACGTTCTGAATGGATCATTGATGAAACAGTAAAAAATACGATCAATTCGAAAAGCCACCCAAAGTTTATAATTTGTGATTTTCATGTTATTTCGAAATAAGTTCTTGACTGAGAAATACTGGTCATTATTTTCTGTTGGATGAACGTTTTCCCCGTAGTTTTTCGAGGTAAGTAACCTACCACAATCTGAAAAAACCAGTAATTAGTATTGAAATATATACAAGTGTATCAGGAACTGTATTTGATTTACACAGCAAGATTTCGGGTTAAATTAGAAATCTGCACTTCTACAATCGTATAGATTTCGATATTCATTTTTTTGCAAGCAAACTACAAATATTCACCACAAAATAATGACTTTTGCGCACTAACGGAAAAAAATCCGTTTTGTAAAGATTGAGATTGGTGACGAAACAATGTCGAATATATCAGAGAACTGTTAATTGATGTCAATAAAATGTGGCAAATTATATTTGTTTTCGATTTCCATTTTCAGGTAACGTTTCTAAATGCTAAAGGCGACTGCCTATTTTTTTATAAATAGCCTCATATCGTGTACATCTCTGATTCTGATAAGTCTCAGATTGCTTTCACTAAGTGTATTGCCATCATCCAGAGCAGACAATAAAGTCCAGTGACATTGTTACACAATAAATTTATTGTCTCCCATAGAATGTCAAACTTCAAGCAATTTCTCTATTTACTTTTTTAATTGTACGTAAATGGAAATTTTGGATGATATTAGATTTGAAATTCATGTTATTTGTTAAATAATTTTGCACTTATCTGTTATAGCCATAGAAAGAGTATAGTGTATAACTCTCATGGAATGCTGATTGCATGCTCTTGGGAAATCACTTTCATTCTTTGCTCGTTAGACAATATTCTAATTTCTATCTGGTTACATAAATAGCTTCTCGAACGAATCATTTCCACAATATCGTGGGAATCCGAACCAAATAATGTTTGAACTCATTTCTTACCAAAAACTATTTCAGAGGAGGCGTACATCCTCCAATCCCACTCAGATGAATTTGAATATTGCACACTTCCTACATGAACATTAACGCGCTGTTCTTTGAGAAATTCTATTTCCAATGATTTATGGAACATACAATTTTAATTGAATGTGATTTTTTGATATGGATTTGGCAACTAGTGAGAGATATTCAGATGAATCGTTGGTGTTTTTTTTACGATATCACGAACTTATCCACGAAGTCTAATTTTATTCTCTGAAAAGCATTTTTTGAACTCAACATATTGTGTTTCATAGTAACATTTCAAGAATCTGGAATCATATGTTACATAAAATTGTCTTCAATAACAATTGGTAGAATTTTTTTGTGGAGATCAACCTCCCTAACACCAAACTGTTATTATTTACACTAGGGGCGCGTTCCGCTATCAAGATTATAGACCGGGAGGCAGCGACATTTTTGACGAGTCATTTCGCAAAAGCTGAATTTCTTTCCAGGCATTCATTTGGTTGGGGTGATAAGTGAATGGACCACCAGCTCGCGCACTACTGGGGGGTGTGGCTGCAGCAACCCCCCAATCACGTTGAATATCATTACGAAAAAACTGATATCGCCAAAGCTGAAACTTTTACCAAAGTAAAATTGTATTAAAGGGAAATGAAAAATCGCAACCAGCTTAACTTACAATGGGGGAATGAAGTCCAGCTTTGCATATAAACAAAAGCAAAATACACCCTTTGTAAACTGATACCGCAAAACTTGAAACTTGTTACACTAATAGTTCAAACATATAATTACACAAAAAAAAATTAAGCTTCATTTTTAGCGGGGGAAAAGTGCCCAGCTGACGAGCTAAAGGTGGAGGGCATCGTTGCGTACGCCAGGGCGACCGCGGACGCACCGCACCTTTACCTCGTCAGCTGGGCACTTTTCCCCCGCAAAATATGTGTAACTATATATTTAAACCATTACTGTAACAAGTTTCGAGTTTTGCGGTATAAGATACATCTACAGGTTGGTCTGAAACAATATCGCAACATTAGAAACACCAGTATATAGACATCTCACGTCACGTCTTACGTCAGAGCGAATTCGGAGTAAACAGATGCCGAATATGAAAGGAGGGGGACGGGGACAGAGTCTGTTAGCAGCTGTTCGTGCGCTGTATTTTGTTCAAAATCTCCCTGCTATACATCGACCTTATACGCATCTATAACTTTCTCTAAAGGACCCGTACGACGATCAGTTCCGATTTTCGACTACATAAAAATACTCAGCATTTTTATTGAGAATGATATACTGAGTTGAAGGATTCGTTCTGATTTAACAGATTTGACTAAATTGAATTCCACTTCTCTACATGTATCTTATACCACAAAACTCGAAACTTGTTACACTAATGGTTTAAATATATAGTTACACATATTTTGCGGGGAAAAAGTGCCCAGCTGACGAGGTAAAGGTGCGGGCGTCCGCGGTCGCCCTGGCGTACGCAACGATGCCCTCCACCTTTACCTCGTCAGCTGGGCACTTTTCCCCCGCTAAAAATGAAGCTGAGTATTTTTTTTGTGTAACTATATGTTTGAACTATTAGTGTAACAAGTTTCAAGTTTTGCGGTATCGGTTTACAAAGGGTGTATTTTGCTTTTGTTCATATGCAAAGCTGGACTACATTCCCCCATTGTAAATTGAGCTGGTTGCGATTTTTCATTTCCCTATAATACAATTTTACTTTGGTAAAAGTTTCAGCTTTGGCGATATCAGTTTTTTCGTACTGATATTCAACGTGATTGGGGGTTGCTGCAGCCACACCCCCCAGTAGTGCGCGAGCTGGTGGTCCATTCACTCATCACCCTAACCAAATAAATGCCAGGAAAAAAATTCAGCTTTTGCGGTTTTGGTCTTCAAGAAGGCCCGCTGCCTCCCGGTCTATTAAAGATGCTAATCACACACACATAGAACTTTGAGAAGCATCGAGCATCTTCATTACGAATTTGTCCTCATTCCATGAAAAGCGAAAAGAAGTCGTGGGAGCAGAGATTTTTCTCAGAATTTCTATCTGTCATATTGGAGAACGACTCTGCCATGTTTCATGGTCGACGGGTCCGCGAATAACCATGACGCTCCTGAGGTATGGCGTAGGGAATTAGTAACAAGGCCTACTTGCTGAAGGACTTTGATCGAGGTCGATGGCGTTTGGAATGAAAATATCATAAATAACATTTACTACTACCACAACTGAAATTTGTGCGCAACTATTTATTATCAAAGTTTGTATTAGAAGATGATTTTTGAGTTGTTAATTAATATTTAATATTTTATTATCCAAGAAAGCGTTTACGTAAAACCAAAATTTTCAAATTATGGAAGTGCACATTTTGGTTGATTAGGGCTTGGTGTAGAAGGATTCTATGCTCATATTATTAACGAAAAAAATTAAACTCAAAAATCATTCAGAACGCAACGTAGTCAGTTGAACAGGTATAGTGCAGTAAAGGCTGTAGAACTCTAGAAGCCGTCTAGTCATGGGTTTTCCGCATTTAGAAAAATTATTGTTGTAATACTCTGAAAAATGTACATAGCCTGCAACTCATTCATAATTTCAATTACGTCCTGTAAATGAACTATCCTAACCAGTTAAGTTGGGAAAATTCCGTTTTGGATTTCGCGGTAATGTAATCCCAATACGTCATGTTCTTTCGGCAAAAACTACCTTGTTTCAAATAAATGATGGAATTGGCCGTCCAGGAGCGTATACAAAAGGGGGTAAAGGGAGTAATCACCCCTCCCCCCCCCATAATAATATTACAATATATATTAAAAGACACCAAAAAAATATAATAAATGAATGTTAAGTCAATCACAATTTTATTTCACCTTTACTCCCTGTGACCCTGTACGATCGCAAATTCAAAATTATCATCAATATTATAGAGTATCTGAGAAGATTATATAGTCTCTGGTATTTAGGAAGAAATTGATGAACCTAAATTCAAATTTATTGTTTAATTTTTTCTGTTGCATTATCTTGTGTTCAATAAGTATATACTTTTCATTCTACTCATATTGATATGTAGTATGATAAATACATGAACGAATATCATTATAACAGTTTATTTTTACTTCCTTTGACAAGGCAAATGTTAGTTATCTCTAAAGTCTGGATTTTATTTTCATCGAAAATTATTGTTTTCTCTAATGTACAATTTGATTTATGGAAAAAATGAAGATTAAACAAATCTGACGTTTTTATTCCACAGTTTCCTGATAATCTGAGTCATTGTGAAAGGTAAGTTTGTAAAAAGGCCAATATGCATTTGTGTTTCGATAAAATGGTGGAAACGCATAATTTTCTGTGATTACCTCCCCTATAAACTTGAGCTGTATACGCGCCTGTGGCCATCCTTGATAAAAATGCACCAGGAAACTATTGTATAGTGAAATACGTGTAGCGGTTTTGTAAGTTGTTTAATGAAAATCACACAATGAAGTGTTTTTTGATTATTTCACTTTGTTTCTTACTTTTTTCAAATGATCTTGAGGATTTTCGGTAAGTGGTTAATCTGTTATGTAGTGGCCAATATTCTCTCAACTTGCTACTCAAATGAAACATTATTTATAACTCATAATTTCTCATGGAACTAATGTAATTGTAGAGTGATATACAATTTCGTTGAACTGTACTGGTTATGACTCAGCATCTATAAAGAACAACCCTTTGCATATTTATGTTTTTGTACTGTTTTGTCTGATTGGTCGACAGAATGGACCACTCCTTGATGGACGGAAGGCGTAGCCACCCTTTATCGAATCTGATTTCAAATAATAAGTGGGAACCGGATTGGATCTTTTTGATTCTGAGGAATCTCATCAATCAGGGTAGGATTGGGACCTGACAATTTGTCGACTAGGCCATCCTACTACCAGCTATTTCTGTTTAATGGAATCACGGTAGATAGAATAGTTTTTTTTTTGCGACTGGCCAATAGTTTATGAATATTGGGTCAAGTTTAGTTATAGTAATAAACGAACTCATTTCCTGTCAGAAACAATTTTCGAGAGGGCGTTCATCTTTGAATCCCGCCTAGACGAATCCGCAAAAAATTGCAACAACACTTCCTACGTGAACGTTAACACATTTTTTCGACAGAATTCAATTTTCTATGATTTATGACACGTACAAATCTAATTAATGTGATTTTCTCACCTCACGCCCCCGAGCACTCGTTTCAACGCCGAAAAAAAATCGAATTTGAATAAAAAATCGCCTGACGGCCCCCTTTTCCATTAACGCTGACCGTCGTCGCATGGAAAAAAATCACGATTAATCATCATTTAATTAAATACTACAAAAGGTAAGTGTGATGAAGACGGGCCATAACGACATGAATAACAGCGAGAAACCTGAATGAAATTCTGGTTCTGGTACACCCACGACTCGTCATGGGCGTACCTCGATTTCTGTACCGCCGAGCAGAGCGAATTTTAAATTAGGGTTTTCTCCATCACATCTCGCGCTCATCTCTTCCTAATACTCTACCACCGGATTCGAAAAAAGCTCGGTTCTTTCGAGATACGATCTAACAAGGTTAGAACTATAATCAGAGATTTATACCTGGTGACAATGGTAGACGACGACATTAAGTTAGTTGTCTGGTTTGGAATTTGACATTTGAAATTGGACAATGATTCATTCAGCTGATATTTCTAACAATGAAACAATTGCAAATCACTCTCCTGTTAGCTGGAAGTGGATCTGAATACAAAATTTCGAATGTATCCCTGTATATTTGTGCCGGCCCTTGGATATACAGTGCATACAATTCAAAAACTATTGCACGTTAAAAACGACATGATATCAACGTACTAGTACTAATCCATTGATGCATGCCTTTGTTTGAGGTCTGCTATTTACCAATTGACAATTATTGTCATTCAAAAGTGAAAGTTCTATGTTTAGATCTTTTTGGTGCTTCAAATTAGATAGTTGTGATCAAAAACTTTGTATTTCGATGCCTCGAGTTGAAAAGTATCGTTGCCAAGAGTTGGTGACATCTTCGATTAGTTATTTCGAAAGAGAGCAGGATAATAATGTCTCTTCGCTCTCCTTAACGGCTTTTAGAGAGCTGAATTGAATACAACGTAGTAAATTATATTTATAATCGACAGTCAGATATTCATTTTCATCGTGTTGCAGCAAACTTGAAGTTAAGTCAGTGCAGTTTCTCAAAAGATTAAAGATAACAAAATTCTCAAACCACCAAGAGGCTTACAAATACTGCGGTACTGGATATAGGCTATGTTTAACAAAATTTATACTCTGTAGGAACGCAGTAAGTATTTGCAGTTTATAAATATGGAAAAATTTCTATTTTTGAAAATAGTTTGGATGTAGCTATGCAAAATATATGATTTGAACCTTCGGAAGGACATATGGTAATTATCCGTTAAGCGGGCTCCATCGTGAAATTAAAAAATTTTTGGTGGAACTTTCGTATTTCGACCTCCTGAACAAAAGAGTCTAATAAAGTTTTTGGGGCTCGCAACTAGTTTCGGAGATACGGCCCCCCAAAGACAGGAAATCGGGGTTTTCAGGGTTGACATTTATTCAGCCAATTCCGCTCGAAATTCATCCCTCTTTCTATCAGCACAATATACCCATTCTATATATCCTTCTTCATCACTTTCCAACAGAATTATAAGCATTTTTCCATTTTTCACAACAAAACTCTAAAAGGTAAATCGTCATAGAAATTCGATGTTAGCAAAACAATAGAACGCGAATCGCGCGCTCTATTGTTTTGCTAACCTCGAATTTCTATGACGATTTACCTTTTACAGTTTTGTTGTGAAAATGCTTATATTTCTATTGGAAAGTGATGAAGAAGGTGGTAAATGTGTATATTGTGCTGATAGAAAGAAGGATGAATTTCGAGCGGAATTGGCTGAATAAACAAACATAAATGTAAACCCTGAAAACCCCGATTTCCTGTCTTTGGGGGGCCGTATCTCCGAAACTAGTTGCGAGCCCCAAAAACTTTATTAGCCTTTTTTGTTCAGGTCGAAATACGTAAGTTCCACCAAAAATTTTTTAATTTCACGATGGAGCCCGCTTAACGGATAATTACCGGACATATAACTCTGAGTTCCCTTTTGGAAAAATAGGAAAGAACAACAACATATTCCAATGAATAATATATACGTACCTAGTCATAAGGAAGATTTGTGAAAATTTTCGATTTTTTTTCTTTCATATTCAAAACGTCACCTTCATTTATATCTAATAGTCCATAATTCTATAACAATCTGGCTACAGTTTACTTCGAAATTAACCACTCCCATCAGTTTTTGAATTGTATCAGCTATCAAGCTATCCTTTTCACAATTGGCCATTTATGTTTGGAATGCCGGCAAAGGAGCCATTTTTCCCATGTTCAAAAAGCGGCACTATCATGTTATCTTTGAAAGATTTGATGAAATGAATGAATCAGTTGTTGACTTCTGAAATTTAATTTTTTGAACAAATAACACACATTTTCAACCCCAATTTTCTTGAAAGTCTCAATGGAAAGTACTATTTTTTGAATTTAAACCTTGCTGTATTCATGTAGGTATTCTAATCATTTAGAGGATGTATCTCAGTGCAGTAAAGTCGTGGAAACAAGGTATAGCATTTCTTTTATCATGTCACTACCATTATTTTTTTGTAGTTTTCATGCATTGACTTTCATCTTGGGGGTTCCCAATAGCATGTCTTCATGAAACAAAAAAATGCCGTTAAATGTATGAATTTCAAATATTTATATTTTTCAATTGAATTTGATTCTCGAATTCTAATTCTATAGAGATACGCATTCGGTTTTTGACATGGTTGTTTGAAGGAAGTTGGAGTTTACAAAAAATGCAATACTGTAATGTAGTACATTATTTTGATCTATCTCGTAGGGTTCAGCATAGGGGCAAACAGACAGCGGAAAGCGACTTATTTTCATAATATGTAGTGATGTAAATTTGGAATTTTGGTACTGAAGATACAATCAAATTGACTTTCATCTTTTTAGATAACTTTTATATTTAGATAAAAACCTTAGTATGACTTCCTAGTGCCGCCTTAGTTAATTTAGGAAAATGGCTGTTACAATGCCATTGAAAAATAACTTCTTGTGTTACACCATTGAAAAGAGAATTGAGAGAATTCCATGCTCTATCGTATAATAGGGTAGAAAAACAGTGTCCAGTTTGGAATTTATAACTTGAGGCCACTGCCAGCCGCACCGGAAGTAAATTGCAACTGCTTAATTGTTATAAACATCGACCCCAAAGAACGATACTTCTAATACACATATCAAATTTCTGGACAATGTGTACTGTACTTCAAGTGTTCTATTGAAAAACGCACCCTAAAAAGGATATGAACTGTATGAAACGAAGAACATGTTGCGGGAGATAATTTATCAAATCTCTCTATATGAGAGAATTTTTTATCTTCATAAGTACCTACCTGAATCAATCCAGGAGAAATATTTCATCAGGTACTATGTTTCTGTTTAATATATCATCACCACGTGCACAGCAGAGGAGTGATCGTAGTATTTCTCATCACAAATAATTGTAATTCTCATTTATTTAAACAACATATGTTAATTCAAACATTGTTTACGATTCGTCATTATAATCCGGTATATATTTTACGAGGCTGACTCACTAGCTTGAGAGATAGGTATGGATCAATTCCCTAATTCAAAAAAGCTCTTAATTCATCATCTGATTTCAAAATTCAACGAAAGCAAACAATAATATGTAATAGCCTATAACATTTTGAAGAAATTCAGTAAAACTACAGAGGAATCCAAATAATATCCTTATTTCTTCAGTATTCAGGGTTTCCAGGATTTGAATAGAAGCATTGATTCCGGAATTGGAATTTTACTTACGTTTCATAAGTAAAGAAAACAGAAGTGAATAAAAAAAGTATCGTTCACTCCCATTCAACACGTAAAAATAATCAAAAAATACATCTCATCTTTGTCAGTTCAAATAAACGACTAGATTGGAACCTTTGGTGTAAAAGTAAAAGAAACTTTTCCTAGAGATGAATTACCCTAACACCAAACTAACAAGGTTAGCAGCTTCAAGAGAAGAGGAAAGTATCAATTTTCTTCTCCTGAAGATGCTCAAGAGAAAGTTTGTCAGTTCAGATGTAATTTCTGAAAGTAGTTTATAACCTCTGTCCAGACGATTTTACCTGTGGAGATTTGAAAGCAGAAAAATTATTGTAAATACTGTTGCCCTCTAAAAACGATATTGATAATAATGATATTCAATCACACAATATAGATTTACATTGGAGATATAGTGTGAATAACTGGTACTTGCAGAGCCTGTGCGTGAGGTTCATCACATTTCAGGTGCACACTATACGCTAAAAGGAATGTAGCTATAAAAAATATGCGAACATTAAGAAAAAAATGTATGTATATGAACAGAACAGACTTAGTTAAAATGAGAGACAAATATATATAAATCAACAATAAAGTATGAGGGGTAAGTAGGTAACATTTTTGCAAATATAAGTCATTTAATTATTTTTTAAATCAATCAACCGATGTATTTTGATTCTAGGCGTGGAAACTAAATATATATTTTCGTTTTTGGCTTGAAGGAAGCGAGTTAAGGACTTTTAAATGGCTGAGAATTTTACCATATACGTGAAACTTCTTTGCCCAATGGTTTCAAACATGCATGGTATCACCACAGAGTTCAATCTTTATCTTGTATCATGGCTGTGGCCGAGTAAATTTGTTTCTTCAAAATTTCTCCGTTGGTCAAAAGCAGAGTAAGAGCAGAAATTGGTGCCACCCACTGCAATATCCATAGAGGAGAAATCTGGTAGATTATTTTCGTAGCTGTAAATTCACTACTAAAGTATTTCATGAAGATGGGGAATGTATTTGCATTCTATTAACAATTATTCTCTAATCTCAAATGTATATACCTATTTTCTCTTTGATATATCATCGAGTCTCGCATTCCAAATGAATGATCGTGCCATTTGTCACGTTGATTTTCACGAATAATTGTATAACGTCTATTCAAACAATCGCGTGGATTCATCAAAAGATTGTTGACAATTAGTCACAATGATCCAGCATATTATATTTTACGTGCGATTATTCGTATTCCAGTTTTCCTAACGTTCCTTGTCTGGTTTCAGCACGAGGCGGAAGTATCTTTGTAGTTCACACAATTATTATTCTAGACTTCGAAGAATGATTGAACGTATTCTGAACGAAATGTAATTTTATTGAGTTCACAACTGTTGGCTATATTCAAGTTAACCCGTTTAGTAAGAGGAATATTTCACTGGAATACAAACGGCTTGGATAACTACGTACTATCGAATTCAATTATTCTGGTAGATGCTAACAAGCAATTGGATCGAATAAGGCGCTATTTTCCGAGCACAATTCATTCATTTTTATTATTTCACTGGCTATTTGAAATTACGCGTCGTCTGAAACATCGTCTTCCTACTTATTCAGAAAAACTTTATACAGTCGTGAACCAATACTAGTCAACGATATCACTTATCAATGGGGTTTTCTCATTTATGGATTAGAAGCATGAATCGAACGCTATTCATCCAAGATTTTATGCCCACTTTCTACAGCGCCCACTTTGGCCTATCGAATTTTGAATAGGAATCTGTACTTCTTTTTTCTTTCTTTTTTTCAGCTGCGCGGTATACCATATGAATGAAGGACCCTTGCGGAAAGCTAAAGAAAATAAAGCTGTAGTGGTCTGTGCTTAGAAGCTCCTTCTAAGGGGCGTTGACGTCTATATTTCGCCAGACAGTCATTTGAAGTTATATATTTGTGAGCTTGAGAGTGCAGGCAATTCCTAAGATAACGGGTACAGAGAAAAAGGGTAACATTTATGTGAATGCCAGGTCATAAAATAAATAACGGTAACAAGGAAGAGCTGAAATATTCGCAGAGGAAGAAGCCAACATTTTTTTTCCTGCGCCCCTTTACGGCCTCAGAAAGGAGGATTTTCGCCGATGGGAACTGGATTATGTAGGACAGGACCTCAAAGTACTAGGACAGAGACAAGCCACAAGGTTTTTAAACTTTCTGCCAAAGTAAGCCAAACAGCGTCTAAGAAAAAAATTTATAACGGAACTACTCACAGGCCAATGTCCACTAAACAACCACCTTAGAAATGAGTGCAAAACAAACAGTGAGAATTGACATTTCTACAACATTGCCACGGTAATTGATGAACAATTACTTTGCCAGTGCCAAGCCTTGTTGTGTGAAAGACTTAAGTTCTTGGAAGGGGTATAATCGTTACCGTCCGATATGGAATCAGCCCCTCAACTTCACAACCTACAAAATCA
This sequence comes from Zygogramma bicolorata, assembly GCA_032362365.1. Lineage (NCBI taxonomy): Eukaryota > Metazoa > Arthropoda > Insecta > Coleoptera > Chrysomelidae > Zygogramma > Zygogramma bicolorata. The sequence goes on from JAVJAQ010000582.1 coordinate 2,055,594, forward strand.
TAATACAGCCACCACAATCTAGCCCAATCGGAGGTATAATCCTAATTTTCTGGATCGATGATAAAATCTACAAATTTGCTCTCTCACCTTCCGAACGTACGCCTCTGTCGCCAACTTCTTGTCGAAGAAGGCGTGAGCCTTTGCGAGACCACGGCGCCACACTTCATATTACAAGCCAACAGATGTCCGATAAAAAATAAAACGTTATCGAACACACACATACAAAAAATCGAAACAAAAGAGAGGAACCAACGAAGAAAAACGAGGTATGATATCATATACCCATGTTGATGAATTGGTAGTTAACATGAACCAGTGGACGATGTGAAGCGCGTTTGTCTTCTTTTCCTAATAAGTAGATGAGAAGAGCAATTCAACTCCGGGAAGAGAAGTAATTTTATTTCACGGTTATTTCATGTGTTCAAGTATCGATACAAAAAAGTCGACTTCAAGTTCATCCACATTTCAAGAGGCTGCGCCGTCAAAATTATAGTGGGTGAACAAATTATTGAAGATATGCTTTTGGAACAATAATGCTGATTTTATGATTCATTGCCCTTTGGCAAGATATATAGATATAATGTGGATACAGGTGAATGTGACATTTTTACTGAACCGACAGCTTGCTTGACAATAGAGTTTGAGCTAAGTTCACATTTCTTTAAAGATGGCCCCAAGCAGGGCAACTGTAAATAGACAAATGGAGTTGAGATATTTCGAACCTAGGCTTCCCAGTACATTCAAACAAGTTGAGTATGATAAATACATCTAAGATGGATTTCACACCAGCCCTTAATGACATTCAACTTATTTTTTTGCAATATCAACCGTAATAAAAGATGATTCATCACGATATTGTTTTAAAATTCAATACATTTCGGAAATATTAATGGAGATGGATAGATATAACGTGGATACAGGTTCATGTGACATTTTTCTAGACACACAGCTTGCTTGATAATAGAGTTTGAGCAAAGTTCAAATTCCTTTACAGATGGCGCCAAGCAGCGCAGTTGTAAATAGACAAATGGAGTAGCGATATTTTTTTTTTTTTTTTGGACTGAGGTGGCCTTTACTTGATGGAAATCCATAGTTATTACGCTATAAGGTAGACACGATTAAATTTCCACAAAATTTATTGTCTTCGCGACATGTTTCGGTACACTGTACCTTTATCAAGCGAATGTATTTAAACACATGTTTAAATACATTCGCTTGATAAAGGTACAGTGTACCGAAACATGTCGCGAAGACAATAAATTTTGTGGAAATTTAATCGTGTCTACCTTATAGCGTAATGAGTAGCGATATTTCGAACATAGGCTGGCTCCCCAGTGAATTCAAGGGAGTTGAGTATGATAAATACATCTTAGATGGATTTCACACCAGCCATTAATGACATTCAACTTACTTTTGTGCAATATCAACCATAATAAACAATGATTCATCACGATATTGTTTTGAAATTCAATACATATTGGAAATATTAATCAAAATAACAAGATCGACTATTGAAGTAAGTCGAGTTGATGTCAGGCTCACGGACTGTATCTTGTATGTACATAGCTAATCTGAAAGAACATGTCCAAATCAACGTATACACTAATCTTGGCTTCATGTAAAGACATTTTATTATAATTACTGAATAGAACGAAGGCGTGTCTAGACTACGTACTCAAGTGGACGTGAATAATCTAAAATTCAATAACTTATTACATGGAACAACGTAATTTCTAAATTGCATTATTATTCTTGGTATTCCATATAGGAATTCATAATAAAACAACAATTAATAAATTATTTTAATGTATCTACTTTATTGTCTCTTTGCAAGCGCAAATTGGCTTTCTTTCTGAGCGAAGGTCGTGTTGAAGTTATCGTAGCGTTTTTGAAAAAAGTTGACAGCAGGAATTCGAAGCCTGCTTGTTAGATAATCGAAAACAGTAATTAAATACAACTGGTACGGTTACTCAACGTGATGAAGCACTATTCTGAAATCCTAATTGTATTTGAGTTTATCTTAGATGCAATATCACAGGAAGAATTCAACTATTGTGTGTCAATTGAGAATATATGAAGTACTAGCGCTGTGTGTCCGTCACAAGTGAAGGGATAATACGTCATATTCTCAATTCCTGAAACATTTCGTTGGAATGTTATTCGAGGGGGTAGGTGAGTATTGAAATCCATTTACAGGTTTTCCTCTCTCCTGAAAATGAGAAAGCTTTACATCTATCTATAGGGAAACTTGGTGATTTTTACATAAATCACAAAACTAGAATCTCATGAATAATGTTTCCAAAAGGATTTTTAAAGGAATCAGATTAGTTTCCGAAACATCACCAAAATATTGAGTCTATTTTGGTTTTTCGTAAGGTTGGAGTTACGTAATGGGGCAAATATACCGATTTGCCTGAAAACAGATTATACAGGGTGTAGCTGAATAAGTGTAAAACATTTAAGGAGGTGATTCCTCATCAAAAAAAAGATAGGACCTTTCATATAAAGAAACTTCATTGGGGCATCCCTTGTTGAGATACAGCCCCTTAAAGGGGGTACATAAAATTCGTATAACTATTAAAGTAACAAATTAAGAACAGAACAACAACAAAATCAGTATCAATTCAATTTCGAAAATTCACAAACTGACAGCGTCATACCAATTTAATTGTCACTATCGCTAATAGCGACCTACTAGATAGATTAGTTTGGTTATTCGCATTTATGACGATGTATCTCTGTAGTTGTTCGTAAAATAATTTTTTGCTGCGAACTGGTTTATTTTGGGCAAAAAACACAGGAGACATTTTTTGTTTAGAATGAAACAGGCCATAAATAAATTTTAAAAGGTAAACAAATAATAAGAAAAAAGTTACATTGGAAATAAATTTTAGGGGTTGCGTTTTCCACCCCTTGAAACCATGGGGTAAATCAAATAAATTACTGGCTAAGTGTCTTTTTGGTAGTACAAAACGTCGGGTTAATTTCAATATTGAGACTTTTTCAGTGCTTGTGAAAAAAATTGTTACAAAAATTTCATGTACCTCCTTTCAGGAGCTGTATCCTAACAAGGGATGCTCCAATGAAGTTTTTTTATGTATGAAAGATCCTATCTTTTTTTCAATGAGGAATCACCTCCTCAAATGTCTTACACTTATTCAGTTACACCCTGTATACGGATTCAAAGTTTTCATTTGAAGAAAAAAATACCGAAATTGTTATTTCGATATTGAAACATTTCACTCCTACATTTCACTCCCAGGTCATGCATGTCATGTACTTGAATACAGTGTTGCCAGACCTACCACTAAATCTTGCATATTGGCTTTCATCTCAGAGGTTTCTCCTGATTCGATTCCTCCAGAGAACAAATGGAATTAATGTTATCATCTTTTTTAATTAAAATTCGGCTCAGTCAGTTATGTATTTTTGGCAAGTTAGAAAAACAGTCCCTTCTAACATGTTATCATTTTATGCAAACACGTGTTTTAGTCATCAGACCGGCCTATCGGAATAATTAATAATTACCTTAATCGTTATTCTCTAGTATGTGTATTTTAAGCTTCACCTCTTCTATGTGACAATTATCGATATTCTCGTTCATTTAGGTACCAAAAGATGTAGTTCGTTGAGAGGAAAAATATTATGTATAAAAATAAATTTGGTTAAAAATGGACTTTCATCATTTTTCCCGTGTGCTCTCCATTTGGTATGAAAAATATTTTCACTTATAGATCCAGGCCTCAGTTTCTAAAATAATAGTCAGGAATCTCGAGATTTCAGGGGATTTTAAGTAATTTGTGTTTATTGATAAAAAAATTTGGTGACCAAATATCGATGGAAACAGACTGTCTGGTAAAACACTGCGACATCTGGCAAAAGTCGCCATACCCATACCCACAGACCTAATTCCAGATTCTGTCGGTTCTCTCACAAGGGGCGCCAGTGAATTCTGCTACATTTCACGAACTGACGAACAGACTCTGCAAGAATTTCATAGAATAAAATGGTGCTGATGGATATAACAAAACTATAAAGTATTTTCAAATGTTTTTTTCGTTAATCGATTGTCGTTTCACTATGAACGACCACTTATCAAGAGACGAAACTTTGCGAGTTTAGGATTGACGGGTTCTTACTTTTTAACGTGTGATTCCTCACACGAACTAGGATAAGAAAGTGAATGCGTCAAGTCACTCGCCACCCACCCAAACACTAGTAGAGACCCTAGATACGACACTGTATTCCACTACCGAACACATCAACTATATTGTTCTCCAGAATTTCTGATTGAAATATATCCAATTCACGTCAACAATGAAACGTGATAAAGCCATTTACCAATAGGACAAAGAGAAATTTCTTCCGCAAACATTTCTGGACAAAAACCGGGTGTCCCATAATTGAGATAGCAAGCTATATCTCAGATAGATATGAGATAAAAAAGAGTTTTCTTCGTGTCTTTTTCCCTCTGCTTCCCCTGTATACGTTCTCAAAAACGGTTTTTCTCTAACGATCCTCAATATATTCCCTAAACTTCATTTTCCAAATCGCTCCCAATTTTTCTATACTCAAAATTAACTTCTGAGTTGTTCTATATAATGTTATGAACATTTTCGAATCATTAAAACACAGAGAGCTCCAAAAATATGTAGCACTACTTCTTTTCGTTATAGACTGAAAACAGAAGAAAGAGCAGATGAAACATGATATACTTGGTATATAGTATTTATAGCATAATGCTAGGATTGAAGTACAACCTAACAAGACCATGCTTTGAATCGTTGTTAGGGTTACACGAAACTCCGATAACAGTATACCAACCTGTTTTTGAGGTCTCACAAAATTTCACAACGCATTAGCGTGTGCTTAGCCTGGGGAGAGCATTTTGTACCTCTCTCGCAACACCAAACATTTTTCATTGAAGAATATCAGTCAACTGCCCGATAACGTTTCTTTGGCCTTACTTTCCGTTTTTTTTAGTAACCAAAAAATCAGGCACCAGACGAAATTTAAAAATGTATGTGTCGTAGTTCAAACCCAGATATGGCTAACAGTAATTCATAGAGGTTCATTTGGAATAGAAAAAGTAGGGGCGGGGAAGAAGATCAAGATGAAAGGGGAAATATCTCAAAAGAACTTTTTTTGTTTCCCATCTGTTTCTTTCTCAATAACTGAGATATCGCGTACTAATTGAATTCTGGAACAGCCGGTATAATGAAAAAAATGAATGATGAATAAAAAATCCTCACTTCGAAATTTCACTAATCGACAACTGTTTGTTTCGGTAGCATGATATGACCATGGAAATATTTATAAAAGAGAGACAAGTCTCCGACCCTTCTACGAAGTGAGCGAGTCCTTGAGGGAAGAATCACCAACGAGACGGATTGCCTTTCTCTGAATAGAATCGAGAAGCTTCAATGAATATTTTGGTGCCGATCTCCACACATAAGAACTATATTGCAAGACAGGTCGTATCTGAGCCTTGAAGATCATTGGAAGCTGACGAGAAGTGAAGTATTTCTTCGCACGAAATAGAAATCCAAGTTTCTGGAAAGCACTTTTAGCGATCGATCTCACATGGTTTTCCCATGGGAGATTATTACTGATCGTTAATCGAGATACTTGATTTTGTAGCAATAGTTACTCCTGTCATTTAAATATTGGATAAAGAAAGATCGGCTTTCTTTGAGATGAGACATGTCTGGGTATTCCTTGCGATAAATTCAACCAAGTTGATGTTACCTCATTCTATTATTTTCATTTAAGTCATCGTCTCTCTGTATTTTTGTTTCTCGTGCTGATGTGGGGTCTCTGGAAGATAAACTAGTATGAACAGACACCAATGAGTCACTGGTTGATATTTTTTTGACAAAGTCCCATATTGTCGATTATTTATCATTCCTGATTTCTCAGATATTTGACAGACTTCATACTGATTGCCGTCTCCATAACTCTGGACATGAAAGAAAGCAATAAATACAATTGGTCTATAATCACGAGGTAAAATTTTCTTTCCTTTTTTAGGAACTGGCTGAACACTGGCTGTTTTCCAGGACTTAGGGGAAACGCCCACAATAGACGAAATTTTGAACATTTCGCAAAGTACCGGATCAATTCTGGGGTACATTGAGGAATATAAAATAATTCTTGAGAACGTTCACATCAGCAACACACTATAAAGTAATAGTGGCAGTTGAAGGTCTTGTGTCAAAATCCAGATTTGCTTGTTGTTCAAGTTGTTGCTACAAAATATGATTTGAATCGAACGAAATGCATCCAAGAAAGTTCAGTTTATTCGAGTTATAATTCATTATTTTCTGACGAGTTAGGAAGACCAGCTTCTTGAAAAAAATTACAGATCCTCAGCTCAAAAGCTTCCCCGGAACTTAAAACTCCAATACCGATTGTCAGAATGGAACCGAATTGGTTCGCTTTAAAACAAACCCCCCTTTCAGGATTCGATTTCAATAAACGGAATTCCATTCTCTCGAAGGAGCGCTCTCATTTTCATCAGTTCAAAGAAAATTAAAATTATTCGGCTCGACAGTAGTGCCCACAACTTTTCCCTGGAGAATTCGAATAAATTGAGCCCAGGAGTTAGTAGTATTGATATTGGGGAAGAAAAGCACCGGTTTTGCCAATCGTTATGGAAAAATGTTGAGGCTGTTCACTGATTTGAAATAAACACGTGAAAGGACATATAATCGAATCTTATTGAAAGGGGAATGGTAGGATTTGTAAGACGAAATGAAATTCAAAATTTTCTTTTTTCATTTTTAGAGGATGCTTCAGGCCACAAATTCTCCCATGGAATGTATAGTAGTATAGAAACCACATTCGACATAAAGAAAGCGAGTCAATACTTATTTGCAAAATCTACTATTGACTAGTGGAACACCTAGAGGGCAGCATAATTTTAAGAATTTTGAATTCCCATGCATTTGCATGTGTTACGTTCAAAACAGGCGCAGCATAAAAATGTGAGAATCCAGTAACGCAGCTTTGTTAGAGAACGGACAAAGTTAGCAAGTCACATAAGTTTCAAAATAGTGATACCAAGACCTTCGTTTGCACCAAAAAAAAGTCATGTTTGATATTAGATTCAATTGAAATATTAATAATAGTTGGTTTTCACTTGAGAAATGGATGGAAATGAGTCAAACTTCTGCAGGCACGTGTTCTGCTGGAGCTGTCAAATTCAACATTTTTCAAATATATCTCCAAGAATGTCGTTCTTCTGCGAAAATCTCAGAAGGATCTGAGAAACACTAAACCAATGCTATTCCTAGTATCAATTTTCTTGTCCTGAAGATACTAACCTTGTTAGCGAAACGCGCGTCGAGTGCAAAAATATCAGTTTGGTGTTAGAGTAATCCTTGAAATGGTTTCAAAGCTATTCCTCCCCATCAAGTTCCATCTGATCTGGATTACATTATTCTCATAAGGTGAGACCTAAATGCAAAATTTAGTCCTAAAATACTAACATAGATCTGTTGCCATGAAAACATAAGGGGTCAAAACATGTGGGAGTAATGGATCAACGAGGTATTCTGTGTATTTCCCATTGCCAAGAGTCGATGTCGAATTTGACAGGTCCAAAAATGCATGTGACAACATAAGTGTCTCACTTTACGTCATTCCTTTAGCAAAAATGAACTGAAGACTCCAACATCGTACTGACATGTGTGACACTGAGGACAATTGAAGAAGAGACATCATAACTCTGGATCTCTATAAGATTAAACAGTGGTGCGATTCAAATTCTTTATGTTTCAATACAAATAAAACAAACATAGTTTGCTTCAAGTTTAATTTCGACGACCTACTCATAGGCAATCACGCTATAGTTAACAAAACTCACACAAAGTTTTTGGGAATATTTATAGATGAAAAATTAAAATTCGATGAGCATATAACAAATTTGTGCAAAAAAATAGCATCTGGCTGCTATGCTGTTCGAGTTGTTTCTAATGAACTCAATCAATCCTCAGCCAGAACTGTGTATTTTTCCTTGATCGAGTCGCACTCGAGATATGGAATTGCCTTTTGGGGTTTATGTAGTCAGCAATTATTGAAATCAGTATTTATTCTTCAAAAAAGGGCTCTCAGATACATATGTAACGCAAAACCTCAAGACCATTGCAAACCGCTATTCATCAGTCAAAAAATCCTAACTGTACCTTGTTTGTTCCTTTTAGAAACCGTGTGCCTAATACACAAAAAATATTATAACTCAGCAGCAGATAATGACAGACGTTACGATACAAGAGAAAGTAGGAATATACCCTTGCCAATCCCAAAATCAGAAATTACCAAATTTTCTCTTATATATGAGAGCAAGAAAATATACAACCACCTTCCAATGTGCTATAAGGCAATAACAAATTTTAAAAAATTCAGAAAATCAGTTAAAGGAGTACTTCTGCAAAAAGCCTATTATGACTTAAGGGAATATTACAATGATGCAATTTAACTTAGTATTTTCGATGCCCACTTATCTGTGATTGTTTATTCATTCAGTGATTATCTACAATGGTTTAAATATTTGTCTTATTTATGTGTATTCGTCAATGTACATATGTTTTTAACTATATAGTGATGGTTTATTGTATTTCATAATTTTAATATTATATTTTAACACTTAGACTTTATAAAGTTGCAGTAGCTTTGTCAATAAGGATTCCTTAGACAATAAAGCATATTTGATTGATTGATTGATTGAACTGATCATATCTTCTGAAACCGTAGGTACGTAGAAACTGATTGCGATTAGACTGTTTCGTTGGTTTATTCCCAAATACAAACTACCCACATTACCCTTCCAGAGCCCAGAAAATGCCGTAAGTTTTTTGTTTTTTCTTACTTCTTACATGCTTCCAAAGTCCAAATTCCATAGGTGGACTTTAACTGGTCAATGTGATGGTACTGTTTCGTGTTGCAACATCCTTTCTGGCTCTAAGGATTGCTAACAACACCCCGGCATATATTGTCAAGGATTCCACGAATATAAACAAGATGATGCTTCTTATAACAGATATATCAACAATATGAACGAATATGGTGCTTCGAGACGAAAAGAATATTAGAGTACTGCAAGAAAAAAAAAATGTAAGGAACTTTTTTTTTCCGAGAAGAAAAAGCAGTGTCAATAGAAATTGTGAAGGAGAATGAATGAATATGAATAATATACAGAATAATCATAATATCAACACATTTCACAGATCGACGAATTTCAAAACCAGACCTCAGAATATTTCTCCTTTTTGGATCTGAAAGTGTGAAAAATATGGCATTATGGTAAACATTTGGTATTAGATAGCAATGCAAAATATTGATAAATTCAAATTCGAATTTATTTATTCCCGGGAAAAGAAAGAGTTTGTAGGAAAGTGTACAGTAGTATGAGATAAGCAAGATAATGATATAAAACCCAGACAAATTACAAAATGGATTAACAATTGAAATCAAATAAGACTTAATTGCATGATATCCGAAACCGCACAATGATTGAATCGTCAAAAAATTCATTGATAGAATAGTAGGCTTCACCAATCAATTTTTATAGACCTCTTGAATTTTAGAAAATGCATGCTTTCAAACTTCGGAGATAACTTGTATAGTTTAGCGCTGCTATAATGAATGCTGTTTTCAAGAAAAGAAGTTACGTGATGAGGAAGATTTATCAGATCATTGCACTGTCGTGTGGTTACTGAGCTGACGTTGTAGAGAGCTAGATTTTTGTGAACAAACCATAGGGCTTTCCTAATATAAAGTGATGCTAGCGTCAAAATTTCCAGTTTAATGAAATATTCTTTGCATGAATCCGTACGATTGAGTCCGACAATTATTCGCAAGGCCCTTTTTTGGAGTACAAATAGTGATTGATTTCACAGATTTTCCCCAGAAAATTATATCATAAGATAAATAGGAATGAATTGTTGCAAAGTAAACTGTTTTCAAAGTTTGTTTGGATAAGCCTTGTGATTTCAGGGTTCTGAGGGCAAAGCAAGAACTACTCAATTTTTTATTCAGTTGAAGAATTTGTTGCCTCCAATTCAATTGAGAGTCTGAAAAACATTCTCAAATTTGAGCCCTTGGATTTGCTGATATAGCATAGCGTTTTCTAGTGTTAGATTTTTGAATGAAATCGCTTTCGAACTTCTATATGAATTGTATAAACAAATCAATTTTTCCTAATGGTGAATTTCAGTTTAGTGATTCTTAGATTCTCTTTCAAATATCTATGGGTTTATCAGTATGATGTTTCAATTCTCATCATCAGAACAAAAATTTTCAAAATATGCAAAACTCAATTGATATCTCGAAGAGAAAAAAATAAGAGATTTGATCAAACTTGCACTCTGAAGAAAAATAATTGGTCTTCGAGATGTCCCATTTATTTTTTATCGAATAAAAATGTCGCAGGCTTACGTTACCACAAATTAAGTCCGATATCGCGTTTTTTCCTCTTCTTGTTCAATAATAATATTGGATAATACTTTATTGGGTGATTTTTACTGAAAAACCGCTTCACGTGTTCTAGGTAAGTTACACTGAGCGAAACGAGATCCTGTATGGGTTGGAATGAAATATAATCCTGATGAATGAGATTTTTCTCTACAAGAAGCTTTCTATTTTGCTTTGTATGAATATTACTATGTTTGCTATCTAATTGGTTCAATTTTCATATCGTTGGTATACAAACTGAGCAAGAAAAAGTGATTTCTATTTAACCTAGTGCCCGTCGTCGCCATGAAAGCAGGGGAGTAGCTAGATGGACTTTTTCTTTTCTTCCTTTCATTGAATGAACCAAAAGTCTTCGAATGATATACACGTACCTATCAACAGAGAGCGTTTGTAAATCTTTTTATTTTACTTCTTTCATAGAAGTTGTAATTTCTATTTTTTCATTCGGAGAAGAAAAAAGCCAAGAAATTATTCATCACACAATGAAATTTTATTCAATTATATTATCATGGATTCCCAACCAGTGTCGACCAATTCCATCAGTTAATTCTCGAAATATTTCAAAATTCAGAGAAAAGAGGACAATTCCCTAATCATTTTTGTGTTCAGCGCACCGAAAACCTTCGGAAAAATGTACGCTGCTTCCTGGTTTCAGGCGTTGAAGAAATTTTTCGGGACTGTGTCATCTTCAAGGTTGAACAAACACATTCATTACGAAACCGGTCTTCAAATCCGTCACAACGAACAATACGAAAAAAATTAATTCCGAAGAAAAATAATCCAAAACCGTTTTCAACCATATTAATTGAATACGAAAATAGCCAACAATTCATACCGTCCGTCCTTGGAGAGTCCCATAACTCCATAAACATTCCTGATGACCAATACCCGACCCATCAGAAACGAATAATTCTTTGTTATTAATAAGAAAAAAAGTCGACGCGGGACGGTGTTGAATCGGACATTCTCGGAAGATTACAAAGAAGGCTACGGACACCTCGCGGACCTCCTAGGGGTCCGCCGCGACCCGCCTACCGCGATCTGAAGATAAATCATCCCTCTATCGTTCATTTGTTTATTTTCGTCAGGCGCTAATACTGCGACTCACACCTACGACCGGGCCGTAAAGTGTACGAGGTGGAACGAAAATAAAAACCGGAGAGGCTCTTGGTATGAAATATTACATTTACTTTCATTCAAGTGCTATGCCCCTATGTATAATCGGTTGATGGCAGAGAATATTTTTAAAGTAATTACAGATCAATCTTAGAACGAATCGCTGCTAGCATTTATATCAGCCCTGGAGTTTTTAGCTGTCATTTCGACGCAGTTCTCATCGGATACTTTTTTTTTGAAGATAAAGTCATATCATGTCTTTTTGTAGCCTTCACGAAAAGAACTTACTGAGCCTAACCTTACCTTACCTTACCTCACCCTAACTTAACTTACCTTACCTAATCTGACCTAGCTCACTGCACTCATTATATCCATCGACATTTCTCCAAATGAGCTAGAGTACCACACTCGGGAATTTTTTTTACTAAAAATTCGAGGTACTTAATCTCTCCAGGGGATTTTTCTCTCATGTCATTTGTTAAGCTGGTACTCAAGACTTTATCTAGAGATCAATTTCCCTAACACAACATTGATATTACTTTCACCTGACTGGACTTGCGATTCGCTTCCTCAGATTAAAAAAATCATACTAAATATAAAGACTAGGGATAGATATTTATATATTTCGCAATCTAAGGAAGTGTAGTTAGGCACTATTTGACCTGGATTCAGTATCAATTTCCCTCCGAACATGTTGATTTTGTTAGCGAAGACAACACGTAAAGGGCAAGTAATGTGGGTGTGGTTTTGGGGCAATTGATCTCTGGAAAAAATCGCAGCTTTCACACTAGAGGTTTTGCTATGCCCCTATGTATAATCGGTTGATGGCAGAGAATATTTCTAAAGTAATTACAGATCAATCTTAGAACGAACCGCTGCTAGCATTTATATCAGCCCTGGAGTTTTTAGCTGTCATTTCGACGCAGTTCTCATCGGATACATTTTTTTTGAAGATAAAGTCATATCATGTCTTTTTGTAGCCTTCACGAAAAAAACTTACTGAGCCTAACCTTACCTTACCTTACCTCACCCTAACTTAACTTACCTTACCTAATCTGACCTAGCTCACTGCACTCATTATATCCATCGACATTTCTCCAAATGAGCTAGAGTACCACACTCGGGAATTTTCTTTACTACAAATTCGAGGTACTTAATCTCTCCAGGGGATTTTTCTCTCATGTCATTTGTTAAGCTGGTACTCAAGACTTTATCTAGAGATCAATTTCCCTAACACAACATTGATATTACTTTCACCTGACTTGACTTGCGTTTCGCTTTCTCAGAATGAAAAAAATCATACTAAATATAAAGACTAGGGTTAGATATTTATATACCTCACAATCTAAGGAAGTGGAGTCGAGCACTATCTGGCTTGGATTTAGTATCAATTTCCCTCCGAACATGTTAATTTTGTTAGCGAAGACAACACGTCAAGGACAATGGTTTTAGGGCAATTGATCTCTAAAAAAAATCTCAACTTTCACACTAGAGGTTTCAATCTCATCGTTTTTGAGTTACTGGACATGTATCTCCTTGATTGGTACTCAAGGCAGTCACATACATGCTCTAGGCTTTCATCTTCCTCTTCATGGTCGCTGCAAAGAGTTGAGTCAATTAACCCGTTTGAACTGGCAATGCTCTGTCAAAACACCTGTGGTTATTCGAACTTTCTGACTGGGCACTGACAGCTATTTCTGGAGTGTATCTGTATTCGGCTCAGTAGCTCCTTCAAAACGTAGCAGTTGGTGGTAACATCCCAGCGCCTTCTGAGCTTGCGATGGAAATGTTCTTTGATAGGTACCGCAAGTGCTGTTCGCGTCTTGCCAATAAAAGTGTCCGGTAGCCTTTGAGACTAGATAGTCAGCAATGCAATTAGCATTCGACGTGGCAATGCTTTTGATATAGAAATCTGTTATTGATATTTTGTATGAGAGGGGTATTCCTGAGAGGTGGAGAAAAGGGCGATGTTGTACTCACTGACTGTGAATAGTATACTACTAATACTATATCATTCGGAAATTTGAATGTGGGCAATCAATTGCCCAGTACGTGAACTTTTCCTGAATCTATAAAAATAATAACCTGAATGTCGTGTCTAGTAAAGCACATATGATCCAAGGTCATTCCTTTTGGTCCAACCAGAGTGTCAGTGTCGTGTGAATCCCTGTAACGACTCTGGTGTTCGAGCCCCAGGACTGTTCGATGGTCCGATAGCATCGTTCCTGAGATATATTATTCCTCTTGACTAGTAGGTAGTTTCATGCCATCTCGGTATAAAAGTTGTGCGATTCGAAAAGTGCATTCTATTCTAATTCTAAAAATTATCTACATCAACCAACTTCGTAGGCCTAGTCGTTACCGGAATAGGAATGGTGGGGATCAGCCTCAAAAATGGTTCGTGTATAGTATAGCATAGTACTGAGATCCTACGCCATCACTGTGATGTGTCGTCCCAGTCTCAAGTATTCTGCGTTTTTTAATATCGTTTTCTCAATTCTCGTGCGATGGAGCCAGTGCAAAACCCATGCATAACTAGTTTTGTCGATGAATTCGCTGATAGAAATTGAAATATTCACACTTTCCATTGTATCTAAAATGCGATTCATCGGAATATTCTATACGTATTGAGGTATCCTTAGAAAAATAAAACAAAAAATTGAAAAACCACTCCAATCATTCACGAGCCGTCAAAAATACAGCTTTCTATCGAAAACGAAACTCATATGGCCTCTGTCTCGCCAAGGATTATTTTCATACAATACACCTTCGCTTTTTATGAGAACATTATGATAATACCGTAACACACCAAAAAGTCACAAGAACCACATTCGACTATATTTTCTTACCTGACAAATAAAACCTTTCAGATCCGTTTACGAAAATAAACATATCCCATTAACAACAGTTATTGTGTGAGGAAAAATATGACAGGAGATTAGCAGAGGAATATTTTATTGGATTCGAAAAAGGTCTGAAAGCATTTCGGCTCTTAATTGAATGTCTGCCGAAAATGATATTTTCGAAACACGGTGGATTCATTATCTACAATTTGTCGATGACTGAGGTGATATTTTTGTCCAATGCTTACTCCATGTATGACATGAATGTGAAGTAGCTCAGTCTATTATTTTTATACGCAGGCTAAAACCTCAGGCAAAGTCCAATTCAGAAGAAACCTCTATATAAAACATGTGAGAAATCAATTATTGTTTCCAAGGAAAAAAGTAATGACAATTATCTCTAGAAAAGTCATTGCATAAATAGGTCAGCTAGAATAAAGCTGAATATATTCCACTGCTGTCACAAGTGATAACTTACTGTACAATTTTCAAATCATCTTTCGAACAATCTGTTCAGGCCAGTCTCAAATTGCCTACACAGTAGGTTTCGGCTGGCACCTGTCAGAAAACAACTACTCCCCTGGCTGATACCACGAAGGGCATTGAATTATATCCGACCGGTGCCAGTGCAGGTTTCTTCACAGAAGTAAATCCTGCATTTGCTTTCGTCGACACAAATGAAGGAATTGATTTCCAATTATAGGGACGGACACACTTGCAGACCGGTTTCGGGCTATTTGGCCACTCGTCAGTGCAAAGCAGTGCCATCATCAACATAAAGCCGATGACTCCCCATAATTAAAAATCAAAATCCTTCGGAGTATCGAGCCCCGACCAAAGCTGATGCGAACAACGAAGTTATTGCGCCATCTACCACATCTACCAATGGACGAGGTATTCCAAAAGCAAACCGCATTCGCCCATTCCTCCTGCGAAAAAAATGTAAAAACATATGACATAGTCAGTGGGCATACTTGAAGACTGGCGTTAAATCAAATCATCTTTCGAACAATCTGTTCAAGCCAGTCTCGAATTACCTACACAGTAGGTTTCGGCTGGCACCTGTCAGAAAACAACTACTCCCCTGGCTAATACCACGAAGGGCATTGCATTATATCCGACCGGTGCCAGTGCAGGTTTCTTCACAGAAGTAAATCCTGCATTTGCTTTCGTATGCCCACTGACTATGTCAAATGTTTTTACATTTTCCTCGCAGGAGGAATGGGCAAATTCGGTTTGCTGTTGGAATACCTCGTCCATTGGTAGATGGCGCGATAACTTCGTTGTTCGCATCTGGTTTGGTCGGAGCTTGATACTTGATACACTGCCTTGCACTGACGAGTGGCCAAATAGCTCGAAACCGTCCGTTCCTATAATTGAAAATCAATTCCTTCATTTGTGTCGACGAGAGCAAATGCAGGATTTACTTCTGTGAAGAATCCTGCACTGGCACCGGTCGGATTTAATTCAATGCCCTTCGTGGTATTAGCCAGGGGAGTAGTTGTTCCGTGACAGGTGCCAGCCGAAACCTACTGTGTAGGTAATTTGAGACTGGCCTGAACAGATTGTTCGAAAGATGATTTGATTTAACGCCGGTCTTCAAGTACGCCCACTGACTATGTCAAATGTTTGTACAATTTTCAGGCTTCGATAGCTCATTTTTGGATAGCCAAATGGACATATCCAAATGAAAAGTGGACAAATAAACTGAATATAGTGATGGGTAGATAGGTTTTCGAACAAATCATCAAATAACCACCAAAACGACTTACTAAGAACTTCTTTTGGAGAAGGCTTGAGGAACAGGTGGTCGTCCTCAAATAGGCTCTTGAATGTGAGGGCCCTCCAGATGTGCCTATTTGAAATGTGGTCTGCAGGGCTCACAGGAACGAATAACAAAACAATGGTGCCGTGCAAGGTGCACTAACGAGTAATGTTTGTAAACAGAAAATAAACACTGCGAAATGCGTTGAAACAAAATATTTCCGATGAGCAACGAAAATATCTAAATCGAGAATAAACAACGTCGATCGGCGGGAGTATATATCTGAACTCCTGCTGTTTTCTGTTCGAGGTCTATTCGTCCTCGAGAACTCCAAAAAAAAACGGGCATATCGCATTGGCAGAAAATCAACAATTTGTTCGAGTATACGCAATTATTATTTGAATAATGAAAGTCGAGTAGCAATTTTTTCGAAAAAAAAAAGTAAACTGAAGAAAAAAAATACTTGAATGTATCAAAATTCAACACTTACTAACTTCATTTACAACTCGACATTGCGTCATATTATGTACATTTCCTTCACTATTACTGACGATTACCTACCTATACTGACATATATTATAATATAGAAAACTTTGGACAGTCCGATAGAAAAACATCGTCAAAAATTGCACTCACCATTTTCGTATTCGAACATCGGCAAAATATTTTCGGACCCCCAGAATACAACTAATTCCGCATTAGTCGCACCTATTAACACATAAAAAAATTTAAATTAATTTCTGGAACGTCTCGAAGGCTGTTTCAATCTTTTTCCGTCTAGAGAATTTGATAATGTGTTGGGTGTAGTTTATTTTATTTCTTACAGACAGTGATGCTATCGGAACTTGTAAGTTATTTAGTGAAGAAAGAAACAAGAATCAAGCAGACATTCTTTCGAGGCGGCTACAGATTTTCGATAAAATATTTCAAATGAGACTTCACCACGTGGAGAATGGAAATTAGTTTCACGAGATGTTCGAAAAATAATGCAGTGTAGTGCAATATTTCTTCAAGAATAATGATTTGATAATGTTAACAATCACAAAATAAATAACTTTGGGGTTGATAGATTAGTGAGTATCTGGAAATAGATAATTTCGAAGGTGATACAAGTATTTAGAAATATTTTTTTGAAACTTGAGTATATTCATGCAGAAAATGACATTTTTACATTTCCTTTTCCGAATCAGAATAAAGTTAATAAATGGAAAAATTCAATATCAGTGAAAATTTTCTACAAAATCAAATTTTGTATTTCATCTCCTCATTCGGTGAAGAAAACGCCAAAAAATTCCATGAATATCATTACAATTCAGTTCAAATACTTTCCACTGTTTCCCAAGAGTTGTTGATGCAATTCGATAATAAAATGGCGATATACTTGCAAGAAAGCTTTTAAACTCCAATCGCCTAAATATTACGGTTAATAGTCAATCGAAAGAGAAAGAGTAATAATAATCGATTAATTGCTCATTACCGTTATATAAAACCATTCAACTGCACATTAATCCTGAGAAAATGATATTTATGATCAATAATATTAATTTTATTGTGAAATCACCACTCTTGTTTCAGGAAACGTATTAATTTTTTTTCAGAGAGTTCGAGACTTGATAGACATTCAACGACTAAGTGAATACCTACTGATGCAAACTTCAGAACGATTTCAATTATATCTCATGCCGATGTTACGTTACAAACGACATATTTCTTGTTTCGCTTCTTTGAATTTTTACAGAGATCACCGCATGAACAATTAATCACTGCATAAATCTATTGTCGGGTGTCAACTGTAATCATTTTAATTTATTGCCAGTAGCGAAAAATATTCCGCGAGAAATGTTGCGTGAGTTAAATCAGAAAAGCGGTATTTCCTTGCGACATTTCGTCATTTTCTTCGAATTTCTATTGGGTCGGTATCAATTCAAGCAGAACAGGGAGACTTATTTCTGATTTTTATGATCCCTGGAATAACATATTGAGTATCACTTGGCAAAGAAACTGAATCTGTTAAATCAGACGTTGACTTTGGCACACCCAATTCAATGCCGAATATCTCGATTTTTTCTGATTCATTCATTACAAACAAATTCCAACTGAGAAAGAAGCCCTCGGTTTGCAACAAGTCGAATAGTTGTATAAGGGTGAATAAAATTTATAGTGTAGAAATAGCTGAAAAAATTATGAGTATATTGATTTCCTCATCTTGAAAATATCACTTGAAAATCATATCAGTTATATCATTCTTCTTCATGAAATTCTTCTATCATAAAACAGCTTTTCACTTCTACTGTATTTTTTGTCTATTTATTCCAATAAGAACTCGATTGTAGTCCTTTACTCTAGCACCATTGAATACTATCTCATTAGTCATTAGTTCATCTTCAGATAATAAAAATTATGTTTATTTCAGAATGAAGTGAAGAAAATACAGAATATGATGAAAATAAACATGAAAAAATCACAGAAGCTTGAACGCTTGTGCGTGATTACCCTACACTAGTATAAAACAGCAATATAGTATAATGTAAAACAGCAATAAGGTATACAATATACAATCACAAAACACGAATCGAATGTCTGAAAGATGTTTCGACCAACCGTAGATCTTATCAATGACATTCGGCAGGACTTGCGAACAGAAAACATCTCGACTTGTCAACTCCTTACGAAGTGAATATCTGAATATGGTGAAGGTAGTGTAAACCTCAACCCCCTCCACCGGATGACCAAAGAATCAAACTTCTCCTGCACCAAACACAGGAGACTCCTAACAGTGAGCGGATGGTAGAGCAAAGTCGTGACAAATGAGCCCTCGCGATCGAAAATCGTCTTCGGTCTACATTGCAGCATTCTCTGAAGAGTATAGTTCGTGGTGAATCATTTTTTACGATTTTGCCATATGATCTGCTCTCTGTTGAAGGACTCCTATGCTTGGTATATGAAAGGTTCGAGTCCTTGGTCACCCAGTAAATGGCATTGGTCTTCAAGGTTTACACCATCTTCTTCAGATTCAGATGATGAGCTTGGTATATATTAGGCTGCTTAGTCTTTCTCATAACTGATTGTTCTACCTTAACAAACCTGACGAGTTTTTCATCCAGATGACACATTTTTGTTGACTTTAACATCTCAAGCCCACCCACAATAGCCTTCGATCAACAAGGGGCGCCAAAGCGGGAAGAACCCAGAAGTCGATGACTATTTCAATTCAAATTCGTTGGCTCGGTAATTATGCTATAAATTTGATTTATATATCCACCGCTCTACCGAGAAGTGTTGTTGATGAAAAGAATGCTACGTTCCTAGCGTGTCTCTGCGGTCGGACTCGTTACCATAACTAATGGCATAACTGCGGAGTTATTAGGGTGATTACTGGTCCGCTCACGGGAACAAAGGATTGAAATATTACCGTCGAGAATGGGCGGCTGTGAAAAGTCCGCATTGTGGAATTTGATTATTAATGACATCTTTTTTTTTGCCGGGAACGCTGGATATATGGGACATATTTCCGGAGCATAACCGACATTTGAAAGGGTTTTACCTTTTTCAGATTGATTTGTGATTTGTTCGATGAAACATATATGTATTGATCTGTACTTCATCGTTAGAAACTGAAAATAGTTTTGCTCTCAACACCGAAACAATTTCTTATTGGTAACAAAAAAACTCATTTCTGAAACATGCATCTGATTCCATTCAATTTACGATAACTTGAAAGGTCTGCTCACCCTATTGAAACAATTGAAAGCACATTCTTTCACATTGATACATTACTCACTGCATTAAGTTATTTTCTGACAGCGGGAATCTCTCCCTTTAACATGAAAGCAATATTATACGGAACTATTCACTACTATTCTATAAAAAATTGTCATGATACAAGGTGATTTTTTTATAAATACAGATTCTGCAGCTGTTCTATGAGAAGAGATCCCTGAGCACAAGAGGTTCGACATGTCATCAAGCTCACAACAAAGGGTTGGGAATTTCGCACTCGTCGGATTATCCGTGTTGATACTGCCAAGGATGGAACGATTAACGACAATTCAGGAGAGAACCAGTCGTGAAAATATCTATAAAAGAGAGACAAGTCTCCGACCCTTCGCGATGCTCCAACGAAGTGAGCTAGTCTCTTGAGCGAATAATTACCAACAAGACGGATTGACTTTTTCTGAACAGAATCAAGAATGTTCAATGAATGTTTTAGTGCCGTGCCCCATTCATGAGAACTATATTTCAAGAAAGGCCGTATCTGTGCATTGTAGATCATAAGAAGCTTACGAGATGTGAAGTATTTTTTCTCACGAAATAGAAAACCATAAAACCAAGCTTATGGGGGATTATGACTGATCGCAATTCGCGATAGCAACTGAGCGATACGCCCCCTATCGGCTTTTGCGTGAACACTCAATAGTTAGATCGCCATACACTAGTTTGCATGTGTTTATATGGGGCTGTTGTATTGACTCTTCACTCATTATGGATTTTTATTTTTTTTGGGTGTTTGAGCTTCAATAGCGATTGTGGAGATTTCCGAGAAATTTGTAAATATTCCAGTGAAATAATCGGAGGGTTTGTTGCTTTTCATTTATTGTAAGCGTATATTGACTTTTTCTTGTTTTCTAATCGAGGTGATCTTGGATACAATCTCTACGGTATCTGAAATAATGAATAATTTAGTGTGTGATGCATAATTCTAATTAGGGAGAATCACACCTACCAGCTGAAAACTGCCACTTCTGATACTTAATTTTTGCTTGAAAACATTGAATACATTTTATATTCAAGTGATCGAAGTAAATTATTTCAACTCAGAGATGTAATTTACAATTATTTCAGGTGTACAATAATCACAAAATTATGCAAAATTCGTTCAGTAAACCCGACTTGAAATGAAAATTTCAGACATCCGTTTAGTGTATGAAGCATGCACTTAGATGCAATGTCATCAGCAATTGGTCCAGTGTAGAAAAACTGTTCATTCGTCAAAGGACTTGATTTTTTTTTATTAACCGAACCTCTGAGAAAACAAAAACTCTTTCATAAAAGTCTCGCTTTTCAGCTCTAGTCCAACAATTTTCACTCGAATAGAATGGTGTATTACGTAATATAAAGTATATATAATGAGATTATCCTTCTTGGAACCCAAAAACCAAATATTTTTCAGTTAATTCAATTCTTTAATTACACATGTGATACATTGAAAGGATTTTCAGAAATTGCTGAATGAGTTAGCACTTTTCTATTTTTTAAGTGCTTTCAAGATGATATTGCTTGATCACATATTTGAAAGGTCTTCTCAGGGAAAATGCCATTGACTCTGGGGGTACAAAATGTGTTGTTCTACTCAAGACATGATGGCCTTAGATATCAATGTAAACTTTATTTGAGAAACTTTATGGTATTTGTGAGTGGAAGGAGGGACAGCTTGGCTTCATCGCTCTTAGGCCTTATTTGACCAATTGTGCTTTCCCTTGTATATCAGCTCGGATATGACAAAGTTAGTTTTTCTACTCCCACTATTTCGAACCGTTTATTGCTATTGGCTCATTTAGATGGAATATGTAACATTTAGCTTGATGATTTTTCCAAAAAACAAATTAAGCGAATTCTGACCCCAAATTTTTCGTGAAATTGAATTTGAAATCATATTTTTTGAAAATTTACTGTTCCGACTCCGCGAACGCACGAGTGAAAATTTTTGAGCAAAGTAAGTGAAAAAATTGAAAGAGTGCTAACTCATTCAGCGATTTCTGAATACCATCGTATTTTTTGAAATGTCTGGTTGAAGAATTGAATTTACTTGAAAATATTTATTTTGAGTTCCAACAAGACTAATCTAATTGGAATCTACAACTTGATAATAATTACTATTCAAGAATTTTTAATTATCAGAAATACCTGTAATCAATTCAGAACGGTATAATTCATTTCATTTATCGACGAAATTCATCACATTACTAGGAAGTAACGAAATCGTAATTATCAATCTGCTAATTTATACATAGTATTCACAGAAACCCACTTA
Organism: Zygogramma bicolorata; assembly: GCA_032362365.1. NCBI lineage: Eukaryota > Metazoa > Arthropoda > Insecta > Coleoptera > Chrysomelidae > Zygogramma > Zygogramma bicolorata. The sequence continues at coordinate 2,077,822 of JAVJAQ010000582.1, forward strand.
TAGCGCATGTGATTGAACGCTTAAAAATGCTTCTGTTTTTCATATCGAGTTGTAATAAAATGTTTGTGGCGGCAACCTTCAGAAGAAACGACTTTCGTTAATTACTCCCATTCTCTTTCTAAGTACGACTGCAATAATGGATACGTTTTTCTTTTCCTAAAAATCCAGTGAATACCAGAGTAGTCTATAGATATTTTTGTGGTAATTGCTCTTCTATCGTCGTATCTATATGATATTGAAAATTTGATTGACAGTGACATTCATATTTTTTGCTCCAGATAAGATCTACCTATTTTATCAATAATTAACATAATGATTTCTTGAAGATGTTTGGAAGTTACACCTGCGAATCCCAAGAACCATTCGTAAGAAAGTTTGTTTACTGGAAGTTTTCATCCTTATACTGCCAATCTGATGCTGCTCTGGTCGATTGGAATTTTCTGGATTTGTGTTTCCAATGCGAATGGAGTTTTGCCGCATTGTATTACTTGTGACAGGTCATTCTAATAATCACTGAAACGATTGAATATTCACAAGACTCGTAGTCACCAATCACTAATTGTTCTAAAAAAAAAAATTTGTTCTAAAATTGTTCGTTTTCGTTAACCAGCTGACGAACGTCAACCCTCAAAAGTCGAAACTTGTGCGAGTAATGTATCAACGAGGCCTTACCTTTTAACGTGCGATTACCCAGCACGGTGGCCCGGCGAGAATTCGAACCCCGGCCTTCCGCTTGATAGGCAGATATGCTAACCACTACACTACCGAGACCACTGCAGGCAGACTCACAGAATCAGTTGCCATTGCCAAAAGGATCCCAAAATCTGTGAGGATTTGTTGTACTGGTGCTCTAAGTGTGTCTATTAATGAATGTATCAAGACCAATTCTTTCAAGTCATGAGAAAATTCATTGCTGTTCGGATAGAAGAATTTGAGAATACCCGATAATATAGTGGAGTGTTAAAATACTAAAATCTGGGAATCTAGGGCAGGTCAATGAATCTTCATGAAAACTATTGGACTAATAATAATAATATCCTTTATTTGTAATGATAGTGTATATACAAACATCACAAAAATACTGAAAATATGACAGAAAAATAAAAAAGGAACTTGAAAAGATACATTCCTGAGATACGAGTATCACATTTTATATGCTAAGTACTCAGACAGAGGGTAGAATGACTCGCGAAGATGTTCCTTCACTTTGGCTTCGAATATTTTAATATTCTCAATTGATTTGATATAGTAAGGTGACTTGTTATAAAGCTCGATTGGCATGACAACTGGGCTGCAATTCTTGAGTCATACGGAATTAATTTTCATACGAATAGAGACGTAGAGATATATGTACTGAATGTGTTGAACTGCAACACAATACCAAGTCGTATACGGATTTATTTCAAGAATTGCAGCCCTGGACTATTCTCAACTAAGGACAATCTGTGCTGAGGTATTTAAAAATTGTTGTTACTTCTTAGGTGGTACTCGAGCTGGAGTCGCTCCCTATTATCTGTGTAATGTATTGCATTTGTTTTAACGAATTTCACAGTTCAAAATGTACTGCAAAATATACTGCGATGGACTGCATTGTTGAGAACTCAAATAAAAAGTTAAAAAAAAAAAGTGCGATCTTGATTTCAATAAATTTTAATTACAATTTCCTGAAAAATGAGACAGACAAAGGAAAAAAATTTGAAGCAGAGAATTAAACCTATCTAATAATAATGTTTGCATAGTAACTGATGTTAATTTATTCATATTTCGCGAAGAGATACGAGTAACAGCAAAAAAAAATATTGACATAAACTATATACAATGGTTTTCTTTAATGTCTTCTCCCCTTTTATTTTTTGAACGAGTCAGCTCACAAAATTGAGAGTTGGGATAATGAAATTGATGCATGAATACTATACTTAGGAGTGAAATTCACAGATGAAAATTTCAAAATGGCGACTGTTCGTCATCTGGAAAAAAATATGGAAAGGGGAACATCCTTTCGGAGTTGCTGACGAATACAATACAACCCTAGACAATTGAGTCCATATCCCAACTACTACAAATTGCCTGAATACAAAGTTTAACTTCATAATTTGAGGAAATGAGCTCAGTTTAGTTCAGAAGATGCTCGAAATGGTTGCTCTGAACTTCTTGACATAAGAACTGCTTATTCGATGTAACACTCCGTACATTTTCGAACACAGGAAAGTCGATAGTTCATCTACTATTTAATGAATTCGAAATTTGATATATTCAGTCAATTATTGAATGTTATGCCATTTTGTAGTAGGTGAAGATATTGACTCAATATTCTAGGGTGGTACAGTATTCGTACCAGCTTCAAAAAGATGTGGTGCAAGACCCTCCCTTCTATTTAATTTTTTTTCTCAGATGACACACAGTCGCCATATCGAAATTTTCATCTGTCAATTTCACCCCAAAATATAGTATTCATGCAAGAATTTCATTATTCTACTATTCAATATTTTGAGTTGACCCATTCAAAAAATAAAAGGGGAAGGACATTGAAGAAAGTCACTGTATATAGTTTATAATAATCAATTTTTCCTGCAACGGTTTTTTTCGCGAAATAGATAGATAGATAGATAGATACTTCATTGTCTAAAAAACTTCTTATTGACAAAGTGTCACTCATTAAACTAATGAAGGTACAAAATACAAGTAAAGTATAAAAGTGGAAGTATAACAATTATAAAAATTAGTCAATATGAATGAATTAACATTGAATTCACTATTCAAATAATATTTATTAGTTATAAATCTCAAAAAAAATTCACATTGATTTCTAAAGCCATCATGCCTCGATGAGAACAACACATTTTGTACCTTAACTGCACTAGCAGAGTCATTCTTATATTCCCAGATAAGAACACTATTCAAATATGTGATCAAGGAATATCATATCGAAAGGACTTAAAAAAATAGAAAAAGTGCTACCTCATTAAGCAATTTCTGAAAATTCTTGTAATGTAACAAATGTGTGGTTGACGAATTGAATTTACCGGGAAATATTTGTGTTTGGAATTCCAACAACACTTAGCTCATGGTAATCTACAACTTGAAAATACTTAGTATTCAAGTATTTTTACCAATAAGAAAAACGTGTAATCAATTCAGAACGGGATAATTTATTTGATTCACCAACAAAATTCATCACATTACTAGGAAGTAAAGATATCGTAATTATTAATCTGATAATTTATGCATAATATTCACGGAAATCCAATTAAAGTGAATACTATTGAACAACATGAAGAAATGCATCTGTTATTCGAAATCTCTTTTTCATATCGAGTTGTCATGAAATGTATGCGACGGTAACTTTCAGAAAAAATGACTTGCGTTCATTACTAACATTCTCTCCATAATTCAAACTTTTTTCTATTCCAGAAAGCCAGTCATTGCTACAATATTCAATGGATATTTCTGTGGCAGTTGTTCCTCTATCGTGTCACATTATCGGTTATAATTGCACGAGTGCATAAAAATTACCGATAATTTTGCAAGAAAGCGTGATATCTGAAAATCAAGTTTATTCTCATATTTTGGCGAAAGTGCCCGAGTCCGAAGGACGAGTTCTCTTTTACAAAATATGAAAATAACCGAATGCAATTTGTATAAGATATCACGCTTGAATGCAGAATTATCTGGTCATTTTTATGTACGAATATAATTCATTGGAATATTTCACGAATAAAAAAATTCTCAAGGAAATGTTATTTTTTGTTCATTTATACTTTCCTCTATAGATTGTATGGAGCACTCACCAAAACGCGAAATGTTTTTCTACTTTTGAAGTCTATCTGACATTTGTTTGTGTTGTTTACTGACGTCTAGCGATACGGTTTCAAATGTGTTGTTATGGTGACTTGATACAATGCAATTACCGATAATTGCATTGCTCTTATGGGACATTTTATATATGAGGGAAATATTCAGCCACACTAATTCAGCGGTACTAGTGCTAGTCCGTACCCTTTATACCACAGTTGATTTTTATGTGGTGAATTATGATTTTGATACAACTCAGCTGTCATATTGACGGTGACTATCTTTTCTTTCTGCAAAATTTGAACAAGGAGTAATGGTATTCTCAGTGCTTTGTAGACAAATTCAGAAGGGGAATGCAACTTACCGAAAAATTTGAAATGCAGCTGTGCTAAATTCCTAACGTACCATGAATTTCATGGATTAATAAATATTGTATCATGATGTTATTACTACCAAATTTTCAAATTATTTTTTTCTACTTTGATAGCGGAACAATAATGCTCTCTACATAAGAGCTACTATTACCAAAAATCTAACTTCAGGCTCCCACTTAAAGAAAATTGCAAAAATCTAGAATTAATAATCCAATGATATTGGAGGAATGAAAGAACTGTAAGTATAATCATAAGTGATATTGATCTACCATTTATTTCGATATGAAAGATGAATACGCAGGATGCAGTCCATCGTTGCGTGTTTTATACATTGAAGAATGGAGCTATAAATCTTATAGCACCATCCCAATACCAGTTTACGTAAACAGTGATTAAATAGCAATTATTCATTTATCTGATCTTTAGATATTAAGCTAATCACATCAATATCAATCATTAGAGAATGCTTCTATTTCTGCAACAATAGGCGCCAGTCACTGCTATATTTAGACTGAACTGGTCGTGAGTTTCATTGTATTTTTCATAGGGACTTGAAAAAATGATGAGGAAGTCTGTATTTATATATTGTAACATCCTGGTATGTGAGGTAACACGAATAATCGACACCTATCAATATTTGGCTTGGAATCAATTAACTTCCTAATTCGTAGATGATGTTGAGATATTTGACGTAGAATGAATCTAATGGGTGAATCGCTTCCCAACACCAAAACTGACAATTGTCTACGTACGTTTCGACTACAGAGTTCATTTCATCAGAAGCAATAGCACTCTATGCTCTTTTATGGATCAAATAAAGAATTGAATTGAATTGAATTGAAGCAGACTTTATAAGGTTTTCCTGTGTCAGTGGAGAAGTCAGATGCAATCCACAAGGAGAATTATTTTCGTTTTTCATACCAAAAATATTTTTGTTACGTCCTCCGTTGTCAAGAAAGCATTTCTTCAAGATATCTTGTTTTTAACGCGCGTCATACGCTCTCTAAATTTCTTCTGATCTGGCAGATCATAGCCATGAATTATAACTAGAAGGTTTAACAAAAAAATATAACAGGAAAGGTCACGCTCTAGGTGGAGATTTCAGAACCAGCCATTTCATAATTTGGGATGATGCTGTCATTAATTCGAGCGTAAAAAGATATGTAATCGAAAATCAAACAAATTCACAATGTGTGCCGGCATGTCTGTACTTCCCAGATCAATGCTGCTCGTTCTCATCTAACCGTGTTTTAGTTTTGACACATTCTGTGCGAAAGAGTGAACACAAGATGTACATCAGGATCAGACAGATAGGTGGTTCTAAATTATCAGAACACATTGTTACTGTCGATGCAGCTCACACAGAAGAATGGAACGACACTAAAATTATGACGAAAGAGAGCAATGGCAAGAAACGAAAATTAAAGGAATCTGCTTTCATCATGCTGTCTGGTGAAGGATGCATATCTGTGCGTTCGCCTGATATGGATCGCAGATGGCTGCCCCTCCTGAAGGACAAAATGTTATGTCAGATTTGAAATATTTGACAAATGTCAATTACGAAAATTGCCAACAAGAGATATTTGCATTTGAACAGGAATTTTCGTATAAATTATGAGAACGGAAATGGATTTTACACACAATGAAAATGAAAGTGAAGTCTTGGCAAGAAGGTCACAGGAAACTATAATCATTGGTCACTTGTCAACTTCATTCCCTTCTTTTTCACATCATTTCCGTTAAAATTACAAATATGGTTTCCAATGCCCGTTAGGAGAAACAACTTCTCCCATTTTTCAATTCTTTTACATGTATGATTGATCATATCTTTTAATTAAAGTTTTATATTATATTTGTACCATTAGGTCGATGTGTTTGTGATATGTTGTCCTTCATGTTTTTATTAAAAAAGGATTATTAACCTCACATTCGTAAGTAAGCACATGTTAAAAAAACTTTTCTATTCTTACAATTTTCCTAATTCATTGTAGAGTTCCTGATGAAGAGCCAATAAAGACTCGAAAGCTTGAACAGAATAAAGAGTTCACTTTTTCCAATTCCTTGTTGACTGCACACCCGAATATTAAAAGGATTCTTCTTTAACTTAGACAGTCGTCTAACCTTCTCACATTATATATATGTATATATATATATATATATATATATATATATATATATATATATATATATATATATATATATATATATATATATATATAGAATCCTTTAAATATTCGGGTGTGCAGTCAACAAGGAATTGGAAAAAGTGAACTCTTTATTCTGTTCAAGCTTTCGAGTCTTTATTGGCTCTTCATCAGGAACTCTACAATGAATTAAGAAAATTGTAAGAATAGAAACGTTTTTTTAACATGTGCTTACTTACGAATGTGAGGTTTATAATCCTTTTTTAATGAAAACATGAAGGACAACATATCACAAACACATCGACCTAATGGTACAATTATAATATAAAACTTTAATTAAAAGATATGATCAATCATACATGTAAAAGAATTGAAAAATGGGAGAAGTTGTTTCTCCTAACAGGCATTGGAAACCATATTTGTAATTTTAACGGAAATGATGTGAAAAGAAGGGAATGAAGTTGACAAGTGACGAATGATTACAGTTTCCTGTGACCTTGTTGCCAACACACAATGAAAATGAATGTGAAATCACCAACTAAACAGGAGTACCAAATGTAAAGTTGTTATTATTTCTGCCCAGTAGGGGGCGACTTAGTAAATATGAGTATATGATGCTGAGATTATCTATATCTTTCCTGGAATTTATGGAATTTGGTTCTTTGAAAATTTGTGTCATTTCAAGAAAAGTTCTTTTCTTAAGATTGGATTCATGTTCCAATATCGTCACATTATCATAATCGGGTAAATGATCAAAATTGATTGAATGTTGTGCTAATGAGCAGGTTTTTTTGAGATTTCTAATATCACTTTTATGGGAACAGATTCTATCCTTCAACTTCCTCTTGGTTTGTCCAATGTACTTTTTTTCACACTGAGAGCAAGGGATACAATAAACAACATTAGAATGATCTAATACAGGATCTTTATCTTTTAATTTTGAAAAAATTCTATTGAGTACAATTTGATTTTTATAAGCAATTTTAATATTAGGAATTTTGGAAAACAACCCATTAAATTTATGGTGAAGTGTATGAATATAAGGAAGAGATAAGTAAAAATTTGGAACATTATTATGAATTGAAGAATTATTATGAATTGAAGAATTATTATGATAATCACTGTTAATATGTGACCTACAGAAGATAAGTTTATGCAGAAGTCCCTTCGGGTATCCACTATTCAGAAATAATTGAAAAAGTTTTTTTAAATTACTATTTTGTAACGAAATGTGACTAGTTTTCAGTACTCTATTTTTCATACCTAGCACTAGGTTGATTTTTTGTTTATTTTGGTGGTAAGATTCGAAATGCAAGAATCTTCCAGACGCACCAGGCTTAGTGTACCAACTGGTGATGAGTGAGTTATCAGATCTTCTGATGACTTTCGTATCTAAGAAGGGAACGCTGAATTGGATGTCTTCCTCTTCGATGGTAAATTGTAATTTTTCATGGTAAGAGTTGAAAACCAGTAACAATTCTTGGAGTTTGTCCTGAGGGGCACTTAATATTATGTCATCGACATATTTTTTCAAAAAAGGTATCTCAAAGTGAATTCTGCCCAAACAGTCATCAATTAGGTCATCCATAACATATTGTGCTATTATGGGAGAAACTGGGCTCCCCATGGGCATACCCAGGCATTGTTTATAAATTTTATTTTCGAATGAAAAAACTGTAGTGTCATAAAGAAAATCAATTAATTGGAGAAATAATGTTAGTGAAATTTTGCAATGAGAAGAGATATTATTCCAGTGTCTGGTGATACTGTTTTTAGCTAATTCCAATGTGATATTGTTGAAAAGTGATACAACATCTAAACTGATAATTTTGTAGTCAACAGGAAGTTGAAATTCATTTATAAAAGAGCAAAATTCAAAAGAGTCATTAACAAAATAATTATTATGTGAATTATATGACAGTGTGAGGACATCGGTAACAAGTTGAGCAACACCTCTATTGGGACTATTGATACCTGAAATAATAGGTCTGAGGGACAAAGTTGGTTTATGGATTTTTGGTAAGCCATAGAATTTATTAATTGTGCCGTTGTAGCATCTGTAAGAGAAACCTTCTTCTTTAGAAATCATTTTCTTTTTTTCTAGCTCTGAAACCAACTTATTGGCTTTTTGTTGTATCGTACTGGACGGATTGTTGGTTATCAACTGATAATAATTATGGTCATTAAGGATGTTTAAAGAAAGGGATGAATATTGTTCTTGTGTTAAAATGGTTGTAACTTTCATTTTATCTGATTGAATAACTTTTAAATGAGGATTATTTTTAAGAAAATTTTTACATTTAATGTAAGAATTATAAAATGGGTTATGAAAAGAAGAGTTATTTGAATGGACAAAATTGGTGATAATATTAGTCGTTTGAGTTAAAAAAATATCTCTTTCATTGTTCGGAATATATTGTGATATTTGGTCAATATCAGCTAGAAATTTTGGAATATTAATGTCAGTATTTTTCGGTTCAATGCTGAATTTTGGTCCCAGTGCTAGAAAATCAGAGATTTCAGAAGGGATAACAGTGTCAGTTAAATTCTTTATCCAGGTAGTTGGTGTTTTCACCTTACAATTGTAAAATTGTTGAAGATTATGAAATTTTTGAATGTTTTTCTTCTTAATTTGGTAAAAGTGTCTATTGTACGAAATCGACTGTCGTTTGTAAAAGTCAATGGCAATGTCATAAGGAATAAGATTATTGATGGCGGATTTCGTATCAATCAACACTCTCTCCAAACTACGAATACTGTCATGAGTAATTTTGATTTCCAAATTCAAAAGATTTTTCCTTAACCTGTCATTAAATTGTGAAGTGTGGTAGAGGGTCCTTCCTACTGCAGCAGCGGTGAGATCCACTACGTTCTTAATACCATGAGTAATATGCTGCGGGATAATGTTGTTCTTTCTGCAATTCATGAGGAATGTACATCTGTTACGTTGTGCGGCAAGCTTGGCATTGATGTTGGCCATAGTTTTAAGTTTATTCATTGCGGTGTAACCATATAATTGTTGGATGTCTTGATAAAAACCCATATCTATAAGATGTGAGAAGGTTAGACGACTGTCTAAGTTAAAGAAGAATCCTTTAAATATTCGGGTGTGCAGTCAACAAGGAATTGGAAAAAGTGAACTCTTTATTCTGTTCAAGCTTTCGAGTCTTTATTGGCTCTTCATCAGGAACTCTACAATGAATTAAGAAAATTGTAAGAATAGAAACGTTTTTTTAACATGTGCTTACTTACGAATGTGAGGTTTATAATCCTTTTTTAATGAAAACATGAAGGACAACATATCACAAACACATCGACCTAATGGTACAATTATAATATAAAACTTTAATTGAAAGATATGATCAATCATACATGTAAAAGAATTGAAAAATGGGAGAAGTTGTTTCTCCTAACAGGCATTGGAAACCATATTTGTAATTTTAACGGAAATGATGTGAAAAGAAGGGAATGAAGTTGACAAGTGACGAATGATTACAGTTTCCTGTGACCTTGTTGCCAACACACAATGAAAATGAATGTGAAATCACCAACTAAACAGGAGTACCAAATGTAAAGTTGTTATTATTTCTGCCCAGTAGGGGGCGACTTAGTAAATATGAGTATATGATGCTGAGATTATCTATATCTTTCCTGGAATTTATGGAATTTGGTTCTTTGAAAATTTGTGTCATTTCAAGAAAAGTTCTTTTCTTAAGATTGGATTCATGTTCCAATATCGTCACATTATCATAATCGGGTAAATGATCAAAATTGATTGAATGTTGTGCTAATGAGCAGGTTTTTTTGAGATTTCTAATATCACTTTTATGGGAACAGATTCTATCCTTCAACTTCCTCTTGGTTTGTCCAATGTACTTTTTTTCACACTGAGAGCAAGGGATACAATACACAACATTAGAATGAATTGTATCCCTTGCTCTCAGTGTGAAAAAAAGTACATTGGACAAACCAAGAGGAAGTTGAAGGATAGAATCTGTTCCCATAAAAGTGATATTAGAAATCTCAAAAAAACCTGCTCATTAGCACAACATTCAATCAATTTTGATCATTTACCCGATTATGATAATGTGACGATATTGGAACATGAATCCAATCTTAAGAAAAGAACTTTTCTTGAAATGACACAAATTTTCAAAGAACCAAATTCCATAAATTCCAGGAAAGATATAGATAATCTCAGCATCATATACTCATATTTACTAAGTCGCCCCCTACTGGGCAGAAATAATAACAACTTTACATTTGGTACTCCTGTTTAGTTGGTGATTTCACATTCATTTTCATTGTGTGTTGGCAACAAGGTCACAGGAAACTGTAATCATTCGTCACTTGTCAACTTCATTCCCTTCTTTTCACATCATTTCCGTTAAAATTACAAATATGGTTTCCAATGCCTGTTAGGAGAAACAACTTCTCCCATTTTTCAATTCTTTTACATGTATGATTGATCATATCTTTTAATTAAAGTTTTATATTATAATTGTACCATTAGGTCGATGTGTTTGTGATATGTTGTCCTTCATGTTTTCATTAAAAAAGGATTATAAACCTCACATTCGTAAGTAAGCACATGTTAAAAAAACGTTTCTATTCTTACAATTTTCTTAATTCATTGTAGAGTTCCTGATGAAGAGCCAATAAAGACTCGAAAGCTTGAACAGAATAAAGAGTTCACTTTTTCCAATTCCTTGTTGACTGCACACCCGAATATTCAAAGGATTCTTCTTTAACTTAGACAGTCGTCTAACCTTCTCACATCTTATAGATATGGGTTTTTATCAAGACATCCAACAATTATATGGTTACACCGCAATGAATAAACTTAAAACTATGGCCAACATCAATGCCAAGCTTGCCGCACAACGTAACAGATGTACATTCCTCATGAATTGCAGAAAGAACAACATTATCCCGCAGCATATTACTCATGGTATTAAGAACGTAGTGGATCTCACCGCTGCTGCAGTAGGAAGGACCCTCTACCACACTTCACAATTTAATGACAGGTTAAGGAAAAATCTTTTGAATTTGGAAATCAAAATTACTCATGACAGTATTCGTAGTTTGGAGAGAGTGTTGATTGATACGAAATCCGCCATCAATAATCTTATTCCTTATGACATTGCCATTGACTTTTACAAACGACAGTCGATTTCGTACAATAGACACTTTTACCAAATTAAGAAGAAAAACATTCAAAAATTTCATAATCTTCAACAATTTTACAATTGTAAGGTGAAAACACCAACTACCTGGATAAAGAATTTAACTGACACTGTTATCCCTTCTGAAATCTCTGATTTTCTAGCACTGGGACCAAAATTCAGCATTGAACCGAAAAATACTGACATTAATATTCCAAAATTTCTAGCTGATATTGACCAAATATCACAATATATTCCGAACAATGAAAGAGATATTTTTTTAACTCAAACGACTAATATTATCACCAATTTTGTCCATTCAAATAACTCTTCTTTTCATAACCCATTTTATAATTCTTACATTAAATGTAAAAATTTTCTTAAAAATAATCCTCATTTAAAAGTTATTCAATCAGATAAAATGAAAGTTACAACCATTTTAACACAAGAACAATATTCATCCCTTTCTTTAAACATCCTTAATGACCATAATTATTATCAGTTGATAACCAACAATCCGTCCAGTACGATACAACAAAAAGCCAATAAGTTGGTTTCAGAGCTAGAAAAAAAGAAAATGATTTCTAAAGAAGAAGGTTTCTCTTACAGATGCTACAACGGCACAATTAATAAATTCTATGGCTTACCAAAAATCCATAAACCAACTTTGTCCCTCAGACCTATTATTTCAGGTATCAATAGTCCCAATAGAGGTGTTGCTCAACTTGTTACCGATGTCCTCACACTGTCATATAATTCACATAATAATTATTTTGTTAATGACTCTTTTGAATTTTGCTCTTTTATAAATGAATTTCAACTTCCTGTTGACTACAAAATTATCAGTTTAGATGTTGTATCACTTTTCAACAATATCACATTGGAATTAGCTAAAAACAGTATCACCAGACACTGGAATAATATCTCTTCTCATTGCAAAATTTCACTAACATTATTTCTCCAATTAATTGATTTTCTTTATGACACTACAGTTTTTTCATTCGAAAATAAAATTTATAAACAATGCCTGGGTATGCCCATGGGGAGCCCAGTTTCTCCCATAATAGCACAATATGTTATGGATGACCTAATTGATGACTGTTTGGGCAGAATTCACTTTGAGATACCTTTTTTGAAAAAATATGTCGATGACATAATATTAAGTGCCCCTCAGGACAAACTCCAAGAATTGTTACTGGTTTTCAACTCTTACCATGAAAAATTACAATTTACCATCGAAGAGGAAGACATCCAATTCAGCGTTCCCTTCTTAGATACGAAAGTCATCAGAAGATCTGATAACTCACTCATCACCAGTTGGTACACTAAGCCTGGTGCGTCTGGAAGATTCTTGCATTTCGAATCTTACCACCAAAATAAACAAAAAATCAACCTAGTGCTAGGTATGAAAAATAGAGTACTGAAAACTAGTCACATTTCGTTACAAAATAGTAATTTAAAAAAACTTTTTCAATTATTTCTGAATAGTGGATACCCGAAGGGACTTCTGCATAAACTTATCTTCTGTAGGTCACATATTAACAGTGATTATCATAATAATTCTTCAATTCATAATAATTCTTCAATTCATAATAATGTTCCAAATTTTTACTTATCTCTTCCTTATATTCATACACTTCACCATAAATTTAATGGGTTGTTTTCCAAAATTCCTAATATTAAAATTGCTTATAAAAATCAAATTGTACTCAATAGAATTTTTTCAAAATTAAAAGATAAAGATCCTGTATTAGATCATTCTAATGTTGTTTATTGTATCCCTTGCTCTCAGTGTGAAAAAAAGTACATTGGACAAACCAAGAGGAAGTTGAAGGATAGAATCTGTTCCCATAAAAGTGATATTAGAAATCTCAAAAAAACCTGCTCATTAGCACAACATTCAATCAATTTTGATCATTTACCCGATTATGATAATGTGACGATATTGGAACATGAATCCAATCTTAAGAAAAGAACTTTTCTTGAAATGACACAAATTTTCAAAGAACCAAATTCCATAAATTCCAGGAAAGATATAGATAATCTCAGCATCATATACTCATATTTACTAAGTCGCCCCCTACTGGGCAGAAATAATAACAACTTTACATTTGGTACTCCTGTTTAGTTGGTGATTTCACATTCATTTTCATTGTGTGTTGGCAACAAGGTCACAGGAAACTGTAATCATTCGTCACTTGTCAACTTCATTCCCTTCTTTTCACATCATTTCCGTTAAAATTACAAATATGGTTTCCAATGCCTGTTAGGAGAAACAACTTCTCCCATTTTTCAATTCTTTTACATGTATGATTGATCATATCTTTTAATTAAAGTTTTATATTATAATTGTACCATTAGGTCGATGTGTTTGTGATATGTTGTCCTTCATGTTTTCATTAAAAAAGGATTATAAACCTCACATTCGTAAGTAAGCACATGTTAAAAAAACGTTTCTATTCTTACAATTTTCTTAATTCATTGTAGAGTTCCTGATGAAGAGCCAATAAAGACTCGAAAGCTTGAACAGAATAAAGAGTTCACTTTTTCCAATTCCTTGTTGACTGCACACCCGAATATTTAAAGGATTCTTCTTTAACTTAGACAGTCGTCTAACCTTCTCACATTATATATATATATATATATATATATATATATATATATATATATATATATATATATATATATATATATATATATATATATATATATATATATGTTTTTTGATAAGTAAAATTTGAGTTATACGAGAAGTTGCTGACTAATTGGACTTGTTCCATCCAGAAAGAACTGTTTTTCAGTATAGGTAGCAACTTTTCGGGGTAGATTAGAAATCTGACCTTCAACACTTGTATAGATTCTAACATTAATTCTCATTTTTTCAGATTGTGGTAGGTTAAAAACCCAGAAAACTACGGAACAAATGTTGATCCACTACAAAATAATGACGTTCAAACAGTACAAGTGAATTAGGTCTTACATTCCCATACTTTCTGTCGCCTGACGATTAAGTACTCATCAACGATTATTCAAATTCCATAACCTCAAATTCAACCTTCACAAAACTCTCTTTTCAATTCAGAGTATTTATTTATTTCCAGGTGAGCACACATGACGAAAGTCGAAAGCAATAAGAATTTACAATTATACACTTCTATAAAAACGTGGTCGATTCACTAAATAAAACTATTATTAGTATAACTACTTCTCTTCGGACTTGAAGGCCGTCGTGCTTTGGAATTTCTTCCTGGCGTTTCGCTAGCGCGAGTGGCCAGCTTCTTCAGAGGCTTATTCATCTCCGATGACTAAACAGTTCGATTTCTCAGCATCAAATTCACCATGGAAACCGAACAGAACCAGCAGATAGCCTGCTTAGATGTTCTGATTGAATGATGTGGCGCTAGACTAACCCACAAAGTATACCGAAAACCCACGCACACGGATAGGTACCTGCACGCACTATCGAACCACCATCCCAGTCAAAAGAGAGGAGTCATATCTACCCTAACTGAACGTGCTCGAAGAATTTGTGAACCAGAACATCTAGAGCAGGAACTGGAACATCTTCAAGTGACCTTGAGGTCGAATGGGTACAGTGTATCTGAGATCAACAGGGCCATGAAACCGAAGAGTCCCACAGTTCATAACAGGGAGGACTCTCAGGTAGTTGCGAATGCATATCTGCCATATATCCCGAGGGTCACTGACTGACTGACTGAGAATTGGAAAATTCTTGGGGAAATATAACATAAAAACAGTTTTCAAGCCGACCAAGAAGATCCAGCAAGGCCTCAGGTCGGCTAAAGACAAAAGAGACCCACTGTCAGCGGCAGGGGTTTATCGCATACCGTGCACCTGTGGGAAGGTTTACATCGGTACCACGAAAAGAACCATGGGTACAAGGCTCAAAGAGCATCAAAGGAACTGCAGGCTGGGGCAAACCGACAAATCGGCGGTGGCGGAACACGCATTGAGTGAGGGCGACAACAAGATTCTGTTCGAAAATGCAACACTGATTGCCCCCAACCAGGGTCACCATAGCCGACTAGTACGGGAGGCAATAGAGATCCAAAAACATGCGGACAATTTTAACAGAAAGGAAGAAGCGTTGACTCTGAAGAAGCTGGCCACTCGCGCTAGCGAAACGTCAGGAAGAAATTCCAAAGCACGACGGCCTTCAAGCCCGAAGAGAAGTAGTTATACTAATAACCTCGGCCGCGAAAGTCTTAACAATTTTGTTGAAACTATTATTATTATTTCGTGTTTTCGATGTTTCATGAAATCGATGTTATGATGTGTATTCAATATTTCATTTTGCGTGGTTTCGCCCTGTACGTTGTGGGTCCCAGACACCGATTTCACGTAGCATATGGCGCTAGTCGGCACTGCAGACACGCATAACCTGTCATTTAATCCTGCGATACCATCTCGGCGGAGAATCCTTCTTCGCGCCTTATTTACGTAACGCCGCGAAATAAATCGGATGGAACTCACGTTTCGAAGATGGATAGATTGAAAACGAGATAAACGGCGATAAACGTTCACAGCGAACGACATAAAAGTGGGCTATAAATATTTTGGAATAGCGTTTTCTCGTACACCCGCAGAGGTTTTACGTTGCGATACGTCATATCAAAAAGGTGAATATTAGCTTCTATTCATTTTTTTATATCAAGGGAAAGAAGAAACGAATCAACATTCACTTTGAATTTCTGAAGTTTGTAAGCCTCAGGAAAAACCTGTTTCGGCAAGCTCAGCTGTTCTATTGAAAAAAGATCTCTGAGCAAGAGAGGTTCGAAAGGTCTCCAGGTTCACAACAAAGGGGTGGGAATTCTGTACTCGTAGAGTCATCCGTGTAGATATTGCCAAGGTTGGAACGATTGATAACAATTCAGGAGAGCATCGACCGTGAAAATATCTATAGAAGAGAGACAAGTCTCCGACCGTTCTACGATGTTCCAAAGAAGTGAGCGAGTCTGTGAGCGAAGAATCACCAACAAGACGAAATGCCTTTCTCTGAATAGAATCGAGAAGCCTCAATGAATGGTTTGGTGCCGAACTCTACACATGAGAACTATATTCCAAGACAGGTCGTATCTAGATCATTAGAAGCTGACGAGAAGTGAAGTATTTCTTCGCACGAAATATACATTCAAGTTTCTGAGCAGCACCTTTAGCGTCGATCCCACATGAATTTCCCATGAGAGATTATCACTGATCGTAATTTCTAGCGTCGAGATACTTGACTGTGTCGAAATCGAACGAGAATCCGTATCAGATATCATTGCGATACGGTTTTTTGACTCACGACTGAAATTCTTATCGAAAAACGCATTTTGGTGTATGCGATATTCTCCTTAACTGGCCGTTTGGATTTTCCGGTAATCATTCACACAAGTCAAACAGAAAACATCTGAATGAATTCATTTCACTCCCACAGACGACTTCTCCAGGATATCTCCTTAACTGGATGATCGGACTTGTTTATAAAATCTCGAATTGCCCTCCACCAAATCGTAGAATAGTCCCAAAAATTTATTAGAAGAGAAAAAGAGAGAGCGCGTATTCGAAAATATTCAAATTCAGGGTGTACCTAGACTTCCTTTTTTCTCTCGGGATTGTATAGCTGGGCTCAAAATTACTTTATATAAGTTTTGTTCCTGAAAATGTCTTCGTTACGGGCCCTCAAAGTTACAAAATGAAAAATGTTTTTTTTTCGATAACTTCTCAATTTAATATTCAAAATCAATAGAATTTTGGTGATCGAAACAAATGATTTGGTTTAATAAGCTTCCATTCCGGAGCTAGTTGTTTTGCTATAAAGTCAGGAACGGACTACCCCCGATGGTCCACACCCCAACACTTTGAAATGACAGATATTTCCAATATTTTTCAATAAAATCAGTAAGATTACTTGGGAAATTTTCTGTATGAGAGTACCCGTGTGAAAAATCGATCAGAGCAACAAATTTTGATAAAAATGCACTTTTGATATCTTAGTTACATCCAGGGCTGCAGAAGATGTTTTCCAACTTATTTCTCGGATTACTTTTTACGCGAATTGATATTCTAAAAAAAATATCCGCAGAATACCTTCTGATTTCGTACGAATATCCATTAGATACCATTGACTGGTTTGTAGACTAGTGGTATTGGTGCCCGCTCATTTGTTTTACTCTACTCATTGCCGGTTTAATCGCGGGTTCAATTCCCGCCCAGTAAAGACATATTTCTGGCAGGATTCATGCAGTAAAAATCAGAAAATATAACACAAAAAAAATCGAATGGATGAGCCATGAATCTGTACATTCCAATATTTGGCGGAGGAAGTGAATTTTGCTTTGTTTTTTCCATGCTTTGAATATCTTGACACCGATGATACTGATAGATTCACTGTCAGTGGTCCACGGAATCAAAACATCCATGAGAACAATTACAACGAATGCATATTGGGATTAGATGAATTGGATTTATATTTTAATAAAAATTCTATATCATAAATAAATTCTGTTCAGAAAAATGTTTGTATACTAGTGTGCCAGAAATAATTTTCCTTCGACATGAAAATTTCTAAAATATAGTTTGATGATCAAACATATATTTGTGAAAATTATTAACCTTCATATTGTGGGTAGCAGCGACATCCTTCCGTTCGGAAGTTATTATAATCCTCTGAGGGTCGGAAAAAAAGGCTTATTCCACTTCTGTTTGAGCCTCAAAATCAATAGTAATTCTATTTTTTCAGATTGTGGTAGGTTGAGAACCCAAAAAAACTAAAAAAAGTATCTATCCACAACACGATAATGAAATTCGAACTGTACATCAATTTTATTAATTCAAATATTAAGACAATAATGTGACGTCAGTTCATAGATCTATTAGATCAAGTTGAGGGTTCACTCGTGTGATTTGATTTAGGTTAGTTTAAATTCGATTTTTATCAGATTTAGCTTTCTCGTAAGATTAGATCGAGTTTGGGTTTGGTTCAATTTGGTTACTATGATTTGGAAAAACTAGGTATGGGTAAGATTGTGTTTGGTTGTATAGAATTTGGGTTGGAAACGAACATCAGCTGGTACCATCTAATTCAAAGAATATTTTCGACATCTTTGAGTCTTCGAGCAGCTAAATTATATATATATATATATATATATATATATATATATATATTCCTAGAATGTACACGATAGTAATTTTCGTAAACGTGTTGCATACACTATTTTTTCGGCAACCGTATAGAATAACAAATCAATGGGACACATATCTCCATTATATTTCTTCACAAACCAAAATTTCGAACATTTTAATTTTCATTTGTATTGATATTTATATGAAAATTCGAGCAATTGCTAATATTGAAGGGATTCACTTTGTTTGAAATGCTCTAAAATGACATCAACGATGTGAAGTAGGTACTTCCCAGACTAGACCAGAAAAATGCTAATTTCCCAAAGAAAAAGCGTCCGGGAAGTATCTAATTCCGAAAGAAAATTGATTCGAAAGTATAGTTTATTCATGTTAAAGATAGAGTGCGCGTAAACAATGCATCTAGCGTGATCAGCACGTGGACAGTTAGTCCTAGCGTTTCGATTGGCTGGCTGTGATATCGAAGAACGCACAGAATTGCATTAGGCTGCCACAGTATTAATACTTATCGTTAGCAGTGGATGTCTTACTTAATTCCATCACAGATATGGATGAATTTGACAACAATGTCGTATCGAATGCTTATAGTCCTCGTAAAAAATGATTATAAGGCATTTGAGTAGTATTTAGAAGAATGCGATCTCAACGCATACAAAGATGAAGTACATGAAAATCCCGAAAGTTTGGTTGATCATGAGAAAGCAGCCAGTCATACCGACGTATGTAAAGCCAGTCATACCGACGTATGTAAAGCCAGTATTGTTTGCGACTTCCTCCAACCCAAAAAAGCAAAAAAGTTGATCTAAAATTGTGGATTCTGTGGATGAATTTGATGAAAACGCCAAATGATTCTTTTCAGTAATTCCAAGTCCTGTCCTGATCTACTAGACCCAGCACGTGTATATTTGTTTACGAGCACTCTATCTTTGACCTGAATGCACTAAAGGCAGCACTTAAGACAATCAGCCGTTCCTTGAGATTTCAAGTTGTTCCAAGAAAAATAAGCATGATTAGGACTGGAAATATGGGTGTTACGAAAATTTTATGCCGCAAAAAGGGGTGCAAATTGCTCTTATCTGCGTGGTATTGGTTCGGACTTCCACTGTCTACATTATCAACTCTATTTATTGAAACTTGTTGCTGAAAAAAAGGCTCGACAAGGAACTGAACAACATAAGGAAGGATCTCCAGAAGAACGGTCACTCGAAGAAGCTAGTGAATCATACATTGGCCAGGTCGAACCAAAGGAATGTCAAGGAGACATTGGAACAACAAGATCTCTATTTCTGTCGTGAAAAGACTTTCAGAAAGGATCAAGAGAACAGAAGATAAATACAATGCCAGAGTCTATTTTTGATCATGGAACACGATAAGCAGCCAGTTCACAAAAACTCACCACCGAATGGAAACAGCAACACCATCAACTGCGTTTACCGGATGCCATGTGAGTGCGGCAGATTCTACGTAGGAGAAACCAGAAGACCGTTGAAAGTGAGAATGGGCTAGTACAAGAAAAACATACAACGAGGAGAAACCATAAAATCGGGAATACCGGAGCATGTTTGGACAAACCATTACAGCATCAAATGGTCAGAAAGTGAGGTCACACACAGGGTGGAGCACTGGTTCAAACAAAAATTCAAGGAAACCGCCTACATCCTCAACAACGATGCATTAAGTCACCCGAGCATCGATATCCGGAATGTGTGGAAAACACTTATCCAAAGGATTGACCAACTTCGGCTCGGTGAACGAGAAACTCGCTCTCATACATCCATTACCCGCTGAAAAACAGATCCGAGCGCCTTTTTACTAGCAGCCGTGTCTCTCATTGGCATACCTCGAAATGTTGTCAGTCATCAACCGAAGACGACTACGGATACCAGCGATCGAAACGCCGTGAGTACACTCATTTTGAAACTTGTTTTCAACATTCGTTTAAATTTTTTCATATTTCTTTTGACTTTGCTATATCATATGCGATATCTCAGGTTTTTTCGTCACAACATAATTTTATTTTTCCAATGAAACATCCGATTTAATTGTAAGACCAAAACCTTTTTTTGTTTGAATGTGATTGCTTTATTATTTAACAGGTTTCAATGGAGCTAACCGATACCAGTCAGCAAGGAACTTTGTCAACCACATCCAAGCACATGCTCTTTTATGACCTTCTTAGGACCATGAGTATCGAACGTGAAACTGCAGACCAACTGGATCACAATGACGTGACCCAATTTTTATCCATTACCCTTCTGAATCCACTATAATTGTGCATAGGACTAACTCATGTTCAAGATGATTTCGGAACTGTATATGGCTCCTTTCTGACGGCATTGCCTAAATAACGATTACCTTCCATCATACATCGATAGCATCCGCTAAATTTCACCGCGCGACCCCAATAAATTTCAGGATAACGTAATCTCGGCGTATTGGATCTAGCGAACGCCTAATTTAATTCTGCCATAAATTATTATCGCATATATTCCTGAAATTCTTTTCATCGCATCTGATTTATACGGCGCATAAAACGCTTTGACGCGATGCCATCCCATGGAACGTCCATCGTTTATTAGTTCGCAATGCAGCACCTTCTATCGGCTGTGCGGCAGCTCTCACCGATAAAATCCAATATATTCACTATATTTCCATGGAATATTACCCCGTGCAAAAGGTGGAGTAATTCTGACTCTGAGATGTTATTAGGTTAGGGACCCCGATGGAAAAAAAACTTTCGGCCATCTTGGACTAAAGGTACGAAAAATTGGTTTCAGCCAACACATGACAGTTTTAACTGTCATTATTGATGTCATTTTAGACAAGTAAACTATCAAATAACTCACGTTCATATTTAAAATAGTGTTCTATTTATTCATTACTATTACACACAGAATTCAAATTGATATTGAAATGCAAACTGTTTATTAGAATTTGAAGTTATTGTAAAGTACGTTGGCTCATTGGAACCAGACGCTTCCATTTCTGTACAGCTGCTGATAGTGCTGCAAGACGCCGACACATTAGAACCTTTTTCTGTAATTCGTATTTTGGGTAAAATTCCGTTAATCGGGCTCCGACTCGAAAATGAAACATTTTCAGTGGAACTTACGTATTTTGGCCTCAAAAAATTCAAATAACATTTTTGGGGCTCTCAACTCGTTTCGGAAATACGGCCCCCAAATACAGGAAATCGGGGTTTTACGCCCATGTTCGTTTCCCAGCCAATTCCGCTCGAAATTCCTCCTTCTTTCTGAGCATATATATATATATATAAGGACAAAACAAACATCTTCTGCCCTCTTTCAACACCACCACCAGACGGGTCACAAAATAAATTTCGAGGCAACAAAACAAATAGCGCAGGTGAACCACTTCACAACACGCCAAATTAGGGAAGCCATCGAGATAGAAAAACATGGGGAAATAAGCAAAAGAGACGACTCTCAAATTATTCCAAATGTCTGGAAGGCCCTCATCAACAAAAAGAAAAATAGTTCAGGAAATGGTCTTTCGGTGGATGCAGGTCACCACAAACCAGACCGACCGTTACTACCTGAACAGTCATTAGCCAAAGGTTCGGCAACCATAATCAATCCGACGGCTGAGGGAGCTGATCATATCGCTTACAATTCACGACCGAGAAATCATTTAAAAACTGGCAGAAGTTTTTCAAACAACAGTTGCTAGCACCAAGTAGGAGCAGTAACATTTTTGAAAATGCCAACTGAGATGTTGGCGGAACGTCGAAAGTCAATACCGACAAATCAACGGATAAACTCCCAGAATACCAATTTCGCATATATATATATATATATATATATATATATATATATATATATATATATATATATATATATATATATATATATATATATATATATATATATATATATATATATATATATATTTGTGATGTATTCTCGACCGTACTTTATAAACTAGATTTGGAAGTTCTCAGGTTTGCGGTCTGTTTACTAATAAAACTCATTTGTTCTTGATCTCAATATTTCGCTAATGTTTATTAGCTTCATCAGGAGAAAAGCTACAAAGAATGTGACAAAATTGTACAAGATTGAATCGAAAATAACAGTTCTACTTACAATCATAGAATCAATATTCCTGGTGTGTTCATTGCCTTGGGAAGCTGAATCAAACTACCCATGCTCGCATAGTTACTGCCTCACTTAAACTGAATCAGCTAGGCAAAATTCATGTTTATAGGAGTCCCTCAGCTGTACCAGGCAATGATGTTATTAACGTTAATCTAAGGGTTTTTATAAGTAAGCACATGTCTGTCCTTATTTTTAAATATTACAAAAGTGATTAAATTGAACTCAAAATATTGCAATAAATGTTACTTAACTGACCTGTATCGGTTTTATAATTAACTGTATTTGGTTTTTTGTTAATGTGGTACATTTCAAGGAACAACCTGGTTTTCTGGTTACTGACTCTGTCTAGGATTTTTACATTTGAATAATCAAATTAATGGCCGGTTTTTTGGGAGTGGTCGACTGCTGCACAAGAGTTTTTTCCTAGCCGGGCATCGCTCTTGTGGAGGGCTATACTTTGTTTGAGCCACTGCGAGGTCTGTCCCACATAACATTGGTTACATCCACCACACGGGATTTCATATATAACGTTGCTGTTAAGTGGGACAGGTGTTTTATCTTTGACTTTTGAATTTAGATTAACGTTAATTACATCATTGCCTGGTACAGCTGAGGGACTCCTATAAACATGAATTTTGCCTAGCTGATTCAGTTTAAGTGAGGCAGTAACTATGCGAGCATGGGTAGTTTGATTCAGCTTGCCATGGCAATGAACACACCAGGAATATTAATTCTATGATTGTAAGTAGAACTGTTATTTTCGATTCAATCTTGTACAATTTTGTCACATTCTTTGTAGCTTTTCTCCTGATGAAGCTAATAAACATTAGCGAAATATTGAGATCAAGAACAAATGAGTTTTATTAGTAAACAGACCGCAAACCTGAGAACTTCCAAATCTAGTATATATATATATATATATATATATATATATATATATATATATATATATATATATATATAATATATTTTTTTATGCATATTCACATGAAAGGGGAAGCCCTATAATGTTCAAAGAACACCTCGTGAATCAAGGGACAGGAGATTCGAATCAAGAATAATTTTGAATTTTTGAAGTTTGTAAGCCTCAGTAAAGACCTCTTTCGGCAAGGAGTTCCAAAGCTCAGCTGTTCTATTGAAAAAAGATCCCTGAGCAAGAGAGGTTCGACAGGTCTCCAAATTCACAAAAAAGGGGTGGGAATTCTGTACTCGTCGAGTCATCCGTGGGGCCGTTCATAAAATACGTCACACTAAAATCAGCTTTTTTTGACCCCCTTCCCCCCCATTGTCACACTGTGTCACAATTTTTGTGACCCCCCTAGAAATATTTCGTCACAAAAACTAAGACCCCCCCCTGCTGAGTATGATAAATTCTAAATGATAGTACACAAATTCTGAAAATTAAAAATATTTATTTAGTTTTTATAATAAAATCAAAATAAATTAATAAATATCTTTCATAACGAACATATGAATAATATTTCTAAGATATTTATAAACAATTTCAAAAGGGATGGCCACAAATAATATAGATATTTTACATAATCAGAAGTTTCAATGCTCAAAAACACAATGAAACAGAAAAAAATCGCTTTTTTTGTTTCATTTGTATAGTGAAATACAGTGTATTGTAACAAGATTAATTCGCATTCCCAATTTAAAATTCATTCGCAAAGATGAAGTCACTATAGATCAAATTAAAAAATATGACGAGTTTAGGAATTCGTTAGTAGATTTCTACCAAAATCTACTGAAGATTTCTTTCATAACAAAATTTTTCAATTTTCGTCAGAAATCTACTAAAAAAAGTAGATTTCTACCAAAAGTGGTCACGCTGGCTTCTAGCGCTCATGACAAAAAATAATAAACGGCGAACGTCACGTTGCCGTATACTCCCCGTCCGCCCTTATCACATCTTGTCACAGTCAGCCAGACCCCTCCCCCCCCTTGTATGCGAACGAATTTTATGAACGGCCCCCGTGTAGATATTGCCAAGGGCGGAACGATTGATAACAATTCGGAAGAGCACCGACAGTGAAAATATCTATAGAAGAGAGACAATGCTTCGATCCTTCTTCAATGTTCCAATGAAGTGAGCGAGTCTTTGAGCGAAGAATCACCAACAAGACGGATCACCTTTTTCTCAAAAGAATCAAGAAGCTTCAATGAATATTTTGGTGCCGAGCTCCATACATGAGAACTATATTCCAAGAAAGGTCATATCAGAGCCTTGTAGATCATTAGAAGCTGACGAAAAGTGAAGTATAGTTTTTTCGCACGATACAGAAATCCAAGTTTTTGGAAACACCTTTAGCGCTCGATCTCACATGGTTATCCAATGAGAGATTTTCACTGATCGTAATTCCTAGCATCGATATACTTGAATCTGTAGGAATATTTACTCCTGACATTTGAATACTAAATGATGATAGATCGACTTTCCTTCAGAAGAGACATGCCTGGTTTTTCCTAGCATTGAATTCCACCAAGTTCGAGTCACCCAATTCTATTTATTTTTACCTAGTCATAGTTAATTTTATTGACGTGAATGTTTCTTTGAATTTTTGCTTCTCGACCTGGTATGGGGATTCTGGAAGAGAAACTAGTATGAAGAATACTGTCGTCCGCAAAACTATGTACTGAACAAGTTTTATCGAGCAAATCATTGATATGAAGCAGTGGGCGCTAGAACTGAACCCTGTGGAACACCTGCATTCATTGGGAGAATATCAGATGATACTCCATCAACAACCACATACAGAGACCTATCAGACAAGAAACTCTTCAACAAAGCACACAACTGAGGAGGCAAACCATAAGACGGCAGTTTAGAAAGGAGACCCCGATGCCAAACTCGATCAAACGCTTTTGAAATATCGAGTGCAACAGCTATCGTTTCTCCGAATTTCTCGATTGAATGCTGCCAAATATGAGGGACATAAGCCAATAAGTCACTGGTTAATCTTCGATGGCGAAATCCGCATGGTAGATGTATGATTTAAATAGGTTTACTTCATCAGGTGGTACTCCCATTCCATTTTGGTAGCATGGTAAATGATTCAGATACTTGGTATCCGCCTTCTCAAAAATTTCTGGCATATTCTCTTGACATTAGATGATTTCAATACTTGATTATAAACCTAAAAAATTTTCTGGGTATATATATCTTTTCAATAATTCACTTTGCCACAGATTTTTACACAGATAGATACAAATCAGATTTAGATCTGTGTGAAGTAATGATAATGTAAATGAGTACCTAGCACAAATATTTCAAAACCAAAAATTCAAATCTGTCGAAATTCTAGAAATTTCAGATAGCGACATCTATCCATCATGTCAGTTATTATATGTCACATGATCAATATTTCAGTAATGCTAACCAATAAATCGTAAATAGTCAAATGCGTATTGGTCTATTACCGTTCACCTCGATCGAAATTCTAATCTCGAAACACGGCTCTCCACTCCGTTCCGCTCGAAAGAAACATCTACGTCCGCGTACGGAGGAGCCCCGTCCCTGAGAACCGCCGACGGACGTTCCGCAACCGGTCGAAAGACGGCGCCGCGTGACGTCAGATGGCGCCACGGCTCGCGCGCATCCGGCATATTCGGTGCCGCACCGGAACGAAGTCGGCCGAGACGCTGCTGGCTGCCGTAGAATCCTGTGAGAAGCTGCGGAATCGGCGGTAGTACGGGAGAAGAGCACAAACTAAGATGGCTATATACTGATGCTTTCAGTGTTGCGATATTGTTTCAGACAAACCTGTGGACAGTGTGTAGTTTTTCAAAATTACGCCTTAAGGGTGCGCTTGTGGTTGAAACTCCTAAAAGTTTTCGAGATCACTCAATCCATGGAATACATTGTTGCCAGTACAGATCACTTTCGGTTAGAACAGAGAATAGAACGCGAGATCAATCTGACGTTTGATGAAAACAAACTCCATCTTCAATGACCTACCACCAAGAATAATCTCAAGTTCTAATATATTCAATAACCATTCGAAAATTTCGTAGTGATCTAAAAAAAAGAGAGGTTTGCTGGCAACAACATTCTAGAGTGTGCAGGCGTTCTGAATATTCCATAAATGCAGTGATATGTGTTTTAGATATTTTCAGTTCAACCCAAAAGATTATAAAAAATAATAATGATATCACTCACCAGAAAAAATGGCATTTTCCCAGTTCACATAACCATGAAATTTGATCACAATTCTCACTCCTATTCGCTCACATGCATCAACGTGAATAATATTCGGCTGGATTGCGATACTACTTCTAAACCGAGCTTTCGAATTGAGATCATAATATTATACTGCTCCAGTGAAAATATCAACAATCAACTAATTTTTACAGCACATAGACCAGAATTCGCAACGACATAGCCACTTGGCAACACAGGACGTGCACATGACTGTCATCTCAACTGCGAGAGTGACGATACCTGGGCATGGCCCAGCTCTTCAGGTTGACTGACAGTCATTCGATATCTGAAGTTAAGCAACGCCGAGCGCGGTAAGTACTTGGATGGGTGACCATGCAGGGAAATACCGTGTCGAAAGCCCGTACAGCTGCAGCGAAATAGCATATCATAGCTTGCAGACAATATATCAATGAGCACAAGATATATTGAGGATATGCCGTCCTTCGGAGGGGACGTAAAGCTCTCGGTCCCGAGTCCATGATGTTGGGCTCGTTAAAGATCCCTACCTCTGGTTGGAATACCAGGGGGTTCGGCAAAATTTCCGGTTGGCGGAAGTGTGCTCACCGGCGTCGGTGATTGGCCTTGGTAGCGGAAATATGCCGACGTTAAATAAAGAAATAGAAGAAAGAAGTGACGATACCTGACGAATTTTTTTGAGTTATAACTACGGTCTACGTCATCACTTCTTGATCAAGTAGGCGAGATCGGTCGTCTGATTTGCTGCCAATCTTTTATATGGAGTGAAAACACCAGTATATAGCCACCTTGGCACAAACGTTGCATCCCAATGAAATTTCAGCATTTTTTGGTTGTACATGTATTTAGGATTCCATGGCGCATCACTCAAATTTGTATCACTTGACATGAAGTTACCTATTTGATTAGTGGTTGTCGCCAACTCGTTTTTTGTATTGCACTGCAATGATGAAAAATGAAAATGATGAATCAGCTTTTAATAAATTACTCCGACAACCAGAACATTTTTTTTATTCTTTCATTCAACGCTACCTAGGCTAATCACCGACGCCAATGAGCACACTCCCTAACAACACATGGATATACTGGGTACGTCCTTTTTATGTACCGCGGTACAAAGACGTGAACGGGACTTCCATGGGATATCCCATCCAGGATGTCCCATGAGGTATATTCATAATCCCTCCCGCACAGGATGCCCAATGGATGTCTCATTAAGTAAATCCATAAGCTGTCCCATTAATGTCCCAGTGATTTCTTTTATAAAAAACATGAATATCAATTGAAATGATTAGTTTAGTTCGAAAATTGCTATATCTATGGTACAACTTTTTCTCTAGATATTTTTATCATTGAATGACAAAATCTTGCATCTTATATTTGAGTTGCTTATATAATTACATGCGTGTTTACACTGATCCGCTTCAGTAATTTGACCAAAGTTGGAAGACGAAATAGTTGAAAACGAGCCAACCGCGCCAATGAGGCATTTGTTCGCATGTCGACTCATAGATGGCAACAAAATTGATGAAAATAATGACAATTGATACTCCTCAACATTTTGTTTTTGAATCATTGTATCTTTTCTTATTCGAAAAATGGGCTTATCGGAAATTGACAACGTAACATAGGGCATATGTCGGACTTCCGTATCAACTAAGATATTGATATGCCTAGAAGTGTCCTCAGTTTTCTACCCAATGCTCACGTCAACAAGCCAACAGCCTTGGGTGCGAGCAACTTCTTAGAAAAATCTTACATTATTGTATTTCCTAAAACAAAAGCAGAAATGAGAAAAGTATTCCACAACCAATCAAATTGACCGGTCCCCCATTTATTATGGCAACAGTGTGATATTACTGAAGTGATATGTCTACATAGTGCTACCAATCGGGTTGTTCCGTATATCGTTTCGGTTGACCAGAACGTTCTCTCTCTTTATGACATTGGCGTGGTCCATTCAAGCGAGACAGAGAGGGAGAACCGCTCTAGGTAACCGAAATGACAGAACATATCCTTAACCTCATTTTCCCAAAGCTTCGCGGGGTGTTTTGTTCGATTCGGCGTTGTGTTGATTAAGCTGTGGTATATTGTAGCGTGGTTGAACATTTTGAATTTTATATAATAGTGAGGATAAGTAGTATTGTGAGTGATCTAGAGGTATTAAGACATTAAAAAGTAAGTGGTTATTGGGAGATATTAAGTCCTCGTAGAAAAAAAGTTATTAAACCTACCTAAAATACTACATATCCAATCACGGATAGAAAGAGGTAAGTAGGTATTCCCTAAAGGAAACAATATGATTAGTAAATATTATAAAAGGGCACGAAAACTTGATGGAAGAGAAAATGATATATTAGATCATTCGTAGTAGTAGTGTGGATAGAAGTTGTACATCACAGGTGAAAACCTCAGTGGAGAGTGATATCTGTAACATATCAATACCTTCTGCTTCAAGAAGCATCATTAAAGATGACATTCACTCCACATTTCCTACAACGAGTACATTGTCCACGACAAATGCTGACCTATCTGTTGATAATGAATGTTGTTCAAGTTCCTAGGAGTTTTCTATTTCTGCAGAGGACCTTATTCAAAATGAACCTTCCTCAAATAACAATAGAAATTTGAATAATGACTCTGTGAATATTAGATCTAAGTTAACTGAATAGGCTCTGAACTATAACATAACATACAGCAATATCAGATTTATTACAAATATTAAAAATTAAAATGTACATTCCCTAGTTTACCTGCATCGCCAGAACTCTATTGCACACTCCCAGAAAATTAACTATTCATAAGATTGAACCAGGAAGATATTATCATTTTGGATTCAGAGAATGTCTGATGAAATTATTGAGCCGTCATGAAGGAATCTTCCTGATTTCAAAAATAGAAGTATTCATTAACATTGATGGATTTCCATTATCAAAGAGTTCTGATAGTCAGCTCATAAAATATAAAATATTTTATGCACTCACTCGAACTCATTTTCAGTTCTCAGTATACTATATATAACACCAAAAATATCTGTTACAGGATCTTCTGAAGCTTTTGGTAACAGGAAACAAATTGAAGAGGCCCTTCAGAAGTTTTTCAGAAGGGCAAAATAGAGGAGCCATTCCGAAATAGTTAGTGTTTGAAACAAGTTTTTTATTTTGTGTATTTTTTCATGCCCTATTTTTGTTTCATATATATATATATATATATATATATATATATATATATATATATATATATATATATATCCTATTATTCCTGTTCCAAGAATGTATATTTTATTTTCACCCCATTTGTAGACCAAAATAATGTGATGTATCCAGATCCTATTATTCTTGTTTTGAGAATATATTTTAGTTTCACGTCACTTGTTGATCAAAGTAATGTGAATATATAGACCAGAGTAATAGTATTTTAGTTTTTATATATTTGAGAGTTTACAAATTTTCATTATATTCATTTATTTCATATAGTTTGAATATATTTTTCATTTTATGTTTCATTAGTATTTGTTTCCTTCTGAAAGTGAATTTGAAGGATGTTTCTGGAACCAGAAGGATGTCCTTTTCGTTGGATATCTGATGTCCCAGTTGCATCCCTAATATTACCATGTATATTGGATGTCCCAAGAATGCTCAGTGGACTCACTTTTAGTCATAATAGTAAAGCCTAGGGACGGTTTTGGGACATTCTTATGAGGATATGGTATTTCCCTAGGACCTACCAGAGGGATGGCCCTGGGATGTCTTTTTTGTCGGAAAGCAGATGTCCCAGGGACGTCCCTCGTATGTACCATGTTCCGGGAACAGCTGTACTAGGGACATCCCCAAAACAAATGAGAGATATCCCAGGGACGTCCATAGGGTGTACTTGTGTTGTTAGGGCTTGCCCCAACCTGAAATTTTGTCGAACCCTCTGGTATTCCAACCAGAGGTAAAAATCTTTCACGAGCCCAAAATCCTTGGACTCGGGACCGCCGGCTTTACGTCCCCTCCGAAGGACGGCATATTCTTAATATATCTTGTGCTCATTGATATATTGCCTGCGAGCCATGATGTGCTATTTTGCTGCAGTTGTATTGGATTTCGACGCGGTCTTTAGCTGCATGAGGTCACCCATCCGAGTACTAAACGCGCTCGGCTCTGCTTCCCTTCAGATATCGAATGACTGTCAGTCAACCTGAAGAGCTGGGCCTTGCCCATAAAAACCAGAACATACGAAACGAAGGTTAATGTCATTGAAAGATACTTCGACTAAATGCGCAAGGGAAAACATTTGATCGAAGCCAAGTTTACGAAAAATCATCAAGATTGCCAAACTTTCCTTAATGATAAACCTGAATTTGATCTAGGTTGATAAGGTTGATAAGGTGCGGATTCCTTCTGAGGTTACTGGGTGGCCGAGGTATCGGAGAGATCTTCTGCCAAACTGACACTTCTCCGGGTTCACCCGTAAATTGGCGGCTCGGAGACGGCGGAAGACTTCGTGTAAGTTGGCGAGATGTTCTTCAAAGGTACTTCCCAGCACAATGATGTCGTCCAGGTAAGCGAAACTGTGCGGATCCATATCTGGGCCAATTATCATGTCCATGAGTCGTTGAAATGTGGCTGGTGCGGCATGAAGGCCAAACGGCATAACCCGAAATTGACACAGTCCCCGGCCTGGAACAGTGAACGCCGTGACCGGTTTGCTGTCGTCTGATAGTGCTACTTGCCAGTATTCTTGGCGCAAAGTCCCCTTCCCAATAATGAATCTTTCAATTTTGTGAATCATACTTGGATATAAACGCTCACAACTGAGCGAAGATAGTCTGTTCATCTTGCTTGGTAGTAGAGTGAAACCTTTGACTTTTGATATATTGTACAATTATGGATTAATTGATACCAGCTGACCCTTCCGCAGTATTTGTAGATTCTCATCAGGTGGTACCATTTTGGTAAATCTCAACTGATTCAAATCAGGATACGCCCTTCTCAAATGTTTCATTTTTTCACTTTTTTATAACACTTTCAAGATTTTCGGAATATATAAACTTTCGATAAAACACCTTACCACATATTTTTCAGTCGATAGGTGAACAGTAAAACAAATTTCACGAAACAAAAAATTCAAATTTGTCAAAATTCTATATATTTCAGGTGGCGACATCAATCCTCCATCTGAATTATTATATTACATTTGGTAGAAATTCTAGTGATGCCAACCATAATATTCTTAATACATACAAAATAGATGCATATGATCAACTGACCATGAGTACTTATTTTTATTTGCGTATGTATTTATAATTTGATGGTTGGCATCAATGAATTTTGAATCACAAGACATTTGGAGCGTGTTCCGTTTCTCTGCCTGGATAACCAGACCAGTAACTTGAGATGGTGGTCACCATGGTAACCAGCTAGGCATTCCAGATACTTGGCAAATGACGAAATCAAGGTGGCTACATGACGAAATGAACCAATACGGCGGCATCTGCCCCCAAGAAACTTTCGTTTGTTTTTTTCGAAAAAGTGTGATTTCCATGGTAACACTGGTGTTTGCCACCCAGACTTCAAGTGATCTGGAGTGCCTTGTGCTACGGAATGGCTGATGGTAACAATATTTGGAAACAGAACGCTCCCATAATTACTAAAGATAGTTGTCACAACCTGAGAAATTTTTTACTTGAACTACTGACTCCCTCTCCCAATCAAAACTGCCTCGAAGTCATCATCAAAAATGAGAGATTTGTAACCAGCTATTCCAATCCTTCAAAAAGCTAATAAAACATCTGAGAATCTCATGAGAGGGCGTATTTGGAACATTCATTTGTCAAACTACCAGCGGAAGGTTCAATTGGTAAAGATTCTAATGGATTTGTATGGATTGTATCCCCTTTATATTAAGAAAATTATTGAGCTATTACACCAGAAGCAAGTTCAGTGATTATATTTTTAAACGTTGGTGAGAGATGAAACTGTCCGGAAATAATTCTTTAGGGTCTTTTCTCCCCTAGAAATGACAAAGAAAAAGATACGAATTATTTTTCCTGTTTTTAGGGCAATTGCTATATTTGCCTCGTTAAGTAACTTTAATAAAATGAAGAAGCAAAATTGACCGACTATTTTGTCACCAACTAACTATTTTTATGAATGCAGAGATCGATTCCCCTTGGCGACGTTTCGAAAGGTACTCAGCCGTTTTTCCAGCTTTTCTGAAAATACGATACGTAACTGACAATAGTCAATCAACTTTGCTTCTTTATAACGTTGCAGTGACGTGACGACAAAAATGAAAATGATGAATGAAATATTTCGGTGAGTTGGGTAGGAGAATAAAAAGAATAGAAAAAAAAGCGAAAAATAAAAAAAAATAACGGAAAGTTATGATAAATTGAAAAATTATCATGAAATTGATATTGACAGAAATTTCTTCTCAGATTGGGTGTAGTAACTCTAGCTTCAGTAGTGTACCTATTTCCGTAATTCAAGCACTTGACATTCATACAGTAGCAAAAACGATAGTATCCACTCGAGTGCACTATTCAGTATTTATTGTACGAGTGCAACAAAATTTCTCATGATTATGTATGGAAACGTGTTTATTTTCATTACTTCACCGACTCCGAAGAAATCGAAACCATCGATGCAGTAGGTTAAGACAACACCCTTGAATGGATAATTTTTGTAGACAACTTTGATGCACGAGTATCTTTTGAAGAATATTTCCTGAAAAGACACTTTCCACTCATCAATATCATGTTTTCCCAATCGATTCAAGGAAATCGCACCCAAAACACAGATTAATCAAACTACTATATAGTAGTTCAATAATTCTGTACCCAAAACGAATCATTAGTCACGTCAAAGTACAGGCCCAGTATACCATAACTATACAGTGGAGACACTCGCCACAGAACACCAACTTCAGCAGTTTGACATGTCGAGGTGTTATCAATCAACTTGATTGATGAGTGTCAATATGTGTATGAAATATTGTATTTTGAATCATAATGGCTAACTACCAAGTGGATAAGCGTGTGCTTATCGCGGATGTTTGTCTAGAGACAAATTGTCATTTTTCTTGAGGTTTCCGAAGGACGTCAAAAAATAATAGCTCGTTAGTTGTAGAGTAGTAGCTTTTTAAATTTTTTATATATTTTTTAAAAATTGCAGAACTCTGAATGAAAGTTAATTTGCGTCGAAATATCAGCTTGATAAAAATGCCCTTCAATATTAAATTACTTTTTCAGGTGTGAGGCATGGTTGAAGTCGTGTAACCGAGAGGATTTACTTGAAAAATTTCCCGAAGCTCTCTATAACAACTATCGCTTGTGTGAATTTCACTTTGAGAATGAAATGTTCTACCTAGAATTTTCGACACATTGAAATTTTCAAATATGAATTTGGAAAGAGCAAAACTAATAAATCGAAGAACAAAAAAAACACCATTTTAAGTTATTTATAGCCTATATTGCATTGTTTAATGTCTGAATATATCTATTGTACATATTTGGAGCTGATGCAAATGAAACATCCTCTTTAAAGCTTTTTATTTCCTGGTCATCAAATATACATTTCCAAACAAACATGGACTGGAGGCAAATAGCAACAGAAGAGTGGAATACTTATTGTAGATACTTCAGAATTTCAGATCAGTCACGTTTATTTCAAACGTTATCCTGGACAAAATATTAATTTTATGTGAAATAACATTCTGATTTGATACTTGGTATCCAGTATACATTCAAATTTACCGCCACAAAATGACATTACACACCCCGAGCACAGAATGAAGGTCATAGAAATTTGACCTCAAGAACAAGTGTCTCTACTGCATGGCTATGGTATACTGGGGTACAGATGTCAAACTAGAAATTCTCCCATCGAAAACGAAGTGATAACATCCTCTTTCCATGATTTAATGCACTTTTCAATTGCTACAAAGCAATTGGCACATAATCTCATGATATATATTTTCGTTTATATTTCATATCCCTATCATTTCACTCCGATTGACACCTGGAGCCTGTTTCATGAACGTACAAGGGAAACACAAAGAAACATGATGATAAATAATTGTTTTTATCTACACCCGTACTCTAATAATACACTTATATGCCCACAACCTGTTTCAAAATGAAATCCATTACGATACAGATTTTTCATTACGATACAGATTTTCAACCAATAGAAACCCATTATTTTCCAATCGAGCATGATGTGCATGCTCTGCATTTGACGTTTGTCAAGTCAAAATCGGTATAGGTATTGAACTTTTTAAGAATATAGCCAAACTTCGATAATCATAACAAAATGTCTGATACCAGCGATATGGGAGAATCACCTTCGATACCTTCACCGACAGAAAAACAGTTAGAATGATTACATTTTTCATTTGACAAATGCATGCTTTATCACTTATTTTTTCATCAAATTTTGTGAGCTCTGTGTAGCCGAGCCGTCTGTGGCGCTGAGATTGAATTTTCTAGATGGAAGAGACATTGGTTCGAATCCGGCCTCGAATAATCTTTTTTTTTCTTTTATTTTTGATCTTCTTTTCATATCTCATCGTTTTATTTCTCGAAGTAATACTATTAATTACAATTTCGTAGAATTTTTCAAAGAAATGCGTTCAATTAGTATTATTGTGTGCAATATAAATATAATATTTGTAGTTCTTCACTATCTATCGGGTGTAGATAAAATAGCGTATGCAACTCTCATGTAATGTTTATTAATACACTCGCATAAACCATACGAAACTCACCTTCGGCTCGTTTCGTATCCCGGTTTATGCTCATGTATTAATAACCATCATTACACGATTGTTGCATAATATACTATTACTCGTTTTTTTCCTGTACCATTGTTTTTCTCTTGTAGCTACAAGACTTGTACTTTTATGAAACAGGCCCCTGATCAACCCATTTCTAATACGAAAAATCCTGACGAAATGTTTCACTACTTCAAATAAAAAAAAAATAAAATCGAAAAGATCGACCAACACTCTCATGTCATCTCTTCAATTCATCGCCCGATCTAACTTCCAGGAACTATCCTCCGTCTGTAACTTATCGAACAACAATTTATTGATTTTCCGCGATCACGCGGCGAATTTATTGATATATTCTATCGGGATCGGTCCCGCTTATCTAATGATCAACAATTAAGATTATTCAAATGGAAGCGAATTTACATTTCGCCGTGTTTCTTATGCGAGTCTATGGAAATTAAAGGTAAGATATGTGATTGCTGGCGACTAGCAGACCAAACAATGTTTTTCTGGTAGAGACGGTGATTAGTCGCTTCATCAGTCAGTTATCGGTCTATACGATGGCTATTAATACGAATTCGATACGTTATTCATGGTTTTAGCTTGAAACTTGTTTACAATGTTGTCTGATGTGCCATAGGCGCCAATGTGGAAGTTGAATCGATTTGGGAAATGTCACAATGCTAAAATTGACCTTGGGCCTGTTTCATAAAATTACAAGTCTTGTAGCTACAAGAGAAATACAATGCAGGTACAAGTAAAAAACGAGTAAAAAACAATTATTTATCATGGTGTTTCTTCGTGTTTCTCTTGTAGCTACAAGACTTGTACGTTCTTGAAACAGGCCCCTGACGTACTATTCTTCAATGTCAATGAGACAAATATAATATTAGAAAACACCTACTGGCGGATACAAGATGAATAAAAACCCTGGTGTGTTGACTTATACCTAATAGATTGTAAGCGAATTTTCTCGACTTTTCGCTATCTTGATTTTGATCAATTTTTTACTGAAGAGATGCCTTCGATAGTTTGCCAGCAGAGGCGCACCTTACGTGATTTTAATTTAATCTGTGATGCCATGATATCCCTCTGCTCGACGGCCATTCGATTATTTATAGATTTATAGGTTATGTTAATTGTTTATTTCATGGTCTCATGTTTTGCATGCAATTTCTTGCTTTCCCGCGAAATGCTAGAAATTATGTAGTCATCACATTTTGACTGATTATTAGGTATTCCTTTTGCTTTAAATTTGATGAAAAATAAATCAAAAACTCAGTGATTGTGATGTGATTTTAAATCTTCCGGAACAATAGTTGTGAGTGAAACTGGAAAGTATTGATATCTTATCTTCCTGCTTTCTGAGGAACAGTTTTAAAAAAATTTCAATTCAATGTGATTACGAGCCGATGATATGAGGGATAAGTAATACCTACACGTTACACGAGCGTTTTATTTTGAGCTTTGTGAATCGGTTCATAATAAATCAAACTATCACTATAAAATATAACAAATACAAGAACAGCAACGATAAACACTCAAAAAGAATATAAACAAGAAAAACGTGAAAGGAAACAAGAACTAGGTACAAGATCTTGAATATTGAAGGAACCTTCAAATGCATTCAAATTCAAATCGAACTGTCAAACATTACAAAAAAATTAATACCTTTTTATTAGACGAACT
Organism: Zygogramma bicolorata; assembly: GCA_032362365.1. Taxonomy (NCBI): domain Eukaryota; kingdom Metazoa; phylum Arthropoda; class Insecta; order Coleoptera; family Chrysomelidae; genus Zygogramma; species Zygogramma bicolorata. The sequence continues at coordinate 2,115,187 of JAVJAQ010000582.1, forward strand.
TGACCTTACGTGTTTTGTACACTGATAATTCTATTGGTGAACGAAAGATCCCGCAAGAGTTTATCCAATGAGGCCGCCGGTAGCGAAAATCACTCGTAAGCTGTCGCCTCAATGAAAATGTATCCTTAGAAAATCGCATTTGTATCACCACCTCAACACCACCTACCGTCAAAAAATGTAAGTTTACTCTTCAATTTCTCAGGTCGAGAGGAATTGGCTAAAGCGTATCGGTCAACGCACCAGGGTTTTTATTCATCTTGGGCGGATACATTAATGTCTGATCTTTCAGAAAATTTAGCAAATCAAATGGCTGCCACATATGCCGCAAAAAAATTGAGATATTTGAACTTCATTGCGAATTTGAATGAATATTCTGTCATTTGTCACTTGTCTGTATGTCATACGATTTCTCTCATTTACGTTCTGAATTTTTTTTTTTGAGGAAGATAAATTATTATGGAAGCCTGGAACACTTTGGCTCAACTTTCTCAATGATATCGTCTCTGGAAACTGGAAAAAGTTTCTCGAAATCATGTTTGGTATTCGCAATTTTTTTTTGATATCGTAAGATTCAGAGGTACTACCATAATTTGATCAGGAAAATGAGAATATATAATCCCCATTTTAATTATTGACAATGGTGGGACGAAAAATGATATAGTTGTTTAATATTACAGAACCTATATCTCTCGCAGGAACGTTGTATGTTGGATATATGAAATATTTCATCTACTGGTATACATACTTATCTACGTATCTTATACAATATGCGTTCTTTCCTATTTTGTTATGAATATGTAGGTTCAGGAGATACAATGGCCCTAATGTCCGATATGCATACTGTGTAAGTGAAGTGAATCTACCTTATCACAAATTATATTTCGAACATTCAATGTGATATGGTAGACATTCCATAAGTTATGCTGAATATTTCCCTCATATATAAAATGTCCCATAATAGCAATGCAATTATCGAAAACTTACAGCGGTGATTGCATTGTATCAAGTCACCATAACAACACATTTGAAACCGTATCGCTAGACGTCAGTAAACAACACAAATAAATGTCAGACAGACTTCAAAAATAGAAAAACATTCCGCGTTTAGGTGAGTACTCCATACAATCTATAGAGGAAAATATAAATGAACAAAAAATTACATTTCCTTGAGAATTTCTTTATTCGTGAAATGAATTACATTCGTGCATAAAAATGACCAGATAATTTTGCATTCAAGCGTGATATCTTATACAAATTGCATTCGGTTATTTTCATATTTTGTAAAAGAGCCCTCGTCCTTCGGACTCGTGCACTTCCACCAAAATATGAAAATAAACTTGCAATTTTTAGATATCACGCTTTCTTGCAAAATTATCGGTAATTTTCATGCACTCGTGCAATTATAACCGATAACGGAATTTTTGTTTGTTTTCGAATTTTCAATCACTCTGATACTGACTGATTGATGAGGTGATGAAAACTCATAAAATAAATGATCGTGGACAATTCTCATGACGTAAAAATGAGTATGAGCACACAAAACTTGTATCAAATAGATAGCAACATTTATAGGATATTTTCATAAAATTCAAAGGAAAATATAGTTTGGAATGATATTCCACTCAATAGGATATTATTTTATTCTTGAAGTCATACAAGCTCGTTTCGCTAAGGAAAAGTTATGACCTGAGTCATATGAAAACTTGATGTTGAATCGATTTGGGGAATATCACAACGCTAAAAAGGATCTGATATAACATTCTTCAATGTCAATGAAAAATATATAATGTTAAAAAACATCTAAAGACGGATACATTATAGTCCGATCTTTTACAAAATTTTGCGAATCAAATGGCTACCACATATGCCGCAAAAAAAATTATAACTGACAAAGATCAGAAAATGCATCAACAAATCTCAGAATGAACCATCTAATGCAAACTATTTTAAAACAGAGTAACCCTATCATTATACCTACTGATTCAAAAGTTATCAATCACTTATGTATATTTTATATTGCATTGATCCATCTTATATTTTTTAGTAATGACATTCATGCTAATTCAATCGTCTATCCTCAAGTTTTCCTCTAGACTGATGATTTTTAATAAAAAAATCCCAGCGGGCGAAGGCTGAACTTAAATAATATTTCTTGGTGATAATCGGTACGGTTTTCAATTTGCATCTCAGGAAGTTTTGTCGCTGGGTTCATACAAGAATATTGCCACTGCGTGATTTTAACGTCTCTTCCACAACAATCTCCATTTTATTGGTAGTTAAGCTACTGAGCATGAATTTATGTTTGTATGTCTACAAGATAATTATTGTCATGAAAAGTTATGACTTCAACGTTACTTTTCATCAGTCCCGGACTAGACAAAAGAAAAATTTTGACCGATTCAGTGATATGACTACAGATTGAGAGTATAAAATTTGAATTTTCCATATCGTTGAATCATTCACAATGGATAATTGGGTTATTTCATATATTATCTAAAGATCACTTCACAGTAGTTTAACATTTGGTGTTGACTGGGATTCGAAGTATTTCAAGACCAAATAAGACATGTCTTTTCCCAAAGGAAGCCCATCTATCTTTAACTCATATTCAGATTCCAGGATTAACTATTTCTACGAAGTCAAGTATTTCGATGCTGGCAATTGCGATCAGTAATATTCTCTTAAGGAAAAATCATGTAATATTGATCGATAAAGGTGCTTTCAGAAGCTTGGATATCAGTTTTTGCATTTTTTTAATAGGCGAATTTGAGTTATACTAGAAATTGCTGACAAATAAAACGTGTTCCATTCAGAAGAAACTGTTTTTTAATTGAGGCACCAACTTTTTGGGGTTGATTAGATATGTGACCTTCTACACATGTATAGATTCCAATATCAATTCTTATTTTTCCAGAATATATTATAGGTTGGAACTTCAGAGAAACGCAATCCGTATTGTACGTAAATTCCCACGCCTTCGTTGTGAGCTTGGAGACCTGTCGAACCTCTCTAGCTCGGGGATCTTTTTTCAATAGATCATCTGAACTTTGAAACTTCTAACCGGAGGTTTTTCCTGAGGCTTACAAAATTAAAAATTTCAAAGTTAATGTTGATTTGTATCTCCTGTCCCTTGATTCACGTGGTGTTCTTCGAACATTACAGGACTTTCCTTTCGTGTGAATATGTATATAAAAAATTTATTACAAACCACCCTTGAAATGAGGGAACGTGTAGCTACCTTTCAATTCATTCAATTTCATACCAAATGAAAGGGTAGGAGGAAGGGTATACATTTTGGAATGTACAGTACCCTATGACAAAGAAAGAAGAACGAGGAAGAGCTATTTAGAACTAAGAAAAAATGAATGCGATAATCGGATAATCGATAGAGAAACGATTAGGAAACATAAAACATGGCAAAACAAGTAGAGGAGGAGATAATGAAAATATTTGAGAAATAAAAAAAAATCACAAAAAAGTAGAACCAGCATATGATGGAAAAATTTAGAATTCATCTGAGTAAATGTATACAAATGAATTCGAAAACAGTCGGAATATCCATCAGGAAGATGTTTTCAATGTCAGTGTGACCAGAACAATTAGAATATTGAGTCGAAAATAAATTATTGGACGTTTCACAGTGGAAGGATTAAATATAGCAATGTGGTTTGGGAAATCGAAAAGTGGACAGTAAAGCTAGATGTCAATTATACAAAAAATGAAATGACAAAGAAGGAAGAGCAACTGCTATAGCTTGAGGGCACGAGAGACAGTAATGATAATGCAACCGATATCGAACGCGAAGTACAGGAAGATTAATCCTGAGATAGACAGAGATGAATCATTTCTCCTATTTCTTATAATGGAATATTGATTGAGCATGGACATTTCCTAGCAGACTTCGCGAAAGAGAAAAGCTCAACTTATTTTCAACAAAAATGACGAAATTGGCAATGGTATGAGGAAAAGAATCAGGAAAATTCTGTTACCAATAATCGAATGAGGTATGAACAATTGGTATAATCTTCAAAAGTTTGAATTCAAAAACGGCAAGATTGAATGTGTTCATGAGAATACAAATCGTATAGGGACAAAATGGTGCCAGATCAAGTTGGGTATGGATAGGCAATAAGGAAGAGTATCAACAAGAACAAAAACATGTGAAAACGGGTTAATTTAGAATGAGAGATTGATGAAGAGATGCGACAAAAATTCAACTATTGACTGTAGTTGTTGTGAGACCAGTATCAATTTGCTCCCCTGAAGATGCTAACTCAACAAGACAACCAGAGTTGAGTACGATGATTCCATTTGGGATCTAGGATTATTGATCTTTGTTGAAAGATTTCACTTCGATAACAAAGGTTCTGATTTCACCTTGATCAATACGAGAAAGGTATGCGTCCGTTTTTGAACTATCCAAGCAAGTTTTCATGCCAAATACATTTAATTGAAAATGTTATGAATTTACATGTGTGTTTTAGTGTCGAATACATTTAATTGAGAATGTTATTGATTTACATAGATCAGGTGGAATCAAACTGCTTCTCAAGAGTTTCGCGAATCAATTCAAATTGGAGAAATATTTACATTTGTTCCGTACGTTTCGAATTCTGAACCACAATTCCTCTGAAGTCATGATGATGGATGACTCCTGAACAAAAGCAAGGGTGATTTCGAAAACAGATTCAGCATTCATGATTATGGTTTCCATCCTTTTATTCGGGTGCAATGAGCGAAGGACCAATCCAGCCCTGGACATTACGGTGACCGAAAATCGATTAATATCTCTATGTCATTACGGAACGCAAATGTGGGAAACATTAGTAATTGAGACGTAATAAAGAATAGAATCTGTTTTCCTATGGAGTAATGGGCCATAAATCTTTTATAGGCAATATTCCGGTAGCTAAAATAAACGAGGTTACAACGGGAAAGCTCCACTTAAATGATATAATGACTTTTTTGGAAAGCGGTCCAAAGGTAGGTCAATGAATCTATGGAACCATATGAAAAGTAGCTCGATTGATGGAAATATCAATATAGTAAGTTTTCAACATGCTTTATATATCTAACTCGATTTTCGAGAGTGGAAGCTAGCTGCTTATCCCTACAATTCATAGAAAGTACACTTTTTGGAAATCTATGAGCTTGTTGAGTTGACCTCTTTAGAATGTCCATGATAATATTTATGAAACTGATCTTCTCCAGTTATTACATGTCTAATTGGACGATAATATATTAAAACAAAGAACCTGCAATAATTTTAATTTTTCCATAAGTTCCAATATATCACCCTGTCCATACTGCGAATACATCAAGAAGGACTAAATGAAACGGCTACATTGTAAAAAACCTCGAAAAAGTGCACACAAAAGCACTGTCATGATTTCTCATAATAAATCAGTGGGTATTCTTCAGTGACACAATAGAAGTCTATTTAAAAGTTTTTATTGAGGGTTTCTCGGAGTCAAAGAAAGGATTAGAGTCTAGACATGACAAACATTAATGGAGTATAATGGCATAATTATCAGAAACGGACAGAGTTTATTTTTCGAGGAGTTGGTGTATCGGGGTGGTCGATTGGTTTTCGAACAAAACTTTCAACAGGTTTTTTCACACCTCGACATTCCCAGTATTGGCGATGGCTACAGGCAAGGCTAACAACGTATGGATCGAATACGAAAACTTCCTCTATCATGATCAACATGGATTTGAAAACCTCTCTTCTTATTCAATAACATACTTGTATTTTTCTAGATAGCTAGATAGCTAGATATTCCAACAATTTTGGATTCAAGTAACCTTCGCTGTATATTTCAAATGATCGTATGTTCTTTGTACTATGGTGTGATGTCTGTGAAGTTTTTCCTACCTTCTCCCAATAGGCTATAAGCCCATAATAGTTCTCAAGGGGGTCAAGTGACCTGGCATGAACCACGTTCAAAATGAAGCCTCTATACGAAACAATAACTTCTCAGTTGTAACAGGCATAATTGAGGCAGGCATATTTTTTTGTTATGCTTGCTGGAAACACAGTCTGGTAACCATTACCCCGCTCTAAAAAATTATGTGCAGTTGTCACAGATAGAATCACTTCTAATGAAGTTCTCTGGGTAGTTTGAGTTGCTTCTGATAATGTCATACCGACAGACTTGTAACGAAAGCTTGATAAGATAATTTCGTGGAGTTTCACTTCCCGAGAAGCAAGATCATAATCTATCACCAACTGATAGGTTACCAAGTCATCAAAAAGTTTGCTGATCTCTCATTAATCATTCAATTCATTCCCTTTCCTTTGGTTCCCTACCATCTACGACTATCTTAGCTAGATATCTCCTCTTGGTCTTTCTTGCAGTCCCAAATAGTCTCGCCTCAATTATACACAGTTATCAATACTCTTCCATTGGCAATAACTATTCTAGTGGAAGCGAATTTGCAATATAAAATTTAATGTCACGTTAACAACTTTTGTATTTTCTATAACTGATGTAGATAGGCATATTTGCCACACAGTACTACGGTAAAGAAGACCCATTGTACCTCATGTGTTCAAAAAACTCAAACTTGTTATGGAATTGATCAGTTTCCTGAGACCTGTTTCATAAATGTACAAGCGAATTTGAAATATAAAATTCAATATCACGTCAACAACTTCTGCATTTTCGATAACTGATGTAGATAGGCATATTTGCCACACAGTATTACGGTAAAGAGGACCCATTGCCTCATGTGTTCAAAAAACTCAAACTTGTTATGGAATTGATTAGTTTCCTGGGGCCTGTTTCATAAAAGAACAGGTCTTGTAGCTACAAGAGAAACACAATGTAGGTACAGGTAAAAAACGAGTGAAAAACAATTATTTAGCAACGTGTTTCTTTGTGTTTTTTTGTATCTACAAGACTTGTAATTTTATGAAACAGGCCCCTGGAAACTAGTGGTTGCAGTTTCGGCAGTCCCTTTGCATCAACATCAATTTTTGGTGTTCGATCTGCATGATACCTCATAGGTAGTGACCTTTGGGTAATTCAGCTAGCAATTTGAGGTCTTTTTCAAGCATGCTTTCTGACGATGTTGTTTTTTTTCGTTCTGATACCTTTTTCAAACGATAAGTTTCCTGTAGAGGAATGCATCCTTGATTTGGTTTTTGAAATGCTGCAAATGACCAGTAGTAGGAATGTTTGCTCCTTCTTTGACATAGAAATCAGATTTCCTACATCAACATCACTCGATATGTCAGCTGTGGTAGAAGTCCATTATATCTCTAAGTGGAGTGTAGCAGATGCAGAAAAACTCAAAGTCAAAGTCTGTTCTGTCCTGTTACTCCCATCTCAGCACCTCCATCTTGGAATCATTAGTATACCATATCCTACTGTAACTCGGGTTTGTATTATGATCTTAAAAAATAAACAGTTTAAATATTCGTGGAAAAAACTTATATATTATTATAAATTATATTTTCTCAACATTCCATTTGATCACACTCAATCAAAATAATCTATTTCGGAATACATGTTCCTCAAGGAGAATATTTTCTTTAGGGCTTTTTCTTATTCAAAATTGTTACAAATACTCCTCGGTGTTTTCCAATATCGAAATACTCTTGAAAATATAGTTTACTTTTTCTGTTACATTTTTCAGTCACTCTCATATCAGAGATACTGAGTGTTGGAATGGACATTTTTCGTTTATTCGAAGACGCCAGCTTTTGCAGGAGATATTCATCAGCGACGCAGTGGTACCGTAATTGCCTCGGTGCTTTATCACGAAAGGCACATCGATAAATTCGCGAGATGCCGCGCTTTTCAGTCTTCCCAACGTAAAAGCGAACTCTGACCAATGGCCACGGCGACTATTGACCTCATCATGCAAAACGGACAATTCTTGGCGATTCTTGAATCGGTGACTTTTTATCAACGACACCACGTCCAATTCTCGGTCAGTGTTGTCAACTTTACGGAATTGTCCGTAGATCTAAGGATTTTTTTCGTTAGACACAATTTTCCACCACTGAAACAGTTGTGACTTCGAGTAGTAGTTTTTATAACCACTTTGATTTAAGAGTTGTGAGTTTTTGAAGTCGCCTCTTTTTGTTATACAAATGGTGAGAAGACATTCTCCAAAAGTCCAAGAGAACATCCTTTATTACGACAAAAAAATTATAGAATGAGAGTTATGTAAGTGGTACAGTATACAAAGATGAATTATCTGAGAGGCAATATTTCTTTGGTATCCTCCAATTCAAATCAATACGCCGAGCATTTTCTTCAATACTTGAAGAGATTTTCCTATTGTAGAGAAATGAAGAAAGCACGTTACCAAGTAGAATAAAAAAGTAATTTTTCACCGTTGTACCTTTCTTTAGTGTGTTATGGGGAACTTGGGCAATGCTCCTCGTTTGGCAGAAAATATTACAGTTTCCTTCACGATCCTCACCAACAATGGGTTCACAAAAAGGAGGATGAAATGGTTCATCGTATCGTTTGAAGATACTTGCATCATTATGGGGTATAGTAGTGTATTCGGATTTTTTTGAACAGGGATTCGCTTGGAAGTTATTCAATGAACTGCGTGACTCAAAGACAGGGTAGTAGTTACCTATCGACAATTACCTGCTTGAAGTGCCGTCTGAATTGTTGTTAATGTAATAAGGAAGTAACAGTGAAACAACGGTTCCACGTTGTTTTCCTCGTGAAACGGTGCGTTTTGCAAAAAAAATAACAAGATTCGTGCCCATTTTCAATAGTTATCATCATTTCAACCCTTGTTATGATTTCGATTACTGATTATAGGTAGTTCGAATAATCTTGGATCCCGATTTTATGCTGTGTCAATATATAGCCAGGAATATAAAATCTGTTGAAGAATCATATATACAATTATCGTTGGGACAAATTCAAAAACTGTATGAGCAAATTCATTCTGATTCATAGATTCGCGTGGAGAGAGACCAGTGAAAGGCATAGTTTACGTATAAATTTATTTTGTTTCGATGTGGCGTTGTGATTTTCGTGAATAATGAAATTTTCATGTTCTATAGATATATGAATTCATCCTTAGCAGAAATTGATTTTTATTTCAGTTTTGATTTAAATATGAAATTATGCTATCCAAAATTATTGCAGGTGTCGAAAGTTTTATTTGGGATAATTAGCGCAAAGTAGCGTGAGTTGAAGAAAATAATGTTTTACTATGTTACTAATTCATGTTTCTAATTTCCGTGAGATCATACCTCGATGTTTTGATTCCATAGTTTTTTCAAAGGGTACTAGAGAGCTGATCAAACAATGAGATTGGAACCTTTGGTGTCAAGTGTTAACTTTTTATAGAGATCAATTACCCTAATACCAAACATCTTCATCTTCAGGAGAAGAGGAATGATCTCTAAAAAAAGTTTGGAAAGGTGATAGTCATCCAATTAGAAAAATGCAATGAGTGGAAAAGAAACGACACTTGAGAATCGCCGATGTTAAATCAGATTAATGAAGTTTTATTTTTTTCTCCGTAGTATATTTTGAGTTCCTCACCTACCACAATCAGTGTTTGTTTTATACAAAAGGCATTTCACTATACCTTTTTTGACACTCGTATGTTGGTTTGAGTTATAAAGATATTCAAATAGTAATTAAGTTTATGATCGTGGAAAAACTATTGTATGCAGCTCGTGCAAAAACGACATCGATTGCAAATTTCACGTTCCGTATTTTGTTTGTGTACATGCTGCATAAATAATTATTCTTGCATTTAGATATTTATGGGATGGAAAGTGAAATTGATGAACTGACACTGAAGAGATGATATGAGAACATCATTTACGAAAAAAAGAACTTCTCGTAACTGGTTATGGAAACCATCATCTTCGAAAATTTTGTCAGAATTGGAAAAAAAGTTATTTCATCTCGATTTCAAATCCTCGGTGAGCAGGTAAAAAAAGGTTCAACCGGTGACTATGATAAATGACATCTAGGGAATGTCCTACCAAATTCCAAAAAATATCTGCACATTCGCTTTTTTTAAGTACATTGCTTGGGATATTCAAGATGTGAATGTTAACAACACTGCATCTGCGCCATTCATTCGGATAATATCAAGAAGCAAGGTAATATTTTTGCGGGTATTGCATAAATGCCGACGCTTTTTGCATATCTGCCAGTTTGTGGTTTGTAAACAAGCTACAATGTATGTAATATGGGGTCAGATGGATTGGAAAACACTTTTTTGTTCGGATCTGACGGAGATTAACCTCCTTTGATCTCTCACGGTTACATTTCCATAATAGGCAACGACGATCGGAGATTAGATTTCTCGTTGGGAAGTGACTGGTCGACCGATACCGTACTCAGAAAGACGTCTCACGATAATGGAACTCCTCATTCACACTGTGGACTGATGTTTTGAGTTAAATCTAGTAACGTATGAGAGAATAGGTGTATCAATATATGGCATTCGAGGAATGAGTGCTTGAAAAAAGGAACAAACTGTTCATGAGTTTGACTATTTTTTGGCTTCCTCCATCTCCGAATCAAAAAATATACATTACAACTTCTATGAAAGAGGTGATATAAAAAAAAATACAATCACTCCTGTTGATAGGTGCGTGTATATCATCAAAAGACGTTCCATTCATTCACAAAAAGTAAGAAAGAGTCCACCTAAAACAGCTACTCTCCTGCCTTTATGGCACGACGGGCACTGGGTTGAATGGAAATCACTTTTTCTTGCTCAGTTTGTATACCAAGCATGTGAAAATTGAATCAAATAGGTATCAGAAATAGGGATATCTGCACAAAGCAGAAGAGAGAGCTATTTGTGGAAAAAATTTCACTCACCAGGATAATGATTCATTCAAGCCTAGACAAGATATTGTTTCGCTCATGGAAGATTATCTCTTTAGCTCTTCAGTGGGAAAATGGATAAATTACTAAACACTTTCACCCATGCTCAGGAGTTCTCTGGTACCTGTCGTTCAACAAGTTGAATAATTTCAAAGGATTGGGTTTGTTCTAAGTATTGCATGATACAGTTTCCATAATGTCCGAAAAGATTCACAAATTGATATTATTCACCAAGCTGCGTTAACATTAGACGTACAACAGGCAGGTAAAGCAGACAGGTTTCGTCATTCATTTGGATAAATAGATTTTATATATACTAAATGCCAAACACGTTTTTACCTAATGATATGTATACAGTCACTGTCATAATACATAAAATGTATGTGATTTTGAAATATACAAAGTAGATAAACACTAAAACACTCAGAAAGAAGCATAAATAAAAAGTATATATGGCTTTTTTTTTTGAAACGATTGTCTCATTTCTCTTTCATCGCAGTAAAAAAAGACTTTGATGACTTTCGACTAGCTCATTCACTTGTCTAATATATTACGATTTTTCAAACTAGCATAACGAACATAACGGTTTATCACACAAAAGAATTCAGGTACATTTGTTATAAGGTTGAATATGTTGAATATAACTAGAACATCATTCAAACTTCGAAGATCTGGCAGGGTTGGCATGTTGAAATGTTTTGGTTGATTCCTATACGAGATCATGGAGAAAGACTTTTTTGCAGTAGGTGTACCTAAAAAGGTTCTTCTGTATTTTTTCTGTCATGTATTGTTGATGCGTATTCGAGTTCTGTTCTGACAAAGGCATCAAATATGAAGAGTCCCAATTCCCATTTGAATTCCTTGGCATCTCTCAACACAAATCCAAGCTTTCTGTTTACATAACGCACACTATGTTGTATATGATTTTTCGAGTCGAAGTTACTGTTAAATATGACTCCTAGATCTTTGATTTAAGTTTTTCCAGTTCAGTACTATTCATTGTACATTCTGTTGAAGAGATAAATTATTGTTTTCGTGCAAATAACAAAACTTTGCATTTACTCCCATTCAGCATCAAAAGCGGGCGAGATTTGATGTTTTAATGGTGTGCGCTGACTAAACGGTTCGGTATAGAGGAACATGATGTTTACCAAAAATGTTGGTCTCTATTAGTTCTACAAAGAGTTTGTGATTATATATAGCTAACTCTTATATTTGGATCACTGCAGAGGTATTTTGTTAATATATACTGACTGACCGTAGAGATCTGAAACTTGGGGGGTATGTTCTTTGTATGACGTAGGCATTTGATAAAAAAGGGTTTTTCGAAAGTACAACCCTGATGGGGTGAAAAACGGGGAAGAATTTCGTATGGGACAAGGTGATTCCTATGACAAATCTACTCGAAATTTTGCATGAACATTCTTTAATAGAATAGATGGAAGACGTGTTCTTTTTTTGACGGGGTAAAAAGGGGGCTTGCAACATTTTTGACTTCCACTCTCTCCAGTGTGCTTAGAAGACAGAGCCTTGTGATGAACCTGATAAAACTAACTACCTACTAAGAACTACACAATATAAATGCATCATAAAAAATAATGAGATTTGTTACAGTCGATTTTTTATTCACAAAACCGTGCTTTTCTCCACCAATATTACTAGTCTTCAAGTAATCGATGGAAGTGGCCGATACGTGATAAAAATCCATCAAAATAAATTTGACAGTTCACAGAACCACTACACTTGTTTGACTATACATTAACTGTGAAAAACATTGTATAATGAATAAAGTGTAGTGATTTTGTAGTCTCAGTTAGTCACACGATAAAGGGTTATTCAATTATGTATTCATGCTAGTAGTTATAAATTTATACTAACCCTTTACCAAATTTCATCACAATATATTAGAGAATCCGATATCGCATCTTTCAAATTTTGATTTCAATTACGTAAATTACATCTTGAGGTAATTCAAGAAAAATATTATTGAAATTACCACTCATTACACGTGAAAAAACCTTCTAGGCAAGGTCTAGGTACATAATTATATTTTTCACGTTTACACAATTTTCTGTATGAATGATAGTTCATCTGCAATAATCCTCTTACATCTATTAAAATTCCCTGAATCTTTGGTATATTTCAGATGACAAGTTGAGCCAAAACTCAATTTATAGTTCAAAGAAGGTGTTAGCAACTTTCACCGAAGTTATGAATAATGCTCTCAAAACTTTTCAGCGTTTACTGGTATTTTCTTAAGGGCGTAATGAATCAAAGTCAGATTGATACAGTAATAGTAATGATGAAGAAAAATTTATCATCGTGACGAATACGAATTTTGAATTGAAAAATTACTTTTATAGAGTGAAAAAAATAATTGCATGGACACACTTTTTCCCAACCAAATTGTAATATGTTAATTCTCCTATAGGAGAATACATTCGAACTAGTAAGAAAATAATCAAATACTATTCTTGTTTTCAAGACTGGTATCGATGCCAATGATGGATTTTTCAGCTGTTTGGGGCTGATTAGAAGAAGTTCATATATTTTTTATATCATTTCGATTATTCGAGTATTTATTCAAACAACGGTTTTCATTTTTCGAGTGAGAAATCACTCAATGCAATAAGTTATATCACTATTATAATCACTCGAATCGACACAACCATAGGGAAGTCATGAAAGTTATATGATGAACACTATTTTGTGATCATCGAATGAGTCTCGAGCATGCCTTACTTGTCGAAATTTCGATCTGTTAAATTTTTAGGAGTGGAATGTTATTTCATGATTTTACAGTGCATTAGTTTCTATATATGTTCGACACATACTTTCTTTAATAATCATCTGCTTCAGGCTTTGTAGAAATATCACGCCTAAGCATTTGAAAAATAGAAATACCCAACACTAGACATACCTCACATTCATCATCTATTCTTTTCAATGTGTTTCTCAATTGAAATATCTTCTGAAAACTCTACTATCGGCATGCCTTTCTCGAAATAATTTGCACTTTTGTTGTCTTTTGCTTTCCTTCAAATCAAGCCTAACTTCTAAGCCATCGTATACGTACCCTATGTTCAATGAACAAGACTACATTTCCATTTAACGAAATTCAAAACGCCGAGTTTCATTTTCATTCCATTGTGATCTGTCTTAAGTAAGTTAATATTATTCCATTCGACCATGTGTGTACCATTTGCTCATAATATATGTTCAGCTAATTTCGACTCAATTATTTCTTGTCTTCCCAAGTTGTTTTCATGTTCATCTGTTCTTAGTCATGTCAGTGTCACATTTTGAAAACCACATATAACAAACTCGAATTTCATAACAAATTTCCAAGAAGATTTCGAAAAGGAAGCAAACTATCTTCCGGGGCGAGGTCGAGGGAAAGTATATGCATTTTTGTAATATATTTTTTCAATTGAATATCCCAATTCATAAAAAATACGGTACATAACTGACAAAATAGTCAATTTTGCTTTTTTATAATATTGCAGTTAAATATCGGAGAAAATATACCATTTTGCTCAAAAAACATATAATGTAAAAATTTAAAGCTTTTTTTCATTTTTAGGGGGTAGAAATCCCAAAGGATGGAGTTTATGACATTTCTCTTCATATTATTTCATGCTTTTCGTAGTCAAATTTGGTGTCCTATACGCTAAATCGTCAGAAGCTAATGGAATTCCTATAACCGAGTTCATCAAAAAGTTAATTCGAATGGAATTTACATGAAACTTGAGGAAAAATATACATAATCGACAAAGGGCGATGCTTCATTCACCCAACAGCCATTCTTTGTCAATTTCGGCTGCCTTCGAAGTGCATTCCTAAAATGTCAAAAGTGGATACGAAAATCAGCTTTTCGTCACTGACATTGCCTCGACGCCTCGCGAATTCCAGCGCGTTTCTGCTTGTTTATAATTCTATCGATCAGTTCGCTAAAAGCCGTATCGCGAAATGATTTGTGACAGCCGTACAATTTCTAAAACGAACACTTTCACACAAATATTCCGGTTCATAACCTCGAGTGATGCATTCCTGCTGCTGAATGCCTGCCTGCTCCTGATGAACTTTCCATTTCGTAATTTATTTGTGTGAACAGTATACAAATCATAAACGACTGATATATTTACCGGGTCATAGAATAGAGTGCGTACAGAGTGTAGCAGCCGAACAGGATATATTCATTATTTCATTCAGTTTATTTCCAGAAAATCTTTTTTTTTATATATACAGATTTACAGCAAAAGAAAGTCCTATGTTCGAAGGACACTGCGTGAATCATGGGACAGGAGATACGAATTAACATCAGCTTTCATCAAGAAGGAAGAGCAACTCAGTAGCACTCGTGCTACACGAGTTGAGCTTCGCCTTTTATTTTTAGCAAAATACCCCAATCTGTTTCTTTTTTATTCCATATGTTATCTTAGCTGGAAATAATAAAGACAAGTTATTATTATTATTATTATTTTGAAGTTTGTAAGGCTCAGTAGAAACCTCTATCGGCAAAGAGGTACAGAGTTCGGCGGTTCTATTGAAATACGATCAAGACGGATTACCTCTTTCGGAATAGAATCGAGAAGTTCCAGTAAATGTTATGGTGCCGAGCCCCACACATGAGAAATATATTCCAAGATAGGCCGATAGAAGCCGAAGACAATATTAATCCAAGCTTCTTTGGTAATATGGGGACTCCAGAAGAGAAACTAGTATGAAGAGTACTGTCGTCTGCAAAACTATACACTAAACAAAATTCTCTCTCTAGCAAATGACTGATATGAAGCGGAAACAAAGTGGGCACCAGAACTGAACCTTGTGGAACACCTGCATTTATCGGGAGAATATCAGATGATACTCAATCAACAACCACATACACAGAGACCTTTCAGACAAAAAACTCTTCAACAAAGCACACAACTGAGGAGGCAAGCCAATACACGGCAGTTTAGGAAGGATACCCCGATGCCAAACTCGATCAAACGGTTTTGAAATGTCAAGTGCAACAGCTTACGTTTTTTCGAATTTTTCGATGGGATGCTGCCAAATATGTGGAGCATACGCCAATATATCACTGGTTGATCTTCAATATCGCAATCCGTATTGTCGATCTTTAATTATTTCTGATTTCTCCGGATATTTGATAAGATTTATATTAATTGCTCTTTCCATGATTTTGGAAATGATAGAAAGCAATACAATGGGTCTATAATTAAATAGATGCGAAACTACCATATAAGAAGTAAAATCAGATATTCAGCAAACATTTGATGTTACTTGTTTTATGAAAGTTTTGAATTAACTTACAGACGAAAGAGACAAAAATCAATTCCTCAGAACTTCCTTCTCTCCATGAAAGCAATCATGTTCCCTGACTCTCTAATGTTTTATTCACCTTTGATTCTGTCTAGAAACACAAAACAACGTATATGCTGAGATTTTGCGGATTCATAGCCCACTTTGCCAGGGGTAGAAACGAAATAATGTTATGACACACCATTGGGGCCAACAGTGAGAGTAAATATTTTTAAAGGGCATTTTCCAGTTACCTGATCATCACATAATTATCCATTTCACTGACTTAGCATGAGAACTGTCGGTAAAGTGCCAACATTGTTCTATTTATCGAATTCTGATACACAAATAGCTACGATTGTTTCTTAGTATTGAAAATAAAAAATACTTGAATACACAAAAGATCAATCATCAGGAGCGGTTTTAATCTATGTTTCTCAGTACTTGTATTTTTCACTCGAGAACGTATTCACACTACATGTTCTGTATTCTGAGTGAAATACCTATAGAAAACGTGACAATTTCCAATAATAACGGCGAGCTTTGGTTGTTCAGGATTAAATGAATATTCCAATGAAATTACTTAAAACGAATTTGTAAAAGGGTGAAGAATCAAACAGAGACCTTCACTAAACACATGATATCAATTGCTGATTAGCAGATGTTGTTAACTGTGAATATAACACCACCTGCTGGATCTGACTGCAAGATTCAAACATACCAAATGATGAAGATCTCCAACAACGGACACACTGTCCGTTGTATATATATATATATATATAGAATAGAATAGAATAGAATAGTTTATTGATGTCATTACACTGTCGTGCTTACATACGTCAAACAGTAGAATTTTTACAAACATATAGTTCGGCAATATGAATCAAATGTATATAAAAAAAAAATAAGAAGTATAGCAGCTATCACAGATAATATATGTCTTTGGTTTTCGATACACGCACAAATTGAAATCATTAAGATTAATGTACATATTACAAACACAGTCAAGATTAAAAAAAATGAACAGAAGTCTGTGAAGAAATTCCAACTTGGTAGTGCAGTACTACAACACTGGCATAGAAGAGACAGCTCCATCTGACATAAATTCTTCAATACTGTAGTAGGACTGTTGAATAAGAAACTGTTTAACTGTCTTCAGAAATCTTTTAGTAGGGATGTGCCTGATGGAGGGGGGAATCATATTAAAAAAAATCGGCCCATAATAGTTTTCATAGTTTCTGATTCTATTCAAACGGCTATATTGCATAAGAAGGTCATTTTTTTGACGAGTATCATGATGATGAGTAATAGATACTGTTTCATATAGGTTGAGGTTCATTTTAACATATTTAAGACACTCGTAAATGTAATATGATGGAACGGTTAAAATTTCGAGTTCAATAAATCTTTTCCTAATATCTTCTCTGTAAGTAAGATGTAGCATATAACGAATGGCTCGCCTCTGGATGCCAAAAATTCTTTTGGTATGAGCGGAATGACCCCAACAGAGAATTGCATAAAGGAATAGTGACTGAAACAGTGCATAGTATGCCTTCAACAAAACCTCAATACTAACAATGTGTCCCAGATTTTTCAAGAGATAAGTTACTCTGCATAATTTTTGTGATAGGTGATCAATATGAGATTTCCAGGTTAGAGTTGGGTCAAGAGTAACTCCTAAAAACTTTACAGCTGAGTTTGGACTCATTTCAATATATCTCAAAGAAAAAATAATATTCTGTGTTTTCGAGTCATTCAGGCAAAGTCTGTTGCAGATGAACCAGTCATTGGCCCTCGCCTGCGCCTCCCTGACTTTCTCTTGTAGTTCCACTGGAGATGAATTTGATTCTATCAGTGTTGTATCGTCAGCAAAAAGAACGACCTCAGAGCCAGGTACAGCCATCGGAAGATCGTTTATATATATCAAAAATAGTAATGGACCCATAACCGAGCCCTGAGGAACACCGTATACTGTGGATGATATTTCAGAGAAGTGCTTTTTGAAATATGTAGTTTGCTTTCTATCACTCAAGTAGGAAGTGATAAGCTGTATAAGATTTTCATCAAAAGCATATTTCTCGAGTTTAAATAGTAGAATATCGTGGGAGACGCAGTCGAACGCCTTCGATAGATCATACAACAGACATCCGACAGACTCCTTTTTTTCAAAACCAGTATTTATGGTGGATATAAGTTTACTTATTGCAAGTGTTGTGGATTTATTGTTTCGAAAACCGAATTGTGAATCTGTAAATAGATTGTTTCTTTCGAAGTGAAAATTTATTTTTAGTTTGAGTATTTTTTCGTAAATTTTGGACAGAATAGGTGGTAGTGATATCGGTCTGTGATTAGCCATATCGTTTGGGTCGCCTTTTTTAAAGATTGGCACTACTTTTGAGAGCTTCAAGCATCGAGGATATAAACCAAGCTTTATACTCTTATTCAACAATTTACATAACGGTTGTATTATTTGGTTTTTCACGGATTTCAGAAGATTTACGCTCAAATCGTAAATATCTCGGGTACTGTTCCTTTTCATACTATTTATAGCTTCTCTTATTTCATTATGAGTAATTTCAGTTATGATCAGTTTTGGGATATTTTTATCTGCAACTTGATTTATATATGTGAATACATCATTTGGGCTCTGGGGTACTTTAGATATGATAGATTCAGGTACATTTGTGAAATAGTTATTAAATGAATTCGCTGTTATTTGTTCACTGGTCACTTTCTCATTAAATTTGGATTTTTTTGAATTCGAATTAATCAGTTTCCATGAGGTTCTTGAAATATTATTTGAGGATTCAATGATGTGATTATTGAACTTCAATTTAGCCTCTCTGATTTTCTTACGATATTCGAGTTTGTATTTTTTGTAACGACTCAAATCTTGAGCAGATTGGCTTTGCTCTGAAATTTCTTTCAGAAAATTCAGGAATTCACGCATATGTCTCAATTCATCGGAAAACCATGAGTTCAATTTTTGATTATGTCTCAAGTTCTTTTCAGGAAATGAAAAGTACATAGCCTCTTGTAGTATTTTAGTGAATACTTCGAACTGATGATCAAGAGATAAGCTATCGTTGTCAATAAAACTCCAGTTTGTGTTCTCGATAATATGAAAAAAAGTATTTAGGCCCTTTTGGGTGATAGGGCGAATTTTTTCTTCTTCGGGGACATGGCCATGATTTTGCGATGAATATTCGAAGACAATAGCTTTGTGATCAGAGAGATGTGTCTCAACTACTGCTACATTATATTCTGTGTTTATATTTGTTAAAATGTTGTCTAGGCAGTTTGATGATCTTGTATTTTCTTTAATAATAGAACTAAGATTATTCATCAGTAGCAAATCTCTAAATTCATGCGGGATTTCTTCTTCGATATTAAATTTCACATTGAAATCACCATTTATGATAATGTCATATTTATTACATTTAGATAAGAGATTACTGAAAATTTCCAAAAATTCTGAGAATTTGCCTTTCGGGGATCGATAAATAGTGATAACAATAATATTTTTATCTGTTACTTCGATTGCCGATATTTCACAGGTGACTTCACGTGACATATTACATAAATCATCCCTATTACGAACAGCTAAGTCAGGTCTTACCAGTATTGCAGTACCACCATGAGTGAGAACGTTTCTACAGTAATGAGAACCAACTTTGAATCCAGGAATATTTAGAGAGTCAATTTCATTTTCAGAAAGCCAAGTTTCACTAAAACATAATATATCAAAAGAAGAGACTGAACGATAGTTTTCAAGGAAACCGTCCATTTCATCGATTTTATTGCGAATAGACTGAATATTTTGATAAAATATGTGCAGGCC
Source organism: Zygogramma bicolorata (assembly GCA_032362365.1). Lineage (NCBI taxonomy): Eukaryota > Metazoa > Arthropoda > Insecta > Coleoptera > Chrysomelidae > Zygogramma > Zygogramma bicolorata. The sequence continues at coordinate 2,135,167 of JAVJAQ010000582.1, forward strand.
CTCCGGTTTCTGTTTTTTTTGTGTAAGATAGTGATGTCTTTTCTTGACTCTGTTATATTTGTTGTTCATAAAAAAGAAGTTGGTTGTCTGTTTGTTTCTTTTTGTTATATGTTATTGTATATATATATATATATATATATAGAAGAATCCTTTTAATATTCGGGTGTGCAGTCAACAAGGAATTGGAAAAAGTGAACTCTTTATTCTGTTCAAGCTTTCGAGTCTTTATTGGCTCTTCATCAGGAAAGAAGGGAAGGGAATGATCTCATTCCCTTCTTTTCACATCATTTCCGTTATTATTACAAATATGGTTTCCAATGCCCGTTAGGAGAAACAACTTCTCCCATTTTTCAATTCTTTTACATGTATGCTTGATCATATCTTTTAATTAAAGTTTTATATTATATTTGTACCATTAGGTCGATGTGTTTGTGATATGTTGTCCTTCATGTTTTCATTAAAAAAGGATTGTTAACATCACATTCAGTTCCTGATGAAGAGCCAATAAAGACTCGAAAGCTTGAACAGAATAAAGAGTTCACATTTTCCAATTCCTTGTTGACTGCACACCCGAATATTAAAAGGATTCTTCTTTACCTTAGACAGTCGTCTAACCTTCTCACATTATATATATATATATATATATATATATATATATATATATATATATAATTTTGCGGAATCATGAATATACGGTATATTCTTTGCTGTAGCTCTATTATAATATATGACGTTCAACTTTCATTTCCTCAATATATTTAATTCTTGAAAATATCTTACATTCTTTACTGATTTCTACCATTTTATAAATTACAGAGTGTTCTATAAATTAGCGATAAAATTTACACTTCTATAATAGAATATAGTTTAGAGCTTTATTGCCGTAAAAGTTATTTCATGGATGACGAATCAAACGTCACTTTCACTTTTCCTTCCCAGAGAGGAAAAGTACGACTTTGCTCCCTACAATGAGGCCAGGAAATGTATACTTTGGATACAGGGATTAGAAAAAACTTAAATATACACCACGCGAGTTCATCGATCGAAACATTCCAATTCATAACCATCTATCTACATTCCATGGCTCACTCTATATGTTCCATTACCCAGTAACACCAAACCTCCGAACGCTTCATAGGGGCATTGATAAACGAGCAATCAGCTCTTTGATTCGACCAGATCCAAGGAGAATTTACGATGCCATATCTTATGTCTTTCCTACGTATTAAATCTGTAAATTATCTGGTGTTCCACTCGAGGAGACATTTGCATTTTTGGAAATGTGTACGAAGGTGGAGATGGAGGCACTAAAGACGCCCGCTATGGAAGACCGGATGGTGTGGGAGAGACATATATATCGAAAACAGAGGCGTACTCGGTGCTCTTGAGATGCTGCTACACTCTTGAGATGCTGCCCACTTATTGCCTCTTCCATTGCATATATCGTAAATGTGATAATTGTCAAGCTGTGTGTAGGGTGGTCCTTAAAAACTAACATTGATATTTTTGAGGGGGCACCCTCCCATTTTGTTCTCTGATGTAAAAGAAGACAGAATTAAAATTTTTAGATTTTTATAAAATCTCTATAGGAGTCGCTACCAAGCTTTAAAGTTTGGAAATATAGTCAAACCTCGTAAAAAATACTTTTTCATAAGCGTAAATATAATTGAACTCAGTTTCTTGTTTCAGTTTCTCGTTGGACACTGACTACAATGTGAGAATCATCTATGCGGCGCCTTAGAATTAAGAGGAGGAGTATCAGGAAAAGGTGTTGAGCAGTTACTTGCTATTCCAAAACTACAATCTGGTACACGGGAACTTACAGCTTGTGCTATACATAAAACACTGGAGTCCTGAGAAATCACAGATCAAGGAAATGTAGCATGAGTCCTTTTAGAGCAGAAAATGAAAAAAGAAAATCTCTGGTTGGCCTACCGTCACTATGTTCTTGAGATTATGGTCGAAGCTGTGGTCATTAGATGGATGGATACTTATGTTAAAGTGATTCAAGGAGTTTTTGTAAGATGGCTAAGAAACAACTGGAGAAGTATCAACCACTACATGATTATAAGGAATACCTAGAGCCAGCAATAATATTTCTTGGTAGAGTACCAGAAAAAGGTATCCATTTTAGAATTCCAGAGGGTTTACATTGAGACCGCCTATGAATGATGGCAAAGGCTATCTAGTCACTCAAAATATAATATAAATTATCAGTTTGCCTTATCGAAACGAGAAGAAGTCGATATCTGAGCTGCAGCTTCTGAAAAAATGTAAATGATTATAAAGCTGTGAACGAGAAAATATCAAACTGTGAAATGAAAACAATTCTCCGGCTTTCGTCAGAGAAACTGTTTGCACTTGCATTGTCTGATTCTCCTGAAGGAACCAAGAAAAATGATGGATTCTGTGAAGAATGAAGGAAACGACGAACAAATGAAACGTGCCTCATTATTCCTGCTGCAATCAAGAAATCAAAGATGAAGATCAGGAACAGTACTCACTACTTTTGGTGGAGGAAGAACAAAGCAAATATCCAGACTCAAAGAAATCAACTTTACTGTCTTGAATTAACGTCTCATAAACTATTCTGTAAATGATTTTGAATATATAGCTGCTAAGAAAACAATTTTGTAATATGTATTTTTTTGTCAAAACTTCCCAAATTTTTTTTCAATTATCTTCCATATAGTAGCACAAAATAAAAGGGTGCCTCGAGATAAATAATGAACAAAAACTTTTCCCCTCCTTCAAGGACCAATTTCGTGCAGAAATATATTTATTAAAATTGTAGCAGGGCTCTATCGACTAGAGAAGTCATCACCAGTGCTTACTTGTGATCTTTGATAAATTTTGAAACAATAGGTTCAAAAGGAACTCAGTAAAAAGAATTAATTGGTGAAACAATTAATGTTGACTGAAATAATAAAATAATTATTTATATTGAATTCAAAAGGGACTCAGTTCTTGGCTAGTCACGACCCAAATTTACTTCTTTATTTCATGCTCCATGTCACTGTGTTCATCTGTCTTTGTCAATCACGTCATTGAAATGTCAATGCACTTCATTGATGAAGACATTTCTTAGTACAGCTTGTCCAATCCATCTTGGCACACACTCAGATACTTTTCCAGTTGCGCACTTGTGGTGTAGACCATGTCGAAAGAAAAAACACCATCTAGGAATAAATTTCAAGCCAGTGAACACATATTATAGGTGTTTTTTCATCTTAGTATACTTCACATAGATTGCTGGGCATATATGTTATTAGTTATGTGTCAGGATGGATTGGATAAGCTGTACATAGCTGCCTTCAGGATAATCCTGTTCTGGATTGAATCTGTCAATGTTGTAATTGTTCACAAATTTTTGTTCTTCAGAAAATAAGTATTTTTATGCTTATTTATGGCTCTTGTATACCTGACGAGTAAATAACCTCATTTTTCATAAACTTGAATATTTTTCAAATATTTTTTTTATTTACCTATTATTCTCAAATTTTTCAAACATTATACACTTTCAGATGAGCACTGATGATGACTTTCTAATCGAAAGCGCTCTGCTACGATTTAATAAATATTTTTCTGCACGAAATACAAAAGTCCTTTTTTTCAAGTATATTGTTAATTACTGAATTTTTTAATGTAGTATTCTTCCGGATGAATTGAAGATTGCATGAATTACTCCAGTCCTCGCCGCCCCAGACAATCGTTTAGAGGGTAACAAAAATCTGCGCCTGGTCAGCATTTCACCATCACTCTCAAAGGTACTAGAAAAATGAGTGGAATTTCAATTAAATCGAATATCGAATCAGAATCCTTCTATCTTTTGGAAGCTTCGTCGAAACAGAGATTCGTTTTGTATTTCTTGTAGCCAATGAAATAACATATAAAGGAATACAGTGCCTTCGGCAGAACAATTCAAAGCCTGATCTGCCACAGAAATAAAGCCAAGCACTTAGTCGAAAATATCGCAGGTGTGAGTAGGCACATCTTGTCGAATATTTCCATCGTATGTTAAAAATCCCATATGAAGCGGGACATTTTCGATCAATTTCAGCGATAAATTCCCGGCGGGACATTTTCGGACTGGTAAATACCCGGTAGGTATCGAAAAATACCCGCTCGGTCCGTGTATATATAGTAACGATTTTTAAAATGTAAATTTGTCATCTTGACAGGCATAAATACTGAATTTTAAACGTCGTTCTTTTAACTCCGGATTTTGTTTTAATTCCGAATTACACTCAAAATAAACCTGATAATTTTCCATTCAAGCATGTTGTCAGTAAAAAAACTGCATTCGGTTATTTTCATATTTTGCTAAAATATGAAAATAAACTCATGCAGTTTTTAGACAACATGCTTTCATGGAAAATTATCGATAATTTTGAAGCACTTGTGTAATTACTTCCGATAATTATCTCCTCAATCAACGTCAAATTCAATAGGAAATATCTCGTGTCTACTCGATGAGTGGCGTTCTGCAAGGTTTAATTTCGATTCATACTGCACCAAATAAACCCAGCTTTTTGACGAAGCCGACCAGTTCATTGGAAAAATAATCTTTCAGGTCTGAAGGCGAGAGTGAAATTCTGCCAAACATCGAAAACCTGATTCTACTATTTGTTAAAATTCACTCTTTTCCTCTAAAGGATAATTGAACTCGATAACTCAATGAAAGAAACGTGGTTTCCAAATTCATCATCAGATATATCTTATAATTTTTTTGGCTTTTTCTTCTCTGGATAAGGAAAGTGCAATATAAAACTTCTATAAAAATCAGAAAAAGTTACACACCTTCTCTCTTGATAGTCACGTGTATATCATTCATAGAAGTTATTTCTATAAATTTACAAAAAAGGAAGTCTAACTTTATGGCGCGACGATGATGAATCACATTGATATCACTTTTTCTTACTCAATTTGTATGCCAAGCATAATGAACTCGAATAAAATTGGTAGCATTTATATAGGAAACCATTCATTAGGTAGAAAATTCTCATTAACGCTATCGAAACGATTCAAGTTTTTTATATTTGCTAATCAAATTCAATAAAAGAAGTTACTTCCAAGTGATTCAGTACCTGTCACCTCATAAAGAAAAGGAAGTAGCTTTCTTGAATATATCCTTCCTTTTTGTGAATGAATCAAACTTTCATGAATAAGAGATTTATCAATCTAGAGTGTTTGTTAACTTTTTCAATTCTTTTGTAGTAGTTTTTATATTTCCCCTTTCGTTCGGAGAAGGAAACAAAAGTTATTCCTTTAAACTTTTTTTTTTTAATATTTTCGTTTTATTCTTGCATAAAATATACATTAATAGAAAATGTAGGTAGAATATAAAAAATTGAATATATAACAAATTAAAAAGGAATGATTTGAAAAATGAAATAGAAAAAAAAATAAAACAATATCAAATGGCAAATTTTGTTTCATCCAGTTCATTAGTGCCTTCCTGTTCATAAAACAGAACGTACGCATTGCCACTTACGAGAGATTTTGAGTCAATCGGTGACACATGGGAATGATTGTATTCGTGCCACGTTCCCGAGTAAGGATGTCGGCAGTAAGCCGTGTAGTGGCCGCTGTACGTAGTGCCGCTATGGTTGGAGATCGCGTAGAGGTTGTAGTGGCAAGGGACTACATTGGCTGCCGCGTAGTTACTCATGTCCAGACTTTTCAACGGGAAATCGATGATGATATTCAATTTTCCATTGAACCCTTCCGTTGGAGAGAAACGTTTGAGGTGGATCATCAAAACCCGGGGGAACTTTTATATCGACAATGACTTCGTGCACTTCCGCCTTTCCTTACACTTGGAACACGTCGCGTCGGCCGCTCATCCCTATCTTCAAACTCCATTCTCTCCACCAAAATACCAAAGTTTCTGGATATCTTACATCTTTTGTAATGATTGGTTGGTTCTGATAAAACTCTTTCGACGTGCAAATTCTCATCCAGAAAAACGAATATGGGGCTAATCAATTTTCATTCTCCGCCACTGACGAACGTGAGCTGTCCAACACCCTCCCGAGAGCTTTATCTCTTTTAATTAATTGTTCCAATCTCGTTTATTTTTCGTTTGCGGGCAAGCTCTACTGGAATGACAAATATGTTTGTGTATATGGATTAGGTATTTGTTTGGTATCTTTCGTTACGAAACCATTAGCTAATAAAGGATTAGTCTTGTGCCGTGTGTGGATTTGGGGTCGAGCAGAATTGTTATAGAACGTTGATTGGAAATGGTCGAGACGACGTGAATCGACAGATAGAACGAGAATATTGGCTCTCGATGAAGTTTCGGAATGGTACTCGAACGTATGCTAGAGTTGAAAAAATCGATTTATAAGTGTAAAGTAATAAATGGATGAGTTCTGAGGTCTTTATCGCATTTTCAGTAAAAATGACTGCTTTTCAATTTAGTCGAAGTACTCCAAATATTTCAATTCGGTAAATACCTGTGATGAAGTCATATACATGTTGCAAGTGATCCGAGGTACTGATGAAAATTCCACTTACAACTTTCATATAGTTTCGAGTTAATTTGGGATTCCAACACTTGTAGCTGGATTCTATTTCCTTCTGTTTTTGTCTTTCAAAGATAACTAAGCCAGTACTGAATTGTTGGAATACTTAACATTCATAATTAGTAAGAAATACTCTCCTGGATGAAACACATGATAATTGTGTGCACAGTAAGAATTCTATATCATGCCAAAACGAACTTTACATCCTGTTGTTGATTCAGTATGTATTACTTGGTAAAGAATCGACTTGTGGAATCTGTGTGCAGTTCCCCATAAAAATCAGAAGCAATCCAAACTCGTTTATTGGTTATCTGGAATAACGCAGAGAGGTCAGCGATTCATTCTCCTTTGAATGATAGTTCCATTACCTTTTCTTTTTTGAGGTGCCTTACTCAGTTTTTTGAAGGTCGATTCAACAAGTTAAATCATTCTGGTGCCTCCACCATATCCGTAATGGTCAGGAAGGTGTTACCCCTGGGTTGAAACTCAGATACCCTTGTGAAAACCAGAATGAAATTAATTGGTGGAAACATGATTACAAACCACATTCACTGAAGAGATACAAACATCCGTTTAGATGTGAACATGCAACATAAACACTCAACCACACTGGATTTACAAGCCCGAGGGATGAATGGCTTTACTGACTTCATTTTTTTGATTCTGATTCCGGAAGATCAATAATCTTTTAATTTTCTAGTTTCTCAACCTACTATGATCTCAAATAATAAACATTATAATTGAAATCTATACAAGTGTAGAAGTTCAGATTTTCTGTTTCAACGTCAGTGACTGACAAATTTACAACTTTTTACAATGTTCTTATGTATTACTTTACTTTGCCAGTTTATTTTATAATCTTACTCTGATATTCTTGAAAAAGGAAATAAATTTTCCGAAAGCTTGGATAATCAGAAAATAGTTCTCATTTACTGAAGCCCTCCAATTGACTACGACACCCAAATATAAAAGATACCTTTATATATATATATATATATATATATAGTAGTAGTGTAGTGTATAACTATATAGTAGGGTCTGCAGCATTGTAAAAGAAGACTGTTTAGAGTTTTTTCAAGCTTTCGGAATGTTATTTATTCCATCATCAGGGACTACAATATAAAATGTTATATAAAATGTAAAATTCAGAAATATAATATTTATATATATAAAATATATATATATATATATATATATATATATATATATATATATATATATATATATATATATATATATATATATATATATGAAAATACTTATCGTTAACGTTTCGGAAACTAAATCCGCTTCCGTTTTCAAAACTGATACGCAAATTCCTGTACAAATCCCAATATATCTTATAGCCAATCTTGGTAATTGACATTTGTCTGATAACACATTCTTACTGCCGATGGAGATCACACAGTAGAATGGAATGACACTTAAATTATGACGAGAGAAAGCAATGACAGGAAACGAAAATCAAAGGAATCTGCTTTCATCATGCTGTCTGGTGGAGGATGCATATCTATGAGTTCGCTTGATATGGATCGCGGATGACTACCTCTCCTGAAGGACAAACTTAATGTCAAATTGAAAATATTTGACAAATGTCAATTACCAAGATTGCTACAAGATATATTGGGATTCGTACAGGAATTTGTGTATCAGTTTTGAAAACGAAAGCGGATTTAGTTTCTGAAACGTTAACGATAAGTATTTTCATATATATATATATATATTAGTTCTTATTAACAAGAAGTTGCTGACTAATTGGACTTGTTCTATCTAGAAAGAACTGTTTTTTCAATAGACGCAGCCACTTTTCGGGGTAGATTGAAAATCTGCCCTTCTACAGTTGTATAGATTCCAATATTAATTCTTATTTTGTTCAGATTGTGGTTGGTTACAAACCCAAAAAACTACGGAACGAATACTCCGGTAATTATACAATTATGGACCACAGTGCCGAGAGAGGTGTAGTAGTAGTTATGACCAAGTGCCAAACTTTCCCAGTGAGCAGGTCCCAGCTGGACAAGAATGCATGACATGCTTCACTGATGGTGAATTTTGAGCAGCATGCTTGCTGAAGAAAAAACTGTATATACTTCATTATATGTTCAAGCAACATCAAAACTCTTATATCTCACATTCGTTGCTTTAAAAACTGAGGCGGCCCTGCTGACACTCCTTGATACAAATGGATAAATCAAGTTAAGTGAACTCTAGGTCTAGGCAAGCTAACCTGGGCCGGAATCATTCTGTAACATCTCTAAAACTTGAAAACTAGTTTTGAAAATCGAGATTGAGTAGTAGTAGTCAGAATTTTGCCTACAAACCGCGCGAGATGATGCTGGAAACAATGAATCGGATGATTTATGAGTTTTATGTCTGACTTCGTTTCTTTATGTAATTCCTTGACCTTCACTTGTTACTCAGAGGAATTCTTCTCAGCAACTTCATTTCTCGCCCCGTATTACTGGTAGCCCCCTTGAGACCCCTTTTCGTGGAAACACCAACACAACCAGTAATATCGCAGAAAACATTCAGATATTCAACGAAAGATAACCGAAATTTACCATCCGCCGTGAATTAATTTCCACCAGTACACACATTTCTTGTCCGTTCTCGACGAATGCATACCTAAAACCAACACTCCCAACAGAATAATGGAAATGTGGGCCTGAAAACGCGAGATAGCGTTTATGGCCGATCAAACGGCTTGAAACAAACGTTACAACGCTGAAATTAGCTATCGGTATAATTAGTGGGTAGCCAGTTCGACCCCGAATGATGTGGGCACTAAAATTTTATTGTCGCATCAAAAGATAGAGCTCCTGTGCGAATTTGTAGTTTCCGCGTTAGGCCAGTCGTCGTGGCAGTTGGTGCACGTTAACTGGGAATCGTATGTGGCAGGGGTTGCAACTCAAATGGAAAGTGCAACATAGAAAAGTTGCATCAATACTGATGTTGTGTAATGGATTCATACCGGGTGTTTGAGATTACGGCGGAAAATCGTTCGTTGTATATTTTTCATGAGAAAATATATAGAATGTTGTAGTGAACGCATATCTGGAAATTGAATTCATGAAGTACTCTGTTACAACTTGTGGAGGGGATTGATATATTTAATGAACTGACGAAGGAAGAGATCTAAAGGAAATACTATGAACACCACTATTATGGTAATGGAAACGGGTGGGGAACGCAAGCGATCAGATTAACTGCCTGGGAACACATTACGTCAAACAAATAGGCCCCAGTGGGCGCTTTTCGAAAAACCCTGATATTTTTACTCCCTCACCCAATGGCGGATATCTGTTCGAACCTCTCTGACCTTCTTATAAAAGTCGAAATATCCTTCCATTCCAAAGAGTTAATTTCCTCTTCATTGATAGTGGCGGCTTCGAACACGTTTTGTCTGAGCCTGCTATATATTCCTCATACGCAAACGAAGTGGAAGGAGTCTTCTTCACATTCAGCGCATTGTGGACCTGCCTCAACTCTCATGAGAATCAGATGTCTCTTGAGGCCGCAGTGTCCGGTGAGAACTTGCACTAAGTGTCGGGGTTCTTCGAGGCTTAGCTTCGGTATCTTGGTCGTCCTTGCCCTGTCGGGCCCCGATATCATATGCTTTGACTGCCTGAAGCCGTCTATTCCTCTCCACTCTTTTCCCAATGTTTCAACGGTCCATTCATTCAGTGCCGCTGTTATTAGTCTCCTTGTTAAAACGAGTGTCGGTTCGCACCCTTAGTAGGGTTGCCCGGCTACTTGCTTTGCTAGCTGATACGCCCGCTCGTTGCCTTCAATCCCTGCATTGCCCTGCATAAGCGTAATTTACTTTTCTGTCGCAAGACCCTCTAGGGCGTCTCTGAACTCCTAAACCAGTCATCATCTGGTTCTGGTTGCGTTCAGAGCCCTAATTGCGGCCCGGCTGTTAGAGCAAACTTATACAAGTCTCTTTGGGCCTAGCCTCACTTCTTACACCTCGCACCTAGTGCGTAGGAATAGCTTCTTTTCCCCTTTTCCAAGTGAACTCCTGCTCCGGCTTGTCCTTTCTCTAGTTTGGACCCGTCTGTAAAAAAGAGCAAGCTTTCTGGGGGAAAGATCGCCCGTTCCTCTCTAGGGAGATCACCTTTTTCTACCTAATTTTGTCTTCTGCCTGTATCACTTTGATAGTAGATAGTGGGATTCCTTTCTCCACTACCATTGCGATCTCGGTGTGTCCTGTGTACCCCTCTCCTCGCCCGTTCCCCGAGTCCCGTATTCTCAGATAAGACGTAATCGCTTCCTTCTTTATACATGTGAACACCACTTTAATAGTATAAGAAAAGGCTATTTCTTCTCCGCCCCACGTCGAAAAAACATATCGGTAGATTAGATTAGATTATCGAGGAGCTGGCCCATGGTCTGATTCACTGCGACCTTTTCAGATCTATTGTGATGCTCTTTGGCTGTTAGCTCTTTGTCTAGCTTGATCTCTTTGATGAGACTTCATAGCCTTGACACTGACTCCTTCATATAGCTAGCAGCCTTTGGTTTCTCCTCCCCGCATCTTGCGTGTCTCAGCCTTGCTATCGCTTCGCATTCACAGAGCACATGCAGTGCGGTTTCTTCCTCTTCTTGACAGAACCTGCATATCGGTAACAAAAATAAGAAATGTGGAAAGAATATTCGGTTTAAAGACAGTTCAATTCAGCTGAATTATTGGCGAAGACAAACCAACGTTAATTGTATGCACGAAAGGTGTTTCTGAAAACAAACGAAGTGAATCAAATCTCACTTTCTAATAAGTCTCTCAAGTATATCCAAGAGAATCTTTTCTACGCACTATTCAGCAAAGGAAATATAATCTGTTGGTAGGTTCAGTGTATGAGGTGTTCACCTGGTGTGATATCTTTGAAATCACACTATTTTAAATTTCATGTGTTTGTTTCATTTATAATCTGGATGACTTCAACCCTTTATAATAATTTTAGTGTCCTGAGGAAGACCAAATAAAAGCTCGAAGCGTCGGCGTAGGCAGAATCTGATTTTCTGTTTCACTGACCACTTTCAACACACTGAAGGAACTGAAACTTGTTTTATCATCTCATCACCTGGCAGCAACACCAACTGTCCATGCGTGATTCACACAAATACTTGAATCTCAGACCAAAATAATTCTGTTCAGTAACAACTCATGAAAAACTAGGTAGAAATCCTTCCAAATCTGGAATAGTACTTTTTACTTTTCTGAAACATAAACGAGAAGTTGGCGAATTGTTTCTCTCAAAGGCACATATCTCATTTCGTGATGTAGAAGAATGTCTATAACGGAGATTGATCTGAAAATATATAAAAACTTTGTAGGAAAGAGGGGCGTGAAAGCCAACGAAATCGGTAAAGAAATAATTATCCCCCGATTCGAAACCAACTCATTTTTATTTGTTTATTTACTTCATCTCTCGAGTGACCTCACCTTGTTCGGAGACCTATTTAATACCTATCGTCTTCAAAACATTAGCGAAACCAGTATGAAGTGGGTACAAATATATACATTTTCACTTGTGAAACCTACTAGTTCCAGTTTCCTGATTTGGTTATTTTGATCCTTCTCTCGTAAATAACGATACAAACGGTTTGAAATGCAAATAATGCTTTCTCATATCCGGTGATATTTCATTGAGCAGAAGACAATGGAGATTCAGAAGTACCCTACCAATTAGAATATAGGAATGGTAGCATTCGAGAGCTTTGAATTATTTGGTGATAACGAAATCGATTGATTGTATCAAGAAATAAAAGTGTTGAGTGAATGGTGTTTGCAATGAACAATTTTCTCTCACAGCATATCTGAAGACTCTGAATGTACCGTTTTTTGATCGGTCATATATTTTATAAGATAACTGGACTGGCTTTCACGTGACTTTCGAATTCAATTCGCATTAAACTCAGTGCGGAAAACGTCTAATAAAGATCCAAAGTAGGTATCACTGCAGAAAATATTTTTGAATTCGATATTATATAAATTCAATACTCCAAGCTGAATAACCCCCTATCGAATGAATACACCGTTTCTCTTCTGGAAAAATCTAGAATCATACGTAAAATTTATTTCTTGAACCAGAAATCTGATGGTTTTTTTTGTCTGGAGATCGTAGCTGTATCCAAATATTTCATGATATCAATGACATTTACAAGGAGAATCGGAAAGAGTAACTTCTCAATTTTTGTGGGCCCAATTATCCCACTAAATTTAAAGAGAGCAATCAAACTAGACTTAGAGATAACGCTAGAATAACCAGTATGTCACGAGTCTATGGAACCAGTCATTTCATCTGAAGCTGGTTGCTCGAAAGTTATTCCTTAGGAATAAGAAAGCTTGAGTAGCTACACAAAGTTTTAATCTTTCGAAATAGTCTCATATTTATAACTATTATGCTGAGGTGGCTACGAATTGTGTTTCCTGATTGAAAGCAGAGTAGACGTTTATTTATTATTCATAACCCATTTCAATAACTCTGAAAACCCTTTCACGTAGGGAAGGGGAAGAGCTTGATGTTCCAAGGTTTCTTATCTCGTGTTCTTCCGATTAGTAGCTTTTCTCGGTGTTGCGTTGGTCAAAATGTTGACGGTTCACCTCTTCGTAGATTGATGGTGATTGAATTTTTGTTTTCGTTTTGTAGTAATTATTAAGTTCACCTTATATCCTCTACTTTCCAAAGACTAGACGAAGATGAAAAATATATATTCCAGCGAATCTAGGATCAGACGTTTTATGGCTCTCCGACGTATCTTTGGTGAAAACAATGAGGTCCATAATATTAATAACAAATGGATCTTTCTCTTATCAGTTGTACAACCGGAATCAGAATACCATGAAAAGTTGGTTGATATTCGATAACAGACTCAAATGCAATTCAGATTGGCTTCTGGTTAAACAGTATACAGGGCAGGAATAAAGTAATGCCATTTTGAAAAATATAGGATATTATCATGAGGAAAAGTTGTTGAGACATGGAAGTTCTGCCTGAATGTGAAGTCACAGCCTTGAACTCCAAACGAAAAAAAATATGTTTTTTTTTTTCATTCAGGTATGATGAATCAAAATTGTGATTAGTACGTTTTAAAAAATCTACATCCTGATCATAGAATTATCAGTGGATCATTCACCTCGTTAAAAAGGTTAATTGCGAGATTCTAGAGTTTGTTAAATATCGTTGCAAAGAAGATGAAGGTAGTAGTTGCCAAAAAAAACGAAAAAAAAAGGATGTAAATTTTTAGAATGTGCTTCAATTTGAAAAAAAAAATATTCAAGTGAATTGGTTGCAGCTGCTTTTAACACGTACTAATCAGAATTTTGGTTTATCATACCGGGATAATGAAAAATAACCATTTTTTCCTCAAGTCTCAGGCTAACTAAGACTTCATATTTTGGCAAAACATTCATTTCTTGACAACATTCATTTCTTGATAACTCTTCTGTATAGAATCAAGCTATGTTTTTCAAAATGGGGTACTCTCTTCATAGTTTTCTAGGTATCTTCTCTACCACAATTTCAAGGATGAGTATTGATATTTAAATCTATACAAGTGTAGAAGGGTATACTTTCTATCTACTCCGACAAATTCAATATATTTTGGTTACCGAAAAAACTTTTGGTGGTATTTAATTTGGGTTGTACAACTATTAAAAAAATTTTCAGATGTTGCACACCTTATGGACCTCACGGTATACGTCAAGTCATTGAACTGACGTCAAATAGACCGTGTAAATCGAAACATCTTCCCAACTGCATCAAAATATATAATTGCAGGATTAACTTCATGTATAGAACTTTAATGGCAGTAAACCTTGCTAGGCATTGCATCAGAAGATTCCCAAAAATTTACTCGTGACTTTCCATTTAATGTCGTAATTTGCACATTTTCGGAAGATATATTCTGGTAATCGAATATCCCAAATAGAAACTGTTGTATCCCTTACTAAACCTGGGATCAATAAATAAATAGGATGCCAATACTGTTTTGTAGATTTATTTTCTCTACATTCACATCTAAGATGTCTAGAAGGATGGTGTACTGAGTTATACCTGGGCATGTTTGGGGTATACTTGGCGACACATGCCTACTATGATAATAAGCATCATGGCTTTTCGACATCAAATCAGTTCAGATGGCGTTTGCAACGGAAAGAGTTACAAATTTCTTAGGAAATGTATAAACGGCCGACCTGACGGCTGGCTATATTTTTACTTATGGACGCTGACTGATCAACAACCTGTTTTATTTGTTTAGAATACTGGCCAAATTCCCTATAATTGTGTTTCTTTCATTCGATTTTGTTTTTCATGAGTATGACATTAGATTTTGCTCATTTTGTTGACTGCTCGAATCAAAGAATATAGTTTGTCGATCGATCGGTTGACTATGCAGTTCCAATTAGCGTCAACTAGCGATGAAATTGAGAAACACACCACGATACGTAAAAATGACACTAATGACAGAAAAGTGTCGCCATAGAATTCTAAACAATATCGCATCGGTCCCAGCACCATCCTTCTAGACATCTTATTCACAACCATTTACAACTTAACTTGGAAGAAAAAAGGAAGTGTTCTAAAACGTCACTGACACTTGACAATGTTGACAAGAGGAAATTTATTAGGCGTTTTTCCACGATACTACAACATCTCCCTCTCAAAGATTCAAGCGCTCTGGAGCTTTAACAACTCTCTTTGGACGACTACGAACACTCACTTCGTGGGTTTTTTCTGTTGGTGCCCGCTCTGTCTCCTCAGAAACTTTCACCTCACTGGTTAATCTTCCTTCTTTTTCAATAGGTTTAACTGCAGGCGTATTGGTAGGTTCACTGACATAACTAGATTCATTACCATTGGTAGGTTCATTACCATTACTAGATTCATTAGCATTGATAAGTTCATTAACATTACTAGATTCATTAGCATTGCTACATTCATTAGCATCATTAGGTCTATTAACATGAGGAATACAAATATCAGATACCAGAGCCTTATTTGGGAACGTAACACTGTCAGACCTAGGGAGATGACATTTTTCATTTTCTACCATCCCATCCTCGTCGCCAATTAATTGTTTTATCCCTTACCAAACCTAGGATCAATAAATAAATAGGATGCCGATACTGTTTTGTAGATTTATTTTCTCTACATTCACAACCATTTACAACTTAACTTGGAAGGAAAAAGGAAGTGTTCTAAAACGTCACTGACACTTGACAATGTTGACAAGAGGAAATTTATTAGGCGTTTTTTCACGATACTACAGAAACTAGTAAATGGTGAACACTGCCTTTCCCTTAAAAAAAACACTATTACCAGAAATATTTTGAATATGATAGATGACTGCGTTTTAACTTCTGTTGGGTGATTTCATCTCGTGATCACAACTATTTTTCCATAATTTTGGGCGAGTGGAATACTGTGCACATTGGATTAGTTAACCTTCGTCAACAATTATAAATCAGATTTCGAAAGTATTATTGACATTCCATATCAGATTAGTGGATATTGCAATAACGTTGTTTAATCGACCATAACAATTATTTCATACACACATTATTTCAACAAAATTAATGCATGGAAATGAATTAAACCGTTTTGTTCGCTAATGATCTTCCCTCGTAACATCCTACTTGCGTCAATTGGTTTCTGAATAGCTATGAATAGATTTAATCGTTTCCTCTCTACCGATGGTTCAATATAATTGAACAAAAACCTCACAGTACGAGTTTGTATGATTTTTTCTTGTTAGTGTTATTGTAAATGAGAATTTTTCCTTCGCACAGGGAAGTAAAGTTCAAAAATAATAATGTATTCATCAGTGCAAAATGAAATGGATATGGAATTGAAACTTATCACCTACTATTAATATCAGTATTTCTTGTAAATAGGTTGTAAACACTGAGAGAAACCAAGTAACCCTGATGTTTCTCAGAAATAATTTAGGATTTTCAAACACAAGAGTTGCAGGACGAACAAGATTTTTAAATTCGATTTGCGGTTGTATCGAAAATACACGAAGGGTAACTTATTGGAGTAGTGACTGAAGTGATATTCGTTTTCAGTAGCATACCCTGCATATTCTTCTTTTTTTTTCGAATCCTTCATGACTACAGATTTTGGATATGTATCATACGTAGCCATAAATTTGATGAAGAATGTTAAAAAAAATTAAACCCGGTTGAACATCACATTTGAACAGTTTATGGAAATATAAATGTATTATATTTTCATCGAATATTTCCATCGTATGTTAAAAATCCCATATGAAGCGGGACATTTTCGATGAAATACAGCGATAAATTCCCGGCGGGACATTTTCGGGCTGGTAAATACCTGGTAGGTATCGAAAAATACCCGCTCGGTCCGTGTATATATAGTAACGATTGATAAAATGTACATTTGTCATCTTGACAGGCATAAATACTGTTTTTTAAACGTCACTGTTTTAACTCCGGAAATATTCTACCGAATTACACTCGTGCATCAAAATAAACCTGATAATTTTACATTCCAGCATGTTGTCAGTAAAAAAACTGCATTCGGTTATTTTCATATTTTGCTAAAAGAGCCCTCCTCCTTCGGAGTCGGGCTCTTTCGACAAAATATGAAAATAAACTCATGCAGTTTTTAGACAACATGCTTTCATGGAGAATTATCGGTAATTTTGAAGCACTTGTGTAATTACTCCCGAAAAAGACGTCCAATACCCTCCTAACCATAAAATAACACTAGTCATTACTGAAATTTCAAGTGCCAATTATTTACGCAATCTTCCAATAAAATCCATTACAAGTATTGTCGAAATAAACGGTATAGTGCAACCTACGTTCTGACAATGCCCCTTTGAGAATATAATACGGGAGCTAATGTATTTCATTAATCAATAAATAGCAATAAAGATAAGGTATATAAGAGCACTTTTCTTATCATAAAAGGAGTGGGAAGTGGTGAATCAGGGGAATGAGCGATGGATTGGAAATGCTTGGAAACAAAAATAAATAAAATATTCCACATATATAATTTCATTTGAATCTTATGTATATATCAATAAACTGTTCGTCTCGATACCAAACTTATGGTGCAGATTCTCAAATACATTGAAAAATCCTTTTTGTGTTTCAGTTTTCGAATGCATTCGATTCTTATTCACCGCTGATATTTCCTTTTCGGATTGTTCACAATCGCAATCACATCATTGAAAAACTCCAGCGTTGCTATCACTCTCTTAATTTTCAATGGCATTACTTATCCAATGACGCCACATTTCAAACAGATAGAAATTTCTAAATAATTATAACTAGCGACCTATGCGATAAAACAGAATCCAAATTTTAAAGTCTAGAACTACCTGAATATTTTTATATACTATGAATAGTGACAGAAGACCTATCCCATTTCCTCTATCGATGCTATTGACTGACAGTTCGAACACTAATTTCAATTATTTCGAGTTGCCCTCAAGATTTACTTGCAATAAATGCTATAATTTGTTCGGTAACTGTATCACCCTGTATGATAGAATTGAATTGGTCGTTACTTGAAAATTCATGTATAACACAAAAAATACAGTGTTCTCCACAATTTTCACTAATTTTTCGAAACCGCGACACGCCATACAATAGCTTCTTCAAAAAGCAATGAAAGTTTTAGTCAATTCAGTCTACTGCAATCGATTGCTGTAAAAGTTATCTAGTCTTCAATAATTAATGATTTAATTAACAATTTCCATATGGTATCAACGAAAACCTTTGCAAGCTTCGTTCACAGTCCCAAATGGTTCATTTCTGATATATTCAAACATTTGAAGTCGCCTTATTTTTTTGACACTTTGATATCTGTATCAATTCCTCAGGTGCAGTGATATTTTTCTCAACTCATCGGTAGTAATTACACAAGTGCTTCAAAATTACCAATAATTTTCCATGAAAGCATGTTGTCTAGAAACTGCATGAGTTTATTTTCATATCTTGTCGAAAGAGCCCGACTCCGAAGGAGGGGGGCTCTTTTAGCAAAATATGAAAACAATCGAATGCAGTTTTTTTACTGACAACATGCTTGAATGGAAAATTATCAGGTTTATTTTGATGCACGAGTGAAATTCGGTAGAATATTTCCGGAGTTAAAACAATGACGTTTAAAATTCAGTATTTATGCCTGTCAAGATGACAAATGTTCATTTTAACAATCGTTACTATAGATACACAGACCGAGCGGGTATTTTTCGATACCCACTGGGTATTTACCAGCCCGAAAATGTCCCGCCGGAAATTTATCGCTGTAATTGATCGAAAATGTTCCGCATCTTATGGGATTTTTAACATACGATGGAAATATTCATCCATATTTGGTTTGGCTAGCAATATTCTGTCAATCAAAGGCACGGGAAAATAAACTGAGAGCATTGTTTCAGATTTTTTTAGTTTGGATATAGAATTCAAGAAGGAATTATAAGAGGTCTCTTTTTCTTTCATTTTCTCAACATCGTATCTCATGCAACTATTCACATGAGATCCTATATTTCGATCACCGAATTTTTCTGTCACAATTTCTGAATATCGATTCATAGTAATATCCTGTTTGCGTAGATCGATCCCCAAACAGACTCAATCATTTCCTCTCCGTCGTACTTTCGCTAACGCACACATACCTTAACCTCTTCGCTGATGATCCATTTTCACCCAATATAATTTATTGCCGATCGAATGTATGTGAATGACGGCTCTGCCCATAGATCAGTAAACAAGTTAACACGTAACAACTCGGAGACGTCCGAAAGTTTCCTATGTAACGATAGAAATTATTTGCTTATCGAATAATAATTTATTTCGACAGTGTGTAACTTTGTTTGTCTGTAGTGGCGCTTAGAGGTTTAGTCTGCCGATATATTGGAAGTTTATTTTCAGATTCGGATCAGTCGATGATTGGTATCAAGCATAGGCGTACACAGAAAAAATGTGATCAGAAAAACTTAATTTGTTCCTTAGTTTTCTGGGTTTGTAACCTACCACAATCTGAAAACATAAGAATCAATATTGGAATCTAGACAAGTGTAGAAGGGCAGATTTTCAATCTACCCGAAAAGTTGCCGCGTCTATTGAAAAACAGTTCTTTCTGAATAGAACAAGTCCAATTAGTCAGCAACTTCTCGTATAACTCAAATTTTGTCTATCAAAAAATAGTAAGAACTACTGTATATATGAAAATCGTTAACCTTGCGGAAACTGAATCCGCTTCCGTTCCCAAAGCTTATACGCAAATTCCTGTATAAATCCAAATATCTCTTGTAGGGAATCTTGGTAATTGACATTTGTCAAATATTTCCAATTTGACATAACGTTTTGTCCTTCAGGAGGGGTAACCATCCGAGATCCATATCAAGCGAACTCAGATATGCATTCTTCACCAGAAAGCATGATGAAAGCAGATTCCTTTAATTTTCGTTTCCTGCCATTGCTCTCTTTCGTCATAATTTTAGTGTCATTCCATTCTACTGTGTGATCTCCATCGGCAGTAAGAATGTGTTTGATAATTTAGAACCACCTATCTGTCTGTTCCTGATGTACATCTTGTGTTTACTCTTTCGTACCAATGGTCGAGACGTTTTACCGATATATTTTTGACCGCAGAACAAGGAATTTGATATATACAATTTTTTGTGTTTTCCGTTGTGTCATTTGGTTTGGTATGTGTCAGTATTGTCCATAAAATATTTGTTGTTCTGAATGTTGTTCTAACATTATACCTGTTGCCGATCCTTTCTATCCTTTCAGAGAAACGAAGGACATAAGGTTTAATGTTTGATACAGGTTGGGAATTTTGTGTAGGTTGTATGTCTTCATTGTGGACTGTGTTCGTATTTTCAATTTCTGTAAAAGTTTTTTCACTCAACCCTAAGAGCAATTTAGGAAAGTTGACCTTACTCTTTTCAGGAATTTTCAGGAATTCTCACTGCAAATCTTGTCAGTTGAATATTTGTTGATATTAGTGTTGAAATTATTGCCTGTCGATGTTGAAAATTTGAGAACAAACTCGCAAACAAATAAGTGATTTGCCAGATGCTTATCTCAGACTCAGTAGTTCAGATATCTTCACCGCTGCCACAGTGGGGCAGACTACCCCATAATATTGCAATGAATAGAAAAGCAAGAATCATAAGTTTCATAAAGAAGAAAAGTGTTGATATGCAAGCCTATCGGATAGCGTATTACAATGATCAATAAGTACTCTATTTTCTCATTAATGAATCAACTGCTACAGTTCAGTGGAAAAGTATTTGTGATGGCTCAATATTTCTCATCGCCAATGATTGCAGCCCATTTCCAAATATCAGTAATATTTCATCGTTTTCGAAATTGACACAAGCGGTTTTATTGATAGGTTAAACACAGTCAAGGCAGAGTTGAGGCTATGTTCTCATCACTAGATATTTTTTTGATGTTTTTTTTGTCGATAATCAGAAGTCTAAACTTGTGCGAGCAATGGATTAACAAGGCCTCACCTTTCAACGTGTGAGTCCCAGCACGGTGGTCCGGCAAGGATTTGAACCCCGGTCTTCCATTTTATGGGCGAACGTGCTCAGCTCTACTTCATCGAAACCACAACAGATATCTCAGAACATATTATCGAAGCCAGAATTTGCGCCATATGGCCCCCTTTATTTTAGTGCAAATAAGAGAGCGTTTTTGTCATAAAGTTGATAGCCACTTTTCCAAGAGTTACAATACATGTAATATACCACAGATATGTCCTCACTTATTTCATAGCGCATATTTGTTTATTTCACAGCGATACAATTCAGAAACACTTTTACAGCATTATTTTAAGTTTCACAATTTTTTAGTCTCTTTGCTGGTTTCAGCCCTCCAAAAAATGTAGAAAGCCAGACGTTCAGATTTGTTGCCAGTTCCGGCTAGATCGAGCTCGTGCTAGATAGATAGATACTTTATTCATTACTCAGAGTACTGATAATCTAACACAATAAAGTGCCAGAAAACTTTATCTGTATAATACGTCACAGGTGATACGGTATTGCGGTTTACAAGAACAAATACAAACATTTCTCACTAAACATATAAGTGTAGAACATCGTTGGGCTTAGAAAATGATGGCAAAAGATGTCAATATATAAAAAAATACAAGTTCTGAAATTTATCACACTGACTGAATATCACAACTGTTGATTCAGAGTATAGGTAAAAATTTTTAGGATTTATGAACTTTGAAAATATTCCTCACTACTGTAAGGTTCCAAATTGATTAGAAATTCTTTCAATAACTTCAGGAACCGGTTTGTAACTCTAATGTTTTTTATCTCTTGGGGGGCTCTATTATAGAATTTCATTGATCTGTAAGAAGTACTTCGTTCATATAGAGTTTTTTTATGGATAGGATATGCAAACTCATCTTAATGTCTTGTTACATAGATATGCATTTTTTGATGTTTTTCGAAAAGACCAGGATGATTCATCAAATATTTTATCAACTCAAAGAATAAACTGCTGGTGTAGTAAGCAGCTTATTTGACTTGAATTTTCCTCTGCAGGAATCTCTGTAGCCCATGTTGAAAAGTATTCGAACCACTATATTCCGACACAAAAATACTTTGTTCAATTCGTTCCTTGCACCCCAAGCAATATACCTAACCTCATGGTCGAGTAGAAGTTTCCATAATATAAAGTTGAAAGTGCATTGGGATCTACATATTTCTTAAATACTCTTATTAGTCCAGTCTATGACCATTTTCCCGTGTATTTATCCCATTAAGCACCGATTCGCATGAAAATTTGGATTCAGGATCTACATACCCTGTTTTTCAAAATCTACCCTGTGCCGAGGATTGCTTTCTCCCTGGGGGAGGATGCCACCCCTTCTTGGGGGTGAAAAATTTTTCATTGGAAATAAGTGCGGAAATCAATAGATTGACTAATTCTAAGCACTTTTTGTTCTATGAAGTTTTTTCTGAAAAGCAATACTTTTCGACTTATTCGCGAGCGAAATTGTCGGTTTTCAGGCAAAAGAAAACACGTTTTCAGATCATTTTTCGCGAATAACTGGAAAAATATGCATCTAATCGAAAAACCTGCAGAGAGCAAAATTATAACTTCTGAAAAAACAAAGGCGATCGTTTATATGTTATGTATGCAAAACCCACTACGAACTGAATAATTGCTTGTTGAAAGTTGATTGGTATTTTCAAACGCCAAAATTGAAAGTTTCTACGTACAATAACCAAAAACCAATGCATTTTTCGGGAAAAACTCATTGGACCTTTTTCGAAGTCCTTCAAAAAACCTTCAGTTTTGTCATTCACAAAAGTTTCTAGCATCAAAACTGACCAAGGTATGAAGGAAATAATGTTGAATCCTATTTTTTTGTTGAAAAAAAATTGAAAATAACTCATCCTCTCTTCTCCCCCCCTTCGAAAAAAATCGTTGTTACTCTATAATTCACTTCATTCATGTTCTTATAATGAGATCTGAGTTTTTCATCAATTGAAAGTACGTAGTTTTGGAAGAAATTGAGATTCAATAGAAAAAATCATATACGTAATACAGCGAAAAATCACCATTTCTTCGAAATAACTCCAAAAATATTGATCACATGCAAAATTTTCCAGAGTACAAAATTGAAAGTTATTCTTCTACGAAAATTTCGGTGTTTAGTTTTTTCCGCAGGATGAAAATAGAGTAAGATATGGCCAGTTATATTATTGTGAGGTTTCGCGCAAACTACCTTTTTTGAGCCCTTTCAGCATGAACCTTTTCAAAAATATAATCTGGAAAAAAAATCATTGTGAATGAGCTTATAGCCCTTGAAAAAAGCTACAGAATACTTTTTTGGTGGATTTGATTGCTTGAAGACTAAGCGAGTTCTGGGAAAAAACCAAAAACAATTTTTGTAGAAATTAGAGTATGTACATCAATATATTGAGGAATACACATAGTAACTATGTTTTGGGCCTAGTGGAACTATATGTATATTATATATATATATATATATATATATATATATATTTATATATATATATATATATATATATATATATATATTTATATATATATATATAAATAAAAGGGTGCCGAGAAAATTCGATAAGACAATTGAAAAGTCTAAATGTTTTATCAAATAAAAGTTGTTGAAAAATATTTTAAATACATTGGAATCAATCGATCACACATACAAATCTAGACTTGACTTTTTTTATGGGGTAGTTTTTACCCTTTACAAATCAAAAACAACCCCGAGAACAGAGGTAACTTGAGAGTCTCAATCTGAATTTTCATACCGTTGGGTTTCCCGCTTACTCAATAAAAATTTCGATATAATTTTTTATAAAAACTATCATAAGGGTGGTTTCTAGGGGTCGAAACTGTTTAATAGATCAGAAATTTTTTATCAAGGTTGATTCAACGTATATACAGATGCCTGTACGCTCAAAACTAGTATTTTGTATTTTTTTTTGTATAGGGGTAGTTTTCACCTCTGATGAATAAAAATCAACCCCAGGCACAACCTCAACTCCGAAGTAGATGGTAGATATATGCTGAATCTCAAGTAAAGTGCAAATAGATAATGATGATATTCTGTCATAAGGGGGGGGGGTGTTAAGGGCTGACACTGATTACTGTACCATAAATTATATTAAAAATTATCAATTGATTGATTTTACTGATATAAAGATGATTTCAGTTTATTACATGCTCCAATTTAAAATTTTGATATTTTTTTTCGAATAGGGGTGGTTTTTACCCCCCATTCAAAAAAGCAACCCTCGGCACAGGGTAGATTTTGAAATAGAGGGTAAGTAGAACCTATATCCAAATTTTCATACGAATCCGTGCTGTATGGGATAAATACACAGTTTACAACTTTTTTACCGTCATAGACTGGAGTATATTGCATATGTAACTGAAGTCAATTCGTTCGTTCGTTCGTTAGTTTTTCGTTAACCAGCTGACGAACGTCAACCCTCAGAAGTCGAAACTTTTGCGAGCAATGGATCAACGAGGCCTTACCTTTTAACGTGCGATTACCCAGCACGGTGGCCCGGCGAGGATTCGAACCCCGGCCTTCCGCTTGATAGACAGATATGCTAACCACTACACTACCGAGACCACGCATTATCTACCTGACTTGTCCAACTGAAAGTATCATCAATTACGATACCTAGAAACTTTGTAGATGTGCTGCAATTGATTTTCTCATTGCCGAGAGTTATATGCTGTGGCATTTCGAATATTCGTAGAGTTTCGAATATAATGCAATCTGTTTTGCCGTCATTTACATTCAATTTAATTTTTGAGAAGAGTCTTTGCATTTCTTGATCAGGTAGTTACCGTTATTTATTGTTACTGGTAAATTTACCCCCGTTTCCAAGATATTGGTATCGCCAGCGTAGTTTATCATATGAGAGGAGGTCAGATTTTTTGTGATCTAATTTATGTCATTAAGAGAGATAATAAACAATATTGGACCGAGGATCACTTCGTCTATGCAGTAGCTTGAAGGGTAGGGAGTCTCGAGAGAACAACATCTCACCTGGCTGGTATCAATGGGAACGTTGGATTATAAGTGATGGATCTCCTGTGTACATTAGTTCATTCAAAAACACGAATATATTTGTCTCAAGAAATATTATGTTCAAGCATTTAGTCAAACTTTATTCACATGTCCTGTCGCAATCGTGCCACCTGGATGAAGTACCTACAACTATATCGACCATTCAAATTACCATCGCCTTTTTTTAATTTCTAATAATTGAAGTCGAGTTGCGCGCCTCCACCATTTTCGAAATTCTTCCCGCCATAATTTCGAATTTTCGCAAAGGGTGGATGACCCACGATGCATTGCGCAGATCAGTTAATATCATTCTATCTATAGTTGGCAGAATTTGTTGCAATGAACCATTTCAACTTCTCTTATTATGAATTTTTGTCACACGTTATGGAGAATTAGAGAGTTTTTAATCAGAATTCTGATTGGATCAAAGTTGAGAGACAAACATTTCTAACGAAATTTGGATCATACTTCCCGAAGGGTTTCTTCTGGAAGAGCCTGCGATTTTACATTTATCTTCTTTTGAATATTTCACGATATCATTTCCATTTTATCTCTGATATCATTTACTTCTCGAATATTGCCCAACTTGGTAGTTTGGATATCTAACGAATTCAAAATGAATTATTAGAGAAAAACTATATTAACTTCATATAAACAATGATTTCTCCACGATACTTTTCACGAACGTAATTATAAAATTGCAACTTACTTGGTAACACAAGAGAAAATACGCATACTGTTGGTGTGGAATATTCAATGGGAAAATTCTAGAACGAAAACTGCTTGGAGAAACCGCAAACGCCAAGAAAATCGTGGACAGTCCGGAACATTGTGATCTAGACGACAGGCCTAATATTCGAAATCGCACCCACCGCTAATTTTCTATTCCGAAATAGACTCCGTGCTATTTCTTCGCCGCCGTGAAGATGTGTTCGTGATAATTCTATAAATAATAGCGTAATGTGTAATTGCTTGGATACTAGACGTACGCCGTTTATTTTCGTTTGTTTCCCGAAAACAGGAAGCGTTCGAGTCACGGGGCAATAAATTACGAAAACAATAAACGGACCGACCTGGATTCGCGGACGACCGCCAAGTACACCTCCACCGGTAGGAAGTTATTTTTCATTTGCGTTCGTGGAAATCAACACTAACACGAAATTACTAGGTTGGTGCTCATTCATGGATGTCACTCTCGAACTCTGAGATATTGATGTTGGAAATTATCGGGTTATCGAGGTTTTCCAATAAAATTGATAATGGTGATGAATGAGCAGGTTTGGCATTGGGGTCTCCTTTCTAAACTGTCGTCTTATGGTTTGCCTCCTCCGTTGTGAGCTTTGTTGAAGAGTTTCTTGTCTGATAGGTCTCTATATGTGGTTGTTGATGGAGTATCGTCTGATATTCTCCTACTAAATGCAGGTGTTCCACAGGGATCTGTTCTGGCGCCCAATTTGTTTCTGCTTTATATCAATGATCTGCTCGAGAAAAGATCTTGTTCAATACATAGTTTTTCAGACGACGGTACTCTAAATACCAGTTTCTCTTCCAGAGTCCCCATACCAGCTCGAGAAACAAAAATTCAAAAAAACATTCACGTCAATAAAATTAACGACGACTTGGTAAAAATAATACAATGGGGTGACATAACTTGGTGGAATTTAATGCTACGAAAACCCAGGCATGTCTCTTCTCAAGGAAAGCCGATCTATCACCATCTTGCATTCAGATGTCAGGAGTAACTATTCCTACAAAGTCAAGTATCTCGATGCTAGAGATTACAATCAGTGATAATCTCTCATGCGAAAACCATGTGAGATCGATCGCTAAAAGTGCTTCCCAGAAACTTCGATTTCTATTTCGTGCGAAAAAATACTTCACATCTCGTCAGCTTCTAATGATCTACAAGGCTCAGATACGACCTGCCCTGGAATACAGTTCTAAAGTGTGGAGTTCGGCACCAAAACATTAATTGAGGCTTCTCGATTCTATTCAGAGAAAGGCAATTCGTCTTGTTGGTGATTCTTCGCTCACAGACCCGCTCACTTCATTGGAACATCGTAGAAGGTTCGGAGACTTGTCTCTCTTCTATAGATACTTTCACGGTCGATGCTCTTCCGAATTGTTATCAATCGTTCCCCCCTTGGCAATATCTACACGGATGACTCAACGAGTACAGAATTTCCACCCCTTTGTTGTGTATTTGTAAACCTGTCGAACCTCTCTTACTCAGGGAACTTTTTCCAATAGAACAGCTGAGCTTTGGAACTCCTTGCCTAAAGAGGTTTTTCCTGAGGCTTACAAATTTCAGAATTTCAAAGTGAATGTTAATTTGTATCTCCTGTCCCTTGAGTCACGCAGTGTTCTTTGAACATTACAGGGATCCCCTTTCGTGTGAATTTGCATATAAAAAAAGGTTATGATCACGCTATTGGCTCAATGCCACCTCGATGAAAAAGTTGATCGATATGCCATAGCCTTCGTAGTGCCCTTGTGAAAAGTGACTAAAAGATGGCTTTACTACGTTCTTTTCGAGATAAATTCCATTGAGATGTTCAACTCCACAATATATTTCGTGTTGTTGACTAGAAATCACCATTCACTATAGTCGGGCCGTTCAAAATATAGAATTCACGGACGCTTGAACAGTGAATGCCTGCATCTATATATAGCCTGCGCGGCTTACGATGCCACTCCTTCTAAACTGAAATAAATGAGGAACTGTTTACACGGTACTGTACTCATTTGTGCTTTGTATCTACGTGTGTTACGTTAATTCAATAACGTGATCATTCTATCTTTTCAGCGGCTACACTATAACTGAACCAAGTTTTTAGAATCGAGGAAATAAATAATCGGTTGTGTTAGTTGAATGATAGTGAAACCTGGTAGAAAAAAACTGAATGGGTACAAATAAAATAGTAAAGCTCTGATTGAACAAAAATAAGGAATTGATAATATCGCGATATGTAATTGAGCATGTGAAAGAAACTGTAGAAATAATTACATAAATCAGTATGAAGAAAATCAAATAGACAAATGAATGAAACATTTTCTTATCATTTTGAGTTTTCTGGATTTCTGCAATTTCCAGCTACCTGTTAATGTATTTCAGTTTTTTGACATATTTCATCATATACTATTTGATAACTATTTTATCTTCAATTTCCCAATTTTCATTGGCAGAACATTATAACTTATTTCGATTCACTCAGACTAGGGAAGTTCAATCATCAACACCCAAGTGAAACTAGTTATTCAGGGCTATTCACTAAGCAGAGTTGTTAAGGATGGCGACTAAAAATTGTCTTTATGTTCAAGGTCAGTTGCTAAGCGCGAAATTGGTATTCACTTTTTAAGTCAAGTTGCTACTATAATGACCAGTTGCTGTGAGTAGTGGTTCACAGGCAATTGCTTTAGATATCTTGTTAAGGAAAAACAGATTACCACCGTCAGTATGGCAATTTATTATCAGAGTTGCTACGACGGTTAGCAACTGCGATTACCACTTTATTTAGTGAATAGCCCTGATTGTTTTCTTTTTAAAATTTTCACACATGAGACATGCTATGTGTTAAGGATAATTTCAATGTACCAGCAATACGATTTCAGGATGATTCAAACATTCTTGGATCATCTCTGATTATGATCTCGATATCATCTAATTTAATGAGTGTTTCCTCTACCGATGAGGCATTCGTTCCTTCTCAATTTCAATGTGAAGTTGAATAAATAAAAATATTATCATTGAAGAATAAAGACACATATAGGCTTCCCCACTATTGTCCCAAAGTTATATATAAACATCAGAAACACCAGTAACTAACTTACGAGTTCTGGAATGTATCCTGCTTATGAAGCTATTGTATAGCGAAACACGTGTCGCAGTTCCGTGTATCCATGTGTCCTATTTTTTGTTGAATATGGATTTTCATCAAGTATCGGCAGTTCAGTTCTAATTTTGGAAGGAGTGTCACATATTTATATTTCTCATATAGTTAGAAATACTTGGCAATTGAAATGAATACTGTACAGAGGACAGTAGAAAACTAGCATACACCTACAATTCTGAAAATTCTTCACATTCTTATGTATTAAAAAATGATTGTGATCATATAATCACAAAAAATATAACACAAAATGCAATCTTACCTTCGAGAAAAGAATATCATGAACTGGACATTTCCTTTTCGTACCATAGGTATTCTATTTTTAGAATCAGACTTTCATCATTTCGATCAACGCAATCTCAACTTTTGAAACCAGTCCGGTCCTACGACCTACGTCAGCCACCCTTATAAGGAAACAACTAACAGATGTGTGATAGAGAGCTTCACAATCGTTTTATTTTTCAGGAAGAAATGCGCGGGCGATCATTTTTTAACAACCAAACTTTATGCCTACATGATACCCGATACTTTTATGAAATAATATCTCGCGCTAAAAGTTCAAGTTACAAAATAAAAACAAAAGACGGCGAATGTGTTGCATAAAAACAAGGATTATGCAAATTCGAAGATTCGGCGTGGGAGGAATTGTCAACTGTTTTTATTAATCTTCCTCCACGGAGGTGGGATTTTACGCAGAGTGCGACGAAAGGTTGAACTTCTCGAAATAGCAGAGGGTCAATGAAAATCTGTCAGATGTTGTAACCGTGAGGTGAATAACTCAACAAAGAATAAGCAGTCATTTCTTTCCGTGAATTGAAATGTTCATTCAAAACTGTATTTTTGTTTCAATAAAGTCTCCCTATTACAATGTGTATCGATATAAATCTTTGTGAAGGTATTATAAAAGTTTATTTATATAGTAGCAAATAACTAACGAACACATTGAAGAATTTTCGATGGCTGCTACACCCCTGAAAACGAGAAATCAGGAATAATTAATGATCGACAATACGGATTTCGCCATCAACGATCAACCAGTGACTTATTAGCTTATGTTTCTCATATTTGACAGCATTCAATCGAAAAATTCGGAGAAACGATAGCTGTTGCACTAGATATTTCAAAAGCGTTTGAACGAGTTTGGCATCGGGGTCTCCTTTCTAAACTGCCGTCATATGGTTTGCCTCCTCAGTTGTGTGCTTCGTTGAAAAGTTTCTTGTCTGATAGGTCTCTGTATGTGGTTGTTGATGGAGTATCATCTGATATTCTCCCAATAAATGCAGGTGTTCCGCAGGGTTCAGTTCTGGCGCCACTTTGTTCCTGCTTCATATCAACGATTTGCTCGAGAAAACATCTTGTTCAGTACATAGTTTTGCGGACTTTTCATACCAGTTTCTCTTCCAGAGTCCCCATACACCAGCTCGAGAAACAAAAATTCAAAGAAACATTCACGTCAATAAAATTAACGATGACTTGTTAAAAATAATAGAATGGGGTAACATAAACTTGGTGAAATTTAATGCTAGGAGAACCCAGGCATGTCTCTTCTCAAGAAAAGCCGATCTATCGTCATCTGGTATTCAGATGTCAGGAGTAACTATCCCAACAAAGTCAAGATGCTAGGAATTACGATCAGTGATAATCTCTCATGAAAAAACCATGTGAGATCGATCGCTGAAGGTGCTTCCTTCAATCTTTTTCTATTTATTCACGAGTTGAAGAGGAAAGAGAATCAGATATTTAGAGGCAGAAACGAAATATACTATAGTTCTTGTTATACGGTGTTGATCTTGCCGCGGAAAGCTCACCATCTTTCCAATAACAGTTATGTTTTTCAACGGTTTTGTGACAAGGTTACTGACACATTCATGGTTGAGGCTATATAAGTTTAAGATATAGTTTTCTACTGATGGCAACTCTAGAAAGTCGGAACTTGTTTCAGCAAAAACTAACAAGATGCGTTCTCGAGATTGGAGTCCTCTTCCAAGCTTAATCACTTCCAGTATTGATGCTTCACACTTTTTCAATGGTTTACAGACACTTTGAACCTCCAGTTTTCACCAATACATTATCGCGTTTGTTGAAACTTCTGAAAAGGGAGCCGAATGATGAATTTTAGTTGAAATAATAACGAGAAAATTAATGGATACGTCGGTCTGTGGACTGCCAGAATCACAGTTCGACCTGCCTGCGTTTCTCTCGGCTGAAAGCAATGATACGGTTCTTTCAAACATTATAATTATAGAAGGCCTTTTTTCGTTCATAGCGGCATCAGTACTCATCACTCTGTTCTTTCTTGATCTCCAAGTACAGCCTCAGTGAAGTTCTGAATGGATTACTGTTTGATCACCTCGTTGTGTCGGTAATGCATGATTTGATGTGGCTTCTTTCGGTGAGGACACAAGCTGTTAGGTTTGGGAACAGGCAGTTGATTTTTGATATTCTAGAATAGTGGTTTTGAAACACTTCGTTTTAAGTTCTGCTCCGTTTTATAATAACCGAAGTTTTCTGCCATCACACTCAGCCTTTGGCGACATGCATTGGATTGCAGATTTGTGGTTCCAAATGGAACCTTCTGCACGGAGGCTCTCGGATGAAAATTCCGAAAGCATCCGCTGGGCTTGTTGTCAACAAAAGTGACAACAACACACGAGTAAAATGGCAGAAAACTTCGGTTATCAGAAGTTCCTCGTGAATCTCTCGCACTGTGTTGCATATATATATATATATATATATATATATATATATATATATATATATATATATAAATATAATAAACTTCTCGAGAAGAGACCCATCTTGAGAGGAAAACCAGGACCCTCATCAACAGCTCCAATATCCCTACCGAAACCAAGAAAGCTCTCATCCCCCGGGAAAAATCCTCACGCACGCACACCCCGCATATATGGTCTCTCAAAAATACACAAACCCAATGTTCCTCTTCGCCCCATTGTCGTTGCTTTCGGTTCTCCAACACAAAATCTTGCCAAACGCCTTGCAAATACTCTCCAACTCCTTGCAGAACAGTCCTCGTCATATGAACGAAATTCTTTCCACTTCATTGAAATCCTCAAAAACCTCAATATCCAACAGACTGACATCCTTGTGAGTTTCGACGTAGTGACCTTATTCACAAATATCCGTTTATCACATACATTGAACATTCTCGAAACCAAACACCAAATTTCCAAAGACACCCTCAACCTCATCAGTCACTGTATGTCCAGTACATATTTCCTATTCCAAGGTACCTTTTACAAACAAGTGAAAGGCGCCCCCATGGGTTCTCCCCTCTCACCAGTCCTTGCAAACCTTTTCATGGAAGACTTCGAAACTAAAGCCATTGACACGTTCGACCACAAACCCTCTTGCTGGTTCAGATACGTAGATGACGTTTTCGTCATATGGCCTCACGGCTCCGAAACTCTCCATAATTTCCTTGATCACCTTAACGACCTCCACCCAAATATAAAGTTCACAATGGAAATCGAAAGCAATAACTCCCTTCCATTCTAAGATGTCCTCATCACAAAAACCAATGACTCCTTCACCCACACGGTCTACAGGAAACCAACACACACAAACCGATACCTTAACGCAAACTCCCACCATTATCCGGCACAAACCAATTCCGTTGTGAATTCCCTCATCCACAGATCCATCAACCTCACAGACCTCCATAACAAACCACAGGAACTAGCCCAACTCAAATCAGCCCTTCTTCAAAATGGATTCACAGACCATCAAATTGACAGATCCATCCGCCGCCATCAAACTTCTCATTCCATTCCCAGAGACCCAACAGACAACAACGTTTCCCATAAATCTCTTTTTCCCTACATTAAAGGTGTTACTGACAAAATCAGCCGAATTCTCAAAAAACAGGACATAAAAACGATATTTACAGCCAGCAATAAAATCTCCACATTCCTCCGCTCCCGCTAGGACAAAATTGTCAACGAATCACAGGGTATATATGAAATACCATGTTCTGATTGCCATAGAACATATGTAGGCCAAACAAACAGACGAGTGACAAGTAGAGTATACGAACATCAACTTGCTGTCCGAAAATCAGACCCTTCTTCAGCTCTGTCCAAACATCATCAAGAGACAGAACACAATATATACTTTGCGAACACTAAGACCATCGCCACAGCAAAAGCACTACAAGCTCGTATAATTCGCGAGGCCATCGAAATCGAGAAGCGACCTTCCTGCTTAAATAAACGTGACGACGGCCAGAGACTTCCAACTGCATGGAAACCCCTAATTTCCAGATGCCCACTCCCCACCAAGACATCCGACGGTCCTTTAGTAGCACCCGCTGCTATAAATACTACCCAACGTCCCTCGATACCTCAGTTCGATCTAAGGAGTAGGCAGATTGAGAACTTAGAAAGAGCTCGTGACGAGACCTGGGGAGTAGGCAGATTGAGGCCCCGGCGTCAAGTCACAAACCCTTGCCCCCTATGACAACACCTGAGGAGTGGGCAGATTGAGACCTCAGCGTGAAGTCACATCTTTTACCTCTTGAAAATGGCTCCAAAATCGGAGCCGAAACGTCGAGAACAAAACTCCAGACGCGGTTCAACCCGAACTCAACAACAACACACAACTGACCGCGGAAACCTATCCGAACATATATATATATATAGATTGCTTTTTTCAATTAATGTGCCCCCACTTTTATTGTTTGAAAGGTTTAACTCACAAAATTGAAACCTGTGATAATCAAATTGATGTATGAATACTATCTTTCAGAGTAAAATTGACAGATGACAATTTCAAGATGGCGGCTGGGCGCCACCTGGAAAAAAAATGAAAAGGGGGTCTTGTGATACATCATTTTCATTTTGAAGCTCCTGTCGAACACTTTACCACCCTAAAATATAAAGCCAATATCTCCACCTACCATAAAATGGAGGAACATTTAATGATTGCCCAGATACATCGAGATTTAACTTCATACTTCGAGGAAATATGCAGTTCAGAAGATGCTCGAAATGGTTGCCTTGAACGTCTTGACATAAGAACAGCCTATCCGATATTTTGCGTCGAACATTTTCGAATACAGCAACGTCGATATTTCTACAAATATTTGTTATTCTCTGCCATATATTCAATATTGAAACAGGTGCAGTTTCGAACACATTTTGCTCCAGACCCATAAAAAAGTGTAAAGGTGTCAAATCTGGCAAGCGGGCTGGCCAATCCGTAGGACCTTGATCGCCAATCCAATCACCATGGAAAGTATTATCCAACTAGTTTCAGTGCTTAATCTTGTTGAAATGAAAACATCCATGTCGAATTCATTAGGATTCACTTCGACGAATCAAGGGATTAAAGGTTCAACAGTAGTTCCCAACATATTCAAATGAATACAGTTCCTCTGTTGAATTTTGTTCAATCGACCGTTTTGGAGATAGTTTACGTGGTACCTATCTACAATTAATAAATCGATAACTTAATGAGAATTGAGAATATTTGAGTTGAACAATTATGTTCGTTGTCATACTGACATTTTAGTCTTTTTTTATCAATGACAAATAACCTATCAAACCTAATCGGGTTGTTGGGATTCCAATATGGCAGAGAAAAACTAATATTTTTAGAAATATCGATATTAATGTGCTTGCATAAAGGTAATTATTAAATGTTCCGCCTTTTTGTAGTGGGGGAAGACATTGACTTAATATTCTAGGGTTGTGAAGTTTTCGTCAGTAGTTTCAAAATGATGTATCACTAGACCCCCCTTCCCATTCCAGCTGTATTTGAGTTTCAGTCACGAAGATAGATGTCCATTTATAAAACCCAACCAAACCTCTTTTGCTAAGAGGAAACTATGCCTTAATCTGTTCAATGGGTGTTTAGAAAAATTATGAGACTTTTAAACGGAATACACCAAAGTTTGTGATAAAGCAGATTCCTGAATGAATTAAGATCCAATTAAATTGAACGTCAAGCCACGGATGGGCTCAAGTTTCCGAAAATCTCACTTTTCATTCCTTGGGGTTAGGTGAGTTGTTGCCCATCTGGAACGGATCAGCACGAAACGGTTAGTTGGAAATAACATTGGAGACATACAGTCTCCTTGAGTCAAAACCCATGATCACTCTCAGTTTCGAATGGTTGGAAACAGCATGAGTTACAGGATAAATGCAGGCACAGAAATAGGATGCGACTGGTTTTTTATTCCTATAAAATAAGTGAGGTATATGACTGACTCAAAAATTATGAATGAGTGTGAGATAGTAGCTTTACGAGCCACCTGACTTCCAGCGAAGCAATTACGATCATTACCCCAGCTGGTGCACTGCATTCCTTTTGCCACCAACCACCCTTTTCAAATACTCGTTAAATATATGCATTGTCACAATCAGTCATCCCCTATTCTTCGGCTCGCACAAAGACCGAGTACTACTCCATTGTGCCTGAGAACGTATATATTTTACTATATTTCCGCAAAAACGGCCATTTATTCCCACAAAAGGCCGAGAGAGTGGCATTCATAGAAGAGAGCAGAGAAAAAATGAATGAAACCACTGGCGCCGCAATGTCCCAACCATTGTAACCACCTTTATTATTGTGCACACCTAAAAGTGGGGATTCTTTTATGCTGGTGCGAGATGCATTTGTCATTTGTTTAATCGCATTCCAACGTTTCGTTCTTTGTGTCGGAGCCGACCGCAAGTTGGATTGACAGCGTGCCGTGATAATCCGATGCTAGACCGGGTCGGTGCGGTGTTGGTGGGCCCAGAGGCGTGCAAATCGGACCTCGACGGTGGTTCTTGAAACGAAACCGCGACCCAGGGTCCTGCTTAAAGCTGCTTACATGAAAAAAAAATTCTGCATATTCCAATGTACTGAAGATGTACGTGTCAGCTCCCACGCATGAGGTCAGTTGATGGAACACCTGGCGGCGGTGCGCATTTTATTGATGGAGGCAGACCTGAAGTTTCATTACTTGAAGAAGAACAGGTTTAAATTTGTGCAGAGATCTACAGATTGATGTTGCACATTTGTTAATATACCCCAACTGATATGTGAACTTGTAATGAGGCCTATTACGAGATTGATATTTTGCTTTGCGTTAAGAATATTGAAAAGAATATGGAAAGAAAATGTATAGAATATAATGCCAACTCCATATACCCAGTCTAGGGCTCGATTTTTGACAGTTTTCGTTATGATAACGCACACGCTATTGCTAAGGCGCAGCCAATCATATCTACCATACCTTTGTAATAGCGTATTCGTTGAATAACGAAAGTGGTCTAAAATTGGACCCCTGGTGACATGATTTGCATTTTTAATATTCCCATAATCTGGTATAACTTTTTAACATTTCACCCATAATAAAAATTTATTTGAAAATAGAATTTTCTACAACTGTCAAAAAAGTTGACATTTTTTGTTGCTATGGATGCGTAGAACTCACCTATTATTACAATAAGAAAAATGTTTTACCACTGTTGAATTTTCGTTTTTACTGCTAGAACAAATCACCGAGAATCAATGTTTTTCTTTATAATTGAAGTGCTTTAGAGCATAGAATAATGGTTCCACAACGTAGGGGGCTTAAACACTTGGGATTCATCTTTTGAATAACATAGCAGAGCATTGTCTGTTGCGGTTTTTACATTCTTTGTACGACACCATTCTATGACATTTCAAATCCGTAAAATTTTCACCTATCCTCCTTTCCTTCTTATGTAAATGAAATACTGATCAATTAAATTGTTCTTCCTTCTATTTGTTCAAGAAATAATCTCTCCAAATACAACTCGTTCTTCAAATTTAATTAGATAAATTTTCATTTTCGAAACACTCAAACTTTTTTATTTTGAGGCAAAAGCATTCAAACAAACCGAACTCATCCTATGAACTCGTGATTTTATCAATCGGTTTGTTTTCATACTTTTGCCAAATAAAAAAGTTTTTGTGGAAAATGAAAATTTATCGATTGAATTTGAAGGACTCGTAGTATAACCTTTGAAAAAATAATGAAAACTCATTTTTAATGAAGACAAAAGTGCAGTCAATATTCATTCTAAACGAGGATGATTACCAAACATATCACAATCCACAACCTGATGTTGCGAGTACATTCGCACCAAAATATTTTCGTCACGAGTTCTGAGACTATAATCTTCGCGAAATTCACAGCCAAGTTTTCACAAACAAATATGCTTTACTGAAAAATTACAAAAACTAATTGGGAGTTGGCAACGTTAACCAGTCTTGCAGTAGGCATGCTTACCAAGGGAGGTCCTTTCTCTAGAAATCTGTTTTTTCATGGTGATTTCACCTTTCACATTCAAACTGCCCTTTCCAACCTGCCATCATATATATCGCATCAAATATGATCTCTATATTCGGGGGTTCTCTATCTATTGTTGTCATCAAATTTCCTTCAACTCCCTTTTCAATAATCATAGTTTAGGGCACCACAGGAAAATTTGTGAATCATGTCTTTTCCATCTCTATGACCATTGCTCTTCTGAAAATCATACATCATTCGCCTTTGGCACGTCCGTCCATTTATTTTTATTTTTCTGGTTATTATATAGGTTTCATTCTTATGTCGACTATTGAAGATTACTTTCGTCGCTAAGTATTTAGTATCGTGTACACACGTACATGTGCCGCCTTTCCGCTTCCTTTCCAAGCGAAAGGGGAGAAAGACTGAGTAGAACCTTCATGAATGTGCAATTTGACATGATTGTGTTCCAAGCCAGTCCATCCTTTTGTACCCCATTTTTTCACCCACTGATTGCTGCGTAGATTGCTGCGTACACAGCTATAGTTCCTATCGAAACAGACGAGGTAAGTCATTTCATGAGATCGTGTTCCATTTTCCATGCTACACCCTTACTATTCTACTATACTATACTATACTATACTATACTATTCACCAATGTTCATTTATTCATATCATTATATCATGCCACTCATCACTCATTCTAGCAGTCATACTCGGGATTACATTTGTGGAAAAAACGCTTGACCTTTATGTTAAAGCAAGAACTGAATTCCGGCTCTCATGAAATATTAAAATGTACACTGTCTTAATGTTTCTAACATATGTGTTTCACAAATTAATCATCGACGCACTGGAATGAAAAGTAATCCATAAATCTACAAACTCAAAATCATTGTGTTAGATTTATTTTCGAAAAAATGTGACATATAATTCTCGCATAATCATTATTTCCATAAATGCTGTCGTCGTCATTTCCTTTCTATACAATTCATTCACCAACAATATGAAGTGATTCATTACTTTTATTGCCATTATATTTTGTTCACCATTAGTATATTATGGCCATAATGAAACCTATTCACACACCTATACAGACACAACAATATGTTATTCCAAAAGGTGTCAACTCTCGACAGTCCGGCGCCAGAGATATTTTTTGTCGTGTGCAAACCTTTAACAAGAAAAATAGTAAAATCTACGTTTGTTTAGGTACAAAGGGCAACGGCTAACGTATTTCTGTAGTATGCATTCTTCTGTTACACCTTCAAGAATGCATGGTACCTGCTTCCATTGGACTAGAATTGTAATAGATCTTTAGAAAAACGCGTTCATTGTATTTATTGTTAACGACTTCACTTCGAAGGTACAAACGCAAATATTTTCACAGGGGTGTGTTTCCCAGAATTATTGGGGTTGGACCCGTAAGGGTAACTGATTACTTCTGACTAAGATGGATCATGGAAAATTAAAATCAACTGCTTATAAACTTTATTTAGATTTCTAGTGATACGTATGTTAATTCCACAACATTTTTTCAACAACACAACTCGGAAAGAAACAGCCCAATTTGGAAGCATAATAAATTCACCCTGCGTATAATATTACAATTCAGCAATCTGAGATAGTCTTGATATGTTTCTGTCAGTTTTTTGTGCCAAGAGAATCGCAATTTTCGTTGAACACAGAATCTGAGCTGTACACGAATTGAGCAATCTCATGAATACTAGATCAACACATAGTGTTTCATAGCAGTTTACACAAGCATTTTTTCAATGCTAGCAGTAATAGGTGAGGGGGATACTCCAAATTGTATATCAATATCATAAGAAAGGTCTATTCAAATCAAATAAATGCATGGGGTTCTCGAAAACGGCAAGAGATAGAGATCTGGTTGACTTGAAACAAAGTTTCATGGAGAAAGTTTTCGGTTCCAGATATATATATAGAAAAAACAGATCATTTTGAAATTCTATTTCTGAATGTATCTCACTCACTAGGTTGGATTTTGAATTTATTTTCATACTTTGCCATGGTCATCTAATGGGCTCTAAGAAAATATTCATGAAAATTTTATACAGGGTGTCGGCCCAAATTCGAAAAAACTTGGAAAAAACATGAATTATAGATTTCTTGGTCCATATTTTCAGTATACTTTTGAATGAGAAGCCACTTAGGGTAGATCATATCGTAATCAGCAATTCCCTACTTCAAAGGCAGATTGTAAACAATTTATCCAAAAATTCTGTCCCCCGGTCTGAAAGTAGTATCGAAATGATCCAAATATTTCGGCATGAAATAGATGTTGTCGCTCAAGAAACGAATATAGTGAAAGAGGTCAGTATTCTAAATTTGAACTATGGTGGAGTTTGGAGTACTGAAATTGGCGAATTTACTACCAGGCATATTCCTTTTTTTATGAAAGAACGGTTATTTCTCAGAACCTCACATGGATTTCTACGCAAATCTGGCCTATCCTAAAAACACTGTTTCCCTTTGTGGAAATCACCATAGAATTGTTTTGAAATGGCGGTCGAAATGGGTTTTTTCCAAAACAAGTTCAAGATCATCCAGCTATGAACGAGCTCATAGTTTTCAACGCTGAGTGAAACTCTAGTCAACCATGCAGATCATATCCACCACGAATGTTGCTAGAGCTCATATACGCGATATAGTGAAGTTGCTGACTCTCGTCCCTTTCTACAATAGAATGAGCAGAATCGTTCCAATTTGCCCAGGCGAAACTGGAGGCCTTCCCCCTCCGCTAACACTTTGGTTCAAATTGAAGCCTTTGGTGTTGAAGTAAAAGCAAATGTCACTGATAGATTACTAATGTGGTAGTTGTAAATCAGGTTTTCGACAAAATTGAGTTTCAACAAGTTACACTGGTAATTTACGAGTGACAAGTACACCAGTCCAAGTTTTTATTATAATTACGGGCGTTTTGTTTCAACTATGATTATGACTAGAAAAGTACCACTGATAAATTCCATTTGTGACAGATTTTGGTTTCTCAAAGCTATACTAGTGGGTTGGGACTAACATGTGCACGTGTTTAATCATACAAGTGTTTTTTCAATTATCAACATCGTTTCTGTTTCGACAAATACTGAGGCGGAATATTTACTGGTATTTTACGAGTCTAAATCGACCAACATTCGAAGCATGGTCAACATTAAACAACCATCCGTAGGGTTCCAATATTCGAAACAAAATCAAATATCAAAATTTTCGCGATAACCTACCAATTCAATGAAAGATTCAGACTGTCGCTAGAGGAATTTAAGCGTTTGTTGGGAGTTAGCAGACAGAGATAACAGCATAAAACAAGTCATGGAAAGGCTTCTCAAACAGAGTTCATGTAATTACGATTTGCAAAATTAGTCCGGATAAAAAAGGATGTAACTGAAAAATGGCCTATGATATTCCATTGTTCGATCTCCATATTATTTTAATCGCGATTCCTTCCCGAAAATCGTTCTTTTATGAATCCAGATTCACAGCACAAAAACAATTTAAAATGGCATTTCATTGGTTTGGTAATGGCGCTCAAAACTATGGGGTTGGAGATGTGCATATATGAGTATTCGAAAAAGATATTTCGTGTGTCGAAATCAACAAAAATATCACTCGATGAGCTTGAAAAATGAAGATAATAATGCAGTACTATGAGTTGATCACTTCGACCACTTCTAAATGAGAAACCCAATTAATGTATCCCGATATGGAATACCCTATGCTTAGAAATGCTTGCAGGAGAAAGTCGAGTTTATTTTTTTATTAGCGAAACAGAGATGTGTGACGAGCGTGGACATTAACAACCGACCCAAAGGTGAATTTTAGGTAATATTCAATTATTTTATTATATGAATAATCACTTTTACTGCGGCAGGCAGAAAAATTATTCCCTTGTTCTACGGCGGTAGTGGAAAAAGTATCATAGACATGGTGTGGATGATTTGACTGAACTGATAGAAGAAATATATCGACTTCATTTACATTTTCAATTAGCACAGTTTTTGTATTACCAACATATTAGTTAAGATACATCATTATTTTGATGTTCATGGATAAATTCACACATATATTGGTAGATTTTTTTATTTAAAAAAATATGGTAGATATACTCACATAGGAATTTCTTCGAAATTGCGTCATGTTACTTGAAAAAATATATTTCTACCACCTTAGTTAACTAAAATTCCCAAAGGGCGATATACTGGGCGGTACCAATCGGACTTTTAGCATTTGATGTAATCAAAGTTGGTAATTTTTTCATTTAACGAAATATGGTAGATATACCTACATGGTATTTCTTCGAAATTGCGTCAAGTTATTTGTAAAAATATATTTCTACCACCTTAGCTAACTAAAATTGCCACAGGGCGATAGACTGGGCTGGTACCCATCGGAGTTTTAGCATTTGATGTAATAAAAATTGGTAATTTTTTTCAACGAAATATGATGGATGTACCTACCTATATGAGTTCTTTAAACTAGTAACTATTAAGCTTTCTGACAGAACCAGTTGAACAAAAATGACAAATCAACATAATATGTCAAAAACAGCAATACCCTGACAAACTTGACAATGAGAGGAATTAATTCAAAATATCAGGTTGGATTAATAATTCGTTTCTAAATTATGGTGTGAATTTTTTTACCAAATACCACGCACCCTTCAATTATTTCTGGAATTTTTTTTCGGGCACGAATATTAAAAAAAAATTCAAAATATTCATGCCCTCTAAAAAATTTCCGGAAATAATTTAGGCTCTTGTCATATTAATAAAAAAAAACATCAATTTCTTCATGAACAAACATTTATTATCCCTTTCCCGTGGAATTTTAATTCGCACTCCCGAAATCGATATAGAAGCGATACGAAATCGCCTCATTCCTGCCATATATATCGGCTTTCTCGGAAACCCGAACAACGGTAGCGTCGAAAAAAAAGCTGTAAAAGAGCCCCGAAAAACGTTTTAGAAGCCGGGTTAACAGTTCGCATTCGTGTTTCGAGATAAGATTCGTCATTATACAAGCCCCTGACATTCCGACATTGTGCCGTGAAATCAAATTATGTCTCTCGGGATCGGATCGGCCGAAGCTTAGCGGCGCTTTTACGGGAATTATTTACGTGCTATCAAGATTAACATAACGCGCATAGGCGTAGGACGGCGCAGGAAATAAGGTCAATGGAGCAGAGGTCTGG
This sequence comes from Zygogramma bicolorata, assembly GCA_032362365.1. Lineage (NCBI taxonomy): Eukaryota > Metazoa > Arthropoda > Insecta > Coleoptera > Chrysomelidae > Zygogramma > Zygogramma bicolorata. The sequence goes on from JAVJAQ010000582.1 coordinate 2,177,631, forward strand.
ATTCTGGTATACAGTGTGATTCACTTCTCATTGAAACGCCCTCGTATCTTTCGTAATTTCCGACGTGAAACAATGAGATTTTCAGGATCGATAGATAGATTGAGAATGAACTTACTGCACGAAATGAGTCATTCTACATGTTATACATTGCATGCCAGCAGCGATGGAACCATCCATTTTTAGGTATTAGAGAGCAAAATTGGCCCCGAATTATTTCGGATTAGTGATAAGGATCCCCTATTTACTACATATACATATTTCTCCTGAAAAATTCTTATTATTTTCACTTCTCATAGAAACACCCTCGTATCGTCCGTAATTTTCGACGTATAACTATGGTTTTGTCTCAGTACAAAGTTATATCCAGGATAATCCTGAACAATTCCATGTCCTCCAAATATTGAAAAAAAAAGACTATTCACCTATTATTTCTAATTTTTAAAACATTACTTAGTTTCTCGTAAGCACTAATGATAACTTTTCCAGTCGAAAGCGTTCTGCTATGATTTGATAAATTTATTTCTGCACGAAATACAAAACTCTCAAGTATCGTTGACGTATTCTTGAAAAAATTTTGAAAAGGATTTTCACAGCCCGCGCCAGATATAGCTCTTACTGCACATGACATGATTGCTATGATTTTTGTGTGTATGGAAAAAAGAATCACAGAAAATTACTATAGAGAAACAAAAATTATTTTTCAAATTCCGCAATAGATATATCGAACGAATATATATATATATATGTATGCTGTTTGGAACTTCCGGATGAACCGCGTCTGGGATTGTTCTTCTGCCGACGTTTCGGTTCCCTCTTTGGAGCCATTCTCAAGACTTCTTGACTTGGTGGCAAGGCCTAAGTCTCCTTAACCCCTGGCACCCATCTTGACAGAGTGAAGATTGTGGTTTGGTGGATAGAGGGATGGTATTGATAGCTGTATGAGAATCCGACGTTGTTGAAACTGTCGGACTGTATACAGGTCTGGTTTGAGAAGAATTAATTAATGGATTTGTTCGAAGGGATAATAATGGTTTCCAGGAATTGGGGAGCCTTTGTGAGTCGTCTCGTTTGTTGAGGCATTGAGGGCGTTTTTCAATTTATATTGCTTCGCGAATGATTCTGGAGTGGAGTATTTTCGCTGTGACAATGGTCTTCGTGTTGTTGAAGTCAATTTTGTGTCCGGTTTCGTGATTGTGTTTGAAGAGAGTCGAAGTCATGTCCGAATTACGTACTGATAGTAATTCGGACATGACCTCGGCTCTCTTCAAACACCACCACGAAACCGGACACAAAATTGGCTTCAACAACACGAAGACCATTGCCACAGCAAATACACTCCACTTCAGAATCATTCGAGAAGCGCAACAGAAATTGAAAAACGCCCTTAATGCCTCAACAAACGAGACGACTCACAAAGTCTTCCCAATTCCAGGAAATCATTATTATCCCTTCGAACGAATCCATTGATTAATCCTTTTTAAACCAGACCTGTATATGGTCCGACAGTTTCAACAACGTCGGATTCTCATACAGCTATAAATACCTTCCCTCTATCCACAAAACCACAATCTTCACTTGGACAAGATGAGAGCTGGGGGTTGAGGAGACTCATGCCTTGCCAACACGTCAAGAAGTCTTGAGAATGGCTCCAAAGTGGGAGCCGAAACGTTGGCAGAAGAACAATTCCAGACGCGGTTCATCCTTGGAGCATTCCTCATGAAATTGTTATGAATTATGTATGTCAGCCAGCAATGAAAAGTTGAACAAAAACGAAAAGTCATCATAAAATGTGAAATGCCAGAACATTATTCATTGTGAGAATAATTTTTTTTGTATTGAAAGGACTTCAAACCGCACAAAACACAACAGAAAAGTTACCAGCACTACAGTAAAATTGTGAAATAGTGATTCATTGAATTTTTTGGGCATTTGAGAGATTCATTATGACTGGCGTTTGCATAGCTACCTCCCTTCGATGTACTGAAATATGAGAGGAAGAAAACTTTAATCGAAGAAATAATAATAAAAAAAGTGGGACATACTCTCATAAAAAAGTACACTTTTCCTTACCCTACTTGCATATCAAGGGGATTTATTGTATATTTCTACGAAACATGAAGAAAATTAGAAAGCCGTGTTGAAGTAGCATTTCAATCATGTTAAATTATTTCTAAATGATTTCTGTGTAATCTAATATTGTTGTCCAGTTTATTCGAATAATAAACAATCCTGAAGAACATGCTTCAACGACAATGTTTTCGTACAAACGTAAGCTATTTATAGCATGTTTACTTCGACAGCGAAGGTAATCGTGATTATATATATGAATATTCCTTCCACTTCTAGATCAATTGGATCCACAATATAAATATAATATTTATAGTTCATCATTTATCGGGTGTAGAAAAAATAGCGTATGCAACACCAATGTAATGGTTATTACTTCTCTCGCCGAACTAAACGGAACTCACCTTCTGCTCGTTTCGTTTCCCGTTTAACGCTCGTATATAATAACCATCATTTCATGATCGTTGCATATTTAACTATTATGTTACCAGTTGGAAAAAGTTTTATTTGGTAACTAGTGCGATTTTGAGAGATCAGCGTAGTAACAAAAAATGAGAATCATATCTTTCTAGACTTTTTCTGATTTATGTTGTTTTCATCTGAATCCAATGAAGTTTTACAGATTTTTCTACAATTCAAGAACGTTTACTATCCAACATCTTTTGTGTATTTGATATACAGAACACGGTTAGAGTTATTCTTCAATAGAAAAACAAAAACTGACTGACCTTGACCTTGAATCAGAATTATTAGTCGCGTTGAGTGAATTCTGAGACGAGAAGTCAGGAAAAATGGCTAACACAGGAGTCTATATTTGAATTGAATTTCTCCACGTTAAAAACAACTGATGATGGAAAACTATGGATGAAATTGGATAAAATTCATCTTTATGCTGAAAATTTTGAAATATACCAATCATTTTCTCCAGCAGTCACATTGATGCACTGAAAGAAATCAATGATGCCTGAAACACTCTGATTACACGGTCTTCAGATCATGCAAAACCATAGAAAATAAAAAACTATTGTAAGTTTTCGGTCCAAAGACTGTTCGTTGAGAAATCAACGATTTAGTTGGAATCCTTGTTGATAACGAGCAGATCAAACCGGCGGATCAGCTCAACAAGCATCACATTAATATTTCAGAAATGCTTATTAGAATAATAAATCAATATTTTTCTGTCATCACATTATTTATCTCTCAGCATTGAAAGAATGTTAATCTATGAAGTATCCAATGCAAAATTATACCAATAGAGTGGTTGTTTTTTTTTACTGGTGGTGATATCGAAATGATTATCTACTATTTCTCCATCCAAATATTCATCTGATGAATTTTTCATTCGTTTACTGAAAAAATATCCGAACTAGGAACAATAGAACTGATTCACGTTTTATTCTTTTATACATTGAAGCTTGTGATCAAACGTAAGGCGGTAACTACTCAGATTTTTCATGGCGATATATAATCTTTAGTTTTGCCTGAATGGTCAACACTGTCACCAAAAAGTGTTGTGTTGCCTTCCTCTTCTTCTAAGTGAACAACGGGGCACTTTCCAAGTAGTTGAAAAATGGGTCCTAATGATTGTGGATACAATTATATTCATACTCGTCCTCTATGAACGGCACTCGTGCATACTGGTATATTAATCACTGAATCATGCAAGAGCTAACGAGAGCAGTCATATAAGCATCTATTGAAAAATATTTAATGATGATCGACGTTTTAATGGTGCAAGCAAGCTCGAAATTGAAAAAATCGCCAGAACAAGCAATTTAATAACTCAATAATATTGAATATCACCCCAAGAATCCCGAGATATTTAACCTTGTCTGACCATGTGAGGATTATTTATAATTAAAAGTCTAGACCCAGAGTCTTCGATGAAATCAACTGAATTTATCATAATCTAGATTTAATTGTCGATTCGATTATTTTTTTCTGAAACGATTCGTACAAAAAAGAACCCAGAGAGGATCAAGGATGAAGATTAATGAAATTGACGGGATATTTTTCTCTAGTTTGTGTGATTTCATAATTCAATCAAGGCCATTTTTGGCAAGCTTGCTTTGATGACTTATTTTTTAATTCCTGTTTCCTTCGAGATTATCCAATTTTTTTCTTAGAAGATTATTCAGAAAGCCCTATGAGAGCCAACACAGGATTTTAAGGTATATAATATAGGTCCACTCAGCGACGTCCAAAAAAGGAACCTTACTGGTTAGGAAGAATAATGAATAAATTGAGCTATATGTTTCGATGATTTTTTTTTTTCACGTCAGCGGCCCTGAATTTCATTCAATCAACAATTTTGTGAAATCACATCGACTTTCTGCCTCAATAAGTCGTCCCACGTATTTCGAATCGTTCATTTCTTTGCGAGAATAAGAGGTGTCTTTCACAGGACATCCCATAAAATCTATCAACAGAGAACAATAGTAAGGTTTCTTAAAATTCTTATTCAATGCCACTTGAACCACTTTGTTTCAAGTACATCTCTGAATTTTCTTGCACTCCCCAATAATCTCAAAACAGCGAGGGGCATGTTTACGCTGAAGGGTTCTGACGGCTATTCTTCTTGAAAATCAATGGTATAGCCCTACTATCAAAATTCTTTCTGCGGAGACGAGTGATAAACTACCTCCAAATTTTCATCCTCTCGAGAAATTCATATTAACTTTTTCATATAAATCAAAATAGCAAGCTCAATGGGATAGGCCCCGTGTCACTATTCATACCACTCCTACACGAGAATATATTATACCATATGTGGTCTAGGTAGTGTAGTGTAGTGGTTAGCATATCTGCCTATCAAGCGGAAGGCCGGGGTTCGAATCCTCGCCGGGCCACCGTGCTGGGTAATCGCACGTTAAAAGGTAAGGCCTCGTTTATCCATTGCTCGCACAAGTTTCGACTTCTGAGGGTTGACGTTCGTCAGCTGGTTTTAGAACAACAATATCGGCTCCTACATTTAGATATCTATCACGAGACTTTCAAATTTTATTCTGCTCGAAGATATGTGCTAAGAACGAAAGCATAAAAATTTGAAATTACAAATCGAATAAGGTAATCAAATCCGAACAAAAACGCTGAAATGGATTTCTTGGTCGAAATTAAATTAATGTTTTTGATTGATGAAAGAAAATAATTTTTGTACTGAATCTTTTTTTATATGCAGATTCACACGAAAGGGAAGCCCTGTAATGTTCAAAGAACACCGCGTGAATCAAGGGACAGGTACGAATTAACATTCACTTTGCATTTTTGAAGTTTTTAAGCCTTTGGAAATACCTCTTTCAGTAAGGAGTTCCAAATTTCAGTTGTTCCATTGAAAAAAGATCCCAGAAAGAGAGGTTCGACAGGTTTCCAAGCTCACAACAAGGGGGGCAACAAAGGGGTGGGAATTCTGTACTCGTCGGGTCATCCATGTGGATACTGCCCAGGGTGGAACGATTGATGAAAATTCAGAAGAGCCCCGACCGTAAAAATATTTATAGAACTTCTACGATGAGCAACGAATCACCAATAAGACGGATTGCCTTTCTCTGAATAGAATCAAGAAGCTTCTATGAATGTTTTGGTGCAGAGCTCCATACATGAGAACTATAAACAGGTCGTATTTGAGTGTTGTATATCATTAGAAATTTTATATTCTGTTTTGAAGTCATCGTTTTGTAGTGGATGAATTTTTTTTGTAGTTTTTGAGCTTGTTAATCTGAAGAAATAAGGAACTTTTGCTTTCTAACAGGACGTGTGTTTCATTTAGAAGGAACTGTTTTCAATAGTCCCTCTTCGGGGTAGGTCAGAAATCTACTTTTCCTTACTTGTATGGATGCCGATATCAATTCCTATTTACTTCAAATTATTCTAGGCTAACAAATCAAAAATCTACGAAGGACCATTTCATATATCTAATCATCTATTACCTCGGGTGTCCCTGTGAGGGAATGAATATAGTCTTGGGCTTTCGGTATTCATAGTAAATCTATGAACCTAACCAAACTCATACCTCATTTCAGCACCGGCCATCAAATAGAAAAAGACACAAGCTCCTCGTCTATGATAAACGACGGTTCCATCTACAATGAGTTATAATCTACACCGGAAACCCTCGTCATGCTTCGAATCTGTCGCCGTGTGGTCTACCGAGAATCCCAATTTATTCAAATAGAAAATAATCCATCGAGACCTGCGGGTGCCACTTTCAACAGCTTCACACCTGAAACGGATGAAGAGGTGTTGCGACAAATAGTCTTGTGAGAAATAACGTTTACCTACACCCGTACTCTAATAATACACTTATATGCCCACAACCCGTGTTATATTGAAATCCATTACGATACAGATTTTCAACCAATAGAAACCCATTATTTTTCAATCAAGCATGATGTGCATGATCTGCATTTGAAGTCAGTCAAGTCAAAATCAGTATAGGTATTGAATTTCTGAAGAATATAGCCAAACTTCGATAATCATAACAAAATGTCTGATACCAGCGATATGGGAAAATCACCTTCGACATCTTCACCGGCAGGAATACAGTTTTTTTTTTTTTTTTTTTTTTTAAATTCTTTATTTAACGTCGGCCTATTTCCGCTACCAAGGCCAATCACCGACGCCGGTGAGCACACTTCCCCCAACCGGAAATTTTGCCGAACCCTCTGGTATTCCAACCAGAGGTAGGGATCTTTAACGAGCCCAACATCCATGGACTCGGGACCGACGGCTTAACGTCCCCTCCGAAGGACGTCATATCCTCAATATATCTTGTGCTCATTGATATATTGTCTGCGAGCTATGATATGCTACTTCGCTGCAGCTGTACGGGCTTTCGACACGGTATTTCCCTGTATGGTCACCCATCCAAGTACTAACCAAAATGATTAAATTTTTCAGCGGTCTGAGGCGCTGAGATTATCTTCGCTAGTTGGAAGAGGCATGGGTTCGATTACGGACTCGAGTGATTTTTTTTTTTTTAATTTTGATCTTCTCTTCATTTCTCATCGTGTTTTTTTATTGAAGTTATGCCATTAATTACAATTTTGTAGAATTTTTCAAAGAAATGCGTTTAATTGGTATTATTGTGTGCAATACAAATATAAATATAATATTTGTAGTTCTTCACTATTTATCGGATGTAGATAAAATAGCGTATGCAACTCCCATGTAATGGTTATTACATGATCGTTGCATAATATACTATTCTAATGGCCCGATCGTGTGGCAATACTCCGAAGTAAGTTAATGTATATATATATATGGAATGTAGCCAAATATTCAGTATTTTCCCAAAGATAATGCTTTCCTCAAATCGCTAGGAAATTTTGACATTCCAGACAGAATTTCTTGAAGAAAAAGTCAATCACTTACTGTAAGAGAATGGATATTTCCTTACAGTTGTTAGATTTCTACATAAATGATTGAAAACACATCATTTATTTGCAGAAGTCCATAAAACGTACTTTTCTCTTGATTTCTTTGACAATAAGTCTATGGAGGGCATGGCCCAGCTCTTCAGGTTGACTGACAGTCATTCGATATCTGAAGTTAAGCAACACCGAGCGCGGTTAGTACTTGGATGGGTGACCATACAAGAAAATACCGTGTCGAAAGCCCGTACAGCTGCAGCGGAATAGCATATCATAGCTCGCAGACAATATATCAATGAGCACAAGATATATTGAGGATATGCCGTACTTCGGAAGGGACGTAAAGCCGTCGGTCCCGAGTCCATAGATGTTGGGCTCGTTAAAGATCCCTCCCTACCTCTGGTTGGAATACCAGAGGGTTCGGCAAAATTTCCGGTTGGGGGAAGTGTGCTCACCGGCGTCGGTGATTGGCCTTGGTAGCGGAAATAGGCCGACGTTAAATAAAGAATTAAAAAAAAATAAAAATAAGTCTATGAAGCAGTATCCACTGCTTTAACCAGCTCTGGAGGAGTCTCAGGAATGGGACTTTCATCATCCCTTATCATTTTAATTTCGAAAACACCAGCAATTGAATTCGTAAACGTCAAGTTTGACAAAACAATCTCAATGCATTTCCACAGTAACCCAAGTAATTTCATTACGAATTCCAAAGCACCATTCACAAATTATTGGCGATTTTTTCAAATCTTCACAGTCGTCCAGTTATGTTATGTTTTTCCTACCTGGTAAACAATGTATCATTTCCACGTAAAGAGAGTATACATCCTATCATTCAAATGTCTCAAAAATTTGTTTCAATTTCAGAAATGCACATTGAAATATCAGCCATGTTATAGCCAGTTTCGACGATGCAATTTGTAGCCGCAACTCCAGAAAATTGCAAGTGTTCATGCTAGTTTTTCGAGTTGTATTAATCTTTTTTGGTGCGATAAGTTGCAGCGACTTGGTCATTTCTATGGTGAATTCGTTGCCGCAAACCACCAATATGTGGTAGCATTATTGTGAAGAATGTTGATTTTGATCATTTCAATTATTTTTCGAAAGGTAAGAAATCAAGTTGAGTGATAAGGTGATCTTATCACAATATGAATTATTAGAAATGAATGAAATCATGTATCAGTTTTGATAAAGTAGACGTTCGTCTTGGTAAAATTCAGTGCTATTTTTCAATATTGGTACTGCAAATTGACAATTGTGGCTTTGGCAGAATTCCAGTTGATGTGCATCCATAGACCATATCAGATTAGGATTTCATTAAAGCACATTTGATGTTTCTCAGCTGACTACTCTATGTTCATGTCATTAGTGTCAGTATTCAAGTCGAATGTCGTATGTTTTCTACATGGATAGGGTGTTGTTATGAGTGTGATCAAGATGAATAAAAACCCTGGTGTGTTGACTTATGCCTAATAGATTGTAAGCAAATTTTCTCGACTTTTCGCTATCTTGATTTTGATCAATTTCAACCAAAGACATGCCTTCGAGAGTTTGCCAGCAGAGGCGCACCTTACGTGATTTCAATTTAATCTGTGATGCCATGATATCCGTCTGCTCAACGGCCATAAGATTATTTATAGATTTATAGGTTAGGTTTATTTCATGGTCTCATGTTTTGCATGCAATTTCTTGCTTTCCCGCGAAATGCGAGAAATTATGTTGTCATCACATTTTTGACTGATTATTAGGTATTCCTTTTGCTTTCAATTTGATGAAAAATAAATCAAAAGCTCAGTGATTGTGATATGATTTTAAATCTTCCGAAACAATAGTTGTGAGTGAAACTGGAAAGTATTGATATCTTATTTTTCTACTTTCTGAGGAACCGAAGATAGGTGAGTACTTTTTTCTTCATAGTGTTGAGAAAATGCAATTTTAATGTGATTACGAGCCGATGATATGAAGGATAAGTAATACCTACACGTTACATGAGCTTTTTATTTTGAGTTTGGAAATCGGTTCATTATAAATCCAACTATCACTATAAAATCAAACAAATACAAGAACAGCAACGATAAACACTCAAAAAGAATATAAACAAGAAAAACGTGAAGAAAAAACAAGAACTAGGTACAAGATTTTGAATATTAAAGGAACTTTCAGATGCATTCAAATTCAAATCGAACTATCAAACATTCCAAAAAAATTAATAGCTCTTTATTAGACGAACGTATTTTGTACACTGGTTATTCTATTGGTGAACGAAAGATCCCGCATGAGTTTATCCAATGAGACCACCGGTATTGAAAATCACTCGTAAGCTGCCACCTCAATGAAAATGTACCCTCAGAAAATCGCATTTGTATCACCACCTCAACACCATCTACCGTCAAAAAATGTGAGTTTACTCTTCGATTTCTCAGGTCGAGAGGAATTGGCTAAACAAAAGCATATTGGTCAACGCACCAGGGTTTTTATTCATCTTGAGTGTGATCAACACCTGATATTTAACGTGAAAATATACACTATATATAGAGAGCAACCAACTATAAAATGTGCTAAAAAAGAATTTTTCCACCGAATATGGTCTATTTGACTATGAATAACATTTGCTACGAGAATTGGTTAGGGGTATTTTGTTTCTACATTATTGGATACTGATTTGTTCCTTAAAAAAGTTGAAGTAAACAACTGGAAAGGAATTTCAAATATATATCAGGGTTGAAATTATTGGCAACACTGATTTTCACAGAAATGTTTTTGGGTCGTTGGGGTTAATGTACATGAATATTCAGCAAATGGGATCATTTAATGGTAACAACATTAATTCACCTGAATTGAGTTGTTGAAAGGGCATTGAACGTGGTACTAATTACTGATCATATCGGATTTCTTCTGGAAAACATTCATTTTTCTAAGTTGACTACTCTGTGTATTCGTCATTAATGTCAATTCCTCCTTCTTGTCATGAATTTTTCACATGAAACTCATTTTCATATCAAATAAGTCATAATTTGGGAAATATCTCACTTTTTTTCCCTGAATGAACTGGGTTTAAAAAAGGCAGCACTTGGAGCACAAAAAAATGGTAATCTGCAATGGAATTTACGCGCTACATGGTACTCATAGTTCCCTGAACTATTATCATTAACAAAGGGATTACATAACTGCGACACGTGTTTCTTTATAACTTAGATTATCTGATCCTGATTGCGGAAGCGAAACACATGTCGCTGTTTTTCAAACCTATGGTCGCATAGGAAACTGTAATTTATATCTCGGATATGGATTTTTATCAAGCATTGGCTAGCTCAATTCAACATTTCAAAACATTACCCATATAATTGTAGATTATACCACGAGTCAACAATAATAGTCGTTAATGCGAGTAGTATACTCTACTTTATTTACGACTAATTTATTTATCATAAATAAACGATCCTTCAGTTTCATTCATCTCAATTCAGTAGTAAACCAACGCGTTTGACACTTTGGAGGTTGGTTATATTGTTTCCATGGTAAAATGCAATTTGAAAAATTTGTGATAGGACTACAAGAGGGTATAAAGACTATACTGTAGAATCCATAAATTTAATACTTACATTATGTATTAGTCGTAAATACAATTATGAATATCTATATATATATCTATATTATCTGTATAATTTTCGAGGTTATTCTCTTCTACGTAATGACTTCTGAAGTAATATACATATATATATATTTATATATATATATATATATATATATATATATATATATATATATATATCAGAAGAATTTTTTATGGAATGGAATTTTGAGGGGGTTTTGCTATAGAATGCCGACGCCTTTTGACCCTATGATGATGATGAAGTCAAACAAATTTTTTACCGACTCATAAAGAAACTATTTGAACTAGTCATTTATCTGCGAAGCGTGTATATTTTGTGGGGTGAGAAGTTTACCTAAAAACTTATCCACAATTTGATGTTTGAATAGTGTGTTTGAAGTGCTTGTTTCACACGTATCTTCAAGATGAGTTATGAGCTATCTGCATGCCGTTGAATCATAAATCAAATTTAGACAGCTACAAAGTTTTTTCCTCTATTGACTATGCAAGTTTTTTCTATTTGTGAAAATGGTAATATTATTCATTCACAGAGAATAATGTATTTGTCAGTATTGTGAGTAAAGTATTCGTTGTTTTGAATGTTGCCCTAACATTATACCTGTTGAAGATTCGTTTTATTTTTTCAGTCAGTCGAAGGACATAGGTAAGGTATAACGTTCGTAACAGGATGTGACACATAATGAACCAACTAACTTACAGACAGAAAACATAGAGACATGTAATATTTTTATACTCCCACTATTTTGAACCGTTCATTACGTATTTGACGTAATGGCAGCCGTTTCCGGAAGCTTTTTTATAAAATGATGGGATATGTAACATTCAGCCTGATAAATTAAATCTCATGACTACATTCAATTGTCCAAGAGCGGAATTCAGTGATGAATTTTTGCTCCAAATTTTGTGTAAAATTGAATTGAAAGTCATATTTCAAGGAAATTTGTTCTCCAACTATCTATAAATCGCCAAGCAATTGTTTTATATACTCGCTGCTTCTTATTTGGATAAAATTATATTGTGGTGTGATAAAAACAAATTGAGCCTCAATATTAGTAAATGTTTCGTGATGAGTTATTCAAGATGCAAAAACCCGGTAATTTTCAATTATTCCATCGATCGAAACGTATTAGAACGTCGCTCAGAGATTAGAGACCTGGGAGTTATATTTGATCATAAACTTTCATTTATTCAACATATATAAACCAAACGGTATCGAATGCTCTTGAAGTTCTCGGTTTCAGAAATCCTCATGGTTTTGAAAACACATAAACACTGAAAATATTATACTTTTTATTTGTTCGCTCAAAATTAGAATACGGGTCATTGATTTTGAACCCTATTTACGAATGTCATTCTAAAGAAATTGAATCAGTTCAGAGAAGATTCCTCAAATATCTGGTATTTCGAGAAGACAATTATTATCCTATTAGAGGGTTGCATAATAATATTTATTTGAATAGATTTGATGTCACCTCTTTATCGAACAGGCGAATCATCGCTGCCATATGTCAAAATTTCAACTGTAATATGCGACATCAATTTCGACTCACCAAAATCTATTAGTTCCTTGATATTGAGTGAATTGTCAAATAATTGACTTTTGTGTCATTTGATACTTATTTACTTAAGGTTTGTGAGGTCAAAGTTTGGATATTCAGAGCCTGTGTTGTGAGTATAATGGGGTGGTGGCTGGAATCAGATGTCGCCCCTTTGTCTACCACCTTGTTCTCTGACTTGTCTTTGTATACCCCCCCCCCTTCTCTGTGACAAATATTCTAACACATATTCATGTATTTATTCATTTTCATCTGATTCCTATGTAAAATTGATGAATATTGTACTGCTATTGATTATTATTCAATACATTGTATTTTTGTATTTTCCTACAATTGGGTTTTTGTACCTGTTGGAAATAAATGACTTATTATTATTATCATAACTTGCTGTCTCATCGGTCATTGAAAATGGATAATTACGAAGAAATTTGTGCTACTCCACTAGAAATTATCACTGTAGATTATAAATAGAATCTACTACGCTTTATTCAATTTAGCCATTAGGATGCGAAGGGACATTATTATATATTATCCTGCTCTCTTTCGAAATGACTATTCGAAGATGTTATAAACTCTTGGCAGCGATAGTTTTTAACTCTCTTGGCATTTTTACAATCAACCTTAGACTTATATTTATGCTTTCTATGAAGCATCGAATTTTTTTTATATGAAGATTTACACGAAAGGAAAGCCCTTTGATGTTCAAAGAACACCGCGTGAATCAAGGGACAGGAGATACGAATTAACATTAACTTTGAATTTTTGAAGTTTGTCAGCCTCAGGAAAAACCTATTTCGGTAAGGAGTTCCAAAGCTCAGCTGTTCTATTAAAAAAAGATCTCTGAGCAAGAGAGGTTCGACAGGTCTCCAAATTCACAACAAATGGGTGGGAATTCTGTACTCGTCGAGTCATCCGTGTAGATATCGCCAAGGGTGGAACGATTGATAACAATTCAGAAGAGCACCGACCGTGAAAATATCTATAGATGAGAGACAAGCCTCCGACCCTTCTACGATGTTCCAATGAAGTGAGCAAGTCTATGAGCGAAGAATCACCAACAAGACGGATTGCCTTTTTTTGAATAGAATCGAGAACCCTCAATTAATTTTTTTTGGTGCCGAACTCCACAATGAGAACCATATTCCAACACAGGTCGTATCTGAGCCTTGTAGATCATTAGAAGCTGACGAGAAGTGAAGTATTCCTTCGCACGAAATAGAAATCCAAGTTTCTGGGAAGCACCTTTAGCGATCGATCTCACATGATTTTCCCATGAGAGATTATCACTGATCGTAATTCCTATCATCAAGATACTTGACTTTGTAGGAATAGAAATAGACAGTTTTTGATCACAACCATCTTTTGAAATACTAAAAAGACCTGAACACAGAACTGTCACTTTTGAATGACACTTCTCAATTGGCAAATGACTTGAAACAAGTTGCGGCAACATCGTTAGTGCTGCCAACCAAATGCCAAAGAATAACAGACGCCAAATTTGAAATTCAATATAAACGTACCAATGCATTTCCATCGATGGATTGGTACTAGTGCGTTGATTTCGTGTCGTCATCGATGACGTGCGACAGTTTTTGGAGAGCAGACGGGAAAAACATAAATGTCCGAAAACCATTAATATTCGGGAAAGAGTTTTTAATTAAAATTCGGCTTGGTCGGTTTTGTACTTTCAGCAAGTAAATGGAGCAGTTCCTTCTGATATGTTATCTCATTTACGTATATACGTGTTTTAGCTCTCAGATCGGCCTATCAGAAGATAACCCTCAAAATGCAATATAATTACCTTTCATCGTTTTTCCGAGTATGTGTACTTTCAAATTCGCTATAGTCATGGGCGCCGTTTCTTGAGCGCAAGGGGGGGCGGGCGCCCCTCCTGGATTTTAGATGGACATCGACCTAATTTCACAATTTTTTTCAAAACACACTCGTTAGTATTGAACAAAAAGATTTCAATTTTAGTGCATTACTGTCATTTTCTTTTTAAATTCGCCTCCCCCCTAACATTTTTTGTAACGGCGCCCATGGCTCTAGTGAGTTTTTGATACCTCATCGAGTTTTGTGCATTATCTGCACGAATACTTCTCAATATACCTCTCAATAAACCAATATAAGTTTATTACTCTGGGAAAAATCACGAAATAATGCAACTACCCCTCCTCAGCCATCAAGCATACAACAATTTCCCTCTCATAATGAGTTCGTGAAATATCCATCATAAAATTCTTATGCTCTGTGTTTTCCGCCATTACAGCAAACCACATCTCTTCCATCAGATATATTAGTAACCTATGTCACTCTGTACCATAATAGCTAGAGTGAGAAATGATCTATTATATAGTTGAGCACTTTTATATCCTGAGGGGTGGAGGATATAATGTGACAGAGATAAATAATAGCATTTTCTCACTCCAGATATATATAATATTTTTTCCACTAGTAACACTGAAATATCAACATCTTTTATTATGAGGAGCCATTTGCCGTGTTTATTGGGTATATTACTGAAATTTTGATATATCAGGAAGCCTAAGGGTTCAGTTGCCAAACTAAAACTAAAACGACTTGGCTGTCAGAAAGTGAACGATTTATTGGAATTTCAAATGAAATTGTAGATTGAAACAAAAAATGAATGAGAATTTTTGTGATAATCAATCGAAGTTTGTAGTCCATCTCTCAAAGTGGAGTATCAAGATTTAAAATAGGGAAAGGAAAACTTCAAGTCTTCCCCACGTATGAAGGGAATTTTTGTTTTCAGTAATTATCTAACGGAAAACGTACAAACATGTTTCAATCACAGGCTGTGATTATCTTTAGTGTAACAAAAAGTCCTGAAAATAAGGAAAGGGATAATTCAATATGGTTGATTCGACAAAGAATATTACGTTCAAGGATAAAAGCAGTCGAGCACCTAATTCCACTTGACCAGTCCTCTCACAAATATACCTCCATACCCTTTTCAGGAAATATCTCTTTCAGAAAAACATATAGAGTTGAGAAGAACATTAGAATCTCTTTTATGACCAATAATTCCTTAAGGAAAAGTCTGGTTATTAATGAGGACCAAGTCAATATTCTCAACAAATCAAGAGTTTACCAACTCCTTTGTTCCTCCCCTGGTTGTTCAGCGGTATGTGTAGGCCAGACAGGTAGAAGTTTCCATACAAGGATGAAAGAACATCAAAAATCAATTGAAAAAACCCAAATAATGACCAATCTTTTGAAATTAACACTAAAAGGTAATCATATAATAAATGGAAAACATAATTTCGATCCCAAAAAAAATTTTCGAATTTTATACATTGCCAACAGAAGCATTTCTCACAACATAAGTGAAATATTTTTTATCAATCAAACAAGTTCCAACCCTGGCATGATATCCTTGAATGAACAAGTCCAATTTGATTGTTTGAATTTTCAACTCCCTTATTTTCTCCTAATGAATTCTACTAACCACTGATACTAACCCCATCTTCCAACGGTCATCGCGTTTGATATCCTCCTTGAGTAGCTTGTTTTTTCGATTACGTTTTTCAAAATTCGATCTTCCACCACATCAACATAGATGACAAAGTTGACAATGAATGATATCTAAATCCATTTTGTAATTTTTTTCCCGTGTCAAGTGGTGTCTTACCAACATCAATTGTTTTTAATAATCATTGTGATGATAATTTTGTCTCTTTCAATTTGGGGCATATCCCCTCAATTCAAAAATGTACATTCTATGAAGAATTTTATAGTTCCCCTTTTTCATATGACAGCTTTCAACCTTTAACGTAAGTATATGATTCTTTGTCGAATCAGACATACTATTTCAGGACTTTTTGTTACACTGAAGATGATCACAGCCTGTGACCGAAACATGTTTGTACGGTTTTCCGTTAGATAATTACTGAAAATGAGAATTTTCTTCATATGTGGTGAAGACTTAGAGTTTTCCTTCCCCTATTTCAAATTATGTGATAATGACTTTGATATGGAAGAATATAGCGATTTGTTGCTATCCAAACCGAAGTGAGTAATTCATTGACAATTTTTCATTATTTGCCTAGGTGAAATAACTTTATTCAAATAACAGTTCGAATTGTACTTGAAATAATTTCTATCTCAATATATTCTGTAGCGCCACCCGGTTTCTCACATTATTTTCAATAGAATATAAAGAAAGTTGCTCGGAATAGTCACCCAGACCAGTCGATATTCGGTCTATATAGTTGTTGTCGACACTACATGTATGGAAACCGTCTCGATGCTGACTATAAAAGGTAAGTTTGGCGAAAGAAAGCCTTATACAATACGGCCACATATAGACCTTGGTCCATTTCACTCCAGTGACGGAACAATTGAATTCATCCGATTCCGAAAATTAAGATTTTATTTTAAATAACCGTTCACAAGTTGGCATATACGATCATTTATTAACTATGGTTGATTTGAATATTCTATCCCAAGTAACACATCATATTGGCTGAACCCCGAGTTCAGATTGGTCCAATATAGATACATCGTAAGTGAAAAATCGATGTTGAACTAATATTAATCAATATTGAGAAAACGATATCTCATTATGAATATTGGCTCAATATTGACAATAAATTTCAACTGCATTTTGTAAGGTTCAATATTGATAATATATGGGTTTGATAACATATTACCAATATCTGAATTACCATATCAGGTGATAATGAATAATATCAGTTTAACAACATAGATATTTCAATATTGTCTGCATATTTTGTATATAGTCAATTTTCAACATCGAAATCTAATGTATATTCGACATTGTTTGGGAGCGTAGATTAAAATATTGTATTTCAACGTTAGGTGGCATATCGGCATGATACTGCAATATAGATATGCGAATTCTGATATTGCTTGAATATTGTTTTAACAGTAGAATGAAAATATTCGAAAAGTCATTTTAGAATCACAGCCTGAAAAGGGGTATCGGGATTTTAAAGATGATCACTTAATGTATTCAAACATATAATATCAATATCGGTAACACAATATTCATCACGAATTATTCCTAACGAAATTTGGAAAAATTGGAATATCGACATGTGGTGAATTTCAATACCAGAAAATTACATCTAGAACATTTGGCACAGCAAGTTTGATATTTCAAATCGCCATCACATAAGACAGTGATCCTTCAGTGTTTTTTCGAATATATTTCGTTGTTACTTAAGTTTCTAACATTTTAATGTTGTCTCGAACATAACTAACTTGAATTCACCACATCTATACCACCCAACTCCTTCATATAAACAAGTCTCTCCGTGCCGTAGAGTGTATAGTGGTCAAAATATTTCTCTTCTATTTCTCTTCTGAAGGTCGTGAGTTCAAGCCCTGCAGCAGCCAGAGTTTTTTCCAGGTTAGTATTCGGTTAGTTAAAGATGAGTGAAAATTTCCAGTTGACTATTCAATAAAAAAGATATGTATATTCCCGAATATCATAAAAAAAAATTAGTGACATCAATCGAATATTCCTTTTTAGCCGATATATCATTAACGATATTGTACCAATATCTTTGAAACGATATATCCTTAAATTGGTTTCGAATCTTGATCCAATATCGCCGAATGTTCACATTTTTTTTGTGGCCAATATGATATCTACAATATAAAGTTAATATTTTCGTTATATTGAACCAATATTGGTCTAATATGTTTGTGCTACTTGGGATATCGTGATTTTTATCGATTTTATTGATTGATATCCATATTATGTATCGTTTCCAGTATTATCGTTGTCATAGGAAACTGATTCTGATGAGTAGTTCGTGAAATACATATCTATACTTTTTTATACTTTTTCTTTCAACTATTGGACCGTTGGATCTACTTCCGTACGTCACCAATTAGAGTATTCAAAAAAAAGAAAAAATAGCAAACATCAAAACGCAACACGACTTACAATGGTAAAAATCATTATATTTTTCGGGTGCTGAAGCCAGCAAAAATACTTGAATAAATATAGAACTGAAAAAAGTTTCAGAAAATGCTCAAGGAATTAACAATTACGTGCTACTGAAAAAAATTGAGCACATGTACGTTATATTGAATGTAAATTGTGGCCAATTTTAAAATGTTTCATTCATATGATGAAACTTCTTGATAAGTGGCAATGAAAAAGTGCTTCATATAAGTGTTTCAATATAAAAAAGGGCGCACGTTTTCAGATACACAATGTGTTCTAGGGAATGTAGTGAAGAGAACATGACTTAAACTTTCATTTGACTATATTCAACTCGCCACTACTTGTTTGAATGTCAAAATTTCACTGCTTCTGGGAGGGGGAGGAAAAACATTGAGCCAATTGGAATTATTTTACACGAATCTGAAGCAGTTGATTCCATGATTGAAAGATAGCGAATAACGTACGGACTCACATCATCACTATCAGATGGTCGCACTCCTTCCGATGAGCCTGCTCATCAAAACTCATCCTCTTACATTTTGTCAATCAGTTAAGGGTAGGCACTGACACCAGGGGCTTCGGAAAATCTGTAAACAATCCGTGAAAATTCTATCTCTTGTTTTTTAACTTTAAATTTTCGTTCAGCTGTTCTATCGAAAAAAGATCCCTGAGCAAGAGAGGTTCGACAGGTCTCCGAACTCATAACAAAGGGGCCTATCTGCCAAACTCCACACATAAGAATTATATTCCAAGACAGGCCCGTATGTGTGCCTCGTAAAAATGTATAAGCTGACGAAAAGTGAAGTATTTCTTCGCGAGAAATAGAAATTCAAGCTTCTGGGAAGCACCTTTAGCGATCGATCTCACATGGTTTTTCCATGAGAGATCAATTATAATTATTGATCTTGAAAGCCAAAAAAAGGTCCTCCAAACAGTTCCTAATACTTTATTTTTGAGAATCGAATAATTGCTATCGACTCAATAACAGCTAGTTTGCTTTCCAATGGAGAATCAGAATTGAACTTCAATTGTATATAGTAACAGTAATGATAGTTACCCCTCTTCGCGGTCAAATAATGCAATTGTTAATAGAAATATTTTCAGTTTCAATAATAATCTGCCCACAAATCCAACTCAAGTACGAAATATCTTAATAGGAATACATTCTAACCAACACAGACAAACACGAATGTTCTGAGGAATGCTGATGATGTAATCCAACTGATTTGGCTATTTGGAGCCGACTGCCAGAGCCCTGATGAAATCCAAAAGGAAGGCACTGTTTTAAAGAGCCCTTCCCAGAAAGCAATAGTTTCAGCACTGTTTCTGAACCGGTAATGCAAAAAAGAATTCAGGTTGAGATTTTTGTAAAAGAGACTCTCCTGAAAAATCTCAATTCCAGGATTCAAGGATAAAAGTCAATATATAGCAGAGAGTTTCAGAGAAAATAGTGATTAGTTCTTGCAGAGCTTACATAAATAACATTCTAAAAGCTTTCGCTTTACCCACAGGCTTACGCCTCCGTAAAAATAGCAAGAAAGTGTTTTCTTGTATTTAAACATCTTCCTTTTATTTTCCAGAAATCGTTACTTCAAGCTAATACCTTGAAGGACATAAAAAGATATCCAAATTTTCCAATCTATTCCTACACGAACGAATATGTCGAATTCAAATAACATATCCTGAGGATTTCTCAGCAGTTGAAATAATGGGTAGTTGTATTTTCTGTTTCCAGAATCGTACATAAAACCAATATCTTTTGATTCCTGTTTTAAGAAACATGGTTATTTTGGAAAAAGAACGAAGTTTGGAGATTCATTTTTCAGCTGTTCTTCCTACCAGAAAGAGTACGGTTCAAATAATTTTTAGCATAGTTCATTTTTGTGGCATTACAGAAAGTTCATTTGACAATAATACTGAATTTGATTCCCGAGAAAATATAATAATAAAAGCTTGTATCTCTACAACACTATTGTTGACGAAACATAATTTTATGAACTCATTCTTAAAGCGCGATGTAAATATATATTAGATCCCACCAACGCTATCAAATTGATTTACACTCTAATTGATTTATTGCACGATAATTATAATTCACAATATAATTATTTAATTAACCGAATGGAAATGTTCTGTAACACCAGTGGCAAATGGGTATTGATTCTGTTTACATCGACAGTACACAATCATTACCCGTTTTGGAAATTGTTGTTCTGAGATTTCTCACATTGGTGCCAATGAATATATGTTTTGATAATGTTACCTACATCATATTCCTAAGAAACATAAGGAATCAGGCTCTTAGATTCTTCTTTTTGGATTGTAACGTCACATATGTAAAGGAAACGATTTTGGAATTAAAGTGATGCAGAAAATTGCAGAATATATGTTTTGAATTCTCACGCCTTTTTTCGAAATAAAAAAGGGAAAGGAGACCAGAAAATAGTATGTCCCTATACAATTAACAGTTTGGTACCATAAAACAAAAAATATTAAATTGAGTATGTAGTATATGGAAGAGGAACACTGTTGAATACCGCCCCCACTATACATAAATTTTCATAAAGTGCTTTTTTGATTAAAAGTGAAGACATTAATATTACACCTCCGTGAAAACCAAGTCCGTTGTAGCGATATTTCTGAATAATGTTGGTAATTTAGAATTACCTCATTATCACTTTTCCTAACAACGATCACGTCTGCTGTTTGTTATTTCATTCAGTCATATAATTGAACCAGCTAACAGCCTTTTGATATAGAATCAGATTTATTTTAAGAGAATATTTCCATCGTATGTTAAAAATCCCATATGAAGCGGTACATTTTCGATCAATTGCAGCGAATATTTCCATCGTATGTTAAAATCTCATATGAAGCAAGACATTTTCGATCAATTACAGCGATAAATTCCCGGCGGGACATTTTCGGGCTGGTAAATACCCGGTAGGTATCGAAAAATACCCGCTCGATCCGTTTATCTATAGTAACGATTGTTAAAATGTACATTTGTCATCTTGACAGGCATAAATACTGACTTTTAAACGTCGTTGTTTTAACTCCGGAAATATTCTACCGAATTACACTCGTGCATCAACATAAACCCGATAATTTTCCATTTGAGTCAAAAACTGCAGTCGGTTATTTTTATATTTTGCTAAAAGGGTCCTCCTCCTGCGGGGTGAGTGATCACTGGCTCCCGGAGTCGGGAATCCTGAACAAACGTCACGAATCGAGAATAACGGCTTCTGCTAGCGACTGGCCAAGATCTTCGATTACTACATGCCAGTATGATCTTAAGTTACCAGAGTAGCGTTGATCCGGAACCACAGAAAACACCCATAATCAGAACTACCAGTCTGACCAAACATACCTAGTTGAGCCTGTGGAGTCCATACAGTAAATCATGATACGTTCTCCATTTATCCTCCTCTTCTTGTACATAGTTGAATTTCATTAAGAAGAGCGCAAGTTTTACTTCGAATATTTTCCTCATATATAAAATGTCCCATAAGAGCAATGCAATTATATCGAAAACTTACAGCGGTAATTGCATTGTATCAAGTCACCATAACAACACATTTGAAACCGTTTCGCTAGACGTCTGTAAACAACACAAATAAATGTCAGATAGACTTCAAAAATAAAAAAAACATTTCGCGTTTTGGTGAGTGCTCCTTACAATCTATAGAGGAAAGTATAAATGAACAAAAAATAACATTTCCTTGAGAATTTCTTTATTCGTGATATATTCCAATGAATTATATTCGTGCATAAAAATGACCAGATAATTTTGCATTCAAACGTGATATCTTGAACAAATTGCATTCGGTTATTTTCATATTTTGTAAAAGAGCCCTCGTCCTTCGGACTCGGGAACTTTCGCCAAAATATGAAAATAAACTTGCAATTTTTAGATATCACGCTTTCTTGCAAAATTATCGGTAATTTTTATGCACTTGTGCAATTATAACCGATTATGTGTTCTTGGATTTCTGGTGAAGACGAACTGACTTCAACTTTGACTCTGCTGTGTTGCACTCGTTGATGAAATCCTTCATGAAAATTTCGGAAACATCGAAATATTAATCAATTTTGGGGTAGAAAAAGTATTCTTTTCAAATTAGTGTCTATTAATCTGAAGCAGGTGATTTCATGAAAGACCACAAATAACCTACTCATCGCGATCAAATGCATGGTCACCGACTATACGAACGCCTTGTAAATTGACACCCTCTCTTCCTTCACTTTGTCAATTGATTAGGGATAGTTAGAAGTGACAGGGGGTCCAGCTCTTCATGTTGACTGACAGTCATTCGACATCTGAAAAGCAGCGCCGAGCGCGGTTAGTACTTGGATGGGCAACCTCCTGCAGGAAAAGACCTCGTCGAAAGCCCATACAACTGCAGCAAAATAGCAAATCATAGATCGCAGCACAATAATGAGCACAAGATATATTCAGGATATGCCGTCCTTCGGAGGGGACGTAAAGCCGGTGGTCCCAAGTCCATGGATGTTGGGCTCGTAGAAGATCTCTACATCTGTTTGGAATACCAGAGAGAGTTCGGCAAAATTTCCTGTTGAAGAAAGTGTGCTCACCGGTGTCGGTGATTGGCCTTGGTAGCGGAAATAGGCCGACTTTAAATAAAGAATGAAAAAAAATTTGCAGGGGCTTGAGTGAGTCTGGCGTTTGATCAAGCATGTATTCAAATGAAGATTAATGTAAACAACCCGTGAAAATTAGGTCTTTCGTTTTTTCTTCAGTCATTATCAACTTTTGAGGTAAGATGAATGTTTCTGAAATATTACAGGATATTCTCTTGCCTGTTGACATTAATTAATTGGATGATCGATGGTCTTGTAAATCATCCATTCTTGAGTAGCCCTAGGTGCCGGTGTATAAATCACCAGCTAAGAGAAAGCTAGAAACTACCATGCTTGACCATTTCTAAAAACCGATTTCAAAACACCAGCAAAGATGGTGCTGGAAGCTGAAATGCATGCCTAGGCCTAAAAGCCGGTTTATTCGTCACAAGCATGGCGTTAGCTGGTAACTAAAATGCGTGACTAGTGGTAATTTCAAGTTTTCAACCACCAGATGAACGTCCGTCGGCTGGAAGCTGAAGTTCTCTACCAATTGGATATCAAGGAGTGACACCTCGGGGCGGGTTTTTCAATTTCCCGTTGTGAAACTCATATGTCAGCTTGGTCCTCAACATCCAATCGAAAATCTTGGCCGAGACATACGATTGGCTGTTGAGGATTGAGAGCTCAAAACTGAGTCCTCAACAGTAGATTGAGAAACCGATCCCGAATCATTTATTAACCAACTACATATCTTGCAAATGAAATTGAAATAAATCTTTAAAACGCTCGCTTTTCACTCAGCATTACGGAATGCAAACATGAGAAAAAGAGGCGTGCAACTCGTCTGTTTGGTAATCAAATCATTGCCAGTTGGCTCGAAATTATAAGATACCTCATACGTGTGTTATTAACAGAATGTCCTTCAGAGGAATGCAACGTACTCGCAAATCAAGGCACAATCGTGAGCCATTAGAGAGGCCAGCCTTAAATTCACCAATAATGTTCTCGTATGCAAATCGGACTCACCCTAGAATTTGTCCGTTGGGTGTACCCTCAATAGAAAACAGGATGTTGAATGTGAAACAGTCCATTTATTTTGAGAGATTTGTCATAAAGCACGCTAATGAGGCATTAAATAATATCGCATGTCTCTATGGGTTTTAATACAATCGATTTTTTTCAATTTCAGTGTGACTTTTCAAACAAATGACCCATTGATCGAAGAATAACTGATAATTATAGTATATAGAAGTCCTCGGTCATGAAATATTCATAACATTAAGTTATATATCCATCATTGATTATCGTGGGGAATCATATTAACCTTTCACACTTCAGAAGTTTACAGGGTGGCCGTAAAAAGTGCCCCATCTCTTACCTTTTGAACGGGACAAGATTTCAAGATCAAATAACGTTTACGTGAAGAGTGAACAATTTCAGTTTGAAGAAAAATCGATAGTGTCAGTCGCCACCAGAAGAACTTTTTCCCAAACGGAAAGAGGGGTCTTGTGATACTTCGTTAGATATGTCTTTCAATTCTCTATTCAATAATTACGTCTTTTTGAGGAGTTGGACAAGCCGTTCTTGAGTTTTTTCAATACAACATAATTGCAATGCAAATTCACTTTGAAATTCCCTTCAATTTAATTCAACCTCAACCCCAATGATTTTTTCTTCTAGAAGTCGAGACTGTATTCGAGAAATCACTGTTGAAATAGATGAATTTTTGTCTTCCGACGGTGGGATTTCTTTAAAAGCTTTCTCTTTACTTTTTGTAACAGTGATAAAAAGTGTAACTACTTTTCTTCGGTCTCGAAGGCCATCGTTCTTTGAAATTTCTTCCTATCGTTTCGCTAGCGCGAGTGGCCAGCTTCTTCAGTGGCTTTCTCATTTCCGATGACTAAACATTTCGATTTCTTAAAGAGTATTTATATTGATGCAGGTAGTCTGTCGGATTCGGAGAATAATCATCATTATTAAATGCCGCACTACCTGCCGTGATTTCATTAGTTATTCTTGATTTCCTCAAAATAGGATTCCAAATTCTGTTAAGACTCAACATTTCTTCTTCCCTGTTGAAATTGTCCGTATGTTTTTGGATCTCTATCGCCTCCCGTACCAGTCGGCTATGGTAACCCTGGTTGAGGGCAATCAGTTTAGCATTTTCAAACAGAATCCTATGGTCCCCCTCACTCAGTGCGTGTTCCGCCACCGCCGATTTGTCAGTTTGCCTTAGCCTGCAGTTTCTTTCATGCTCTTTGAGCCTTGTTCCCATGGATCTTTTCGTGGTACCGATGTATACCTTTCCACAGGTGCACGGTATGCGATAAACCCCTGCTTCTGGCAGTGGGTCTCTTTTGTCTTTAGCCGACCTGAGGCTTTGTTGGATCTTCTTGGTCGGCTTGAAAACCGTTTTTATATTATATTTCCCCTAGAGTCTCTCAATTATGTCAGTGATCCCCTGTTTCGAACCGTGGAACCCTTCAGTTTCATGGCCCTGTTGATCTCAGATACACTGTATCCATTTGACCTCAAGGTCACTTGAAGATGTTCCAGTTCCTGCTCTAGATGCTATGGTTCACATATTCTTCGAGCACGTTCAGTTAGGGTAGTTATGACTCCTCTCTTTTGGCTGGGATGGTGGTTCGATAGTGCGTGCAGGTACCTATCCGTGTGCGTGGGTTTTCGGTATACTTTGTGGGTTAGTCTAGCACCACATTGTTCAATCAGAACATCTAAGAATGCTATCTGCTGGTTCTGTTCAGTTTCCATGGTGAATTTGATGCTGGGGTGTTGAGCGTTCAGGTGGTCCAGAAAAAGGTTCAGAGCGTCCCTTCCATGTTCCCAGACGACGAAGGTGACATCCACGTAACGTAGCCATAAGGTCGGCTTCAAATCAAAGGCGTCGATTGCCTTCTATTCAAAACGTTCCATGAAGAAGTTGGCTATCACTGGGCTCGGGGACTTCCCATCGCCACTCCATCCAATTGTCCATAGAAGTTTCCCTGCCAATGAACAGAACAGAAAAGAAGAAACGTTGAGTCAAAACAGAATTTGGAATCCCATTTTGAGGAAATCAAGAATAACTAATGAAATCACGGCAGGTAGTGCGGTAACTAATAATGATGATTATTCCCCGAACCCGACAGAAGTAATTAATACTCCAGACTACCTGCATCAATATGAATACGCCTTAAGAAATGGAAAGGTTTAGTCATCGAAAATGAGAAAGCATCTGAATTTTCTGTTTATACAATCAATTTCGATAAATATGTATGATTGCTTCATTTTGCACTGTGAAATGTTGGAGAGTTGTCAACACCATTACTATAAATCTAGGTTTTCAAGTTGTGCAGCAGAATACACGTGCTGTCGTGATAAATAGCGATCATGCGAGTATTCAGCCAAAACAACTCGAGAAAACTTGCTAGGCATCTCTGAATATCTGGGGAATTATTTTTTGACTTTTAAAAATTATAAACACTCCCTGTTGATACGTGTATATCATTCAAAGAGATTTCATTCATTCACAAAGAGGAAGAAAGAATCCATCCAAAGCAGCTACTCCCCTGCCTATATGGCACGACGGGCACTGGGTTTCATAAAAATCACTTTTTCTTTCTCAATTTGTCTACGAATCATATGAAATTTGGTATTGAGGTGGTTTGCGAACAACTTTCCTTACTAACATCTCCAAAATGTCCTATTTTTTAACAATCGGTAGTTATCGTCTGTAACGAAAGTTTCTTCTCAAGTAACAATTTTGAGGCAGTCTTCATTTATGAGGTTTTCAAAATGCTTAAATATGTTAAATAAATCGAGATTGGATTTGAAGTAGTTAGGATACCAATCGAGCTCAAGACTACTTTAAATCAATAAGGTCACGAGTTTGAACATATTAAAGCACATTGGTTTCAAAAGGAAATTTGAACAGACGCCGGCGAGAGTCATTGGATTTGAAGTGGTGAATAAAAAGCTGTTTTAAATCTTGTGAGATTTGAAATATTTAATAAATGACCAATTAGTTTTAATCTAAATCACACCATGATCTACAGCAATAAAGACTCCGCCATTTTGGACATTTTCAATAGTGAACGAAAATAATTTTATTATTCAATTAATTTTGTCTCGGATCTTTTTTGAAAACTAAAGAACGATGTGTCAATATATGCAATTCAATTAAAAAAATTCATAGATGCAAAATAAAATTAGATAATATTTTTTTAATATTTTTCAAATAAGAGAAAAATACAATGATCAAGTGGCCCTCGACAAGTATTTTCTTACATTTTATCAGAAAAGTGCCATTCGTCGGTAAACTTTTCACCAGAATAATTTGCTTTCGAATATTATGTAATATTCCTACTCTGCCGGCCATTATACCGACTTGAAAGTTGTCGAATGTTTGGAAACAAGATAAAACTCCTCTGGGATTAATTGATTATTTTTGAGTAATTTAGTCCGCTGTAAATACATTTTAAGAAAGAAACGTCAGATAATAAGTTTTGATTTATGGATTTTAAGCTGCCTTGGAGAACTCTTCAGGAATATAGCATTGAATCTCAATGGTTTTGATACAGTTTTAAAATTCAGTCTCGAAGGCCTCTGCTTTGAAGATAATGTAATTTCATTCATAATTGTATTGTGCAGTTCCAAAGCGATCTTGAAGATCGGATTAAGAACGTTAATGTTACTTGGGTTCCGAATTACGAAATCAATAGTACCTATTCCTTTCCAACATATGAAAACGATATGAAATGTGATTTTCTCACCAAGTTCACGGTTCACCCCATACTACTTCTTACTGACTCCCACAGATGTTGGTTTGCTTGTAATTGTTTCAAAAGTACATGACAAGAAATTCTTAGGAAATTTTGTGGTCGAACTCGTGTGGAACTTGGATGGTATCGAATTTAAAGAAATACAACCATATTCATGAACTGACGAGATATAAAAAAATTGTACTACAACACGAAAAATAAACATCCACATTCGAAAGAGACCAACTTTGTTTCCATCGTATTATATGTCTATACAAAGCCGCATTTTTGGTTTAGGTTTGAGGTAACGATTCTACAGATTTTTTCACAAATCAAGTCAGATGGATCTTTGTTGTTCATGGAAAATAAAATTTCTGTTAAAACTCTCACCCATCCGTGTGGACTTTGGCATCGAGTGCGTTTCTGCTATGTCGGAATTATATAGAGAAGGAATCGTCAATTTTGTGGTGGTTCGATCTCAGCTGGGAACAAGGGAATACTACGAGTCTGTGAAATACGGTACATCGGAATCGATTTGTAATCCTTATACTTTCCGCACATTTCCTCGAGTTATATATCCCTGGAAAGCAAGTCTCAACTCTATCTCCTCGCGGCCAGAATCCAATATCCCCGTCTCACCTTTCATCCCTTCACCGAAGATGACTTATTCGATAGCCGCCAAGATAGATGTCCTAGTTGAACTAAAGTATATTCCAATCCAAAATTCAGTAAATGCACACACAAGCACGCGATTTTCTAACGGGGCCGTAATGAGGCCATAATATTAAGTAGTTCAGCAGATCATGGTTCATGGTCGTTTGACCAATACCATCGCAGATTCATATTCATGAACTCAATGAAGTATTTAGCGAAATACAAATTGAATCCTCATTATTTCAATGAGAATGATTCTTAAGTTACTGAAAAAATCAAACGGCCAATTTCCTGTGTTATTGGTCCTACATGTTTGCAAATGACAACAGTCATCCCTATGCACAAAGGCGGTGGTAACAACACGTACTCCTACTTCAGACCTATTGCTTTACTGCCAGTACCCCCCAAAATAATTGAGAGAATCATGGACAGAAGGATGATGTCTTTTTTCAAAAAATTTAACATTCGAGTACTCTTCAAATTGGTTTTCCAACATTCGACATAGTCGTCGGGCATACTTGAAATCTTTCGAACAATTCGTTCAGGCCAGTCTTAAATTACCTACACAGTGAGTTTTGGCTGGCACCTGTCAGAAAACAACTACACCCCGAATTTGCCCATTCCTCCTGCGAGAAAAATGTAATGGGCGAATTCGGTTTGTTTTTGGAATATCTCGTCCATGGGTAGATGACGCAAAGACTTCGTGGTTTTCGCACCAGCTTTGGTGGGGGCTTAATACTATGAAAGTTTTTGAATTTCAATTATGGGAAGTCATCGACTCTATGTTGATGATGGCACTGCTTAGAACTGACGAGTAGCCAAATTGCCAGAAACCGGTCTGCAAGTGTGTTCGTCCCAATGATTGAAAATTAAATCCTTTATTTGCATCACCAAAAGCAAATGATTTTTTTCTGTGAAGAAACCTACTCTGGCATCGGTCGTTTATAATTCAATGCCCTTCGTGGTATTAGCCAGTAGAGTAGTTTTTTTCTGACAGATGCCAGACAAACCTTCCTGTGTAGGTAATTTGAGACCGGCCTGAACGAATTGATCAGAAGATGATTTACTATGATTTTCAATGTTCTAAAAACACTCAAGACGGCAACATCGCATTTCTCGAATCTCATTATTTGAACCTGAATGAGAAAGAGGTGACTGTCTCAGTGTTCTGTGAATTGTCGGAAGCATTCAACTGCGTGAATCATGAAATACTGCTGCGCAAACTGGAATTTTATGGCTTCAGTGTTCTGTGCTCTCCTGGTTTGAGTCATACCTATCTGATCGTCGTCAGTTCGTATTGTTGAATGGGGTTTTATCCGAGAATAAATTAATTGGGTGCGGTGTTCCACAGGGATCAGTTTTGGGCCCTGTTCTCTTTCTCGTTTATATAAACGACTTGACAATCCTATGGCATGGTATAAACTCCTTGCAACTCAATGAACAGATAGGTGTGGACATAAGAAAAGTTGAAGAGTGGTGTGATGCGAATTATCTGACTTTCAACATCGGTAAAACAAATATTATCTCTTTCAATGGTGTTTTGAGTGATGTCTACTTGAGCAACGAACTTATAAGCAACTCGATGGATCATAAATTTCTAGGACTTGAAAAAAACTATTGCAAAAAATGTTTTGCTCTCATCGAGATACATCTACGTTATGGTATCTGTTTTTGGGGATCTTGCTCCTAGTATCTGTTCAATATGGTTTACTCTATGCAAAACAGGGCAATTATAGATACCTATGAAAATCTGGAAGCCATGATTCTTGTCGGCCATATATTTAGAGCATTAAATACTGACTACTATGGTGTGCCTCTATATGGTGGAGGCGGTGTGTCTTGTACAAACAAAATACAGAGGTGAAACTATATCAGATTCTGCTTACAATACTCGATATTCTCACTGCATCTCGATTCAAATTTCCTCTTCCTCTTTGATCCGAAACTCAATGATATTTGAGAGTTAAAGATATTCAACCACCTTCCACTCGCATTGAGACAAACTCAAAGTGGAGCTAAGCTGAAGAGAGACGTGAAAAAGATCTTGGTCGGGAGAGCCTATTATACTCTCGAGGAATATTATCAGGATTCTTTTTAATAACTTCAACTGAATATTTCCATCGTATGTTGAAAATTCCATATGAAGCTGGACATTTTCGATCAATTACAGCGATAAATTCCCGGCGGGACATTTTCGGGCTGGTAAATACCCGGTAGGTATCGAAAAATACCCGCTCGGTCCGTGTATCTATAGTAACGATTGTTAAAATGTACATTTGTCATCTCGACAGGCATAAATACTGAATTTCAAACGTCGTTGTTTTAACTCCGGAAATATTCTACCGAATTACACTCGTGCATCAAAATAAACCTGATAATTTTCCATTCAAGCATGTTGTCAGTACTCCTTCGGAGTCGGGCTCTTTCGACAAAATATGAAATATTTTATTATTTATGCTAAAAGAGCCCGACTCCGTTCGACAAAATATGAAAATAAACTCATGCAGTTTTTAGACAACATGCTTTCATGGAAAATTATCGGTAATTTCGAAGCACTTGTGTCCCGATAAAAATGTAGCTCATTTGATGTTATGCAATTAATTTTATAGTTTTGACCAACGGTTTTTCATTATAAGAAATGTTTTGAGTAAAATGAATATTGTGTGTGTGTGTATATATATATATATATATATATATATATATATATATATATATATATATATATATATATATATATATATTATAATAATATATAATTTTATAGTTTTGACCAACGTTTTTCCATTATAAGAAATGTTTTGAGTATATATGTATGTTGTGTATATATATATAAATATATATATATATATATATATATTGATTCAACCAACTTTGATATATATATACATATATGTATATATATGTATATATATATACATATATATATATATATATATATATATATATACATATATATATATATATATATATATATATATATATATATATATACATATATATGCTAGAGTTACAGCATGTACCCTTTTTATGTGAGTCTCAATAACTTGAATCGTGTGTAACTGGTTGTTTCAACTGTGATTGTGTGTATATAGTTTTTACTTGAATTGTTCTGCTAACCCTAAGAATTACTTTGTCAATGAGAATTATATTCTTTCGACAATAAAGCTTATTCTGATTCCAGCAAGTCACGAGGCTATCACGGTCTGTTCATTGTTTCAGTGGGTTGATTTTTGGATTGGAATATACTATAGATTGGGCCATCCACATCCAGACTCTCGCGAGCTACGAGATACACGGCCGCCATAAGTCTTACCCTAATCTTGATTTAAGGCGACGTTCGACAGTTACGACTCCAAGAATTTTCCTTGCGATTTCTCCGGGCGTTACTTTTCAATTTTGTACCGAGATAAATAGGAGTTTCGGAAAATGGGGATATAGAGGAAAAGCCCCGCTGATGTGATGTGACTCTCGGATCTAGTCGGCTTTATTGCAGACGTGCGTCATTTGGCGGTTTATTTCGATGGAGATCTCCCGTAGATATTTTCAGTTTGGTGGAAGGAATCAAGATGCATGAAAATCCTGACTTATACCGGAAAAGTCATCCTACTTCATTCTTCATTTTACAACTATTTTAACTGAAGTACTTGGTAATGTCACATTTCTTGCCCGTCCAACGGCAGCTGTTTGGGATGTATTAGGATGTGTTCTGTCACATCACTTTCAATCATTTTCAATTCCTCAATTTAGCCCTAGGTTGAATCGTAAGTGAATAGTTTGATTTTCAAAGTGAGAATTTAGAACATTCATGAAAAACAACAAAGAAAACTTACTATTCATCGACATATACTTTGGGTGTGAGCTCTTATATTCATGAAATATGTGAAGAAATTATATGTTCTCAAACACTAAGAAGCAATTTACTTGCGGTAGCTACTTTATAAATCATGGAGATGGATTTCAGATTCTCCACTTTAACACCACCAACAATTCAAAAATGCCTTATCATAAAAGTAACTAGAGGTGAAAAATTCAATCATTAAGAGCAACAGTAGCAATAAAAACATGGAGAAGATCAGAAACAACAATAACGGGAAGTGGCAAAAAACTAAATATCATATATGAAATATCAAATTGAGTTTATCCACGACTATTGCATAATGTACCCATTATACGTCTTTTTGCTCGGTCAGAAGCTTCTTTGTTTCAGATATAATATTAAATTTTTTTGATGTTGATTCTATCCCAGATTATAATAGCTTATTGAACAATTGTTCAAATATAACGATCATTAATAACTATATATAAATATCCTGCAATATAAATATCATATTATAAGATTAGATTCGTGATATTTGTTAAGCTAAATACATAGATTTTTGTGTTGATTATGAGATATTACACTATTATTACAAATTTTGATGAACAATGATGTATTGTATGAAATATTCTTTAGAATTAAATAATGGTGTTTATAAACTTCAACTAACATTTTTATCAGTCGTAGATGAAGTAAAGTATTCTAACCGCGTATAATGGCTATTATACACTCGTTGAATAATATACTATTACCGGAACTTTCAAACGCATTCAAGGTTTTTTATGCATCATGGAAGTTATTGCACTTTTCTTGAAAGATATAAGGACAAGAAGGGAAATTATTGCCATAAAAGACAGTACAAGGACAGTAATTCGTGGAAACATTTCGAAGAAATGAAACATGGCATAAATCTAATTCAATAGAGCAAGTTAGAACTGAATAAGCCAAAAGAATGAACTAAGCACCTACCATACCAATTTCAGCAAATAACGTCGCGTCGGTAGTATTGCTTTGACTATAATTAATGAAAAGTATGCAACGTGTGAACGTATTGGATATCATTTTTCCAAAATCATATGAAAACAATTGAAAAAGAACCTAGCGCATAATTGAAAATTTAATAATTCAATTTTATATTGCGTGCATGCTTAAGAGATAAGAGGACAAAGTATGTTAGACTGAAATTAGTGTTCTATATCATTAGAGAAAAAAAGTTCAGAATTTAAATGTGTCACGTCACAAGTATTGACCTAATCGAAAATTATATTTTGCTACGTACTTTTCTGATACCGCTCGGATATGAGTTTACTTTTTCAATAAGTTTCATCCGTTACTAATAATCATTCTAGAACTTACTGAATATTTTCTACTACATTTTTGTTATTGATCATCAAAGAATATTAGAAAAAATGATTTATTTTACTGTAATGATACGAAATGAAGATATTGGTTTTAGAAACACCAACCGCTAGTGAATATGAGCCTATACGCTGTGAAATTGAAAAAGAACGATATGAGGTGTCATTTTTTTTCAATAAGGCAAAGGCCTCAAATTTTCCAAAAATGAAGTGATGGTGAGTGAATAATGGAATTTTAATATTAGAGGACTCCTTGTTCAATTCATGTTGGACCGAAAGAGTGCGACCCTCAACAATACAGAAACTAAAAATATTTTGTCCACTATTACATAAGATATTCATAATGCATGTATTTCTTCAAGAATTACGATATACATTTATCATTAGTGAATAATAAAATCATTATTCACTACCATCATATTGATATGGTAGCGAATAATGATTTCATTATCATGAATCTCGTAATTCTTGAAGAAACACATACCTACATTATGAATATTTTTTCATTTTTGTTGAATTTTCTGATATCATTGATTCCTTAGATATTCGAACAGACTGTTATAAATTTTAATTTTTGTGAAGTATAACGATTTTCTTTACAATATTGCCTTCAAAATGTATGGTTTGTACAATAGTCGTGGACAAATCGCTGATGAAAAGTTTTGATAAAGTTTTTGAAAAAGCACTCAAGGCAAGATTAACATCGTTTATCAATGAATGCCAGCTAATTTCTAATAAACAATACGGTTTCAGAGATGGTCTTTCAACAAACGACGCAATAAGCGCCTTAACTACCGAAATATACTACCACATAGATAAAAAACGACCAGCAATATGCATATTTTTGGATTTAGCCAAAGCCTTTGACGCTGTGGACCACACCCAGCTCTTGGAAGTGCTAGAATACTCTGGAATGGGAGGTGAATCGCAAAAACTATTCGAAAGTTATTTAAGAGATAGAAAGCAAAGAGTGAGAATCAATAATACTCTCAGCTCAGAAGAAAAAATTATTTATGGTATACCACAAGGAACGGTGATTGGCCCTCTTATGTTCTCGCAATATATTAATAGCCTACTCACAATGACTTGGGACGGTTCCATCTTCAGTTTCGCGGATGATACAGACATCGTTTCCACAACAGATTACTGGGGAAGTCTGAAATCAAAGGTTGAATACGAGATGAACAAATTGAAAGATTGGTTCGATCATAAATCACTCACAATAAATTTCGAAAAGACCCACTTCCTACCATTCGCAAGCTACGAAAACGGATTACCAAATTATAGCAAATTAACTTGAAAAAAACAGGGTGATACGATTGCATTATTCATTTTTCCAATAGATTTCATTTATAATGCCTTTTTTATGGAAGCATCGTTCAGTGTCAATAAAAAGTTGAATTCTACTCTGCTGTCTGAATTTTCAAAATGTTCTTCTTTCGAATTTTGGCTCATATATATATATATATATATATATATATATATATATATATATATATATATATATATATGTAGTGAATCTTTTGGGGTTGCAGTCAGTTGTGTTGGGCTATATCACAAAGAAAACTCTTTGTTATTCGTCAAGCTTTCGGCAATCTTTATTGCCTTCCTCAGGACGTCTATAATACATAACACTTTATCATATGATAATATATCAGGAATGGTTAGTTACTAACGTGAGATTGAACAATATGAAAGAGGCAAAAATTGTACATGAAAATATGAAGGTGACGTTTAAATGAATTTAGACATATAATATAATTTCACTTCTAGATTACGGTGGAAAAGTCAAAATAGAGGGTGATTTTTTCTTATCCTTCTCATACTTAATCAAAAAAGTGTAAATTTTGCTAAGACCATTTAAATCTGTTTTTTTGTTCATGGAATGGTCATTATTATTTATATGTATCATTTCTAAAAATACACGCTTAGAAAGATTTATTTCACTATCCAAAATTTCAGCTTGTCCGT
This sequence comes from Zygogramma bicolorata, assembly GCA_032362365.1. NCBI lineage: Eukaryota > Metazoa > Arthropoda > Insecta > Coleoptera > Chrysomelidae > Zygogramma > Zygogramma bicolorata. The sequence continues at coordinate 2,213,318 of JAVJAQ010000582.1, forward strand.
AATTCATACGGTGATTTCTGTTATTGACATGTTCTGATAAAGCACAAGAATTTACATTTCTTCTACAGTCACTTTTATGAGAAATGATACGACTGTTGAGTGTTCTAGATGTTTGGCCAATGTATGATTCAGGACAATCCATACAAGGAATGTTATAAATGACATTTGATCTATTTTTAATCGAAATTGGAGTCTTTATTCTACTATGTAATTTGGAAATTGTTACGATATTTTTCTTTGCTATTTTAATATTGTCTTTTTGAAAAATATTTATCATAAGATTCACTACATATTCATTAATCAGTCACGAATTACTTTCCTATATATATATGTATATGTATATATATATATATATATATATATATATATATATATATATATATATATATATTTCAGATTGGACCCAGAGCTAGCTGTGGAGGTGTCTTGTCAAAAATCAGAATATCAACCTCATCTTGCATCTATATTTTCAAAGCACAACTTGTGAAATACAACATACCTGACTGAACCACGAATCATCCATTAATAAGCATATTACACAAAGTAGAGATTTATTAATCATAGAGAGAACTGAAATGCCCTCAAATATATTAAAATACTACGATCCAACCAGAAGTGATTAAGTTTTTGCACATCTGGATCCGTAACTTCGCAATCATTTCATTAACGTAGTTTTCTGTGACTCACTCGGAAATAGATCTTGGTAAGCGGAGAAATTACAACTTTTGACAGTTCTTTAATTGCTCGAAATTAATGACATTTTAACGAACTCTAAGTTTGTTAGGGAAGCCTTGACTTTGATGATGAAATTTCTTTTTTTAAATCGATATCGTTAATGAGAATGATTTCATTCAATGGAAAATGACTGTTGAATCCCAAATATTGCTGGTTGAACATATTTGCTGACTAAAAGTCTCTTCACTTTACATTTTCTGATTAATGGGTAGCTCATAAATAATACACCATTTTCAACGAGGCTGACAATTATCAATTCAATACTTATTACTATAGGCATTGTTTATAAAGATATAGTTAGTCAATGCCTGTATAAACGATTTGAAGAGTTTTTTTTACACCATCTACAGTAAAATGTTGATATTTCTGTTCACTTGACAATGCAAGACAAAATTTCCTACTCTGAAGGAAATAATAGGTGCAGAGCTGTGTGTTTCAGTTCGACTAAAATGTTGATAGAGAGATAATGAAGCTTCAAAATAGAGTTGACGATAGAATTTTACGAAGTAAATGAAAGTTTAGGCATGAAACTAATTTTCGAAACATGAATGATCTACGGGATTAACAAAAACTTCCACTTCTGTTCTCGAATTGATTGCCTTCATTCAGTATTATGTTAAATAACCAAGAAAATGTTTGATATCGGTTACGACGTCCATTAAAAAAAACGAAAGAAAAGACATGACTTGGAAACGAAATCAGTAGTGTCATCTAACCGCAGTATCTATCCCTTCGAATGTTATTTCCATATGGTTGACTAACTATATCTCTATAAACAATAGTATAGGTTTGTTCGATATCTTTATAATGCCGTTCGAGAACCTTCAGGAGCATGCGCAATAACGAAAGCGTGCTTGAGTAATGAACGGTCTTGTTATGAATCGATTCACAAATTGAAATCCCGTGTTCGACTTCTTCTGATTTTTTGCTACACACGCTTTTCGAATTATAAAAAAAGTTCTTGGTCAGGGGTAGGTACCGATTTCTAACTTTTATTTGCACCTGTGTGATAGGTGTATAATTTGTTTGTTTTATATTGGTATTATTATTGCTTTGAATTGAAGGCTGACTATAAGGCAATTTAATACTAATTTATTTCATTTCAATATGACAAATGTCAGCTGTCAGCTGATAATCCACAAACTACCAAGAAGCGTTCGAATTTTACTGAATCAATAATGGTTCTTCAACTGCCAGTAGAGATTTCTGGATTATTTAATTACGCAACTAGTTCTGCTCAGAAATATAATCGTCCTAGAACCATGCTAAAAATTAGAAATTGAATCAAGCTTATAATAATGGGTATGTTCTGGTTCGCTGTCAAGACTGTTTCAAACCGGTCAGAGAATAGTGGCACAAATGTATAATGAATATGTCTCGCACGGATCTCTCCACGCCTCAACTAGTGGTAGTAAACGTGATTTTTGGTATTATATACTAAATGCCATTGATTTCTCTCGAAGTCCTTCGGCAAGAAGGCATGTTTCTAACTCCCTACGCCGTACCGTCAACCATGAAACGTGGCAGAGTTTTGTCCCAATAGGACAGAGAAAAATTATCAGAGGAAAATATCTGCACCGTTGAGGAATCGAACTCACGACCCTCGGATCATCAGTCGGATGAGAAACCATGGCACCAACTCCCTCGCCACATTACAACTAGATTATGGATTTTGGACAGTCGAAAACTGTGCAAATTGCAAACCAAAAAAACCTGATCTACAAAGTCTCAAATATCTCAAAAAAACTGAAAATTTCAATTTAAATTTTTTTCATTTTCTCAAATTCTTAAGTTTCAACTCGGACATCTCTAGCTACTGACGTTCAGAACATTGCCTTTTGGGCTATATATTTCCAGTGGGCGAAACGATCCGTCAACTTCGCACCAAAATAAGGGACCACAAAAATTACGTCAAGAAAATTATATCATGCACATATCAATTGCATCCATTACTTTCGATTCAGTAACACCACTTGAAAGTATTATTGTCGCCCTGTCGATTGTTTCATTTCGAGAGGTGATCTCATAATAAAAAAAAACTCCATCAATTGTTTTCAGTATAATAGCATGTATTTATCATCGTGTTATTTCAATATGCAGTTAAAAATATTCATTAAGTCAAGTAACAGCAATGTATGATCTGATTGATATGATAAACAGGGTTTAATAGACATTTCCATATGATTAAATGACAAATAAATCTGAATGTTTCATTCATTCCAATGAGGCTGTGATTTACAATGATAAAGCAGCTATTACAAAACATAAATTCTTTCTCGTGATAGATATTGTTATCGAAAGATTAGATTGCGTGAAATATTCAACATAAAGAACTCGGTATGAGATAAATCACAAACAAAATGAACTTCTGCAAGAATTATAAAATATTTTGTATGAAGGGGAACTAGACAAAGTATAACATCCAAAAATATTATTTCGAAATCAGAATGAACTTTTGAATGTCATAACTCTCGAACTACAAGGTGTTTAACTTCGGAAGCCATTTTCTATAGCTTTACGACATAATATTTTCTTCTAACCAGTGACATCCGCACTGTATTTGTACTGCATCATTCAAAAGATTAACGGGAGACGTCATTATTTTTTCCAAAGTATAAATTATTTTTGTATTCTAATTCCTTTCTGATTTTTTTCGTTCGATCGACTGTATTCCACAAAAAAGAAAATTCATTCATTTGCATCTGGCTGGACCACTTACGCAAACAAATATGTTACTTCAAACAATAATTCATTCCATAGTATAATTTTCAATTTTCGAAGGGTGAATTGATGAGATAATCATGAAATGCTCACTACATTTCTTACAATTATTTAGGGTTATACGGGAATTATCAGAGGAACAATATTTTTCTTCGAATATTCAGCACCCTTTCAAAAGATGAGACACTTAGGTCAAATGTTCATATGGAGTTTTTTAGCAAAATGTACCCAAAATAAGTATCCTGAGTAATAACACCTTATGGAAAAACACATCCTGTAAGTATATTTTCCTTCGAACGTCAAAAATATATTATGTTTAGTGATAGACATTTGATATTGCATAAGTAATCAAAATAACAGAATAATTGAATTACTATATACAACCGAATCGGTAAGCTAACACAATTGTCCCAGAAATATTTGACCTTGATCGAACTTTGACACTTTCATCGACACTGAGAAATCTGACAATATATACCAATAATAGGAAACTACACTGAAAAAATGCATGTGTCATGCGTCAAATTGATTAGATGTCTTCATCTGACTCAATGAAGCAAAAGCGATAGAATATTTTAGTACGCTCTCATTGGTGCACTTTGGGAAGGCGTGGCTTTCGCCGAATATGTCATTGGGATCGCTTCTGTATGGTAGTTTAATTATTCTGTGCCAAAATCTTATTGGTTGTGTGATCTAGAACTAACCGCTGCTGTAACATTTCTGAAAAAGTGGTGACATCTGGGTTACGGTTTCCTGAAAAATGGTTAACCAAACGTCAACCATTTTTCCGGCTGTTTAAATTTTTCGTCTTGATGTTTCTCCAAAATAACAAGTAATTTATAGTTTTTCAGGTGACAACAACTTCTGGTGGTTCCAGTTGGTACTTGGTTATTTTCGGTCAATTCCCACTAAAGTTGACGTTTGCTTTCTATCGAGTTTAAATGCATATTACCATGGTTATGTTATACTTCGTCGTCACCAAAACTGAATTCAATTTCCACCTAGGCAGTAAAAGTGACAGCTACCAAATCTGATTATAGATTCCATTGACAATAGCAATCCAGTTAGGTGATCGTTTATTACTGTTAGTTATCATGCATTAAACTCATGATGTGATTTCACTCCATTAATCATCATTGGTGGTGTAGTCAAATGCATAGTATATTATTCATATTGTGTACATATGCCGTCATTTTCATAAATACATTTTTAAGAAAATTCAATATTTTCTAAATTTTCGAGTGGAATTTTGCAAACCTTCAATTACAGGTCTCTGCTACTTTTAAAATTCAAACTGAATGGTGAATATTCGGGGCGCGATAAGTTTTCGTTGCCAAGCCCTGTATTCAACCCCAAAAAGCAACGTACCTACCTACTTTTGCTTTATTGCTGCATACTAGTACGACCCATTTCACCGAAACATCTTCACCAGAGAAGAGCACGCATAAATGTATTTCCATATCCTTCTCCACATAACAATTTCATGGCTCCTGAATCCTATGAAATTTCAACTTGCACCCATTCTAGTTTCTCAAGTCATTTCCACAAGAAATTCCCTCCAGGAAATGAGACCTTCCTTGAAATGGAATATGTGCGGCACAAACTCGTATAATCCATCTCTTTGGGTTATGAGGAGACGAAATGGAAGCATTTCGAGAAAGCCATGTCTTTTATGCGAATTGGAATTGTGAAATGGGTTTCAAGTTTGATGTTAACACGAAATGAACCTGGTGAGATAGAGAAATTTCGTGGGGATCAGTTCTAATGCCTCCATCATTTCTCATTTTCGCTTATGAATTTAACATATGTAGTGAGTAATCAAGTCAGCTTCATATTCGTACTTAGCCATCAAAACCATATGATTTATATTACACGGATCTTGGCCTAGAGTCAGGGGTTCCCAACCTTTTCTTAGTCCTGGATCACTTTTATATTAATCTTGTTAGCAGGGACCACTATGAATGACTTACATAGTGGTATATACATACGTACATTGTAGGTAATAAAGATAAACTGTAATAATCAACCCGTAACTTTAATTAGCAACTCAAATAGGATATTACAAAACAAGAAATAATATTTTCAGGATAAACTTCTGTGATTTTGTATTAAAGTGATTTCTGAGTTTGCATCTTCTTCACGAGTTGCTCAAAGCTACTCACAAATCATCACTTATTTTCAAACGATTCCTGGCCTCGTTCTCAATTACCAATAAAGCAAAATCTCCCTGTTCACATAAATAAGTTGTTGAAAAAATCATAAAATAGCGCAAGGCGATTTCTTGAAGTTTAGTATGAGAAATTGCCCTTTTACACCAAAACGACTCAAGTGAATTCAATTCAAAAGCATCCTTGCAGTTTCTGTCATTTTGGAATTCAATGATTTCTTCCTGTCTTTCTTCAGTAACTTCTCCAGCGTCCGTACTAAAAGGGTTACGAATCAGTTTTAGATCAACTTTAGTTTCTTCCGTATATTCTGGGAAGTAACGATTGAATTCATCCATCAACATTCGTGAATCAGTCCCGATATTTTCTTGTATATTTGCTTTGATAGTGTCATACTTTTTGTCTTCCACAAGTGCTTTTAACGTAGCAAACGCAGAAGAACTATTTTCTTCACTTTTACCTAACCACAACTGAAGTTTGCAAATAAAAGCGCGGAGTTCATCTTCAAAAATATAAAATATATTTTCGACGTTTTCTAATTGTTTATTTCCGGAATCTTGCACTTGAATATTCGATTGTGTGTGAAAATATCCACAGGATAAGCCTAATTAATTTGACATGCCGGATTAGTAAACTGTTTTAACAAATCAATCATTGTCAACCAGAAAAATCTCAACCTCTGCTCTCAGCTCATATAATCTTCCCAACACATTACCTTTCGATAGCCATCGAAATTCTGTGTGAAAGAGAAGTTCTTCATGGTAAGAGTCCATTTCAGTGAATAATTTTTTAAAAAGGCGTGTATTTAGTGCGCTGCTTTTGATACCATCAACAACACTTATGGCCATTTTCAGTGCATCAGAAAGGCATTCAGGAAGAGTCTAAGAAGCTAACGCCTAGCGATGTATGATACAGTGCGTTGTTATCACCTTATGATTTTTCCGTTTTACTAACGTCGCCAGCCTGGAACGTGATCTCAACATTGCAGGAGCACCATCAGTACAGAGGGCAACAAGTTTATCCCACATGAGATTATGTTTCTCACAATATTCTGATATTGAGTTCATGAAAAATGGCGCCCGCTAAATTTGAAATCACTCGCGGACCATATTTTAACTTCTGCGGACCACTGGTGGTCCACGGACCACTGGTTGGGAACCACTGGCCTAGAGTCTAGATATCAATTCAATTTGTGCAGTTTGTTACCTTTTAAAGGATCGAATATATCAGATCCAACTGAGAAAAGAGCGAGTAGAAGATTCTTGAAGAGAACTGGTGTTCTTTAAGGAAATCCCAGTAAAAAATGCAGTTCCAATTTTTCCAAGATGAATAAAAACCCTGCTGTGTTGACTTATACCTAATAGATTGTAAGCAAATTTTCTCGACTTTTTGCTATCTTGATTTTGATCAATTTTAACTGAAGAGATGCCTTCGAGAGTTTGCCAGCAGAGGCGCACGTTACATGATTTTAATTTAATCTGTAACGCCATGATATCCGTCTGCTCGACGGCCATTCGATTATTTATAGGTTGTTTATTTCATGGTCTCATGTTTTGCAAGCAATTTCTTGCTTTTCCGCCAAGTGCTAGAAATTATGTAGTCATCACATTTTGTTTGATTATTAGGTATTCCTTTTGCTCTCAATTTGATGAAAAATAAATCGAAAACTCAGTGATTGTGATGTGATTTTAAATCTTACGAAACAATAGTTGTGAGTGAAACTGGAAAGTATTGATATCTCATCTTTCTACTTTCTGAGGAACCGAAGGTGGGTTAGTACTTTTTTCTTCATGGTGTTAAAAAAAATGCAATTTTAATGTGATTACGAGCCGATGATATGAGGGATAAGTAATACCTAGACGTTACACGAGCGTTTTATTTTGAGCTTTGTAAATCGGTTCATAATAAATCTAACTATCTCTATGAAATCAAACAAATACAAGAACAGCAAAGATAAACACTTAAAAAGAATATAAACAAGAAAAATTTGAAAAGAAACAAGAACTAGTTACAAGATTTTGAATATTGAGGGAACTTTCAAATGCATTCAAATTCAAATCGAACTGTCAAACATTTGAAAAAAATGTATAGCTTTTTATTAGACGAACTTGACCTTACGTATTTTGTATACTGATAATTCTATTGGTGAACGAAAGATCCCGCAAGAGTTCATCCAATGAGACCGCCGGTATCGAAAATCACTCGTAAGCTGCCGCCTCAATGAAAATGTACCCTTAGAAAATCGCATTTGTATCACCACCTCAACACCACCTACCGTCAAAAAATGTAAGTTTACTCTTCAATTTCTCAGGTCGAGAGGAATTGGCTGAACAAAAGCATATCGGTCAACGCACCAGGGTTTTTATTCATCTTGGATTTTTCATTATAATAAAATTTACAGGAGCAGAAAATGTTCTGCATTAATTGTTTACAGGGAAATGGGATAGTTAGTCAATGTCTGTATAAAAAGTATTTGAAGCGTTTTTGTTACGCCATCTACACGGTAATATCGATATTTTTGTTTACTTAACAATGCACGGGTGAAGGATGAAATAGGTGCAGATTTTTGTTTGTCACTTTGGGAGAAATGTTTGAAGAAAGATAATGAAGCTTCAAAATAGAGTTGATGGCAGATATGTGAAAAGGATTCCAAAGTTCAAGCTTTAAAATAATCTTCAGAATTTGAGTGCTCTACGACATTAACAAATAATTCCACTCCTGTTTTTGAATTGACTGCCATCGTATGGCATTATGTATGCGAATACATGTTCTTGAATGTTACTGTGCAAAGATGGATTGTGAATATTTTTCAGTACATTCATCACTAATCAGTGACCATAGGATAATAATGGAAAAATATATGGAGCTGAATATCATAAAATATTCGAATGTCGTGAAATTATATATTGATCAATCAATGCATTTTGTGAAATGTGAAAATTGCCTGTCGAAATGTTTAGTTCTGCAAACAAACTCTAAATGATCATTTCAAAAGCCATCTGTAAAGACCCATGAATAAATTCGGGTTATAATCACTCAATTAACTTTTACTATTTATTTATTTTCGTTCTCAGTGATGGCGCTAACACGACTTGAAATGAATAATGTTCCACAAAAATATTTAAACGAATGTATAACAAACAGGAACGAAAGGAAATATCATGATTCGACAAAAACTTGTATTCGATTGATGTTTGTTATTGAAATATAATCGTATTAGGATGAATGCTCTCATGAAATGAGTAATGGTTATTGAAAGTTTGTTCTTCGGTGATGTCACTGAAAAAAATTCACACAACATTAATAATTTTGAATATCTGATGGTCACTTTTTCTGATGATCCACTCATTAACTCCATTAACAAAACCTTAAACAATAATTTCTCTGTTCCACCAACCAAGCTGAAATCAACAATAGATCATTGAATATCGTTTTTTTTTTCGAAAACATGAATGATTGGTTTCTTTGACTTGAGTTTATTTTCACGATTCGTAATCTGACGTGAGAAAACCGGCAGACTGTTCGAAATCGACATGACAACATTAACTAGATAAGTGATCCCTGGGATGGCTTTCAAAAGAACTAAGACAAAATATTGGAAAGTCTTATGATTTGTTGTGAATCATACCATTTTATCGATTAGTTTCCACCGGAAGGAACAAAGAAATTATTCAGAGCTTGAAGGGACTCTTTTCTACGAATTGAATATTATCAAAATACATTTTTTTTCAAGATATGCCTGATTCCTTGCCATGCACTGAATGATATCTTTCATCACCAACACATTCAGGACGAATGTTTGTGTCTGTCAGTTGCATCATATGTTCATTCCATCAATAAATATTGCAAAATATTCTTAATTTTTACCTTGTGTATGCAATGCTCATGCCTCATTGATGATCTAATATTCTTATACAGGAAAGCATACTGCGGGCTTTAGGCCACTTAATTGTTGATGTAATACTCGCATCCTCTCCAATCATCTGTCTTTTTGACACTTCTGAACGGCCAAGGATTAGGATTTACGTAGAAGAATACATGGAAGGTCGGTTTTGGGAGGATCTTCGTGCATATACTGTTCACCATTAGGAAAACGTCATCCACAAGAGAATGTGGGTCTGAATCCGTGAAAAATGAATTTGAATCATTTAGCTAGGTGGAAAACATTAATAGATAACTCACCCATGAGAGAATTATATGTGATTTATTTCATTATTTCATTCATTACTATTGATCCCTTCTCAAGGTGTGTTAATTATATCGATACGATCTTTAATTATGTTCAATCAAACACAAATGAAAAGAGATAAATGAATTCAAGCCAGCATTGTCGATGACATCATCTACTTTATTAAAATGATTGGAACTAACTCGATACACTTTTTTGTGCAATGATATTCAATGAAATGCACGAGTTTAAATTGAATTGTTGGATCCACTTGTTGGCATTAATAGACCGAAATTAATTGTATACAGTGCGGAAAAAAGTTAACTAATAATGAAGTGCATGTTCAATATGAAACGTCTCAACTTCGAGGGTCTATCCACAAAATTTTGAAGAAATTAGAACATATTCCATATATGGCTGTACTAGTTTAAGAGCCAGTGGACGGCAGGCGTGACCTATCTCAGTGTGCTCCAAATTTTGTCCTCTCTAATTATGAAATGGGGAATAACTAACACCGACTCCGGTAGGTTGAATGGCATGGTGGGGGGGGGCACGTACAATAATGAACGAATTTCAAAAATAATTCAGTGATGCAACATCACGGAAGGCACTGAAAATTAAAAAAAAAATCGAAAATACTTCAGTAAGTCTGAATTGTATATACGTTGCTCGTTGTACAGCTTTCCTTAGCGATTTCGACGCGAGCTCGAATCCACCAAGCAAAGTCGAGTTATTCCAGCAGTTTCTAAGAGCTCATTCCATTCCCAGCGTTTGGAAAATCGTCCATAAGAGAGCCACCACACAAAGCGCTCTAGCACTTGGCTGCTTTAAAGGAAGGAGTTTCTACAATTTCAAATGGTTTGAAGGAGACCAGATTCCAAATCTTGTGACTGATTTGGTTGAAGATTCTAGAGGTTAATTCTTCTGATAATATTTTATTCAATTTACAAGAATGAATTTTATGTTCACAGACATTGAGCCTGTGGACCACGAAAACCTATCCAATGACGAGGAAAGTGATGATACAGATGGAGAGTTGGAATTTTAATTTTTCGAATCAAAAAAATATAAAAATAAAACTTTTATAGATTTTATTAAAATTTCAGTATTTTCGGTTATAATTGCACGAGCGCATGAAAATTACCGATAATTTTGCAAGAAAGAGTGATATCTAAAAATTGCAAGAGTTTATTTTGGCGAAAGTGCCCGAGCCCGAAGGACGAGGGCTCTTTAACAAAATATGAAAATAACCGAATGCAATTTCTATAAGATATCACGCTTGAATGCAAAATTATCTGGTCATTTTTATGCACGAATGTAATTCATCGGAATATTTCACGAATAAAGAAATTCTCAAGGAAATGTTATTGTTTGTTCATTTATACTTTCCACTATAGATTGTATGGAGCACTCACCAAAACGCGAAATATTTTTCTATTTTTGAAGTCTATCTGACATTTATTTGTGTTGTTTACTGACGTCTAGCGATACGGTTGCAAATGTGTTGTTATGGTGACTTGATACAATGCAATTACCGTTGTAAGTTTTCGATACAATGCAATTACCGCTGTAAGTTTTCGATAATTGCATTGATCTTATGGGACATTTTATATATGAGGGAAATATTCTTCATAATTTACTGACGTTTATCACCACGTTGAATCCTACATACATTGACATACTCAATATCAAGCAGATTCAATAAACATAATAATAGCGTTACTCCGGTTGTATATCAAGTTTCATTGCCTGCCTGGTATATTCAACCGGAGAAAACGCCTGCCTTATATACCCTAAAAATAGTATTACGAGTAACACACATAAATTTCAGACTCACTGAAATATTTTTGTTTTTTTTTCAATATTGAAAAGTGCTCGCGGTAATGTTGCACTGCCATACCCGCTCTCCATTTTTTGTTTTCGATAAAAATAATAATATAAACAAGCTATGCAAACGGCAGCTTTACTGACTTATTTTGAAATTCGTTAATTTTTGTACCTTTCCTCCCACATACTACTCAAACTACCGGAGTCGGGATTAGTGAGTCTCCATTTCATGAATAGTAAACATAGGAGAGTCATTGACAAAATTTGGAATTGACTGAAATATGTCATGAGTGCTGTCAACTGGCTCTCAAACTATGTCATTCTTCTTGCATGAAAATCAAGTCGCATTATTTGTGGATTGGGGCCCAAGTTTCATCGTGATCGGTTTTCATCCTATATATTAAAAGAACTGATTGTTACCTATGTTATGCCTGGTTAAAGATATCCGCCACAAAGATCTCTCCATACTCGACCTAAAGCAAAATGTATTATTGAGAAGCACATTTTTCCTACAATTTGTTTATTATTTCTGATCTGCAGAATCTAAAAATGCACGTCGTACACCAATAATAGCGAGTATGGAGAGTAAACAAAGTCAAAACATTTTAACTGAATTTGCACGTGGAAATCTCGGGAAATACTTGATTATTTCATGGCCGTAACCTGCATTGAAAAATTCATGAGCACTTTTTATCTATCATATGAAAATTCAATCCAACGTATCTTCTGTGGAGTTTCCTGGCTATTGAATGTTACTAGAGTTTTATTTTATTAATTCATTGCTGCTTTTTCATCAATAACATTATTTTATCATCATTCTCTCAATTAATATTTTGAAATACTATTTCATTATTTTATAACCTTATGTATTTGTATGTGTATATTTATGTTTTAGTATGACACATGACAGGCCATTTCTACTATGTACTTTCTTGTGGTTAGTTAGTACTCCCAAGCAACTATAGTTGTTGAGTTGTTAAACAATTCAGGTGAAATAATGCGAGCAATCGACAATAAGAAGAAAGTTTGTATGGGACAACATGATGCCTTGGTACAATCTACTGCAGATTTTGCATGAATATTCTTTAACAGAATTGAAGGGAGATTTGTTTCGTATTCTATTGAAATTCATTGCCTAACGGGGTTAAAAAAGATATAAAGTATTTTTGGGGGGTTATTCAACGCCAAGCCTTAACCGCTGATTGTAGAGATCTGAAACTTGGAAGCTGTGTTCTTTGTTTGACGTAGACTGATCGTAGAGACCCGAACCTTCGAGGCTGTGTTGAGTATGACGTAGGAATCCGATAAGGGAGGGTTTTTCGAGATTCCATCCTTATGGAAGTGAAAAACGGCGTCAAAATGTGTATAAGACAACGTGATGCCTTGATCCAATCTATTTCGAATTTTGCATAAACTGAAATTATATTACAGAATTGATGAGAGACGTATTTCATTCATCGCCTATACTGGTTAAAAAAGGAAAGAACGTTATTTCAGGGATGAATCAATTTTGCGTTCACGGCTATGAGAGGTTACAAAATGAAAACAACTTCTGGTTTTCGGTCCACCTTTCAGTGAGATTTATTATGTCGACCAATCCTCCAAATACCTATTCTTCTCTTTCCACTCGTTTCACACATCCGTGAGATTATATTGTACTAAAGGCGTGTGCTTCCAGGCGAGAATGCTTCAGTTGGTATTGAACTACTTGAACTTTTATGCTTAGAACATAGACCAAACTTCAGCTTTTGATGTATCTTTTTCTTTAAGAAACTTCTCTAGAGTGTATGAACGCCTTCATTGATTGACATTGTGAAAGCTTTCTTGAAGTAAAGGCAAAACATAAAGTTGGGAGTAAAAGTATGGAATATGAACCAGGAATAAGAGTCGGAGACAAAATAACATCGGAAATTCCAATAGCTATTTTTTCTGATAATTCATTCCATAATCCAGAAGCCCGTTTCATGAAAGTACAATTCTTGTACCTACAGGAGAGGTATACATAGGACCTTCCAATATGTATATCCCATAATGTCTCAACGAGGACGTCCACCGGATATCTCAATAGTACATATTTTTAAAAGTCATAGTAACAGCATCCAATAGACGTCTTACTTGATATATCCCAAATGATGTGCCTTTGGGGGCGTTCATGGCATGTCCCGGATAGTACATGTGAAAAAAGTCCTAAGAACAACATCCTATAGACGTCCCGATTGGAACATCTTATATAATACCTAAAGGAGGACGTACGTCTATGAGATGTCCCTGGATTGGAGAGCCTATTTCATAAAAGTACAAGTCTTGTGACTACAAGAGAAAAACAGATATTCAAAATTGTGTTTTTCCTGTAGGTACAAGACTTGTACTTTGATGGAAAAGGCCCCTGGTCGGTCAATCAATCGACTATTGAAACAGTAGCTTTTGTCATTTCAAAGTATTTCTCTCAGTGTTATCTCCCTGTTACGTTTTAACTTTCGATTCAGTGAATACCACTTTTGCGTCTATTTCTTTTGTACGTGAATTGAATTTCTACGCATTTTAGTAGACAAGAGTTGATCGCCTAGTCCAGTTTTTTCACACTCCTCATCTCAATTAGCGAAAGTGCTTGCCTTCCATACTATTGTGTATACTAGTAGCCAACTCGATCACAGTGGAGCCGATTTTTTTGGCAGGGTAGAAAGGTAGTGATGAAATCATGCTTGTGGCGAGTATTCCTCATCGTTCTTGGATGACAATGCTAGCACACCAGATATATGGACAGTAGGTTTTGCGTGTTTTCTTTGAGGATGGTCTGAAAAATTGCAGTAGCAAAATCAGTAGCCATATCCGTACAAGTCTCTATCATCTAGGCATCCCCTCATAGTGAAGGAAAGAACATACTTGGCATACTTTTTCTCTTGCTCCAAGACCACTCTTTCTAATTCATTGCTACCGGATGAATTTCCTTCGAGCTAAATCCATTAGTAATATATTCTATTAATTATTTTCAATCGCCACAACATAAACGTGCTCGCTCACATCTGGAGACACACCTCCAGCTTTTTTTGCGTATCAATATTCAGCGTTACTGTTCTTGTTCTATTTCTCACTCGAATCACGTAGAAAACAATAAGCTGCAGATGTTCATTAAGCGATGAGTCACGCAAGAATTTTCTTTCGTATAAATTTTCCGCGGATATTACAGACGTGTATTCAAATGTAGTTGATAGACCAAACACGTCCGCGAAAAAATGCGGCAATGATGCAAAATATTCCGTGAAAATCGAATAAGATCGTATCGTATTCATTTTATTATCGTAATATAAAAAGAAGCTTTTTGCGAGCGATGTCATCATCTGGTGATGTTCAAAGGCTGGCCGTAAAAATTCTTATGCATTCATATTCCTCATATCCATATATTCATCGCACCTTTGATATTTTCACTGCCGTGCGAAAGCATTAACCTTCTCACTGAGAAAATTTATGATCCGTTTTCCGTTGAGAGCTTTTCAATTTCTTCATGTTATTCAAAACATATGAATATAGAAGTTCGAGTAAAAAGGGGGCAGAATCACAACATTTTTTCGGGAATAGTTCACCGTTTATTCGAACACCTGTCCAAGTTCTTGAATTGAGCTGAATTTATTTCATTTCCAACGAATCTCGACATTCAGGACATCGATAACCTGAACTGTTCTTTGAAAGTTCTTTCCTCCAGACTGCCTGCACTTTTTTTGTGACCTTTGATAAACATATGCATGTAATACATATGTAGTAGTATTCAATATTTCACCCCACACAATCCCAGAGGTTCTTCAGTGAACCATACCAACATATTACTCATCAGTAAGTAGATTACCACTTGTCCTCAGGTGATAATCTTGATATTTTTCTCGTGACATAAAAATGAACCCAGCAGGTAACAGTGACCTATTGGTGGTCTTGAGAAAAATAACAGACATTCCATTTGACCCACGAACTTCATTAATGTTCGAATCCATCGAAATATTTCTGATCAAAATGCTGGTATAAGGTGTTCTCAGACATGACTGTCAACAAATATGCTTACAGATGATTCCTATATAAATCTATCGCAGAGTTTTCATTATCAAATCTCTAATTTTTCTGAGTACCCAAAGACTTTCGATTGCAATTTGGCGCATCCTCCAATTTTTTCGTTTATTGCTTGCTTCACCCCGTACCTTAGCCTCATTACCAAATTCTAGATTCTTGAGGCAGTCAAAGTATACTTCTTGTTTCTACGAAAAGAATATTCATCAGTTGTGTGCACCTTACGAACATTGAATCGGATGTTCGAAGAGCAAAAAACTCTCATATTTCTAGAGAAAACGTAGAAAGTTGGTTGACAATGCCACATGTGGAGTCATTTTTCTCCCTACTCAAATAGGGCGAGGACAAGTGGTGTAAACGGATTGGGGTTCTGTCAGGATTGGAATTGATGTTGAGAAAGATTAAGTTCATTGGCAGACTGCTGGTTCACTATAGAACTATAGCTGATACAATCCAAACACTGTTGCACATCATCACGGGCGTGGTTGAATTCCATATAACCAGATTGTTACAGAATAATGGAATTTCAGATGAAAATCAAAGTGACGTGTTGAATATGAATGAACAAAAATCGAGGATTTTCTTATCTGTTATAAGTACGTGAATATCATTCATTTAAATGTGGCAGCTCATCCATGAAAGAGTTCTTTCCTATTTTTGCAATAGGAAACTTAGAGTTACATGCTCTTCCGAAGGTTCAAATTGAATTCAATTCAATTCATTGAATCCTTTTACTATTACAAAATAGAGTATAGATATTTATAGAATAGAGTAACAAAATGTAAAAATCATCTTTTCTAGCACATAGGGGCGATTTTTTATGAAATGCATGATAAGTCTTCGGGATGACCAGATCAGTTTTATATCTTGTGTTATGATCGTGTATATCATAATTTCTGTCAATTTTTTTTATAGATGTATTGTAACAGTTTCAGAATGTAGATACTGGTAACAGTTAAAATCTTCTTTTCTTTGAATACTCCGCGACACGATGTCTGGAAAGGTAAACTGAAGATGAGTCGTAGAATTCTTTTTTGAATTATAAAAACTCTCTGTATGTCTGGAGCTTGTCCCCATAAATTAATACTATAAGAAATAGCAGAATATGCGTAGGAATAGTACACGTTTAACAGAGTTTCCTTTTCTACCATCGTTTTCAATACAGTTAATAAAAAGTATATTCTGAATATTCACATCTAATCTATTTTTCAAAATCGAGATTTCACCATATTTATGAACTGCAGATACTCATACTGCGTTCCTACATGGTAAACATAACACCTATATCCAGTACTGCAGTATTTGTTAGCCTCTTGGTTGTTTGTGAGCTTTGTTATCTATAATCTATCGAGAATACGCACTAACAGTATGCATACTTTACTTCAAATCGCTGCGACACGATAAAAATGAATATCTGACCCTAGATTATAATAGTATATTATGCAACGATCGTGTAATGATGGTTATTAATATATGAGCATAAACCGGGATACGAAACGAGCCGAAGGTGAGTTTCGTATGGTTTATGCGAGTGTATTAATAACCATTACATGAGAGTTGCATACGCTATTTCATCTACACCCAATAAATAATGAAGAACTAAAAATATTATAATATTAGGTATCTATATTGAACACAATAATAGTAGGTAATCAATCGTATTTCTTTGAAAAATTCTACAGAATTATAAATAATGGTATAACCACGGAAAATACAACAATGAGAAGAAAAAAAAATGAAAAAAAGTCTTTGCCGAGGTCTGGAATTGAACCCGGGACATTTGTGATCACTGCCCGCGCCGCTGACTACTCGGCCATGAAAGCACACTCGACTTGACCGAAAATAACAACATATGTGTTGCATTTGTCAAATGAAAAATATAATCCTTTCGATTGTATTTTTTTTTGTCTAAGACATCTGTGGAGGAGTCGCTGGTAATTCTTCTATATCACTGCTATAAGACATTTTCATTCGATTATCGAAAATTGACTGAATTCTTCAAAAATTCAATACCTACTGATTTTGACTTGACAAACGTCAAAATGCAAAGCTTGCACATCATGCTTGATTAAAAAATAATGGGTTTCTATTGGTTGAAATTCTGTATCGTAATGAAAATCTGTATCGTAATGGATTTCATTATGAAACGGGTGGTAGGCATATAAGTGTATTATTAGAGTACGGGTGTAGATAAATATAATATACTACCTTCTATTCAAATTAGCTCTCTAACAGCCGTAAAAGGAAGCGGAGGGACATTATCATCCCGCTCTCTCTCAAAATAACTAATTGAAGATGTCACTAACTTTTGGCAGCAATAGTTTCTAACTCTTTTGGCATTTCGACGGGAAGCCTGAGACTACTGACATTTCCTATAGAAGCATCGAAATATACAGTTTTATTCACCATTATCTAATTTGAAGTACTAAAAAGACCTAAAAAGAAGTACTAAAGATTTTAAATGACAATTGTCAATTGGTAAATAAGAGACTTCAAACAAATTGCGGCAACATTGAGAGTGCTGCCAACCAAATACCAGAAAAACTGGCGCCAAATTTGAAATTCAATAGAAACGTTCCAATGCATTTCCAACAATGGATTGCTGCCAGTGCTTCAATTTCATGTCGTCATCAGTGACGTGAAACAGTTTTTGATTTTGTATTCACTATAGGTACCCGTGGTTGCTAGACCTTGAACCTCAAATACGAAGTTTGAGGTAACCCTTATCTAAAAATTGGTTGCCTCATCATATTTCTATAGAAACATAATCAAATAAAATCCTAACGAGTATGAAGTATTGGAGGTAGGGCACTTTCATCTTATAATTTTGTTGATACCTTGTCACTAACCATCATAAAATACTTCTAACGACCGGTCGCAAAAATATTCCATAACAATAAACGGTAAATGCGTAGACAATAGACCATTCCAAAGAATAAAAAGTCGACTTGGTATAGTTCCGTATGTAGCGGTATTCGTAGTAATTAGTGCAATTGTGAGCAATAAAGTTCGTTATAAGCGTTTCTGCTTTCTTCGTGATATTGTCGTTTTTAATGGGGAAGAGAAAACCACCCATATAGTGATTATAGTGATGGCCGTCGAAATGATGATTAAAAAGTTACAGATATAAAAACTGGTATCATTTATTTCCAGTAACTGTTGGTGAAAGGATATATTTGCAGTTTGATCACATCGATTCATCACGAAATTAAAATTAGCTAGGTAATTATTATCCCATTCGTTTGGCGGAATAAAAACAACGTGGGAAACTAGGGTGACGGCACCATAGAGATCTACATATAGATTTTTTTGCTTAATTGGACTAAGAGCTATAGTAAAATGCGAAATATTCATTGAGTGCTAAGAGTTTAGTCGATCACACATATAATATTTGGAATGCTGCTTAGCAAATTTTTCATGGCTAATCCTGAGGTTATTTGAGAAATGAGAAATTTGTGGGGTCGCCTTCATTGTCCGCGGCCGCCATATTGGAAAAAGGGGGCAAATGGTTTTCGCGCTTTATCTGTTTTTGTTTCATTTCTCACAAAACTGTTATTGATTTTGTCATGGGGTTTTGAATTTCGCATTGTTTTCTCAGTTGAAATAAAATGAACACAAAGCTTCGATATCGAATTATCTGATAATATACAAAATATCTAACGATATAGTGGATAAAAGTCGAGTTATGTTTAATAATAATAATAATAATAATAATAAATGGTCTTTATTCAATTAAGAAAAGGCGGGGTGTCAGCAGATGCTGTTTTCATACTGTTTAATACTAGGCACTTCTAACAATGTTTCTATGAATGTCGATTCACAATAATTCAATCTTGATTATATTTCTTCATTTTATGTAGAATGAATAGTTATGACAGATAAAGAGCGAAAACCATTTGCACTCTATTTTCAAGACATGGGACATGGATGGCGACCCTACAAACATGGATTTGAGCTCATCATAACCTACCCCACACTCAAAAAAAAATTGATTCATCTGAGAAACGATCGCTTCAATCTCAATGGATGCTAACCTATCTTTTAACCGTTTTGCGAAAATACTCATTGGAGCAGAAAAAAATCTCTTGGTCAGCTTACTATTTCATGGAAGTGACAGAGAACAAAAAGTTGGTAATTTGATTTTTCATGGATCTACGGCTATGGCTTCACCCAGCTTCAAGTCTTATGACATGCTAGGTAATTATTTCGTAGTCCATAGGAGAGAGTTCGCCTACAAAAGCGTTTCTAGAAGAACCCATATCTCTTTCCATAACTTTATCAGGTCACGTAACCATTCATAGGGCCACGTGTATTATACTATGCAGAACATGGGAATATACCCCAACAGATCGGCGCGATACTTGTAATGATTCATTTTCAATATTTCACCACGTGATCACAACTCACAGTTGTTATAAAAACTTAAAGAATTACTATCCACAAGTTTCTTGAATCACGGATCAAGTGTATCAATGACATACTTTGGCAGATATTTTACAATCTAACTGACAAAGAGAAAAACATTGAATTGAACAACTGAAATTCAAAGAGAGAAAATGAGTAGAATATATAAATTAGAGTTATGTTTCCAAACTGAAAGAGTACTTACCACATTTAGCACAACGAGTGTTTCGCGACATATAATGGTTCTAGCTCATTCACAACACGAAACTAAAACAAAGATTGCTTATTATCTTGACTCTTTAAGAGAATCATTGAATGGCCCATATGGCAATTAACGTAGTTTGGATGGATGGAAACTAAATAGGACAATTCACTCGATTCCAAATTCTTTCTTTGTATCTCTTTGTCAACAATAGTGATAGCGCATTCGCCAAAAGCCAGAATTGTCCATAAAGTTTGTACTGATAGGAATTTACGGCAAAACATAGTTTTTGGATTACTATGAAATATTTATTATTATTATTATATATACTGTGAAATATTTGAATATCGTTGGATATTTTGTTAATTATTGATTAATCAAAGATTTTTGTTGTTTTTATTCTACCTGAAAAAACATTGGGAATAGAAAACGTTATAACAGAATCAATAACAGTGTTGTGAAACAGAAAAAAACAACTTTCTTCATCACTGAACTCCACAAAAATAGAATTATTCACGAATAAAATCTTCATTTGAATCGTGAATCAACATTATTTGAACTTAATTTTGCAGACATTATACCAGAAAGACTTTCATCTTTTTATAGTTATTCAAATTTCAATGCACAGAATGTAGGAGAGCCCACAATGCTAATTGTTTCCAAGATAGAGTTGGTCGTACGTTAAGGTTGAAAATGAAAAAAAAAATTCCTCCAGTGCGTCAGATTTTCTGAGGGGATGTTGACCTAAAAAAAGGCTCTGATATAATAATCTGACGGTTTGGATGTGACGCCGACTCGCGTCGTTATTAGAGTGTAAAAAAATCGTCATTTTGAAATACACAAGCGCGTCAGATTAAGATATATAATATGGCTCATCCCGCCCTAGACGTTGCAGTCTCATAATCGGACGATTATCTGGAAGGTTCGCCTATTCTGTCAATTTGATTTTTTTTTTAAATCACTGAACTTTATTATTTTAAAAGCTCAGGAAACATCAAATGAAAAAATGTATGTTTTTTTCAGTAGAATACTTGTATTTATAAGAAAATTGAATTTTGAAACGTTGGATATTCGTTTTAAACAATATTATGCCACGAACGAGTCTGTGTGATCAACTGTCATAGCGTCATGGCAACAGAAACCGGAGTGGGGATGGAGTAAGAGAGCAATAGAGAAAGATTGAGAGAGAAATAGAAACTCTATCGATGATTTTTACTATTTCGGCTTGTGGAAATGGTCAGATTATAT
The DNA here is from genome assembly GCA_032362365.1 of Zygogramma bicolorata. Lineage (NCBI taxonomy): Eukaryota > Metazoa > Arthropoda > Insecta > Coleoptera > Chrysomelidae > Zygogramma > Zygogramma bicolorata. The sequence continues at coordinate 2,234,841 of JAVJAQ010000582.1, forward strand.
ATTTTTGTAATTCGTGAATTATTCCCTTCTGAGTAAAAAAAATTAGCCATACTCGATAATGTCGAGATGACGTACTTTTTAAAACTTTGTAGCCCTTCTCCTTCTTTAGATCACTCTCGAATTGTCAGATTAGTGGAATATACACGTTTCAGGATGTAACTAACTCACCCTACCTCAATCTAACGCGCTCGAGAATTTCAGATGATCATTTTTTTTAATAATCTGATCCTTTATCTTTGAAGGGCGGCCATATATATAGGGCTCATATATGGTGGAAGTACTTAACCGGGTACAAGGTATCCCCCTGGATATCAATCTGCTGCAAATATGAATGATGTTAAATTGATGAAGAAGTATTTCAGACATGTCCTGAGAGGACGATATCGAGAGAAAAATGAAAAAATGGAAATATCAATTTTTTTAATTTTTTATTTCTTCTTTCTTCCATTATGTCAATGGTCTTCGAATGAATTTTCACTGAATCAACAGACACGGTAACTAACAATGTAGAACATTGTAAATGATAACTTCTAACATTTTGCATACGAATATATCAGTAATTATTTGATCGATGTTATAAAATTATGCAAACGGCCTGCACGAATCATGATTCAAACGCAAGTGTCCAATTTGCAGAGCTCAAAGAGTTGTTTTGTTCATTATATCGCAATAAATTAAAGTAAGGTGAACAATTACTTTTGTAATTTATTGAAATGGCGCTAAATAAATAATATATATGTTGTGTTGTAATGGCATCATGATATTCAAATAAAGAGTAAACAAGAATTCCAATGAGGCGCCAAGAAAGAGTATGAATATTGATTGAGGGGTGATATCATGATCAATATTATGAAAATGCTAATCTCTCATAGAACAGTTCATTTCCTAAGGAATACTATGACATTTGGGTCACATCATTATTGAATCTATAATCTCCGAAAATAAATTAGCGTTCAGAATGGTATATTTTTTACCACGTTCCCAAACCAACAAAAAAGAAATCAAATTTCCAGAAAAAATTGAAATTTTATCTGCTAATTTATCTAGACAGGCCTTTGAGTACTGTTCCAAAATGTCATGTTTGCATCGAAGCTGCTGAAATTAATTCAGAAAAAGCAGCTGACGCGGTTGCATATATTTGAATAATTGGGATTTGGACAAAAGCATTGAATCGAGAGAAAACCTATGGACGGTATACAACAGCAGCTAATAAAAAATTCAATCATTTATTAGAAGACCACTGCACATCCCAACAGATCTTTAATCCTGACAGAAACTATACGTTATGACTGAAATAGATAAACATTCGTTGTGTATATACATATATATATATATATATATATATATATATATATATATATATATATATATATATATAAATCTTATATATACAAAATACAGAATTATATCCATCGCTTTCTTTCGAACATGTCTTTCTTTCTTTACTATTTATACTATGTTATCGATGTTTCGTGAATTCGATATTTCTGTTTTCTCTGTTTCATGATTGTCTTGAGGGGGGCGATAACTGCTTGACCAAAAGAATTCATTTTCATGAATAGCAATAATATATATATATATTATGTTACATACATATATTACATTTTTTGTAGCTATCCCGAGTGTTCTAGAGATGAAAAAACTGGTACAAAGTTTCTCGTAAATCTATAAATTTCGAGTAAATATTTTCAGCCGTTTTTAGATGAAAAATGAGTCTTGAGATATAATGCGGTCACATTATAATTGAAACTGTGATAAATCAGACAAATATGATATATATTTTTTCATAACCTCGAACCCCTTAACAGCAGTTTCTGATCAACCGTGAAGGTCGTCATAATAGACTAGACCGCTATATCGACAGAATCGTGTACATTCAATACTTATATCTTCAATTATATAGTATAATCGAATTCAAGAGTAGATCAATTTGCTGTTTTCTGAGGACAGTATAAATCTAGTCTCACGTCGTCGGATTTCTTCATCTCTATCAACTCTAATTTCTTATAATGTCTTCTTTCAATTAATTATTTTGTTAACTGATTGTCAACCAATATTGCAGTAGTAGATTTTATTCAGAAACGACGTTCGGAAAACCAAGGACTGATCTTGCAGGAACAGTCGAAAGTACTGAAAAACATTGGCCTATGGCTGACAATCCATATTTAACGCAAAATACTACCGTTTCTCTTGTTCAAATTTCACTAACAATGGGTTTATGAAACCGCGACACGTGTTTCGCTATACAACAGCTTCCTCTAGCAGGATGGATGAAACTCTTTCCCACAATACGATACGTATAATCATACTGGATCCGACTAATTCTTTTTTATATAATCAAATAGGTTTCGACTGATAATGGATGTGATGGCCAATTAATAGATTGAGGCCAACCGAGCATAAATATCACAAGATTTTCGAAAAATAAAGAGATTATCACGACATTCAGAATGTATAATAAATTGAGCGTATATTTTGAAAATAATTTGAAAGAAACTGAATTATCACAGAGCTCAGGAGTCTATGAATTGTCAAGTTAGCCTTGCCCGATATTTTATATAGGTCAAACGGGAAGATAGTTCAACGTACGGATAAAATAGTAAGTATAGAACTAAATTGTCAGAATGGAATAATAAACTCTGATCGATCTGATCTGATCTGGAGATAACAAGATTGGAAAACTTTGGAAACAATTTCTGAGTTCAAAGAGAGCAAATCATATTATTTCCATTTGAAATCGGATTGCATATCTTCGTTTCATGAATAATGTACTAGGAGACGTTTTCCGTGCAAATTAATTCTGAATTCATATGAAAATCACCTGAAAATTTAAATTCCATCACAGCAATCGAATAACAGATGCTGAGGTGGTGCATATAATTGAAGAAAATACGAAATGAATACCTAAAACCGTACTATTTGCTGGTGTTTAATTTGAAGAAAATATTATTATAATATGACAAGCCTCACGAATCAGTTATAGACAACCGGCGGCTCACTAACAGTGGCGTACAGAAATATCTCCAGTAGTACGAATTGAATACCTTACAACTGAAAATTCATGTATTCCGGGAAAATATAATTTATTAAGTAGAATATTTAGTGAACAGATCACGAATCGGGACAAGGGTTTCACTGAAAATGCCACTGAGCCGTCTTGTTACCTTTTCCGTCAACCAAACTGGCATTGTGAGGACATTCAGCCTGCACCCAGGATATGAGTGGCACTCATCGAACACAGAAATGGAGTTAGAAATGGGAGCACGGTCCAGCTCTTCAGATTGGCTGACAGTCATTCAATATCTGAAGTTAAGCAGCGCCGAGCGCGGTTAGTACTTGGATAGGCGACCTCCGGCAGGGAAAGACCGCGTCGAGAGCCCATACAACTGCAGCAAATAGCACATCATAGCTCGCAGGAAATATATCAATGAGCACAAGACATATTGAGCATATTGAGATATATTGAGCATACGTCGTCCTTCGGAGGGGATGTGAAGTCGGCGGTCCCGAGTCCATGGATGTTGGGCTCGTAATAGAGCCCTACCTCTGGTTCGGCAAAATTTCCGGTTGAGGGAAGTGTGCTCACTGGCGTCGGTGATTGGCCTTGGTAACGGAAATAGGCCGACGTTAAATGAAGAATTTGCCGCCTTCCGCTTAAAAATTTGAAGCTTTGGGTCAACAAACACTGAAGGCGCTGATGGCGGTTAGTTTGTTGTTCGTTGAAGTTGAGAGTGAAGATAATGAATAGCAAACATCTATGATGGTGTCAATTGACTTTGATGTCTATCTGTCATGCAATGCTATTTTAAAGTTTTGAATAGTGTTGAGCATAAAATTTGAATTCTTTTCGGTTATAATTGCACGAGTGTATAAAAATTACCGATAATTTTGCAAGAAAGCGTGATATCTAAAAATTGCAAGTTTATTTTCATATTTTGGCGAAAGTGCCCGAGTCCGAAGGACGAGGGCTCTTTTACAAAATATGAAAATAACCGAATGCAATTCGTATAAGATATCACTCTTTAATGTAAAATTATCTGGTCATTTTTATGCACGAACGTAATTCATTGGAATATTTCACGAATAAAGAAATTCTCAAGGAAATGTTATTTTTTGTTAGATTGTATGGAGCACTCACCAAAATGCGAAACGTTTTTCTATTTTTGAAGTCTATCTGACATTTATTTGTGTTGTTTACTGACGTCTAGCGATACGGTTTCAAATTTGTTCTTATGGTGACTTGATGCAATGCAATTACGGCTGTAAGTTTTCGATACAATGCAATTACCGCTGTTCGATAATTGCATTGCTCTTATGGGACATTTTATATATGAGGGAAATATTCGACAAAATGGCTATCTGTGAGTTATGAGCTGTATTTCATTCGGGAAATGGCTGAGGACTGATGAGCGGAAAAGTTTTCTTGATTTTCGATACTTGGAATGAGTGACTCAAACGATCAAACTATAAAAATATCTCTCGGATCCAAATTTCCAACCCAGATTTTGTATGCAAAAGTTATTTTTTACGATTTCACAATGTCACGTACTAAAACAGAACTTACATAACGCCTTGTTTTGGCTCAAAATTCCAGGTGAGTCGAAGAAAATGGTGAATTCTTTTGATCTGCCTCATATAATGTAAGTAAACTTAGGGTACGTGACGCCATATCTTCTGAAGAGAATGCTTCCCCCACACAAGATGTGCTGTACGTTAGAGTATGGGAAATTTGCCGTCACTTGTCGATGATACAGAATTCCTCATTTCTGTTCAGTTCAGTTATACATTCAATTTTGTTGAATTGTTGCGGTCAACAAACGCTACATGAATGTGGCACATTACTTTTTGGTTTATACAATTAGAGATTAGATCATGAAAGTATGCCGTTGCCTATCTAAACTTGTTTCTGTAATCTGCGGTTTGCAAAATGTGCTTCTGGAATGAGCATCTGTATTTTTTACGAGAAGCTATATGAAAATAGCAGAGCGTAGAAAGATGAGAATAGTTGTAATTGAATTTGTCGACAATCATTTTTGAGTTGAGATGAAAAATAGCAACTGCTGACACTTCGCCTTGTCTTTTATCGATTTATTTATTGTAAATGGTAGGTAAGACACTATACTAAGCTATTTCTCAACCCTACTATATCAAGTTAACCGTTATCTCAGCAAGAGGCATAACATGCACCTTGTCTTTGATGACATGCTTTATGTTTGAAAATGTTCTAGTTGAATGTAATTTATAGTGGTTATTTATAGCGTATAAAGAAAATGTTCATGTCCCCAGGGTGATGATAAGATCTCTCTAGCCCGAGGGTTTATAAGTCGCCCAAGGGCATATATACATCTGAAGATACCCGAAGTGCATAGTCATGTCCTACTAGTAATAACTGCATCTACAATATCAATATTTTCCAGCGCGTGCATAAAGTATCCCATTTTGAGATGGAAATTACGAAATGAAACACATTAATGACCTAGTATGGCATGGAAAGTATTTTCTGGAATATCCTAAAATGTAAATGAATTTTAAAACTGATATAACTTGAGGATCTACGTTTTTCTTCTCTGAATCAATGCAGCGTAATAAAAGATTTGTTGAGGGAGTATTCAGAAATATAACAAAATACTCTCTGTTGTTAAGAGTATTCAATCTATATATGATCGATTCATTCACAAAAAGACAGAGTCTACCAAAATCAGCTGCTACCATACCTACACGGCGCAACGGGCGCTGAATCACACAGTGATCACTTTTTATCGCTCAATTCGTATATAGTAATAACTTCTACCATGTAAATATTTTGAGAACTTGACTGACATGATCATTGATTATTTTAGAATATTTCATGTTTCATAGAGAGAGAAGATACTTCATTTTCAAACATCTATTTTGAAAGTATATTTGTCATGTCAACTTGGTCACTAACACTTCATATCAAAATGATACCACATAGAGTAGTGAAAAAAATCATGAACAACTCGGTATGTGTGAACAAGTGGCTACAATAACCGGCATTCCTGCACCGCCCGCTGTACTGAATCATTTAAATTGAACGGCATTCCTAGACAGTTTCTGGAACGGATTCTGCAAATATTTGTTCAAACGAAAACGTATCGCGTTATCGAACTTTTTGTTTTCTGTTCTTCAACGTGAGTAAATAAATTCAACGGAAACTGCATAGGTGAAACTGACTTACTGACCGATTCCGTGACATTTCCAAAGATTAGTTATCAGAATATTATATTGTTTACCCTGTATGAAAAGCCTTGCATTCCCGGATGACTGTGAAGATCGGAATCCGGAAATGTGGCTTTTCCAATTCTCCTACGAGGTATACCTACTATTTTTCAGCAAATCGTTCAAAAATAATGATAATAATAGAGAAAATTGGTATCTTGTTCAGTTTTCTCATGAAATCGACTTAATTATTATTTTTTTCAAGAAAAATTGATTAGGTAAGAGAATCAATTTTTCTTTATGAAACAGTTGTTTCCTTCATCATTAGGTACCAAAAAATGAATAATTGCTCTCAATAAATTCTGAGTGACAGTTCAAGTCAACTTCAAGTGAAACGAGCAAGAAATGATAGTACCCGAGTGGATAATTAGCATTCAAATCAATTAAAGCAATCAAATCAAATGTTGTAGACAACATACATTATATAAGAAAAGTCAGACTACACTATCATCTAGGAGAACGGAGAAATAAAATTAAAAGAAGTAGCCAATTGGACAACAATACAAAGTAATACAAGCAGAACATGGATATACACACACACAACATTCACATGAATTGATAGTATTAATTCATTGAATATAAGCATTTCCCAACTAAATAAGTTTTTTGAATGCATTCTCATGTTTCGGACTTTTCAGGGTGTCAGGTAACAAATTGAAAATCTTTGGACCAATTTTACTTGGGGCTCTGTCAGTAACATTTATTGTGGAAAAAGGTTGTCGAATGTTGATGTTTTTACGACTATTGTAGGCTTGGAAATCAGCATCGCACGGAAATGAAGATCTATTTTTAAAGACAAAAACACATATCTCAAAGATATACAAGCCTGTCAATGTGAGAATATAAAATTCTTTAAATATATATTTCGGCAAGAATGATCGCGTTTGACCCCGGCGATACATCTTGTTATTTTCTGCTGAGAGATGAATAGGTACTTGCTGGGCTTGGAAAGAGTCTCCCCAGAAACACACACTCTATACCTGGGCATAATATAAATTTATTAGTTGTGCTCGTGTCAATATGGGTTTGAGATTTCTTAGCATGAAATGGACTGAGGAAAGTTAGGAATTCGAAAACTGACAATGTTCTTCCAGTTCAAACAGGAATCAACAAATATGCCAAGAAATTCACAACTTTGATCAAGGCTCATATCGATATTTTCAGTATCCCTTCATGTTTGGTGAAATAGTATAAGATTCATCTTCTCTGCATTGAAATATAGAGAAATATCATTGAACCAGCGGGCGAGTTGACATAATGTAGTTTCACAATTCTCTTATAAAGTAGCTGAATTTTTGTATGATAGAACCAAAAGAGTGTCATCAGCATAAATAGCCAATCTTACGTAAGGAAAGGAATAACCAATTCCATTGATATACAATAAAAAGAGAACCCAGTACAGAACCTTGGCGGACACCTATATCAGTTTGAGCAGAGGAAGATTTCATGTCATAAATCTTGTATTCGTTAGTATATTATGAACTGATATATTGCGCAAACACCTCTTATACCATAGTTATACAACGTTGTCATTAGTATAGAGTGATCAACAGAGTCAAAAGCACGACTCAGGTCACAGAAGATGCCCCATGTGGGTTACACACTATACTTTCATTTCGGCTCTAAGTGATAGTAACGAAATGATTCAACATTACACGGCTTCCTTTCTTGTGAATCTGCACTTGAAAAAATCATGAACTTCAATTTTGATGTCATTCTCATTTCCATTCAAGTGCAGTCAAATAAGTGAATAGGGCTGCCATTTCTTGAAATTTAACATTTCATGACAGACCGGATTTATTGTGTGATAATAACTACAAAAAATTCACCGAATATTCTGCAATTTTTTTCAACTCAACCTAACCAAACCAAACTAGCCTGTCTCAACCCAACACATACATTGGGGGTCTATCGACAAGAAGGATTAATTTTGCAAAAGTCGAACAATTCGGGTATGTTCGGAGACTGTGGATGCAACAACACGCTCCCACATTGAAGACATACATGTACCTCATTGATCTATAAACCACAGTTACGATAGAACAGTTTTGTGTTACAGCCGTGGAAAATAATATTTTGTTACAGAATGTAATGACCTTTTAGAAAAACATTCTCTAATAGAAATGAATAGTTAGATTCGGTATTATGACCATTTTGATATGAAAATGAAACCAATCAATATTATTATCGAAATGATTGGCAGGTAAGCTTCATGTTCATTAGATCATTTTAAGTCTGTAATAATCGAAATACTGAAAATTCGTGTTTCGATTCATAATAAATTCTCAGAAAATGAATCTCTCAACAAATGTTCTGAAACATTTTTTCAACATTTCAACATTTTTTCACCGCGTGAATCAAGGGGCAGGAAATGCGAATTAACATTCACTTTGAATTCTTGAAGTTTGTAAGTCTCAGAAAAAACCTCTGTCGGCAAGGAGTTCCAAAGCTCAGCTGTTCTATTGAAAAAAGATCCCTGAGCAAGAGAGGTTCAACAGGTCTCCAAATTCACAACAGTGGCGTGGAAATTCTGTACTCGTCGAGTCATCCGTGTAGATATTGCCAAGGGAGGAACGATTGATAACGATTCGGAAGAGCATCGACCGTGAAAGTATCTATAGAAGAGAGACAAGTCTCCGACCCTTCTACGATGTTCCAATGAAGTTCGTGAGTCAGTGAGCGAAGAATCACCAACAAGACGTATTGCCTTTCTCTGAATAGAATCGAGAAGCCTCAATGAATGTTTTGGTGCCGAACTCCACACATGCGCCTGGTAGATCATTAGAAGCTGACAAGAAGTATTTCTTCGCACGGAATATAAATTCAAGTTTCTGGGAAGCACCCTTAGCGATCGATCTTACATGGTTTTCCTATGAGAGATAATCACTGATTCCTAGCATCGAGATACTTGACTTTGTAGGAACAGTTACTCCTGACATCTGAATACTAGATGATGATATATCGACTTCCCTTGAGAAGAGACATGCCTGGGTTTTCCTAGCATTAAGTTTCACCAAGTTCATGTCACCCCATTCTATTATTTTTACCAAGTCATCGTTAATTTTATTGGCGTGAATGTTTCTTGGAATTTTTGTTTCTCGAGCTCGTATGGGGATTCTGGTAGAGAAACTATTATGAAGAGTACTGTCGTCCGCAAAACTATGTACTGAACAAGATTTTTTCTCGAGCAAATCATCGATATGAAGCAGAAACAGAGTGGGCGCCAGAACTGAGCCCTGTGGAACACCTGCCCTTCATTTATTAGGAGAATATCAGATGATACTCTATCAACAACCACATGCAGAGGCCTATCAGACAATAAACTCTTCAAGAAAGCATTATTTCCAGGTACAAACATGAAAGTTCCAGCTTTTGATCGAACAAGAAAGTTTGCGTTCTCACCATGACAAGTTATATTATCAGGTAGGTGAGCTCCTAGGTGAAAATCGTGAAATTTCCGAACAAATGTACTGAAAATTGCATTCGTCCTTGGCATACTACAACTGAATATATTCAAGTACCCTCGTACACGTATTTATTTATTCCTATTAACAATGTTTATGAATTACGCGGCGCCAAGTAATATTTTCCGCCATTTATAATGCAATTTCAGATTAATGAGTGACACCGATTTATTAATAGACTTTAGACATCCTCCACTGTTTATTGCTGTCACCAATATTATTTGACCTACGACATGCGAACAAATTCTTAAGGGTTTTGAAATTGCTTTATGGTTAACGTTTCGATTAGATGCGGAGCCGTAAAGATATTAAAATGTCGTAAATCGTGAGATTTTTTAATTCACCATTAGAATGAAGTTATAGCCGACACAGCTGCTTTTTGGAGTGTCACAAGACTGAAACGGAGTATGTCGATTCCATTTAATCAACCAAGGTGAACTATGAACAGGATCAGTATATACAGTGTCACACATAAAGTTCGCGACATATGGAATTTTTTTTTATTAATAGATATAATGAAAATTTGACTTGGCATGATTCAAATTTCATGTACACAAAACAACTCGATTTATTGAAAGCAATAATTTGACATTAACCAAAACTAAAAATTTGTTTCAAAAGCCTACTGAGGGATAATTTTATTTCGATTTGATCAGTACCTACTATTTTCTTCCCGACATGTTGCATTAGTCTTGTAATGTTTAAAATCACGAAATTTTATATCATGTTTAGTACAAATCGCTAGAACCAAAGTCTTTTGAATAGTTTTGAAACTGTAGGTCAATGTTTAGTTTACAGAAAAGTATGATATTTCGGGTTAGTTTGTAACTGAATTATTGGTCAGAAAAATAATCAAACTGGATAAAAATCTATCAAAAAAAGAAATATGAGTGTAATAAGAATGAAGAGGAATTCGTTTATTCGATTACTGACATATTAACGTCCATACATAGAAAAACCGAATCAGTTTAATAATGAAATGAAAAAACTAGATGAACTTTGCAACAACAAAGACGAATTTCTGGAGGTGTATTCATTTCTTTTTCTAGTAACAGGCCAATGCGAGTATTTTCTGGGCAAGATATGACATTGAAGTCTCGTATTCATCAAAATTATGAAATTTGAATCATGTTTCGTTCGAATCGATAGAGCGAAAGATTCGAAAAATTAAAAAAATTGGAAAAAAGTCGAAGTGACAGTAAAGAGTCCAAATTTCGAGCAACGGTATAAAATTGGAAACTGAGCACTTTTTGTCTTTGGCATTTTTCGAAATTTCCAAAAAAAAATGATTTTTTGAGGATTTTCGAAAAAAATGTCAAATTTGACAGGTTTAGACTATCACATGACAAAAGGAAAGAGGCTGTTTTTTAATAATTTTTCAAGCACAAACTAACTGCCAAGCCAAATTTTCATTATATCTATTAATAAAAAAAACTTCCATATGTCGCGAACTTTATGTGTGACACTGTATATAAAAGTGGACATCGTCTTGGTGGTTTGTCGGTAGGGATAGTAGTGTAGTGCTTTGTAAGAAAGGTAGGAGGTCAATATGGGTGAATATTCGGCGATGCCCCTGATGAGTATATTAAATTACTTGCTTCTGCCCGTGTAGAAGTCGAACCGAACCGTTTAGTCAGCGCACGCCGATAAAGCCTCACATCTCGCCCGCTTTTCTCTGACTTGATTTACATATACTTCTATTTTCGCTGAATTTTTTTCTTCAATAATAATTAAATATAGTCTATATAACTCCTGAATAGTGTAGCTTTCTGCCAGTGCAATTATTTTCATGATCGGATCAGTAATTACGAAGATTACCCCTTAAAAACAAACAAACAAAACTAGAAACTTTGCCTCTTTATAATAGTGGTATACAGAGAATGTATCTGTTAAATAGAATATTTCCCTCATATATAAAATGTCCCATAAAGGCAATGCAATTATCGAAAACTTACAGCGGTAATTGCATTGTATCAAGTCACCATAACACATTTGAAACCGTATCGCTAGACGTCAGTAAACAACACAAATAAATGTCAGATAGAGTTCAAAAATAGAAAAACATTTCGGGTTTTGGTGAGTGCTCCATACAATCTATAGAAGAAAGTATAAATGAACAAAAAATAACATTTCCTTGAGAATTTCTTTATTCGTGAAATATTCCAATGAATTACATTCGTGCATAAAAATGACCGGATAATTTTGCATTCAAGCATGATATCTTATACAAATTGCATTCGGTTATTTTCATATTTTGTAAAAGATCAAAATAAAAATAAACTCTTGCAATTTTTAGATATCACGCTTCCTTGCAAAATTATCGGTAATTTTTATGCACTCGTGCAATTTTAACCGACAATTCCATTTCTGAATATAAAAGTTCAACTTCATTCCGTTAGAAAATATATTCTGTAATATAAAAATTCTGCTATACCGCAAAGCATCAGGCAACGTAGGCCCTGACCAAAATCCCATCACCTGTGCGTCTTCGGCATAATGGCACGAAATGGAACAACTTTCTGCACATGTTGCAGAAGCTGCATTAAGCTGTCTAGCTGGATATCAATCATGTGCCTAACAGCAGCTCTAGATGTGAGCTATATCTTCCATTTCGACATAATATATGAAATGAAATACAGTTATCACTGTCATCAGAATTTTCCTATGACTCTACGACCACCTATTTTATTAAACAATATGTAAATATCAGATCGTGTATATTGAGTTGACTGACTAATCGTATGTTTTATTTGTGACAGTTTTGGTTTTCTGGTAGCCTCTCTTAGATACAGATAGTTCGTATCAAAACCAACTACTGAAATAATCATGAATTAACAGTATTAAGCTTTCTTTTTCTTTATATGCAGATTCATACGAAAGGGAAGCACTGTGATGTTCAAAGAAGGCCACGTGAATCAAGGGACAGGAGATACGAATTAACATTTACTTTGAATTGCTGAGGTTTGTGAGCCTCAGGAAAAACCTCTTTCGGCGAGGAGTTTCAAAGCTCTGCTGTTCTATTGAGAAAAGATCCCTGAGCAAGAGAGGTTCGAAAGGTGTCCAAATTCACAACAAAGGGGTGGGAATTCTGTACTCGTCGAGTCATCCGTGAAGATATTGCAAAATAGCTCATTTTTTTTATTAAAATACAAGAAATATCATAATCAGAATGATGTGAATCGTACATATTTCTCTGATAACGTTAATTTAAATCTGAATTAGCTCAGTTGGTAGAGTATGCAGTAAGGTAAACGCAAGTGTAGAGAGTGCGATATGTGTTCCTTTTCTCTGTGGTCGTAGGAAAAATATTGTATTCACAATACTCCGAGAATGTGCTTATTTGTAAACTTCTTTTTCATTAGAAAGTGATCAATTGCTCACTAAGAAGAGTTAGGTCAGAAAAGAACTTTAGCGATCCCGTGAATTTTTTCCGGACTCGTTTCTATTCTTCCATTTGAAACGTAACTAATTCCTCGGCAAAACTTATAATAATCTCTCAAAAAAACTTTATATTTAAAATAATGTTTCTTGAAATACATGATGCACATTCCGCCACGGTCTGTAATACTATTTCAACAAGAAATTAGAGAAATATATAAATTTCTATTCAGCAAGATGCATTTTTCAATTGCCAAAACCTACAGTTTTCAGAGCTTGTGGAACTTTTCTTTCGGCGAAGAGCTTAACAGTTGACATGGCAGACTGATACTAAGGTACAAAGAATTGACGCTTCCATGAAAAATGGAGATACGTGAAAAATCAATATTTCACATAAAGAGAAGAGGTTCGAAAGGTCTCCAGATTCACAACAAAAGAGTGGGAAGACTGTGCCCGTCGGGACAACTTCGACAGAACTGCTGAAACTCGAATTACTGATAATATTTCAGAGCAGATATCATTTAAATTTCAACGCCGTCACTCATGAGTGAACCCGACATCTCAAACGTTTCCAACAAGAACTAGCGCAACTAAACAATAATCATTTCCATTGTCGACTCGCAGAATTTCATTTTACCGAATCCATTACTATCCGTCCCCAACGAAAGTAATTTCAGAAAATTATTATTATTGCCACCTGCTCGCTGCCTGCTCACCTTCCAAATTGCCGTTGTGGGTTGTAATAGGTCTGTAACTTGCTATGTTTACACGTTTGATGATAACCTAAGGACTGTTCGGCTGTTTGTTTTGAATTAGAATTGGGAAAGTGGAAACGAATACGCCAACAGCGGAGGTAGTTGGAGGAAAATGGCAATCATACGAACCCTAACGCTGTTATAATGTACTAGTAGCTGACTGTACAGGATGCTGTTATTTTTCTCGCAAATTTCGTTGTGAAGATATTCTGAGACGAATATTTCTTGCTTTGAAATGGGACACTATTCAAAAATGGGTGTGGTGATTCTATAATCTATTTATTTGGCCAGTTGATTTTGCGTCATTTCAGTGCATATACCAGTTACCGGATCGAAAAGGATTCCGTAATGAAAGAAGAGATCCTTCACAGTTCGTAGGGGATCCTTGTAACGTGCATAATTGTCAGTTTCATACAATTTCTTCAAAGTCCACGACGCTCACTACCAGGACTGTCGAATTGAACTCATGTACCATAAATATATTACTCATAATTTTTTTTCAATCGAGTGTTACATTTTTGTTGTCTACATGAATTTCATCTTTTGACTATGTGAGAATCTATGGAGGTTTCATCACCGCACTAGAACAACTAATTGAAAATCTATAAGTAACTATATTGGCTTCAAACAACCACAATGTCATTTTCTGAGGCCAAAGCTTCGATAATTTATAGATGGGCGCATGAGTATTTCATATACATACAGTGCTTTCATAAAGTGAGGAAACGCTTCATTATCTCAAGAGTTGATCATTTTTGGAGGAAAAATTCGGACGGTCCGAATTTGTATTTTAGTTTCCCACATTTTTTTACGAAAAATGGAATCTTTTTCTCACCACCTTACAAGACATGACGTCATCAACTTTTTATTGAAGGGGTATTTTTTATTTCAAAAATTGAAAGCCCATATTTTTCTGATCTCAAACATACCACACACGTCATATCTAACATTTCAAGTTACAGTATACTGAGTATAAAAGAAACCAGCGTTCATATTTCTCAACACTTAGTTACTCAGTAGTTAGTACGGATATATTGCCATACTTGAGTAGTAGGCTATGAGAACTTCTAAAAGCCCTTAGCAATCAGATAATATGTTCTTAGTTTCCATTGCATATGTCATTAAATTGATTTGCATATTGATTCATAGACAGATTTAACTACCATGGACTTTTTCTCCTGGGGTTACTTAAAAAGTAAAGTGTACTATGACCGACCCACCAGTTTGGGAGACCTTAAAGAGATAATTCAAACGTAACCCAAGAATCAATTGGACGTCTTGGATATTGTCAACTAATCCAAGGAGCTCAGTTCGAGCTTTTGCTGTAGATTTGTTATTTGTTCATTTTCACTACTTCTATGATATTTTCATAGCAATTATCAATCAAACGAATGTTGAGAAATATCAACACTGCTTTCTTCAATACTCAGTATACCGTAACAAGGAATGTTAGATATGATGTATGTGTTATGGTTGAACTCAGAAAACAATGGGCTTTCAATTTTTGATATAAAAATATACCCTTTCAATTGAGAAAATATCGATGACGCCATATCTTGTAAGGTGCTTCATTGATGCAGTATTTCGTTAAAATCTGTTAACATTTTCTGAACTGATCTGTAATCATGCCATTTTCAGATGAGTTTGAATTATGCATATTTAAAGTCTCACTCGAAAATGAAAACAATTGAAAGAGACTCCAAATAATTCAAGAATCTGAAACAGTGATTGGACCCTGCCGGAATAATTATGAATGATTTTCTGTTCGGTAGAAGAAACTAAAATGCCTTTCTCACTAATATGAGGAACATATCATTGAGGGCGCCAAAGAACTGAGAATGTTCCTTATAGAATCGTTAAGAACAGCCTATCAAATGAAGGAAATGAGCAGCGGCAGACTGCTTGTTCCTCATCAATGCAAGTTATACCAATAACTCAAAAATTATTCATTCCCCTGAAGCGGAATTGTGATCTGCATCCAAAAACAATATAATATATCCCACCCTGAAGAGGGCGTATGCATACATACATACTACCAAATTGGTTTCTTGAATAAGCACAAGGAATAAAAATTCTGCTAATACACAGACATTCAACTTTGTGGATAAAAAAGAAAATCGCTAGTTGTGAGATGTTATATTCTAAACTTTGGTCGGCGAAAAATCAGTCACTGCTGCATATTTGAAAAATACTGTAGGAATTCTCCTTCACAATTCTCGTTTTTTCCACCACAATGCTCCAGCCAATTCATTTACCAGCTCTTTTGATTTACTGATTTCTCTTTTATATGAACTACTTAGTAGAGCTTTGTTTGATTGTGGTTGACAATGTTCCTTGTTGAATGATATCGGTTCAAACATACATTTTTCATCTAGCCTATTAAATCCAATTCTATATGGGAATGTAACTTCTCAATGGAATTGGCTCAATTTCCGTCGGACTAAAATGAAGTAAATTTCATCAGTTAGAATCTGTAAAGCAATTATCAGATTGAAGAAAACTGAACAGGAATTAAAACAAAAATTCTGAGGTCGAATAATTCAAATCAGGCACTACAATCTAGACAAGGAGTTCATAAATAAAATTGGGAAAATGAAATTAACTGGTTTATGTTGCATTTGGTTGCATACTAACCACAAACAGCTTCAAGCCAAAATTTGTACACCAAATCAGGATTAGCAACATTTCTACTTAATTTTGTACAGCAGAAATGAAATAAGAGTTGCTTTAAGCACGTGGCTGGATTATTATTAGGATTTCATCCTTTTAAAACGTTCATCGAGAAAGTTTACTCATTCCTGTTGACCGATAAAAACTTCAGTCAATAGCAATTTCTCCGGAATCCAATCTCAATTTCCAGAGAAAATTTCAGTCCGATTACTTATTCCTTCCTGAACAGGCAACTGAGGTACCCATTCGCGATAATCGAAGAATTTCGATTAAAACTTTGCTACTACTAAAAGCACCGACTAAACGAATTTTCTTGCAGAACCCCTTTCTTTTCACAACTTTCTAATTGCATGAATATCGGACGGGCACTTTAAACGCTGACTTCCCGGTTTTCACATCCGCTTTTCATTAAATCGACGAGTTTGGGGGGATTATAATTAAATTAGTTTTGTCAGGTATACGGGAATTTTTGGGATATAATCTATTGTGAAATAAAGTAGGAAAGAAAAAGCTTCGTAATCAATTGAAACTTTGCACTCATTATTTGGCAAGTGAGAAGAGGATATTGGAAAACTCTATTGGATTCAAGACTTCAATTATTTTTCATTGTCTATATTATCAACTCCATTGAAACCTATTGCTAGGAACGGAAGGATAACAATACAAATCAAGTGAGAAAAATCGAATTTTTGGTCAATGATGAAATTAGGGATTGATTGTTCAATGAAAAACTAATGTTGTTACAAAAAAATCGAGTTATTAAATGTGAAATATGAGTCAAGAAAATTTTAAGTAAAGAAATACATGAAATAATATTGTGACGAAAAAATTAAGGTATCGAATAAAAAATACTAACCAAAAAATGTAAATAAAGAAGTAAATGAAATATTATGAAAAAATGAAACCAAGTTTCAAGTTGAGTGTACTGACGACGTTTCGATTGCGGATACCGGATAATTTTTTTGTGTGAGATCGATACGACCTGTCTTGGAATGTAGTTCTCAAGTGTAGAGTAAGGCACCACAACATTCATTGAGGCTTCTTGATTCTATTCAGAGGAAGGCACCATCTTGTTGGTGATTCTTCGCTCACAGGCTCGCTCACTTCATTAGAAAGTTCGGAGACTTGCCTCTCTTCCTTAGATATTTTCACGGTCGATAGTCTTCTGAATTGTTATCAATCGTCCCACCCTTGGCAATACCTACATGGATGACACGACGAGTACAGAATTCCGGCCCTTTGTTGTGAATTTGGAGACCTGTCGAACCTCTCTTGCTCAGGGATCTTTTTCCAATTGAACAGCTGAGCTTTGTAACTACTTGCCAAAAGACGTTTTTTTCTTAAAGCTTACAAACTTAAAAAATTCAAATTGAATGTTTATTCGTATCTCCTGTCCTTTGATTCACGCGGTGTTCTGTGAATATTACAGGGCTTTTCTTTCGTGTGAATCTGGATATGAAAAAAAATGTAAATATAACTCACGGTTTGACTTGGTACTATGCTTTTCATAAAATATAATCTTGCCCTTCTCACTTACATGAGATTTCAAGATAATTGGCGACACGCGGGAATAGATGAACACGTGCCTCATTTCCGTGAAAGGATGTCGACAGAAAACAGTGTAGTGACCGCTGTACGAAGTCTTGTTATATTCTAAAAGTGCCAAAAGATTATATTTCCGAAGAGTTATTTCAAAATACAAATTGGCAGGAGAGTCCTGGAATATAACATATCAGATCACAGTTATTCTAGGATTCAATAAAATCATATGATATATCATTTGAAAAATTCAAATTCGAAACATCAAACATTTCGATGACAAAATATTAAGTGAATGGAGGATGGTGGCGTTTAATTTCCGTGAAAAGAGGCAATATTTCAGGCATTTATGATTTCTGTACAAACAAATTCCTTATTAAATCACTGTTTCAACTTTCACTTCAATATTCTCATATAGATAATGAAACCAAATAAATGAAGAAAATAAATGAAAAATATTCTTGAAACACGGTTTCATTCCAGTCATTAACATAAATTACTAGAACAACTTCAGATATGTACGTTGTTTTGTTTGTTTTTGAGAATATTGTTGCCTAAAATGTTATTGAAAATGTGTACCAATCAGAATTATTGGACGGTAATTGGTTGTTAAATTGATACTTGAAGAAATATTCTTCAATTCGAATCTTCGTAACAAGCCACAGCCCCTCAAAGGAGAAAAAAATCATGAAATCTTAGCCAATTAAAAATTTTAGACACTATTTATATGATTCATAAATTGAAAATTTCTAATATGCTTTTGCTGAAACTAACTACCTCTCTAAATGAACCTGAAATGAAGTAATGACATATTCATTTTGTTTTTGCTTTCTCAAAAAATCATAAAGTTGTTTACTCAGAACAACTAAGTGTCGGAATATATTTCATCAAAACAGGTGGAAGGGGCGAATTACAAAACTAATTCACAAGATTCAACTAAAACTAATTCATATTCTAACAAACAAATGAAGCTGAATAGAGCTTGTGAAAACCAACAAAAATTGAAACTATTATATTAGAAGGTACAACAACCAGGGGTAAATCTTCAGATATTCGAATTTCAAAAGAATTACAAGATCTTCAAACAGAATTTTTAATAATTCTTCAAAGTCTTCGAAGCTACTACAGCTTTGGAATTTCAAAATGCAATCTCGGTTATATCTTATTTCAACCTATTAGATGGATACAAAACAAATTTACGAAATACTTCAAGAAATTTCGGTAAATTGCATTCCAGCAATCACCTCTTGAACAATAAAAGAAAATTGCACGTAAAATCCCACTTTCTTAATTTCCGCAAAGTCAAGAGATTTTAAAGTTATTACTCTCGGTAATCACTTTAACTTCTTCCAAGGAAGTAAGGGAATACCGCTAGTGTCACAGGTGTTGGGCTTATTGTCTTGAGTCACGTTTGGGCTGATACCTCTCCGAGGGTGGTTAAACTTGTTTTTCAATTAGTCATCGAGAGGGTGCAGACTTCGTAGCAAAGTGAAACCGATTTTTGTACAAAACATTCTGAACACCGAAATAGAAAACCTGATAAAACAAGATTGACTCGTTAAACTCCAAATAATCTGAGTATTCTCAAAAAAACATTCATTGCTATGTTTCTGAGCCTTATTTGAAGCCTGAATTAGACATATTCTCACGATCTACAACACAATGTGAATTCAACCATTAGATCCTTGTAAACCGTGGGAGAACATAATGTTTATTCAACAATAGTACGAGTGAAATACAATAGTTTAGTGTAGTATAGTCACATAGAATATGAATGATGCACTTTGAACTGAAAAAATAGTTGATAATCCATATACATACTCATTGAGGGGGGAGGGAAATAAGGAGTTCGTGTGATTGGGAAACAGTTGCTTCATTAAGGATTTAGTGATACAACAAAAATACATCCGGACATTTTTCACTAGAATTGAAAAGCTAATTTGGCCAATTTATGGTTATTTTTTTATTTTCTCGTTTTACCTGAAGAGATTCAATAAATAAACACCGTCACTTCTTACCTCCATTTCTCCGACTATCTATCTATCACATTTCACAATTACGTGTTTCATCGCAAGAAAACAAGACTCTACTGAGAATAACAAAACTATTGATTATTTCAGTGGAAAACTCCGGAGCAGACATGCAAGGAAAAATCGATATTTGAAGTGAAAAACTATTTCATGTCCGGTGGAATGATCCAACCGAAAAAAATGTCAATGTCAACATCTCAATGCACCATTTGTAGTAAAAATTTCAAAAATACCACTGGATTGAAAATTCACCAAGCAAAAGTTCATCATGGAAAAGATCACCATTTACCCAATGCAGATAAAGAAATAAGTAAATCACAAATTGAAAACAATGATTCGTCCACACCCCTGCATCTAAGACTAGCTTCACTCAAACAGAATGTCTCAATTATCAAGAGGATACCAAAAGCTGCAAGATTCCTATCTGCCTCGGCTCTTTCCAGCTTGATCAATGACTGCGTGAGAAATAACTCTATTTCTTCATGGAAGAATCTACTGTTGTTCCCATATGCTACATTCAATATTCCTCACTGTGTTTCTAATCCCAAGATCTCATTGGCAAGCATGATAAAGAAGAACCTCAATGTTTCCAGTCTCACGCTGCCATTACAAAAAGTGAATAGAAAATCTCAAAATTCGAAATCTAAACTATTGAAAAGGATCACGAATAAAGTGACAGATGGAGATTTGTCAGGAGCAGTCAAAATTTTATGTTCAGATGACACATTAGCAAAATTCAATCAGGAAACATTTCTAGAACTCCAGTCTAAACATCCTTCGATTGGCTGCCACAGTAATTATCCCAATGATTCTTCAATATCATCATTTACTCCGACAGTATCGGAAAAAGATGTTTCTTGTGCAATAAAATCTTTCCGAACAAGTTCATCTGGGGGGTTAGATTCAATGAGGCCCTCTCATATTCAAGATATGACTAGTTATAGTGCGGGTTCATCGAGTGCAAAATTATTGGAATCCATCACAAACTTATGTAATTTATTTCTGTCAGGTAGAGTGAACATCGATATTTGCCCAATAATTTTTGGTGCTTCTTTGTGTGGTCTCAAGAAAAAATGTGGGGGAATCAGGCCCATTGCCATTGGAACGTTTTACCGTCGTTTAGTTGCAAAATTAGTATGTTTCAAACTGAGAAAAAAGCTTGGAGATATGTTTAGACCTATTCAATTCGGTTTTGGTACTCGTGGAGGTTGTGAGGCAGTTGCTCATGCTGCAAGACGTTACATAAATGAACAACAATTTTAGAACAATATACTCTTGCTACCGCTACCCTTCATTTCTATCATTTGGTGGAGATATCATAAGCTCAGAACGCGGAGTTCAACAAGGAGACCCCTTAGCTCCAGCTCTCTTCTGCTTGACTATTCATAACATGGTGAAGAATATAAACACTGAATTCAATGCTTGGTATCTAGATGATGGTTCTTTTGGAGGAAAACCATATGAAGTTCTCGAGTCCCTTTCGTCTATCATATCTAAATCTAAGGAGATAGGGCTCGAACTAAATTTCCAAAAATGTGAACTGTTTTTCCTTGAAAATTTCAATCGAGATATCTTCGAAAAGTTTAATACACTAGCTCCAGGAATTAAAATCATCATGAGATCAGATTTCTCTCTCCTTGGAGCACCTTTGACGGATGAAGCACTTTCCTTCACATTGGCTGATAAATTGGAACAGTTCAACTTGATGGCTTGTCGTTTGGTTGAACTTCCCTCTCACATTGCATTCTTTCTTCTGAAACATTGCTTGGCGATTCCAAAACTAATATATGTGTTGAGATGCAGTCCTACCTGGCGCAATCAGCTCCTGTTGGATACTTTTGATGAAGCAATGCGTGACTCTCTTAGTGTATTATTGAATAACCCAATGAATTCGAGTACTTGGATTCAGGCGTCCCTTCCAATATCCCAAGGGGGACTTGGTATCCGTTCGACTACCTCTCTTGCATTACCTGCATTTCTATCATCGATGTATAGTGTTTTTCATCTAGTCGAATCAATACTGCCTCCAATGTTTCCAGCTGATCGTTATTTGGAGAAAGGAGAAAAAATATGGAATAACGAAACCAATATCGAATTGAAACCCGATCAAAAAGTTCATCAATATGCTTGGGACACTCCTCTGATCAAAATAGCTTCGAACAAGATATTTGAAGCAGCTATAAAGCCATCAGAAAAGGCACGTCTCAAAGCTGTTTCCTCTGAAAACGCAGGAGCGTGGTTGAATGCACTACCCATTTCTTCTCTTGGTACTTTTCTTGATAACGAAACATTTCGGATTGCCATTGGACTCCGTTTGGGTTCGTATGTCTGTAAAGAACACCTTTGTACTTGTGGCTCCGAAGTCGACAGCACAGGCATCCATGGGTTGAGCTGTAAATTCAGTGCCGGTCGCTTCTCTCGTCATCAAGCAGTGAATGATCTGATCAAACGCTCCCTTGCCACTGCAAAAATTCCAGCTGTTTTAGAGCCAGTTGGAATTTCAAGAGAAGATGGCAAAAGACCGGATGGCATGACACTAATCCCATGGCAACGTGGCAAGTCTGTGGTTTGGGACTTTACATGCGTGGACACGTTGGCAGCCTCACATGTGTCCAAAACATCAGTTACTCCTGGTTCAGCTGCCCATGCTGCAGAATGCCTTAAAATTCGAAAGTACACTAATCTTCGTGATAACTTCATCTTTTATCCAATTGGAATTGAAACTTTCGGAACATTCGGACCATATGCATTGAAATTTATTAGAGAAATCGGAAACAAAATTGAGAAAGAAACAAAAGATCCCAGAGCCACATCATTCCTCATTCAGAGAATTAGTTTAGCCATTCAGAGGGGAAATGCTGCTTCTTTTCTCGGAACTTTTCCATCTTCAAAGACCCTCGATGAATTATATATTACACCTACCATCCAAAATAGCAGCTCTCTCTCCCATTCGATTACCCACCACGAACTTCATCGATCTGATCCGAACAAAGATACGCACCAAAGTTATATGGACTGTGCTATCCAGTGTTTATCTTGGAAGGGCTCTGCAGGCGATTCATCTTCCAGTGGCAGATCACGCGACGACAAGGTCGGACTCTCAAATTTAGGCAACACGTGCTACCTGAACAGCGTCCTCCAAGCGCTCTTCATGACGAAATCGTTCCGCAACGAGGTGTTGCAACGCGAAATTGGACGATCACATTTGTTTGACAGGCTGCAGGAGTTGTTCGCCTTGCTTCAGTTCTCGACGAGGAATTCCTTCGCGCCTACCGATTTGCTGCGCGAAGCGAAGCCGCTAAATTTCGAGCAGGGCCAACAGCACGACAGCTCCGAGTTTTTGTGCATCTTGCTGGAGCATTTGCACGAAGAGGAGATAAAGTACGGAGGGGCGAAAGAGGGGTCGATTCCCAAGCAAATGAACCCGGAAGGCGCCGAAGGTGAAGCTGCCTCTTCAGTAATGCCAACCTTGGTGCAGCAATCTTTTGTGGGCAAGACTTCAACTTTATCACGATGCGTAGAATGCGGTACCAAAAGCGAGAGGGGCGACAATTTCAGAGAGCTGCAGCTGTCTTTCACCAACCACTCGGATAACCAAACTGTGCAAACGCTCCTGGATTACTACCTACAGCCCGAGAAGTTGATTGGTGACAACCAATACCTTTGTGACTTCTGCAGCCGATTGACAGATGGTGAGAGGCTAACGAACATCATCAAAGCTCCCGCAAGGCTTATACTTACCTTGAAGCACTTTAGGTACGATCCGACGTCTCACCAACACATCAAGCTCTTGCAGAACGTCTCGTGGGACGAACACCTCTACCTGAACAATTACCGCTACGAACTGTACTCTGCGGTGGTACACTGCGGCTCAAGTTTGGATTCCGGTCACTACTACACGCTTGCCAGGGAGAAGAAGGAATGGTACAAGTTTAACGACTCCTTAGTCTCCAAGGCGACGCAAGAAGACCTGAGTCGGTTTTCGCCATCGGATACACCGTACATACTCTTCTACAGCAGAGAAGATGTGTCAGATGTGGAAGATCTGTCGTACGCTATGTTGCCTTCCAAGTTGCAGTTGCTACTTCACAACGATAGTTTGGAGCTGGAGCGCGAGACAGCGAGACCGTCTTTGGAGCTGTACGACATCAAACACAAGAATGACGTTGCAGGCGGGTTTTCCTCGACTTCGAGCAATATATTTTAATTTTGTTTTATATTTTGATTGTTTCGTTTATTATATACAACATAATAGCTCCGAGCTATAACATTTAATTTTTGGAAAGCCAGCTTCAACTTTCTTTATTGAAATATGGCGTCGATGAAGTTAATTCATTTTGTTTGGTGTTTTAGAAGTCCTAACAGATTCATTGGAGAAAAATTAAAATCATTTACCAATTCCATACTCAATTTATTATTCACCAACTTCAACAAGACTTTCATAAACACTATTGGTATTTTTTCTAATTCAAGTATTTACGTAAATAGAAATCATGCCCCATGCAACAAGTTACTAGAAGTTTGGCTGTTATAAAATATTGAACAATGATTTTTGCAAATCGAATGAAATTTAATATTGTGCATTTGGAAATTTCAAATTAATTGCACGAAATGCTATCAAGGGTGGTGATTAAAAACCGATACATCAAAAATATCACTTAGTTTTCGATTTGATACTTTCAAATCATCTGATGATCCAAAGAATAATGAGTATTTAATTTTTCGAGCCGTATTTGATGATTGAAAGTTGAAGGTTATTCTGAAAAAAAAAGAAACGTCGTCATTGGAAGCTGATAGAAGTCGCTGACTACATTCGTGTTTTTCTCATTTGGAAGAATTAGTGGTGCAACAATTCAGGGTGTACTAGGAGTCTGGAGAATATTTTAACAATGTGGTGGGTTGAAACACTTGAAATGAAGGTAGCAGCAAGAAGAATGAATCTACCATGAAAAGGCAATTTTTGAGAATTTTCGCTAGTGGCAACTGATGTTTTCAGTGCAAAAAGTAACGAGAACGTTAGGACTCACATTCACTTCAGAATGAAACCTTGAAAAAGTTTTTGTGAAAAATTGCAAATAATATTTCATACATTAAATAGATAACAAACATATTTTCACTCATATTAACATAAAGCAATTTTGAGCGGATAACCAAAATGAATTGGTATTTACCGCTTCAAATTGGCACTAATAACACCATTTGAACGACTTTGGTTACACGTTTGGTTATATATCAGTGAAGTCACAAATTAGCTGTTAAATGTCATAGTCATCACCGCAAAATTTTTATATTTACCTACCTATGGAGCAGTTTCATTTTTCCGGGATTTTGCTCTTTTTATTTCTTCATTAAGCTGTTGAATTATGTTATAATTAATTAAATAATTATAAGCCAGGGATCTGTTTCGAAAATTTTAGGAATCATATCCTTTTTTCGTTTCATAAACAAAATAATTTTACTAAAATGTTTTCCAAGAATGCAATGATGTACAATATCTTCAAGAAAAAGCTGCCCACCCATGAATACAGCAAGATTTTCATTATTCTCCATTATTTTATTTCACAGTTGATTTTTAAAGCAAAAAGAAGAAGGAATGGATTTGGGATTGGAAATAACGATAACACTACGAACACCGAAAATATAATAAAGAATAAACAAACCAGTCTAACCAAACAAATAACTGTGGTTGAAACCGACGGATTCGCGTGGTTTTAGTAAATGACGTCATCAAGTCGCACGCCATCTTGAACCAATACTTAACTGCAGTAATACCACAAAATTTTGGTTTGTGGCATAAACTTGCTCATACACAAATATCAATTCGAGTTATAGTCGTAAACGAGTTCTATTTCAAAAATTTCGATTAATATCAGCCATATTTTCTCCGTTGAATATTTTGAATTTATTTCAAATAAAAACGTCATAATCTGAAAATTATTACTTCCCAAATAATATGCGTCACAACTTAACAATGTGGTTGATAATAACATAACCTCAACCTGGAATTAGTTTATTGCAGTGTACTGTGGTAATAACAAAGATAATTTTTGGTAATAATATCTAGTAGCATGGGAATGCAAATGATAACACAAATTGTTCTTTCTAGTGGTTATTTCGAATATTTCTTCGGAATTTGGAATTGAAAGACATTTGACGTGTCTCCACTCGAATGGAACAATCTTGGTTTTGAAATATACACAGAGAATATATCTTCGTGAAATATTATTTCCAAAAATTCAGGAATTATGAACAGGAGAACAGGTATATCTACCATAAAAAAGTATTTAGTGAACACGCTCATTCAAATAATTTCGTTAATGAAACAGTCCGAAAATTCAAAAGAAGTACTTATTGATATAACAAACATAAAATTTCAATAAAGTTCACAGGTAAAAATAATCATTTCCCAATATTTATCGAAGCAAGTCAAACGTAAGGGAATTAATTAAGTAAAAGTTAATTTTCGAAGAAAGAACCATCAGAGAGAGTTGAGGCGGAAAAAACAAATACGAGGAACAAAATTCTACAAGTTCTGTTTATAAGTAGGTGTGCTATAATGGTGAAGCATCAGGACCAATGAAAATAAGAACTGCTGAACAACTTGAGAAGGCGAACAAATGATACAAACGCAAATTCACTTGTGACGGGACAAACGAAAAAAAGACAAACTGTAAGAGGCAACTGGTACTTTGTTAAAGGGTGTCGATGTTAATTAAAAGGAAGTTAAGCTAGGCAGATTCAAGTCGAAGTAGTGGGGAACTATTGACAAAATTAGTCGTTCCTGTGTCACTTTTATTACACAAGGTACCAAAGAGAGCAGCTTAGCTTTCTAATTGCCGCAAGAATAATTATTCATGTTTTGTGATTTTTTTTCATTTAACATCTTAATGTGCTATAATGGTAAAACATCAGGACCAATGAAAATAAGAACTGCTGAACAACTTGAGAAGGCGAACAAATGGTACACATAGGGTTAATTGCGATAACGCAAATTCACTTGTGACGGGACAAACGAAATAGAAACAAATTGTAAGAGGCAACTGGTACTTTCTTAAAGGGATCGATGTTAATTGAAAGGAAGTTAAGCTAGGTAGATTCAAGTCGAAGTAGTGTCAAAACGCAAGGGAGAACTATTGTCAAAATTGGTCGTTCCTGTGTCACTTTTATTACACAAGGTACCAAAGAGAGCAGCTTACCTTTCTAATTGCCGCAAGATTAATTATTCATGTTTTGTGATTTTTTTTTTCATTTAAAATCTAAATTCATGAAAAATACAGAAAGCAGCTGGCCTAACAAAAATGTCAATTTCACCCAATTAGGCATAACAGTTACGTATCGAAGCAAGTATACTAGTTCGCCATAACAACAAATAATGCAAAAAATTATTCTTTATTATTTTCGGAAAAAAAACCTAGGAATGAAGTCTATATTCATCGTTTTTATATAATCTACGGAATATTCTGAAAATCTGCGTTCAGCCCAATTTTCTCAGTATATTATTTATTTTATTTCCAATTGGCTGAGGTCATAGCTCTCGTCTACATCATGCTTTGTCTTGACGACCCATAAAAATATTGCTCAACAGTTCGTATTCTCAGCGGTTTTCATTGCAACAACGATCACGACCAGTGACGAACGTGATTTTGTACGTGAAATATTTATAAAAGGCGCCAGGCGCCACGAGTACTAGCCAAAAATTATTTCGCAGATATTTGATAAATAATATTTAATTATCACTGGCTGGAACCAGACTGATATTGATGTACGATTTTTTCTCGTCTTGATTTAGTGCGCCGTAAACGTTTTATTTTCGGTCTCGGTTTGGCAATAAAAAATCAAAGAAAAAACAAACCTGATTTCTGGAGCGGTAATTTTGATAGTAAAATGCAAATGAAAAGTTGCACTTATCTCTGACGCTCGGGTTAATAGAAGACGTCTGTTAGACGGAGAACCGTTTCGAGTTCAGTTGATAGGTCCTGAGTGGTGTAAGCTAAAAATATACAGCTTTCAACTTCGAACACTTTGAGGTAGTTTCTGGCTGGAGTCATAGACGATGAGCCCATTACAAAATTTCACGGGGTCAAATGACACACAATGAATCATTTTCAGAACGATTTTACTCTATGAAACAATAATTCACCCATACCGTCAGGAAACTGAATTTACTACCCAAATATCGATACTTACGACAAAATATACTTGCATATCTCTATTCAAGATTATCGTAGATCCTGAAAGAGAAAAGTTTGTCGGGCAGACCATCAGAGGCCATGGAATTCCTCATAGAACTAGCACCTCTGTCCATCTTTTGGAGAGGGAGGCTAGATAGTGTAACAGCTAAATTACCCACTCCGTGTACGATACAAATCACCGAAGTTTTCATCATTCAATGCCATAAACTTCGAAGAACATTTGGTACATTTTCCAAATAGGAAGGTCGTGGTGTTTCGATAAGTTGTGAGCTGGGTTTCATGTGTCAATTAGTTTTCAGATTTGAGTAATGAGGAATGACAGTCTATTCATTTCATGGAGTACAAACCCATTTACCTTAATCCAATTAACTTTACCCCTAGCGGTCATTACAAGAACTCCAACAAATACCTAGTTCAGCTTCTACTTTACATTGTGTCCTATGATAATGCGCACCTTGTGTTCGTTATCAGAACTAACGAAAATGAATGCATGATAACGGTAATTTATCGGTTTAAGCTTCACTACGATACATATTTCAATTACATTCATTCATTTGGAATGATTGGATATTAAATTCTTTTTGAAACGTCATAGAACAATTATATTTCATTGTTCACATTCGGCATTCAGAAGTAAACTCGCCCTAATTTCAATGGTGAACCTGCCTTAAGATTTGGAACCTTCGTGGTTGCCTATCTATCGGGGAGAGAAAAGGGACTTGGGTCAAGCGCGTCCTGACTCCTGACCGTAGACAGTGTAAGTCGCTCCCGTTCGATAGCTTCATTGAAAAATCGATCCTGAAATATGGAGCTGTTCATATTATTAACGAAGCCTAATTCCATCTCAGGCAAGTACTTAAATTAAACTTTCATCAATTTTTCTAATTTGAGACTGATTAATTACAGGCTTCATCCCACCGGGGATAAAGATGTGATAGTAAGAAGTTAGGAGTAAAGCTATGGCAGCTTCCTCCATTTTGTATTGTACCTTGGAGTTTTTTATTTGGTTATGAATTTTTGGATAAAGGTGTTATAACCTATAAACCTATTGGGAATGAAGTTCCACTGGAATATTGTTCTGTTTATTTGAAATTTAAGGATGAGGAATTGAGTATCAATATACTGAAGTATCATAGCATATGAATGGTTGAAGTTCGTGGTACCCAGGTATTTTGTCCTGATGAGGACCTGATTTTAGAAATATACAAGTTGCAGTCTTCAAGAATCCAGGTAACCTTTTTGTGAGAAACCTGTCTTCGACTCTCCGTGCTCAGATTTAATTGGAAATCATCACCCTGTAAACCTGTTCTTAAGTATAGGTAGTTCTGTAAGGGCACAATAACAGCGCTGTTATTCACTACCCAGTTAAAATAAGTCAAGTCAATCCCTCATATATTTAGTAGTCTTCCCCGTTATCTGTTTTTCACATTACTTCGTATAGATATACTAATCATAATTTGACAAAGTGCATCTTGTACTACATTTCACATAGTTCCAATTACTTATAGGGCGGTACAGCCATCTAAATTAGGAAAATACTAATCCATGTAAATTAATACCCAACTTATAATTGCAGAGTGTCCTTTGTTGAATTCCAACATTTCACTCGACCCTGAAATTTTCAAATTTGAATTATTAATTGTAAAACTCTTTTCGCTCACACTGAAATTTCTTGATAATATATTGTAGTATTCAGAAGTGTTTTAGTTTTGTCAGATTCCCTTTCCCGACTTAACCAGTCTGGCGCCCAGACTTACTTTTGATTTTGAACATCTTGAATTTTACTGTAAAACTTGATGAACCCACACCCAGCCTCCGACTTAGGGTTGCAACTTTCCT
Organism: Zygogramma bicolorata; assembly: GCA_032362365.1. NCBI lineage: Eukaryota > Metazoa > Arthropoda > Insecta > Coleoptera > Chrysomelidae > Zygogramma > Zygogramma bicolorata. Next base: position 2,264,948 of record JAVJAQ010000582.1, read on the forward strand.
TACTTCAAGGGGTTACAATAGCATGCCGATAGTCAAAAAATAGGCTCATATGGAGCTCAGCTAACTACTAGTTGACACAGAGATCCACAGTATCCTGGGAATGACTTCCGATTCAATGCATCCAACAGTACAACGACCTGCTTTTTACAGACCAAGTCTAGTACATCGAACTCAACTATTTTGTATTCATTCATCTCATATACCCAATCGAACTCACTTTTCTGATAAAAAGAAGGATACTATGGTACAATAACTCACACTGCTGATTCCTAATAGCAAGAACTGTATTCACCGGAACAGGTAATAGTGAAGGTTGGTATATGTTGATTCAAGGATGGATCAAAAACATCTCCAAGTACCGGTGTAGGTGTTTACAGTCCCACACCTAGGACATATCAATTCACACCATTGATTTCTGTGTAGGGAGAATGAAGGAAACTGACTTCACAAACTGATCATCCCTACAAAGTATAAAACAAAGTCGCTTCCAGCTATCTGTCTGTCCCTATGTGAGCTTAGTTCTTTGAAAGAACTAAACAGATTTTGATGCGTTTTCTTCAAAGATACAGTGATTCAACAAGAAGGTTTATATGTATAATTCATGCATAATATAATGGAGAAACACAGATAATTTTAAAAGTTTCTGATGTAATGTCGTAAATAAACACACTTTTTAGCGCTCACAATGCAAACGCTGGCTGAACCCTATGAGATAGATCAGAATAATGTACATCTCAAATTGGTCTACAAAAAAGTTCGCGATGGTATATATCTATCTCTTAGGAATAACCCATAATAACCATTTTTTATTCGTGCTAAACCGCGGCGGGTCGCCAGTTAAAAATATTCTCGAATAGTCAGGCGGCTATTACTTAATAACGCCCAAGAAGGAAAAGAATGCCAAGAAAGGCTTTCTGCCTCTGATCTGGTCATGATTGTTTGAATCATTTTATGAGCAGACTTGAGCTGATAGAAGATCCGGTATGACGTCTCTGTTTGGGAAATGATGAAAGAGCAGAGCACTTCCTTTGTGACTGTCCGGCCGAGGACTGAATTAGAGGCGTTCGATGTTTGGCAGAGCTTCATTCTCCTCATCGGCCTGAGAGACAAACAAGATTCTGGATTTATTTGGTGGCATTTCAATTTGTGTGAGCAACAATGAACCCAAGGGGGTTGCAGGAGAGGTGCGATTAGACACACTCATTTCAAACTTAACCTAGCCTAGATCCTGAGAAAAAATATTGGTATCAAGAGTCATGAAAAATTTCAAATTGATTTTTTTTCACTTCAGATCATGGCGTTGGTATAACTAACATGAACGATAGCTATATTATCATTTAAAAATTGAATTTCTTAGAGTATGTTAATGTTACAGTGATCGTTGCTGAACGGAATTTTGTTCTTCATCCCTGATTCTTAGTTTGTCTCGAAAACCTATGTAGAGGATGAGGATCTTCTATTTTGATGGTATCGTTATCGTTTTGGAGATTGTTATGGTAGGAAAAAACAGTCAAAGTCATGATGAATAGTTTAATATACGAACGGAACTATGATATGAAAGTCTACAATAGTTCTAATCACCAGAAAGCGTATACCGCTACGAAAACGCCATCTTTTGGATCTGAACGAAATTTATTTCTAAACAGACCAACAAATAGTATTGTTTATAGAGATATAGCTGGTCGACCTGATGAAAATATCATTTGAAAGGATGGATACTACGGGTAGAAGGCACTAGTGATTTCGTTTCCCGGTCATGTCTTTTCTTTCGTTTTTCTTACGGACGTCGTAGCCTGAATCGTACACTTTCTTGATTACTTATACATAATACCAGAAGATGTCAATTCAGAAACAGAAGTGGAATTTTTTGTCAATGTCGTAGATCATTTATGTTTTTAGGATTATTTTAATACCTGAACTTTCATTTCCTTCATAATATTTTATCGTCAACTCTATTTTGAAGTTTTATTTTTCCTTCGACATTTCAGTCGAACTGACAGACAGAACTCTGCACCTATTCTTTCCTACAAAGTAGGAAACTTTGTAGTGCATTGTCAAGCAAACGGAATTATCGACATTATAGTATAGATGGCGTAACAAAAACGCTTCAAATCTTTTTTATCTCTGTGAACAATGCTCATAGATATCTCTGTATGAAGAAGGGTTCATGACAGAGCTATCACAGTCTCCTCACCAACTACGATTGAACTAACCAAAGATGAGCATCGACTGTTACTGCCTGTCTTGCGCCAGACTCACCGAAATTCATAATACTATTTCTAAATTCCGGTTCTACTGTCAAACCCCTTACGCTCCCGCGTCGAGCAGTCAGGTCTCTAGTCCCTTCTGAAGATATCCTGCCCGCTTAGGTATGATGTCGTAATAAAAAATTTCATGGATCTTTCAACATGGAGTATGGCTTTCTCGACAAAAAATAGTTCAAATGAAGATATTACATTTTCCACTGTGTTTTCATATGAAAGGTTATGAAAGTTGACCAAATCACTCGTCACAGGCTATAAGTAAGATACTCGGAATTGATAAGAATCTGATTGAGAGGAACTTCGAATTCTGAATGTTTCATTCTGTCTTTCTTCTGGAAATCTGGTACCGGTTCAACAAAATGTGGAGACTCACCGTCTTGTTGAGAAGTGAAGATTCTCAAGACGATTCAGGAATTACACTGCACTGATGCACTGATGACTTAGAAATTATTGAAAAATATTTGCCGAGGAAACTGATTCCTAGGCTTCAACGCTCCGTTGGTTCTCTAAACCAGGATATTAGCCAACTTCTCAAATTGCACACTTGAATTTCGATTATCTCCCTCAATACAAATAAATTATAGAACAGTGCAATGTGTCCAAATCGTTTGCTAGCCAAAATTTCGAAAATAATGGATTAATATACATTTCAACAAATTGAACTCGAAATGATTGACTCTATTTATTGTACAGATTAATCAGATCAATCAGATTATCTCAAATATGCTTGAAATATACTATAATCTGATCGACATACTATTTATTATGAAAGCTTCAAAGTTGGTTTGAATGAACTGATTATTTCTCAAAAAAATTCAGTATTATGATAAATAAATCAATAAGGGACTCTCGAACATACAAACTGCTATTATGGAACGAAAAGTTTCTCAAATTCATTGAATGATCTCGAATATTTGGGAAACATTCCAATGAGAATGAAACAAGTCATATCCCCTTGTTGCATCTAAATGGAAATGAATCATTTCATGTTACTCGTTTTTTCACTATTCCCAGAATCACCATTCTTGACATTTGACCTAATTGAACATATGTCTGAAACTAATCACGAATATAGTCGTGAAGGATTTTTCCGCGAAAGTGTGATTTGAGGCGGAAAAAAGAGAACATCTGTCTTTCCTCGATATATTTTGGTGGATTCCAAGACGAAAAATGACGTTGGTCCCAATTTAAAAACTCAGAACGTTATAATGACTTGGATTTTTTCTTCTAAAAATACCATCGATGACGTTTCCAGACTCATGAGGTTTGTTCGACTCCTCATTTTGAGCATAGTTTTGAGCAGAACTAGTTCCGCTTTGAAACAATCCAGAACTTTTAAGTGACAGTTTCAAACAAATGTTCGGAATAGATACCTACTCCTGAGCAAGTACTTGTTTGACAGTTCGAGAACCGTAGGAGGAAAAATCCGAGAAGAAAAAGTCGAACACAGAATTTTAATTTGCGAACCGATTCTCAACCAGTACGATCATAACTCGAACACGTTTTCGTTATTGCGCATGCTCCTGACGGTTCTCGGACTGTGAAGACAAGAAGTCAAAAAAACCTCGATTGTACCAATGAAAAAATATAATCTTTCTCCATCACCTGCAACTGTGCACAACTAGATATTTTAGTTTGGTTCACAAGATCCATTTGAGGTTTAGTTCAGTAGTTCAACTTCTATCCAAGGCACTAAAAATTATGATTCAGGGTTCATTTGATTCGAAATGACCTCTAGAAACTTTTTGAAAAATTTCAAGAGGGGCTCGAAAAAATTTTGAAAAAGTTTTGACCACTATAGTAGTCAAAAAGGGGGTTTGGTTTTTGCAAATAATTCGAAAATTATTGGAAATATCCAAGATTTGACAAAAGGGGAAAATTTCCTGAAAAAAAATTTCGCGGAACTCTATTACCAATATTCATAATTTTAATTTAGAGGCAAAAATAGCGTTAAAAGCGGGTGATTCGCGTCCCGCATGCCCTGAACTATATGGACCTTCCAAAAATAAAAATAATTTTAACCCGTTTAATACCATTATAAAAAATCAAAAAATCCAGATACCTTCTAGAAACTTCAATAAACGAAAATCCATGGAAAAATTTACCCGTAATCATTTTATTAGATATACTTTTGTTAATCAACTAAGTTTCAAATTTACATAATAACCCTGATAATTGTTAAACTAAAAACCTAAATTTTTTTTCACTCCTTAAAGCTTTTCCTAAAAGGCTTCAGAAGCAATCCCCATTTCAAAAATTGAAAAATTTTGATTCTCCACGTTGTCATTAATAATGAAAGACGTTGAGTTTTTCATTTTTCAACGCCTTGTTAACCAGGCTATTGTGTTGAAGGGAAGGTTGAGTCCCGAATATGAAAACTTCGACGATTTCAACTATCTTCGTTGGTATCTGATATTATTTTTCATGAGTGAAAACAAACATGAAAATTCAACAAAATCTCGATCGATGTTCATAGTGACATAATGAATTTCTTGATTCTATGATTCTACGTTGCTCAATCAATTGAATGAGAATTGAAGCTGACATATTCCTGTGCACTTTTCGACATTATTTTCCAGACTAGACACATTAACGAACGTTTCCCATATTCTAATATTTGATTTCAACGTAGAAATAAATATTATCGGTTATTTATAAATTTTCCTGGCCAAACCAACTGGAATAAAATTCATTTCGAGAAATAGGTCAACAGAAGTATTGGTTTAATGAAATGATAATGAAATTATTACAGAAGTACGAGGGCATCAACTGACTCGAATCAAAGCTGGGATAAACATCGGAAAATTTGTATAAATTTATCGGTTTCGAACATTCCAATTGATAAAACGTATTCGAAAGGTTTATTGCTTTCGAAACGTGTGAAAAGACTCAGGTATGCGAACGAACGAGTATAAAATATTCAATACAAACAAATGTGTTGATCCAATAAGGAGATAAAAAAAAACATTTTTTTCATCATATATTGGATTATATTTTAGCCTACAACTTGAGTGGTTCGTGACTGAAATTGCAATAATTTTTCAAACAAGAACCAATAATATCAATATTGCCTTGAATTAGTTCATTCTACTGCTGCTCAATATGAAAAAAATATACCTACTTCCGAAAATCATATTGAAAAAAAATACCAAATCTCGTAATATAATCTCGGGAGGGGTAAGGTGTGATTTGAATATTGAAATTTTTGTGAATTCTTCGATCGAGGAAAATAGTGTATTATAATCGATTTTTCCAAATTCAGTGAGTCATGGAATCGACATAGAGTTGCCATCAATTAGAATATATTCCTCATATATAAAATGTCCCATAAGAGCAATGCAATTATCGAAAACTTACAGCGGTAATTGCATTGCATCAAGTCACCATAACAACACATTTGAAACCGTATCGCTAGACATCAGTAAACAACACAAATAAATGTCAGATAGACTGCAAAAATAGAAAAACATTTCGCGTTTTGGTGAGTGCTCCATACAATCTATAGAGGAAAGTATACATGAACAAAAAATAACATTTCCTTGAGAATTTCTTTATTCGTGAAATATTCCAATGAATTACATTCGTGCATAAAAATGACCAGATAATTTTGCATTCAAGCGTGATATCTTATACAAATTGCATTCGGTTACTTTCATATTTTGTAAATACTTTCGCCAAAATATGAAAATATGAAAACAATTTTTAGATATCACGCTTTCTTGCAAAATTATCGGTAATTTTTATGCACTCATTAATTATAACCGAGAATACATTTCTACTTCTATCATGTTTCGGAAATGAAACCCCCTTCCAAAACGGTTACTGAACGCTACTGTACATATCGCTAGTTCTCAATTATCGAAGTAAAAACCTTCAAGTACACCATAATTTTGAACTCTTCACCTAAACGCCATTGCCGAATGCCGAAATGTTAATTGCAGGTTTTCTATCCAAACCAGATGTTTTCAACCTGAAGTAGTTGGTCTGTTCAGTCACGTTTCAAACAGGTGTCATTTGAGTATCCCTCAGAATATCAAGAATATTTGCATAACAATGGGTTCTGAAGATACTGAGAGGTCAGGAGAGTGCCGCTCTTTCACCAATCCTGTTTTGATTTTCGTTTCGAGCTCAATAAATTTTTCACTATTTCTGTCAAACTTTCTTTCAGATATCCAATTAAACATAATGTCAAGAAATGAAATGATGACAGAGTAATATGGATTATAGATATTTTCTAGTATTTAATGAAATATCATTGAGAATTGAACAGGATCGATAATTGCAACAATCCTATTTTAATCAAATAATGGTATGAACTGAATAGTATGAAGGCGATGAGTGTTAGTGCATATGTTTTCCGAAAATGCAGTTATAATGTGTCGAAGGAGATTGCATTTGAAATGTATATATATATATATATATATATATATATATATATGCGAAGTTGTTATTCTGGGAATTTATCCGTTTGTTTGTCGGTAATGAGTTCCGACGTTTCGCCAACATCTCAGTTGGCATTTTCAAGAATGTTACTGCTCCTACTTGGTGCTAGCAACTGACAGTTCAATTCTCTTACAGAACAAGTTTCAGTGAATTCGGACAATTCGTTTCAAATAATAAAGAATGAACAGAAATTGTAGCAAGAAAAAAAGTACGAGAAATACAAATGCTCATCTCGTTTCAGAGTAAGACTGTTTTTTTTAATATCAGTATCGGTTGAAAAAATGAATGATCATAACACAATACCGAATATTGCTCAGTGATGTTTTCATTGAAAAAAAATGTTATCCTAGCATTTTGTAGAGTACATGAGTTTCACCATATTATCGAACGAACATTTCGAGTTACGAAACATTTAGAAGTATCTAGTATTAATTTAATACAAATTACATAAACATATTCAATCACACAACAAACCACATTCAAAAATAGCCTGATAAGGCGATAATTCTCTCAATTGTCGTTTTTTACTGAGATAACAGTGAAAAAATATTCAGAGATAACATAAAAATATACCTCTCATGAGTGAAATCTAAGTGCAGCTGGATTTTTCCAAGGTGATTCGACAAAAAACCTCAGCCATAGTACGGATTATTCCAAAATTTAAACCTAGCTACATCGTGAACACTTGAAAATTCCGTTCTTTCTAATATTTGGAGAGAACTAGATTATTTTAATTTTTAAAAGTACCTATATTCATTGAATAACCAAATTTTCGAATGTAAAGATGGAATTCACTTCGTTTTGGTCACTAAAATAAGTTTAATTGGGTCGACAAAAATCGATTATTCATGATTTCGTCTAGAAATCTAGAAATCGCTATTGGTATAAAAGAATCCGGTCTCCCTATACACCACGAGTCTCTCAGACGAAAGGTATCGATGAAATTAAAAGTAATATCATATACCAATTCCATAATTCACATGTCAACGTATAGCGCCTATAAGTAGATTTAATCAGCTATATCATTATAGCGCTTTCAGTCCATATAATCAGATTACTAACAAGATAATCGTAAGAAAAAAAAACAATAAAATCTATGTTAACAATAAATATCATGTATACTTTCGAAAATGTCACACCGTAAGGTTACAATAAGATGCTTGAAATAGTAAATCACACAAATCCGGTGAATGTTTTCGCAATATGGAAAAAGGTGTAACTTTAGACGAGATAATAAAGATAAATCGCTCAGGAATAACAAGCGTTGAAATTTACTTTTTCTATAGGAAATCATTCTCATAATGGATGACTACACACACTGCGAGGAGCTATATAAGGTAGTGTCCTTAGATTTGATTCAATTGACATACTGAAAAAATTCGAGTTGAACAATGATTTTTTTTTCATTCTTTATTTAACGTTGGTCTCTTTCCGCTAGCAAGGCCAATCACCGACGCCGGTGAGCACACTTCCCCTAACCTGAAATTTTGCCGAACCCTCTGTTATTCTAACCAGAGTTGGAGATCTTTTACGAGCCCAACATTCATGGACTCGGGAATGCCGGTTCCGATGGACGGCATATTCTCAATATAACTTGTGCTCATTGATATATTGCCTAAGAGCTATGATATGCTATTCTGCTGCAGTTGAATGGGCTTTCGACGAGGTCTTTCCCTGCATGAGTTCAGCCATCCAAGTACTAACCGCGCTTGGCGCTGCTCAACTCCAGATATCGAATCACTATCAGTCAACAAATAATATGAAGTTGCCTGTAAGATCTTCAAATATTAGGGTTTGCTAAACCGCGACACGTGTTTCGCTATACAATGGCTTCCTTAAGCAGGAACTTTAAACAGTCAAACTGAATAGCTGGGCCGTGACCTGATGTCAATAATTATTATCCCCCAGCATCTAAAACACATTCCTTAATGGCATTATATCTTGGGAATGATGCCTCTACATCTTAATACTTTTCAAATATTCCATATGAATTAAAAATATTCTGTGGGAATTTTTAGAGTAATTGGAAACTAGTATTTATGCCGTTTTTTTTTCACTCGACGAGTACAGAATTTCCACCCCTTTGCTCTCCAACCTCTCTTGCTCAGGGATCTTTTTTCAACAGAACAGCTGAGCTTTGGAACTCTTTGCCAGGAGAGGTTTTTCTTGAGGCTTACAAACTTCAGAAATTCAAAGTAAATATCAATTCGTATTTCCTGTCCCTTGATTCACTCGGTGTTCTTTGAACATTACAGGGCTTCCCTTTCGTGTGAATCTGCATATAAAAAAAACTAGCCAAAATTTGGCAAGCCCATTCAGAAAAGATTCGATTGCCTCAATCAAATCAAAAAGATTTTCAATTTCCCAAAACCGTAGCCCAATGAACCTGAGCATAGACATATTTCCATGAATGTTTTTGTACCTGAGCACTTTCATAAACGTGCTTACATCCGAGATGAAATGAACGCCGGAAAGTGTGTGAAAACTCACATTGTTTATCAGGTCATCTGCCTGTTGCAATGGGAGTTTTAAACCAGTTACTGCCAAAACCGCTTGGCGACCTTATCTGTTTCTAGTTTAGAAGTCACATACGGCGAATCTGTTGAAAAGAGTGTGGCTTCCTACTCTAAAGGCGGATTTCCACCAAACGGACAAAACAGAATCAAAACAGCAACTGTGTCGAACAACAACTGTTGTTGTCAAAATAAGAAACATTTTGAAGACTCTGTGTCTTGAGTTACTGTTTTTGTCAACAACGAAAAGTCCCATCGCCAGGCGGAAAGATCAAAAGGTTTCGGTGTTTTGTCTCTGTTTTTGAAAACAGAGTCTGCTATGTGGAAAGGGTTGGCGACAATAGTTCACTATTTTGTTCTTGTATGTGAATGTGTGAAATGATGATCTCAGTTCTCCATTTATGCCTATGTCATCATGTTCCAAATCTGCCATAATTTTGACCGTTCCATAATCTATTCGTCTTCTCAAAAATGATCTAATCCAATATCTTGGTTGTTTTCGCTTCCGCGTCTTTTGCTCAAAAGATTCGATTATAAAGACACCGCACGCCATTATAAAAACATCGTCTAGAGCAGGCATGATGAAAAAATCGTGAGGTGGAAACGGCAGATAATACATTAAAACAAAACACGCGACAGACTAATTTTTTGTTTGTTTGGAGGAATTCGAGTTTGGAGTTTGTTTTCGAAACTACAAGTTTTTTGTTTCTGTCTTTGAAATTGAAACTAGTCGCAAGCGAGTCCGTTTGGTGGAAATCTGCCTTTATACTAGGGCAAGGTCGAAAAAGGGTTTCGTGATCAATTTACGGTTTACGGCACACGTTGTAATATAGTCGCTGTGTGCGATAGACCTAAGGAGAATTTCTCAAGAAGTAAGCCAAAAATCAAATTATATGTACTAATGACGAAATGTGGAATAGGTGGAATAGATCACTACATAACCTACTGTTTCGTAACGTGGTGAATGCTAAAAAGCAACATTAGACTTGCATTGATGTATGTACTGCCAGTTTGAAGATTATTTCCGATATATAAACATAAACGATTACATCTCGAAATGCTGATGTTTACAATATTTTCATCACTATTCAGCGAAAACATTCCTATGATTTTTATCCGCAGAATACTCGTGTAGTGTGAAATTATGGTGTTATGTTGACAACTATTTTCAAAATATTTACGAGATATCTCATATTATAATAAATAGCGAATAACTTATAAATCGCATTCCGATAAGACAGAGATGCTCAGTTATTGTCTTCGTCATCGTTTTGTGTATTACATTGAATTTCAAGACTTTGATTGAGTGCTTTGCAAAGCATTGAAAATGATGAATAATATTTATTCTTCCCAATGAAAGGTATCAGCACTCTTGGAGACGTCTTGATGCCTAATTTTTAGTGGGTGTGGAAAGTTCAACTTTGTTGTACACCATGGCTAACGATCCCAAAAGTCGCCTTCATTTGATCAATCTTGAATATGTAACTTCTTCCAAGTAGTTTTTTTGAAAGTGTATTGAACTATGGAAGATTATGGAAATTATTAAAACTGAAATCCAGGTCTAGTTATCGAAACAATATATGATACTAGCTATTGAACAAAATGAAAAAAAAAATTTATCAGAAATCTGAATCTAAACCAGTGAATACCCAAGAAGACGAAGGACTGATAATAACGATATTGAACGAGTTCTAGTGAACAAGAACTTCACTTCTGATGTCCTAATACTATCATATCGATAGATTAACTCATTGAATAATTCAGGTATGACTTTACCAGATAATTGTGGGAAAAACCCAAAGTAGGTTTGAAGCATTTCACCTCATTAAAGGATTGTAACAGCTACAAGTCAACATTAATTCTAATTGCATTACTTGGTAGGGGAATTATTCGAAATGAAACCAATAAAATATTGGGAAAACCAAGACCCGTTTCAGCTTCCTAGGATAGGTATGATTAAACCATCATTTACGAATTATATCAATTACATTTGGGATGACTTCTCTATATATCAATTTAGTGAAGCCTATCGAATGGGATAATTAACTCCATCTTTCATTTTCGAATAAGAAAACTCTGAAATGAATAAATAATACATGAAAAAATAGGTTAAACTCGAAAGAGTAGCCTTTCAACAATTTCATTATTTTTAATTCTTTTCATATCATTTTATCATTAATTAACACGCTTTTATTAGCTTGGGTTGTAACTATGTATGTAACGGAATCTTTGAGCATAATTTTCACCAATTTCCAGAAGTCTGATTAATTTGAAACTTTGCATACGTATCAAGGACCGACGACAATGCAATAATTCGATCATAGTTTTCCATTATCCTTATAAGGACCACCAGGATTAAATTAGCTTGGGTTGTAACTATGTATGTAACGGAATCTTTGAGCATAATTTTCACCAATTTAATGAAGTCTGATTAATTTGAAACTTTGCATACGTATCAAGGACCGATGACAATGCAATAATTTGATCATAGTTTTCCATTATCCTTATAAGGACCACCAGGATTAATAAATTCTTTTATAGATCCTCTGTAGTGGAGTAAAAAAGATAGAGCTAGCGCGCGTTCTGCGCATGCCTGCAGTTTCGGACTTACTCTTTCGTTCTTTCGTTCGGGCACTCGGCAGAGCAACAACGGAGGCAGAAACGTTTTCAGGGTAGTTGCGTTCTCACAATGTTCATTCCTCATCTTACATGCGTAGGTGTACATGAGTCTGATACATGCAAATTACTGTATATGATATTTATGTAACATATAATATGATAACCGTGATTTACAAAAAGGAACTGAATTATAACAAAATAATCAGAACACAAATTTAAATTTATATTATGAAACAAAATTTGGTAAACAATAATAAAGCTTTAAAATTTAATTAGACCCTTGGAAAAATGGCTGACTGTGCCAAGAATATTTCCCAATTACGGCCATTCAAGGATTACGTCTGTTCAAGGACAATTTCTACACAGCTTTAGTTTTACAGTCGGTAAAAAGGAATTAGTGATAGTTAAAACATATTCAATCATAAATTCTCACCAACTAAAATGAAGTTAACAAATATCAATTTAAATGAAATGATGAGATTGCGGAATGATTCGTAAGAAATATAACATTTCCACTAGAAACTAATTGATGAATTGAACTAAAAAATGAAAAATAAATAATAGTTTAAAAAACTAAAAAAACACGCTTTTATAGCTAACCGAACCAAAAAATAAAAAATAATTTTTAATTACAAAGAGTTTATATTACGGTAGTAGAAGGCTAAACAATCATTCATAGTCAATCAGCTCAAAATAAAATTATAATAAAATTTAAGTAATTAACAGAATAAAGTAATTCAGAGTAGAAAGCGTGGGGTGCATTTTACTACATTTCATAAGTCTCCTCTCAAAGATAATTACCGATAGAATGATTGTAATATATAATATATCAAGCACCCCACGATTTTACTCTGAATTACTTTATTCTGTTAATTACTTAAATTTTATTATAATTTTATTTTGAGCTGATTGACTATGATTGATTGTTTAGCCTTCTACTACCGTAATATAAACTCTTTGTAATTAAAAATTATTTTCTATTTTTTAGTTCGGTTAGCTATAAAAGCGTGTTTTTTTATTTTTTTAAACTATTATTTATATATTTTATAGTTATTCGCCATTATTGTTGATTTTATATATACATTCAATTAAATTTTTGATGAACAAGTAGGAATAAAAATAATTGCAGGTTTGATAATGTTCGACAATATTATTAGTTGAAAAATAAGTGAAAACTTTTCAAAAAAACTGATGTCGAAGAACGAAAAAATTTTAAAGCGGCTACTTACTTTTTATATTATTCGTCTTCCTTTTTGTATAAATAAAAAATCAGAATTAAAAATATTGGGTAATCGGACTTAACTGTAATGAACTGCACTGGGATTGAGAAAAAAATCTTAAACAAGGTGATGAAATTAAATGGAATTATTCTTTTACGGTACTTTCTATGAATCATCTTTTTTTTTTACTTCTACATGATTCTTTCTATCGCCTTTAGTTCTTTGATTTTTTACCTCTCTTCGAATTCATCAGGGATTATCCTTTCGCGAGAATCTCAATAGTGATATACATATACAAGATATATATATTTTTGAGAGATTTCGATACACTTGAATACTGTAGACAATGGAAGTTCAAACAACTATCATCCTTTTATTGCAAAGCTATTGCATCCTCACTGCATACAACTTAGTATTATTCGTGTTTCCTGAATATGGCAATGCAATTTTGATTTTCTTTCCCCACAACACTGAACAAAAATATATAAAATCATTGATTCATTTTAAAAAGTTTGATCAATACGATGACAATAAACAAAACTGGTGTTTATAACGTTTTGCCAACAGAATTGCCATTATCAAAATATATATGCAGAAATGTGTTGACAAGTGCTACCGGTGTGACTAGAAAACAATCTCAATTTGATAAATGAAAACTTCGAAAAATTTGAGAAACAACTATCATAGAGGCAACAGATTACTTGTTGACGATAACTACATCATGTTTATTTTTGGTACTGATAATCAGGAAAGTGTAGTATTATTATTATCAGTTGTAATACCTCAAGAAAATTAGTAGTTATCGCGATTTATTATAGATAACTCATCAGAGGTCACCAAACTACTGTGAGTTTCCCTTCGAGATTCGTTTTGAACACTTAGTGTGAAGATTGGTTGATTCCCATTTCATGAATCAAATCATTCTACAATTGACTCTTGATATATTGCAATTGTATTACCATCTCACGTTAAGCCGTTCTTGAGTCATTAATAGCATCATAATCTTATATTCCTCATAATCTGTTGGGGGCATCCGTGCTTGGAGAAAATTCATTCCAAAGTGTGATGTTGAGTCTTGTTTGATGGTTCATTATGTTATTCAGAAAGACAGAGTCGAAAACCCTATTTTTCTCAAATCCATCGAAAATACTGACGTTTCGAAGGAGAAGGACGACGTTTTCATCATTCCGGTGTTTGTTGGCCATTTAGGAATGAACTGTTGGGAAAAGTTCACTACTGTACTGTAAGGAACGCTTCGACAAGCAATTTCATGATCATTCATGATTTTTTCTGATGGCAATCTGCATTTTAGTGGATAAATGAATACAATTGTTGAAGGTTGGAAAATGGTCAATTTTTCACAAATTTACTCTTTTATCATTCTCGAACTGGCATCACTGAGCGATATGTATCATTATTAGTATAATTAGTTCAGTTCAGCCACTACTCTGACTATATGGCACGTCATTTTCGCAATGGTCACATTTCTGGTTCATTCTTGAGATGAGCTTTGTTTGCATATTCGAAAGTTTGGAATATTAGCCGAAATTCCCAGCTTGAACTGTCTTTAGTCGCTATAGATAACCGACCGAACCGATTTCAGTTATCTACAGCGATACGTCACTATGTCCATTCGCCATAATCGACAGTTTTAATAGTCAATTTTACATAATCAACAGTTTAAACTGTCAACTGCAGATGATAGACAGTTCAAAATGTTTATTATTGAGAAAATACTACGTAGGCCTTCAGAACATCCGCACATTTTTGACATTTGAGGATAAAAAGTTGAAATTTGTTGGGTACCTTCAACAAGAATAACGGCGATAGAATGTTTAAAGTTCTATTGAGTGAATGAAGCAATAATCAACAATTTTTCAGAAATTTTGAATATCTTGAAAAGGTTCATCTATATAACCCACTATTATTATAATATTATAAAACATACAGGGTAACCACCTTCGGTAACACCTTCAATACATTCAGAATAAGCCGAAAACCTATCAATAAAATGTTTTATTTATTGTATCTAATATAACCGAAACAACTGTAAATACATCTCTCGAGAGAAACTCTGTTATGCAGAATGGAGCTTTTATGGATTTATTGACTTACTCCCTAACATTTACCTGCTGAAAGGGATTACAATGACATCTAATTGTAATTCCCTCACAATATACAAAAGATCAATAAGTCAGTATTGGTTTTTCCAAATATTAACGAGCAGATTATCAAGTCATGAAAATATTGGATATTGACCAGCTTATTCTGAATATTTCCCCATTGAATACGATATTGTGTTCGAAGAATGTTCACGGAAAAGAATCATTTTCGATTACGTAAAAAATGAAAAAATCGAGATATTGATTCTCAGAGAATTTGACTTTTGTTTTATTCAATATGACATGCTGCAGATTCAGTTATTTGAAGTCTCGAAATTTTGGTCAGCAAATCATTGAAACACACTTTTCAATGAAAGAATGTGATACCCAGATGATAGCTCCGATAATAGAGCCGATTACAAATACCGGGGTTTGGGTAGGGGACCAAAGAACACTTTCAGAAGAATTTTTCTCGCTGATCCTACTAGCAGTAGCACTTTAGAAGATAAGACCTCGTTAATCCATACCTTGTGCAATTTTCGACTTCTAAGGGTCGCGTTCGCAGGAAAAACACAGTTTATTAACGAGAAAACCAGGTCAAGGGTTGATTGGAGACTATAAAAAGCCAGGACTTTCTTGCTCTTTGACACTTTTGTCACATCAGTTCTGATACAGAGAAACGATATAACTTATATAAGGTCTGGAAGAAATATTACACGCATATTCAATACTACATCTGAATACCGATCAAAAGGTAGGTCCTTTCAAGTTCCAGAAAAATGAAAATTAATAAATCTTTCCCTCTACTCGTCACTCCAGAAATTTGCAGATTATTCATGAGATTTTCTCTCGATTTCTTGATCTTGATCTAGCTTTTCACCAATGGCAATGCTTATCTCAAACGACCTACACTTATCGATAAGACACAGATAGTGAAAATATTGTGCTAACAACGTATGTGATATCGCCAACTCAATCGTAGAAATATAATCATCAACTTATTCAATTAATCGTAGTTTTAAAAAACCAAATAAATTATAGAATGTTTCAATTGTAAGATTTGTTCGAAAGATGATTTGATTTAACGCCAGTCTTCAAGTATGCCCACTGACTATGTCAAGTGTAATTAATATTTCAATAGATTTTCTGTTCCAGCAGGCATTGTCATTATAAAAAATAAAATATGCTCCCAAAGATTGTCATTACTCTCATGATTTATAAATGTTTTTTGACTATGTAGAGGTTAAGGAATTTCACATTGAGCTTGGTTTAAATAAATTTGTTCGGAATAAATCACAGTAATGATTCACGAATATTGCCTCAAACGAGCAACATTGAAATCACTTGCTAAAGCGGCATTTCTGTTAATAAAAATGAGTTGGCTATTAGCGAGAGAGATCAAAAAAAAAGGAAAACGCAGATTTGACTGAGTGGGTGATGAACCGGTACCGTTTCATATCTGAAAACTTGTGTAAGGTTGCTGTTATCAGGGTGATTAGAGATTTTTAAGGGAAACCTATATGTTGTCTGTGATGACTGGTTTTGTGTGTATACCTCTAGAGGAGATCTGTACACATTCTAGGGCCTTATGAGCAGAATATCAAGTATGTTCGATATGGAAAACGCAACATACATTGGAGAAAACTGGCAAAGAAAAATAGAACTGAAAATACAACCCACAATCCGAAAGTAAGTCATTCTATACCTGAAAAAAAAATATGTGACACACTGTACGATAATTTTGGTGCATCGGTTTGAGTTATGACCATCAGTAGGCCGCACATTTGCTTTCTACCTATATTTGTTTTCTAAGAACCTTCTTATTATAATAATCGAGGATATGTATGATTTTTACAGTGGCCTTTCGAAATCTCAAGGATTAGTTTCGAAAAAGGCTCCCCATAAATTTCGAGATTTACATTTTAAGTCACGTTCACCTGACATATTTGTAACTACAATACCTGATTCTATTGGGATTATACGTTTTAATGTTTTTTCCCACAGGTCCATTTAAGTCGCTACCACTTTTTATGATATTTATAATGTGTCGCAGGTCTGGTGTTATACGTCCATTTATTTTACTTCTTGTCTTGCTTTATTGATAAGTCTATGCTGGCTCTGTACAAGGTGATCCAGAATTCAACTTCATTTTATTCATGGCATTCGCGTGTACACTCTCATCTTGATGTGGTCGTCTGATCATCCATCAGTGCTGTCGTCACAATTCTCCATAATGTAATTTTCTTCAATGTGGATTCCCTTCGGTTCGTGAACCGGCTGGTTTTTATAAGTGGGCCACTATTAGAATCTCGAAAACCCGAAAAAGTAGCGTATTGCAAAGGTCAATCAAACTTTGTACATGATATACATATTTGCAATAAATCAACATTATGGATTTCTGTTTCTGGTGCTTTCATTTCCCAAAACACAAAATGATAAAATGGTTATTTTTCACACAAATCATGAATCTCCCAATAGTTCACCCACAATCCTCTGGTGAATCATAAATGGAAACAATCTGAGCAGTAAATTGGAAACACTCAGCTATGGTACCATCTGATACTTATTTCAGAATAAGTGAATAATTATTTCACCCAATACATCAGTTGTAAATTCTGCATAGAACTGGGATGAAGGCGAGGAAAAATTCCCAATAATATTACAAAAATTCACTTCCTTATTGATTTTGAATATACTTTTCATCATTAAAAAAATCAATATTGCTAGTAGTCAACTCTTCTTCCTACTGACCAAATATAAAGATATAAAAAGGATATAGACATTTGCCTTATTGTTCATCCACCGATCTAGTTTTCAAATTGAGGTGTCTAAAAACTATAATGTATCCAAAACTGCTTAGAATGTTGGCGAATAACAATCAACAGGCAAGCTCACTATTCTTTTGTTGCGAATGGTTTTGCTTGGATGTCATTCAATAACCTGAGTGGCATCTAGCCAGGGTAGTAGTTGTTTTCCGGCAATTCACCGCCTTTTTTCAGTCATGTTATTTCAGATATGATAAATTTTTGCATTGAATTCACAAACATTGAATATTTCCATATTGAAATTCATTAAAATGCCAATTCACGTATTCAAAGTGTGTTGTGCGTTTCCCATTAATTCCATTTAATGATTCATTCTTCATGCCAGATTTGCAGATATTATCTACCACTGCTTCAGTGAATGAAAAATTCATTTTCTTCAACCATTCTATACAAAAACTCACAGTTGTATAAGTGCCCTTTTTGACAAGATGCCGAATTGAAAGAAATAAATTCATTCTCAATGGAAGCCCCTATGATTTTTTTTTTATTTAAGCAACTAGGAAATTGAATCCCATGTAAATAATTTGTTTTTACCATTAAATATCCATAGGTACTTCTTTTCATTGGAAATTCTTGAGCATGTCGATGTAGTCAGCTTACTAAAATGACTACAGATGATATTGAGGATAAAGACAAAGATCTATGTGTCTACGCCCTCAAACTTAACATAAACTGTTATTCGTAAGTCTTGAAGCAGACAAATGCATAAACCAAATGTAAGAGAAGTATATTATATTCAAAGTTCCACAAAAACTTACAGCCTATCTTGAGCTTCGAAAGGCCGAACATTGCACGAAACAGTATCAAAAGAACTTCAGCCCTGGTGGAGATATTCAAGCTCTAAAACATGGCTTCCGTTAGAAATAAATAAATTTCACAGAGAGTTATGTAGAATTCACCACAGTCTGAGCAAATCGAGAATTAATTTTGGTATATATACAAGTGTAGAAGGGCAGGCTTTTACCTTCCACGAAAAGCTGATGTGTTAATGAAAAACGGTTCTTTCTATATGAAACACGTCCTTTTAATCAGCAACTTCTCGTAAAATACGTATCTTTGTTAACGTTTCGGAAATGGAATCCGCTTTCGTTTACAAAACGTGTTAGTTGGTCCAATATAAAGACATCTTCCTATACCTATACAATCGTCTTGAGGTTTGCGTTGTAGTGTATGTATGGTTCGTGTTTCCTTCCGAAAAGGAAGTTCGTCGTTTTATTCTATTTCCGATATGAACGTTTTTGTTGGTTCTTGTTCAAAAATGTTTTTAGAAAAAACTCAAGTTCATTTCGACCATAACCCCATACATCAAAATCATCATCAACATATTTCTATCAAACTTTTGGACCATTTCGATAACTTTCTACGAAAAAATCCTCAAAATGCTCCACAGAATACTACTCAGAATTGGAGAGATCGAT
Organism: Zygogramma bicolorata; assembly: GCA_032362365.1. Taxonomy (NCBI): domain Eukaryota; kingdom Metazoa; phylum Arthropoda; class Insecta; order Coleoptera; family Chrysomelidae; genus Zygogramma; species Zygogramma bicolorata. Next base: position 2,284,352 of record JAVJAQ010000582.1, read on the forward strand.
GAACCCATGGCCATTTCAAGTTTTTGTTGATGAATGTCCTTTTCAGATTGATTTTTTTTATATGCAGATTCACACGAAAGGAAAGCTGAGAAATGTTCAAAGAACACCGCATGAATCAAGGAACAGGAGATACGAATTAACATTTACTTTGAATTTATGAAGTTTGTAAGCCTCAGGAAAGACCTCTTTCGGCAAGGAATCCCAAAGCTTAGCTGTTCCATTGAAAAAAGATCCCTGAGCAAGAGAGGTTCGACAGGTCTCCAAATTTACAACAAAGGGGTGGGAATTATGTACACGTCGAGTCATCCGTGTAGATATTGCCAAGGGTGGAACGATTGATAACAATTCATAAGAGCACCGACCGTGAAAGTATCTATAGAAGAGAGACAAGTCTCCGACCCTTCTACGATATTCTAATGAAGTGAGCGAGTCTGTGAGCGAAGATTCACCAACAAGACGAATTGCCTCTCTCCGAATAGAATCGAGAAGCCTCAATGAATGTTTTGGTGCCCAACTCCACACATGAGAACCATATTCCAAAACAGGTAGGCCTTGCAGATCATTAGAAGCTGACGAGAAGTGGAGTATTTCTTTGCACGAAATAGAAATACAAGTTTCTGGGAAGCACCTTCAGCTATCGATCTCACATGGTTTTTCCATGAGATATTATCACTGATCGTAAACTCCTGACATCTGAATACTAGATGATAATTGTTTTTTTTGTACATACACTCATGATATCCGTTATACCATTGAAACTACATCTTGCGGGAGAAAGAGTGGCACTTTTCTGCCTAGTAAAACTAATTGCTATTTCCGCCATTACAATTTCCAATGAATTACAACCTGCGTGAATCTCGCGATAGCTGAACATCTCATTTCGCTATCTCTGCCACGAGTCCACCAGAGCTTGTATGTACTCATATATTTGCGCTGAGCGATATATGACATAGTTCCATTATCAATATTCTAACAGTACCACCAAAGTAAATACTAATCGTACGAGTCGGCGTACCCTCGCGATTACATAATGTCTTCCTGATTTATTCGAAGACGTTATCTTATCGCGAGCTAATACACCTCACATGTCTAGGAAAACAACGACCAAACAATAACAGGTGGCCAGAACCGGATTGAGAGATTTTTGACTGCCTCTTGAGCCAAAGTGCTCCTTGAAGTGAATATGAGATTCAAACGGCTCTCTAAATTTTGTCTGTCAAATTCCTGTCAACAAATGATTATAATATCCCTCCTTATAATTTACTAGGTTGTGATATAGACATTATAACTGATGCACTGGCCCTGAGAGACAGAGGACTGCTAAATGAGCAATATGTAATACTTCAAGTCTAGTTGATGATTCATTTTTATGAAAATCTCTCGCTGCCAGAATCTCTACTTTCCTGTGTCTGATTGGTTACTCGAGTTGGTGAGTTTCTCTCACTCCACCTATGGAAAATGAATGAGAGCAGCCGAAGCATATTTGAAATGCTTGACATATTTTATTTCATGATGACCTTATTTGACTTTTTGTCAAATTTGAAACGTTTGTTCTTCAAATTACTTCGAATTTGTTTACTGCTTTCAAACTGTGTGTTACTCAAGCCATAAACATTCATAATGCCCCCATTTTGTGCAATGTTCAACTGCTTCAGCAGATATAAAATAGGACTCAACTCGAAATTCCATAACTGAAATATTATTTCTCATATTATTTTCCACGAATAATAATCCATTTCCTCATATAGATTCCCAAAAGATCAAGAGTTGAAACAGAAATGGGTGGTAGCTCTCAGAAGAAGCAATTACCATCCTTCTGGAACCGCCGTGATTTGTAGCGAACATTTCAATGAAGAGGATTACGTTGTTAATCCTTTTAGAACTGAAGTTCAAAAAATAATGTTGTCCCATCGATTTTCAATTTTCCTGGTTCCTCATTAGGAAAAATGCGAAAAAAGGGACTGATGACTGAAGGTGGGTTATTTCCATTTCATGAATTTTTGTTGAGAAGCGTCCCAAGAGTATTTCGAAATCAATATAATGTATGTAATAGCAAACAGACTTTTAGATATGATTCGAATAGATGAGTCCTTAAGCAAATAAATACTGATCACGAACCCCTATTCGGTGTTTCAGAATTCCAGAAGATAGCTTGTGAAGGATGGAATACTTCAAGTCTTAGCTGAAGTCATCCTTCTGCTATTCACTTTGAAATATGGATTCCTCCTTTCTCTAATATATTCCGCATCGTGTTATACGGAAAACTGTCATAAAGGCCAGTCCATTAGTTATGATGTCTATGGGTTGTGATTACATTTCAACCTGTTGAACTTGGTGCACCTGAGATATATTCCTCGATTATATCATTTTCAATAATAATGATGATAATAACAAATGCTTTCATTGGCATTACTTAGGTGAAAAAAGCTTAAAAAGCTCATTCTGCCACAAGGCAGAGTACAAGTACTCACTTTCGTCTACCAATTTACTATCACTAGTAAGTTCTTATATTTCTTGATGAACATTCTTCCTGAAGGAAACAAAATTCCATGAAATTCTCCTTATTTTCCATGACCTTTCCTTTCGAATTCCATTTGAATGAATGGTCAATGGGAATCAAAGCAGCAGGTGGATTTCGAGAATTCCCTAGTAATCTACTACATTCAAAATCAAACATTGAAATGATTGCGGTCTTGAGGATGGAGCGGAACTGTTTGATTCCTCCAGCTCATAGAAAAGAATCCTAGAGAGAATTAGATACGTTCCTATTCAGTGAGAAAAGGTAATCACCAAACGAGTTTGTACTCTCAGAATGAAAACAATCAATCCAAAGTCGCAAAAGTATATAAGAAACAACAACTAGTCGAGAAGCAAATGGAAAAAACTGGTAACCTATGTTATATCGTTTTCCTCCATGGAGATAGAGCTATTGGGTTGAGAAGGGTTTCGTCACGTGTTTGAAGTTGAGCAATAATAATCGTGGCTATGATCTGAATGGGTAATCGGTCCCACGTGGAAAAACTTTCACTCTCTATCCGCGCCAACGGAACACCCATTTCAACCCAATGTAAACCAATTCCATATAGAAATTGTATCATATGAAATCATATTTTTGAAAACTTGCTGATTTTCATATGAGACAACACCACTTTTACATTTATTCCCAAGGAAATCTGTTCTCGGAATATTGAATTTCATTTCATGGACACCCTGTACGATAAAGTGCATGAATGTTCGGAATATTGTCATTGATGAAGAGTAAACGTTTCAACATAAGACAGAATACCACTCAGAAGAGCAGTGACAGAATCAAGATGAGATCATCATGGACCAAAAAACAGCGGTTTCAAGTACAGCGACACATTTCCATTCGAAAAAGATACGGTATTCGAATATATCTCATGAACGTATCTAATTACAAAGTATACATATCGACATTACATGGAATTGGTTTATTTATGAGCGCTGTATATTCAAACCTGCTAGGGTAAAACAGACTTTGAGATAATAGTATTCAAAGGTAACAATCACATTCAATTTTTCTACTAGTATTCGACAGAAAACAATTCTGTTTCGTCACAATTTGTCGTGTGTCCAAATTCAGAGTTGAGCGAATGAGTCCGCAGAAGGTCTGTGGAAATGAGGATATAAGAAGGTTGTCTGAAATTTCAATTGAGTTAATTTTTGCATTTTTCTATTTTATTGATATCTTTCTCGATAAAACACTGAGACAAATCTAACAGAATAGTGAAGAAATAAGGACCCTTTCATCACCCCTTAAAAATAATATAACTGAAAACATGTTTCCTGGAATTTCAAACACGTTAAAGTCTGATATTCCTAAGTACGCTCATTTCAAATATACATTTTCTGCTTCTAGTTATTTGAGTTTCGTGAAACTTACAATACAATTCTGAGAATGAACAATAATATCACAGGTTACTTGAACTACAAAAATATTTGACGTTTCAACCATTATACTTTCCACTATGTCATTTCGAACATTAAACAGTTGCAGCCATCTCTCTAGCCCAAATATGTTTTTTTCGTTCTTAACAATGAATCAATCAAAAATATACTTTATTATCGAAGATATTATCTCATTGACAAAGCATCAATTGCACATATGTGTATATAAGTAAAGGAACTTTTTTTCTAATCTTATATTTTCTAATTTCAGTCCGGTTTAAAGTAATAGCGTATTTCTTGTGATCAGGCCTACAGTGTCCAGTAAGTAAAGGCAGAATTATTGATGGCGAGACAACTTCGTTCAGTGTTGGATGTCGGTTATCCACATTTTGTTCAGAAAATGCGAAAAAAATGAAGGTGAAATTTACACCAATGCTTTTTCCAAGACTTATCCAGAACTCGAATAAGTAGAATAGGTCTGAGATACTCATACGACTGTGTTCCATCTATCAGTATTGGCTAATCTATAGAAATAGGGAAAGGAGTGTTATTTCGTGGAATTCCAGTACATTTGAATGGTTAATGTTACTGTTTTGTCAAAATATAATTGTATCACCTTCTTCAATAAAGTTATCCTCCTGAGGACCAACAGTTTTCTTGGGTACCGTGAACACGACAAATATAAACTTCTCAACTGAAATTGTTTCACATTCAGGACCAAGCACGTACCCTCCTAAATGCGCTCCTGTAGCTCATAGCAGAATGAGATGAATGATGAAATTGAATGGGATAATTCAACGGAGTCAGTTGAGTAAACGTTTTATGTGATGTAAGGGTATGCTTGCTGAATAGATGATTCAACTGTATTATTTACATATCCCAGCGGACATAGTCTTGCATATGATCCAGTCACAGTCGAAAAAAGCCTGATATTCAATGTTCAATGTGGAACATTGGCTCGATTGCTTTTCTATAATAATATCAGCATGATTACTCGAAAATCTCATTTTCTGAGAGCCGTTCTTATCATACACTAGCCATACTGAAACAATGTAACCTCATAGCCTTACTGCGATCTCTGAAATGTCATCTTTCTATGGCCAAAAAACGATTATGCCCATTTTAGTCAGCTCATCTGATCCTCATTTTTCATCAAAAACCTTTCTTTGTTGCAGTATCGCATTAACCATGTACTCTGCAATGTCACCAACTAAAACTATTTCACCTACCATAATGTTGGTTTAAGAGTGTTGCGGTAGAAATCGGATCTATTGCACTTGTAATGAGAACAAAAAGACTGTTTTTTCTTGACTGATCCAAATCCTTCGTTATAGAAGCTTGGAAAGCATTTGAAAATAAGTAAGAGCTCAACCTCGGTGTTTGCCTAAACCTCGCCACATTCGCCACGGTTTCAGATCAGTCTTGAATAAACAATTGATCTACTTTGGGCAATTGTATTTCTTCATCTAGAACTCGTTCAAATTCAGTATTCTTGGTGAAAACTCGTCAGTCCAATTCATACATAGTCATCATCATACTTAGCCATAATGAATTCTCTACCTGTACATTTCATAGTGATCGGATTTTCACTTGTAACCACCATGGTGATAACGGGAGATACGTATCATCTACATCTTAGTATACAACTCTTCTGTGGAAGTTTCCACAGGAATTATAGAAGATTTCTGCTTTGCATGAAGTATTCTTCTTGCTCTTACACTGTTTTCTCATGGTTTCCTTCACTATTCGTTTTTTTTCATTCGTTGAGTAGCTGTGTCATGACTCAGAAGTTTTTACCACTTTGATTCCCATTGTTTCCAATTTGCGAGGTTAACTTCATGTGATATATGATCTACACAAAGAGGTTTTTCGATTCATTTCGAAAGTGGAAAGCTAGAAGCCTGAATCGTATGTCAGTGTGTATTCTGAACCCCCGTATACAACGGAGGTAACAAAAAATCAACCATACATCACTTTCTCTTCTTTCACACTCAGTCTAACTCTCGAGGGCGTTACATATTCCATAACCTATCTTAGATACATTCGATGAGAGAAAAAAAATGCACTATTGAGAGAATGTACTCACCCATTTGATCTTTACAATACCATAAGCATATATGTGTATATAAATGAACCGTAGCATCGATATCCCAGATACTGCCAATAATTAATCAGTATTGTCATTTCTGGAATGTTTCGAAATCATGGTTCGCTGAACACGTAAGTATTGTTAGGAAACTACATTGTCAGTTCCACTCGGGACGTATAAATGAACCATAGACAAATGGTATTGTTAGAAAAAGATAATAAAAACAAAATGTTTCCGTTCAAACTTTCATTACATTTCCTCAGTAGTCTTATATGATTCAATGCAATGAATATATCCTGGAAAGAAGTTATTTTTCAACGATGATGAATATCTCGTGCTAATACTTGTGATGAAACCTTTCCTGTATTCATCCAAGTGGCGAAAAATGTTTTCATTGTTAATTCAAGTTCATAACCGACATAAAACATTTGAATTCTGACATAATCGTCGATGTTTTTTTTTTGCTGTTGTTAGGGTCTCGCTTGACACACGGATTTTATAGAAACGACGAAGAATAGAAAAAAGATGGATATTCTAGTAAACGAAGGATCATAACACTTCGTTGAATATGATATTTCCCGGAGGATTTGGGGAATATAAGATAGTACTTGTTAATCAAGCATGGAGGTCTTCATGAAATGGGTTCCATTAAAAATTCGTTGGGAAATCACAATGGTCAATAGAAGGAATGAACAATTTCATTTCTGCTCACCTCTCTCAACTCAGATCAATACAGTATAATGAAAAATTGGTTATTCCCTTGCGAGGGACATGTGGTCGTATGATTATATTCTAATGGGAGACTTGGTCTGCCTGCAGCATTCATTATTGGTTACTTATTTCAAAGACTATGAGTCTCAGCTGAATTGAAGTTATTGATTATAAACCGTCGTCACACCTACTACCTTGTATTCTGTGAGGATTTCCTATCAAACAACGCAACAAGTACTATACAGAATAAAACTGAAGTTCAAACAGAGAAATGCCCATCTGTAGTAAGTGATAAGAGATCAGAACCTGGCACTGCATTACTGGCGGTAAGTGACACGATGTCACGATATATATATATATATAAATATATATATATATAGAGTTACTTCTTTTATACTCCTAGTATATAGTGTATTGGGAGTATTGGGGATTGGGGATGCAGGCAGTAGATTGTTCTTCAAAGAAAACTCTTTGTTACTTTGTCAAGCTTTCGAAAATTGTTATTTTCTCCTTCAGGACAACTATATGATACATTATGATTACAAATTAACAAGTACGGATGTACAAGTACTTGCTTAACGTGAGAAATGAAAATTTTATGAGGGAATCATAAAAAGTCACTTTGAGTTACTGGTATGTTACAATTTGAAAATCTTTCACAATGGGAACGATATTCTTCTTTTTTGATGAAAGTATGTCATGTTATCATACCGGGTGAATCAGTACTACTATACGATTGATCTCTAGATTTGTTTTGATCAAAAGTGAGAATATAACTGTAAATCACCCTAAGGTTATCAAGGTCTGTTCTTTTGTTCATACTATTGATGTTTTCATTGATATGAATCATTTCCAAGAATTTTCGTTAGATTTCATTAGTTTCGTAATCTGAAATACTCGATTCGCTATAATTCATTTTGTGGTCTAAATCATTAACATGTCGTGATAATGCACATGAATTAAGATTACGTTCTACTGTCACTTTTGTGGGATATTATTCTTTCTTTTAGAAGTCTAGAAGTCTGACCAATATATACTTCATTGCAATCATTACAAGGAATTTTGTAAATCACATTGGATTCGTGATTGATATCAATGGGAGATTTGATCCTTGAATAGAGTCGTTTACCTGTTTTAATGTTTTTTTGTGCAATTTTGATGTTAGCTTCTTTGAAAACGTTATATATATATATATATATATATATATATATATATATATATATATATATATATATATATATATATATATATATATATATATATATATTTGATCGGCTAGGCTTCCGCGGTCAGAAATGTGCTGGCTGGAACTTCCGGTTGATCCGCGTCTGGAAAGATTTACTTGTCTACGTTTCGACTCCCATTTCGGAGCCATTTTCAAGACTTAGTGACCTTGCGTCTAGGTCTGAGTTGTCTCACTAGCTGGCTATCATCACTCCAGTGATGATAGCCAGCTAGTGAGACATATATATAAATACATATATATATATTCATATATATATATATATATATATTCATATATATATATATATATATATATATATATATATATATTCAGCTGTTCTTTTCAAAAAAAGGTCTCTGAGCAAGTGAGGAATGACAGAAGCTAGCTCGAAGCAAATGGGTGAGAATTCTGCTCTCGTCGGGTCAACCGTGTTGATACTGCCAAGGGTGGAACGAATGACGACAATTCAGAAGAGCACCAACCGTGGAAATATTTATAGAAAAGAGACAAGTCTCCAAACCTTCTACGATGTATCAACCAAGTGAGCGAGTCCGAGAGCGAAGAAGAGTCAACAAAGACGGATTGCTTTTTTTAATGGAATCAAGAAGTTTCAATAAATGTTTAGATGCCGAGCCCCATACATGAGAACTATATTCCACGACATGCTGAATCTGTGCCTTGTGGATCATTAGAAGCTGATGAGAAGTGAAGTATTTCTTCACACGAAATAGAAATCCAAGCTGCTGGGAAGCAACTTTAGCGATCGATCTCACATGGTTTCCCCATGAGATTATTACTGATCGTAATTCCTAGGATCGAGATACTTGAATTTGTAGGTAGTTTTTACTCAAAAATCTTATGCACAAATAATTGAACGGAAGGAAGCACAATGAACGTTATGGGAGGCAGTGCCTCATAGCAATAATGATAGGAACGATTGTCGTGATGAAATAATTCTATGGTGCGCCCAGAGAATGCAAGGAGTATGTTGCTTGATGTACCATTTATGTCGTGACAAAGAATGGAAGAGAAAAAAAACTGATTCTGCTTGATCTAGTTACAAGAGAAATTCTACTACTGTCTACACATTGGATCATGTAACTTCAACCAATGATATTCCTGAATCATAGCCCTCAAACTGCTAAATCTGTCTCGAGTGAAATTCTCCCATTATTTCATGTAATTCTGTTGCTCTCATGGCAGAAAAAATCATTACAAGTGTTCTTACAGTATATTTAATTGCAGGTATGTTTTATAGAATAACATTAACACGGGTGAAAGCTACATAGGCGACGAATGGCATTGTCCATGATTAATGTGTATTTCATGTGGCGATAAAAGTGCTCCAACAATTTTTCCCGTACCGGATATAGGGGGGGAAAAATTTATACGCAGATAAAACCACGAATAATTCTATTCCACACGTTTCTATGAGTTAGATATGAAAAAAGATATATATTTCCAATTAATTTTCTTTTATTCATTATTATATTGGTATAACAAAACAATATATTGTTGAGGGAGTTGGCGCAAGTGACCAAGGTACTGGGTTCGATACTCAATGGAGACAGAGATTTTTTTCTCGACCAAATTTCAACAAGGCCTACTTGCTCAAGGACATCGATCAATAACGTAATTACTGAAAATATAATTCTTTCGAATAGAAATTCGTTAAATCAATTGTGTTCCAGATGGAATATTGCTGAATACCTCCAGTGTTTAAAATACTTCTGAAACATGTGTAGAAAGTTTGCCCCATCAACCATCAACTCAATGCTGAGTTTTTTCGAATGAACTCCAAACTAGAATTTTATAATAAATAGCCAAATAAGAAATAATTGACTGCATTCCCAACAAATATGTATAGAAATACTCATCATTCACGTTTCGGAAACTCAATCCGCTTCCGTTCTCGAAACTTAGCCGCGAATTCCCTTTCAAACTTTCAAATCCAAATAATTGTTATCGACAGAATTTGAGATCTGACATATTATTTTGTGGGGCAGCCAGGCACGATCTATATCAAGCGAACTCATAGGGATACTATCTCTCCCAGACAGCATGATGAAAACAGATTCCTTATATTCTCGTTTCCTGCCACAACTCTTTTTTGCCATCACTTCAGTGTCATTCCATTCTACTGTGTGATCTCCATCGGCAGTAAGAATGTGCTCTGATAATTCAGAATCACCTAGCTGTTTATTCCTGATGTACATCTTATATTCACTCTTTCGCACTTTCAAAGGTCGTGACGCCTCACCGATATATTTTCGACCGCACGAGCAAGGAATTTGATAAAATCAATTTTTGTTGTGTTATATGGTTTGGTCTGTATCAGTATCGAACGTTTGGTATTTGTTGTTTCGAATGTTGTTCTAACATTATACCCGTTGCCGATCCATTTTATTTCTCAAACAAACGAGGGACATGAGGTGTGACGTTTGATACAGGTTGCCTATTTTGTGTAAGTTTCATGTCTTCGTTGTGAGGTGTGTTTGAGTTTACAATTCATTTCAATGTTGATTGTGGTAAATTAAAAACCCAGAAAACTACGAAGAAAAGGTATGAACATCCGAAGTGTTAAAATTACCTCCTTTCACAAAATCCTTGTACCCATTCTATCGAAATCTAATTCATTTTCACGATAACAAAAGTGAGAGAATCTTCAACTTAATTTCAACCTTCCTTATCGAAAGGCAAATATTTGAACCGAATTTCAGTCAAATAATTGGGATGAACTTCGAGAACATGACTGTTCACTTACAGAAATAAATATTTTGAACTATTGTCAACTCTGATACAAAACCTTTTTGAATTCAAATATAAACTATGTTAGAATTTCGATTCGGATTTGATTCAAAAATTCATCTTACTTGTTCACAAAGATTGTTTCAATTTCAAACAGAACATCTTGCATTGCAGTCTCCCCAACCTTACAAAGTTCACTTCAAAAACAGTGGAGCAGTTCTTTTTCAAAGATCATTCTTTCACCGTAGAGCGAAGTAGAGCGCATCATTTTATGTGGAGGTGTTTCCTGACCGCTGTAGGTTCAAAATTGGATCGATATTTTTTTTTCCTTAGTCTTCACATTTCTTCCTGAAAATTTCATCTCGTGTAACGTAAAGAGAAACCGTATATTCCTCTAGAGTATGAGAAAAATATGTAAAATCGATATATTGTTGAAAAATAAACAAAACAATATTTTGAAACTGATTCTGCTACGTTTGTAGCATAGTTATCACGCTCATGGAACGAAATGGTACTTTTCCTAACTGGTTACATAAATAGCTATATTTCATTCGTAATAGTTGATATTTGACACCGTCGCGATATTCCTCCTCGACATCTCAGTATATTTCACTGCAAGACATGATTGTTGTAACCTGAGGTTGGTATGTTGATCTCAAATCTAGAAACAGACCTGGAGATTCATTTCAGGGGCGAACGCTTCCTATTAAGAAATTAGAAATCAGTTCGTTCTTCCCCAACATTATTATCGTTTGTTTTCGACCAATTATACCATTACCGAAGTTATTCTACATTTCAGTTTCAATGAGCAATTTCAAATGAACATTATTCGGAATATCAACCCCTAGACATATTCACAGAGACGACTAGGAGGATGAGGTTGCCCCACCCCTATCCACTTTCACAGAAAACAATAACATAATTATTTAGAGAACTATTCATTTTATACACTATTCATCTAATTCTCCTCAACGTAAACTTTTTGTTTCTAAAATACTGACAAGAAGTGTTTCGCTTCTTTGAACAAAATCCTTTGTTTTTCACGAAACGACACTTCCAGATTCACCTCAATTTGCGTTAGTTATGAGTGATGTTGTTCATATAAATATATTTGCGAATTTCTGACAACTTGGATAATCAACGTATTGAGTTCATTCATATTTATTTCTTTTATTTCAGAATGCCCAGAGCGATATGAGCAATAATGCAACAAATTGCTAGTATAATAATTATCAAACTAGCTTATAATGTAAGGGATCATGGCATGAGTGATTATTGGCACACTAGCGCATGCACGAGTGCCGTTATCTCAAATTATAAGTGATTTTATCTGAAGATCCTTCATTTGCGTTAGATCATAGATAGTGGTCGAAGTAGCCAATGAAATTCTAAACAACGTGGTTACCATGGTCTCATTACTCTCTTCATTTTCTTTTTCTTATATGTATATATAAGTATATAATATATATATATATATATATATATATATATATATATATATATATATATATATATATATATATAATTAGGTAAAAATCGAATGCAAATGAAGGATCTTTAATACAATGAAAGAAGTTACATAATCTCCATCTTATTTCCTAGGAAATGTACAGTCAGTCGACCAGTCAGATGGCACCCTACATTATTTGTTTAAAAGTCTAGCCAATTTCCCCATTCTTGAAATACTTTCATTTGATTTTATTTTTCATTAATCTGACAGTAGATTCTGTTTATTTTGACGACTACACAAATCCAAAAACATACTTTGCCAAATAGTCGCTTGACTATGCACTTCCAATTTCCCAACGAAATCGTCGGGAAAGTTCAAAATTGAGTTAGTTTTTCTTCGTAGTTTTTTTTGAATTATAACCCACCACAATCTGGAACAATCAAGAATTAATCATATGAAATGGAAATATTTGAGAAGATCGAACTAGGAGGAACATGTGCCTTAGTGGTTTCAAAGTGGAAAAAAGGTGAAATATGCTCGTCTTTCCATATTTGACAAATAACTTCTGAACCAGAGAAAATTTTTGCCATCTCATTTGTATTCTTCACATCGGAACTTTTTGTAAAAATAATTTGAAAACGTGACAATACACGATTACAACCTTTCGTACCAAAATACAAATCGTCCACTCTTCAAAAAGAACGAATTCCAAGATCGATTCCAAGCATATTTTCATTATACGTCAGAATCACTGTGTGAATGATGAAAGTATATTACTTATTTGGTCCTCTTTGGTACTGCACATAAATGAAAGTGATATTTTTGCGGCTTCAGACTATTTACCCACAATAAAAAAAAGGGGGAATATCACAAGTTCTATTTGGCATTTTGAACGTTTTAGATGACAACTAATTTTTTTTAATCGTTTCATTTCAAATTTGACAGATACAGCATAGCACGACGATGCAAATGAACTGAGGCTGATATGCACTCATTTTTGAGCAAAAAACGTCAAAATTCGGTCGTCTATCATCAAAGAAAACCTCTATATTGTAAGACTTTTGTGTGACACTAAATATACAAGGCCCAGAAGGTGACAAGTGAATTTATAATGAAAATGTTTGATAATTATCTGATCTGATACGAGTCAGCGATAGCAAGTTATCAATTCAATATTTTCGCCTGTTAGTGTACGTAAATAGTGTTAGTGTACTCATAAAAATCTCAAAGAATTATTACCAGTTGGTCTTTCATAGGCCTCATATCACCTGAGTGCAAAATTGACTTGACCATGGGTACAGAAATGATTCACTTTTATAAAGGATATATTGTCGACAATTCTAATAATATCTTGAATATCACATCCAAATTAGATACATAATACTAATATTGTACCTGAGTAAGAAATTTACTTCTTATTGGTTGTAGAAATTATTAACTCAAATTAAGAATATACACAGAACGAATGAACAAATCAGACATGTTAAAGGAAAATTCTCTTGAATGTAATTTATCCCAATTTATGTGCGAAAACTAACATTTTTTTCTTCAACATATTATCTTAACCGGAGCCAATTTTAGTAGTCTTGCATACCCGCAATCGATCAAACATTAACGTATTACGTTCGCAATTAAAAAACTACGAACGTACAAATTCGATTTCAATATTATCCTCCACAGGGCAGATAACGCTTCAAATTATCCCCTTATCATTTTCCTGCGATGAAACAAACACATTCGCCACGATAAGATTCTCTCCAGATACAACCATGAATTTTTCAAGATTCCGCATCCACACCACCACTCGGCAGAACCGTTCCCACCCGAGTACCAGTATAAATAATTCCATTTCATTTATTAACCGCCGAAAATCGAATTACAGCATCCAGTTCGGTCAACCTTCACGCCACATCTGACAGGGACGGGAAGATGCCGCAACTTACGGCCTTTCGGTCAGAGCCAGTCCCTCCGGCACGCTGCCATTGGTCCAGAGCCGCATCCTCGCACTCGGCAGCCGTTATCCTGCCGCTGTGATCCTCCAGGACGAGAAGGAGTAGGGGGAAATGTACATACTACTCCGAGTTCGCTTTCTTCTGTCGTTACTTCAGTTTAGCGCTCGCTGTGCTAGCGGTAAAACGCGTTGATCTCTGCTCCTGTTGCATAAAATCGGAGATGTGTCCGAGATAACTTGGCGGATTTTTTCGTGTTGTGTGTGAAGTGACATAACTGTTTTGCGTTGACATGGAGGGAGTTTTCAGGAGCTTGGTGCTCACCGTCCTTTTGGTTGCTGTCGTCGAGAGCAGGAATAAGTCGCCTCTTTTGGACGACGACCAGTTGAGCACCAGGAACAAGGCGGCCGGTGAGTCCTTCGTTTGTTTTTTCTTTAAAGCCAATAGGCGTTTCGTAATGTATCGACAACACGTGATTTTTCACGCCGTCGAATCATCAATTCGATGCAAGCTATTTCATCAGTTTGATGATATGGCGATTATTTTTCAATTTGATGAGATATCAATACGACCAGCGAAACTCAGTCCATATGCCCTGCAAACTATTTCATGAATTTTGAGGTGATTTCAACTAGCTGCAACCCAGAATTCAAAATATATTCGCACTCGTTATGCATGGTTTCACAGAAATTTGTTCCGATCATTGGATTCTAATCGTTGACAACAGTCCTTTTTTCGAACAATTGTTAGTTCACCAAACAAGGCTTGACATTTTCCACAAATCCTAGTCAACGCTAAAACATGGACTTGATGAAATGCAAATGACTGAACAGAAATTTTCACAATTTCTGCAAAACCATTTTTCAGTTCCGTAAATTGAACTCGACGGAGACAAATCAAACCATTATTGCAAATTTCTTACGTAGTATTTATATTCAGACGTCGGCAAAAAATGCCTTATCACACAAAAGTTATCACTTCGAGCATCAGCGTCATATTCCTTCTGTTCATCTTCGATTGGTCCAATCAACAGATAAAAATTGAAATGAGCCTCATCATTCATTACAAATATATTTTTGCATTCATATTTCCACCGAGCCATCTCTGTTAATTTTAAATGCAAGTTTCTTTTTCTATTTTCTGTGTAAAGATATGACCACTGAAAAGCAAATAATTGTGAAGTCAAATGGAAATATTCGAGTCGACTGTATTTTTATTCCAACCGCTCAAGTCTGAGTAAAATAATCATTACTGGAATAAATCATTTTATTTGGTTAGTAAGTCATTCGACCAAAATAATGGAGAATATGAGATGTATTTTCAACTCGTGGAATCCTTGAGAGATGATTCGGGGCTCAAAAACTTTATCATTTGGAATTCATGTTATTCATAGAAGTTTCCGCTTTCAATTCTCTTTTAATAAAAACCCAAGATAAATCCATGGCACTATTTCATAAAAACTTACACCGATATACTGCAAAAATTATACCGAAAGGAAAGAAACTCTAACACGAATTTCCTAGGCGGGAATTTATCAAATAGCGAACGAAACACGTGTTGATATTAGTCATTACCAACTCAACAAATCTGGGAACGCATTCTCTATTTTTTCAATTGAATCTCAACTACGGAATAATCAAAAAATAATCGTCTCGAGATATCAAAATCATTCTCTTAATGTCATATAAAAATGATATGATGAAAAATATAGGTGGGTAAGTGATAGATGTAGGGTTTTATCCTTGGTAGTGGCTATAATTACATATCGCCAACTTAATCAACCAGACAGCGGAGATCAACCCATATACTAATGGCGTTTACATTGAAAAGTAAAAAACAAACGATAATACGATAATAAATATTATTGTTTACAATGTTAGCATTCGCAGATTTCGACTCAAATTACTAACTCTCGCATTCGAACAAATGAAAAGCGGTCTCCCATTTCCAAGGCGCAATCTTTTAATGGCTCACCTTTGACATGTCGACATGGTCAATTTACATAGATTCCATTTAAATTAATGCATCATGCCATTCACAAAATACCGCTTTATGTCATCAATGGATTCGGATACTTTTAACGTATTGCCCAATTTATCATGCTTTATCGATTTGACATATTACAATCACAAAAGCGATTCGCAAATTTATATATCGTATGCATATTTATCATGCCTTTGCGCATTTTCTCTCTTCATTGATGTCACAGATAGCGGTTGGTTCTCGACTAGATCCCTAATTGGATCTTTGAAATTATTCCTCGTATAAATACTTAGATTCATGAAAAAAGAAAATATTTTTTTGCATTTTGTTTTGTTACGCAGCATCAAGATGACGAAAAACTTTCTCATCATTGAGTTTTCCGAAACTTTTACCTTATCCCTCATTTCTTCCATGTATGGAAAAATCTGCTATATTTTTCCAAGTTTTTTTACTTGATCTCAACTGATTGGTACCTATACCTCTTTTAATCTTGAAATCTCCTAAACTCTAAATGGACTGTTAGCAAACATTAAAATTTGTTGATAACTAGTTGCAGAAAAAGGATGTTACCGTCATGTAAAAAAATCACCTCAATCGGCGCTTCTTCTTTCCATCTGTTTTCTTTAACAATAAATTTTCCAGGAAGTATTTCACCTAATTTTTTTCCATCAATCGATCCGCGGTAGATTTCAAATTCACCCTTCCACACTACTATGGATTTTATATTAACATTTTTTTTTGTGGCAGGTTGATAAAAACAAGAAAAGAAGAGAAGAATCAATCGACCCTTATAACAAAATTGTGCGGGAACAAACAACCTTTTTCCTTACGAATTCTCTTGAATTCCAATTCGATTCTCTCTTGTCAAACGATTTTCTGCTCGAACAAACTTTCGATAAACATTTCCAGAGATCAAAGAACCTTGACGATAATGTAATACCATTAGACGTGAATTTTGTGGGTCATTTGCCGAAACTCGATAAAAATATCTTACGACTTCTTATAAAACGTGTGATGTTCAAGGTATAAATCACCAAAAATTAGTCATATGCTTTTAAAAATACACCGAATCAACACAGACTGGACGCGACGTTCTGATTTATAGATTTTTTTTTGCGTCTGTGATGTCTATTTCTAACCGACGAATCCGATCAGTAACGAATGTCCTGTGGATTGTCGACATATTTCATGTAATTGACACTCGTTGGCAAAGTTAAAAGGCTCAACTTCAGAAATCACGCAGAAGTCAGGAATAAGTAGATTCAAGTTACCTACGGATTATTATGGGAAATTCCAAGTTGCCCTCTCTGCAATTACCCTCAGTACCTCACTCTAATCCAACCTGAAACTGACCCAAATTAATGGAGAGCTTAGTTCATTCAAAATCGACGAATCAATTGGTCAGTTTGTTGATGGTTATAAAGTTTCCTCTGTTATGACTGTGACTGACTTCTGTTGCCAATTATTATCATGATTTTCAACTGATTATATGAACACCTGCCTCAATGTGTTGACTGTATATCACATGTTTTAGAATTATACCATGCGACTTCAAGTGGACAACTTTGTATTCATTTCTGGATTCATTTGCAATAATTATAACATTATAATGATATGGAAATAACAGCTAGAAGTGCATAAAAAAGTTATTTCTATCAGTCTGTTGCCTGAGTTTCATCCTAGCCTATCAGGTTGTGAGTACTTTACACCTGTGATTAATATCTTACAACAGGTAAATTTGATCGAACCCAAATTTTAAGAAAACAGTTCAGATACCTCTCTTGCCAATTCTAGTTTTGAATTCCCTATTTTCGACAATATGAAAAGTTCACTCAAGCTCACATTATTATTTTACATATTCACATAATTACATATAGTTAATATCTCCATTATTATTTTCCATTAGAGTACCATATACTTCAATTTAGATGATCGCATGAAAACAATCGATAGAAATAGTTCCGAATACAGCTTTTACCAAAGAGGAAGTATATAAGAAAGTCAAGAGTAGTAATCAAATAAAACGTGATTTGAATTGTTGAGATATCAAAAAAAAATCATTAAAAAATCGAAAAAGTTATGAAAATAGTCATTTGAAAAAATGGGTTATAAAAAAAGATTAAACACTTTCGACTATTTCAAATAATAAAATGTTATTGAGATGATCTATTCAGAGAGCAATCAAAATGAGTAAGTACATGGATGATTCTGTTTGGAAACAAATGATTTTTAAAAATGAAGCATACATCATAGACATAAGGAATATTTGGCGGAAATTTCTTTCAACTACGCTTGTGCTTTGTTTAATTGTGGAAATGACGACTTTTCGTCTAGCAATTTCCCTCCATAATTACATAACTCGACAAACAATTATTGTCATTACTCAACGTTTTTTGCACTTCTGCCAAGTAATGTTTCTCCAAAACGAAACCCGTAATCCCCTTATCAGTAGAAGTGCTACAAATCACCACCTCGAGCCATCTGGGACGGTCTAGTCATTTTGTAAAAGGGGAAAACATCCTCGTAAATCGGTGGTGTAATTGTCGAGCCATTAGTCTTCACACATTTTTACAGCTACCTACCTTACCTAAACTTTTATGAATGGGACTAAAAATAACTGTGAGTGGGTCGAACAAGGTGTGCAAAAAAGTGTGAAAGTGGGTGTAATTTCGAAAGTCAAAAGGTGGTCGTAAACATACGCAGGATGGTTGGTGATTGATGGATACCGACGTGGTTGGAACTCTCGGTGTGTAACAAAAATAAACGGTGGATAATTCGAATGGAAATACATATATTTATATATTTTTTTTTGGATACAACTGTTGTAAGTATTTAGGATGAGGAATCAGTTTGTTTGTAGAGAAACTACTGGGTTCCAACAACGTTTCGAACTTTATTAATTCCATCGTTAGGATACAATTTTCTATATCCAGAGAGAGAAAATGTAGGTAAACACCCAATTGTCTCCCACTCAACAAATGCAATAGTTGAAAATACCAGTTGAATCATCGTACACTGAAAACGCTTAATTTAAATTTTGCGGAATAAAGAAAATTAGTACCTAATCACTTTGTAGATTGATATTTATTATCCACAGATGATTTCTTTCATAGAAAAAACGGAGTCAACGTCTATCTCAAAACAATATCTGATTATTTCCTCAAAGATATCCCAATCATTTAATTCAATTTCATGATGTAAACTGTAAATTTCATAATGATAGAGGAGAAATCCACACTTCACATAAGTCTTGGATTATGAATTAAACAATTTACCTATCGAAACAATAAAGTTTTATGTTTTCCTGATCATTTTATAGTTGATATCAAGTTCAGCTATCAAACCTATTAATTGTTTTTTAAAACTTAGGCCCATAAATATCATCTATCAGGATTGATTGAGTTCCTATACTCTGATATCAACAGCACGAGAATTATCCCGAAAGCGAAGCCGCTATCATCTACCGGCCATAATTAAAAAAAAACGCGGAGACATTATCAGAGTTGATTATTATGTTTCCATTCATGAAAGATGGCATATCGTTCGGATGTTCAATTAAACTTGGAAACGATCATTTTTACTAAGCCAACAGAAAACGTAACTACTTTCAGTGCCTAAATATGATAGAAAACTCAATAGCCTTTTCCATTCGTGAAACAAGTGCCAAAGAAGAACAGAACCAACATGAATCGCTACAACTATTGATCAAATCACCGAAAATAATGAAGAACCATGAAGATTCACGTCAATGGCAATACTAGTAAGGCAGTCCACGTATACAATCGACCAGATTGAATTGAAATATCTCGGAATCTGTGCGATATGACCTTCAATTAACTCATCGGGAATAAAATACCCGTAAAATGCATTTATCATAATTGTCACTGCTCATTAAGTAATTCAAATAAAAAATATTTACACTGAAAAATTCTCACATTGTTTTCCACGAGCAATTTGAAATCGAATGACATTTCAACATAATTTTTCCATTTCATTTCTAGTAGGTCGAGTACCTAGTAGCTGAATTATAAAAACGATATTGATAAATGAATAGTCACATATTTTTCGAAATGATCTAGTAGATCTGAATTACATGACATTTCGAAGGAAACTCAAAATTTTTAATTTCAAATGTTTTTTTTTCACATTGAAATGGCATGGTGATAGTGGGACAATTTTGATTCATTCTCATGTAGATCACACAACCTCCAGAACTGTTAGGTCCTCTTCGCTAATAAATGTATCACGAAAAAATTAGCAAGATGTTCCAAATGAGAGATGAATACACTTCATAAAAAAAAACCAATTATCCGATAAATGTACGTGTCTACGTGCACAATCACAATCTTCACATGGGATCAAGATCCGCGAGCTTGAAGTGATTGTTGTTTTTGTCACGGATTCCTAGAAATCGAGTGGAGCAGAAAAATTACAAATCGTCTATTAGTCCATCCAAAATCATGAAATAACTCCGAAAGTACAGATAGGCTGGCAAAATAGGAGATGAGTCAGGTGGTTCAGTCGGTCAATGCTTCAACAGCTTGTTCCTTGGATCTTTGAAAAGCTTGTTTTTTTTTCAACTGGAGTCTATAGTTTTTTTTGAGATCCTTTACTTCATTCATTTTCTGGTGGAGTCACTAAGATTGTTCTTTGAAAAAAAAATGAACAATTCAAATGATACTAAGATCAGGTGATTCAGGCGGCCACTTCACCGATCTCTTATCAAACCTCTCCAGACTCAGAGGTGGTACACATCTCCAACCGAACAGACGGACGCCCCTGCACAGGCCGCAGACCCGTCCTCTTTTTGATTCATTTTCCCAGTTACAAAACAAAATAAAGTTTGTTTTGGCCAGCGAGCATATTTTTAGAAAGTCCGTAGCTATAAAAGAAAACTGTATAAGTATCAAAACAGTGGATATTTCACGCATCATCGAATTAGCCTGCATTTGTTTTATAATGTGTTGTGTCGTCCGGAGTAGATGACCTCAATCGAGTGCAGCTCCAAATAGAACTCCGTCGTCTCGACAGAGGAGTCTCGGGAGGAGTGTTATATTTGGTACGAAACCGATGCGGCTGTTGTACTATGCGAATTTCATGTGTGATTTCAGATTTCAGGAATGCTAGTGTGCAGGAATGTTGGGCGCACCACACCAGTAATATACCCCAAGTAGCACAAACATGTAAGACCAATATTGGTTCAATATTACGCGAATATTGTAGATATCATATTGGATCAAATTTCGAGAACAATGTGAGGATATATCGTTTTGGCTATGTTGGTAAAATATCGTAAATAAAATATCGACAAAAAAGATATATTCGATTGATGTCACTTAATAATTTTTAGGTTAATATTCGGAATTATTCATTTCATTTTTACAATTCAGTCAATCTGAGAAAGTCACTCATTCACATTTAATAATCTAATATTCATCTGGAAAAAAACTCTGGCTGCTGATGGGCTTGAACTCACAACCTTCACTTTCGACAACTATACACTCCACGGCACGGAATGACTTTTTTTTAAAGAGTTGGGTGGTATATATGTGGTTACTTCAAGTTATGTTCAAGACAACATCAAAATGTTACAGAGTTCAGTTATAATGAAAATCTATTTGAAAAAACACTAAAGGATCACTGTCTAATGTGATCACAGTTTGAAATGTGAAACTTGGCATAATTTTCTGGTATTAAATTCACCACATATCGATATTGCAATTTTTTTACATTTTTTTAAGAATAATACATCATAAATATTGCATTACCAATACTGATATTTGTTTGAATACACTCTCGAAATCCCAATGTCCCTCTTAGGTTGTGATTCGAATATGACGATTTGAATATCTCCATTCTACTGTGAAATTAATATTCAAGCAATGTTATCCTAATATTCCACCTAATTTGATAATTCAATATTGTAATCCACGCTTCCAAACAATTTCGAATATATATTGCAATGCCGACGTTGCAAATATGGTATATACAAAATATACAGAGAATATTGAAATATCTATGTTGTTAAACTAATATTATTCATTATCACCTGATATGGTAATTCTGATATTAGTAATAAGTTATCAAACCCATATATTATTATCAATATTGAACCTTACAAAATGCAGTTAAAATTCATTGTCAATATTGATTTTTCATATTGAAATATCATTTTTCCAATATTGATTCAAATCAATTCAACATCAACTTTTTCAATTACGATATATCTGTATTGGACTCGGACCGATCTGAATTCGGGGTTTAGCCAATATGACGTGCTACTTGGGACAGTGTTTTACGAAAGTACTCCTGAAATTATTTTTTTTAACATCGGCCAGTAAACATTTAACATATTCGGTGGGCATACTTCAAGACTGGCGGTAAATCAAATCATTTTTTGTACAATTACTCTAGGCCAGTCTCAACTACCTACACTGCACTGGCACCGGTCGGATATAATGCAACGCCCTTAGTGTATTATCACAATAATCGAGAATATGATATCAACATGATGATATGACACCTCGCTAGTTTTTTATATAGAAATATGAATATAATAAAAGTAATAATTACAGGTGAATTGAGAAAGAATCAATGAACTTTATGTGCGATGAAATAATTCTAAGAAATCTGCTAATAATCCATATTTTCCTGTTGGTTAACTGGGATGCTACAATTGAAATTGCAACAATTGCGCAGCAAATTATCGGCTCCACAACAATTTTCGTAGAAAGTCACCCAATAAACAGCACGAATCCTCTATGTGGAAGATAACTTATCTCGCTTACCTATTGTTATGAGATAAAATTCGTCGTTTTCTTACAATGATTAGGTAATCTGATCGATTGAAATTTCTCAGACGGTATCTGTTTCTAAATAGAAGGCAAACTATCATTGGCGCCAATCCTGTGAAACAATAGGGTCAACGGTATCGAAAAGAATAAAGTCACACGTACACAAGGTCAATTGCGGTGTTTCATGATGTAAATCAATTGTGACAAATAGCTTATGGTAAAAATAGAAGTTTCAGGTACGATATCATCATTTGCAAATGTTTTGATCAATACATTTATACTTGCACCTCTCCGTTCTTTGCTTGCGTAAGGGACAAAATCCATCTCAGGGAATGCAAATTATATTTCATTATTACCCTAACATCCACGTATTATGAAAACAAATAAGATTTCATCATGAATCATCGCGTAGGTTTATGTCATATGTACCCTTTGTTTCAACTGTTTTTTTCAAGTATTTGAAGATTTTTATTTCTTTATGAACTTGGACTAAGTCTGAAAGATGAACAGAAGTTTCAGTTAACTCATTTCCAAAATTTCTGGAATGACCTTCTTCAACTTATCAACAGCCAATCCGAATATCAAGGAAAGTATTTATGATAGTTGTCACCGATAACCAATTCAGGTTATACTCACAGGGAGAATTATTAACTTTTGAATTATTTCGAAAATGAACACTTTTTTTTCTGGGGACCCAACGACGGATAAAGGCATCTCAATCACCAGTTTGTCGAGCAGACGATGATCAGACGCTAGTTTCCTCGCGCATTCAAAACAGGACCATTTCTATTTTAATCCAGAGCAGATATCATGTCAAACTCCACCTCACTCTGTGCCATTACTTACGGAGTAGAACTCAATAAACTCAGCTTTAATGAAGAAAATGTGGTTCTATATTTCCGCTGAAATCTCCGCTATGAAAGCTCGTATCATCGCATTTTGATTTCTGTTTGTCTTTCGCTTGACGTTACTTTCATATCTCACGAAAATATCGCCGCAATAATTCGCACAGAATCGTCCATTAGGAGCGGATTTAATGGTAATGTAACTTCTGTGATCTGAAGAAAACCCTACATTACGACGCTAAATGTGTTTGTATTTTGTTAGATTGTTGCAGTCTTCCAAATATCCCCGTCATAATAAAACTTTGTTATGAAAATATTCATGCGAGTGAGACGCGAAAACCTGTAGACTCTTGACCCCTCACCTGCTAGGCGTCCAACAGTTCAAGTCATTTTATCGATGTTCCAATGTATCAAGGTAGTCGAGTCGGTGTGTGTTGATATTTATGAACCTATCCAAAACAGAGTGGTCATTCAAAATTTTCTCTTCCTTTTGTAGTTTCTAATTATACCATCAGTGGAATTATGAGAAGGAAATACGACTTTAACGCAATTGTAAACATCATGGGTTAGATATTGATGAATTGTGGTCAGTTTGTTATCAACAGTGGTTTGTTCGAGATAGACATTATTGCTTCTTTGTTGGACAAAAACTCCATTCAGAACAACTTATTCATGCCTATGGCGCCCAACGTGGGGCTCATAATATATTTTGTGAAGATGAAAATCCGTAGTAGTAGTTTGAATGAAGTTCAAAGTAACCATATAGTCCAAATGTTGACAGAACATTCCCTGAACATCTACAAACAAGTGCATTTTTCGAATAAATCTTTACACCTGGAATTATTCTCCTACAGCGAATGTTTTCGAATTCTATTACGATAGACATATTCATCGAATGAATGTTTTTTTATTTATGTAGTATGTAGGATAGAACTATACTATTTTGTTCGGGTTATTTGTAGGAAATGAGCGCACACACATCTCAATTAACGAAAGTCAACTCCAACACCTCTAGCCAGCCCCCGTAACTCACCTACGTGCGCCGTGTCACAATAAACACTCCTAAAAAGATCTCACAGGTGTTTTCGAATAGACGTGACATAGTACTTTGTCTGGTCGCGAATTTTTTTCGCGTTCGCAACAATGGCGCGAGATTTTTCTATTCCGTTCTCGTTCTCTTCCAACGCCTACTTGTGTGCCGCGCTTGATGATTTTATTCCACGGGCGGAACTCCTTTTCCTATTAGCATTCAATAATATGTATTCCAACATTTTTTCGTGTCGGTCGTCGCTCGCTTATGGTAATTCATTCTCTAATAATCATCGGTGTCTTTGATAAAGGCTTTCATTAAGGCCGTTCTTTTTTGGCCGGGTGCCAACAATGGCCATTAGTAGGTAGTGAGCGTTAGGCCTCCGAAATTTGAATACTTGTTTTAGGCAATTGGGACGTGCCCCCGCCCACACCTATTGATTTATGCACGTCACGTGCAGTTGTGTTGTACCGTTTTTCGCAGATATTGTTGAAAAGTATGTATCATATATTGTTTCGATTATTATTGACGGAGTAAAAGGTGCAACGAGTCATGCTTGACTTAACAAATTCATTTAAATTATTTAGTGCACGCCAAGCAGATTTATTGTAAAACTGGCATTTATTCCAATAACACACCGGTGATGTCATAAATTTATATGTATGCTTGCGTTCTGAAAAACTACAGCTTTATAATGAACATAAATCTTTATTACTCGAGTCGGATGAAATTCTTCTTCAATCCAATTGAGTCAATTGGAGCTTGGTGGTACACGTTTTGGAGATCACATAGTCACACAACTGCAAGGTTTGGCTTGAAAATCCTCGGAATTGTCTATGAATCAACCGAGAACTTGTTCACCTATCTCATTTTGGACTACTTATTTTAAGATAATAATGAGATATTGCGTCAAAAGGTATTGTTTACTAGGTGTCAGATACATAATGATTTTGCTTGTCATTTCTAAAAATAGAAAAAAGGAACTTTCCTGAATTACTGAGGTGTTTTCAGAAACTTTCACCCTTGCAGGAGTGCTGAAGGATCAGGGAATATTTTGCTATTATTGGTCGATTCACACTAACTTCACAGTGAATCGAACTCAAAGCCTTTCTATCTAGGAGCTGGGGGCCAACTCCGAAGATATTCGTGTGGATCATAACGAATCAAAATTTACAGTTATTTGAAGTTTATAGCCATTCGATTGTTGAAATCGTGTTCTACATTTTAAACTCTAGATTATCCAACAACTCTACAGTATCCCTTCAGCACTCTCAAGAATTATACAGCTTTTTGTTAATCAATCAAATGCATAAATACCATTTTTGTGAATATCAAAGCCAATAAAGCATCTTTGCAGCAATATAAATCGAACATCTTCGAAATTCTCAAACTAATTGCTTCAATTTATCTTCATCTCGTGAGAAACAAATGCTCTCTTGTGCGCACTTAGTAAATATCCATTTCCTTTTCCTTTTTTTTTTTTCGTCTGTGAAATGGTTTACTACAAGGTCAGGAATACAGTATGAATATTCATTCATGAGTCTTGTTTTGTTATTAGAGCGTTATACCGATGAGTACTATCTCGCATTCAAAAGTCGTAAAACTGAGCAACCTTCGTTTATTGCTGGTCGGAGACTCTTCTGAGAAGACTGGAAATTCGAAAACGTCGATTCGAACCGATTTTTCGTTATAATTAAATCTAATTAATTTGCTAATGGATTGTTTACTTTACTCTGTTCAAGTATTTATTAACTGAATCACCTTGGTGTGTGGGTTTTTTCTTTTTTTGATTTATTATCGGGTAATTTTTAGAATTCCCACCGTTTTCTATGCGCATATACATTTGAATGTGGCTGATGAATGATATAATGAGTAGTAAAATCGTCACTCAGATCTAATATGTGAGGTGTTTTCTAATCAGGTACACCAAGAGTTTATTTATGATTATAATACTAGTCATCTAACATCTCAAAAAGACAAAAAAAATCGTAGATGAAAAAATTTCTTCATTTTTAAATAAATGTGAAATTTTCCAAAATTAACTGAAGTCAAATTTGGGGGTTTGAGGAATTATTTATTAGCCTGCTTCTTCTCCGAATGAAACAACAAATTACAACTCCCAAAAGTGTAATTTGTATTGTTAAGTTCGGAGAAAACGAATGAATTTTATCTTCATAATTTGGTGAATCACATTTCAGATCTTCGACAGATTTTCGAAATGAAAGATTTATGAAAACGAATTTTGGACAGAGATGAGTTATTCTCATCAAAATGAGTTTTTTTATATAAAATGAGTTATGCGTGAATTTGCTGACTGATAGGAAGTAGTTGCCATTCAGAAGAAACTGTTCTCATTGAACTGTTTGTGGTAGACCAATAAGTTTTTTTTTATTTCTTCATATAAAATGAGTTATGCGTGAAGTTGCTGACTGATCGGAAGTAGTTGCCATTCAGAAGAAACTGTTCTCATTAAACTGTTTGTGGTAGACCAAAAGTACGGCTTGGTAAACTTGTACAGATTCCAACAATGATTTTTAAATATTTCAAAATCCTGTTATGGTTTCCCATTATTTTCATTTCAAGTTTTTTTTTTTGTAATACAATTCTTTTTAAAAACAGCTATCGTTTCAAAACATTAGTACACCGTTAAAGAGAACCATCAATACTTCCCGTATTGGAAATAATTATTAGTTAAATAAAATACTAGGTTGCATTTTAAATTTTTTGTTTGTACTCGATTCGAACCATTTTCCCCCATCAACTTATCTGTTCTTGGATGTGAGAGTGCATTATGACGATTCAAATTTTTCATTTACTCGACAACAATGTTATTAATGTTTGGAGACGTGAAAAGTGGTAGCCTGAAAGAGGCAGAGTAGGCAATAAATAACACTATTATCATACTATTAACTCGATAATTAAGTCTGTTTAATCTTAATTTAATTCGGATTTGTGCGTACTCGGCGCCACATATAAAACTTCTCTTAATATGTCAGTATTACGACTGCACAGCTCTCTCGAAGTCAATGGTCTGGTAATGCTTTGACAGGCCATGTTATTGCGATTTCTCATATGGTGCATCTGTTGCTAATATTGAGTCAAAGAGTACCGCAAATTGAATGGCACAGTGTCATTGGTGATTTTTCATATTGATTCTCGAAAATATTTTCACTATGAAGAGGTTCAAGACTAGGTTGCGTATATTGAAAATAATAGCGATGAAACTGGTACCAATAATATTAACGATGGCATGTGAATGCTAGACCAATTATCGATATATTTTTGACGTTAACTTTCAAAAAAATATAACCATTATATTATATGTGACAGCTGTCATATAAGTATATACCGAACATGCGAATGACTGGCTTGTATACCTGATACATAGAGACAAGTGAGTTCTTCAAATTATCCTGATCATCTGAAGCCAATCAATTCATAAAATTCTCTTCATAAATAGTATATAATATTAATTGGTGGAAACTATTTGATGATATCTATTCATTGGGTAATTACATTCAATTCCAATGTTCAATTTTCAACTATAATATCAAACAAAACATACTTACTTCGATACTATCATCTCCGGGTTTCTCATCAACATTCGTTCCATAGCAACCAAATGATGGTTTCTACAACATGGATATTTGTTTGTACAAGGTTGTTCAGGAATTGTGAAAAAAAGGATTCCAAATTAAGAGAGAACTTTCTGATAAATAACTGATTTTTTTAAATATTTCATGGAGAGACTGGCTTTGCCTTTCCACGAGAGTTTAGCATTGATGGAATTTGTAAATTTTCCATCTGAAAAGCAGAATCTACTCACGACTATATGCTTTAAAAACGTATTAGAATTCTATGAAGCAAGTAGCTACCCAGGTTCATCCAAGTCAATGAAAAAAAAAGATTCAACATCTACCTATAAAAGAAGTAACATCTAATAATTAGAAACACCCCCTACTTATATCTGTATATCATTCGAAGACGTTCAATTCAATAACAAAAAGAATAAAATAGTCCATCTAAAATAGCTACTCCCCTGCTTATATGACGCGACGGGCACTGAATCACACAGAAATGACTCTTTTTCTTTCAATTCTCAAGATCACGTAAGTTGTGGTTACATTTACAGGGTAGGATGGAAAGCCCTGTAATGTTCATAGAACATCGCGCGAATCGAGGGACAGCAGATACGAATTAACATTAATTCCAAATGTTTGAAGTATGTAAGCCTCAGGAAAATCAATTATTCGACTTTCTCGTCACTATCAAGAGGGTTCAAATAGTTTTTGTCTCGGTAGGAAGGAAGGCTCCCGCTCTATAGGTGTTCCATGTAACCACTGATAAAAATTCTCACTGCTAAGGAAAATTGTGCTGAAATGATTCTCGTTTATGATTTATAACTCAAATATCACACGAACAAATATTGGAACACTTCCTCCCCGGTGGGTGTGACCTTAAGAAGTGCATTCATACCGACTGATGTAACATTCGCCGCGAACGTATCAGTTACGTAACGTCAGTTACAATGTACGCGAGTCGGTGCTTTCCGGAAACGAAATCGCCCATTAGAAGCCCAATTCGAAACGGATTCGTCCTATTCCGTCGTCATATTTGTTAAAGCAAGGTTTTGATGCATATATGTAGACGCGATGTTCGTAGTCTGCCATCGAAGAGAGGTGTGTCGTCTGTTTGTTGGCATTGAAAACACGCCAGGCTCAATATAACATGACTAATATATCCTGAGGCCCATCTGGATGAAATGTTGGCATGTCTGCGACGTCGTCACGTTGTGAGCAAAATCCCCAGAAATAATTCCGAAACGATTCGTAGTGATTTCGATTGCTTCGGAAATACTAGAAATCGCAACGATTAATCCCTTCAATGCGAAAAACTGATGAAAAGTTGAAGTCTAGGCAACAGAAACACAGTATTACAGCGATAATTCGCTCCCTCCCAATAGTGATAATTCTGACAAGACAACTGACAGCTATGACATTAACATCTAGGTGTCATTATTCTTAAATCTTAATTAACCAATTTTACTGAGACAACTCAAATCACCGAGTAAATCGAATAAAAGTCACAAACACAAAAAACAGACACAAGGAACCGAAATCAAAAATGATTTGTCTAATATCTCTGAAGTGAGAAAACAATCCGACGATTCAAAAGATGATTTGATTTAACGCCAGTCTTCAAGTATGCCCACTGACTATGTCAAGTGTTTTTACATTTTCCTCGCAGGAGGAATGGGCGAATTCGGTTTGCTTTTGGAATACCTCGTCCATTGGTAGATGGCGTAATAACTTCGTTGTTCGCATCAGCTTTGGCCGGGGCTTGATACTCGTGAAGGAGTTCGATTTTTGATTATGGGAAATCATCGACTTTAGGTTGATGATGGCACTGCCTTGCACTGACGAGTGGCCAAATAGCCCGAAACCGGTCTGCAAGTGTGTCCGTCCCTATAATTGAAAATCAATTCCTTCGTTTGTATCGACGAAAGCAAATGCAGGATTTACTTCTGTGAAGAAACCTGCACTGGTACCTGGTCGGATATAAGTCAATGCCCTTCGTGGTATTAGCCAGGGGAGTAGTTGTTTTCTGACAGGTGCCAGCCGAAACCTACTGTCTAGGTAATTTGAGACTGGCCTGAACAGATCGTTCGAAAGATGATTTGATTATTCTGAATAGTAGCAATTTCATTGAAATCGAAAATGATTCATGATGAGATGACTCTTTAGATGTGTTCAAGTAAGCTGAGTTGTTGAAAATACGAGTCTAATCATTTCAGGTACTCAGTACCTGAAACAATACCAAAAAATATTTGATGGATATTTTGAGGAGTTGGTATTTAAGAAATGATTATGGATAATCTGATACTCGTGAATTATTGTTGTGAGAAAGCAATTTGAGAATTGATACTTTGTCCTTAGATGAATACTTTTAGCTGATAATATTTCAGGAAATTATCTCTACGAATACAATTTGAATTAAAATATATTTCAGATAAATTTTCTCAACCT
The DNA here is from genome assembly GCA_032362365.1 of Zygogramma bicolorata. Taxonomy (NCBI): domain Eukaryota; kingdom Metazoa; phylum Arthropoda; class Insecta; order Coleoptera; family Chrysomelidae; genus Zygogramma; species Zygogramma bicolorata. The sequence goes on from JAVJAQ010000582.1 coordinate 2,315,111, forward strand.
CAGAATTTTTTATTTCTGGGCAATACCAATCGTGCAACCAGTAATAGAAAATGGCTCGTCCTACTGACTCGGGGTTTTATCATGTTGGTTGCTTTTTGTAGAGGTCAATTTCTACAGAAAAGTTTCAACTATCACACCAAAGGTTCCAATCTTATCGTTTAATCATTTCATTTTCGCAACAAAAAAATGAATTGGAATTTGAATGTTATATTTTTTGTCATTTCAAATTTTCGAATTATTCTCTAAATATATCTATCTCATCGCAATGCCCGTTCTACTGTTTCGCTAAGTTTTTTACATTTTTTTATCGAAAACTTTCCCAATTTGTTATCATTATTTCCTATATGTGCACAGAGTTTTTCACCAAAAATGGGGAATCAGCAGTGCTGACTATGTTTTGAAGTATCATGCATGAGTGGTCGATTACAGCTAGTTGTTAGGTTAGGTGTTATTCACATTTCATTTTTTCACTCGATTTTTGATCCCTTTCAAGAATTATACTTGGAATTACAACAAACATCGATGTATGTTTAGCCATTTTCGTTCATATTTCCACATAATATTCTTGCTTTGTCACTCCTTCTATTCCTCCGTAAAACATGGCAAAAACTACGTTCTTCAATGGAAAAATAGATAACTTCTCACAATGTTTGCTTGGGTATGGTTCTACTTTCCAGATATGGATGGCAGAACAATGTCAAACCTGATATTTGATTTTGGGTACAGGTTAGTGCCAATCAATAATATAAATGAAATTGTAACTGATTGTGACCAGTTTCGCAAAGGATTGGTGATGGCACAATCACTCAATCAAAAAAAGGGATTCAATATTTTGCAGTTTCAATTACAGACTGTCGATTTCAATTAATGCACCCGTTATCTGTTTTTAATAGACATGTCATTCACTTCTGATTGCAGATTCCCACGGATAAACTCTGGATGATTCATTTTGCAATCTGCGAGTGTCAGATATTGTGAAATTCTGATATCAGCTCGAACTTACATAATTGGCAACATTGTCATAGGTGATGTTTATGAACTAATGGATGAGCAGATCGATGCCAAAATCATCATTGTCGTTGCCAACAATGTTGTCAACATTATATCTTCACTGTTGACATAGATTCGGGAATAAATGTCATCGTATCAAATCCTCCTTACTTTATTTGAATCTTAGGGAATTTGTTACACAATTCATTCTAAAACCTTTATGCTGGAAATTTAGCTATGTTCGTGTAACAACGAAATAATATTTTGGTTATCACCCAGCAGCATAAATATATACCACTGATAATTCAGTGCACTATTTAAAGATGATTTTTGGTAGTACGTGGCAACACTGTCTTCTATTCGAGTCTAGCGTATTATTACCAACTTGACATCCACATCCCCGATTATCTCCAACTCGCATTTATAACACTTTCACTTTCATTTACATCTATGCCAATATTTTAATTACCCATCCAAACTTCTGAGAATTTTAAAACTCATTTTCTCACTTTCGTTCATTGAAACTATTCCTGACATGAAAAAAGGTATTTGGTCTATGAATTCATTTCAGTTTTTGAGAAAATGATATTCGTTTGTAATTATCCTAAACATGTTTCATCAAGGAATTCAAATGATTGTGAACTTTTGGGTATCTACAAATCAAACATCGATGGCGAGAGAAAAAATCAGAAGAGTTATATATGTATTATATATACAATTGAATCAAAAATATATATCAGGCACACATTGTCATTTCAAATTTCACGACTTGACTAGTGACCTTATTTTTGAATGCGCCTCGTAAGTGCTGTTTCGCAATATACAAGAAAGCAGTGGAAGGCCTTTTAGCGTGCATATATAGTCAACGCATTGTGTAGTTTATTGTTTAACTTATCCAAATACAGAAGTAGTTTGCCTACTATAAAAAGAGCGAGCAATTTCAAGAATTCTGTACGATAACGATATTCCTTCTCAAAATCAAAGCTGTGGATGCATTTTTCAAACGCTGAGATGTTTCCATTTGGCCTTGTTCACTGTGAAAAAAATTCAATTGAAAGTCGGGACAAGTATGTCTACCTGTTTTGAATAAATCAGTTAGGGGCATATGAGTTTTTGGTCTGGTTACGGAAAGAGATTGTTGATCTGCAAGATCAAACGGAAAATCTGTCAATGGCAGATCATAGCAGGTATCTGATGGGGGCTGCTTGGGTAACAATCCTTGTTATCAAATTGTAACACGTATTTGCTTTCCGTTCCAAAGAAATCGCACTTCAAAAAAAATAAGACCTCTTCGCACAAAATTCAAAATATGGAGGTTCCGTTGTGTTTGGGACGTAGCACATTCAAATCTGAGTGGATATTAAAAGAAATTCACTTGGTAATATCAGAGGAAATGTTATATCTGTCATATCTTTTGGTTTTCTCAAGATAAGAATGAAAAATTCTCATCTTGAATTCTTTCTCAGATATACAGCAATCGTTTTGAAGGAATTCAAATTCGTTATATTTAATTTTAATTACCGCAAAATTCGGGATAGCCCAAACGAAAACAATATCGCTGTTGTTAATTCTGATAAAATCAGCTAAAAATAACGAATGATTCTCTTGACTCGAACATAATCATAACCAAAACTCACACATTCAATCATAAAACGTCACCGAATAAATCAACTTACACTACATCTGTCTCTGGCACTTGCCATGCATTTTCTCCTCAAATGTCAGTACAATTAGGACCATTCTGTAGTTGAACACGGTTTTCCACTCTGGAACATTTCAAACTACATGTCGTCGCATAAAGTTTCTAAACAATTTCGCAACTCTACAAGATGCTGACATTCCAAGAATTTGAACTCGTTACATTATTGCCAATATTGTCTTAGGTATTTATGTGAATCAACACCAAGAATATTACGGCATATCGGTAGTGCAGAAACGACATGCTTAAACTCTTTATACGTGAGCAAATCATGCTGATTCGTGAAGGATTATAATATTAGTGTGTGATGGCAAAACAGTATTTGATTATTCAGAAAGGAAACCGGCACGTAAATGACTTGCTTGCTATCAGTCAACATCGTAATACAATGAAATGAATCAAAAATAGTCCATAAGTGAAGCCGTTTGCTTGTGGCCAATATGCGATCCTGTCTGCCGGTTCACATTCAAGGACAAGGCATTTTTTTCGGCTTATTGAGCGATTTTCTGTACTGCACTCATGTGTAATGACAATTCTATATCAGTTTATTATTAACGTAGGCATTTATCGATGTATATGTCGTTCTATACTTTCATAGATTTCAATGTTAATTCTCAATTTCTTCACAATGAAGAAAGAAGCACCCAATACAAAATTATGACTTTCTAAGAGTGTTCAGAAAATGCTTTTATGGAATTTATAATTTTACTAATATCCGCAATTGCATTTGTTGAAACTCGAAGATCCTTCGACTTGAAATCTCGACAGCTTATAATCCAAAATTTAGAGTAGTTCTGAGCAAGTTCTCGAAAAACTGAAAATAGAAGCAGATGACGAACAAGGCCAGATCATTGTGCCTCGCCCTTCAATTCTGATTGATTCACGTAAATTCATGACCATTCACTGAAAATATAAGAATGACCTCTCGGCTATGATAACGCCGTATTTCATTTGTTCATTTCTCCCTGACTTACGTATGTAGATCTCTCCTTGCGAAGCTAATGAAGTCGTAGTTGTCCAAGAATAATTTTGTCATCTTTTTATTTTGCTTTTTCCACTTCACGGTGGGCTCATCCAACAAGATAGGTACAATTCTCTCTTATGAGAACTGGTTTGTAGTTTTTTAAAGAGCGTAAATATATAACTAGCACATATTTTAAACTGGATAACATTAAATGGAAAACCCAGATACTGCCAATGATATTTTCAAGTGTACCCGATGGATTAATAAATAAAGTGAGTTTTTTTGATTGCCGAATTATTCTGGCATGGGATTTTTTGTGGATGTATTTCGCAAAAATTGGTGTTTTCGCATGATTCATGTATAATACATATTCAGACTCTTTTTATCAGGTTTCGACTCGGCTCAATTTCACTAATTCATGTAATATGAACAGCTAGTAAAATCAAATCTAGTAATCTTCCGATAGTACCATCTTCTGAAAGGATATCGAAAAAAAATATCGTTAGGCAATTTATGCTCGAAATGAAATTATGTGAGCAAATGCGCCTTTTAATGTTCTGGAGATCATTCATCAACACTTGATAAACGAGATAAAAAGTGATAAAAGGTATTTATATGAAAAACAATATTATAAACCTGTCTTATCTGCTATCTCGTTACTTGAAATAATGAAATGAAAAAAGTTTGAATGAGAAGTGTGTTGCACTCTAGTTCACTGTAAATTGAAGCTCTTGAACAAATGTTGACTTGAAGTTTGCATCAATATCTAGTATCTGTCGAAAAAATTGAAAAATGAATAATATATTACATAAAATGAACATGAAGAAGTGATAAAGTTCAACTGAATTCGAATATATTTTGAAGTTTTATCGCTTGCACAAAATAGTAAATTTTTCCATCAACGCACTAAACCTACTATTCCTAAAAAATTCAAAATAGCTTTATTTACTCAAAATTAACACGCTTGGAATTATCTATTTGGAATATCTCATTTTGGTTAGAATATCTTGCATTACTAGGTATATCCCTTAATTTTTCAATCTACTAAGAATGCGATCCCCCAAATCATTTTTTGATGAGGAATAAAACTGTAATTCGAATGGAAAAACATATTTATCGCCCATACCCCCATACGATTCTATATGCAAGTCGCATTAGATTCGTACGTTAGAGACTAAACGTCTAGCACTTGCAGCCGAGTAAAATGTTAGGGAAGGTCATACTTAAATAAAACGGCTACGTCTATAACACATGCGGCATTGTTATAGGATAATTATATACAAACCAATTACTTTAAAAAGCCACATGATAGCTTTATTTATAAGTTCATACAGCATGCATTTTGTTCGTTCAATTTATTCCGCTTTTACATTTGCAAAGAATGCAATTGTCGGCAATTTGTTATTACGGCCCTCCCTTCCCCTGTGTTCAGACTTTCTTGAGCGCTAATCATATACCATTGCTGAATGTCTTCAGGATTGGTCTCCGAGAAAATGTACATGATAATCATACAATTGATACAGACAGTCTTGAAGTTGTCTCTTGTCGAGCAAAATATACATGAGCATTGTACAATTAAAGATTGCGATCTGTTCAATGAAGGGAATATTGGACTGGGGAACTGTATCACTTACAAGGTGCGCATGGAAATGTTGTCATCGGTAATGATTTGAAAGAACAAAAACAGCGCAAAATAGTTCCTGTAAAAAATTGTACCAGTTCCATACAGTTTTCATTTCTATATGGTTCTTACTCACCCGCTAATAAATGAGAAAAAACACACCTATTCCTGTATAACTCAATTGATAAGTCAGTGAGGTTGAGGTCTCACGATGATCATTGTTGAATGGATGAAAATTTTCCATATCACACTCCGAGATATAATGGAGATTCTCAACTTTTTTGTGAGACTTTTGCTCGTGATGGTTGATTTATAATCTGAAGCATTTACAAATTGGCGATATAACAAATTGCACATTATCAGTTGAAATGTTTATTGTTGACTAATTACTTGCATGTTTCAACATCATCTCCGAAAATAGCAGGAAAATACGTGAATGCAAAAAACAGAGTAGGTGGTGTTATTAATTACGACAACCTCAAATGAACTCTATCTTGTAATTGGACTCATATATCTCGTTATATTTGTGTGATAACGTATTGATTTCTTTTTTGTTGCAGAATGCGTGTTTGGAAAACAAATTAGGGAGCTGGGTTCGCAGTGGATTCCGGATTTAGGCGCCCCCATCGGTGTACTTTATTGCATGAAATGCGAGTGTGTTTCGGTAAGTTGGAACTTTTTTTTCCATAATTCCTACCTACGAAATTAGTTTTCCACCTATACACAATCAAAACTCTCTAATAAACTATAAATTTAGAATCTTTGGTGTAAAAGTTGAAACTTTTCTTAGAGATCGATCACCTAACACCAAACAGAGAAGATCTGTTTGGTGTTAGGGTAATTGATCTCTAAGGAAAGTTTCAAAAAGTCTCTAGTGTTGACAAACCACGATTTCACAATGAGCAACAAAACCGGTAATATTTCCGTAAGAGCATTTCGCAGACCAAACGGTAGCCCATCAAACTCGGTACTAATAAATATGCTTCCACACACCTTCGCACGAAAAACAATTGCGAAATAGGTTAACTAGTCCGCCCATACTGAAAAAGTGTCGGTAGATCACAGCAGCTTATGAAACAGTTGTCGGTCAAAGACCTTGCTGACCTCTACCTTTACGCCCCCGACCATATAGATTCATTAATGGAGAGAAATCTCTTTCTCGTCTTGGCGCACAATGACATTAAAATCGAACCGCTATTCTTAATGGTGTTAGCCAATTGGATCAATGGCATTTTTTTATTTTATTCATCAAAATTCATTCATGTCGTGGGAGGTTACTGCATTAGCATGTCATCGATGTAAATGGTAAATCTTCGAGTCCTCAGCAAAGTGGATTCGATTTTGGATTAATGTCTGTCCACTCCGAGGTCTAATGACGCCATCATCTGTGTCAGTTGAAATTGATTATGCATTCACTAAAGATTTCTGATTCCAGTATAGCTTTACTATAGTGAAATTGGAATGAAAAAAGATTAATTATTTTTTATTTCGAGGTAAGATGAAAAAATTTAATAATACGTTAGTGAATTTACAATACAACCCCGTCAACCAAGTGTTGGCTCAACCCAAAAGGCAACAAACTTGTATTAGTTTAAAAAAAAATATCGAATTTTATCTCGAATATAAACAGAGCAAATTTTCTCATAGAAATACAAGATTTTATTATATTTGTTGTAATTTTTGCCATCATTTACATTAATTCCACTCCTTTTGATAACAACGTTTCTACTCATTGTGGGTTTTTTCAACCTCAGAAAGAAAGATTGGTCGATGACTTGAATTATATAATTCAAATGGAGATAGATATGAGTTTCTCTTGACATCAATAACTCCACCAAACCAAAAGTGATATTACTCACACGTCAAGTGTGTTCCGATAACATAGTAACTAGAAAAAAAAAATGATACAGTATCATAGTATCAATCAGTTTCAATTTTATTGTCATGAACATAATATCAGTTCGGTGTTAGGGTAATCAATCTCCAGAAAAAGTCCCAACTTTCACACCATATGTTCCGATCTCATCGTTTATCAGATATGAATATAGTAATAGTCATTAGATAGAACTAGAAGATCCCCCGTGAAATCCTCGTCAAAAATTCAAATGCATAAGAATACATGTCAGCAATTCCATCTAATTTAGTTTACGTCAGCATAGCACGTAGCAGATAAAGTCGAAGTAACAGGTAGTGATGGGGTTTCAACTCAAATATAACCAAAGTTCGATAATTATCTTCACGTGTCCATTTCTCAATGAACGATGGATGATTTCTAAGATCAGTAGTTGTGGGTACGTCTTATCAACTTATGCCGTCAGTTAATTGCCACATTAATAACCGATCAGAAGTTGGAAAAATGAACGATGAAGACACCCAAGAACATATCTCGATATATTGTTTTATTCTAAGTTGAAAGTAATCATACATCATATTAGGCTGATTTCGTACAATTTCATTACCACGGTGTGCCAGAAAATTTTCTCATAGTGTTGAGATCCATCAGCCTAATTCTCAGTGTTGTGTTGACCTGTCTTCCTGCATATTTTCCAAAAAAAAACACCCAATAATTCTTTGGATAACCCAGCCAGATTTATCCTTTCTTGGGTCTATCTCTCTAACCCTCCTTTAATTTTCTCTCATCTTCGTATCTTCTTCATCTGCCCCGTCTCTCTTTTCTTTCATGTATAGAATTTCATCTTCAATTCTATTAATCATTGAGAATGGGTTGCAACGCCTGCTAGATATATCTGTTCTCAGACCATCATCGTACAAGAAAATCGAATAACCAACGCGCGATTACAGGTTTCATCATCCTATTCATTCTATTAGACTCGAGCATCTCGAAAAAATAAACTTGCATCAGCCATAACCTGCTTCTCAGTGCACTATCAATAGCCTCAATACCTTTTATTTTTCTATATTGACTCGGTGGGAAGGTCGTTTTGTGTGAAAATATGCGACTGAATTATTCATCAGATTTTAAAATTCTGCGCTAGACTCAACTGCAAACAGGTATGCACACAGTGTGTCTGTACGGAGACTCATTCCAACTTTGAAATAATTGTCTGTGCTGATAAAAATTGAAACGTTGAAAAAACAGGCAATTTGCGACGTACTAATCATTGAAACTGGTTAATTTATCCAAAAAAGTAGAAGAGCCTGTCGGCAGAGTAAAGGATTATAATTGGTGCATGATTGTAATGGAAACGTGATATAAATGAAGCAAACGCGGATAGAAACTGAAAGCAGGGAAAATAAAAGAATCGATCTGCTTTTTCATTAACCTCTGGAGCAGTTGGAATGTTCTTCGGTTGAAAACTGCCTCGAAACACATTTAGGAACAGATAAACGCGAACCAAAGAACAACACCAAGTATCGACGAATACATTATCTACGAGAAAACTCGAGGACAAATGCCTTGCTGCTTCGAAACTATCGCATACTATTCAAATGATTAGTCAGTTCGTAATTACTTAGACCTGGGAAATACGCCAAGAGCCAGAGCAAAAAAAGTAGGTTCATAATGCAATCTTCTACAGAATTGATTTTCTTGTTGGAAAATGTTTGGGGGTGTCCCCTGAATATAAATTCAAGTTGGCGGGACAGAGGGGGTTGAGCTTCAGCCGCCATCTTGGAAAACACGTTTTATCAAATATCTCGTGAACCGTGCATCGTACGACAAAAACAGTAGGGATCATTTTCGTAGATAATAAAATTCTCTTCAACTTTTATTCGAAACTTTTTTCCGTATAGTGCATAGGTTTTCATTTAAAGCGCGCCAAACTGTTCCCAGCATGGTTATTGCTAAATATATAGTGAACGGTTGATGAAACAGTATAAATGGCAGTATTTTGGCGCACCATAAATAAAAACCTATGCTTTATACAGAAAAAACTTTCAAATAAAAGTTGCAGAGAATTTCATTATCTACAAAAACGATCCTTACTGTTTTTATCGTACGATGCACGGTTCACGAGATATTCGATAAAACGTGTTTTCCAAGATGGCGGCTGAAGCTCAACCCCCCCGTCCCGCCAACTTGTATTTACATTCAGGGGACACCCCCGAACATTCTCCAACAAGAATATCAATTCTGTAGAAGATTGCAGAAAAAAAGTACCTGGTTCTTGGACTAAAATATCAGTTAAGTATATGAAGGTGAACGTAACTTCAATAATTGATATTGCCAACCCTCAAGTATGAGTAGAAGTAGAATTAAAAATTGTCTCATGGAGAAATACAATATCTGATTATCAGCCAGTCGTAGGGGATCTATGTACAGTAAAAGAAACTAATCAGTGAATGAAGGCATTGATCGAAATAAAAATTGGTTCTGATTGAGTTGAGATTATTGAAATTATTAGATCCATCAAACATAAATCAGCAATAAATTCCATATCTGATAGTTCAGAAGAATCAATGGATGAACCAGTATTCTGCTTGAGATTTTATCAGTTCATTTGAATAAACGTAAACGAATGCTCATTCGTGGTTTGATGAATCATTTTTTGACTTTCTTCTGATCCGAATCAAAAAATAGAAATTCTATGAAAGAAGTGAAACAAAAAATCTACAAACACTTTGTTGATAGTTACATGTATATCCGAGTGTATATCCATCTAAAACAGCTACGTTCCTGCCTTAATAGCACGTCGAGCACTAGGTTACATAAAAATCAGTTTTTCTTATTCAATTTGAATACCAAGCATTTGAAAATTGACTCGAATAGGAAGTATACATAGTAAATATTCACAAAAAGCAGAATAGAGCTATTTGGAAAAAATCTCACTTACCATGATAATAATCCATTTCAACTCATAGAGGATCTCGTTTCGCTCCGAGAAAACAATTTTTTTCACTAGAACCCAATGTATTTGATGTAGTGAATAATGATTTCATTATTCACTAGTGATTAATTGATATCGTAACTCTTGAAGAAACACATGCATTATGAATATTTTATACAATAGTCGTGGACAAAATAAAGTATTCTACTTGTTAGGCACAAATGTATTGTTGAAAAAAAATGCGTCTTCAGCTTTCTCAAATCATTAATGTCCATCACGAACTTCAGCGGTCTAGAACATAAAACTGGAGAACGTCAAGATTGAATTATCTTCAGTAGCATCATGACTTGAGCAAGAATACCCAATTCTCAAGATCTGAATGTGAATTAATCAAGAGCTTGCTAATTCGAGGCTAGTTCATGCTAGGATAAGGTCATAATAATTATCATAGTATAGTGGTTCAACCAATGAAAATCAAAGTAATGAATATGTTCTCAAATATAACTCAAATGTTCTGGGTGAGATTAGGCTTCTAAAGAAACTGTCGAGCTGTGAGCTGCGAAGTCCTTTAAAACACTTCATTAATATGTACGAATATAAAACAAATCCGTTCTGAGTCACTTGATTTGTCATCCTGCAAAAGTAAATTATGATCCTGGTCCCTATTCAGCACCAACCCCTGTCAAGAAAAACCCTAAATATTAACCACTCTCTTTTATCATTCTTCCACCGCGTCGTTTAATGATTCAACAAAGCCACGAGTATACGACTAGATACCGAAAAGGCCGAGAAAATTACATCCTGTATTTTTCATTTCAGATCCAGAAGAAAAGGAGGATCGTTGCCAAGGTACAATGCCGGAATATTAAGAGTGAGTGTCCAGAACCGTCTTGCGACGAACCTGTGTTGCTGCCAGGAAGATGTTGCAAAAGCTGCCCGGGAGATGACCACAGTAAGTATTGAAAAAAATCTACTAGGAAAATACTTTTTGCGTTCTAGCAAACACTTTGGTTTATAAATCTAGAATAAAGTCCTCCGACTTGCGTTCCCTGGATTATATTGGATTATTACACCCCAGTTTCAAAGATTATACGTACGTACGGGTGATTATGCAGATGGTGCTTACCGTGAGAAAAAAAATAACGCCATCTACTGGATGAACAAAAATATCAAACTGTCACCACACTAAGTGATAATCTCTAGCACCGGGCAAATCACACAGCTAAGCAGTCACGGTCGGACCAGTGGCAAGCAAGAGTCGTCTCCAGTCTACCTGCACATGGAGCTGCGACCCCCACAAAAATTTTAATATCAATGTACGAAATTATTACATTTGCAAATTCAACTGCTCTAACTCGAAAATATTTAATAGTAGTAGTAGTAGTTTATTAATCACCAAATTATATTTGTTTATAAAAGCATACAACAGAAAAATGGGCGATTAATATAGGTAGAAGGAAAACCGAGTCTTATTACGGAATTTTTGTCATCGGAAAAATGGGTACTGATAATTCACTTAAGTTTTTGGAAAACTTGTCTGTGAAACATCAATATCGAGATTTTTCCTTTGAAGATGGTAAAGATATCATGTATTTTGAGATACTCGGCCAGACAGTATAATGCTTATATTCCTAGTAGTATCAACAATAACAATTTTCATTTCTTCCTAAAAAGTAGTTGATAATATTCTGAGTGTACTACAATAAAACATCAAATATAAAATCTAAAAGTATAAAATTCCCATGTGTGTGAATTACGTAAAAAATATAAAGTATAAAATTTTTAAATGTGTAAACGTATAAAAATATTTTGTCACAATATAAAATATTAAATCGTTTCGAATGAAAAGTATACCAAATTATAAATGGAGATGTAAAATATATTTAAAAATTGAGAGAATTAATTTAGTAGAAGTTGTTCATAGTAAAGTTATATTTTCATTTTTGAGCCATTCGATCACTGAAATTTTGAGTAATTTGTACACATATTCCATTTTTATATGATCTGGAGCAAGATTGAATAATTTGGGTCCAATATATGTTATTGATCTTTGTCCAATAGCTTTGTTCATTTTCGGTATATCTAGGTTACTCGCATTTAGTCGGGTTTCATATCTATGTTCATGATTTTTGAACTTATCTCTATTGTGGAATATAAATATCAACAATTGTTTGAAGTGAAGATATCTCAAACTCATCAGGTCACAATATTGGAATATTTGTGCCGATGGGAAACAGATATTTAAATCGTAGATAATTTTGAGAAATCGTTTCTGTAGAACCATAAGCGGTTGTACAGTTGTACTATAGACCCCACGCCATCCAAGATTTCCATACATTAAGAGAGACTGAACTAACGAGAAATATATACTGCGCAAATCATTAATAGTCAGAACATTTTTGAGTGTTCGAAAAACAAACAAAAGGGCTCTGAGCCTTTTACAAAGATAGTCTATATGTATTTTCCATTTAAGATTTTGGTCAATGTGTATTCCCAGATATTTTACTGAACTGGATTTTTTCAGAGATATGTTCTTATTTCTGCTACTTAAATGAATATTGATGTTTTGTGTATTGGGAGAATCATGACTGTCACTACAAAATGAAATGTAAGTTGTTTTTTCAATATTTATTGTCAGTAAACTATCATCAACAATAGTTTTTGAATAATATGACTGATCCGAATTGAATTGTTGCTTTTTTGAAATGGTGAATATATGGAACTCATTTGTGAATCATTCGAGAAAAATATAAGATGTTTGATATTTAAACAACATCGCCAAACCATAAAGCTCATTTTTCCATCAATAAAATCATAGATATAGCCAACATATCGAATACGATCTCAAATTTGTTGAATTCTCAATCGATATTCTTCTGACTTTCATATTGATCAGGAAACTTCCTTTCCAACATTTGTCGTATGAAAATTCTTGAAACTCAATCGAAATGAAATATCCATCTAATTAATCTTATCTCTACTGATACACAGATACATTTTTTATAAGCAAATATTTGCCTTGATCTTAGTCTTGCGACTAAGATAAAAACTACATTACGTCGGACAGTGTCACCAGCATCAATCTCTCCACATCTAGAAATCTCAATTCAGCTAATGAACCGATCACGTCTTCGTTAACATATCCGACATTATCATCCAGCGCGACATATCATTTTTCGCGATAGTACGATGACAGCGAATCGCAAGGCCATCTGGATCAAGTAAACCGTGGCGCCTGTCGACCTACATACTGAAAAAGTGCTATGTTTACTATAATTCTATACAATGTAAAGTATGTAGTAGTAAACCAATACGTTATTCGCCATTTTATTTTTAAATCTGGCGCACCGTGCTATGTGAACTTAAGTACCCACTAAAAAATGATGAACACTTCGAGAGATAAAATAGATAGACGTTCCAGTGGCGAAAAATAGTTATCGCCGACGGGTTACGCCATTGCTTTTGCAGCGAGAAGACCTTGAATCATTTCTTAACGGAGCTTAATCATCCAAACACCAAAGACTGAATTGAACAAATATTTATTCGTTCGTTAAAGGTTAATTAGAAAATATTCTTTCAAAAACATTCTAATACTATTCGAAAAGACCGTCGATGAATTGGAAAACTACATTGGGCAAACTCGTAGAGCTAGCGAAACTAGTTTCAGAGACCATAATTCTCAAATCCGATACGGAGGAATAAAGACCACAGGATTGGCGAGAGCAATGTGTTTGAAAGTCTGGCAAAAGCTGAATATACGTAGTAGCATAGTAACAGAGAACCTTAATCAGTCCCCTCTATAGTCTACTTCAGAGTCCTTTGAGGTATTCGAACTCCTATCAGAAGAAGACTCACATCCTGACTTAGCCAAAATACCTTTGACTGAGATGAGTGAAATAGATAGTTGATACAGGTGACTATTTTTGTTGGCATTTCGGATAACTAACACCAAACAATATAACCGATTTCCCTCTCTGCACCTCGAAAGATATAACGACGTAATTTCAATAAACATTGAAACTAGACGATCCCCCTAAGATAATCGGTGTTATTGTTCAAGCAATTCAAGATAAAATTCATACACAGTTCATTCATTGTTTCGTATCTTCGCCGTGAATGGTTTGAATCTAGCTGCGATAATATGCATTTCTTGTACTCGCCTTGTATTGAATAATGAAATGATAAACAATTTAAATAATTTCGAATGGCGCCTACTGTTTCAAAACAGACATAGCGTTATGAACTTCGCGAGTCAAAGTGCAATATAAAAAGAGTTTTTTCCGGAAAGGTTGATAAGCAGTCGTCACATCAAACATACGTCTATAACAACTTCCATATTTTCAAGAATAACTTCGTAACAATCGAAGGAAAAATGTAACCATGATCTCAATTTTCTGCATATTTGAAAAATGCATTGTTTTCGGTGATATATTAGGGAAATGTATAGATTCGTCAAGTATGATAAGAGTAATCTGCTAATGAATCAAGAAGAATTACGTGAAAGATGGTATGCATATTTTGATGAATTTTCAGAGCACATAAAGTTCACGTAGGAATACTGAATATCACAAATGGCACTGGCACATTGGCTGAAAGGTTAAAAAGCAGGCGACTCGATGAAATCATAGAAGAGGTTAAGGGATAATATTCATTATTAACTAGTTTTGATAGAAATACCAACAGGGTTTCAAACAATGGGGTTTTCTGTTCACCAGCTTACGCAATCTATATGGACGTCAACTCTCAGAAAGTCGAAACTTGTGCGAGCTGAAGATTGATACAGTAAAGTAGGTCAGCCATCCAGATCATAGTACTGATAACCAATGAACTAACTTAACCTCACCTATTGATGAAAATGATTTCCCAGCACTTCCTCACAGATACCCAACAAACTCTAAGAAAGAAAGGACCAAAAATAGGATTATGAGAATAAAATACATTCTAATGTAAACTTAGAAACTGAAAAAAACACTATAATTTGTATCTGAGGATGAAATCTATATCATTTTCTACAAACCACCCTTCGCCCCTCAATTATTTATATGTACGAAATGGAACTTCAGTATCAGCTTGATTGCGTGATGAAAAAAGATCACTTCTTGCCAAGCATTTATTTTTTCCGCTGATTTTCGGAGAATTTCACTGAAATAGAGAGCTAAAATTATCAGATGGCCAGACACAGATCAGGGGCGTACTTTCTTATTCGTCTGGTATGATTATTATCACACAAGGATGTTTACGGTATCCAAAAACCATTCAAAATACAAGATAATTGTGAATACTAACGATGCGTTTAGATTAAAATAATGATATTTGCGACACACAGTGAATAGTTATTTTTGTATTAAATGCGTAAATAATATGTTTTTTTTAATAGCACATGAGAATGAAAATTGTTGACCGAGAACTGTATGTTTGTTTAAATTTTTGAAAATTAAAATTCAGTTTTATTCAACCTCTCCTAATGAAAACTTTCAATCAATCAAGTTTTCTTTATTTCTCGTCATCATGGGAATTGGAATTGTCAATAAATATTGATATTGTCAAATCTATAACCTCTCTTTCTTTTCGTGCAAAATAGTTATTTTTGTTAAAATAATGATAATATCTTTCGATAGCGATAATGAAGAAATAAAAATTGAATTGAACTGGCTGATACTTGATGAAAATCCATATTAACAAAAATATATTACAGTTTCCTGTATGATTCCCACTTACAATGGGTTTTCAAAACCGCGACACGTGTTTCGCACGTGCTTCTATCTTGCTTGAAGAAGCTATTGTAATAGCGAAAGACGTGTCGCGGTTTTGTAAACCCATTGTAAGTGGAGATCATACAGGAAACTGTAATATATTTTTGTTTATGAAGGAATAAAAGATGCAGCAAACGAACCTCTTGTACGAAAAAGTTAAGAGAATGGTGTCGTACAAACAGTATAAAAACCGCAACAGAAAATGCTCTGCTATGTTACTTAGAAGAGAAATACAAGTCCCCTACATCGTGGAGCCATTTTTCGACGGTCAAAAGCACTCTAAATATTAAGGGAAACATTGATATGCGCCGATATTTTTGTAGCAGTGAAAAAAAAGTTGAAAAAGATTTTTTTTTCATAAAAAAAAAGATGTTTCACTCATCCATAGAAACAAAATATGTAGAGAAAAGACCATTTCAATCCACGAATCTAGTTTGAACATCAAGAAGTATACTCCACATTGCCTCAATATTTCCGTGAAGACCCCTCGAATATGAAGACGTTCCTCAAAAACTCAAAGATAAATTCGTTCGCACCCCGTATCACCTCAATCAGTTGTTGTTGCAACCGTAAAAAACAAGCGAGTCGCGTCGTAGTGGGAGTATTATTTAATGAAAAGAAGCGGTTCAGACGAAAGAAATATAATGGTGGCGCCATCTACGTCGGGTGGGTGTCCGTTAATATTGCGCGCCCACCTAGAGCCGGCTCTCGTATTTTAACTTACCTCAGCAAGGAACAAGGCTTTCGTATAGCCTTATCAGTTATGCATTTGTTTTTTATTACGCGGCGTTCTTGGGTCATACGATTGTTTACTTCAGCGTATACCGGGGCAGCAAGAAGCATGAACGAGTTTGCGTATTTTCCAACGAAATATTTTAAATAACGAATAAGGAAACGGATCAACTGGTCAAAAAAATTATTGAATTATATTAAAGTTCCACAATTATTATATTGAAAAAACAAAATAGTACTGTTTGAATATCATTATTTTGTGGCGGGTGTATTTTTTTCTCTAGCTTTCTTTGGTTCTTAACCTACAACAATCTGAAAAATAGGGATAAATATAATAATAATAATAACAATTCATTCACAATAAATATTAATAACAATGCAAAGAAACATAACAATAGATAGATAGATAGATAGATTCATTAGTCCTTTGTGCTACATTGTATAGATGGGACAGGTCAAATATCTTAGGAATAATACAGAAGTATTATTTTATTTTATTTTTCCAACTAACAATTTGAGAGTGATGGTCCGATAAGGCAAGATCAATGTTACTTAGGGTTAAGCTGTCTCCGTTGACGTTAGTTAGTACATAATCTATGCTACTAATTGTTTCCCGATCACCCCAATGTCCAATTCTTGTTGGTTCATTGTGAATATGTGAATAAATAATTGAACCTCACGAAGTTGTGCACTTGTTGTGAGGAAACATTAAATTAGATTTTTATATAATTCAAGTGAATATGAGAATATCAACAAAAATTATAAATATCAAAGATAAATAGTTGAATAAAAAATTAATAGATACAATATAATCATGACCCAGGCTATATTGGATATTTTCTTTCAATAATATTTTGAAAATATAGTGTAGGAGTTTCAGTAATCCATGTGTTCACTTTTTTCTTATAAGTGTATTTCGATTTGGTAATTTTGATTGAATTTGATAATTTATCATAAATGAATGGAGCTAAATACAGAAAATTTTTTTGTGACTTTACTTCACATAGGTATGTTATTTTTTACAGTTATTTCATTTTTATTTCGTGTTTCATGAGTATGCTTACTATAATTAATGCAATTTTTATGAGAAAATATATAAGTGAGTATCTTGAAACTGAATTATTGCCTAATATCCATTATTTTACAGTCAGAATATAATTTATCAGAAGAATATCTCAGGTTTTTATTAAATATGATTTTCAAAAACCACTTTTGTAATATTTCCAAAGGCTTAAGATATATTTATTCAACTCCCCCCCATGATAAAAGACCATAATTTAATCGAGATTGGACTAGAGAAAAATAAATCATTTGCATTGGAATCTATACAAGTGTATAGGGGCAGATTTTCAATCTACCCACAGCGATTTTTCTTATGTCTCAAATTGACCTATCAAAAAAATACAAGACGTTTCGGAAACCAAATCCACTTCCGTTTTCAAAACTTTCACAGATATTCTCTTCTAGTTCAGTTTTTAGGTTCGTTTTTTGAGAATATCAGAAATTTACTGGAGTCGAACCCACAATGTTTAAATTCGTTTCGTTCGTACCTATCACTCTCTCAAAAAGTCGTCTTTGGAAAATAATTGCAAACGGGTTGATCAGTTATGAAGAATGTTTTTCTCCTTGAAAAACTCTACATGTGATCAATTGATAGATCTCACGGAAATTCTTCAGAATATTCATTTTTGCAAGGAGAAACTTTAAATTTCGATTTGATATCCCATAGCTCTCATAGATCTTTACGGTTCGAATAAATTGACTCGAGTTTGGAGAGAAATAAAACTTCTCATTTTTTAAACACTTGTAGTATTTTTTTTAAATATATAAATTATCAAACGGATACTTACTAGTAATATAAAAACATTAGAAGTCTAATTTCTCAATTTTCATGACTCGATTTCTTTTGTATTACCCCATTCAGTCTATATTTTCACACATAAGATACTGTTCGTAACACCTTTACCTTCAGAATTTCAATGTCTAATATATAATACATAAATCAAAAAATTCAACACGTCAATCAGAATCGATTTACTCGCAATGCTTATTCTACAAATTACACATTGAGATGTGAACTCAAATCAAGGCCTCTTGTTTCCAACGATTTGAGATCAATTTTCCGTTTATGGAATGCTAATGATTATTATTAACGTTTGACGTCTATATTCGAAAACCTGTTAGTATACCTAAATTTAGTTGTTCATAATCATCAATCCAAGCTCAAAATAGGAAGTGAATCGGTATACTTTTTATATTGCTTCACCAAAATTTATATATGGCAGATATATCGTGGTGGCATTCGAAATCGTGGTGAAAGAGGGAAATATGCGAAATGATATTCAGGATAGTTGACAAAAGGCTAAAAATTTTGAGACGGGCGCAGAATAGCACCAAATACTGACATCATTTTGAGAGTGAAATTATCGGTTATAATTGCACGAGTGCATAAAAATTACCGATAATTTTGCAAGAAAGCGTGATATCTAAGAATTGCAATAGTTTATTTTCATATTTTGGCTCTTTTACATAATATGAAAATAACCGAATGCAATTTCTATAGGATATCACGCTTGAATGCAAAATTATCGGTAATTTTTATGCACCAATGTAATTCATTGGAATATTTCACGAATAAAGAAATTCTCAAGGAAATGTTATTTTTTGTTCATTCATACTTTCCTCCATAGATTGTATGGAGTACTCACCTAAACGCGAAATGTTTTTCTATTTAAGTCTATCTGACATTTATTTGTGTTGTTTACTGACGTCTAGCGATATGGTTTCAAATGTGTTGTTATGGTGACTTGATACAATGCAATTACCGCTGTAAGTTTTCGATAATTGCATTGCTCTTATGGGACATTTTATATAAGAGGGAAATATGCATTTTTACAGCTCAAACTTACTTAACACGCGGTTTCATAAAAAGGATAGCATTGGTTTTCACAACAAACTTTTATACTTAATTCATCAAAATTAAAATTGAATAACGTTTCGGAAACATGTTTCACACTCAGCTTTCTCACAGGCAATTATTCCGTCTTGTTTTCGTTACCCGCTACTGTCGAAAATAATCATTCATTCGACTCACGCTTCCAGAAAACCACCAATTAGACGAATGTCCAACGTCAGAAACTCAATTTGCAACATTTCCACCTCGGCCGATACACCCTTGAAGTGTCCAATTCCCGTCAGACTGCGTGAAAAAATAGCGGCAGACAAGAGACACGGCTGGTGACAAGGCGTTAAATATATTGCTCGTAAAGTTATATCAGAGATCGGCATTCAAGTCAAAATGTCTCAAATCCCGCTTCTCAGAACAAAACACCGATTCTACCGTCAAGGAATTTTTATCGGCTTTGTTTTTATTTCCTTTATTTCATTTTTTATTTCCTCTTGGGCTCGACTCGTGAAATTTACAAAGGTAATACGAAATATGTTAATTTTCTCGGGTTATTTTTAGTGGAGAGGTGAGATATACAAGGGATATTCAATATATCAATAAGCAGGAACCGTGGAAGCACAAAACGAAAAACAATATTTCAAAAAACATTTCCTTGTACAATTCCACCACGAGCCCCTTGAATTAACCAATGCTCATTCAGAAATCTTTTCACGTTTAATTTTTCACTGGTATCCGCGCAATGTTTCTCATGGACAACCTTTTTGTGAATACTTGGGAATGAACTGATTCAACATCGAGAATTGCGGGTGGAGCTGCTGATTCAGCTGAAGAATTGAAATTGAGGAAATATTCCAGTTTGAGGGACCAATTTATTTTCTATCCTGTTGTTATTGAACCTTACGGTACTTTACTTTTGGTAGCTATGCCTCTGAACTGATCAACCATATTGGTCAAAAACTCATCAATAAAACAGATGACGGAAGAGCAAGAAATTTTTTGGTACAACGCATCAGTATCGCCGTACAAAGAGGAAATGCTACATCTATCTTAGGTTCTATTCCTGCAAATAAAAGTTTTGATGAAATATTCAATCATCCACAAAGAATGCACGAATACACTTAATCTGAAGAAGTAATAAGATCTTCCATTTCGATATCCAGAACAATACCAAGCAGCCCCAATTCAAGTTCTTTATCAATTAGCTTCTCTGAAAGAGATAACAATTGTCCCAGTGACTTTTCAGAGAAATATGTAACTAGTGAAGACATTAACTCCACTTATGTAGAAATCGAACATCCTGATATACTGTCGCCTACAACTCATTCATGCCCAGTATGTGGAATTGTTATGAACTATGACAAAGATAGTGATAAAGCTGCTCAACACTTTGGATTGCATTGTCCTACTAGATATGGTGAAAAGGCAGCAACTCGTCCTGTAGTAATACCATTGAAAGTAATGACGATATTCCAAGCCATGGCTCAGAGCAATACTTTCAAAAACAATGAAACATGCGGCAGGCATACTAGCAGGAAAACTGGTGATGGATGAGTTGATCATAACTCATATGATTTTACCAAAGCAAAAAGGAACATCGAATTCTTGTATGACAATGAACGCAAACAGCATTTCATTCAAGCGTGGATCTTCACACTCATTGTTCCTATCAATTACTGATGCCCGAAGCTATTGCAATAGTATTCTCGCCAAAATATAATGAAACTGGCTTATTTAAATTAACCTCAACCCATGGTTCACAATTCATTGCAAACTGTCCAAAGAGTGGATTTCATCCACATTCCACGGAGCCACCACTTTTCAAAGTTGCTGAACACGCACGAATTGAGAACAGTGCACCATTAGAAGTTTTAGATTTACGAATCGCTTAATAATTGTGTAGTATATATTTGCAATAAAACCTGTAAAACTGAAAAATCAACAACATCCTTCCCAATTAAAAAGCCGACATAAAAAAATGTCTTCTCGACATAGGAGAAAAAAAATTGAAAGGGGAATCATAGAATCTCTTCCAATTTGTTGTGGGGCCTGAATTGTCATCCTAACAGGAACAATGTCTCTTTTTGAATGGATACTATCATTTTGTTGACGATTCTCAAATGACTTGTTTCTACTTTTTCAGCAATCAGAATAACTGACATGAATTTGTGAAATGTGTGAATTCGACTAGTGTTGATCACATCATTATTTCAAAGTTGCCAAACTAGAATGAATGAGGTGCATCAATTTATTCAGATTTATATCTAATCGTTTGTAAAGTCACAGTGGTTATTTCTTTCTTCCATCAAAATGTAATTCCACTTATATTATCGATTGCTGCAGCAAAACAATTCTCGTGGATATTCTCCCTCAATTGTCAGGATGTTTCCCGAACATATCAGGAGTATTCCTACCGTGTGAACCGAGACATTGCAAACCCATTTCAAAACAGCGCTATCATTGCTGAGGATCATAATTCTTGCAACTCCGACGTTGTAGCCAAGACGGTCAATTCATCTTAGACAGTGTATCGCAATCCAATGAATCTCAAATGATTAGTCATCGAAGGTATCCTGAGAGCGTATATATATACCGAGACAGAATTTTTCGAAAGTATAGTAAAATCCACGCCCACCGGTTCATTGTGCGAAATGGTCTACATTTATGAAATAATTCACTCTATAAATAGCTATAGTTGTGTACACAGACCCCACATGTAGACACTATAGAGCGCGAGATTAGTGTTTTGTCGTATGTCTGAAGCAAAATATTTACACTGGCGCCACGATATTATACGCAAACGTCATCAAAGTCGTATACAGAGTGCCCCCATTAGAGCGTATCGATATCGAAATGTAAATGGCAGGCCGTTTTTTGTGACGCTGGTGATTCAGTAACAAAACTTTTCAGTGCGTTGACCTACACAAATTCGTCTGACTGGAATCAGATAAATTGATTGAAATTTGAAAATTGCGATCTAGCTGGGCGTAGGAAAAAAACGCAGTGATAGCTCTGATCACATTAGAGACAAGAGAGATCAATCACTTCGACAGTAAGGCAACTGTCACAAGAAGCAATGTACTCAGTGTGGAGTGAACCTACAGCTGGTCTATGTCCAATGTGAAACGAAATATCTCTAGTTTCATCATAGCACGATAGGCTCCTTTTAGCCTACAACGTTAACAACAATTGAGTTCCAGCAATCATTTCAAAAATCCAAAGAAGCTTTCACCTTTCAATGATTCACCTCGAAATAATTTCTCTTGTTGCAAATACTTCATTGACAATAACTATACTATATGCTTCAGTTCGTACCAATAAAACACCTCTTGAAACTAACTAACCCCTATAAAAATTTCATCAAATTGAGAAACATCGCCTGTAACAGGCACATCGTATATCACGAAATAATCATTCAATCATCAAATACAAAATTCAGACAAATGAACATACTTACATTATAATGAATAAAACCGTTGGTAATCAGTTTTATCTAAATTGCTTCATCCAAAGACTCCAATTTGAAATTACTAGGCATTTATAGTAGATTCTTTTTCCATATCATTCATACATTTTTAATCATACTGACGAGTTTTCGAATAGGTAGCAAAATCCTAATTAGGACAACAACAAAATGCACTAAATTTATGCTATTGCTACGACATTTCTGGCTGAATATATGAGCGTGGCGACAACTTTATCAAGAGTCACCCTATAGAGTGGCGTCTAAGTTGTTGTGCAAGTTTATATAAATAAAAGTTACAGCGTTTTATCAACTCTCTCATGGTAAATAGTAAATACTGAGGTAGACTTGTTTCCTAAACCTTATTTCACTGTCTTGACAACTTAATGCTCCACGCAGTTGTTTGTCATCTAGCTTGGCCAAAAACCAGGAACCAAATTTCTGAACCGTGAGTCATTATGAGCATTAGTGACATCTGGACTGTTCAAATCATTTGTCTGTATCTTGAAAAAATCGAAATTTCAAAGCTGATCACCTTCACGTTGGGAAAACGATATAATATTGAAAAGAAACGCTGTCTATTCTGAATCTATTTCAAAGCGTCGAATGTATGTGAATCATACTACATGAATTCATGTCATATCACAGTATCTAAAAATATCCGAGACTTCGTGTCCCATTAATCAAAAAAAATAACATCAAAGCAACTGGTAGACACCGAACACTTTCCATAAATTCAGTTTTTTATCTAGCATGGGACATAGTCCACTACAGTGTCTGACAGGAAAGCCTCATCCTGAGATCAGATAAATACTTGAACACAAATCTTATATTTTTTATTACTCATCCAAATTCTAGTTTGGCAACTTCGAAATAAATGGTGTCAATTTGTATGCATTGGAACGAGTCTGTGAAATTTGGTCATCGTTTTTTGCTATTTCAGGCTTCTTCTGAACTGAATGTTCATAAGTTACACATGTCCCTCTTTAAGCTGCACCAAGGGTTGAGCTCAGCTCAATTTTGCTTAGGCTTCGTGCAAGTGGCTTTCAATGTCTCTTCCCTTTATTCTTGGGAATGACGGTTTACTTGACGGTACTTCAAGAGTCCAGGAAATCAGATTCAAGATGTATGGTTAATCCAAAAAAAAGCTCTTTCCTAGATATTCGATTTGTGAGGATATCAATATATAGTACCAACATTTATTACCATCACATTACCATCTCGGATTTATTGCTTGGACAATGATCAATATATAATGATGATAATAATGAATATATATTTGATTTTTCAAATTCTATATCACAGATGACAGATGACAACATCTTCTGCGGGTCAAAAACCGCTGGATGAAAAAAAGCATCAATAAAACTCCAACGATGACAACATATCCCCCACATTCGCGTTTCGTAAGAGAACAAACCATGAGGATTATTATATAAAGAACGGTGGATGGCCGTCTCCGTCCATATATCAACTTTCCAAAAACGTATCTTTAAAACAATTTCTATGTAATGACATACAGACGTATGTGCATACTTTAATCGATTGTAGCATAATCAATGAGTATATGGACAGGTTGTTCGAGATGAATACGATCTTTATACGGCAGAGTGGCGCCCACACGGTGAGATAGTACTATCTCACATGGGCGTAGATGTGGGTGCTCGTAAAAAAGTGGATTCTCAGGAACTGCGATAAAGTTAATGGCAGGTTATAAAGTGTTTAACGGATTCAGCTACTGACGAAATTCTTAAACTACAGGTACAAAATAGACGGCACATTATTCGACTCATGGCGAAAATAAGTTGGAGCTTTGGTGGTGTTTTAATTTTCAACGTGACCTATTTTATCTGATATCGAATATTGACCTACTTCACTGAACAGTGATACTTAGTACTGATATTAAGTAATTATTCATTTAGGAAGAGTAGAATTGTTCTTTGATACTTGAATGAAAGTTATATAATTTTTTCATATATGCACTCGCGAAGTGAGTGATACTTGGATTCAAAAATCTTCAGAAAACTAAGTGAGCCGAAGATGAAGACCTTCTGCATATAACCAGTCATCACTACCACTTGATAGCAATTCGATAGAACTAAGATAATTCCATTTTTTGTGAGAATTACAGCGAATGCTACGTAAAGATTTTTTTGGGAAATGACTAAGAGGACAGACCAGTAACGATCCAGAATCCAGAGTATTCCTGGGTTTTAGGAGAAAGATCGCTTTATATCAGTTTTTCACCTGTAATTCTCCATTTTAAGATGATTATCAATTTGGCTCATGAAAAGTCTCTCATTTGAATATAATAGTACTTAGTTAATCATCATTCGCAAAAATCAATTGAAATATAATCCGAGTGACTGACGAGAGGCTAAAAATATAATTGCATTAATTGAAGATATTATCAAGAACCTAGGTTCAAATAAACATAATATATCGAGAGAAATTGTTATCACTGTACAAAATTGAATGACTTTCGATGAAATCTCATGTTGTATATATTCTTGAGGTTAACTATTCAACTACGTTGCAGTTGAAAGTTCTACAAGAGAACAAGATCGAACTTGCAAGCTGCTGATCGCAATATTCAAAGTTAAAAATCAATTACCGGAGGTTTACTCGAGCGACAGTGTAGATTCTTCATGGATGACTATCTTCTATGAGACGGCGATAGTAAACTGACTGTAAATAAATCCATGTCATTGATATTTTTTCTCAAACTGATATTTGTTTTTTCTGTAGAGCAAACAAAAATTCGTAACAGTCCATCATTAAAAATAAGATTTTAATAGGGAAAAGTCGTTTGGTATTATCTTCGACGATACTTTCTTATGGGAATATATCAACACCCAGAACCGATTTTCATTACGTTGAACAAATGTTACACACTTTCATATTCATCGCCTTTGAACCAACATCTCATCAGGAAGGACTTCTCTGCAAAGTACCTGATAAACCTGTAGAACCCTTTGGAAAATCACTCCGCGCGCCCATGCCACCCCGTCTTCGCACAACCGTTCACATGTCATACACGACGCCTTTGGCTAGACGAACGGCAAATTTTCACGAGAAAACATACATATTTGCATTCCGTCTGAAAAATGCCGGTAGTATCCGACTCGTTGCATAAAAATTAGCCGACAAGTCTTCGAAAAATAACAGCATACGGCGGTTCGCCTTATTCGCCTCCTTATTTGTAAGCCTTGTTTATTTTCGAAACTTTCTATTTGTTCTTATCTCACCACGCAGATTCGTCTTAATGCATCCGAGCAGGTACGCCCCCGCGTCTTTTATACCATTCATGAGGCGCTTTTTAATTTTCATTGATAGGAAAAATAATGTTTCTAATGGTTGTGTCGTTACGTGCGAGCAGAGGCGGGGACATTAGGACTCTCGCTAGGCAAGATAAAGTCTTCGTCCCACACCTGAATCGGAACGGTCATTAATTATCCCACTACTGATTATAAAAAAACTAGTCAGCGGGTAATGTAGGTTTACGCTCGTGCTGTCGTAGAGTTCGTTTCGTGCCATAACCACCTGAGAGAGTTTTTCAACAAATTATGCTTACGCGAATGCTTATATCATCGATAGACGACAGTTTATATAATACGTATTCACAATGAACACGGAATAATTTCAATTTTCCTTTCAGATCCCGATATGATAGATGTCGTGCCACAAAATGCCATGGACGAGGAAGAAAAAAGTAATAAACGTAAGCAATAGTTCCCAATATCTAGAGAACGCTAACTATCCCTGCTTAATCCTGCTGCAAGTCCTGCGTCCTTTCCATTTTTTTGTCCATTCAGTGTTTCCCACCTGTTCCACCACTCTCTCGTTTGTGCCCTTCCGTTCTCTAAGATCCGTTTGCTATGGATGTTGAGTGAAGCAAAGAACGGTTACTCATTATCATGAGAAAGATTTACTCCATTATAAACTTCAACTGAAAATTGATGGTAAAAAATTGATATGCATTTGATGACCTGAATATCAATACAGTGTTCAATTTCACTCCACATTCATAGGAAATGAATTGTACAATAGAATCAGTTGTATCTATCAAGATAATTTGAAATAAATTGTGAAGGAATCAGAATATTCATAATCTCCACTACAAAATTCGTCAGATCCAATCTGAATCTGAGTCTGAATTGGTAGATATTACTGGCCCTAGAAAATCATTTATTTTTAACCACGCTTCGTATAAACTAACATAATTGTTTCAACCTTCTGCTTTTGCATGGTGGCTAGTTGTTTCTCTCAATCAATAATAAAATCAATTCTTTACAGATTACGCTGCTCTCCTAACCGGGAGATCCTCGTTAGACCTCCAGAATCATTCCTGGTCTGAAGATTTCAACAAAAACAATGTAGTAGCGACAGGTAGGTTTACTTTCCATAGAAAGAATCTCCACTTCTCCTTCTACATATCGGAAAAGGCAGCTAGGCCGCGTGCTTTACACTTCGTTGACCATCAAGGCAACATTTTAGAAGAATTCATACTTTCCCATCCTGGAGGGCTGGTGAACAGCTTGTACCAAAATGCCACTAGGAAGGTCTGCGGTATATGGAGGAGGCTAGCCAAACACTACCGTCACCTAGTGAAACAAGAAAAGATGTACGTGGTACTGATCTGGGGGAACAAGGACACGGAGTTCACCCTGAGCGGTAGACTGAAACGCTACTTGGCTCTAGGCAGCGAGCAGTTCAGTTCTCTGCTGGAGCCAGCTCCAGGCACTGATTCCATGATGATGGCCGGAGCTGGAGGTACCGCGATAGTATCCACTTCCTCGTCGTTGTCGCCAGTCCTGCACATAGCCATCATCTTCAACGGACTCTTCACTAATATCGACGACATGGAAGTACCTCTTAACGTGATGCTGGAATTGGACGAGAAGAAGCATGTGATTCTGCAAGAAGTAAGTGCACGGAAAGGTTTTTCGGAGACCGTTTCTAATACCATTTTCCTTTCAGAATTATGTTGTTCGGCAGCCAGCGGCAGACCTCAACCTCATCGAGTTTAGCTCTCCGGTGTCTCAAAGCGATCTCCGTTCGCTTTCTAGAGGACGCGTTGTTGTCACGGTATCATCGGTATCGAAACCGGAAGCTTTACGTCTCAGCGGGAACGTTATCACCAAGGTCACGTGCGAGATTTTCCAAACGACTTTGTCTTCGGATAAGTACACGCGAGACGGCAACTCTGGTTTGGCCTGGATGTATTTGAACAACCAGGGCTCTTTGATTTACAACGTCCAAGTCGACAACTTGAATTCTGACTCGGTGCATCTGATCACACTGGCGGATCCATCCGGAAAAAAGAAGGCCGAGGTCTATGCTCCGTTCCATGGTGGATGGGCTAATGGTGAGTAAAACTCATGAGTTCTTCGATTGACTGGGTATTTATTGGGACAACTATTCAGAAGTATGTGTATTCATCACATGATTTCAGTATTCAAAATTGAGAAAATGAAAAAAACAACTTCGATTCGATGATTCAACCAAAAGAATGTTCTTTATGGATTTTGATTTTTTAGACTATCTCCAGTTTTCAATCGTTGTTAAATGCATTACCACCCATATGTTAGCATTTATTTTCATGTCGTTCAATCCCAGATCAAGTTTAGTTAATTCTCATGACAAGAGACATAAATAAGCCTTGCGCTTCACTAAATTATTGATATTTTGTTATTTGAACATCTCGAACTGATGATTCGGTGATTGACTCTCAAATAGTCTTCATTCAAGCCAAACTACTGTATACTCGTTTTGAAGATAATTGTTTCCTATTAATGCCTCAACATAAAAACAAATCACTCATTCATTGTTAGTTTTTGAGAAAACCTCATCTCTTATTTATAAGACTTTATGGTGATGTTGCCTGATGCTGGTTTTTCCCTCTGAATAAAATAAATTTTGATATGGCTTCAAAATGGCGATAGATTTAGACAGCGATCTTCATGTCTTGAAAGCAGACTATACGAGGGTCTTCTCAATAGGCTAAACTGTTAACTTAACATCCTTTTTTTTATTGTTGTTGTTGTTGCTCTTGCATAATATTTTGCTACTTCTTCAGTCATAACGACAAATGCATTTGTTTCTGACTTTTTCGTTCTTGCTTATCTGACCAGTGGTTCCAGAAGTGGGAGGAACATATCTCATTTATTTGATCAGTATCCCCGTTACATTGAAATTCATATTTCAGTAATATAGAGCTCAGAAACGATTTCTAAGTATTCGAAAACATAAAGTAAAAATTCAAATTCCTTCTAGGTACGGAAGAAAAAATGGCTCACAAAATCATAGACCCCCTCTACGCCGGTAAGCTGGATATGAGCGTGGTGATCGCAAACGACACCCTCCATGGGTACCTGACCCCCAAATTGGTCGCCGACGCGAGGGATGCCCCAGCCCCCATTCTCCTCAAAAGGGAAAACTACACCTTACCCTCGTCGGTAGTGGGAATCGCTTGGATTTCCGTCGACAACGACTGCAACTTCCATTACGACGTGTCCCTTTCCGGTCTGGGCCACGACAGACGCCTCGAACTCTACATGGAGATGTATCCCATCATAGCACCGGGAGCACCGTACATCCAGAAGCACTTGGACGAGTTCCAGGGTAACCAGATCGAAGGAAGTCCAATCGATGCACTCACCAAAGAGGAGTTGGATAGGTTGGACGGTGGAGTGACCTTCATCAAGGTCAAGGATACGGTTTCGCAGGTCGTTTTGCTTTCGGCGACATTCCCCAAGGTGAGTTTTCAATTGTGTTGGTGGTCTGGGAAGGGGGAGAAATGGTTGAGCATGACGACTGCAGTGTAGAGAAAACTTTCACGCTACAATAATTCCTATCCAGAGAACAGTAATAAAATTTTGATAATAAAATGAGTATTTTATGAAACACAAAGTTTTGAAGATATTTTTCGGCTGTTTGTTCTCCAAGTGAATACAATTATACTGGGATTGGTTCTAGCTGTAATAACGTCAATAACTCCACCTAAATTATATTTCAGATCCAGTTGCCGCCTTCCTGCAGATCGCCCTACACCGACAACAACGTCCCGACTCTATACGACCACCCCCTGGTCCTACCAACGGAAGAGTGCTTCTTCGAAGGCAAATTCTATAAGAAAGACACCTCCTGGGAATCAGCAAAGAACCCTTGCCAGACGTGCTTCTGCGTAGACGGCACCTCGAAGTGCGACTTCATGCCCTGCCCGAAAATAGACTGCCCTCTGAACAATAGAACCGTCACGGCCGGCGAGTGCTGCCCCGTTTGCGGCGACCGCCCTGTATCGAAATTCAGCAGCGAAAAGTGCATTTTCAACGGCAGGACGTATTCCGCAGGAAGCAAGTTCTACCCGTTCCTGATCCCGACTGGCTTCGACACTTGCACCGAGTGCTTCTGCAACCCCAAAAACCTGGAGATCGAGTGCAAGAGGTTGGACGACAACGACAAGAACTGCTGCAGGAATTGCAAGAACATCAACACTTCCGCTTCGACCTCGAACGACGACGGCGTCTCTTTCGTGCACAGGATGTTCAGCAGGAAACAGATGAAGGACGACAACGGGAAACCGCCGGCTCTGATACTGAAGGAGGGAGGCTGCAAGAATCAAAACGACGATAAGAAGCCGTACCCCAACGGAAGCAAATTCCATCCGTTCGTTGCGTCGCTGGGAGAATACAAATGCGTCACCTGTACATGTCATGTGAGTATTGAAAATAATGATTGTCACTTCCAGTTTAAACCACAGAGAATAGAGCTGAAAAATGGGGTGGATTTTGATTTGTTGGATGTTTCCGAGTTACTGAGCTGTGATCCGCAGGTTTTTTAGTCTGACGATTTGTCTGCATGTGCGGTAGACGTTTTCTTCTGTATTTATTGAATGACTTAGTGTCGGACCATCATTTATAACCTCCTCCAAATGTACCCCCTACAAAATTATTACTTTCAAATTTGGTCTAGAGACCATTTTTTATTGTTCGGTTTTTTCATTCACTCGATCCGAATATGGAAAATGTACGAATTATTCTGAAAATAATCAGCGCCTTCAGCGGGTGTTGAATCTTATGTTCCAAATATAGCTCAGAGAGGCGGGTATAACATATTCTGAGGTGAAGACTGAACAATAACAGATAGTTTTCTGAATTTGTATTTATCAACGGCTAATATTTTCTTTTTCCTTTCAGAATGGTAGTCAAACGTGCCAGCGACAAAAATGCGATTGGAAGTCTTGCGAGAAACTTTTTGAATTACAAAGGGAGAATAGATCGAAGAAAATGCCGATGGTCTTCCCGGATCTTTGCTGCAACAAGAAAGAATGCAGGAGAATGAGGCGCCGGAAGAAGGTCGAAGAGAGAGGCTCACATGCGCAGTGAAAGACAAGTCACGGAATTTTGGAACTTTCAAACAGGCTTTCAAAGTCTTAGTTACCCCCTTACCTACCAAAGAAGACTGAGGCAGTTATGAGAAGAGAGAAGAGAGAGCTGTCATATTTATTTTGTATTTTAAGTGTCGCGCAGGGTGAGTGTGGAAAACTAGTCACAATTCGTAAGGTTTCGTTGTCGGAAAGCTAGATTGTTAACACGGATGGGGTGTTTCTTGGATCGAATAATTGTGATACTTTTCAGCGCCTCACCCTGTATGTTGTATATACGTTAGGCACAAGCGCAGTCAAATAGATGATGGTGGCAAGCTGAGATTTTATTTATTTATATTTTTCTAGTTGTTTTGATAAGGAAGTTGCATTTGACTGTGCTTACAAAACATCTACTATTTATTCGACAAAATTATTGTAAATTATTCCATAAATGTATAGAACAGAGGGTTTCTACGAGATAGAATTCTCAATACTCACTAGAGATGAAGGCTGATAGATCGTTGTGGGAAAAAATTAAAAATGGTTCTGTTGTATAATATTTATACCTTTAATTTATTGTCGTTGTTATGAATTTTATTTTGAAATTCGTGATGACGAAGTGTTTTTTTGTTTTTTCCCTGGTTGAAAGAGATAAGGCTAGACCATTTTGACGGTGGCCAAAACGTGATGTAAATTTTCAATGAGATAAGTGGTGGTACCAATTACTGTATTATCTGGATTGGAACACAAAATTGATTACAATTAATGTTTTTTTGAGCTTTCAATTTCCAGATCGTCGCTTGAATGATGCTTCTTGAGTAGAAATTTTATTGTTTTTCATAAAATTACTTCTCCGGCAAAAAATATGAAGTTTCATTTTGAGGTAAATATTTGAGTGATAATTATGTATTTTTATGTCACACAAGTTGAAATTAAGAGATAAATTTCTGATTTTGGTTTATGTCTGGTGTGAGATTTCATGTGTACACCAGTATTGAAAAATACTTTGTTGCCAAAACCCTACAAAACACTGTATGAACGTCATTATTTTGTGGTGGATCAATATTTGTTCCATATTTTGCTGGGTTTCTAACCTACCACAATCTGAAAAAATAAGAATTAATATTGAAATCTATACGAGTATAGAAGGGCAGATTTTTACTCTATCCCGAAACGTTGCTGCGTCTATTGAAAAACAGTTGCTTCTGGATAAAACAAAACAGTTACTGGTATCAAAACATCGCGTTGGTTATAATTTTTCTATTCAAGTACCATGGCTAGAAAGTCAACAGTACATGAAGAATCGTTTGGCCATTTTCATATTTGTTGCAGGACATATCATATCTGGTGCCATTATCGAAAAAACAAATAGGTACTTAATTAGTTTGTGTGTTATTTGTTATGAATGTCAGGGAAAATTCACGAAAATCGAGACATGGTTTGCCTATACTCGTAGGAGCATTTACATACAGGGTGACCGGATATTTAAATTTTTGGTATTGAACATAAAGATCAGGAAAGGCATGTTTTCGATTCCAGGACACCTTGTATACCAAATAAGTAAAATTTCATTCTGGAATCTCCCTTTGCAATACTACAGTATTTTGCTAAATGATTACATAGTCTAATCTTAGTATTTCATGAGAGAATGTGATTTTTTCTGAAGTAAGACCTTGTAAATAATTCAATTCAGTGTGCAGGATGACTGGATGAAAAAGTGTAATCTTCTCCAGGTCTATCTTATTAAATACATATACGCTTTGTATATTTTTTTCTAGTGTTAGCTACAAATGTACGTAATTGTTAGGTGAGAAAAAAATTATATGGACTAACTTCTTCTTTAAGTTGTAATATAAATAGTTGTAATATGGGCCTCACGATATTGCATTTGGTAACTTAATGATTCTTTGTGAATATATCAGTGGACTTGTAAATATATTAGCAAATGCAGTAAGTAACAGTAAAGCTATATTTAAATCTAAGTGTACCTGCTAGCTAGAAATTATATGCTTCATTAATACATACACTGGTGTATTATTACACTAATTATTGATTGCTTTGTCAAATCTCTGCCGTTTCACCCCTAGGGGGTGAAATATAACAAGTCTTGTTCTTGATAAAATAAAAATATCAATACACAGAACAGACATTATGTTATTACTAGTGACTGCAAGTTGTAGCTGAAGGCTACAATAACTGTTTCAACAAAAAAATTGCTTGAAAGTTTCCATGAATCCATGGATTACTTATATGAAACAATAATTATATTTGACACTAGTCACAATTAGAATGATTCATGACAGCAATTGCCTTTTCAGTTCTTCAATTTGACAATATCAAGGAAATAAACGATAAAACAAACATTGAAGCATTCATAGTATTGAAAGCTGTAGACATTTTAATTACGATCCTATCTATATTATTTGGGCTTCTCTTCAAATTTGATAGCATGAAAGCAAGAAAATATTCAAGTTTCCTATCTCATAGGACCAAGGATATAGAAATCTACTTGATAGTTATATTCGGAAAATTATCTTGAAAGTGAAAGTAAGTAGATAGCGCTCAGACATATATGAGAGAAATACAATCATACTACTGAAGAAAAAATAAGAACTCATGCAACAGACATTCTGAACTGATTCATATGAATATCATTCAGGATGTTGTGATACTTTTGATTCATCATTATTAGCATATTGCATATCATATGTTTTCAAACGAAACAACATAAAGGCTTGAGATCTCGAGAAACCTCAGAGTTGAATTCCAATTGATGCGTTTCTTAATTATTCAAAAATATCAATTTTCATTTTCTTGTCTGAGCACTTTATTTTCTAAACTCCAAAAGAATGCAAGAGGTTTTTTAATATTATTTGTACTAGTACTCCATTTGGCGTCATAATTTTTTTCTGCATTTGTCCCTGCAAAATTTTGTGGCCATTCTTATCCTGTTTTAAGTCATGTAATAGAAGATTTCAGAAGAAAATGCAAATCTATCATTCCAACTCCATTTATCTATGTATTTCTCGAGTCTTACATTGATGGAATCATGATGGTGGTCATCGTAGTCCGAAACGGTTGAAAATGGTGATACAGTTTTGTTAAGCACAATAGCCGTAGCTGATCGGTAAAAAAAATCCCAACCTAATATACAGATGTATTTCTGTGGCTCGGCTACTTCGGTAAATCTGAATATATGGAAAATATGGCTTTTAATCATATCACCCATGCGGGAATATAAGTTTGTGTTGAGAAATTTAATGTTTTTTTGTATCATTTCTGGTAAAACTATCGAACCACTTGGTATCAACCCATATATAAGGGAGTTCGTTTTCAAGTCATACATTTCCTTAAAAATTTCTCGTAGCTTGAAAAGACAATCAATTCAGAAATATAACATTCAATATTGTAATGTAACTGTTGTCTCGATGTTCAGTGGGTTACCCATATATTATTAGTGTAATTCAAACATACATTTGAAAAATCTGATTCAGCCAGAATCACCGAGTAAAATGTTTTTTCACCCAAATATTATAGGGCAACGAAAAAATGAATTTTAACTTAATCGTGACAGAGTGGACTAACTCAATTTCATTGAAATAAGTAGGTACTGTTATTGAAAAGTTTAGCTTTTCTACATTCCTTATAGCTCATCTTCTGAATGGCTTGGTACGTACCCAACCCAATATTTTTTAAGTTTTTTTCGAGAAGAATCCCAATATGGAAAGCAATTCATTGATAGGTATCTGAAACTTAATTTTTTTCATAATTCAACTGCTCCACCTCAAGGCTGTACCTAAGGGAAGATAAATGTGACACATACTGTATATCAGGTTTAATGTATAATGCTTGTGTTATATTCAACGAATTATTATTTAATCTAGCGGTAGTTCATAGCAAACTACTTATGACTACATACTTGGTTAGTATTCAAAACATTCCTATAGGTACCTAACTGACAAATTCCAAGCTCAATTGAAATGATGTGAACTGAATTATGCAAAAACAATGAATATGTGTGAATCCAATCGAAAACTGGTCTATCTAGTTCGTTGTTTCAGTTTGAATAACAGAATCTTGTACATGCTATTTGCTATGGTTCATTTAACTTTTGATTCCGAACCAGTTCTGAGTAGTCGACAGCCATGTTTATGCGGATTTTAGTAAGGAAAATACGTATGATTCGCAATTTGTAGAACTTTAAGATCAAGAAGAACAAGTCGAAACACAGTAAAAAATATCGTATATATAGCAATAATATAATAAGCTTACCATCTTCGTCAGAGTCGGTTAGCAGGCTTCCAGGCTGTTTTCACTTGCACACACATTACTTTGAAAAATCACTAGTTTTTCGCGTTATAAGACCTTGCTGAATCGAAGCAGGAAAAAAATGGAAATTAAGGTTCAGTTTTTTGTTTCATGACATGCCATTCAAAGCCGTCTTGTTTGTTTTTCTCATTTGCAGATCTCTCCAAAATGTTAGCAACAGTTTCATGAAATCATTGCAACTGTCAGATTTAAATATATGAAAAATGAAGACTTCAAATCAACCTAGGTATTCCAACGATCTTGTTTAATATTAGTTCTTATTTATGCAACTAGATATACAATTCTGTTTAGAAGTAATTCTATAAATTCTCATATGTGACCCACGTGTTGAGTTATTAATGGATAGATGGCGCTGCCAAAAAGAATAAACGAAATCGAAATTCTGTATTCATTATGGCATTGTCTAAGGATGTACAGTGGCGTAAATAACGCCTTGGCAACCTTGGCGGCGCCAAGGGGCGCAGTGCACGAGGGGGCGCATCAAAAGGCATTCAAAAACAAAAAAAAAATTATCTGAAATGAATTAACCTGATGAATTTCATATAGATAGAGATAGAGGTACACAATTGACAATTGAAAAAAAATCAGGAGGAATGTGTTACTAATTAAAGAAATTCAAGTAGTCTAAGTTCTAACTGATTATATTATTATAAGAACTAATTTTCGCCACGTGCAGTCAGTCGCAGCGTGTTTGTGGAGGTTAGAATTGAAATTTTCGAGAAATGACATATGACAAGAATTTGTAAATGTGATTATTTATGAAGTATGACGTATGACTGATACAACAACTATTTGGCAATACGCCAAAGCAGCAGCCAAATAGTTGTTGAATCTGTCATACTTCATAAGTATTTACATTTACGAATTCTTGTCATATGTCATTTGTCCTAAATTTCAATCCATATTTTTAACAAAGGACGTTATATTTTGTAGCTTCCCTGAAGATGACAGTATTCACTGTCGAGATATTGGAAATACAGTGCAAAAAGATTACACTTTTTGCTTGCTGCTTCACCCAATATCTTCTCTTGTATCCTGACTGGTCAGCAAAGACTACCAATCTATATCTCGAAAACGAAAAATTTTTGGTGGAATTTACGTATTTTGGCCTCCTGAAAAGTCAAATGAAATTTTTGAGGCTCCCAACTCGTTTCGGAGATAGGGCCCCTCAAAGACAGGAAATCGGGATTTTACGCCTATGTTTGTTTCTCAGTCAATTCCGCTCGAAATTCCTCCTTTCTATCAGCACAATATACACATTATATACCACCTTCTTCGTTACTTTAAAACCGAATTATAAGCATTTCTCACTACAAAACTCTATATAGTAAATCGTCATAGAAATTTTAGAGTTTTGTAGTGAAAAATGAAAAAATTCGTATAATTCGGTCGGAAAGTGATGAAGAAGTTGATATAGAATGTGTATATTTTGCTGATAGAAAGGAGGATTTTCGAGCGGAATTGGCTGAGAAACAAACATTGGCGTAAAACCCCGATTTCCTGTCTTCGAAACGAGTTGAGAGCACCAAAAATTTCATTTGACTTTTTTGTTCAGGAGGCCAAATTACGTAAGTTCCACCAAAAATTTTTCATATTCGAGGCGTAGCCCGATTAACGGAAGTTTACCATAT
This sequence comes from Zygogramma bicolorata, assembly GCA_032362365.1. Lineage (NCBI taxonomy): Eukaryota > Metazoa > Arthropoda > Insecta > Coleoptera > Chrysomelidae > Zygogramma > Zygogramma bicolorata. Next base: position 2,352,353 of record JAVJAQ010000582.1, read on the forward strand.
ATATATATATATATATATATATATATATATATATATATATATATATATATATATATATATATATATATATGTATATATATATATATATATGTATGTATGTATGTATGTATGTATGTATGTATGTATATATATATATATATATATATATATATATATATATATATATATATAAATATTTATACACATATATATACACATATATATACATATATATATATATATATTCATATATATACATATATATATATATATATATATATATATAAAATATTATTTATAGGGTAGGGGGGCGTATAGCCTATGTTTGCCAAGGGGCTTGGCTTACCTTAGTTACGCCACTGAGGATGTATAGACAATGATTATGGAATATTCTGAAACAATATTCTGGAGTTGATGGGATTTATAATCTTTACCAAGCTTTGTCTGACGAAACCAAGCAAGGGTGATAACAACTTCAGTTCCTGTGTACCCATCTATTTATTCATATAAGGATCGCCTTATATGAAAATAACACAATTTGGGAAACATCATGTGTCATGGCTTGGATCAGCGTACATTCTGATAATGAATAGATCGAAATTATTTTCATTTTCAGTTTGTTTCGATGGGAAAGGAAAACTTTATTGTAAATTAGCATATAAATATTGCAGCGCCATCTACCACTAAGAAGTCGTAATGTATACAATGTTTTGAAGAAACAATTCATTTGGCAAGTACTGTATTCATTATTGAAGAATTCCTCTAATAGTATATATAATAGTCTAATAGTACAATAGTTTATGAGAATAGATAGTAATACATTTGATACCTTGTACAATAATAGTAGGAAAAGGAAAACAAGGAAAGTGGTCGTTAGAATTCTATTGTCTAGCCATCTACTAGGAGTCTAAGAAACTATTTTGTAGATGACACTTCTCATGCATAGATGGCGGACAGTATTTAGAGTTCATCAAATTTCAAACCATGATATAAAAAATTACCCTCCACTCGAGAACGAAGAACTTTATATTCCAGTAGGAAATGGGAGTCGAATATATTTTTTTCTACAATTTTGCTGTTGTTTTCTTTCTTGCAAAATCTAAAGCTTCTTTCAGTACCTTCAACGCATAATCAACTGTTTCTGGTTTGGCATTGTAACCCATCAAACCAATTCTCAGAATATTGCCCCCTGCCGTGGGCCCAAGACCTGCTGCTATCTCAAAGTTATAGCTGAGAACAAATTTAAAAAATTGGTTGTGGAAAAACTAATCAACGATCATGTTTGGAATCACAGAAACACGTGATAAAACTATTTCTTGAACACAAAAACTACATCAATCGGAAGCATGTTTCATATTCATTTGAGAAGTTGTAGGAATTGATTGAATATTCTTCCATTCATGCCGAAAATAAGTCAAGAGCATTTATATCATTTTCAAATATTTCGTCTTTGTCCAATAAGCACCTTATTCATTATTTTTTTTACATTTGGTAATTTATGGATAAAACTTACTTTTTCATAGCATATCCGATAACATCTCTCTTATCCACTCCGTTCTCTAGCACCAAAGAGGTGACTGTTTTCAGTCTATTACGTTCGTTCTTCACGAAAAATTTCAAACCCAAGTTTTCTAGTCCTTTCCGTAGTCTTTCATAACATTCTTCGTGCCTTTTGATGACATTCTCCAAACCTTCTTCTACAAGCATTGCCAATCCTTCTCGAAGGGCACAAAGAAGATTAGAGCTGGTTGTATGATGATATCTGTTGAAACAAGTTGAAGATGAAGATCTATTCAAATAGGTATCAAATTATCACCACTGGATTTTTCGCTGTCATTGGTGATTTCAATAAAACCTGTATGAAACGATTCAAGTTGTATACGTTCCTACTAAGGTTTTGTCGTTCTTGAAATTTATTGAATAAAAATCTCGTTGCTAGAGAAAATTGAATGAACCATTCGACATAGAAGTTCCAGAAAACTCACGGTCTAACGTTGTTGAAACAGTTCCACTGTTGTCCCAAAATTGTCATGTCCCAATAATATACTTTTCCAGGCGATTTCCTCTGGAAAATAGCCTCCCTGGAAAATAAAACATTAGGTTGACATCAGTTGCATAGTTGCATATAATACAACTTTAGTTGCTTCATGCATTTGAGAAACCTGATTGACAATTTTATTTTTTTGCAAACGTTCATCATGAAAAGCAAATCAAAATCAAATCATACCCCATATCGGAAAGTAAGTATGAGGCACATATCTAAGAGAATAGGACTCAAACAACATTGGTCCTCTTGTCAGCATATTTACGTTATCTAGAAAATAGCAGTAGTAATAATAGTGTATATGATAGCTAAAATGAATAATGATTGACGGAAGGCCCTTCTAATCACCATGAGGCCATTAGGCGCGTATACAAGGGGGCTAAATGGGGTATTAACCCCCCCATGATCAGTCAGTCACATAACATATTAAAATATATTGAAATATAAAGGGAGATATCAAAAAATATAATGAATGAATGAAAAATCAATCACAAATTTATTTCAACTTTACTCCCTGTAACCCTGTAAGATCGCAGAATCCAGTAATTAAATTCAAAATTATTTTCAAAATTATAGAATATCTCAGAAAATTATATAGTCTCTGGTATTTCGAGAGAAATTGAAAAACCTGAATTTGAATTCATTATTTAATTTTTCTTTTGCATTATCTTTTGTTCAATAAGTATATATTTTTCATTCTACTCATATTGATATATAGTATGATGAATACATGAACGAAAATCATTATAACGGTTTATTTTTACGTCCTTTGACAAGGCAAATGTTAGTTATCTCTAAAGTCTGAAGTTTATTTTCATCGAAAATTATTGTTTTCTCTACTTTCCAATTTTATTTATGAAAAATATGAAGATTAAACAAATCTGACGTTTTTATTCCACAGATTCCTAATAATTGAAGTCATTGTGAAAGGTAAGTTTGTGAAGAGGCGAATATGCATTTGTGTTTTGATAAAATGGTAAAAACGAATAATTTTCTCAGTGATTACTCCCCCTATAAACTTGAGCTGTATATGCGCCTGGAGGCCATGATGATTCATGATTGGATGGCAAAATGGTAGACCAGCTATTTCCAAGGGCTAATTGGCAATTCGTTCTTTCATGTAAGAAGCATTTTCCAACTGAAGTCTTGAAAAAATAATCGAATCCCTGACCCCTCATTGAATCAGTAGAAAATATACTCACTGAGCCTTGGGACTGAAGGAGATGAGTGTTAGCCCAGGAGGAACACCCAAAACTTTTTGTACACCAGCATAGACCACATCAACTTTCCATTTGTCCATAAAAAATGGCACTCCACCAATAGATGCTACCACATCAACGCCTAGGAGACAGTTATATCTGAAAAATAATAATTAACACGATTTCAGTTGAAAAATCATTCATTTGTAGAAAAATCATAATTTCCACTGCTCCACTGGTGAATATTTGAGAGAAATAATACCAATGAAGTATTTCTATGAATAAATTTACCTGTGACAGATTTCTCCCAACCCTTCGATTGGATGACAGACTCCCGTGGAACTTTCACTTTGTACAATGAAAAGAACTTTCGGTTTGACTTTCATTAGATTGCGTTCGATTTCTTCCAAAGTAAATATATCTCCTGGCTCCTTTTCCATTCTTGTGACGATACCACCTGTTATATATAAAAGTCTGAGGAAGTGAATTTAGGTTTTTTCTTCTCCTAGTTGATAGAAATATAGAACTTATTTGGAAGAAAATAAATATACTTCCAACAGATATCAAATACCCCAATTCCGAACTGATATCAATTTTTTCTCATGAATATGCTAAGGCGAGTTGGTAGCGAGTGGTAATAGTTTGGTTTTGAAGTAATCGATCTCTGTTGAAAGTTTTCTATTCTGATGAGAATAAAAAGACCTCACCAGAAGCATTGGCTGTGAGTTGGAATAAGTGTATGAAATGAGGCCAACAAAAAACAAAGCAAGGACAATCATTGTCCTTGAGGATCTAACTATAAAATCTGATATATTTGTAAAATTGAATGATACATTTTTGTGATTCTTATAACTCAAGAATATCGTCTGTTGCCTGAATAAGACTAGTACCTTCTGGGGGCACTTATAATAGTGTTTGACATGTAAAAATAAGAATTAATATTCATTCTTGCAACTAGTGCATAATGTTTATTTTCGTGCACTAGTTGCTCACAACAATTTCATACCCATATAAGATCGAAAACTAATAGATTTCAGACGAGTACAGTAAAACTTGTGCATTAAATAACTAGTTTCTGCACTAATCATATTTCAACAGATTTCGTTTCATTCGTGGACAGTAAAGTTATTCTTTTTATATTCATAACTAAGTATGACCAGAATAATCAAGTTCTACCAAAATTCATCTATACGTAGAAGAAACCAACCATATCTTCTTGCCATGTCTGTTGCTCTTAATCCCCATAGCCCGTTTATGCAAATCAGTACTGGATCTCCTGGTTCTATCAAGTTACTGAAAGTTGCTTCCATTCCACTATGTCCTGATGCACTAATTGCTAATGTGAGTTCGTTTTTTGTTTGGAAGAGGTATTTGATCCCTTCTTTTATTTCATCCATAATCTGTAACAAAAAATACATCAAAACAAAGCTATCGTTTGTTTATGAAAAAGAAGTCATTTCTGTGAACAGAAATATTAATATCTTTATTGTTTCCAAAGACAAAATCTTATAACAATCGTTTGGTTTACACAGTATTTGAGAATGAAAAAAAAACTTGAACGACAAAAAATTAGAAAAGAGTATTTCAACTAGTATGGCATGATAAGAGAAAAATACAGTTCTGTTATTCGTTCATAAGGAAAGAGCGCAGCTTAAGTACTTCGATTAGGTAAAAATACAATAATTTTGCATTTTAGAAATTGATACTTTCCATTGAGATCACAAAAGATTCGTAGTTAGCTAAGAATGGTACTGCACGTCTAAGGACTGAAAGTATGGGACATTCAAAAAGATTATGCCGCAGGTTCTGTTGTTGATGAGTGTTGCATAAAGAGCAAATTTCTTTAAAATCGATGGACCAGTGAAAGTTTTTGATTGATATCCTAAGAGTGTCCTTGTATGTCAGGCGAATTTGTGCTAATAATCGGATGACGTGTATTGACGTTCTATAAGTGAGATAGTTTTCAGGAGATGGGTTATCTGAAAAACCTATATTAAATGTGTGTTTATTGGTGCATAAGAGGTGGCGATCAAGTCGAGTTAATATTTCAAGACTGTCAATTGACTCGAACTATTGTTTGATTTTATATACCCAATTAAATCGTATGACACATTGATCAGACAGGAGTAACTTCAAAAGCACCTTCGTGGATATCTATCATCGCTCATAGATAAAGGTTTTATTATCCAGTTCAGGACATATTAGATTTTCAACACCTGTTGTAACTCTCAGACAACCAAAGGGGGGATATGTAAAGAAGTTGACAGAAACTCATTTGAAACTGAGTACTGAGTACTAACGTCATTATTTTGTGGTGGATAAATCTTTTCTTCATAGTTTTCTGGGGTTCCAGATAGAAGTCTACCCTTCTACAGCTTATCCAATCCATCTTTGCACAGAACTAATGACGAATATGCCTAGCAATCTCTGTGAAGTATAGTTAGATAATTAAACACCTATTATATTTGTTCATTGTATTGAAATTCGTTCCTAGTAGCTGTTTTTCCTTTCGTCATGATCTGCACTACCAGTGTGCAACTGAAAAAGTAGCTGAGTTAGTGCCAGGATGGATTGGATAAAAGCTGTACACTTGTATAGATTCCCACAATAAAAGTAATGCTCATTATTTGAAACCTTCCAGGAGGCTACCCACCTATAAAATCACGGATGAAAATACAACTCTACCGACCAAACTGGAGTGTTTAAAACAAAGTCGCTGTCTGTCTGTCCTATGCATGCTTAGATCTTTAATACTCCACTCTATGACGGTAAAAAAAGTGTAAACTGTGTATTAATCCCATACAGCACCGATTCGTATGAAAATTTGGATATAGGTTTTACTTACCCTCTATTTTAAAATCTACCTTGAGCCGAGGGTTGATTTTTTGAAGGGGGAGGGGGTAAAAACCACCCCTATTCGAAAAAAATAATATCAAAATTTTACATTGGAGTATATAATAAATTGAAATCGTATTCATATCAGTAAATCAATAAATTGATGATTTATAATATAATTTATGGTTCAGTAATCGCTGTCAGCCCTTAACACCGCCCCTTATGGCAGAATATCATCAGAAAATAATAATTAACATGCTATTTGGCAGTTATTCAACTTATTCAGTATCTATTTGCATTTGATTCGAGATTTAGCTTCTATCTACCATCTACTTAAAGTTGAGGTTGTGCCTGGGGTTGATTTTCATTCATCAGAGGTGAAAACTACCCCTATTCAAAAAAAATTACAAAATACTAGTTTTGAACGTGCAAACATCTGTAAATACGTTGACCTAGCCTTGATAGACAATTTCTGATCTATTAAACAGTTTCGGCCCCTAATAAAACTGGCTAATAATAGTATATTATGCAACGATCGTGTAATGATGGTTATTAATATATGAGCATAAACCGGGATACGAAACGAGCCGAAGGTGAGTTTCGTATGGTTTATGCGAGTGTATTAATAACCATTACATGAGAGTTGCATACGCTATTTTATCTACACCCAATAAATGATGAAGAACTAAAAATATTATAATATTAGGTATTTATATTGAACACAATAATAGTAGGTAATCAATCGTATTTCTTTGAAAAATTCTACAGAATTATAATTAATGGTATAACCACGGAGAATACAACAATGAGAGGAAAAAAAATGAAAAAAAATCTTCGTCGAGGTCTGGTATTGAACCCGGGACGTTTGAGATCACTGCCCGCGCCGCTGACCACTCAACCATGAAAGCACATTTGTTTTGAACGAAAATAACAACATATGTGTTGCATTTGTCAAATGAAAAATATAATCCTTTCGATTGTATTTTTTTCTTGTCTAAGACATCTGTGGAGGAGTCGCTGGTAATTCTTCTATATCACTGCTATAAGACATTTTCATTCGATTATCGAAAATTGACTGAATTCTTCAAAAATTCAATACCTACTGATTTTGACTTGACAAACGTCAAAATGCAAAGCTTGCACATCATGCTTGATTGAAAAATAATGGGTTTCTATTGGTTGAAAATCTGTATCGTAATGAAAATCTGTATCGTAATGGATTTCATTATAAAACGGGTGGTGGGCATATAAGTGTATTATTAGAGTACGGGTGTAGATAAAACATTTATTATTATTTTTTGATCTTTTCCCATAACTCCCTTAGTCTTTAAGCAATCAAATCCACCAAAAAGTATTTCGTAGCTTTTTTCAAGAGCTATAAGCTAATTTATATGATTTTTTGTTTCAGATTATATTTTTGAAAAGGTTTATGCTGAAAGGGCTCAAAAAAGGTACTTTGCGCGAACCCTCACAATATTTAATTGGCCATATCTTACTCTATTTTCATCTTGCAGAAAAAAATGAAACACCTGAATTTCAGAGAAGAATCATCAATTTTGTACTCTAAAAAATTTTGCATGTGATCAATACTTTTCGAGTTATTTCGAAGAAATCGTGATTTTTCGATTTTTTTCAGAGGGAGGGGAAGAGAGGATGAGTTATTCACAATTTTTTTCAACGAAAAAATAGGATTCATCATTATTTCCTTCATACCTCGGTAAGTTTTAATGCAAGATACTTTTATAACTAACAGAAATGAAGGAATTTTGAAGGACTTCAAAAAAGGTCCAATGAGTTTTTCCAGAAAAATACATTGGTTTTTGGTTATTGTACGTAGAAACTTTCCATTTTGGCGTTCGAAAATAACAATCAACTTTCAACAAGCAATTATTCAGTTTGTAGTGGATTTGCATACATCACAAATGAACGATCGCCTTTATTTTTTCAAAATCTATAATTTGGCTCTCTGCAGGTTTTTCGATTAGATGCATATTTTTCCAGTTATTCGCGAAAAAGGATCTGAAAACTTGTTTTTTTTTTGCCTGAAAACCGACAATTTCACTATTTCACTCGCGAATAAGTCGAAAAGTATTGCTTTTCAGAAGAAACTTCATTGAACAAAAAGTGCTTAGAATTACTCAATCTTGATATCCGCACTTACACGCAATAAAAATGTTTTCACCCTCAAGAAGGTGTGGCATCCACTCCCAGGGAGAAAGCAACCCTCGGCACAGGGTAGATTTTGAAAAAGAGGGTATGTAGATCCTGAATCCATATTTTCATGCGAATCGGTGCTGTATGGGATAAATACACGGGAAAATGGTCATAGACTGGACTATAAAGGGACGAAACAGATTTTCATTCGTGTTTTTGATAGATAGAGTGATTCAAGAGTAAGATTTATATGTATAACACATTCATAGTATAGTAGAGGAACACTGATAATTTCAGAGGTTTCTAATGTGATGTTAATCACTTACATTGCAAATGCTGGCTGAATCCTACGGGATAAGTCAAAATAATGTACCACAGTAGTATTGTACCCCTTAAAAAGTTCTACAAAAAATTCTGGATGGTATGTCTATCTCTTAGGGATAACCCACGGCGAAGCCGGACCAGGTCGCTACTCGCTAGTTACCTATCAAAATCATTTCAAAATTTGGAAAATTGAAAATAATGGTTCATTACTTAACGAGGGGAATAAGTACCATTAATTGGCCCTATCCTCGAGTCACGTACTGTACTTTTTCTACTCCCATCAACCTGACAGCCGTAACGTAATGGCTCACTTACAATACGCGTGCTTATAATTTCTTTAGGTCAACTGATCATATTCAAACACTTCTCAACAATTTTTCGGAAAGAACACCCCATTCGAGTTATAGGCGATTGAAGGCCACAAAATTAACAAAATTCACTATTTTGAAAAAATCTCCATCTCTACCGAATATTTTTTTGTATGGTCACTATCTAAGAGTTGTACTCGATCGTCATATTATTTCAATCGAGCTCTTTTTTATAGGCTATTGAAATTTCCCGTGGGGTTTGATATTGTAGAGATGACGAAAATCTAGATAAATTATTTTTCATGAAGGGGATTTCTATTTGTTATATCAATTTTGGGTGATAGAGCAGAAAAACTTGTTGAATATTGCAAAATACGTAGTCCCTTGCACAATTATCTTCATTCCGAAAAAATATAAATGCTAATGTGTATTGGTAAAAACATGACATATTAGACAGTACTTTTGATATCAAGTTCAAGTACAACTCTCGAAGTTTATTTTGTGCGTGAGAATGGTAAAAAATATTTGGCAGAAATGGAATGATTTTATTGAAAATAGTTATTTTTGCTAATTTGTCATCCCAAATGGTAAATTGGAGAGTTGAAATAGTCATGTCATTACCTTAGCGACGTTGCTAGTATCACTTCTAACCTAAAATTGTTGGAAGATATCTGAAGGTTACAAAAACAGAATGGCAGAAAAATGCGTGAATTTCAGTTTGAAGAACCATTTTTATGCCTGAATATGACTGAATTCATTTTTTTGTGTTATATATTCACCCAATTCTTCATGATATCAATCTTATTTGAGAACTATTCAAATACAACATATTCGCCTGACACCAATTTTTATATTGTCAATATCAGAAGAAATAACCAATATTTGAAGTACTCAGAAACATGTATATCTTCCTCACCTGAAATGTTTCTTGATGCATGTGTCCCAAAACACTCTGACTCATGGCATGCAAAACCCTAGGAGGGGCGTTAGAAGGACCCGCACCCATGAGCGTCTTCGAAGGCACAGCCAGGGGCTTCTTGAGAGCTTCCGGTGGTGGTATTTCCATGTTGAACAGATTTCACGAAACACTAAAGTTGTGTATTTCACGAACTTATGACCACAAGAGGGTACTGCTTCCACGAGAAAGTTTCAAGAGATAATGTGAAATAATACATTAAATGTTGGGTTAGCATTCGACCTATCTCTGGTGAAATCGTGTTGCTTGACCTTTGAGATAAGCGGTAATTCTGTATTTATCAAGAGATGTCCACGTAATTGAAATCTTCTTCGGTTGCCAATAAGTTTCTCTGGGATGTTGTAAGGGTTGGTCTGCGATAAACTAGATCGAAATACTACCTCAGTTCTGTTTACACATTTAGCTTCCATTAGAACTTTGAAGTGAAGTTATCGGAGATTGTTTCATATGAATGTTTTGAAGTAATTGCTATGAACTCTTACGAATTGTTTATTGATACAAGAATATTGAATAGAGGCGTAATGTATAAAAGTTATGTTTTCTCAAATGTAACAACATATCGGATTGTAAGGGTGTATAAAGTTAGGCTTGAAATAATTTTATAGAGAACTATATTGAACAGACCACATAATCAGCAAGAACTGATATGATCTGTAGGGTCCATTGTAGCCACTATCTTGTCTGATAATTTGTATTTGCAGAACCTCATTTTATTATCTGATAAGTTGATCGGAAGCCTCTTTTCTAATGATAGATGAAACAGGATTTTCACATAGTTTTGGATCGATATTTCGAAATGAAACATTGTTTATACTATTTTGAATGTAAAATTGTTATGATTAGCATTTTATTGAAATATAGGTCTGAATATATATATATATATATATATATATATATATATATATATATATATATACATATATTATGTTTCTTTTGTTTTCTTAGTCCTATTTTTCCGCAAATCGTTTAACATTCTGCAAATATTAATTAATTTTGAAGAAATCATGAATAATTTTATCCAGATATTAATGCTGCTTTGAAATTTGTAATAAAATTACTTGGGTTACTATGGAAACTGTTACCAATCATTTATGCAGAACACTGTACAACACAACAACTTCTTAGAAAAAAATATTTTATTCTACCAAGCGCAAGCGGTTCGATAGTTATACCAAAAATAAAGTGAAAACTAAAGAGATCATACCATGTGATAGGAATAATCGTGGTGTAATAATTGAGAGGAGACTTTGCTGGAAGTATATGATTTTATGAAACCTCAGTATCAGGATTTTAGAAGACCATTAATTTCGGAAAATTCATCAAATTATCAAATTTTACAATTACAAAAAAAAACATTGCAGTACTGATGACTTTTGTGTTTAGTGCTTCAATGAGGTGGTTATAAGTTTATAAGTATGTGTCTTTTCGAAATTATCTATCAAAAAAAAGGTCTCTTCAAAAACTGCCGTAATAAAGAATCTTTTTTAATGTTTCAAATTGGCATAGTGAAGGTGAAATTTCTGCAGAAAAAATTTCAATTTGGCATCAATATTCTTCTTTATCTGCTATAAACCCATACTACTTCATATTTTCAGGATTAACCTTGAAGAGGAGTACACGTATGGAATATATATATATATACGGTTTTCCATTAAGAAAAATCTGAATAAGATCGTTTTCGAGTTCTGTTTCAGTCAGTATCAAAAAACGAGCCTGAAATATTTCCATCACAAAATAGACTCTCTAAGGGAGTTCTTGTTGACTTGTGGAATATGAGGTCTTGAATAAGTCTGTTTTGGCATTAATACCCCAAAGAAACTCATCTAAAGTTATAAATGTATTAATGGGAACGTTATTCCGAACAAAGAATATCCGAATTTTCGAAAAAAAAAAACATCGAAATCAAGAATAAATAAAAGTAAGAGAACTGCATTGAAGAAGTCTCAAGTTACTCACAGATGCGGCTATTGGGAAGAGGGACGCTTGCCCCGCATGGAAATTCACTTACAGAATAATTTGGTTTCATATACTCAGTCAAAACTTTCCCTAATGTTCCTACTCACCCGCCCTTCTCCCCATTTCTGATGTCCAATCTCCGACACTGTTCACTAGATTGATGCGATGACATTCTTCGGAAAACAACTAATTTCCTGGCAAAAACGAGGAATGGACTGAATTATATTCGAAAAAGCTGCAATTTTCTTCACAAAATTTTTTTTCGCATAATTCAAAGAAAACTTTACGAGAATTCATATTTTATGAAAATTTTTATTGTAAATTTTCTGGTATCTTCACATGCAACAACTGATATCTCTACTTTACTGTCACAAAATGAGAATGCCTTCTTAAAAAAAAAGTTCATTCATCAGATTTATCATTCAATTTGCTGTATGTAGGCACTCCTCAGATGTACAATTAGCCAAATTTTTGAAATCAGAATATGACTTGAAGTATTTTGAACAGACATGAAATGATACCCAAATATACGGGAGGTCACTAAAAAAGCTGAATGCTCAGATGAATTTTTTGTACTCAAACAACAAACTGCACTGTTTATGTATAAATTGTATTGTAATTTTGAGAGTTTTTCAATTCTGAACTGAATACTTCATCTCAAAAATCTCCAGTTTTCAATTCGATACTTGATTTTCGAAGACGAATGTCAATCTGTCACGTCAGATTTGGAGTTAATGTATAACCATGGTGAAGTGATATTCTAGGAAATGACCCTGTCAAGAAGTCGTGAAAATAATGATAAAATCGCAAAAAAGATATCTTCTACTGTGCTCTAAACACACGTATGAGCTAAAAAATTTCACGCAATTTTCTTCATCTCTCAGAAATTGAAAACAAAACACCGCCTCCGAGTCTGCCGCCGAAATATAAATCCACTAGAACCGTAAAAATTCACATCCTCCTAGTACCTATCCCAATCTCTAACATCTTGCATCATGGCCACCTGTTGATGCCCTTTCTCGGGCAGCATCGATTTGGGTCGGAAGCAGGTTTGTATGCGATGTTGTCGGATTCTGTATTCGGGTAGAGTTATTTTGAGTTGAAATAACTTGGCCAAAATGAAATTCTACCTTTTCTAAGATGTTTCCCACCTCACTCGCTTACTCTTTTGAAGATATCCTAATTCATACTATCAGAAACGGAGATGCAGGCGCGTATACAGCTTTGGTTTATAGAGGGAAATATAGGTTTCCACCATATTATCAAAACACAAATGTAAATTGACCTTTTTACCAACACCTTCCACAATAACTATCACCAGAAAAAACGTCAGATTCATTAAATTTCAAATTTCAACAATAAAATTAGAAAGTATAACAAACGAAAATTTGCAATCAAAATAGATTTCAGGATAACTAACATTTGTCTCTGGCAACGCAACGTAAGTAAAAATAAACTCTTATACTCTTACAATGATATTCGTTCATGTACTTATCATACTGCAATATGGTACATTGCAAAATATATCTCACTAATTGAACAGAAGATAATGCAACAGAAAAATTAAATAATAAATTTTAGTTTTCGGTTTTTCTTATTAGCATAATGATCTACTACTGCATCATCTTCCATCCTGAGATATTGTGGATCTGAGCCAAGTTTTGAAGCGCCTTTGAGGCTTTTTAAAAGCGTTATTAATCGAAGTGGGAACATCATTAACGTTCTTCCAGAACTATTTGTATAAATAATTCTTTGCACAATTCCAGAGACTACATGATCTTCTGAAATATTCTAATTATGATGAACATTTGTATATTCAATTACCTTTGTGAATTTTCCTCACAATGGAGTCGATTTTTTGGTTGGAAAAGCTAGGAATGTAGGAAATCGATATTACCCTCTTATTACCATATTCTTACAGGGAGTAAAGGTAAAATTAATTTTAATTGATTCTTCAGTCATTACATAATATATATATATATGTGTGTGATCTGACTGATCATTGGGTGAGGTAATTACCCCTTTTACCCCTCCTTGTAATAGCGCCTGCTGTGATGATGATTGAAGCTGATAATGACACTTATTTCATGAAAGTTGTTTGCTTATGATAATTTGCTTCATTGATTATACTACCAATGAAAATAAATTCAATCTTCCTATTTGTTAATGACCCAAACGTCTATGGATGATTCACACATAATAAGAAATATTTGCTAACCATTTGATGTTACTTCTTTTCTAGAAGTTTTGTATTCTTGTTTGCATTAACTTCGAGAAGAAAAAGCCAAAAATCATTTCAAAACTCCCCTCTCTCCACCAAAGTAAATATGTCTCCTCATGGTAGTTCAATTCTGGTATATTATCAAGAAGTAAGTGAAGTACTTACCGACGCCTTTGGCCTAGCAACTACTCAACAAAACTCGTTTTGAAAACGGAAACCGTAAGTAATGAAGTTAGCTGGATCGTGCAATGATAATAATTGATGTCAAACAATTATCTGACATGGTGACTTTGACTAATCAATCGATATAAATCAATATAACCACACGATAACATAATAATGCTTGGTTCATAGACCAAACTGATTTATCGTTTACATTCACATTAAGAAATTTCTCACAATGTTAATCAATGCCAATGTCGTGTATGGACTCTTCCATTATCAAGTAGAAGTAAAAGATAAATTAAAAGTTTTGTCTATAAAACTTGCAATTGCTAAGCGAGAGAGTTTTTGCTCGACGTCAAATTTTCAGGACGATTGATCGATATATAACTACTTTTTCCCAGAAGTCAAAAATAGTTATTTGTATACTGGAGGCGTGAGATGCTTTGTCGCCCTCCGAGAGACGGTATATACAATATTTTTCGTGCCATAAAAAAATTGCCGATTGCACGAAAAATTATTTCCCAGCCTTTTAAGCTGAATTGCCACTGAGTCCGATATCCGATGATTCCACTATTTGGATGTTTCGTGTTTGGTGCGAACACAAGATTTTGGGTTACAAAAGAATTTCCTCATCAAAGGAAGGAAATTTCACAGTGTCAGATCCTAGGATACCTGGCTGTGAAAAAACAAAGATGAAACTATGTCAAAAAAAGGAAAGAAGAAGTAATTTGTTATTATGCTATTATAAATGCCCAGTTTCAACGTGAGAGAGCTATATATCAATGATATTCCATTAGTTTGAGAACGGAACAGAAACAGTACCTTATTTGGAAAATTCTAGTTGTCGAGATACGTTTTCTGTCTCATAAAAATATTATCTCATTTTTTGAGAAGTCAGTTCCAGATTCATTCTACTTCAAAATTGATATATTTCATTTATATCAAGAGAGGATGTGAGGAGAACTAAATTTTCTCACGAAAAATGTAAAAGAATAAATGTTGGGTTATCCACTTTTGATTTTTCAACCCTCTCCTCCGCCTCTGCTTTATTCAAGCCTAAATTTTGAATGCTCAACTCAGGAAACTACTCAGCTGAACTTCAATTATTGAGTGCCAAGGGCGAGTCACTACTATAACCAGAGTACTGTTTAAATGTTATTATTTTGTGGTTGACGGATTCTTTCTTCCAGTTTTTTCTGGGCTCCTACCACAATCTGAGAAAATAAGAATAAATGTGTAGTAGTTTGTGCATGTATTTTCTATGAAATTATCTGACACTAGTGTCTACATGAAGTGATGATTTTTTTACCATTACATCAAGGAAAGGAAGTTCATTGTTGGTTCTTGTTTCTTGATGTGTCCATTCGGATAACTCTCTACGAAAGAATCCTCAAAATATTCCATGTAAATATCACTCAGAATTGGAGAAAGAGGTGAACCCATTCCAAATTCTTGTAGATATAAGTCATTTTTGAACTGAAAATCTACATTCGACCTCGTTCTTTCGTTTATAGGAGGGGGGGGGGGAATCACTGAGAAAATTATGCGTTTTCACCATTTCACAAATGCATATTGGCCTTTTTACAAACTTACCTTTCACAGTGACTTAAATTATTAGGAAACTGTGGAATAAAAACGTAAGATTTGTTAAATCTTCATTTTTTTTCATGAATAAGATTGAAAAGTAGAGAAAACAATAATTTTCGATGAAAATAAACTTCAGACTTTAGAGATAACTAACATATGCCTTGTCAACGTAAGTAAAAATTAACCGTTATAATGATATTCGTCATGTATTTATCATACTACATATCAATATGAGTAGAATGAAAAGTATATACTTATTGAACACAAGAGATTGCAACAGAAAAATCGAATAATAAATTTAAATTTAAGTTTATCAATTTCTCCCGAAATATCAGAGACTATATAATCTTCTGAGATATCCTATAATTTTGAGTTTAATTACTGGATTCTGCGATCTCACTGGGTTTCAGGGAGTAGAGGTGAAATAAAATTGTGATTGATTTTTCATTCATTTATTATTTTTTTTGATATCTCCCCATATCTTTCAATATATATTGTAATATGTTATGTGACTGACTGATCATGAGGGGGTAATTACCTCCTTTACCCCCCTTGTATACGAGCCTGTCTATAACTTGGATATGACAATTGCTAAAGTTTTGTGGATAGGTACGTTGGTAAACATACTTTCTTCATCGAATATGACCATGTCTCCAGCTTGTTTTTCTATCTGTGGTAATTTTGCAATTAGATGTAGAGTATTCTTTATAAAGCTATTTCCATAACCGGATATAAGTTTCAATATTTGGAGTATGTATTTGGCCAGTTTCTGGCATGGGAATCCATGCCTTTTTATGAAATAGTTGCAGGGGACGAATATCTGAACAGATGTTTCAAGATTTGGAGTATGTTTTTGGCCAGTTTCTGGCTTGGGGATCCAATAGTACCTACGTTGGGTCTCAGAAGATGACTTGCCTCATGTTCCACACGCCACATTTTTGGTAACCCATAAAAATGTAGTATTCACTAGAGTCAATAATGAGTTGTGTGACTTGTTTTAGAAACTGTGTCTTCGTTTTTCAGTTATGTTCTGTATATATTCTGTTCAATGGATTTGGGTCTTGATTCAATGTAGTGTACACTTGTTTCAAAGTTACTGATGTGTCTTGGTTATGTATCTCAAATGAAGTCAAAGTGAAAAGGGAGCATTTTATGAAATAGTGGCAGGAGACGAATATCTGAACAGATTCATCATTACTCCGGTACGACTGCCACAATAACCCCACGATTCACGGCGCGTGCCATCCATCCCTTAACCTCAAATGGCCGACCTGGCAACATCGCATCGGGGTATAAATTATGCACTTCGGATCAGTTGTAAATTCAAACTGAGAGCGGAAACAATCTCTGGAAATTGGAAATATATTTAGCTCGTCGGAAAACTCGGAATCACTCAGTGAATGTATTAAATCGAGTGACCGGCTATGATTATGGTGTCCTAGAAATGAAAGCTGGGTTTTCGTCGGTGTACACCAAAGGTATTTTTCAATTTTATATTTTTTGGTAGGTTAATTCGATGTGAAAGCTATGTTGTATGTAAATGAATGTCTGACTAATTACAAAATTGCATATATGTTGGATATTATTTGGCTTTTCACCCTCCTGAATTAGATCAATAGCGTTTCAATATTACGGAAACATTGGTTTGAGATTGTAAATATTCTACTGGCCATGAAAATGTGAACATTCGGCGATATCGGTTCAATATTCTAATGGATAAATAATATTTCAGCAGATAAATAACGTTCATATTCAATCAATCAATGTCATTTCGTGATTTTTAATTTTTATAATGAAAAATTATGTTATTTAATGAACAACTAGAAATACATTCTTTGTAGAAAAAGCGTGATACTCATAATCGATATTATATGAAACCATTTAATCATTCATTATCACTTCTTCTGTTCGGGTTTGAAGGCCGTCATTTTTTGGAATTTCTTCCTGACGTTTTGCTGGCGCGAGTGGCTAGCTTCTTCAGACGCTCATACATCTTAGTTAGTGTTTTGGATTATTCAAATCCCTATTAAATTCGTCGAATTCAAAGTCTCCTTTTGTCAACTTGTCAAAAATCTTTTTATTATTATTTTTACAACTTCATTTTTTCGTAAACAAACGCTACCAAATATATCAATTCGAATACAGTATGTTCAGAACCTAACATTTCTTCCACCTCAAAAATGTGAAATCAACTATTGCATTCTTCAAGTAAGGAAACTTTGCAGAGTTCTGCTACTGGTCTCCTATATATTCCGGTCTTGGTCTTCACATCGACTACACGTACTTGACCGTCTTTGCCTGGGTATACAGCTTCTATCTTGCCCAGTGGCCAATTGTTTCTTGGCAATTGATTGTCCATAATAACCACTATTTCCCCAACTTTGAGTGGAATCTTTTCTTGAAACCATTTCGTCCGTTTTGTTAATGTTGGCAAGTATTCCTTTACCCACCGGTTCCGAAAAAGATCCGCCAACTTTTGCGAGTACCGCCACCGTTTCGATATATCTATTTTGTCCTCACTGAAATTTCCAGGTGCTTTGTTGGCACTGGAAGAGCCTATCAAGAAGTGATTTGGAGTTATACTTTCTGGGTCTTCAGGATTTGATGAGACATATGTGAGCGGTCTGCTATTGACTATATTTTCCGCTTCACACATGAGAGTTGCTAGCACTTCGAATTTTGTTGTTCTTCCTCTCAGTAGGACTTTCAGAGTATCTTTGAAAGATCTGACCATTCTCTCCCAACATCCACCCATATGTGGACTCGCAGGTGGGATGAATTTCCAAGTGATTTTTCGTGCAACCATCTCTTTTTTCATCATGTCTTCATCTAAATTTTTCAAAGTTTCTTTCAGTTCCTTATCCGCTGATTTCATATTCGTACCATTATCACTCATAATCATTTGGGGTTCTCCACGTCTGCTGATGAATCGCCTTATTGCCAAGATGCATGAGTCTGTTGATAGCGATTCTGCAATTTCGATGTGTATTGCTCTTACAGACAAACACGTGAATAACACACCATAACGTTTTTCAGTTCGTCTACCGATCGAGATAGTCATAGGTCCGAAGTAGTCCATCCCACGAAAGTGAAGGCTCTAGCAGGTTTCGTCAGTCGATAAACTGGAAGCTGTCCCATTTCTGGTATATCAGGTTTGGCACGACGAAGACGACAAAAATTGCAAGTGAATATCACCCTGCTCACAGCTTTCCTAGCTTGTAGTATCCAGAACTTTTGACGCAATTCGTTAATTAGCATTTCTCTTCCTCTGTGACAGTTTTTCACGTGATGAAATTGGATGAGAAGTTGGGTATACCTATGTTTACTGTCAAGTACAATGGGATGTTTAGTGGACTGGACGAGTTCGAGAGAATAATCGGTTCGACCTGAGACTCTGATAAGTCCGCATTCCAATCGGCACGACAAATTTACTAACTTGCTAGATTTCGGTATTGTTCTTTTACTTTCCAATAAGTTTAATTCTTCAGCAAATTGTTCCCGTTGTACTTGTTTACACCAATGATATTCAGCTTCCTCCATTTCCTCCACATTAATGGCCTTGAAGTCTATTTTCTTTTGACACAGCCTAATAAACTTGAAAACATAAGCTGTGGACCTAATAAGTCGCAACCATTTGGAGAATCTGGTAATGTCCGGGAGATAGTCTATTTCTGTTTTTACTGTCAATAAGGAAATTTTCATTTCTGCAGAATTATCATACGATATATCAAAATTTTCCTGTGGCCAATCATTTTCATCGGAATACAGAAATTCGGGACCTCGATACCACCGACTATTGGAATCTATTTGAAAATCCCTGTCATCTCTAGTTGCGTCATCTGCCACATTCAGTTTGGATGGTATCCATCGCCATTGTGATTTCATATAATTCTGTTGGATTTCAGATATTCTATGGGAAACAAAACTTTTGAATTTTCCAGGTTCATTTCTTATCCAACACAAAACTGTCTTAGAGTCTGTCCAGAAGTAGTTTCTTTGTATATGTAATCTATGTTCTTCTTGAACCTTTTTTGCGATTCTGCTTGCGAATACTGCGGCTTGTAATTCCAGTCGTGGAATACTAGTACTTCCCTTAATTGGAGCCACCTGAGTCCTGGACGTCACCAGTATAACCATTTTTTCTGCTCCTCGACTGAATCGGAAGAAACTAGCCGTTGCTAAAGCTTGCTGACTAGCGTCACAGAAAACGTGTTGTTCCAAATTATATTCTTCTGGATTTTTCATATAGCACCTTGGAATTTTCAAAGCGTAAAGTTTTTCTAAACCATCTAACCATTTGTACCACCGCTTCAAGATATCTTCTGGTAACTGTTCATCCCATCGAATACCACTTTTCCATACTTTCTGCATTAATATTTTGCTTCGTATCGTGAAGTTGCCGAGTAGTCCCAAAGGATCGAAAATTGACATAACGGTTTTCAAGATATCTCTTTTTGTTGGAATCTTGGCTTTCTCCATTATCCTTTTATCAATTTTAATGAAGTTTGGTGCAAATTGTATGGTGTCCTCTTCTGGTATCCATTTCAAACCCAAAATTCTTTGTGGAATGGTCAGATTTGTACTTCCTCTCAATTCTTCTGGAATGTTGTTCAACAGTTCTTTCGAGTTACTTGTCCAACCTCGAATTTTGAACCCTCCTTGTTGATGGATGTATATGACTTCATTTATTAATTTTTTTGTTTCATCTTCTGTATTTACACTATCTAAATAGTCATCCATATAGTGACTGAATAAAATGGCGTTGACTGCTTCTGGATATTCATTTTGAAACTGAAGAGCATTTTTATTTTTAACATATTGTGCGCTAAAGGGCGAACAAACAGCACCAAAAATCATTACTTGCCTAACATAAACTTGTGGATCAGTTTTAGCATCTCCATCTCGCCAAAGGAATCGCTGTAAGTGTTGATCTTCCTTACGAATTTTGATTTGATGGAACATTTCTTCAACATCTGAGGAGAATGCCAAGTTTTTCTCTCTGAATCGCCAAAATATGCCTACCAGGGCGTTATAAAGATCTGGACCCTTCATCAGGAAGTCGTTCAAACATTTCCCATTGGCTTTTGCCGCGGCGTCGAAAACGAAACGGAGTTTGTTTGGTTTATTAACGTTGACTACACCGAAATGAGGTATATACCAGATATTTTCAGTAGCTGGAAAATTGACTTCGTCTTTACTCAGTGGGCGGCAATAATTCTTCCTTAGATACTCTTTTATTTTGAATCTATACTGTTCAGCAAACTTTCTGTCTTTTTCCATTTTTCTCTCTACATATTTTAGTCTTTCGATTGCCACTTTTCTACTATCATATTCGCAAATTCTACTATGATTATTTTTCAATAACAGACCACATTCCCATCTATCTCCTTCCTTTTTCGTTATTTCTTCAATCAATAATTCAGCATTTTTGTCTTCTTCTGATATGTTTTTGTTGTCCGTTTTCATCCCATACGTTTCCAAGCTGAAATAAGCTTCTACTTGTGCATGAATGCTCTCCAAATCGTCATCGCCATAGTCTTTGAGGAATAAGACCGTTTCATCAACTCGATTTCTATAATTTTTCAGGTTCCCATGTAAAATCCACCCTAATTTTGTTTTGGAAAGAGCTGGGGTATTTTTTGGGCCCTCAATCACCTCTCTGGATACGATTAAATCCCAGTTATCTTGTCCAATGAGAAGTTTTGGTTTCATCAGACCTATATCTCGTATATTTACTTTATTCAAATGATGCCATTTTGATTTCAGTGATTTCAAGTCTATACTTTGAGTAGGTAAGTCCAAGTCTCGCATTGTATATACATTCTCCATTCTATAGTCTTGCCCATCCTGGCCACAAATTTCAAAATTAATTTTTCTTGAGGGGAACTTCTTTCGAGATTCTCGATCTGTCCATCTCAACCCAAGGTCAGTAGTTTCACCCTGTAGGTCAAATCCCTATTAAATTCGTCGAATTCAAAGTCTCCTTTTGTCAACTTGTCAAAAATCTTTTTATTATTATTTTTACAACTTCATTTTTTCGTAAACAAACGCTACCAAATATATCAATTCGAATACAGTATGTTCAGAACCTAACAGTTAGACTCCGATGTCATCGGAGGAATGACCTATTATGACTAATGAGACCTATTATACATAATGAGATCTCAATTTAAAAACATTATTACTGTTAAAATTACAATACCACTCAAAGGTTGTTATTCGAAAATCACTACTTCAATCCTATTTTAGTGTGAATAAAATTTTAAAGCAATATGCCACCAAAACATATATTTCAAGATTGTATCTACCCTTCCAAACAATGTTGGAGACCTATCGAAATTATACTAATAAAAATTGAGTTGAGGGAAAGATATGCAACAATATTAAAATCTCCATATCGTTAAAATGATAATATTCAGTACTCCAATCCAAGTATTAGTAGTGAGATATCAAACCCATATATCATCAAAATTTTACCTTGCAATATGCAGTTGGAATTTATTATAAATATTAAACCAATATTTTAATTGAAATTTTTTTTTTCGATATAAATCCATATCAGTTAAAAACCAATGCTCCACCTACGACAGTTACAGAAACATTTGCTGTAATAGAATCAAAAACATAGGCAAATGTCATTTTGGTTGGAAAACAGTCTGGTTTTCCGTATATTATGATGAATCTCTTAAAGTTCACTTTCTAGTTTTACAACGTTCCCTTGTTACCGATTATAGTATATTTATCTTCGATATAAAAAAATTATCCCGAATAATACAATGCCCCCAATCTCCTTTATTCATTCATTTCCGATTATAATAGTGAAACAAGTGAATGAAACGAATCAAGATTTCCCACTTTGAATTCCGAATTGAAATTCAATTTTATTAGCAGAATTTTTCTCAAATTTCGAAATGTTAGAAACGGAAACTCCGCTTACGACACGAACATCCAGTGTTATCTTAGAAAGAGCACCGATGAAGATCCACAGTTTCCTGTATATTATGATTTATTCTGAATTCTCCATTCAAACATTCTACGAAATATATTCTTAGTTCTGTCGATCTAACTTTTACTATATACCTACTCATCTTTCACATTTTTCATTAAATAGTATTTTTAATGTTCACTCGTTATCAGTACAGTCTCTTCATTCCTGTTATGGTGGAATTATTCCTCCCTTCCTACATTCCTTTCATTCGACAATTCATTCTAATTATAGTAATAAAACAAGTGATCAAAACGTTTGCTCACTTTGAATTCCGAATTGAAATTCAATTTTATGAGATCTTTTTCAAATTTCAAACCATTATGAACGGGAACTTCGCTCACAACAAAAATATCTGGGTCATCTTAGAAAGAGCATCGATGAAGATCCGTAGTTTCCTGTACATTATGATGATACTTTAAGTTCTCCAATCGAACTTTTCTAAGACCCACTTGGTAACACATTCTACAAATCTGCTACGAAATATATTCTTAGTTCTGTCGATCTCACTTTTACTTCCTACCTTTCACATTTTTCATTAGTTTGATTAAACCGATCAGAATAAACCGGGCGTTTGGCTCGCTTTCCAGGTACTATTTCGGGTACTATATTGTTCCAGTCGTTCGATTTCTATGTTTCCTGAGTTTACATTTTTTCTGGAAATAATCTCAACATATATCCCTCCTTCATCAAGCTTAATCTACCAAAATGCGTGCATTTCCACAATTTTCAAAATTCGCTTTCGAATAATTTGAGATAAAATCCCTCGACCGGTGGTCTCGGAATTTCATCAAATAATCATACACTCAAGTAATTTGCTAAGCAAAATTTCGAAAATCATGGAAGTGCAGAACACATTTTAACAGATTGAACTTAGTGCACTAGGGATATAACTCCCGAATAATCTTAACCTCCTACATTCCTTTCATTCGAAAATTTATCACGATTATAATGAATATTTCCCTCATATATAAAATGTCCCATAAGAGCAATGAAATTATCGAAAACTCACAGCGGTAATTGCATTGTATCAAGTCACCATAACAACACATTCGAAACCGTATCGCTAGACGTCAGTAAACAACACAAATAAATGTCAGATAGACTTCAAAAATAGAAAAACATTTCGCGTTTTGGTGAGTACTCCATACAGTCTATAGAGGAAAGTATAAATGAACAAAAAAAAATTTCCTTGATAATTTCTTTATTCGTGAAATATTCCAATGAATTACATTCGTGCATAAAAATGACCAGATAATTTTGCATTCAATCGTGATATCTTATACAAATTGCATTCGGTTATTTTCATTTTTTGTAAAAGAGCCCCCGTCCTTCGGACTCGGGCACTTTCGCCAAAATATGAAAATAAACTTGCAATTTTTAAATATCACGCTTTCTTGCAAAATTATCGGTAATTTTTATGCACTCGTGCAATTATAACCGATAATACAAGTGAACAAAACGATTCAAGTATGGTCAGTTTGAATTCAGATTTCAAATCCAATTTTATGAGCAGAACTTTTGTCAAATTTCGAAACATTATAAACGTGAACTTAGCTCACGAAAAGAATATCCAGTGTTATCTTGGAAAGAGCATTGATGAAGCTTCACAGTTTTCTATATATTATAATGAACATCTCTGATTTCTCCATTAAAACTTTCTAAGATTAAGATTCTACAAATCTGCTACGAAATATATTGTCAATTCCGCCAATAGTTATTTTCAACGTTCTAGTTATCATTGCAGTCTCTTCATCCCCGTTACGATGAGAAAGTTGAAGGATAGACTGATTTTACAGAGTTTTACAGCCATTGAATACACTAGACCTTTTAACCAATTAATTTGATCAAAATAAACCGGGCGTTTCGCTCACTTTTCAGGTATTATCTCGGGTACTATATTGTTCCAGTCATTCGATTTTTATGTTTCTTGAGTTTACTGTTTTTCTGGAAATAATCTCAACATATATCCGTCCTTCACCAAGCTCGATCTACCAGAATGCGTGCATTTCCATAATTTTCAAAATTTTGCTTCCAAGCAAACGCTTTCGTCTATAATAATTCAAGATAAAATCCCTGGACCTGCGGTCTCGGAATTTCATCAAATTTTCATACACTTAAATCATTTGCTAAGCAAAATTCAGAAAATCATGGAAATGCAGCACACATTTTAACCGATTAAAATTGGTGCACTCAGGATATAACCCCCGAATAATCTTGACCTCCTACATTCCTTTCATTCGAAATTTCATCTCGATTATAATGATAAACCGAGTGAATAAAACGACTCAGGTTTGCTCACTTTGAATTCCGAATTCAAGTAAACTTTATCAGGGAAACTTTTCTCAAACTTCGAAACGATTCAAACGAGAACTTCGCCTCCGACAACAATCTCGGGTGTTATCTTTGAAAGAGCACCGAGTGGAAGCTTCAATATTAATTTGATTTTTTCGTCCGGGCGCGATTGTGACGTCCTGATCAATGGTTGTCTCTCCTTTCGAAAGTTTGCGCCAGGGAGATACCGACGCAAAAGTCAATATTTACGGACGGGACGTATATTTTCCACTGTTTCAGATGTGTTTGTTTGCGGAGTTCTCGCAGAGTTTCGTTTTGTTTTGGACTGACGTGCCTGTCTTCTCGTTTGTGTTTTCGAATTGAATTGTAAAATCGAGACACTTGCTTCGTGCAATTTCCTTGCTGAGCTGTGAATTGGCAAACGAAGGGTGTTGTCTACACAGTTTGATATGGATTTAATTATTATATTTATGAGTTGAGGGGAAAGCTCTGTTGGGTTTTCCGAAAGCATTCTAGATTTATTTTTTCTTTCCTGAAACAAAGCCAATATTGATCATATAGATTAGATTATCGGGGAACTGGCCCATGGCCTGATTCACTGCGACCTTTTCAGATCTATTGTGATGCTCCTTGGCTGTTCGAGCTCGGTGTCTAGCTTGATCTCTTTGATTAGACTCCATAGCCTTGACACTGACCCCTTCATATAGCTAGCAGCCTCTGGTTTCTACTCCTTGCATCTTGCGTGTCTCAGCCTTGGTATCGCTTCGCATTCATAGAGCACATGCAGTGCGGTTTCTTCCTCTTCTTGACAGAACCTGCATTGGGTTTCTTCTGTCAGACCAATATTGCTCATATGTTTTCTGAGCCGGCTATGCCCCGTTAGTAGACCCACGACTACCCTTACAACCTTACGGTTGTGGTTCAGCAGGTCTTCCGTGAATTTGGGCGCTGGTTCCTTTATGAACTCTTTCGCCTGTCTCATTCCAGGGAGCTAATTCTACCACCAATCTTTCGATCTGTTTTGCATCCATGAATTCATGAATGTCTTTATGCTTGCTTTCGCTACCCCGCAGAAGGGTTCTGGACCGATCATAGCCTTAGATGCGCCTTCACGGGCTAGAGCATCGGCCTCCTCGTTGCCCTTGTGACCCTCATGTCCCATGCTAGAGTAACCCTATTTTGGGTACTTAGCTCCTAGAGTGAATATAGAGTAGGTTCGAAATGAGCTGAGCGCCTCCATTGCCGCCTGGCTGTCGGAGAAAGTGGCAATGGTTTTATTTACGACCTCCTGCCTGTTTATTTCCCTTATACAGTGTTCGATGGCCGCTACTTCTGCCTGGAACACAGTTGCATTATGTCCGAGGCTGAGTGCGATTCTCGACTTTGCTCTGCCTCCGTATACGTCGGCATGTAACAGACGAGGATAAAAGGCCAAGTGCTGTTCAGTACTTTGAAAAATTCTTTCAAAAATCACAATTTTGTGCTTAAAAAAAACGTTCCAGAAAAAGAAATAAAATATGCCAGTACAAAAGATTCTTTCTGATTTTCCTCGTCATTTTCAGAGTAAAATCGTCTATTCCTCAAAATTTCCCGAGTATCAAGTTTGTTCATAATATCGCTTGTAAGTTTCTCTTTTGCTAGTTTGTAGAATGAGACAGCACGTGAATGTTTGGTGTAAAATAAAATATTGACGACGTTTACAGAATGATACGGAAAAGACCACTACATCATGCAGTGCATTCGTTCAATGTCCCCCCTTTTATTTTTTCAACGGGTCAACTCAAACAATTGAAATTTGGGATAATGAGATTAATGCATGAATACTATATTCTGGAGTGAAATTGACAAATAAATATTTCAAAATGGCGACTGGGCGCCATCTCGAAAAAACAATTAAATAATTCAAATAAAATATGGAAAAGGGGATCTTGTGATACATCATTTTGAAGCTCCTGACGAATACTTTATAACCCTTGAATATGATGTCAATATCTTTACTATCAGAAAATGTCGGTACATTTAATGATTAACTGCACACATCGACGTTTGACTTCATAATTTGAGGAAATAAGCTGAGTTCATCAGACGATGCTCAAAATGGTTGCCTCAAACGTCTTGAGAACAGTCTTTCTGATATTTCACGTCGTACATTCGCGAAAACAGCAATGTCGATATTTCTAAAAATAATTATTATTCTCTGCCGTACATTCAATATTGAAGCAGGTTCAGTTTCGTACACCTTCTGCTTTAAATAGCCCCATAGAAAAGTCTAAATGTGTCAAATCTGGCAAGTGGGTTGGCCATTCCGTAGTACCTCGATGGGTAATCCAACGACCATGGAAAGTATTATCCAAATAGCTTCTTATTTGTTTGGAGTTATGTGGTGCTGCTCAATCTTGTTGGAATAATAATGTCGCGAATTATTTTACTGACATAGAGCTCCCTGAGGGGGATTCAACTGTGAGTTCCCTTCATAGTGATGGTAATTCGGAAATCAGAGACGAGATTACAAAAATAAAACATTTATTGAAGAACTAACACACTATACTTACACTAGAATTTAAAAAATCTCGGGGCTGCTGGGAAAGTGTCAAGTACGATGTTCTTCGCCAGGCGTGTCACTATCAGCTCCCTCATTTTCCGTTTTCCAATTTCAAAGGTAAACCTATTGAACGCCCCGCTCCACAGGTCATCGGTATTTTCTGATTTTAGTCAGCATTATTACTTGTTACCGATGGGTAATGCATTGATGAAATTCTACGCCTTACTTCCTGTCAGACTCGCAATGCATTTGATATACAGGACGTACATTTATTGAATGCCAGAATTGTAGAACTGACAAGAACTAAGGGATTTTCCAGACATTGGGAGCGGGTTACTTTTATTTCTTCATGACAATAATATACATATCGAATTCATTAGGATTCACTTCGACGATTTCGGTGATTAGAGGTTGAACAGTAGCTGCCTGCAAATTCGAATACAATTCCTCTGTTGAATTTTGTTCAAATGACCATTTTGGTGAATATTTTCCTCATAAAATGTCCCATAAGAGCAATGCAATTATCGAAAACTTATAGCGGTAATTGCATTGTATCGAAAACTTACAGCGATAATTGCATTGTATCAAATCTCCATAACAACACATTCGAAACCGTATCGCTAGACATCCGTAAGCAACACAAATAAATGTCAGATAGATTTCAAAAATAGAAAAACATTTCGCGTTTAGGTGAGTACTCCATACAATCTATAGAGGAAAGAATAAATAACATTTCCTTTTTCTTTTTTCGTGAAATATTCCAATGAATTACATTCGTGCATAAAAATGACCAGATAATTTTGCATTCAAGCGTGATATCTTATACAAATTGCATTCGGTTATTTTCATATTTTGTAAAAGAGCCCTCGTCCTTCGGACTCGGGCACTTTCGCCAAAATATGAAAATATACTTGCAATTTTCAAATATCAAGCTTTCTTGCAAAATTATGGGTAATTTTTATGCACTCGTGCAATTATAACCGATAATTAACGTGGTACTTATCTACTTATAAAATCGAAAACTAAATGAAAATATTTGAACTGAACAATGATGTTCGTTATACTGACATATTTGGCTTTTTTTATGAACAAAAAATGACCTATCAAACCAGTCGCCACCTTGAAATTTTCATGTGTCAATTTTACTCCAAAATATAGTATTCAGGCATCAATTTCATTATACCAAGTTTCAATTTTTTGAGTTGACCCGTCCAAAAAATAAATGTGGGGGATATTGAACGAATGCATTTTATATTATATTTGGGGAATCAATAGGAATGTATGATTAACGCTCATAGAAACTGTGAAACGAGAGAAAAATAGAATGTACTTGTCTATCTCTGAAGATGAAAATGAACGAAAATACTCAACCTGTGCCTTGTAGATCATTAGAAGCTGACGAGAAGTGAAGTTTTTCTCAGCACGAAATAGAAATCCAAGCTTCACCGAATCGATATCACATTTTTCCTATGAGAGATTATTATCACAATTCTTATCATCGAGATACTTGACTTTCTGGTGATACCTGAATATCAGATAAATATAGATTACCTGTCTTCGAGAAAGACATGCCTGGGCTTTCTCAGCAATAAATACCACCGAGTTGATGTTACGTCATTCTAATAATTTTGCCACGTCATCGTTAATACAATGAACAGTTGACCGAAAACTCAAATTGATAAAATCGTGAATTGTAAAAATTCAATATCTAGAGAGAAGTAAATTCGAATGAGCAGTGATAACCTGAAAGCTAAAAGTAATTATGAGAACATAGATATACTCGTAAAAACCAATAGAATCGCAAATAAATTGAAGTAACAAAATTTATTAATCGTTCGCTCAATAATTTTTGTTTCATTTAACTGACTTTTTCATTTGGTGCTATTATCAATTTCCGTTTAATATTCAATGATTTTCTTTCCATTTCTCTCAATTATTTTGCAACTCAAAAGTTTTACATATTCACATTTTGTTTGTTCTTTTATTATCCAAACAAATCACCTCTCTTTGAATGTTACTATACATCGTAGTTCAGGTTGTATGCAGCTACCCTTGTATAAACAATCATTTACCTCGGGTTGTCATTCAATTTTCACCAGTAGATCATTTTTATAATACAAACCAGTTTTAATCCCGATGAGATGACTAAAGAGCCTTCGTTCGACGCATATTAAGTAGAAAGATAATTAACTTTAATTCGAACTTTCCGAAATCACACACACTTCATCATCCAACATTCCAGATTGAAAAAAAACTGTCTCAAACCATCAGACACAGCTGGTTAGTCGGTAACTGTCTATTAAAATTTCACTTGTCAGTGCGTGATACCGAAAAACAAGTCTAAATATACGCTCGTACTCGGTTAATTTATCTTCTTTTCTATCAAATCTGTCAAGAGCTTGCCGGAATATGTTAGTGAAAAGCAGAAGCCAGGATTTTTTCGTTCAATGTAAGCCCGGCAGTCACGATTCCCTTGCAGATATTCAATTATATTAATCATTTGTTTTAACAACTGCTGGTAATATTGACAAATGAGCCCGATGACAAATGAATGTGCGTGGATGGCGTTGTGCGGGCTCGTAAAAATATAATGGACACGGGAAATTGGAAATGGCTGTTAATGTTTCAATTGAATATCCTGCAGGGAAAACCTATCGCTGCTCCGATATTCTAGCATTCATTGGGTGGATTTGTATAAACCAGTTCAACTTCGAATATGGTTTTAATAAATGAGCATATATGAGAATATATTTTGACCTAGCCACGAACAAAAAACTTTCCAGAACAAGTAATAGAGGCATTAGTGTGGAAAACACTTAATCACTTGCTATATTATGATTCCTACAAGAAAGAAACTGATAAATTATCTGAGTATAAACGATCACAAGATAGAGGATGCAACAAATATTTGTGAAAAATTGAATGAATATTTTGTGAACAGAGGCTCCAGTCTGTCAACAAACATTCCAAACACAACCTCAAGAGTTCCAGAAATTTCAAGTCTTCAGTCAATGTTTTTAGAACCTTCTAATATTCAAGAAATCGAAGAGGTCATCACAGAATCAAAAAATCTCCAGGATGCGACGAAATAACTGTTCAAGTGATTAAATCAGTTAAATCAGATTTAGCACCCATTCTCTGTTAATTTACGAATTTATCTTTTGAATCCGAATTAATTCCAAGAGACTGCAAAATTGCCAAAGTATTGCCCATTTTCGAAAACGGGAAAAGATATTTGATGACTGATTACAGACCGATTTCATTGCTTTCAATATTATCGCAAGTTTTATTCGAAAGACAGAGAACAAATCGTATTATATGGGGAAATTTGAATCGAAAATGAGGAACATATCATGTGGGGTACCTCAAGGGTCCATTCTTGGTCCCACTATTTTTCTCATATATATAAATTCATTATCTGACTTGATTTTATATGGTGATTTGAAGTTATTTGCGGATGATACTACCTTGGTTTACTTTTCTGAAAATATCAATGAGATCATAAATGGAATGGAAAGTGATCTCAGCATTATCACACTATGGCTAAATTTTTATGAACTGACTCCGAGTCCCTTAAAATCAAGTTTTATGTATATATCTGAGAGAACGTTACCTAATCTGATCCAACCACTCATTTTCAACAATTCGAAAATAGAAATTGCAAAAAATATTGAATTTCTGGGATTAATCATTAATCCAACCCTGTTTTGGACTAGTCATATTCTAAACCTCAGAAAAATACTATCACCAATTATCGGTATATTTTATAGATCAAGAATTTTTCTGTCATCAAAAATTATTTATTTCACTTTGATCTATTCGAAACTACAATGTTCAGTATCTGTTTGGGGCACTGCATCAAACTCAGCAATGAAACCATTGAAATATTTACAAAACAAGTCTATAAAATGTATTTACAAATTGCCTATCCGAAAATCAGCAGTCAAATTATATAACCCCAGAAATCATCCAGTCATTGACTCACTATTCAAATTGAAAATGAGTATTTTCATTCATTCAACCAAAAATGGAAAAAAAAATCCAATCTCTTTTATGTCATAATTTCTGTTAGCCATAATCATCTCACTAGACAACAGCATCATTTGAAAAGTTTACAATTCAAAAGCAATATTTGGAAAAAAATCGTTATACTTCATCGGAATCAAAATTCATAACAGTCTGCCCGAATAACTAAAAAATATCAATCATATCGAAAATTTTCAAAAGAGACATAAAAAAATACTTTGATAAGTAATCTGATTCAACTGATTTTTTTTGTTTTTCTTTGTTGTTCTTGAACTTGGCTTATAGTTTTATAGAGATTGTATGTAACAATTTGTTATCTGCTTTCATTTCCTGTTTAACATTTATATAAATTATTATTATTAACATGAAACTAACCGTAACCATTCAATTTTTTTTTACATTTTGCTATAACTATACATTCGTATTTTGCATTTTCTTGGTCAGACTCAGATCGCTTCCAATAAATCTATAATCATCAGCCAGACATGCCTGGCAACACCGGACTTTTCTACTCTTCTTTGGGATA
Source organism: Zygogramma bicolorata (assembly GCA_032362365.1). Classification (NCBI taxonomy): domain Eukaryota; kingdom Metazoa; phylum Arthropoda; class Insecta; order Coleoptera; family Chrysomelidae; genus Zygogramma; species Zygogramma bicolorata. The sequence continues at coordinate 2,384,475 of JAVJAQ010000582.1, forward strand.
TAATCTTTCACTTAAGCTGCATGCCTAGTCAATAACAATGAAACTAATCACCTACTTGAGGTGAACGCTTACTCATATATAATAGATAATTTGATTAGAAAATGTTAATGTAGGGAAACACTTCATAAATCTTCGGTTCTTCGAAAATATGAGGTTGTAAAAAGTTAAACGTAGTTCCATATAAACCTTATGACACTACAGGGCTTGAAAATATTGTCGAAAAAATATGAAAGTTGCATATTAAACTTCTTTTCAATGACAACTCCTTGGTAAACCTAAAGATGAATTAGAAAATAAAAACAGAAGAGTCGGACATTCATGAAATCACTCGCATGTACATTGGGCAGAGTCGACGAACTGTAAAAACCAGCTATAAAGTACATTATTCACACATACGATACGGAAGGGCCTGCCAGCACTACCTATGATTGTACAATATGACAATTCCTAACCCTAGATTTTAGATTTGATAAAATTTTCTTCTTCTGATGATGCTCACTTCATTCTTGAAAGTAATATCACTTTGATGTTAGGGTAATTGTTCTCTAGAAAAAGTGTCTGCTATCCCTCAATATATGAGATGATTTTCAAGTTCAACTTGAGTGATACGCCTGCTTTGTTAAACCTATAACTATGCTCTAGGATTTTCACGTGCAGCTAACTGATAACAACTGACTTTTACGGGTTCTTATAGGAATTCAAAGACGCATGTTTTATTCGTTTCGCCGTGACCACGTAGCAGTGTTTTATCGGAGTACCCACTGCCCCATAAATCCACGAAACTCCCAGCGATACCATCTGAGATCGTAAACTTTTGATGGACCAAATCTCGTAAATAACTAATAGCTAATCTCGTATTGCTCAATAAACATGATTATAATCGACAAACATCAGCAATCATGTCTGAGAGAGTTTGGCCGTATGGAAAAAAGGCAAAATAACCGGTGATTTTTAATGGGAACGGTCTTCAGAGAACCATCAAGATCGTGAGTGAAGAACAGAAGGTTCTCGCTGTTGCCTCATGCCGCTGAAACAAACGAGAAGAATTTGGTAATTGATAAATTGAATTGCGGTGAGAGAACGTGTTTTAAGGCGGATGAACATTTTTTTCTCGAGCAACTGTTCGATGTTTGCGTTGTAGTTCGGGAAGGCCGACTATCAAGGTCGATAAACTGATAGAATAAAAAATTTCTATGGTAATCGATTCTGTAACGTTCTTGGCTCTGGCCGATAAAACCTGTTGAAATCAATCAGTTGGCTGGTGTCCGAGGTGGCTACGGTGCCGTCTCATATCCGATTTAGATTTATCGACAGTTGATAATGAATGAAATATAAATATAAGTGAAAATGTCACCTCCACTTTTCAACCAATGAAATGCCTCAAGTTTGACCTGTTACCATGGCAATTAAAAAAATTCCAGTAAATTTTTCGAGGCTCCACGATATTTAAGTGGAAATTTTTTGAGAGTTCAAAAAATGAACATATGATCTACAACACTCGAACAATGTAGGTATACCTGTGAATGATGCAAAATACATTTCCACAACTTGGGTGACCTTAAATTATGAAAGGTTTTAGCATTTCATGTAACTAAAGTTGGTAATTTTTTTCATTTAACGAAATATGGTAGATATACCTACAAAGGATTTTTTTCAAAATTGCGTCATGTTACTTGTGAAAATATATTTCTACCACCTTTAGTTGCTATAGGGCGAAGACTGGGCTGGTATCCATTTGAGTTTTAGCATTTGGTTTAACTAAAGTTGGTATTTTTTCATTAAACGAAATATGGTGGATATACTCATATGATTTTTTTAAACAAATCATTAAGCTTTCTGACAGAACGGGTTGAACAAAAATGACAAATCATCATATGTAAAAATCAGCAATAAATACCCTGACCAACTTGACGAACAGAGAAATTTATTAAAAATGTCATGTTAGATTATTATTTTTTCCAAATTATGGTGAGAATTTTTTACCGAATACCACGCAAGCATGAATTATTCCTGGAAATTCTCTTTCGGAAAAGAATATTTCTCTTTCGGGTGAAATTTCATTATTTTATCAAATCTGTTCACAACCTGTCTGCTGTCAAATATTCGCTTGTGTCCCTAGTTGGTATGCTATCCGTACCAATAATACTTTCAACAGGTATGTGGTAAGTGTATCTATTTCTGAACAAGAAAAAGTATTCTCTAATTTTTCATTTACGTGAAAGTGAATTTTTGAATTGTTCAGAGAATCTCATGAGAGGAGAGAGAATTAAGAGTTATGTGTATATTACCTTATTTTTTAACATGGTTATTCAGAGTAGAAAGTGTTCAATATTTGGCGAATGCGCAGGGTAATGAATCAGTCAATTCTGAAGAATAGTTGCAACACTTTCAGTAGAATAAATAGCAGCACTTGGATATATCTGTATTGATGAATTATCATAAAATCTGACTCTCATTCTTATTAACAAATCAAGAAAAAATAAGAAAAAAAAAGATTTTAAGCGTATCTTCCTGAGGTATGGAATTAATTAATGTCAGAGATTGTAGAGAAAGATATGTCCCAGTGTAATTTTAAATGGGGATGAGATGCCTTACTCAAGGAAATTATCCTTCCTAATTCTTTTCATGTTTCTATCATCGGCGTTTTAGCCCAAGCGTTCATCATGCCTTCTTGTTTTCCGATTGTTACTAATTTTCATTTATTTTTTCAGAGCAATATTTCTCCGATGATTCGTCATTACTTTCCCTGCTTTCCCTTTTTTTATGAATGTTTCTAATTTGAATATCCACACGTTTTAGCGTTAGAAGGTCCGGCTGGGAAAATGCAACTGGGATTAATATTGGAGTCAATCGTCCCAAACTGTCGAAGAACATAAAAATAGGAGAAACCGATATCCCCAACTCAAAAAATACTCTTTTAGGTATGGAGAGATGCCGTACTTGTTCACAAAGAATCAAATCCATGAAATAACCCGTAATGTATGCGAATACCTTCAAATTAGGCTATTCAAAACGGGAATGAAAAACATATTCAACTTTTCATGTATGAAAGGGCTAAGGACAACTTTTTGGCCTTCCCTTTTCTTTCTACATATAATTCTTTATATCTTATTCATCGTATGGGAATTTCCTATTAATGATATATATTCGATTCAAGTTTCTTATAGTACACAAATTGAGCAGGAGAAATTAAAAGCAGGCGAGTTGTTGTTTTAGATAGACTGTTTTTTCTGTGAATGAATCAAACCTCAATGAATGATATACACATACTTATCAACGTCAAAATTGTTATTAACGTTACAAGACCGTTATTTGCGTATCGTCCGTGTGTCGTTCAAGTCTTCGTAATCCCCCTGAAAGATTACATTTTCATTCCTAGGAAACTCTTTAACAACGACCATGGATGAAAATGAAGAAATTGAGGAAGAACATCAAATTTCCTTAGAAATATTGGGAGAATAATTTGCAGTGAGTGTTGATTTACTGCCGAAAATAACTCATGAGCGTCAAAAAGAAAATGAATATTTTTCTTAACGGCCGCTAGCCGTTAAAAAAATTTAACGGATCGAGGCTGTTAACAGTATGGGATAACGAAAAGTTAGTGAGTTATTTTATTTCGCTACTTTCAAGATTTTCATTTCCTCTTTGTTGGTCCTCAGTTTTTAAATACCAAAAAAATACCTCTTCGAAATGTGCAGTACACTGTAAAAACTAGAATTTCTGAGAAGAACCTAAACTTCCGAATCCCACCTGTTATCCAATTATAAAACAAAAAGTAACTACCTGAAAATAACTTTCTTGATCGTAGGAGAAAATGCGTTCAGAGACAAAACGGCAGTTTCAGGCACGAGGTCTAGAAATGAGATAAGAAATAATGGCAATGAACAGGTGAGACGTGTACTTATCTTTGTAGAAAAATGGTAGCTCCCTTGGCGATAATAACCACTCAGGTAGACACTCACATTCGCGGCTCACGAACTAACGATATACAGGGTGTGGCGCAGGCGTCGTGCGTGGGTAGTGTTGGCAAATAGTTCCACTCTCATATATTTTTTATGATGTTTGTTTCATCGTACAATGGCAATCGATTCCTCACTTCGTCTATTTATCAGTCTCAACATCGAGACTGCATTGGAGTGATTGGGAATTCAGAATTTCTTGGTTATTAGGGGAATCATTCCACCAAATATATATCACGTTTCTCGGTTGCCAAACATTATTTATACTGCTTCGAATGAGAAAGATATCAAAATTTATTATTATCTTCGAGAGTTTTTTTGAAATAGTAATATCGCATATATTATGCAAGTACTCAACCTGACATTAATTTTTCATGAGTGGTTCTTGGTTGTGTGTGTGTTCTTGGTTTCTGACAAGGGGAAAACCGGAGTTCAATTATCTGCCTCATAACCAACGTGATGAGATTCACACATTAGAAGATGAGGTCTCGTTAATCGAACAAGATTCGACTTTTGAGGGTTGAAGTTAGTGAGGGGCGTCTTTTCGACCCCCAAATATTAGTGAGCATGTTCAGTTTCAACTTTTGTTACGATGGATCCGAACGTACGTCTGAAACACTTTCTATTGGTTTTATTGATTAAATTCATGTCGAAGACTTCGTTTTATTAACCGTTCTTGGTGATATAGGGACTAATCAAATTAAGGTACAGCTCATACAATTTTATAAACTCTTGCAATCTATCATAGATCATAGTCAAACTGTCTTCAAATCATCAAATTTTCGAAGGAATAATAAATCATTGTTGTATAGATGAATGCATTTGTTTTTGGTATATCGGAAAATTCGACGATGGGAAAGGCTCGTTCAATCAATACCATGTGGTAAATCACTATAATAATAATGAAATTATTCATACCTGCCTTCTTGTTGAAATTATATTAATCAAATTCCAACAGGCTTCTATATTGAGCATTTTCAATGTTTTGCATCTTCCACAAACCCTTATTCATTGTCAACATCAAGTATCATGCGCCTCGAAAGAATTATTTTCCATTAAAGCGTACCAGTTCATGATTGTACAACAAAGATACGTTGTCTTGCAGAATAACTAGGCCATTCTTCAAAATAATGGTTGCTGTAAGGAGTTTGTTTAAAAAAAACGCAGTTCTTGATCCCGATATCATATCTGTCAATTGACAAAACAAATTATTTGTTTGTTCCATAGTTTTCTGGGTTTATAACCTACCACAATCTGAAAAAATGAAAATTAATATTTGACTATATACAAGTGTTGAAGGTCAGATTTTTAATCTACCCCAAATAGTTGCTGCGTCTATTGAAAAACAGTTCTTTCTGGATGGAACAAATCCAATTAGTGAGCAACTTCTCGTATAACTCAAATTTTGACTATCAAAAAAATACTAAGAAAACTAAGGAATCTAACTCCGCCTCCGTTCTCAAAACTTATACGCAAATTCCTGTTCAAATGCAAATATCTCTTCTTCACTATTCGTTATTGACATTTGTCAAATATTTCAAATCTGAAATATCATTTTGTTCTTCAGGAGGGGCAGCCATCCGGGATCCATATCAAGCGAACTCAAAGATATGCATTCTTCACCAGAGCATGATGAAAGTAGATTCCTTTAATTTTTGTTTCCTGCCACCTCTTTCGTCATAATTTTAGTGTCTTTCCATTCTACTGTGTGATCTCCATCGGCAGTAAGAATATGTTTTGATAATTTAGAACCACCTATCTGTCTGTTCCTGATGTACATCTTGTGTTCACTCTTTCGCACTTCCAATGGTCGAGACGTTTCACCGATATATTTTCGACCGAACGAACAAGGGATTTGATAAATACAATTTTTTGTGTTTTCTGTTGTGTTATTTGGTTTGGTATGTGTCAGTATCGACCGTAATATAGTGCAACCTGTTGATAATGATGAATATACTTTGAGTATAGAGTGAAAACGCCATAGACTCGGACGTTAGCTCAATCCCCAATAGGTTGCACTTTTCTCAGATCTTTTTTTCAGATAGTACGGCACAAAGTTCAATCAATCATAAATCCTTTTTTCGCGAGTATGAATGGTTGACTGATCGAAGGGCACACTGATACATATTCTTAATATCATTATAATTTCCTTCACATAACGGTGTCGGATTGTTACCAAGCATCGGTAAATGTAGCGGAATTATTTCATTATTTTCAGTCTGCATTACTACTATCATTCATTTGAGTCAACGGCAATTTGTTGGAAAAATTACGTCGCTATAAAATGATATAATTCGTGATTCAAAGAACTATGAATGTAATTTTCAATAGACTGAAAACCACAATCCGTAAAACCTTTTTTTCCAAATCGGTACTATTTAGTAAAATGCGGAGTTTTGGTTAATTAGTGGTTTCAAGGGCTTGAAAAATTTCCCCAATTAAGTCCAGAATAATCTGAAATATACTAATTAATTGGTCCGAGATAAACATGATTAGTTTGCTGTACTCGACTTTACATCCGTGTGTTCATATGGGAGTGTGGGCTCAAATAGGGGTGAAAACCACATAACTCGAACACACTAATTATCAGTTTATATTTTCATCGAATCGTTTAGAGTTTAGGCCATGGAAAGTGGTCGTTATTTCATTTATTTATCATCGCGGATGTTTCCATTATAGCAAATCTGCGTTGTATTGTTTTTTGCTGAGTATGGCATCTAATATTTCATCTCCATCATTCACATTTGGGTTCGTAAGAAACAAATAACCATGTGATAAAGTATAGTTTCCACGATGCTGCTTTTGGGTTTGTTGGCCATGGTGTGCGGGTTTTTAGATCTGACATATAATCTACAACAGAGAAGTCTCTGGTCATGCTTGATGACGATTTTTTTAAATTTTACTTGAACTGGCCGATAATTACATTTTCAACAAAAATTACTACTGTATCATATATGATGAGCAATGAGTTAACAAAACCACGGCTTTGTGAGTGACAATCGTACAGGTAACCGTTAGTTTTTTGCATTTTGTTTCCGATTCTGAAATGGTAACCCATTTGGATTCATGACAAGTAGTCACAGGATTGAAATGCACATAAGTTCAAGTGGAAAATTAATGATCTTCTCTCTTCTCCCTTGAACTCCAAAGAGATCTATCTGTATTCGCTCTCGACAGTTCATTAGGTCAGTACAGACAGACTCAAAACCGAGCTTTTGGGAATTTCGAGTAAGAAATGTTGGCAATACCGGCTCATAGATCCGTTATAGAGCTGATTTTTACTATTCTTAAATTAAAATTCATATAATATCTGTTCTAAGGCCAAATTGGTACACACCCCGATATATAAGTGCAAATTGACCAATTGTTTTGTGAGTTACGTTTCCTGTTCTTACTCAATAAAGATATTGATTCAGAAAAATATATTGAAAAAACCATATACTTTCTTTGGCGACGTTTCCTACGCTACATCATGCCTTGTGGGGATTAGATTTCTGATTTTTGTCAATGTGATACGAAAACGAACTCCAAGATATAGCCACCTCTCCAAAAAAAAGTAACGTTCACTTCAGTTTGTATTTGAAATTGGTGAATATGTCATCTGAGACTATACTTTCGCCATTTGAGGGAAACTTGAAATATTATACAGATCAACTTAATGTAAATTGACTGGATTCAATTCATAAAGCAGTTTGTTGTTATATTCTTCATAACATTTACGTTGATTATACATCGTTTTCTGGAATTTCATTTCATCTCGGTTTACCAGACGAGAGTAGTCCTCCAACCGTAGTCGTGCGAGGCTACAGAATGACTTGATCCCGTTCCCTGAACATTATAGGATTCTTCTTTCGTGTGCACCCAAAAACAAAAAGATGCCCCCGATATAACTCCCTGTAGGAAATCATGTACAGCTCATCCAATCCATCTTGGCCCACAAATATTAACTCATATGCCAAGCAAATTCTGTGAAGTATACCAGGATGGAAAAACACCTATTATATGTGTTCACTGTGTTGACACTTATTCCTAAAAGGTGCTTTTTCTTTCGTCATGGTCTACACTACCAGTGTGCAACTGGAAAAGTATCTGAGTTTGTGCCGAAATGGATTGGATAAGCTGTATGTATTGAGACTTCACTCAATAAATGCAGGTGTTCCACAGGGTTCAGTTCCTGCGCCCACTCTGTTTCTGCTTCATATCAATGATTTGCTGGAAAAAACATCTTGTTCAGTGCATAGTTTTGCGGACGACAGTTCTCTAGAGTCCCCATATCAGCACGAGAAACAAGAATACAGAGATGCCTTAGCGTCAATAGAATTTGGCGTCAATGATTTGGCGAAAGTAATAGAATGGGGTATCATCAACTTGGTGGAATTCAATTCTGGGAAAACCCAGGCATGTCTCTTTTCGAAGAAAGCCGATCTATCTTCATCCAATATTCAGATGTCAGGAGTAACTATTTCTAAAAAGTCAATAGTATTGATGCTAGGAATTACGATCAGTAATAATTTCTCATGGAAAAAACATGTGAGATCGATCACTAAAGGTGCTTTCCAGAAACTTGTATTTCTATTTCGTGCGAGGAAATACTTCACTTCTCGTCAGCTTCTAATTATCTACAAAGCCTGGCCTGTCTTGGAATATAGTTCTCATTTGGCTCGGCACCAAAACATTCATTGAAACTTTTTGATTCTATTCAGGAAAAAGCAATCCGCCTTGTTGGTGATTCCGGACTCGATCACTTCGTCGAAACATCATAGAAGGTTCGTAGACGTACTTGTCTCTCTTCTATAGATATTTTCATGGCCGGTGCTCTTCTGAATAATAATCAGTCGTTCCACATTTGGAAGTTTCAACACGGATGACTCGATGAGTGCAGAATTCCCACCCCTTTGTTGTGGGCTTAGAGACCTATGTCGAACCTCTATTGCTCGGGGGTCTTCTTTCAATAGAACAGCTGAACTTTGGAATTCCTTGCCGAGAGAGGTTCCTCCTGAGGCATACAAACGCGGTGTTCTTCGAACATCACAGGGTTTTTCTTTGGTATACAAACGCGGTGTCATTTGAACATCACAGGGTTTTTCTTTCGTGTGAATCTGTGCATAAAAAACAAGCATTCCTCCGAAAACCAACACGAAAATATACGAATGCAAATTACACGGTACACCACATCATTTACCATTACGGTTCCTCTTTCACCTGTCGAAGCTCATAGCCGTGTGCAATAAGTCCCTTTCTGCCGTCCGATCCGAGCTCGGATAAATTATCCGAATTTAAATTTCGGCCTGCCAGGAATACTCTTTCATTACATGTTCCTAATTTGAAATTACAACTCGCTCTTTTATTTAGCGATCTCGGCGTGTACACACCAACTTTGGGTGGTCGCTTTTTGTGTACCGAGTGTAAGATGATTCGGAGGTCAGGGCAGGTTAGTTCGATTTGTTTGGTGCCAGTGACGTGGCCCTATCCAGCAGAGAGGGGTTTCTGAAGTGGGGTAGATTTTTTAAAAAATCTCACAAATTATTGGTTACGAACCTTCTTCACAATATTTGTTCCGTAGTTGTCTGGGTTTGTAACCTACCACAATCTGAAAAAATTAGAATTAATATTGGAATCTATACAAGTGTGGAAGGGCAGATTTTAAGAAGATTGCCTTCGAGAGATATTTGCATTTGAACAGGAATTTGCGTATAAGTTTTGAGAACGGAAGCGGATTTAGTTTCCGAAACGTTAACGATAAGTATATATATATATATATATATATATATATATATATATATATATATATAATTCGATTGATTTTGTGAGGTTGCAGTCAAGTTTGTGGGCAGTTACAAAGAGGACTCTTTGTTATCAGTCAAGCTTTCGGTAAATTTATTACCTTCGTCAGGACAACTAAAAATAATACATTCGATGATATTTTGTAAAGATAGAAATATGGAACACTTACTAACGTGAGAATAAAATATAAATTGGTGCAAAACAAACAGACAAAACATTGAAGAATATTGAAGTATATGATTGAAGTATGTCAAATTTTGATGTAATGTTATGTGGGAAAATTCTGAATACCAGGTGATTTTCTTCTATCTTTTTCGTATTCAAGTAGAAACGTATAAATTTGGCTTAAATTAAATTTATACGTTTCTACTTGAATACGAAAAAGATAGAAGAAAATCACCTGGTATTCAGAATTTTCCCACATAACATTACATCAAAATTTGACATACTTCAATCATATACTTTAATATTCTTCAATGTTTTGTCTGTTTGTTTTGCACCAATTTATATTTTATTCTCACGTTAGTAAGTGTTCCATATTTCTATCTTTACAAAATATCATCGAATGTATTATTTTTAGTTGTCCTGACGAAGGTAATAAATTTACCGAAAGCTTGACTGATAACAAAGAGTCCTCTTTGTAACTGCCCACAAACTTGACTGCAACCTCACAAAATCAATCGAATTATATTATAGCCAGTCACTTATTCTTCTCCTATATATATATATATATATATATATATATATATATATATATATATATATATATATATATATATATGCTGGCTGGAACTTCCGGTTGATCCGCGTCTGGAATGATTTACTTGTCTACGTTTCGGCTCCCATTTCGGAGCCATTTTCAAGACTTAGTGACCTTGCGTCTAGGTCTGAGTTTTCTTACTAGCTGGCTATCATCACTGGAGATCGAGGATTGAAGGTTGGTGGGATTTGAGGGTTCATTAGTAATTATGACCCTCAAATCCCACCAACCTTCAATCCTCGATCTCCAGTGATGATAGCCAGCTAGTAAGAAAACTCAGACCTAGACGCAAGGTCACTAAGTCTTGAAAATGGCTTCGAAATGGGAGCCGAAACGTAGACAAGTAAATCATTCCAGACGCGGATCAACCGGAAGTTCCAGCCAGCACATTTCTAACCGCGGAAGCCTAGCCGATCAAATATATATATATATATATATATATATATATATATATATATATATACTAGCTGTCCCGTTCCCACTTCGTTGGGCGTTGATTGATTAATATTTTTGTGAAGCAATTATATTGTGTATGTATTAGTACTAAGTTTTATCAGGTTAGACAAAATTTGAGTTATACGAAAAGTTGCTGACTAATTGGACTTGTTCTATCCAGAAACAACTGTTTTTCAATAGACGCAGCAACTTTTCGGCGTAGATTGAAAATCTGCCCTCCTACACTTGTATAGATTCCAACATTATATCTTATTTTTTCAGATTGTGGTAGGTTACAAACCCAGAAAACTACGGAACAGATGAATGCTATTTATGGTATTTTTCCTACCAAACGCCATCCACTTCGTTTGAAGTCCTTCAGCAAGTAGGCCTTGTTACGAACTCCATACGCCATGCCTCAGTAGCAGCATGGTTTTTCGTGGAGTATCAGTTACAAAACAAAAGAATAACAAAGAAAACTCAAGTTATACACTATATATTTTTTTTATATGAAAACAAAACAAGGAATGTGTTCACTTCGATGAACATTGTCGTTAACAATGTCGAAGTTGTATTTTGTCTAGGTAATGCATAAGGGGATTGATTGGTTACATTGCGATATTGATAGAGGAATGTCTATAAGTTCTTGATAATTGAGTTCAACATTTTGCGCCCTGGTCAAGCACCAAGAAGACTGTACTTCAATGTCAATCGAATTCTTTCAACATTTTTGGCCTGTCTTATCATTTACTATTTCAATTATTTTTTGTTGGCTGATATTCGTGGACTGCATCTCAAATATTTATGCATTATTCAATGTTTTATATATCTATGTCGAAAATATCGGAAATTAAGATTATTACGCCAAATAATAGTTTAGCGTATACATTTCCAATTCGTCGATAGTAACCCATCTAAAGACCTATCTGAATCCCTTATAATCGCGATCAAAAATAAGCGTGAAAGGAAAGAGCAATCCAAGTCATCCAAATGAATCTAATCGTGTTAAAGCGTGTAGTGCATTTTTTTCGGGCTTTAGCAAGGTGGAAATATTTATTTTATCATTCATTTAACGTCGGCCTATTTCCGCTCCCGAAGCCAATCACCGACGTCGGTGAGCACACTTCCCACAACAGTAAATTTTGCCTAACCCTCTGGTATTCTAACCAGAGGTAGGGATCTTTAACGATCCCAACATCCATGGACTCTGGTCCGCCGGCTTAACGTCCCCTCCGAAGGACGACACATTCTCAATATATCTTGAGCTCATTGATATATTGCCTGCGAGCTATAATATGCTATTTTGCTGCAGTTGTATGGGCTTAGCTTCAGATATCGCATGACTGTCAGTCGAGTGATGACGAATTTACTCTCCAGAAAATAAAAACCTCTTGCTCATATGCATATATATATATATATATATATATATATATATAATGCTATTATGGTATTTTTATATATATATATATATATATAAATATCCTATATATATATATATATATATATATATATATATATATATATATATATATATGGGAGAAGAATCAGTGACTGGCTTTAATATAAGTCGATTGATTTTGTGAGGTTGCAGTCAAGTTTGTGGGCAGTTACAAAGAGGACTCTTTGTTATCTGTCAAGCTTTCGGCAAATTTATTACCTTCGTCAGGACAACTAAAAATAATACATTGGATGATATTTTCTAAAGATAGAAATATGGAACACTTACTAACGTGAGAATAAAATATAAATTGGTACAAAATAAACAGACAAAACAATGAAGAATATTGAAGTATGTCAAATTTTGATGTAATGTCATGTGGGAAAATTCTGAATACCGGGTGATTTTCTTCTATCTTTCTCGTATTCAAGTAGAAATGTATAAATTTGGCTTAAATTATTGAGATCTGTTTTCTTGTTCATTGAATTCTCTTCGTTATTAATATGTGTCATTTCTAAAAATGTTCTTTTGGTTATATTTGTTTCTCTATCCAAAATTTCTGGGTGTTCAAAATCCATCTTGTGATCCTCAATGTTGACATGTTCACTCAAAGCGCAAGAATTAACGTTTCGTCTGCAGTCGCTTTTATGTGAAATAATGCGACTATTCAAGGGTCTAGATGTTTGACCTATATATATATATATATATATATATATATATATATATATATATATATATATATATATATATATATATATATATATATAATTCAGGTGTTTTTTGAGGAAAAGGATTTGAATCTTGTCACCGGGCCCTCAATCTGCCTACACCTCAGATTGAATTGAGGTATCGAAGGGTGTTCAGTGATATCCCAGCAAGTTATACTTGTTGGAAGTCGAAGGCCTATGGTGGGAAAATACAATGGACACCATATACTACTACTATTCCATTCATTTATTTGCCACAAAAACTCGTTAGCAAATTCCATCATCCTCTTCACTCAACTTGTTTCCATAAGTCATGTTATTTTAATTCGATGGAATGGAAGTATTTTTTTGATAAAAGGGATGATGTGTTTTATCGATAATTGTGTTTACTTTCTATCGCAAAAGGTCAATTCGATTTGCAAGCAAGTAAGTCTTCTGAAGCTCTATATAATAAACCTTTTATGAACACAACTTCAGCCAAGAAAGATACGGAGTTGGTCGGAGTTGACGAGAGACGCACAGAATATTAAATCAGAAACACCCTATCTCAAAATAACTTCCATTCTTCATACAATCAAATTCCGAAATAAGCTCGATCACCATCCGGACACCTTGTATAGTAACGATTTCTACTAAAAATGTATCGCTTCATTCTAAGCAGGAAAATTAAACCATAGCAATTCCACTAACGAGTATCTCTTTCTCTCATGTAATTTATATCAATTTGCCCTGAATAGCTTTCATCTCTTCAGATGTTAACTAAGTAGCGTTTGAGACTTTCCATATGGGATTTCGTTTCTTCAGCCTCCGTCATTAGAATCGCTTTTGAATTGCTCGTTACCGAAACATTTTCTGAGATCTGAAGTGAGATAGGCTCTAATTAGATTTCACTCTCGCAGACAGATTACGTGGTTTGAAAGATAGGAAGAAATTGGGATATTTAAATAATGATTGGAATAAATATTCATGTAATATTTCAGTGACTTCAACTGCTCGTTAGAATGAGAAATATCAATGTTTCTAATTTGTATCCACTTAATTTGAAGCTTGTGTGATTATGCTCTGTAATTAATTTGTGGAAAAGCCGGTTTGGCTCTGCGAATCTGGATATAACAATAATAGACTCCACTTTATGTTGATCACAATATGACCTAATTGTTTATTCAGAACATACAGTGTGTGTCACACATCCATTGGAACTTTGAAGTTTAATAAATGAATAAAGTACCCGAATAATATAATTTTTACAAAATTACACATCAGAGCATTTTTGCATGGGTTTGCCTGTAAATTTGACAAGGGAATTGGAAGATATACGGAAAATAAGCAAGAAACAAACCTTTTCAGCACATTTTCAACAGAGAGAAACAAATCTGTTTCCGTTTTCAAATATCATCACAAATACTCCTCTCATATGAAGGTTTTTGGAAAATCTGTCAAAGATCTGAGATTGACAGATTTCTCGAAGCGTCCAGAAAGCTGAGTAGTGTTACTTATTTTAATTCTTGTATTTTTGTGATAGGCAAATGGACTAATAAGACATGTTTTATTCAGAAGGAACTATTTTAAATTAACACAGCTACTATTCGGGTTGGATAAGAAATCTGCCCTTCTACACCTATATATATATATATATATATATATATATATATATATATATGTAGGAATTGATGTTTTCACGGATCTTCGATATGCAAGATGAATTTTTCTGGGTTTTTATCCGTTAGGTATCTTCTGATTTGTTCGACGTTTCGAATTCCATTTTGAATTCATTCTCAAGAACTGTGAGACGAATATTTGTCCATACCGTCCTGGTCAATCACTCCCCTTACGAAGTAACCAAGCAAGAGTAAGCAAAGACTTCAATTGTCTGTTCTCCATTGAAACTGGTATTTATAATGATTCTCTCCAGTTATTATCCGACTAGGTCCGATATTATTGATGATTATATCGTCAGCCGCTCTCTAAGGTTGTATCCTGCCCATTCAGGTATTATGTAGAAATTGATGTTTTCACGGATCTTCGATATGCAAGATGAATTTTTCTGGGTTTTTATCCGTTAGGTATCTTCTGATTTGTTCGACGTTTCGAATTCCATTTTGAATTCATTCTCAAGAACTGTGAGACGAATATTTGTCCATACCGTCCTGGTCAATCACTCCCCTTACGAAGTAACCAAGCAAGAGTAAGCAAAGACTTCAATTGTCTGTTCTCCATGGAAACTGGTATTTATAATGATTCTCTCCAGTTATTATCCGACTAGGTCCGATATTATTGATGATTATATCGTCAGCCGCTCTCTAAGGTTGTATCCTGCCCATCCAGGTATTATGTAGAAATTGATGTTTTCACGGATCTTCGATATGCAAGATGAATTTTCTGGGTTTTTATCCGTTTGGTATCTTCTGATTTGTTAGACGTTTCGACTTCCATTTCGAAGTCA